>OY288288.1:38316941-39771941 GCA_958450335.1 Hibiscus tridactylites
CTTTTGTTTTCATATAGTTACAATAAAAGGGCAGCAGCTCAAAGGCTTAAACTTAGCTCGGATGAAGCTCACGGGAGTGTACGTAGCTCATCTTCAGCTCAAAGGAGTATCGGCAGCTCAACTCAGCTCACTTCACTCCCAGCTAGCTGAATTCAGCTCGTTTCAGCTCCAGTCAGCTCAACTTTAGCTCCACTAGCTCAACTCCAGCTGACAAGTCCAAAAGTAGCTGAAAAGCGTCCTACATGTCGGGGAGTGTACCAGTGCACGCGTGGCAGCCTAGGTGGCATCCGAGCATGTAACTTGCACTCGTGGCAGCCTTGACACATGTGTGTGCAAGTTTGGCCGAAAATCAACCCATTCCTCTCTCAAATGTGCGGCAAACTTGAAGATAAGAACAAAGGAAACACATTTAACATGTGTTTATTCTTTGAAATTCAAATAAAAGCACAAATAACATGTGCTTTATCCATTTGGGCGCCCAAACTTCAAACATATGGCCAGAATTGCATGCCGCCCCTTTAGTTGTTATTTAGTTAATTTTTTTTAATTTCAAATGGCTAATTAACAGCCACATATTTGAATTCAGCCAACTTCCCTTGTACTCTATATATATGAACGAAAATCACTTGTAAAATGTTAGACAATTTTTATGAAACAAAATTATTGTGAGTTTTTCTCTCAATTTTAGTTCTTCATTGAACTTCTTTGGCATTTTCAGACTTTTTTTGATTGTGCCATCCCCCTTGATACTTCGGGTTCCTAGATCGCTATCTAGAGGGTCCAAGTCCGTTGGCGAAGAACGTATTCGATTCGGGTCCGCTCAGTATATTGTTCGGGTTCTTTCGAGTTCAACGTCTTGTTAATTTCCAGCAACTTCAACACCATTTTCTGCCATTTTAGTCGTTCATTTGCTGCTATGAAAGCCCTTTGAAGCATTCATCAACATTTGAATTCCGAAACTGCCAGAAAATTCCTTTCTCTCATTTCTTTCTTTATTTTCGTTTTTTTTTTTGTTCTTGTTGTTTTAACATCATTCTAACATCCATAACATTGTGTTATTGCAGAAACATGCTTGCTACAATCCTAGATCCGTTACAAACAAAGGACCGTTGTTTCTGAAGCAACGTACCCCTTTATCATATGGTAATTAGAGCTTTGGTCGGATTATAGCACTTTCTACACTACAAGAAATCAAAAAAAATAATAAAAAAGTAAAAAAAATTGAAATTCTGAAAAAAGGTCAAAGTCAAAGTTTGACCAGAAAAGTCAAAGTAAAAAAAATCGAAAAAAATTCAAAAAAAAATCAGATTAGACAAATTAGTGTTGTTTACATCTTATACTGTTGTTTGGATCAAAAAATGATGAAAAATTTCTTTGTTTACCGTGGAATGCTTCAAAATCACCCGAAACAACCTGTTCTTGTTTGTTCGGTGATAGGGTTGTGGTAAGCATTTCTTTTGCAGTAAGTACTTTGTTTTTCCTTTCTTTCACTTCATTTTAAGCTTTAATTCCAGCCATGTTCTTATTTTGTTTCCAGCCTTTGTTTTTGTTCAATTAAATAGCCCTAAACTCCGTTTAACCTTTGTTCTATCATTTGTGCATTTATATCTTGGAGTTGACACAGATAACAAGTTTGAAGGGTCAGATTAGTTTCTTAAAGAAATGTTTGCGAGAGAACGAGTGGAAAAGGCATTTGAGCGTTGTGAGAACAGAAGGGGAGACAAAAAAAAAGCCATTCAAGAGCATTCTCCCGAGTGAAACACGAGCGCTGAGTGTTATCTTTTGAGTACACTGTTCTTTTGAGTGATCTGTGAGATTTTGTTGAGTGTGCAGTGAGGACCATTTTTTTATTTTATTTCACTAACATATATATATTGTGTGTTCTTGTTTGTTGTTTTGGTTTTTCAACATGGCAGGTTGTGATGATAATTCAGGTGAACAACAACCATTGAATCTCCAGATGCAAGCCTTAGAACGGATGATGCAACAAGTGATTGCTAATGCATTGAAACCTATACATTCTCAATTGGATAGATTAGATGGGGGTGGTTCCCATTCTGTCCATGAAGAGATAAATGATGACAATATACAGACATTGGCTACCGGTGAAGCACTTGTTCACAAGAGAAGTCTGAATGATCAACCATCACAGGATGAACCGCAACGAAACAACCTCTTCCATACGAGATGCAATGTGAACGGCAAGGTATGTATTGTGATTATTGATAGTGGTAGTTGTGCTAACGTTGCTAGTACTCTCATGGTTGACAAGTTAGGACTAAAGACGACCACGCATCCCAATCCGTACAAGTTACAATGGTTGAATGATGGTGTTGAAATCAAAGTTACCGAACAAGTTGTTATACCATTTTTCATTGGAAAATACAAGGATGAGGTAACTTGTGATGTTTGTTCTATGGATACTTGTCATTTGTTGTTAGGAAGACCGTGGCAGTATGATAAGAGAGTTTTGCACGATTGTTACACCAATTGATACTCTTTTACTCATGAGGGCAAAAAGGTAACTTTGGCACCTATGACTCCAAGTGAAGTATATGAAGACGAAGTTCGTTTGAAAGCGAGTACTGCAGCTTGGAAAGCCAGCAAAAAGAAGAATGACTGTGACAAAGAAGAAGTGAACTCAAAGGTTTTATCTGATTCTACATTTTCTTCTATTTCTTCTTCTAACTTGCAGGTTAATAAGGTGATGCCATGTGAAGTTCCCAAGTTTGCTAATGTTGGTATGTCTAGTGCATTTAAATTCTTTCCAGAAATTCAGCAACCTTCCATACCACTGTTTGACGTTCCTTTCCATTGTAATATTGATTTTTTCATTTTTATATGCTGATTTCTTTGGTTGCCCATTGGATTGTGAACAACCTTGTGTTGTGATTCTGGATGATCGTCAAAATTCTTGTTGTTCTTTGGATTTGCCTTTGTATGTCATTGTTTGCAGGATTACGAATGTGCAACGAGAATTGTCTGACTTTATGTTGTGCATTATTCAGAAAGGTACAAGAAAGAAGGCATTTCCATTTGTGTTCTTTTTAAGAGAACTTGATTCTAGAGGATGGCATATGTGCCGAGCAAGAAGGATGAGGAAGTTCCCTGCCAAGCGAAAGTCGAAATTGTTCCCTTTTGTAATGAGGGTCGATTTGGGGACAAATCGCATTAAAGAAGGGGGGATGATGTGAGCACATTTATGCCACCCAACGTTGCAACTTCAAACTTTCAGGGAAGTTTGCTTTTTCATTTGTTACATACTGATGTGTAACATTTCTTATACTTATATTATTTATATCAGTGTGTTTTCTATGTATATATTATGTTAAGTGTGTTTTAGATAAGTTTGTCAGCTTATAATATTGTATGTTAAGCTATGTTAGCTTGTTGTGTGTTAAAACAATAAGGGTGCATTGTTTTGTAGCTTGCTTGAATGTTTTCAATAAGTTTACAATGCTCTGAGTGTGTTTCTTTTGTTTTCATATAGTTACAATAAAAGGGCAGCAGCTCAAAGGCTTAAACTTAGCTCGGATGAAGCTCACGGGAGTGTACGTAGCTCATCTTCAGCTCAAAGGAGTATCGGCAGCTCAACTCAGCTCACTTCACTCCCAGCTAGCTGAATTCAGCTCGTTTCAGCTCCAGTCAGCTCAACTTTAGCTCCACTAGCTCAACTCCAGCTGACAAGTCCAAAAGTAGCTGAAAAGCGTCCTACATGTCGGGGAGTGTACCAGTGCACGCGTGGCAGCCTAGGTGGCATCCGAGCATGTAACTTGCACTCGTGGCAGCCTTGACACATGTGTGTGCAAGTTTGGCCGAAAATCAACCCATTCCTCTCTCAAATGTGCGGCAAACTTGAAGATAAGAACAAAGGAAACACATTTAACATGTGTTTATTCTTTGAAATTCAAATAAAAGCACAAATAACATGTGCTTTATCCATTTGGGCGCCCAAACTTCAAACATATGGCCAGAATTGCATGCCGCCCCTTTAGTGGTTATTTAGTTAATTTTTTTTTAATTTCAAATGGCTAATTAACAGCCACATATTTGAATTCAGCCAACTTCCCTTGTACTCTATATATATGAACGAAAATCACTTGTAAAATGTTAGACAATTTTTATGAAACAAAATTATTGTGAGTTTTTCTCTCAATTTTAGTTCTTCATTGAACTTCTTTGGCATTTTCAGACTTTGTTTGATTGTGTCATCCCCCTAGATACTTCGGGTTCCTAGATCGCTATCTAGAGGGTCCAAGTCCGTTGGCGAAGAACGTATTCGATTCGGGTCCGCTCAGTATATTGTTCAGGTTCTTTCGAGTTCAACGTCTTGGTAATTTCCAGCAACTTCAACACCATTTTCTGCCATTTTAGTCGTTCATTTGCTGCTATGAAAGCCCTTTGAAGCATTCATCAACATTTGAATTCCGAAACTGCTAGAAAATTCCTTTCTCTCATTTCTTTCTTTATTTTCGTTTTTTTTGTTCTTGTTGTTTTAACATCATTCTAACATCCATAACATTGTGTTATTGCAGAAACATGCTTGCTACAATCCTAGATCCGTTACAAACAAAGGACCGTTGTTTCTGAAGCAACGTACCCCTTTATCATAATATGATAAAGGGGTACGTTGCTTCAGAAACAACGCTCCTTGTTCGTAAACGGATCTAGGATCGTAGCAAACATTTCTCTGCAATAAAACACAAGAATGGACATTTTTAGATAGTTAAAATAAAAAAAGAAAAAAAAAACAAACAAACAAAAAAGGACAGAATAGAGGTGTAGGAATTTCTGGACAGATTTGGACTCGAACAAGATGAAGGCTTCAACGGGATTTCATGGCTGTCACGGAGACCAAAATATGGCAGAAACGTTGCTGAAAAATCAGCGAAAGTTTGGCAACGTTAAACTCGAAAGAACTCGAACAATCTGTTGAACGAACCCGAATCGAATCTGTCTAACATCAAAGACGGAAAGCTCGAAAGAACCTGCACAATCTACTGAGCAAACCCGAATCGAATATGCTTCTCGTCGGAGGACTTGGACCCACTAGATAGCGATCTAGGAACCCAAAGTATCAAGTAAAATTTGACACAACAAAACTCAGTTTGAAATGTCAAAAGATAGTTCTAAAAAGAATCGAACAAGAGAAACTCTCTCAAAAATTTTATTTCCAAAATATCTTATCAAATTACATTGTTTAAACACATATATATAGGTACAAGGGCTGCCAAATTCGTTTAAGTTGTGTGGCTGATATTAAAAGGAGTTTAAAAATTAAATTTGAGTGAAAACAACTCCTTTTGGGCGGACTCAGTTGGCAGCCACAAGTTTAGGCGCCCAAAACACATGAAAATCACATTTAACATGTGATTTTTATGTTTGAAATTCAAACATAACCACTCGGGCTTATCCTTTCATGCAAATGGCACATAATGAAGGAGAAAACGGGCTGATTCAGCTGCACATTCACACACATGTGTCAAGCTGCCACGTGGGTGCTGGAGATGACCGGATGCCACCTAGGCTGCCACATGTGCACTAGCACACTCCCCGATATGCAAGACGCTTTTTCAGCTACTTCTGGACTTGTCAGCTGAAGTTGAGCTAGTGGAGCTAAAGTTGAGCTGAGCTGAAACGAACTAGCTGAAAGTGTGATGAGCTGAAAATGAGCTGGTTGCACTCTCCTGAGCTGGGACCGAGCTGCATACACTCTGGTGAGCTGGAGATGAGCTGCATACACTCACTTGAGCTGGAGATGAGCTGCATATACTCACTTGAGCTAGTGTCCTCCTACGTACCTACGTCAAAAGGTAATAAACTTCCATCAAAGTATTGTAAACTTAATGGAAACACTAATACAAGTCGTAAACACTTGCAACCTTATTCATTAGCTCACAAACAAATATAAACACACCATAAGTTATATCAAACTTAGTCAAAACACACGAAACATACTAAATACATAGCAAACACACTAATATAAATAATATAAGTATACAAATGTTACACATTAGTATGTAACAAATGAAAAAAGCAAACTTCCCTGAAAGTTTGAAGTTGCATCGTTGGGTGGCATAAACGTGCTCACATCATCCCCCCTTCTTTAATGCGATTTGTCCACAAATCGACCCTCATTACAAAAGGGAACAATTTCGACTTTCGCTTGGCAGGGAACTTCTTCATAAAGGGTCCCTCAAGCTCATTTCCAATTAAAAACAAATCATTTCATTAGCTTTGATTTGGCAATGGATCCCTCTAACATGCTTCACCACAGCATACACCACAATTGCAACATTCTTACAATTCATACATCACACTTTCACTCAACAAGCATACAAAGAAATCATACACTTATCACCCACATAACCATTCCCAAATACTCGAGAACTCAGCTCTGATACCACCAAATGTAACCCCCTTAGCTCGGCCTAGACGGTTGACCCGAACTACGAAGATTACACGGGGAAAACCAAAGTCAACTCGAAAGTCAACCTTGATTAACGACCCTTTTTTTCTTTTTAATCTTGTTTAAATGCATATTAACCCTAAGTGTACCCTTGAGATAAGCATACTCAAAAATCACAACAATTGGAAAACAAATAGGGACTCAATTGCACAACGTACGAATTTAGGGACCAAATTGTAAATTCTGTAAATTACGAGGGCTTAACCAACTTTTGAGCTACCATTATGAAATTAACCATGTTTCATGCTTCTCTGCCAAATTTCATCTCAAACGGACATCTCAAACTCAATCAATTGCATATACAAAGGTTGGGACTAAAATGTAAGGATTTCAAAACATATAACCATCAGATTCAGTGCCCAACGGTCGAGTGTTCCGAAACGGGAAAGGACCGTTCCGAAACGCGGGACCGTTCCGAAACTTGTTGCGGAACAGGGCTTGACAGTAGCAAATCCGTTTCGGAACAGCTCTACCTGTTTCGAAACGCCATGGCCATTTCAGGCCACCTGTTCCGAAACAGTAGCACCCGTTCCGATACGGGCTGCCCAGAAATGCAGAATTTTTCTGGTTTAACAAGTAATTGACACATCGAACGCATTCATATGACACCCAAATCATGCCAACAAGTCATTATGCACTAAAGGAACATAAAAGCATCATCACAACACAATCATTGCATCATTTGAGGAAAATCCCAAATCTATAGGCATGCATCCTATAATGAAAATCATGCATTCATCAAATCACCAAAACCAAATACCAAATGACCCTTTACATGTTCCAACATCATCATAGGCATAAAACCAAACTTAGGGAGTCCAAAACATCTCCCAAAAATCACAAACTAGGTTCCCATTGCCAAATGCCAAAAGCTAAGAGTGTTGTGAAAATAGTCACCATACATGAGCTTAAACTTTCACTTGGATCCTTGACCTCCTTGCTGCCCTTTAAGCACTTCAATGCTCTGCATTATTGGTTCAAGAAAGAGAGAGCATAAGCACATGGCTTAATGAGGAATGCTCAATTAAAACAACACAATAATGCATTTTGTAAAAATACCTTTTCAAGGCCTTTAGTTTCAAAACATCATTTACCATGCACTTATGCATACAAACCAAGCATCTCATGCTTCAATTCATCAACATGTCATATTGGCTTTCAAGTGATAATCCATAACCATTTTTACAATTCAAAACACAGTCGGATACGCGGATTACAAGCGTTGTCCCATACGCTTCATACACACTACCAATATCAAGGTGGAGTTTACGGTACAATCACAACCCCTCAACACCCGTGATGGAGTCTACGGTACAATCACAACCCCTCCACATCACTCATTGGTAGTTGTATAACATCACTAACGAGGACACGGGACACACAACACAAGATCCACACATGGACTTTTAACCACCATTGTGATCTTAACCACCTCGTTAGTGTACTTGGATGGAGTTTTCGGTACAATCACAACCCCTCAACATCCAAGGCGACTTTATTCACGGTGCACCCAATCCTATAGCCGGCTAACTATATCCGATTCAAGTACTTTTAAACCAACACATCACTTGCCAATATACATTATTTACCATCATTAATCCATTGTTTTAAAGCATTTAACAAAGCCATTAAATAATCATGCATCACCATGCATCAAACCACATTTATCAATGTTCAAAAACAAGGATCTCTTACCTTGAGCATCCTTCAACACATGGCTTATAAAATCAGCATTAAACGTGCTAAAACATGCTTTCAAAACAGAATTTAAACATGCAAAATAAACACATTGCATTCAACCATCTCATGGTTCATCAACAAGAGAGTTTCTCCGAAAACTTACTCTTGAGCTTAGCTAAGTTGTTTAGACTTAAACTAAGCCCCCATAACCTTCAAATATTGGTTTCAAAGCTGAAAACCAAACTCCACTCACCGATTCCGTTTCGCAAGCTTGCCGAAACGCCGATCAAGCCTCCGGATCAACACCACAAGAATCCGAAGATGTCTCCCCTGTTTTAAACACATCAAAGCAGAGGATTAATGCATCATCATGCATTAATATCTTCAACCAAGACACCTAAACTCTCTGCTCTCATCAACACTCACATTTCGGCTGCCAAACACAACCGAAATCACATCCAAACACCTCTACAACATTACCCAGCCAAGATCCATCAATTCCAATCATTCTTAGACATCAATTAACATCCAAAAATAGCCTAATCACGTCCTTATACCTCCAGCTATAGCAGAACATCAAAATCACCCCAAAAACCACCATTAACTCAAGCAAAAACTTAGGAAAATCAACCTATCCGGGATTGCATTGATTAAACCTCAATTACACATCATTTATACATCCAATATACATCAAAAAGACATCTCAAAACAGAGCCCAATCATTTATTACGAATTTCCACAAAATTAAATCCAAATCTTGCATTTTAAGCCAAGATCAAGAACACAACTATAAAACCTTTAATAAAACTCAAATCAAGGATTGAGAACTTGGGAATTTCAGTAAAGAACTGAGTATTTAGAGGAGAATGACGTTTATACCTCTAAATGTGGATTCTCCTTGTTTAAAGCCAAGATTCTTGAAAATTCAATAAGCAAATGATGTTGATTTGGTGTAGAAATGAATAGAAATCATTTGGAGATTGAAATCTCAACTTTAGGTGTTAAAATCAGAGGAAAAGTGGCTGGGGAAATGTGTTTGGCCGTGGGAAAATTGAGAGAAAAAGAGATGGGAAAATTTTGACAAAAGTTAGTTATAAAACCAAAATATCTATTTTCCCTCCTTTCCTTTTATTAAATATCATTAAATAAATCTTTAATATTTAAGAAAAATCTGGAGAATCCTCTTCTTGGGTAAATTAGCTCCTTAAAGATTCAAAGTTTCAATCCTTTTAAATCAGTCACCAACTATTCAAAAATTACATTTTAGTCACTAACTTGAAATGTCATGTTTTCAAACCTCATTTTGTAAAATTGATTTCACCACTCTCTTATATATAATAAAAGAGGATTTTTAGATATTTTTCCATATTTTTAATGCATCCCGAACTAGGCTTTCCCTAAAATCACCCTTTATATTCGAACCGAAAATCTGACCGGTCCGATTCAACCCAAAACTTCCAAGCCCAAAATTGAGGTGTTACAATTCCATGCAATTATTGGATCTATTTCTGTAAAACCTATGTTTGATTTTGATATAACTAAGTATGTAAGGATTAAATTGAAAACTTGAAATAGATTTCTAAGTCCCTTAAATGATTTATAAATCACCAACACTTTAAACTGATTTGAAAAACTCAAACTCCAAATATTTTCTAAGTGTTCCAAAGCCAAAGTATTGAAAAACGTCCAGGTGTATCGATACGCCTCCAGCTGTATCGATACCTTTTTGCAAAGTTGGCTACTGGAAAGACGCGTTTCGATACGCCCCTTAGCGTATCGAAACAACGTATCGAAACAGATTCAATCTGTATCGATACGCCCCTCTGTAAAAACTGAAGGAGCTTGAATGGTGTACTGATACGGCTCAACCCGTATCGATACGATTTTAACAAAATTTTTAATTCAAATTGTTTTAAATGTTTTCGACCGTTGGTATCAGTCGTTAGGTAACTAACATTTAAAGTGGTAGTTGTCTCGTATCGATACGTTGTACCTCGTATGGAAACGGAAACTTCTAATGAGCTAAGTTGAGAAAAAGGTATCGATACGGTCTTATCCGTATCGAAACACTCATTGTCCCATACCGATACGCTTACACGTGTTCCGATACACCCTCTTTATTATGTGCAACAGCTCTTTCTGTTTTGAGACAGGTATCGATACGGGTCTTCGTGTACCGATACGGATAGCTGCAGAAGTGCATTTATGGTGGAAAGAGAGGGTCCCAACGGCTATAATCAATACCCTAACCACCCAAATGGCTAGAATTGATAGAGAAGGTATAAATTGAAGCTTATTGAAGACCAACAACAACTATTGCATCAAAGATAAACATCCAAGCAAAAACCCAAGCTCATTGTGCTTATTTTCCAATTTCTTATAAACCCCAAATTGTGTTGTATTCAATTCATATCCTATCTAAAATTCGGGTTGAGTGTTTGTACTGAAAGAGGGAATATTGTATTTGAGAGATATTTTTCTTGCCTAATTTCTTCTTTGTTCACTTGCGAGGGTTTGGTCAAATTTTGGGTAGAAAATTTGACTGGTTGTGTAAAGGTTACCTCCTAAGCCTTGAAAAGGGGAAGAACAAATTAGTGAGTTGCTGCAAATTCTTAGTGGTAGCTAAGGTAGTTGATGTAGAGTTCATTTGGAACTTGAACCACTCTAAAATAATTTGTTCTTCATTTTTAGCTATCATTTTTCTCCAACAAAATTTTAAAAGCCCATTTCACCCCCTCTTGGCATTAATCAATCCATTGATCCACTCAGCAATTGGTATCAGAGCCTACCTCTTTGAAGGATTAACAATCACAAGAGAAGTTCCTAGGAAGAGTGTGATCATCCAAAAATCAAGCCATGACATCTACCTCCGGATCAAGCATGTACGAGTCTCAATCCACCACAAAACCACCATTCTTTAATGGTGGCAACTATCCATTTTAGAAGAACCGGATGCGCCTCTTCATCAAATCCAACGATTACCTTGTTTGGGATGTCATTGAATATGGTCCCTATATTCCTTTGAAGAGGGGTGATGAAGGAAAATTGGTTCTAAAGAAGAAGATTGAGATGAGTGAAGATGAGAGAAAGAAGATCCAAATTAATGACAAAGCTCTTCACATGCTCTTTTGTTCTTTCGGTCTCGACATCTACTTCAAAGTCTCCTCCATTGAAAGTGCCAAGGAAGTGTGGGATACACTAGAGACCACCTATGAAGGAACTAGTGATGTGAAGGAGACCAAGATTGGAATTCTCAATCTTAGTTATGAGAATTTCAAGATGGAGCCCGACGAAACCGTGTCCAAGATGTTTGATCGCTTCTCAACTATCGTCAACGGGCTTAAGGGTTTTGGAGAGACAATCCCGGAAGACAAACTTGTCCGGAAGCTACTCTACTCACTTCCTGAATCTTGGGATGGGAAGAGAACCGCCATCATCGAGGCCAAAAACTTGAAGACACTAAAACTTGATGAGCTAGTGGATTCTCTCCTTACTCATGAGATAATGAAGGAAGGAAGGGAAGATGAAAAGAAGAAGGAAGAGAAAAGAGTGGAGAAGCTAGAGGTAGAAAAGAAGAAGAAAATAGGAGTGGCTCTCAAAGCTTCATTACATGAGGAGAGCACTTTTTAGAATAATTGACTATGATAGCCAAAAGATTCTCAGGATTCATGAGGTCCAACCGAGGAAGGAAGATTCAAAGAAAAATGGACTTCAAGGGTAAAAACAAAGAAGAAGAGAGGGATCAAATCATTAGCTACGAGTGCAAAAAGCTCGGTCACATTCGTTTGGAGTGCCCTCAACTCAAGAAGAAGTGCTTTGAGAAGAAGAAGAAGCTCAAAGCCAAGCTTGCTACTTGGATTGACGAGGAGTCATCCGAGGATGACGAACATGAAGTGGCCAACCTTTGCCTCATGGAACTTGAGGGGGATTCCTCCATGGTAACCTCTAACTCATCATCTTTTGACTTTACATTTGATGAATTACATGATGCATATGATGAGTTGCAAGAGGTTTATGATGAGTTAGTTGAGAAGTACAAAGAGTCAGTCATTAGAAATAAGAAAATTATTTCGGAATTAAATGATAAAAATGAATCACTTTCTCAAGCTAACTTAAAATTTGAGAAAAAGATTTTAGGTTTGAAAGATGAACTTAAATTCTTCCAATATGAAAATGTAGACCTAAATAATCTTCTTTCTCAATGCAATAGTGAACACCAAAATGTGTTAGATGAGCTTAACAAGCTCAAAGAGTCTTTCAAAAATGTTAGTAATGTGAAGCATGAAAAAGGCGAATCATCTAAAACAAACCAACCTAGGAGAAAGACTAATAACTACAAACAAAGTAGCCTCCCTAGACATAATAGACCTAAAAGGATTAGGAGTGTATAGGTTCCTAAGGAACTCGTCAAGTCTAATGATTTTGTTGCTATGTCACCTTGGATTCCTAAGGGAACCAAGCTTTTGGGAGCTAACACACGTGGACCCAAAATGATTTGGGTACCAAAAACAAAAGTTTAATATCTTTGTTTGTAGGGGAAGCATTGCTACAAGGCCAAAGCATAAAGTCAAAATTCTTGATACCTTAATAGTGGATGCTCGAGGCATATGACCGGAGACAAGAGTAGATTCATGGACTTAAAGCCAAAAAGTGGAGGAGTAGTGACATTTGGTGACAACTCCAAAGGCCACATTAAAGGTATTGGCTCCATAGGTAATCACTCTACCATTCTTATTGAAAATGTTTTATATGTCGATGGTCTTAAACATAATTTGTTGAGCATAAGCCAATTATGTGATTAAGGGTTTAATGTCTTATTTTATAAAAATGGGTGTAAAATTGTTGACATTAAATCAAATAATATTATGCTCATAGGTCATCGCATAGGTAACATTTACATGGTGCATTTAGATGACATACATACATCTCATGAATGTTTAGTAGCTCAAAATGAAAATGATGCATGGCTATGGCATAGGAAACTAGGACATGCTAGCATTAGTGTTTTAGAAAAATTAGTTTCCCTTGATCTAGTTAGAGGTTTACCCAAGATTAAGTTCTCAAATGACAAAATTTGTGATGCATGCTCTAAGGGTAAACAACATAAGTCATCCTTTAAATCCATTAATGATGTTTCTACAAGTAGGTGTTTACAACTTATTCACATGGATTTATTTGGGCCTATTAGGACTATGAGCTTGGGTGGTAAATCTTATGCATTTGTACTTGTTGATGATTTTTCTAGATTTACTTGGGTTCTATTTTTAAGTACTAAAGATGAGGCTTTAGAAAAATTCATCACATTTTCAAAATTAACCCAAAATGATCTTGAACTTAGAATTTCTCATATTAGAAGTGATCATGGAACCGAATTTCAAAATCTAGGATTTGAAGAGTTTTTAAATGAAAATGGTATTAGCCACAATTTTTCAGCTCCTCGAACTCCTCAACAAAATGGGGTAGTTGAGAGGAAAATAGAACTTTACAAGAAATGGCTAGAACCATGCTTTGTGAAAACAATTTACCTGTATATTTTTGTGCGGAAGCCACAAACACCGCTTGCTGCATTGTAAACTGAGTAATGATTACGCCACTTTTAAAGAAAACACCATATGATATTTTAAAATCTAAAAAGCCTAACATTAGCTATTTTCATCCATTTGGTTGCAATTGTTTTGTTTTAAATAATGGAAAAGACAACTTAGGTAAATTTGATGCAAAAAGTGATGAAGCTATTTTCATAGGATATTCCTTAAACTCTAAAGCCTATCGTGTATTTAACAAGAGAACTTTAGTAGTAGAAGAATCTATACATGTTGTATTCGATGATAACCTTTTAGTAGTAGAAGAATCTATACATGTTGTATTCGATGATAACCTCCTTCCAAGGAAGGATTCTTGTAATGATGATGATGTAGGAATCATTAATGCCTTTGATGGAGGACAAACTTCAAAGGAGGATGAGATTCCAACAAAAGAAGAGGATACACAAGATCCACCTCTTCAAGCCTTGAAGGACTTGGCTCTTGAGGAAAAGGAAGTGAGCTACCCAAGGGAGTTCAACTATATCAAAGATGGTGAAATCTTGGGTGATCCATCCAAGGGGGTAACCACTAGATCTTCTCTCAAACTTATGAACCATGTTGCATTTATCTCATGCATAGAGCCTAAGAATATAAAAGAAGCCTTAAAAGATGAGTTTTGGATTATGGCTACGCAAGAAGAGTTAAATCAATTTGAGAGAAGTAATGTTTGGACATTAGTTGATAGGCCTAGTAACCAATATACTATAGGAACTAAATGGGTCTTTAGGAACAAACTAGATGAGAGTGGTAACATTGTGAGAAATAAAGCTAGATTAGTAGCACAAGGTTACACTCAAGAAGAGGGAATAGATTTTGATGAAACCTATGCACCCGTAGCTAGAATGGAGGCCATTAGGATGTTGCTTGCATATGCATGTTATCATGATTTCAAGCTTTTTCAAATGGATGTTAAAAGCGCATTTTTAAATGGTTTTATAAATGAGGAAGCGTATGTGGAACAACCACCGGGTTTTGAAGACTCAAATTTTCCAAATCATGTTTTTAAACTTACTAAAGCACTTTATGGTTTAAAACAAGCTCCTAGAGCTTGGTATGAAAGACTTTCAAACTTTTTGATTGAAAAAGGTTTTGAAAAAGGTAAGGTGGACACTACACTTTTCATAAAAAGGTACAAAAATGACATCTTAGTAGTACAAATATATGGTGATGATATTATTTTTGGATCTACTAATGAGTGTCATTGCAAAGAGTTTGCTAAGTTAATGCAAGGTGAATTCGAGAGGAATTGATGGGGGAGCTCTCATTCTTTTTGGGACTCCAAATCAAGCAAAGGAAGGACGGCACCTTCATTAATCAAGCAAAGTACATCAAGGATATGCTCAAGAAGTTTGGCTTGGAGAATGCAAAACCTCAAGCCACACCTATGAGCTCATCTACAAAGCTTGACAAAGATGAAGGTGGTAAGTGTGTTGACTCCAAGCTTTATCGTTCTATGATTCGATCTTTGCTTTACCTTACCGCAAGTAGACCATATATTTTGTTTAGTGTTTGCTTGTGTGCTAGGTTTCAAGCTAGTCCTAGAGAGTCTCACCTTATAGCCGTTAAGAGAATCTTTAGGTACCTTAGAGATACCCCTTGTTTAGGTCTTTGGTACCCTAGAGACTCCACCTTCAACCTTCATGCTTATTCGGATGCGGATTATAGAGGGTGTATCTTGGTTAGGAAGAGTACTTCGGGAAATTATCAATTCCTAGGTAGTATGCTCATATCTTGGTTCTCTAAGAAACAAAATAGTGTATCTCTTTCTACCACCAAAGCCGAGTACATATCCTTAGGGAGTTGTTGTGCTCAAGTCCTTTGGATGAAGCAACAACTCTTAGATTATGGTATCAAAGTTGAAACCATACCCCTTAAGTGTGATAACACTAGTTCCATATGCTTGACTAAAAATCCCACCCAACACTCTAGAACCAAACATATAGAAATAAGGCATCATTTCATTAGAGATTATGTCCTTAAGAAAGATGTTGTTATAGAGTACGTTGACACCTTAAACCAACTAGCAGACATCTTTACAAAGCCTATAGATAAAGAGCGTTTTGGTCCCTTAGGAGAGAGTTAGGTCTAACTAGCCTTCCTTGACCCTTTAGGACCCTTTTAAAGTTAAAATTGCTTGATCTTGTGAAATTGCATGTTAATGTGTTGTAGATCTTGAAAATATCCATGCTTATAGCTAGGGGGAGTATGATTCTGTTAAAATATGCTTAGAACTGCTCATTCATCATTTTCATTCATTTAAGATATGTTAAAATCGAGCTTTTGGTTGTTCTTAAAGCCTAAAATATATTTCTGGGCATAGGGTATCGATACGGCCTTAAGCGTATCGATACGAGTACTGTATTGGCTTCCCAGACTTCATTTTCCTTAAAACGAGTATCGATACGGCTAAACCCGTTTCGATACGAGCAACAATCGTTTCGATACGAACCTTTAACGGGCATTTTAAATGAAATTAAATTTTTACCCCCGTATCGATACACCCTCAGGCGTATCGATACGCGATTGCGCAGACAGCTATCAATTGACATTTAAAGAGTTCAACTTTTACCAAAATTGAATTTTCTCAAAACCCTAGAAACCCTAGCCGTTTTCACTCTATAAATAACCTCTCTATCCCTCATATTTTCACACCACAACTCAAAATCTCTATAGGGTTTTCAAAATCAAGCAAAGCTCTTAAGCTTTTCATCAATTGGGTGCTAAGTTCTTCTCTCATTCCTCTCTAATCAATATCAAGGTAAAACTCTTTCTTTTTCACTTTTAATTTTTCTTTTAATTTTCGTTTCAAATTTTCTTTTGTTTTTGTTTTGTCTTCTCAAATCAAAATCTCTTTTCAAAATTTTTTAATTTTTTTAAACCTTGATTATTGGTTTTCAATGAGTTGAATGCAGAAAACTTAATGCATACATTGTTTTTAATCTTTTCTCTAGTTCATGGCACCTAAAAAGAGAGCACGTACTAGTGAAGCCGGTGAAGGATCCAATACCGGAGGTGGTACTCGCCCAAACCTCACTCTTATCTATCAACACTCTTTTACGTCCCCCGGAGCTCTCAACTATTTTCGCCAATTTCAAAACAATAAGATCCGTCCGGAGAGGGAAATCTCTATTCCTTTTCTTAACTCGGAGTGTTTCAAATTTGAATATCTACCTTTTCTCCAAGAATGGAAGTTTATGGATTTTCTCCAAATTCCCGGGTTTTTCTTTCGCATCTTAGTTTTGATCTTTTATGCTAATGCTAAGTGTTGTGCCAATCGAGATGGTGTTGTTACGACTGTTAATTCTCGTCTTATGGGTAAAAAGGTCACTATAGATGTTCAATCCATTTGTGATGTGTTTAAGTTGGAGGATGAAGGCTATGATGATGAGAATGCCTTTGGCCATGTCCTAAGTGGTTCCGTCACCGCCCTTAATGCTTAGGATCGAATCCTCCATTTGATGATTTCTTGGTGGTTTAAGCCCTCGTGAGGGAAGTATTCCACTATTCGCCAAGTTGATGGTTTTTGGATTCGATGCTTCTGTGAGAGAAAACGTTCGAACCTTGCTCGAATTATGTTTGCGGAGATTGTCTATCTCGTGCAACATCGCCACACTACACTCGTCACTTCTTTCACATATGGTACGGCCTTGAGTTACTTCTTCCAACAAAAGGAGATAGATTGCTCGCATGATTACCCAACTCCCCTCACTGATCCTATCGATGAACGATCTCTTGCAAGGGGTAAGTTCCATTACTTTAATGGTAGTTGACTTCGTCTATCCGAGCTCCCTAGTGAGACCGCGGAACAATTTGCTAATCCTCAAGTTGATCAAGTTCCTCAAGCTCCTCCTCCACCTTCTATGGAATCCCTCATGACCTATCTCAATGAGCAATTCACGGGTTTGCGCACGGGAATGACCTCAATCGATCAAGTGATAAATTCGGGAATTACCGCTATTGTTACAAGGTTTACAAGCCTTGAAGATCGAATGAAGAATGTGGAGTCTCGACTCACTTTCCTTGAAGGCGGTCACAACTCAATGAACATCTCTCTCACCGCTTTCCATGACGAGTGGCGTCAAACTAGGAGGAATGATGATGCAATTGAAGAGGATGATGAAGATTGCGATGGAGATGCATAGTAGCCTATCTTTGCATATCATTCATATCATCTAGGATATTTATTTATGCACCTTGAATTTATGTTTTTAGGACTAAGTTTGCATTATTCTAAAACCTATGCTTTGATTTTCTGTTTTTTTTTTGGATTTTAAGTTGGTGTTATATTTTATTTGAACTTAATGATATTATGTTGCTTATTTATACATTTTGCCTATTTATGCACTTTATATTATGTCTCAATTATTTTTGATCTAACAAAAAGGGGGAGAGGGAAGCTCACACTTAAAAATTTTGATTTTAAAACTTAAAAGTTACCTAACTAATATTAAGGGGGAGTTATTTTTTCAAAGTTTTTCAAAGTATCAAAAATTTCAAGTTTTAGTTTTGTTATATCAAAAAGGGAGAGATTGTAAAACCTATGTTTGATTTTGATATAACTAAGTATGTTAAGGATTAAATTGAAAATTTGAAATAGATTTCTAAGTCCCTTAAATGATTTATAAATCACCAACACTTTAAACTGATTTGAAAAACTCAAACTCCAAATATTTTCTAAGTGCTCCAAAGCCAAAGTATTGAAAAACGTCCAGGTGTATCGATACGCCTCCAGCCGTATCGATACCTTTTTTGCAAAGTTGGCTACTAGAAAGACGCGTTTTGATACGCCCCTTAGCGTATCGAAACAGCGTATCGAAACAGATTCAATTTGTATCGATACGCCCCTCTGTAAAAACTGAAAGAGTTTGAATGGTGTACCGATACGGCTCAACCTGTATCGATACGGTTTTAACGGAATTTTTAATTCAAAGTGTTTTAAATGTTTTCGACCGTTGGTGTTAGTCGTTAGGTAAATAACATTTAAAGTGGTAGTTGTCTGTATCGATACGGTGTACCCCGTATCGAAACGGAAACTTCCAGTGAGCTAAGTTGAGAAAAAGGTATCGATACGGTCTTATCTGTATCGAAACGCTCCCTATCCCGTACCGATACGCTTACACGAGTTTCAATACGCCCTCTTTATTATGTGCAACAGCTCTTTTTGTTTTGAGACAGGTATCGATACGGGTCTTCGTGTACCGATACGAATAGCTGCAAAAGTGCATTTATGGTGGAAAGAGAGGGTCCCAACGGCTATAATCAATACCCTAACCACCCAAACAACTAGAATTGATAGAGAATGTATAAATTGAAGCTTATTGAAGACCAGCAACAACTATTGCATCAAAGATAAACATCCAAGTAAAAAATCCAGGCGCATTGTGCTTATTTTCCAATTTCTTGTAAACCCCAAATTGTGTTGCATTCAATTCCTATCCTATCTCAAATTTGGGTTGAGTGTTTGTACTGAAAGGGGTAATATTGTATTTGAGAGATATCTTTCTTGCCTAATTTCTTCTTTGTTCACTTGTGAGGGTTTGGTTAAATTTTGGGTAGAAATTTGACCGGTTGTGTAAAGGTTACCTCCTAAGCCTTGAAAAGGGGAAGAACAGATTAGTGAATTGTTGCAAATCCTTAGTGGTAGCTAAGGTATTGGATGTATACTTCATTTGGAACTTGAACCACTCTAAAATCCTTTGTTCTTCCTTTTTAGCTATCATTTTTCTCTAACAAATTTTTAAAAGCCCAATTCACCCCCCTCTTGGCATTGATCAATCCATTGATCCACTCAACAGTTTCATTCCCTGAAGTGAATGCAAACATGGTAAATTATTATTCAATTGGTAACATAACTTCGATATAATCCAAGTATATTGGTTGAACATCCCAATCTGCGAGGCTATTGGTCTCAAAGGAGGTTCTTAAAGGACCTTGTGGACTGGTTTAACAACGCCGTGTACGAGGATTAAATCTTTGTTCTATGTGATGATGATAAGTTAATAAAAACATACTCCACTTTTCATGACAAATAATGTTATCATCAAACACAATATCGTGAAAAAGGTTTCAAAGGCCCACTAGCTCTACTCCATTCCCTGAAGTGAATGTGACATTATATTATGGAAAGAATAAAAGCCACATTAGAAGTTGTGGTTGTAGTCGAGGCTATGGATATAAATATAAAAAATATAGCCATTTTAAGAATACTTCTACCCACCGGTAATGACGTTATAAGGATGACAAGAGTGATAAAGATCATTCTAAGAAAGTGGAATCTTTTTTTATCACCAATATGATGTTATAAACTATTGGTCTCGTACTTACTGTACGCTGGAAAAATCAACAATCATTGAACGATAAAGGAAAGAAAATAGAAGCAAATTTTGTTTGCGAAAAATGACGAAGATGATATTGGTCCAACTTATTTGGACATTGTTGGTCCAACTTGTAACACCCTAAAAATGGTATAAAAATAAAGGAAATTTAATTTGGAAATGAAAAATGAGGTGAAAAAAAGGAAAAGAAAAGAAGGGAATTGTGGTCTAGGGGAGTCAAACCCGTGACTCATGGATGGTTACTTAAGTCTTAGCTATTTGAGCTAAGGCCATTTTTGGTATTAACCTGCACTTACATATTATTAAGTGGTTCTTGAAAAGTTAAAATAATAATAACAAGATAACAAAATATCCTACCTACCATTTATGAAACATTTAATTCGATCCACCCACCCAAAAACCCATTCTAGAAGACTCTTTGTCTTCCTTAGCCATTCATCTCCCCTAAACCCAAGCCCCAACCACCGCATCGATCTCCCTCATCACGCCGCCGTGACCGCCACCGTCCTTACCGATGAAAGCGTCGTTCCACCTTGATCACGTATCGTCTGTCACTCGCGGTGAAACGTTGTCGTTCACCATGAAAGCCTCGTTTGATTTTTGTGAAATCCAGCAACCACAATAGTCCGTTTTCCGCACCGCCTCTGTCAACGAGATCCTTGTGTGGAACTGATCAAAACCCAGCCCTCGGATAGTCCGCTTGTCACCGTTCAGAATGTCATCAGAGCTACGTATATTCGAACATA
Source organism: Hibiscus tridactylites (assembly GCA_958450335.1). Lineage (NCBI taxonomy): Eukaryota > Viridiplantae > Streptophyta > Magnoliopsida > Malvales > Malvaceae > Hibiscus > Hibiscus tridactylites. The sequence goes on from OY288288.1 coordinate 38,337,757, forward strand.
TTAAATCCGATTTGAGTAAGTGGGTAAGTTTCCGGCCAAAATTTGGGATTATTTAAGTGGTTGGTTGAACTAATCGTTGTTTTCTGCCTTTTCTGATGTGTTTTCCGACCGTTCAGGCCGCGTATGGCTCCAACGCGCCGTTGTTGGCGATTTCTGACCACCTTGGATGATGGCTTGTGAACTGAGCGGGCCGAACCGGCCTTGAACCCGATCTGCTTAATTTCAGGATCGACTGATATAACAAGGATCGACTGATATAACAAGGATTCAAGGTAATACATTACTACCTCTTGCATGCTTTATGAACATGTTGGTATTCGTTAATGCATGCATAAATATGATGCTAAGTACTTTTAATTCTGCACAAGTCAAACCAGATATGAAAATGAGTATGATAATCTAGATAAGATTGCAATGCTCGAATGAGAAGATTAATAAATCAGAATGATCTGGAGTTTAATAAGTAATTTATAAGGCAGTTGATCTTCAATTCTGGTTAATAGTGTCAAATGAATAAACGTCAAAAATATTTGGATATGAAATTACAAAAGTACCCTTGAGATATAAGAATAACTAAATACCCTTGGAATTGGAAGGGATCTAGAAATCTACACTAGATATGGTAAAACAACCTAATTCATCTGAAAACCTCGAACTACTTGGAAAGTTATGATAACAAGATTTAAACCTTCGAGATTGTAAGGAGTTAGGTTACCTTGAATTTGGAATGAATCTCTGAATATATATTTACGGGAAACTATTCATACATATGAATTAATCAAGTTGCTCAAAATACTGAATTGATTGAAATGACTAAAAGTATTGGAAATACTGTTATGGTTAAATTAGTCGGAAGGATCTTATCGACCAAAAAGACTGAAGTATCCTCAGACACCGAGGTTTGCAAATTAACTGGAATGATAGATAAACCTTTGAGTTCTGAAATGAATGAAGTCGTTGAAGGTACCGAAATTACTTGAATGGCTGAAACACCAACGAGTACTTAAATGATTGAAATACTATATATGGTTCAATTGAAAGGAATGATGGATATCCCGAGCTTCAAAACGACTGAAATACCACCTTAACTGGAATAAGTAAATTGCCTTTGATAAAATTCTGGAAATGTCAATAAAGATAAAAATGACTAAAATGCCCCTAAGGGTTGAAGCATGACTCATTTATGTCAATCACTCTTGATATTAATATAATGTTGGAAGTTTTTTGCACATAATAATATAAGTTCGACTACTCTGTGGCAAGTCCTATGGTGAAATATGACAGCAATCGTTCAGATATACGGTACAACCTGATACATTAGAACAGTTGGTTAGTACGACAAGGTTAGGAAATGTTAGTTCGAATGGTTTTGGAGGCTCGATAAAATTCTGGAAATCTTTAATATTGTAAATCGTCATTTTATCATTATTGGGCTAAATTACAAAACCACCCCTGATATTTAAATGACCAAAATGCCCTTGTTGGGGAAAGTAATCAAAATAGCCTTGAATGTATATGTTATCGTGAAAGATTCTAACATAGAAATCTCTAAATGCCTGATTGGAAACCTGATGAGCAAATAGAATTCTCGAGCCACTGTTTATGCCTTGTTGGTATAAATTACCAAAATGCCCATGTATGATATAATGACCATAATGCCCTTGTAGGCTTAAATGACTAAATCACTCATGATATGTCTAAACTCTCAAAGATCTTGATGTAACATCTCTTGAATATATGGATTGAACTGTTAGTACGAACCCCCTTTTAATAGGGGCCTCGTTTCAAAAATCCGTTCAAACTGTCAAAAGTTTTATGTGTTCCCTTCCGTAAATGCCAAGTATCTCCAAGAAATAAATTGTTCCACCTAGTGTGTTCCATGTGTGCTACACGACTGTTTTTGCATACTGATTTACATGTTATAATACCGATCACGTGCACATGACTGACATACTTGAATTCACAGGAACATGACATGTTTTATAAATTAAGCATGATCGTACTATATTTCTGATCTATATGCATGTGCACCCGATATGACAAACATGTTATATGGGTAATGTATTACTGAAAATACTATTATTGATTAATGAACTATTGATTATCTGATTCACTGGGGTACTTGGGATATGATATGAAGTTATTGATGGCTCAGCCTTGATCCAGCTGGTAAATTCGCCCGTATTCAGTTCCTATGCTTCGGCTAGGGCCGCTCGTATTCTAAGGTATTCCCTTAGGATGGTACCCACGCCCAATGGGCTCGGGTTAATGCTAGTACATGATTCCACACTGGGGAAACTATATACTGGAGTATGGTTGGAGGGTAAATAAAGAATTAAAATGAACTTTACTGCTACTTCAAACAAATGTATTTGAAATAAAAAGGTTTACTGCATTGTTACATTTCATGCATTAACTGTTGGAACACACTAGACACTAAACTCTTTGATTCCACCTTCGTATGTTACCAGCCTATATAATTCTCGTCTAATTCTCGATGTTTGAATAAAGAACAAATATCGTTATTCTCGAGTATGGTGCTACCTTAAAACAGTAGAACATAAATGGAGACTGTTACTACATGGAACATCATGAAAATGTTATGCCTACCATATATTTGCATGAGCTTATAGCATCTTTTGGTAGTTCTGTATTACTGAGCTTTTCCAAGCTCACGTTGTTTATACCATCGCAGGTTAAAAGAATATTCCATGGCATAATGTTTGACATCAATTTCCGGAGTTCTCTCGGCGTTGCCTTTGGAATCTCACTAATAAACAACTCGGTACACCATGCAGCCTCACAATAGACTTCGGTACACCATGCAGCCTCACAATCTCACTGATATACAACTCGGCCATCCTGTCTAAGGTGTAAGTAGTATGAACATGTATGAAATGGGCACACTTAGTGAATATGTCAACTATTACCTATACTTAATTCTTCTTCAAAGGAGTCAACGGTAAACCTGACACAAAATCCATAGTAATTCGTTCCCACTTCCATTTCAGAATCTTCAACGGTTGTAACAACCCTGAAGGAAACTGATGCTCGGTCTTAACATGCTGGCAAACCATACATCTACTCACATACTCGGCGACATCTTTCTTCAACCCAATCTAGAAGTACTCATCTTTCAACCCACGGTACATCTTCGTACTACCCGGATGCATAACAAAAGGAATGTCATGAGCTTCATTCAAAATAGTACGTCTCAACTCGGCATCTTTTGGGACAACTACTCTATTCTTAAAACATAAGATTCCATTCTCACCAAAGCAGAAATCTGTGGGTCTACCCTCAGTTATATCTTGCACGTGAGGTGCTAAAGATCTGTCTTGCAACTGTTTCTCTCGAATCAACTAAACTAACAAAGGTTTAACCTGCAGCTCGGCTATTAAACTGCCATCTTGTGACACACTCAATCTTGCAAACATAGCTCGAAACTCAATTGATGCCTTCCTACTCAAAGCATTGGCCACTACATTTGCTTTACCCAGATGGTACTCTATTGTGAGGTCATAGTCTTTAAGAAGCTCTAACCACCTACGCTGTCTAAGATTCAACTCTCTATGGGTCATCAAATATTTCAAACTCTTGTGGTCGGTGTAAACTGTGCATTTCTCACCATAAAGGTGGTGTCTCAAAATCTTCAAGGTGAAAACCACGGTCGCTCACTCTATGTCATTGGTGTGGTAATTCTTCTCGTGAACCTTCAATTGTCTCGAAGAATAACCTACAACTCTTCCTCCTTTCATAAGCACACAACCTAAACCTACATATGACGCATCACTGTAGATTACGAACTCTATCCTTGGTTCAGGATAAATCAAGATAGGAGCTTCTGCCAATGCTTTCTTCAACTTTTCAAACGCTTGTTGCCTTGAATCTGTCCACTCATACGGAACATTTTTCTGTAACAATTTAGTCAAAGGTGCAACAATTCTCGAGAACCCCTCAAGAAACCTCAGATAGTATCCGGCTAAACCTAAAAAACTACGAATTTTGGTCACTGACTTCAGTTGTTTCCAACTCACTATTGCTTCTATCTTCTTGGGATCCATACTAATCCCATCGGCTAAGATCACGTGAACTAGAAAAACTACTTCTCTAATCCAAAACTCACATTTGCTTAACTTGGCATACAACTGATTTTCGAGCAAAGTTTGTAGCACTATTCGCAAACGCTCATCGTGTTCTTCCTCGGTCCTGGAGTACACTAAAATTTCATATATGAACACTACAATGAGCCTAACCAAAAACTTGTGAAACACTTTATTCATCATGTCCATAAATGCATCTGGGGAATTAGTCAAACCGGAGGGCATTACCAAGAACTCATAGTGCCCATATCTTGTACGGAAAGCTGCCTTCGGTATGTCCACATCTTTTACCTTCAACTGATAATACCCTGATCTCAAATCAATCTTTGAAAACACTAAAGCACCTCTCAACTGATCAAGCAGATCATCAATCCATGGCAAGGGACACTTGTTCTTCACTATTACCTTGTTCAACTGCCTATAATCTATGCACATCCTCATACTACCATCCTTCTTCTATACAAACAAGACCGGAGCACCCCAAGGTGAAATACTAGGCCTAATAAAAACCTCTATCTAACAGTTCCTAAAGTTGTGTCTTCAACTTTTTCAACTCTTTAGGTGTCATTCTATACGGAGCAATCGATACGGGAGCAGAATCTGAATCTGTCTCAATAGCAAACTCCACATCTCTATCTGGAGGCAAACCAGACAACCCTTCTGGAAAAAAACTCGGGAAGTCACAAACTATTCTGATGTCTCGCGGTCTAACTTCACTCATATTCGGATTCATCAAGTAGGCTAAGTAAGCTTGGCAACCTCAATTCATCATCCTTTGAGCCTCTAAAGCTAAAACAACATTAGACAAGAACTTAACGTTCTCGTCAACTACTATCACCTCGTAATCATCGGAAAGCCTCAAAGAAACTCTTTTAGTCTCAAAATCTATCCTGGCTCTATGCTCCACAAGCCAATCCATACCCAGAATTATATCGAAACCATAAAAGGGCAACTCCATCATGTCAACGGGAAACACGTGACCATGAATCATCAAAGGACATCTTCTGAACACTTCCCTAACTACAACTGTCTCACCAAAAGAACTCGTAACATTCATACCTATATCTAACAACTCAAAAGGCAAACCTAAAGATCTTGCATGCTCTCCCAAAATATACGAATGTGTCGAGCCAGAATCAATCAACGAAAGCAAATATAAGGATTGTAACACAAAATTACCTGCGATCACATCCGTGTCGTTCCCAGCCTCACACTGTGCATAAACCCTAGCTGGTCTACCTCCCTTGGGCTGTACTTCGACATCATGAGCCACATTCCTTTGAACATCATTCCTCGGCTGGACGTTACCTCGGCCGCACCCACGACCTCTCTGATACTCAACAGCTCTAGCTGGTGCCTGACCATCCCTAGCCGAATGAGGACACTCACGCCTCAAATGCGCCTGAGATCCACAGTTCCAACAAGCACGAGAAGTGCCCCAACACTCCCCGGAATGGTTCTTCCCACATCTAGCACACTCGAGTGGACGAGCAACAAAACCTCGACCCTGATGGCCTCGTCCCAAGTTATCACCTCCAGGCCTAAAGTTCGGTTGGTTCCTTATATCCTTGTGGCTCTTGTTACGGTCTTGCTCCCACTCGGCGGACCTTTTCCCTGAACTGAAGCCACTTGAACGAGCAACTGAACCTAGACTTTGCTCAATCTCCTTGGCCTTAGAGACCAAGACATCGAACTCGGTGTAATCAGAAGCAAACATGTAGGTCTTCACCTTCGTAACCAACCCTTAACGGAACCGTTCGCACCTTTCCCTCTCAGTGGGAACCAACTCTGAAGCATACTGACTCAAGCGCACAAATTGTACCTCATACTCGGATACGAACATACTGCCTTAGACCAAAGCCATGAATTCTCTCTTCTTCTCATCCTGATAGTGAGCACCAAGGTACTTCTTGCGGAACGCATCATAGAAGAATTCCCAAGTAACCTCAACCTCGGGCATACCTAAGATAACTGTGGTCCACCAAGCATACGCATCTCCCTGAAGCAACGAGACAATACAACTCAACTTACGAGTGTCCGAGCACTCCATCTGATCCAAGATACGAGTAGTACTCTCAAGCCATGCCTCTTAACCCTCGGCAGACATAACACGAAACTCGACTCCGCCTAAGCTACGAAGTCGCTCAACGGGTAAACTCGTCCCCGCACCCTGAGGTGGTGTTGTAGCATGAAGACCAGCAACAGGCGTCTGAAAAGCTCCAGCTATAGTTTGAAGTATCTGAGCCATGTCTACCCCTGCCTGACCCTGGCCAAACTGAGGTCCATTACCATCACCTCCAACATTCACCCCATTACCATCGGGAGCAAGAGAAGCAAGAGGCACATCCTCGGGTGCCTGGTCACCCGCTCTAGGCCGTCCTCTCGGTCTCACCATAACAATAAAACAATCTATACAACAAACACAAATCATGAGATAAACATTGGGTCAGCAAAGGCAGGGATCCATGTGTTAAGCTCTTTTAAATCAAAACCACTTTACCATAATAATATATAGCAATGGAAATGCTTAACCAACCTTTAAACATCAGCAGAAACGCAAAGTCATGCTCACAAACACCGTGTAAAATAGTCAAACACATACAGAATCAACTTACCTGACTTATCTTACCGAGGAAACATCGATATCGAGGCTCTGTTACCACCAAATGTAACCCCCTCGACCCGACCTATCCATCAGACCGAATCGAACGGGTTACACGAGGAAAACCGAAGAGAAACTCGTTAAGGCCTCGCTTCGATTAACAACCCCAAAAATTTCTTTTAGTTTAATCTTTTCTAAATGCCATTTTGAAAACTATGTGAGGAGACAAACATCAGAATAAGCAAACACGAACATGAATCAAGCAAAACAGACATTAAAGGTCAACTTTTAGCAATTTATTTTAGGTCGTATCGATACACAAAGGGCCCGTATCAATATGCCTTCAACGGTCAAAACTCCCCTAGGTCAACCCCAAGAGACCGTATCGATACCCTACAAGCTGGTATCGATACGCCCTTCAAGGTCAAGCTCCCAAAGTCAACTTCAGGAGACTGTATCGATACACTTAAGGCCCATACCGATACCCCCAATTTCTAGTCAAAATCTCATATTTCCAGTGATTCAAAACGGTATCGGTACGATAGGCTTAAAACAGGGTACCGTATCGATACTGCCTTTAAGCGTATCGATACCCCCTGCACATAAAGATAGAATTATGCAGTTTTAAGCACAAGGGATCAAGCTCAAACAACCTAAGCATGCATTTACACAACTCCTAATCACCCATACAACTCAAACCAACCATTCTAGAGGAAAACACCTTAAAAACATGTTTCAATCATGCATACCCACAAGCATGGATTCCAATCTTAAAAGCTCAATAGGACACTTTAACTCAAATACCAACAAGTCCAAACATAGGGCATTTCACCAAAAGCCAAAGCAAGCCTCAACATAGCATGGTTTCAACATTTAAAACATGTAGCAAAAGATCAAACTCATGGGATTTTACAACAACCTCTCTAACACAAGGTGTAAGTATTCCCTTTGTTAATTCATTATTACAACTTAAAATCCATACTTGAGCTTAAGCTACGATCACCGGAACCTTTCCCTCGCCTTCCTTTTCATTTTGAATCATTAACGATCTGCATTGTTGGAAAGGAGCGCGTAAGCGTAAAAGCTTAGTGATTGGTGCTCAAAACCACAACAACAACAACAATGCAGTTTTAGTAAAAACCATTTATGAGTTGCAAGCAAAACCACAAGCATGAATTCCGTCAACATGATTATCAACAATCTTACATATGATTGGCATCTTACATCAAGCAATACATCAACATACAATCAACATATCATAACTCTCAACAATAAACATGTAACATTCAACCTTCTAACACAAGAGTATAATGGCAACTATGGTTACATTACTCAGATACGAGGATTGGATTCGATGGCATCTCACATCAACGGATTTAATCAGAACAACAAGACTCAAAATGGCATCTTACATCATCGAGGTCTAACAATAAAGCTTCTGGTGGCATCTTACATCACCGTACTCATCCCTAATGGCATCTTACATCACTAGGGCCACGCGCGAATTTTACAAGTGCACTCTAATCCTATGGTCGACCAATTATACCCGGTAAGACTCTCATATTTGCCAATACTCAACATCATATAAGCCAACATAACAATACCACACTCAATAATCAAATACACACATTCATCTCATATCAACAATGCATAACAATATTGAAATATGAAATTCCAAAAAAGTAAAACGTAAACATTAAATACTTACTCTCGAGCTTAGGTTGGCCTTTCAAGCTCAACCTAAACTCTCAAAAACATTTCCACTCACCGGTAAAACCCAAACGATAGCCGAAACACCGATTCAAGCCTTCGAACTACCCGGTCTCCCGTCCAAAGAGCCCAAACTTGTTTCCCCTGTTTCTAGACAATTCAAAAATGGTGCATTAGACCCAATTCAAGCCCCCAAACTTGCAGCAACACATAAACTCATCATTTATCATAAGAACCAAATCGATTCACACCCGCAAACACTTGGAAACACCATCAAAACGACTCAACCTAACTAGCAGCCAAAACCCAACAAATTTAGCATCAAAACTACATCTTTCAACATCCAAAACACTTACCCAAGGTCTAGAAACCATTAGCTTGAAGTTCTTCACAAGAACAAACGAAAATCCCAAATTTTCAATTCCAAAAACCCCTTTTTTTTACAAGTTTCGGGTTTCCCTACATTTAGCCACTATCCCAACATTTTTAGAACACTAAAACAAGGTTAAAAATACCTTTAAACATGGTATCAACTACCCAAACGAAAATCCCTACATTTTTTCTCTTTTCAAGCATAAAGCATTTTGAAAACAAGTTTTAAACAATGTGTTTAAGGAAAATTTCACCAACAATAAGTTTAAGGAAGGAAAAATCAAAACAAAAGAGTGATTACCTTGAAAACTTGTTTGGGTGATGTGCTTGCTCCAATGGAATAGTAGCAATGGTGACTTTGGAGGAAATAACGTGAAAAGAGGAAGAAGAAGATGATGGTATTTTGAAAAACCCCTTTTTTCTTAATTTTTAATTCCAAAGTTCCCTTTTTCCTTAAAACCCTTTAGTGTTTTATTAAAAATGGTCTTTTTTTCCAATTTAATTTAACTCGAACCGGGTTAACCAAACACGGTTATCTCTTGGGCCCTAATCCTGGGGCGTTACAAGTTTACCAAATTCAAAATGTATATACACACACTTGTATATAGTTGGCATGATCGGTTAAACCATCCTGATCAATAATGATGCGAAAGCTATTGAGATTTATCTGCCTATTTATTAAAAGAACCTGAAGTTCTTGTGGTGCTTGTTCTCAAAGGAATTAATTAAATTCCACTTATTGAAAGAACACGAAGTTCTTGTGTTGCTTGTTCTCAAAGGAAATGATTAAGATCCCACTTACCAAAAGAATTTGAAGTTCTTGTACTAAAGTTGAGACTGCATGTCTTGCATATCTGAATGAAATATGGGCCTATTTATCCACAATTGCGGTAAGTTTTATATGATTTTAGTAGATGCATCTACATTGTTTTATCAACTTACAACCAGAAGTTTGTGAGATTGGTTATAAAAGGATTCAGATTCTCCAGTTAGACTATTCGTCTTGCAAAAGCTTGTGGGTTTATATTTTAGGCTATATCAGTTGATACAAAGCCTATTGATTATGAAAAATACAATTTAGCAAAATTTCAATTGGGTACCCGCTCTTTAATAGATAAACTATGAGAACAAGACAATTATTATTTATATGGTATTTCCATATAGCAACACTTATACGCATCAAGCCAACGAGTTATAATAAACTCCCCATTATGATTGGTTTTCTGTCAGAAGCCATACATTCCCATTTTATAATTTTTAAATGTGCGATATATTATTGAGTTGCTCCATCACAACGCACAAAATGGGTAAATAAAAAAGGTTTAGAATATATATTGTGTACGAGTCTCCTTTTATGTTTAAATTCTTAAACATTAATTGGAGAATCATTTATGACATGGCTTTTTCTCGACATCAGGGGGAGATAATAATCAGCTGGATAAAGGAAAATGAATTATCGTTATCTAGATCCTCGTATATGAACCAGAAGTTTATAAGATAGTTTATGTTATTACATGTCAACTGCCAGACATATTTACTGACCCAATGAGAGTAACTAAGTCTCATATATCACCTAAAATACTCTAAATTTTAATTACATGTTAGAGCGAACGGATGTAAATCATGCATGAAGCATGAAAATTGGTTCCAATGATAAAAAATTCTCGTAAATGAAAAATAGTATGAGATGGTCATATATTGGAGGCGAGTGCTCCTGAAGAGACCCAAGATAAAACTCTTGAAGAGTTTCAGGTACCTGAAATCAAGATTGAAATCTTGAATAGATTTCGATGAGTTATGTCACTACGAGAATAGAACCAGAAAATTGAACAGTTATTGACAACGATTTACAAACAATGTTACATGAACTTCTATAGAAGTTAAGAAAGATAATGAGGATCTTGTATAGGAATCTATCATAAGTATAGATATTGAATTGGCCAATGTAGAAAGACGCTTTGAACTTCTAAAAGAGAAGTATTTGGACCGACATTCCAAACACCTAAAACTGTAATGCAAGTGAGGCACAAATAAGTAGTTGTAAATTCGACTTGAATTATAATTTATGAAGAGTTTTAATTACTTCATTGTCGATGCAATTACTTTGGTGGTTATGAAATATTTTATATGCGTCTAATTATTTTGTGGATTAATATTTATTCTTGAAGGATTTAAATTACTAGAAGCATTTAGAAATTTCTAAGAAAATTTATTTAGACATGTCTCATTGAATATTTATATTTTGGTGCATTTGGTATAATCGCCTTAGTGAGTACTACTTGAAGAAATATTGTAAGAATGATAACGTTTCCTTATGTAATTTTATAAAGGAGTTCGGATCAAGATTCATTATATTATTAAAACTCCTAAAGAGCTTCAAATTGGAAACTCATGAATAACTTTCTAAGTATTTAATGAAATTATTTGAGAAAAAGAATCTTGAGATGTGGCTTTGTCTCGACCTAAAGATCGAGCACTTAAATATGCGTTTTTGTCTATGAATGGACACAAGCTGAAAGAATCTTAAAGAAAATTCAATTTGGATAAATCATATCTATTTTGTATCCCAATAATTGTAAGATTGTTGGATGTTATAAAGATAATTATATCTTTTTTGGTCTTGAAGAACCATATATTAATTGGTCAAGAAATATGCATGGATATACAAAGATCATTACCTCTAGATCTTTAAACATTCGCCGATGCCTCCTAAAATCTTGTAGAAATAATTATTATGCATGAGGCAAGCCAAAAATGTGTTTGGCTAAGACCATTGACCTAACATATCCAGAAGATATGTGATTTACTTTCACAAGATATGATACAAATGCTATCTTGTAGAGATAATGCAAGGTGGATAAATCATGGAACATACTACTCAAAAGTTTCATCCCTCGCGATCTTTAGAAAAATAGTATTCATGATTTAATTATGGAGATTCAAAGATCTTTTTTTTTGCTCAATAATGTCGTATATTAAGATGCAATATACAACCAAAAGACCACAACGGTCGCCTCATTAAAAACCTCCCTAAAACCTAACGGAGGAAAAGAGTACGAACCGTATGTGGTGAAACCAGAGTCCAAAGAAAATACAAACGGGAATAACACCAAAGCAACCTATCACTAACAAGCGCAAAACAACGAAATGCGAGTTACCCCCTCCTTTGCCAAAGCATCCGCTAAACCATTCGCTTCACGGAAAATGTGAGAGAAGCAAACCGAAGCCAACGATGAACAACAATTGTCGATCTCGCGAAAAACCTCCCATAATCTCCATGGCCGTTTGTCCATATGTAACACCCAGCTAACCGCAACCATAGAATCCGATTCCACAATCAAAGGAATCATTGCCCATGTTGACTTCCAGAAGTATGACAAAGCGAAAGCAATCGCTCGCAATTCTGCCTCGTTTGATTCGATACACCCAAGGGGGCCAGAAAATAACGCCAATATACTCCCAAACTCATCGCGTAACACACCCCCATAGCCTGCCGGGCCCGGCTTACCACGTGCTGAACCATCCACCGAAAACTTCAACGTCCCCCTCGATGGCGGCTCCCATACCACACCAACCCGCTCTGGTCGCGAAAGAGACGTCTCGGAATAAAGGCTCGGACAATCCCACCATAATGCCTCGCCAATGCACAAGTCAGTCCTTAACGTCCGCAACCAATAGAACGAGCGCAATTTAATCAAAAAGCATACCTCCTCAACCGGTAAGAGTTTCTTGTTGAATACCATCTCGTTTCGTGCTAGCCAAATCGACCATAACATCGCTGCCACGCACGATACCCACATACTACGACGCATACCCGAAAACGAGCAATGGAAGTCAGGAACAAAAAATTCGGACAATGATCGTGGTAACGGCAAACTCACTCCCCACCAACAACGAAACCAGTCCCATAAACTCTGAACAACCGGGCATAAGTACAACAAATGATCAACGTCTTCCTCACATTCCCGACACCAAAAGCACATCGTGCATTGCCCTTCAAAAATAGCACCCCTGCGGCTCAGGAAAGCAAAAGTCGGCAGGCGACGTAACCACACAAACCACAAGAAAGCCTGCACTTTCGGAGGGACTAATACTTTCCACGTGAAACAAGCCCCAAACTCACTCTCCCCAGCTTCGTCTAACATCAAAATCTGAGAAATAGCTTTAACCGTGAACATACCTCTCCTATCCGGAGTCCAAATCAGTTTATCACAAATTCCAGAGTGTAAATGCGTATTGCCTACCACTGCCCGCATGTCTCGCAACAGCCCCGTCTCGAACACGCGCAGCGGACGCCGGAAAAATTCAGCCCAACGTGAATGATGGAACCCTCCCTGCACCGAATAATCCACCACCAACGCCAATTTATCGATAGCACAAGAGAATAACCTTGGGAAAATATTCTTCAATGGCATGCTCGCGCACCATGAGTCAAACCAAAAGAGGACTCGATTACCCACCCCCACTTGCCATACCAACTTCTCGTGTAAATTTCGCTGCACTTCATCCGAGCAGGCAGTTTGCACAATTTGCTTCCATACCACCGACATCGCATGTGAACGGGATGAATTAAATCTCCACCATTGAACATTCTCCCCGTATTTAGCCACTATAATAGCCCTCCATAGCGACGATGCATCCGTGGCATATCGCCACGACCATTTAGATAATAAAGCCGTGTTGCGAACTTGTAAATCCGATATTCCCAAACCACCCAAGTGTCTCGGTTTACACACCAATTTCCAGCTAACTCTGCTCATTTTCCTATGTAGATTTACACCACCCCAAAGGAAAGCACGGCGGATCTTGTCAAGTGCTGCGATAACTCCTTTAGGAATGCGAAATACACCCATGTAAAAAATCGGTAATAAAGACAGAACGGCATTAACCAGCGTGACTCGAGCCGCAAAAGACAACGAGTTGCGTTTCCAACCTGCTAATTTCCGCCTCACCTTTGCAATGACCGGTTCCCAAACTGCCAAACTTCGCGGATTAGAGCCTAGCGGCATCCCCAAGTATGTGAAAGGGAAAGACCCGCGTCGACACCCCAATGCCTTAGCACATAACTCAGTAAAATCCTCATCAACCCCAACCGCAAATAAAGATGACTTGCTAAAATTTATTTGTAAACCTGTGCAAACTTGGAAGCAATTGAGTAACCGTCGGATAGAGTCGGCACAACCAGGGGAAGCCTCAAAAAACAAGACGGTGTCATCTGCAAATTGTAAGTGCGATATAGATACCCCCAGTGCAACACAAACACCCTTTATCAACCCCGCCGACTCAGCTTGAACCAATAAACTATGAAGAGCCTCCACTACGATAACAAATAACAGTGGCGACAGTGGACAGCCCTGTCTCAAACCACACCCCAAATTAAATTCAGATGTAGCACACCCATTTAGCAAAACAGACATACGAACCGTTGAAACACATTCTAATATCCAATGGCGCCAAGTCTCACAAAAACCCATACTGAGCAGCATATGATCGAGGAAATCCCATCGCACACAGTCATAGGCTTTAGCAAAGTCTAGCTTAAGCACCAAACCACCCCTCGAACTCTTCCATAAAGAATGAATTATCTCATTAGCCAAAAGGATACCGTCTATTATCTGTCGGCCACGAATGAAAGCCGACTGATGCTCACTAATCAACGATCCTAATACCCTTTGCAACCTCGTAGCTAACACCTTTGCAAGAATTTTGTACACTGAATTAACAAGACTTATCGGACGGTAATCACTAAGTACTTTTGGTGAGTCAATCTTAGGGATCAACACAAGAAAAGTGCAATTTACACCCGGTGGCAATCTGCCTGTTGCATGAAACTCACCAAGAAATCTTAACACATCCTCACTCACTGTGTTCCAACATACCTTGAAGAAAGCCATGCTAAACCCATCCGGTCCTGGCGCTTTCGATCCATCACACCCCCGTATAATCTCCCACACTTCCTCACGACAAAACGGTGCCACTAACATCTCATTATCGTGCCTCTCCACCCGTCCAAAATCACCCACAATGGTCCAAGAGCATCGACGTTGTGTGGCTTTAAAATGCATATCAAATTCTGCCACTATATATTTCCGGAGGCGCTTAACATTCGTTTCCCATCGTCCATGTATCATCAGACCAGAAATCAAATTACGCACAGCTCTAAGCTTTGTCGTACGGTGAAAAAATGCAGTGTTTCGATCCCCTAACCGCAACCAGCTTGCCCTTGATTTCTGTCGCCAAAGCGACTCCTTGCGCCTTATAGCCTGCCATAAACAGTGTAGCCATTCTCTTTTCTTCTCAATCAACGCAGTTTCCGATACGTTCAATTCTTCATTCGAAACCGCTACATCAGCAGCGTCCAATTTCCCTTGCATCGTCTGTATATCCTTTTCCACATCACCAAAAACCGTCCGGTTCCAAACGCGCAGGAAATTCTTCATGCTTCGGAGTTTAACCATAATGTTAGCACTACCAACCCCCTGATCCGACAACCGGCTCCATTCATTAGAGAGTTCAAACACACTTTTATTATTTTCCAACCAACAGTTTATAAAACGAAAAGGGCGGGGTCCCCAATCCTGTTCATCACACAGCAACAAGAGGGGTGTATGGTTCGAAATCCCCTTAGGCAAGGCATGTTGACCGATATTGTTGAAAGCATCGACCCAACTAGGAGAAAGCAGAAACCTATCCAACCGACTACACCTAAAGCCCCTCCCAAACCAAGTAAACTGTTTTCCTATCAACGGCAAATCAACAAGCCCCGTGTGTTCGATAAAATCAGAAAAATCTTGCATACTTGTCGATATTGTGTTACATCCCGCACGTTCCGATTGCCAACGTATGGAGTTGAAATCCCCCGCGATACACCAAGGTTCATCAACGCCCAGTATAATCTCCCCCAGTCTTTGCCACAACTGATTTCGTGCATCTGCGTCACAAGGTGCATATACATTCAGCATGCAACAACTTAAATCATCCGCAAGCCATTTACCTTTAACAAAAATAAAATTTCTATCCACCTCTACAGAAGATAGATTGAAACGTCATGTTTCCCAAACCGTTATCAAGCCCCCTGATGCGCCTATCGACGGCGAAAAGACAAAAACAAAACCATCCGACAACCACATACACGTAAGCATTCGTGCTGAAACCTCCTCTAATTTCGACTCTTGAAAAAATGCCATATCCACCCTTTGCTTCTTTACAACGTCACCCACTGTCCTACGCTTCAAATTTGAACCCAACCCCCTAACGTTCCAAGACACGATCCGCATAATGTCAGAAACTATCGCCTGTCCCCAGTAAAAACCTGTTGGAGATCTTTGATAATGTCCGCTTCACATCCCACCGTTCGCACGCCCACAATGTTCCCCAATGCCACTGTCGCCTCTATCTCTTTAGCAATCAACCGTTGCCGGTTTTGTACATCAGAATCTGTCAAAGACGCGTTTGCAACTTGCGTTGATACAATCTGTGTGTTAAAGAATTTTCGCGGCCTGCCCCTCCCAGGTTTCACTGACGATACCACACCGGAAATAGAGTTGATTGATTTTGTTTTTTTACCGTTTATGCAAATGGTAGTACCAGTATCTGAGAGTCCTGCGTTGTTGCCCACTGAATTTCTTGTTTTCTCTCTATTAAAATCCACGTTTTCCACCACCTCTGTAGCCTTAGGGATAGATTTAATTACCTCCTGAAGTGTAGTATTCCAATCAGCGGAATTTGAATTGGATTGAAAGTCCTCAACTAAAGGTGTGTAGCCAGGACTCTGCTTCCCCTCACTCGTGAAACTCCTTGAACCTTGCCCTACCATCAAGTCAGTTCCCTCTCCGATACCCTGTGCCTCCAACAGAGCCGTCGTATCCCCACCAGCCTGTAACTGTGCTGACTGTGACTATTCCTTTGCCGTATTCACCTCCAATTGGCTGATCACCACCCTATGGTCCCACAACGAATTCGTGTGCCACTGCCGTGACTCGGCTAATTGAATCTGATTTCCAATAGAATCCTCCTTCGGCGCATCCGTAATTTGATAATTAACACCCTGAAGTTCCTCATCCGATCCGTCCGACCCCTGCATCGAAGATTCATCATCATCTTCATCCTCGGAATTGAGCAAGTTACATTCACATTCCAACCAAGGTCCGAACGTACATTCCCGGACTTGGATAGGAAAAGAATTGCCCTCCACTTCTAAACATAATGTGGCCTCAATATTTATCATTTTCCGTGTCTCAATTAGAATCCAGCCACGCTCAAAGGATTTTGGCGAGATGGTAGAGTCTGCCACTCGAACCAAATTGCCCCACACTCTTGCGATATTCTCGAACGAATGTTTAGACCAAGTATGAATCGGCATCCCTTGTATCGAAAGCCAAACTCTCCGGGAATTCAATATCGTTGTAGGGGTCCAGACTTCAATCCGCGTGAAACAGTCTGTGATCGACTTCAATTGCACCACCCTATCGCGCGTATTCGAATCCTTAAACATGAGTAAGATGTCGTCCCCTGCTATGCGCAGAATTGAGAGTCCTTCTACCTCTGGTAACTTTAATTTCGCCGCCAATTCTTTGATACTCCATGGCTCTTTACACCATCCGATTGCGCAATTCTTTAATATCTCCATCTTTGCGCTATCCACAGATCCCTTCACTGTGTAATTGACGGCCTTACCATCATTTACCTCCACTTCTGAGCGCGATATCCACGACGACTGCGAACCCATTTTCCTTGCCATATCGGGTTGATTTGTATCGGTTCTAGGTTGTTTACGTTTCCAATAAGAGTATCGCTCGCCATATCTCGCTCTACATACCGTGATTCTCGATCCATAAATCCACTTTTCGTTCAATCTTTCGATCACCCGTTCAGCATCATCGCGGATATTCATCCGTACAAACCCAAATCTGCGGCCGTTTCTATCTACCTTCCGGGGAACGAACACATCCACCACTGTCCCATGGCGATCGAATACCTGCCACACCCCCTTCCAATGGATCGACGTTGAAAGATTCCCAACGAAAACTGTCCACGCCTCTCTTTCTCTCATACTCTAATTACCAGTTGATCTCTCTTTTCAGACTGTGGATCTCAAAGTCCGGATAAAAAACCCATTGAGAATTGATAGAACTATCCTAAGAGACTCTCAAAATGTTTGATTATTTTGATGAGATTCAAAGATCTTATGTGATGTTTTCATGAGGGGGAGTAAATACGCGTTGCACTCTTTTTCCCTTAACTGAGGTTTTATCCCAATAGGTTTTCCTGGTAAGATTTTTAATGAGGCAACATGCTATGCGTATCAAAGATGTGTGTACTGTTTTTCCTTCACTAAAGAATTTTTTCCCATTGAGTTTTTATTTTCATAAGGTTTTAACGAGGCACATTATCTTCATAGACATTCAAGGGGGAGTGTTATGAATATTTATCTATGTGGATGTCTATAATGATAAAAAAAATTATCTAGGAGATTTGATTTACTTTATCATTAGGAATATTATCTCCATTAATTAGAGTTTAATGTAATATGTATTTCTTATGCCTATAAATAGATGAAGACAATGTACACAAGTTTAGGTTTGATAATAATACGAATCTCTCTCTTTCTCTCATCTCTTTGTTCTTTTATACTTGTTCGTTGTTCTTCATTATTTTATTCACAACAACAACAACAACAATAGTAATAATAATAATAATATTTATGTAAGCTCTTTTTTATTTAATAATTATTTTAATTTCTAAAATATTTTAAAAATAAAAACTAATTATAATTTGAATAGTTTTACAATATTAAATTTTATAATTTTAGTAGTTGAATAATATTAGTCTTTATTTTCCATCAATATCAATAACTAACTTTGATAATTGACACTTTAAGGAATTATATGATATATAAATATATATATTCTAAGAATAAAAAATCATAAATTAAATATAAAATAATTGAAACTAATAACACATGGTTTATTGATAAAATTAAGTAGTTTAATTATAAAGGAATTCAAAATGTTATTTAATATTTATAGGATTCCTATATATTCAATATTTTTATTTAATTAATTTTAATATAATAAAAATATTGATAATCTCTTATATAATTTTTTAAATGTAATTTTAGTCTGAGTTTATGTAAAAATAGAAGATTAATTCTATTTTTTTCTTTTGATGGGAGTTAATGAAAACGAAGAAACACAAATAACTATTGGATAATGAATTATACTAATAATCCTCTAAATTGTTGTGAATAAAATAACGTAGAACAAAGAATAAGAATGAAAGAATAAAGAGATGAGAGAAAGAGGGAGATTCGTATTATTCTTAAATATAGACTTGTGTACAATGTCTTAATCAAATCATCTATTTATAGGCATAAGAAGTACATAATACATTGAACTCTAATTAATGGAGATAATATTCCTAATGATAAAATAAATCAAATCTCCTAGATAAAGTTCTCATCATGATAGACATCCACATAGATAAATATTCATAACATTCTCCCTTAGACGTTTATGAAGATAATGTGCATCGTTAAAACCTTACTAAGATAAAAATCCAGTGGAAAAAAATTTTCTTTACTGAATGAAAAAGAGTACACACATTTTTTATATGCATAACATGTTGCCTCATTAAAAACCTTATCAGGAAAACTCATTGGGACAAAACCTCGGTCAATAGAAAAAGAGTGCAACGCGTATTTACTCCCCCTCATGAAAACACCACAGACGATCTTTGAATCTTCATAATTCAATCTTGAATACTATTTTCTAAAGATGGTGAGGGATAAACCTTTGGAGTAATATGTTCCATGATTACCCACCTTTCAATTGAGATATACATCTGGCATTATCTCTATACAATATAGCTTTGCATCATATCTTGTGAAAGTAAATCACATATCTTCTTGATATGTCGGGTCAATTGTCTTAGCCAAAAACTTTCTTGGTCTTGTTATAACAATTACATTATTTGAAGAGATATGGAGTTTTAAAGATCTAAAATGATCTTGTTGCACTTAGGTAATATTTTTTAAAGCAACTAAAATCTAGTGCTTCTGGACCAACTAAGATATGGTGCTTCAAGACCAAGAAAAGATATAGTTATCTTTATTCACATCCAACAATCTTACAATTATTGGGGTACTCAATGGATATTCTTTATTCATATTGAATCTCGTTAAGATTCTTTCAGGATGTGTCCATTCATAGACAAAATACATATTTAAGCATTCGATCTTTAGGTTGAGACAAAACTCCATCTCAAGATTCTTTTTCTTAAATATTTTCATTAAATACTTTGAAAGCTCTTCATTAGTTTCCAATTTAAAGCTCTTCATGAGTTCTAATAATATAACGATTCTTGATACAAACTCATGTATAAGATATATAAGGAAATCTGATCATTCTTATAGTATTTCCTCAATTAGTACTCACTAAGGCGATTATACCAAACGCACCAAAATATTCAATGAGACATGTCTAAATAGATTTCCTCAAAAATATTTAAATGCTTCTAGCATTTTAAATCCTTCAAGGATAAATAGTGATCCACAAAATAATTAGACGCATATAAAATATTTCATAACTGCCAAAGTAATTGCATCCACCATGAAGTAATTAAAACTCTTCATAAATCACAATTCAATTCATACTTACAACTACTTATTTGTGCCTCACTTGCATTACACCATTAGGTGTTTGGACTATTGGTCCAAATACTTCTCTTTTAGAAGTTCAAAGCGTCTTTCTACATTGGTCAATTCAATATCTATACTTCTGGATAGATTTCTAAAGAAGATCCTCATTTTCTTTCTTTACTTCTATAGAAGTATTCTATGTAAAATTGTTTGCAAAATCGCTGTCGACAACTTTTCAATTTTCCAGTTCCATTCTCGTGGTGACATAACTCATCGAGATCTCTTCAAAATTTTAATCTTTATTTCGGGTACCTGAAACTCTTCTAGAGTTTAATATTAGTTATGGCTTGGGTCTCTTCAAGAGTACCCGCTTCCAATATATGACCATCTCATACTAGGCGGTTGTCGAGCGACGCCCCATCGTCTCTGGGCCACGGCTGCCATTGTTGAGGGCACCAACCGGACCACCTCAGTTTCATCGTTCCAATGACACCTTTGCCGCTCGCCGCCGTCACCTATCGCCATCAGAATCTGCAAAAAACCGAATCAAATAGTCAAAACCTAGGTTGGAATCAAGGGAGAAATTCGTCTTCGTATCTGAACCAAATCGGGAATTCTTGAGGGGTTTTTCCGAGGATCATTCCCTCTGTCAAATTTCAGCTTCAATTTAGGGATTAAAATCCGAATTTTTCTTGATTCTCAAGCTCAAAGGTAAGTATAAATACCCCAAAACCCCACCTTTGTTCATCACCAATTGGAAGAAGGAAAAAGCACCTAGAAAAATCATCCAAAAATTCCTTTGAAAATTCTCTGAGTTTGCTGGAAAATTTTTGAAGTGTGTTCAAGATTTGGGATAGCTTTGAGTCAATTTTTGGAGACGATCAGAGACGGTTCGGGTGGAGATTACTCGCAAATTCATCACTTCCGGTAAATTTCTTTCTTTGCTTTGTTTGTTAGTTTTTTTTTGTTTACTTTTTCTTGGTTGAATTTTTGTGTTTGTTCATGTTTTTTAGGTTGGATTTTGGAATTTAGAGATCGGATTTAGTGTTCAGTAAAAGTTCATTTTGTGGTTTATTATTTTGACTTAGTTTAATCTTTCATGTTCTTATAAAATACAAAAATCATGTTTTTAGAGGTTTCAATCCATTTACATCTTTTAAATTAAAATTTGAAGCTGTGGGAAATTAAGTTTTTTAGAAAAAGTTTGAGATTTACTCTTTATTAAAAATTTAAAAAATAAATAAATGAATAAAGGTGGTTGAAAGTAAAGAAATTTTAAAGATAAAATGCTTAAAAGAAAACTTTGATTTTCTAAAATGAAAGCTTTTTTTATTCCTTAGGAAATTAGAAAATAAAATGTTTTTTAAAAGATAAAGTAAAGAAATAAAGGTGTAAAAAATAAAAAAAATTCAAATATAAACAATTCAAAAGAAAATTAAAAAAAATATTTCTAATAAAAATGTTTAAAAAAACACCAAAGGTTTATGATATGACATTTTAGAAATAAAAAGGTTTTAAAACTTTTTTAAAAGAAGTTTAAAATAATAAAAAGTTTGAAAATAAAAATATAAAAATAAGAACTAAAAATACCTTTTAAAAAATATAGAAAACCATAAAACATAAAAAGTAAAAAAAAAACTTTTCAATTGATAAAAAGCTTTAAAACTAAAAAATTTCAAACAGAAAATATTTTAAACAGAAATAAAAAGTGTTAAAAACGAATAAAATTTAAAAGTAAAAAAAAATATTAAATAAGAAAGGTTTGGATTCCAATACTTAAAACAAGAAAATGAATAAAAAAATAAAAATCCCCTTCAAGAAAATATAAAAAAAATCCAAAAAGTTTCAAGTTTGCTTTGTTTGTCTTGTTTGCCTTTTAGAAATATGTTTAACCTTAGGACTAGTTTCCTCAAGCTTAGATTAGAGACTTGCTTGCGGAAAAACTTTCTTCACAAAGAATAAAACACATTTAATAAAATGTAAACCCTAAATTAGGAATAAAAGACTTAGTCTCTCTTTAGAATAAATAAATCTCAAATTTAGAATAAATAAAAATGTTCAACACATCAAATGTCTTTGTTGTTTGAAAAGTGAAATTAAATTAATGTGGTGTCTTATCAAATGGGAATGACGGATTAGCGCCAGAAGTGTTAGCGGTGATTAAAGTTCATTTCCCGGGCGATAAGGCCGTTAAAATAGAATTATATTCATTAAATGGATAAATAAAGTCGAACTTTCGTGAACTTGCGAAATTCCAATTTTTAAAAATACTTTTGAAATCAATGAGATATAGATTTTGGGCGTTGTGGGGGTGCTAACCCTTCCCCGCGCGTAACCGACCCCGAACATGTTTTTTTGGTTTTTACAAGCCAAACCCATTGTTTTAATAAAATAAAATATTTTATCAAAATAATCTTGCTTTAAAGTGATCCAATCACAATTTTTCAAAAAATATTGGTGGCAACTCCGTGTTTTTAAAGTTTTTTAATAAATTCGGGCTCGTAAGGGTTGTGACAGCTTTGCGACTCCGTTGGGGACGTTTTGTTTTTAAAAAAACAAAAGAGGGACATGCTACAAATTGATTTCAAATTGTTTTCAAAAAAATGTTTTATTAAAAACTAATGGAATTTGCAAGTTCTCGAGGGTTCAATTTATTTGTCTTTTAATGAATGTAATTCTATTTTACGCATTCTAAATTCTTTAAAGAAAGCTATATACCTGAGCTTTGTCCCGTTCATTTAAGTGGGGGGAACACGCTTTGCTCATATAAGAATACTAATTCTTCGTATGAGCCTAGTAAGTACCTTCAGGGCTTATTCCTTTTGTCTTCGTAAGGATATTGATTCTTCGAGAAGGCAAAGGTGGTGAGTACTCCTGAGTTGAACTCGATTCGTTTGAAGCCTGTAATAGGTGAGAATCGAAGGTCTTGCTACCCTTAGTAGGGGACAACAAGGACAGCTCGGGTACCCTTTTAGAACTAAACCAAGTTTAAGAATCTAGAGCCTACCCCAACAGAGCCATGTGGAAGCTTTTAGTTTGGTCAAAATTATTTTGGACCTTCTAGGTTTTATTTATGTTTTTTTATTAAAGAGAGTACTAACCTTTTGTGTGTGTGTTTTGTTTTGTTTTTTGTTTTTTTTGCATATTTGTTTGTTGCATACATCTCATATTTAGAGGGGATCGATTCTAAAAGCATGTTGCTCAATTAGAAAAAGCTTCTGCCATAGATGGAAGGTACCTAAAAGAGGAAGACAACACGGATGTACGCTTCCGGACTGAGGTCCACCAGCAAACAATGAGAATTTTTCGAGCGATCACGTGGAGAAAACATCGAAGTATGCTCACATCAACGCCAAACAGAATACAATAAGTCGCAAGTGTTGTGGGACCACTTCGATGGTCCAACCAAGCAGAATTTGAAGATGATCATTGGTCTACTCATCTTATGGGAAACATCAAAAGGACCCAAGAGCGAGACGAGTTTGATAGAAGTATCACATCCTAAATTGAGGACGTAGCTAAGCATGTGACGTCAAGAAGCTACATTTTTTCTTCCACGTCAAACCGATAGGAAAGGTATGATCAAGGCTCTAAAGATTGATCAAAGAAATGGGTGCTCAGACTGAAACATATTTGTAGGACCTTTGACATTCAATGGAAGCTACTTCTAGAGCAATATCTTAATGGAATTGGCGGCCCCTCGCCTGCATTCATGCATTTGCATTTTTTTGTGACTTGCATTTATGTTATGATCATTGCATACATTCACACATAATAAGAATAGACAAATCATATGATAAAATTTTCAAAAAAAAATCTCACAAGTACGGTACACGTGCCCAGACTCGAGCCATAAATACTGAGCAAAGATTGACAACTCTGGAAGCAAATCAGAAGAGCATCTAGGATAAGCTTGAGAAAATGGAAAGTGATATGAAGAAAGAGATTGAGTTATCACACCAGAAAACAATTAGCTCGATTGTAGCTATGTTTGGGTTCAGGGTTCTAGATGCACTAGAAGCTGGTGAAGAAACTAATTTGCTACCTAAGTCTCAGGGGATGGCCTTTGCCCATAAAAAAGAATTTGCATCACCTAAAGTGAAGATTTCACCTTATTTTGCTGAATCCTCGGCCCGAAATGAAGCGAAGGCAAATTCTGAGGAAGTTCACGAGGTACCTGACTTTGATGAAAAAACTAACAAGGCAAAGGTCGAGAGGAAATGGGAAGATCGCTATAAGAAGCTGGAGGAAATGATTAAATCTTCTCAAGGTGGAAGCATTTATGGTGGCATAGATGCTAGAGATTTGAGCCTAGTATCTGACCTGGTGGCTCCTCCAAAATTTAAGGCCCTTGACTTTGAAAGGTATAATGGAACTACGTGCTTGTTGGCACATTTGACCATGTACTGACGGAAAATGTCACCACATTTAGAAAATGAGAAGTTGTTGATCCACTGTATCTAAGAAAGTATATCTTGATCTGCTATTTGATAGTATGCTCAACTGAGTCGAGTCAACATACGCACTTGGAGAGATCTATCAAAAGCTTTCCTCAAATAGTACGAGTATGTAACAGATATGGCCCAAAGTAGGATCGTAATGCAAGATATGAAACAAAAACCCAATTAGAGCTTCCACTAGTATGCCCAAAGATGGCGAGATGTGGCATCCCAAGTTCAACCTCCACTGTTGGAAAATAAGGTTACTCCAATGTTTGTGGAGACTCTAAATGGTCCATTCTATGACTATATGTTAAATCACGCCACTGAAGGTTTCGCAGACATGGTCATGAATGGATAGTTGATATTGGCAGCCATCAGAAGTGGAAGAATCGAGAGAGAAGAATATGATAAACGCATGTAGAAATTCGTTATGAAGCAGATGGAGGCAAGATCAGTTGGAAGCCATCCTTGCCTCTCTAAAATATTGCAGAATCTTACTAGACAGTAGGGATCATACTTAGAATTAACCCTTTTTGCTTTTGCTCGTGAGCATTAGGGATCTTTTTAAGGGCTTCTATGTCAAATTACTTGTTTAAAGATGCATTTTCTTTCTTTTTTCAAGTGGCAAACGTTTCTCTTTTTTTCATCCATTTCTCTTCAAGCATACATCTTCTTTGCATAATCCTTATTATTGATTGTATGAACGATTCTTGAATCTAATCCCAAGATAGAGGGGCAATAAAGAGTGTTCATGATTATAGGGAGATCCCATTTTGAGTGAATTTTTCCTCTCAAACATTTTTGTTAAGGGTCTTTGAATAAAGTGATAACTCTAAAACATCTACCAACGGAAGACTACTTCTCTTCGACGGTATTTGTGTGTGAAATGACATTTGGCATTCCTTCATTTCCCTTCACGAATAAGAAAATGAAAATATCCATTTGTTGTCCCCCTTTGAGCCTAATACTTTTTTCTTGTGTTTAAACCCTAACCAAGGATCACTCCCCACAATAGGGGGCAAAATGATGAAAGATTGCAAGCAAAGCAAACATGACAAATCAAGCAAATGTCCTAAATTCGGAATGAAAATGACACAAAAGGAAAAAGAAGAAAAAGAAAGAGAAAATAAAAAGAAAATAAAATAAAATAAAAGAAAGAGGAAAAGAAGAAGAGAAAAAGAAGAATAGAAAGTTGGGGTGTGAAGGAAAATTTGAAATGAATCCTTCAAATGAGACGTGTGCAAGAAAGGGAAATGAACTCTAGGGTGAAAACCCAAAATGGGCAGTCTAGAGGGATCCAAAGAAGAAGAACAAAGATTTCATCAAAGACGATAGATCCTTTGTTTAACCAACCTTAAAACGTGTATTTAAGCATATATATCCTTTTCTTGACAACCCAAGCCTAGCATACATTACAAGCCTTAAAAGACCATTTGGATCACACATGAATATTTGAGAAAATGAGTTTGTCTTCAGAACACATTCCGCTTTATTGAGTTAACCTTTCTTCAAGGACCTCAAAACTTCTAATGTCTGATTGAGATTAGAAAAGTGGGAAAATTGAAATTTGGGGAGTGTGTGAGCAAAAGAGAGCCACATAAAAGTGGGGCACTATCTTGTTGATGGATTCTTGAATCATTCATACAATGAATTTAGGGCATCTGACTTTGTCTTTTCTTGTGTTTTCCATGACTATTTTCTTAAAATCCCTATTTTTGGCCTTTTCTTGCATCTGTCATGACTTCTTCTGTAACCCCCTCGTCCCGGTCTGGCCGGATGACCGGTCCGAGTAGGCTACACGGAGAAAACCGAAGCGAAACCCGTTAAGGTTCCCCCTCGGTTAGCAACCCTAGAAAAATTTCTTTTAATTTAATCTTGTCTAAAGGCATATTATTCCCTAAGTGATCACGACAGCGGAAAACATCAAGAATGAAACACAACCGAACCCAGCACAACATGTTAAACAACCCATTTTCCACTTACAGAGCAGGCCGTATCGATACACCAATCAAGGGTATCGATACGCCTTGACCAAGGTCAACATCCTACAGTCAACACAGGATGACCGTATCGATACAGCCTTTGAGTATATCGATACGCCCTTCTCGGTCAACATCTCGTGGTTAACGGGATACACCCGTACCGATACGCTTGGAGCCCATATTGATACGCCAAAGTCTCACCAAAATATCAGATTTCCAGTGAGCCCTGAGCGTATCGATACACCCCCGTGTACCGATACACCAAGCCAAAACTGAGTCCTGGAGAGCAAACCGTATCGATACGACCCTTAGGCGTATCGATACGCTCTGCACTACAAGACTTCAAAATTCAGCAAAACGACACAAGACTCGATTCTAGATGCACTTTAAGACCTCGCTAACCACATACAAGCATTCATACAACATTGCACGACCAAGAACAAGCATATAGAGCAAATTAGATGAACAACAACACATATACATCATGGCATTCACATAAGGGATAGATATTGCATTTTAAGACATACTCAAAAACTTAAAAGGCCAAAAGCACATGCCTTCACATAAAGGTTCACATGCATCACTAACACATGTACTCATCCAAAAGCATAGCATCTCAATCAAGCATTCAACAAGGCTTAACATGGTTTACAAATCCAAGCAAAGGATAAACATCATCAACATCTATGAGTCATACAACGCTCATACAAAATACATAGCAGCCCCATTGCTAAACTACTACTTTATTTACTAAGTCATATTTGAGCAACTACTAAGCTTGGAATGTCCCTTCGCCTTGCTCCTTACTAACTCCGCGCTACTGATCTGCATTGTCGAAAATGAGAGCGTAAGCTAGAAGCTTAGTGAGGATGCTCTAAAACCAAAACAACGACAATGCAGGGTTCAAGTATATAATCCTTACATCACACATACAGCATGCATAGGCATCAATATAGCCACCTAGCTAGCAACACAAGAGTCATAAATATGGCATCTTACTTCATATTAAGCTCAACAATATAATTCATATATCTCAACATCATAATCACAATAGCAAGTACATTGGCTACTATTAGTTTACTCGGATATGCGGATTTACTCTCAACAACAACATTACCTCGGTGGGATTACACTCATCACCAGACCTTGCATGGATGGAATTCCACTCATCATCACATGCCCTACGGATGGGATTTCACTCATCATCACGTATAATATAAATAATTTCCTATAGAATATTACATCACCGTACTCCTCCTTGATGACTTAACGCCATCAAGGCCACGCGCGAGTTTGACTCAACTGTGTGCACACTAATCCTAATGATCGATCATTTATACCCGGTAAGTTAACTAGTGTCAATTACTTTTAAACCACATCACAACAACCATCATTTATAACACACATCCATCATCACACACAACAATGTATACATATACAAAATCAATTCACACCTCACAAGATCAACATAGGCATAGGCATCTAAAGCTCATTAACAAACAAGAAGTTAAACTACCAATTTAACTTCTACCTTGGAATGGCCTATCAAGCTCATTCCAATACCTCCACTACACACACTTGAACCAACTTTAAAACAATTTAAAGTTTTACTCACCTCCCTTCCTTAGTAAACCAAGCAAAGTGAGTCAAGCCTCCACAATCTCCAGAACCGATCCCGATCCTTCTCCGATATTTCCTCTAGCTTCTAACCAACCAAAAGACAAGTATTACTCAACCAAATCAATGCTAAACTCAGCCACAAACCCAACTCAAGATCACAAGTCAAAGCTTCACAGTTTCCAACCCAAACTAACCACAAAACTCTCATTTTCGTGCTCCCCAAATACCCAGATGAAAACCACAATTTCCAACACCCAAATGACATTTAAAGGCTTCCAAAACACCTTCCTAACAACCCTATACCATCAGCCCTTCAACCCAACACAAAAACACATCAAAAATTTGAGTTTTGACACTTTGAAAAATGCCCCAAAGACCCACTTCGGGATTTTTCCCCAAATCCTTCCATTTTAAGATATTAGGTGTATTTAGGTGAGACTAACTTAAAACCTAACTCAACAAACCAAAAGCAAGTGAAAAACCCCTTAAAATCCAAACTTTCATCTAACTTGAAAAACACAAATATTGATAGTTTTGAATTCTACAACCATGGAAATGATTGGGATGATGAGAAGAACTCAAATATGAAATTACCTTCGAAAAAGCTCTTGATTTGGTGGAGAAATTGGATGGAATAGTGTTTTAGGGCTTTGGGAGGGGTTTGGGGTCTTCCAATGTTAGAAGCAAAAGGTGGGAGAAGATGATCTCTTTTTTTTTCCTTTTTGATTCAAAAAAGTTGTCTTCCTTTATTTTCAAGTTATTTACAAAAATGCCAACATCTTAATGTTAAATCTCATTTACTCAAAATTAAGGTCTAATTAAATTAAACCGGTTTTGATGACTCGAACCAAACACACACGTCTACCTCCCAACCCCAAAACACGGGTGTTACAACTCTCTCTCACTTAAGGAATTTCGTCCTCAGAATTACTTGACCGAAAGAGATAAGGAAACTGTCTTTCCATATCCTCCTTCCTCTCCCAAGTGGCCTCGTCCACCCCTCGACGTTGCCACCACACTTTTACTAACTCAATCGATCTACCCCATAACACCTTGCTATCAGAAGCTAAGATCTCAACTGGTTCTTCATCATAAGTCAAATCCGGATTCAATTCAATCTCTTCTACAGGCATAACATGTGATGGATCTGACTTGTACTTACGGAGCATTGAAACATGAAACACACCGTGTATCTTCTCTAGCTCGGATGGTAAACGCAACTGATAAGCAACTGGACCAACCCTCTTCACAATCTCATACGGTCCTATGTACCTCGGACTCAACTTCCTTTTTCGGCCAAATCTCATTACTTTCTTCCACGGAGACACTTTTAAGAACACCTCACCCACTGAGAACTCAACTTCCTTCCTCTTCAAATCGGCATAGGACTTCTGCCTATCCGAAGCAGCCTTTAAGCGATCGCAAATCAATTTCACCTTATCGGTTGTCCCCTTAAGCAAATCTGGCATAGGTAACAACTTCTGTCCCACTTCGGCCCAACAAACTGGAGTTCTACACTTCCTACCATACAAGGCCTCATACGGAGCCATCTGAATACTCGACTGAAAACTGTTATTGTAAGCAAACTCAACTAGAAGCAAGTGCTTCTCTCACGTACCCTGAAAATCAATTATGCAACAACGCAACATATCCTCTAGAGTCTGTATAACTCTATCTGACTGACCATCGGTCTGAGGATGATAAGACGTGATGAAATTCAAACGGGTACCCAAAGCTGTATGCAGACACTCCCAAAATCGAGCTGTAAACCTCGGATCTCTATCGGACACAATAGACTTCGGCACACCATGCAGTCTAACAATCTCACCAATGTATAGATCAGCCAATCTATCTAATGTATAAGTCGTATTGACTGCCAAGAAGTGAGCACACTTCGTGAAACGATCTACTATAACCCAAACTGAGTTCTTCTTCGAAGGAGTCAAAGCCAAACCCGAAACAAAATCCATGGTGATATTCTCCCATTTCCATTCCGGAATTCTCAACGGTTGCAACTAACCTGAGGGAACCTGATGTTCCGCCTTCACTCTCTAACACACCATACACTTACTCACGAAGTCGGCTACATCTCTCTTCAAACCAACCCAAAAGTACTCATTCTTCAAATCGCGGTACATCTTCGTACTACTAGGATGCATAGCAAACGGACTAATGTGCGCTTCAGTCAAGATCGTACGTCTCAAGTCACTGTCTTCTGGTACAACTATTCTATTTCTGAAACACAAGACTCCATCGGTACTGAAACCGTAGTCTGAAGGTCTACCCCCGGCTACATCTTGCACGTGAGGTGCCAAAGATCTATCTAAGAGCTGATTCTCCATCAGTACTGAAACTGTAGTCTGAAGGTCTACCCTCGGCTACATCTTGCACGTGAGGTGCCAAAGATCTATCTAAGAGCTGCTTCTCCCTAATAAACTGACCTAGAGTAGGTCTAACCTGAAGCTCGGCTACCAAGCCACCATCTCAAGACAAGCTCAATCTAGCAAACATGGCTGTCAAATCTACAGCTACCTTTCTACTCAAAGCATCGGCCACCACATTAGCCTTACCCAGATGGTACTCAATCGTAAGATCATAGTCTTTTAGCAACTCTAACCATCTACGATGTCTAAGATTCAAATCTCACTGAGTCATGATGTACTTCAAACTCTTGTGATCCGTGTACACTGTGCATTTCTCACCGTACAAATAATGCCTCTAAATCTTCAGAGCAAACACAACTGCCGCTAACTCTATATCATGGGTCGGATAGTTACGCTCATGAGTCTTCAACTGTCTTGAGGCATAAGCCACTACTCTCTTGTCTTGCATGAGAACACAACCTAGGCCTACATAGGAGGCATCACTGTAAACTACATAGTCCTTCCAGACTCTGGTTGAATCAAGATCGGTGATTGGGTCAAAGCTTCTTTCAACTTCTCAAAGGCTTTCTGTCATGCATCTGACCACTTAAACTGAACACTCTTCTGAAGCAACTGTGTCAACGGAGCGGCTAACTTCGAGAAACCTTCTACGAATCTTCTATAGTATCCAACTAAGCCTAGAAAGCTATGAATCTCTGTTGCTGACTTCGGTTGCTTCCACTCAACAATAGCTTCTATTTTCTTCGGATCAACTCTAATCCCATCGGCTGACACTACATGCCCTAGGAAGACTACCTCTCAGATCCAGAACTCACACTTGCTCAACTTCGCAAACAACTGATTATCTAACAAAGTCTGCAAAACTAACCTCAAGTGTTGATCGTGGTCTTCCTCGGTACGCGAATACACCAAGATGTCATCGATGAAAACAACTACAAACTGATCTAGGTACTGATGGAAGATCATATTCATCATATCCACGAAAGCAGCCGGTGCATTAGTCAACCCAAAAGGCATGACTAAAAACTCATAGTGACCATACCTAGTTCTAAAGGCCGTCTTCGGAACATCAACCTCTCTTACCTTTAGCTGATAGTAACCTGATCTCAAGTCAATCTTCGAAAAGATTGATGCCCCTCTCAACTGGTCAAACAAATCATCAATTCTCGGCAATGGATACTTGTTCTTCACCGTTAACTGATTCGACTGTCTGTAATCTATACACATTCTCATGCTTCCATCTTTCTTCTTTACAAACAAAACTGGAGCACCCCAAGGCGAAGAACTAGGTCGAATGAAGCCTCTATCTGTCAACTCTTGCAATTGAGTCTTCAACTCTTTCAGTTCTTTCGGTGCCATACGATACGAAGCAATCGAAACAGTAGCTGAATCTGAATAAGTCTCTATAGTAAACTCTACCTCTCTATCAGGTGGTAAACCCGGCAACTCTTCCGGAAACACACTAGGAAAGTCACACATTGTCCGGATGTCTTGAGGTCTAACCTCACTCATGTTTAGATTCATCACATAGGCCAAATATGCTACGCAACCCATCTCAACTAACCTCTTAGCCTCTAGAACTGAAACTACATTGGATAAGAACTTCACGTTCTCACCCACCACCACTATCTCATAATCATCCGCGAGTCTCAAATATATCCTCTTAGTCTCAAAGTCTATCCTAGCTCTATGCTCAGTGAGCCAATCCATACCCAAAATCACATTAAAGCCATAAAATGGTAGCTTCATCATATCCACTGGAAACACATGTCCCTGAACCATCAACGGACACCTTCTGTACATCTTTCTAACTACTACCGTATCCCCGAAAGAACTAGTAACACTAACTCCTACCTCTAATATTTCACAAGGCAATTTCAACAACTTTGCATGTTCACTCAGGATATAAGAATGTGTAGACTCGGAGTGAATCAAAGAAAGCAAACTCAAAGACTGTATCGAGAAGTTACCTGCAATCACATCTGTGTCATGTTGATCCCCGCGCTGAGCGTAAACTCTGGCCTGACCTCTGCCCTCTGCTGGACTGCAACTACATGCGCTATGTTCCTCTGGCCATCATTTCTCGGCTGGAAGTTACCTCTACCGCGCCCGCGGCCTCTCTGAAAGTCATTGGCTCTAGCAGGAGCCTGAGCTGGTGCTTGCCCCACCTGATGTGGACAGTCACGCCTAATATGATCCCTAGCTCCACAACCCCAACACGAGTGAAAATTCCCCCAACACTCACCGGTGTGGTTCCTCCCGTAACTAGCACACGTGGGCAACCTCCCACCAGCCCTTTGGCCCTGTTGGCCCCTACCGTGGTTACCTCCACCACGTCTATGGTCATAGTGATACATGTTGTCCCGATGCCTCTTGGCATCACCTCTATCAAAGTCACTAGATCTCTTCCCAGAACTAGAACCACCAGATCGTTTGGTCAAGCCCAAACTGTGCTCTAAGTCCTTGGCCCTAGCGACCAAGACATCAAAATCTGTGTAGTCAGAAGATAAAGTGTACCTCTTGATCTCTTCATTCAACCCATAGCGGAAACGGTTACAACGTTCCACTTTAGTAGGAACAAGCTCAGATGCATACTGACTCAGCCTGACAAATCTGATCTCATAGTCTGTCACAGTCATACTCCCCTAAAGCAAAGCCATAAATTCCCTCTTTTTCTCATCGAGATAGCGAGGACCCAGATATTTCTTACGGAAAGCTAACTCGAAGAACTCCCAAGTGATCTCAGCCTCTTCCATACCCGTAGTGATGGTGACCCACCAAGTGTAGGCATCACCCTGAAGCAAAGATTCAACACACCCTAACTTCTGTCCCCCGGTACATCCCATCTGTGACAAAATACGGACGATCTTCTCTAACCACATCTCAGACCTCTCCGGTATCGACCCTCTGAACTCTTCACCTCCCAAACTGCAGAGTCTCTCTAATGGCAACCCAGTACCCTCTCTCTGGGGTTGTGCCGCTGACTGACCCCCAGCCACTACAGCCTGGAAAGCCCCGGCTATCGCCTGAACTAGAGGAGCTAAATCTATTCCGCCGGTCCTTGGCCAACTTGAGGTTCTGTGCCCCGGCTCCCGCCTCACCTCCCTCTTGATGAGGAGGAAGTGGAGGAGGTTGAGGAGCCTACGCCCCACCAATTTGCTCAATCCCCTGAGCTTGTGCCCGTGGTTCCGGCTGAACAATCCTAGGCCTCCCTCGTGGTTTCATGATACAGCTAGCAAGATAATAACTACAACAAGCAAACATATAAGAATTAAGTTAGCAAAGCCAAGGGTCCAACTGTGCTCAAGTACTTTCCTTTACAAAACCTTTTTAAATTAAGTAATAGTAGCAATGGGAACTTGACACTACACCAAACGCAACAATCATGCTTCCAAACACCATATGAGCGATCAAACAACAAGAATACATGGCATAGCATACACCGAGACATAGCAATTGCTTAACACATCAAACTTACCTCACTTACCTGCCCGAGGTCTCGGTAACCTCAGGCTCTGATACCAACAAATGTAACCCCCTCGTCCCGGTCTGGCCGGATGACCGGTCCGAGTAGACTACACAGGGAAAACCGAAGCGAAACCCGTTAAGGTTCCCCCTCGATTAGCAACCCTAGAAAAATTTCTTTTAATTTAATATTGTCTAAAGGCATATTATTCCCTAAGTGATCACGACAGCAGAAAACATATAGAATGAAACACAACCGAACCCAACACAAGATGTTAAACAACCCATTTTCCACTTACAAAGCAGGTTGTATCGATACACCAATCAAGGGTATCGATACGCCTTGACCAAGGTCAACATCCTACAGTCAACACAGGAAGACCGTATCGATACAACCCTTGAGCATTTCGATACGCCCTTCTCGGTCAACATCTCGTGGTCAACAAGATACACCCGTACCAATACGTTTGGAGCCCGTATCGATACGCCAAAGTCTAACCTAAATATCAGATATCCAATAAGCCTTGAGCGTATCGATACACCCCCCGTGTATCGATACACCAAGCTAAAACTGAGTCCTGGAGAGCAAACCGTATCGATACGGCCCTTAGGCGTATCGATACGCCCTGCACTACAAGACTTCAAAATTCAGCAAAACGACACAAGACTCGATTCTAGATGCACTTTAAGACCTCGCTAACCACATACAAGCATTCATACAACATTGCACGACCAAGAACAAGCATATAGAGCAAATTAGATGAACAACAACACATATACATCATGGCATTCACATAAGGGATAGATATTGCATTTTAAGACATACTCAAAAACTTAAAAGGCCAAAAGCACATGCCTTCACATAAAGGTTCACATGCATCACTAACACATGTACTCATCCAAAAGCATAACATCTCAATCAAGCATTCAACAAGGCTTAACATGGTTTACAAATCCAAGCAAAGCATAAACATCATCAAAATCTATGAGTCATACAACGCTCATACAAAATACATAGCAGCCCCATTGCTAAACTACTACTTTATTTACTAAGTCATACTTGAGGAACTACAAAGCTTGGAATGTCCCTTCGCCTTGCTCTCTTACTAACTCCACGCTACTGATCTGCATAGTCGAAAATGAGAGCGTAAGCTAGAAGCTTAGTGAGGATACTCTAAAACCAAAACAACGACAATACAGGGTTCAAGTATATAATCCTTACATCACACATACAACATGCATAGGCATCAATATAGCAACCTAGCTAGCAACACAAGAGTCATAAATATGGCATCTTACTTCATATTTAGCTCAACAATATAATTCATATATCTCAACATCATAATCACAATAGCAAGTACATTGGCTACTATTAGTTTACTCGGATATGCGAATTTACTCTCAACAACAACATTACCTCGGTGGGATTACACTCATCATCGGACCTTGCATGGATGGGATTCCACTCATCATCACATGCCATACGAATGGGATTCCACTCATCATCACGTATAATATAAATAATTTCTGGTGGAATATTACATCACCGTACTCCTCCTTGATGACTTAACGCCATCAAGGCCACGCGCGAATTTGACTCAACCGTGTGCACACTAATCCTAAGGATCGATCATTTATACCCGGTAAGTTAACTAGTGCCAATTACTTTTAAACCACATCACAACAACCATCATTTATAACACACATCCATCATCACACACAACAATATATACACATACAAAATCAATTCACACCTCACAAGATCAACATAGGCATATGCATCTAAAGCTCATTAACAAACAAGAAGTTAAACTACCAATTTAACTTCTACCTTGGAATGGCCTACCAAGCTCATTTCAATACCTCCACTACACACACTTGAACCAACTTTAAAATAATTTAAAGTTTTACTCACCACCCTTCCTTAGCAAACCAAGCAAAGCGAGTCAAGCCTTCACAACCTCCGGAACCGATCCCGATCCTTCTCCGATGTTTCCTCTAGCTTCTAATCAACCAAAAGACAAGTATTACTCAACCAAAACAATGCTAAACTCAGCCACAAACCCAACTCAAGATCACAAGTCAAAGTTTCACAGTTTCCAACCCAAACTAACCACAAAACTCTCATTTTCGTGCTCCCCAAATACCCAGCTAAAAACCACAATTTCCAATACCCAAATGACATCTAAAGGCTTCCAAAACACCTTCCTAACAACCCTATACCATCAGCCCTTCAACCCAACACAAAAACACATCAAAAATTTGAGTTTTGACACTTTGAAAAATGCCCCAAAGACCCACTTCGGGATTTTCCCCCAAATCCTTCCATTTTAAGATATTAGGTGTATTTAGGTGAGAATAACTCAAAACCTAACTCAAAAAACCAAAAGCAAGTGAAAAACCCCTTAAAAATACAAACTTTAATCTAACTTGAAAAACACAAATATTGATAGTTTTGAATTCTACAACCATGGAAATGATTGGGATGATGAGGAGAACTCAAATATGAAAGTACCTTCGAAAAAGCTCTTGATTTGGTGGAGAAATTGGATGTAATAGTGTTTTAGGGGTTTGGGAGGGGTTTGGGGTCTTCCAACGTTAGAAGCAAAAGGTGGGAGAAGATGATCTCTTTTATTTTTCCTTTTTGATTCAAAAAGTGGTCTTCCTTTATTTTCAAGTTATTTACAAAAATGCCACCATCTTAATGTTAAATCTCATTTACTCAAAATTAAGGTCTAATTAAATTAAACCGGTTTTGACGGCTCGAACCAAACACACACGTCTACCTCCCAACCCCAAAACACGGGTGTTACATCTTCCTTTGAACTATCATTTCTAGCCTTTTCTTGCATCTTACAAGTAGGCTTACATGGATTCATAAAAAACAAAGGATTTCTTGCTATTGGTCCCAACCGTAGGGAATCATGAATGAATGTTTACATCGCTTCAGGAAATAATGAAGTGGCCGGTAATTGAACCTCAGTTTGAACGGGGGCATCGCCTTGCATGAGAAGGTAAAAAGAGAAAAAAAAAGAAGCACATGCTTTGAAGAGTTTTAAGTGGGTTGTGTTGTCAAGAAAGATCGACACTTAAGATGTAAGATCCTTAAAGCATAAAAAACGATAGAGCCATGCCAAGTGGGCAAACTATTTCGTCGGATTGGGGCAAGTTATGTTGACAAAGGATTCAGGATCCCTGACTTTGATGGGCGTGAAAGGAAGAGATTAAAGCACAAACATCATGCGAAGACATTTGAGGTGAAGGTTTAGCATGCAAATTCTTCAAGATGTCCTGCAGGGGTAAGAGTTTGAGAATTCACAAGAAGCACTGAAGATGTTTAATATTTTAAGGGGTATATGAAGACTTGAAGCTTTCAAGACCGCACAAGGAAGCCTTTCACTCAATATTGATGAATCAACTACAATGATAGTAGATCTTGAGACATTTGCCTACGAAGATCGAATGTTTTCGATGAAGCAAAAAGATATAAAGAATGAGAATGGCGAAGCAATGACATTTGAAGAAGAATGTCCTTCCAACTAGGAGTACAAGATCACTAGATTAAGTGAGCAAATTTGCAAAGATCAAATATTTTCCATGAGTCGAAAAAATACAGTGAAAAAGTATAACTACTTATCTGGATTGAACGAGCAAACATGTGGAAAAATTAATTCTGAGAAAAAGAATTCAAAAAGCAAAAGAAATGAGACATGCATTCAAGTTTTAGGTATCCCTAAGGGTATGCACATCATAATTGCATTGTATATATTACATTTTTCAGGTACACGAAAGACCTTTCAGCAAAAGAACCCGCTTATTCATCCAAGCATAAGGAGGATGAAATTTTTCAGAAGATTCACCTATCCATTCGGCGGGTAAAGAGAATGAAGTTTGCTTATTCATCCAAGCATAAAGAGGATGAAATTTTTCAGAAGATTCACCTATCCATTCGGGCGTAAGGAGAATGGAGTTTGCTTATTTATCAAAGCATAAGAAGGATGAAATTTTTTCAGAAGATTCACCTATCTATTCGGGCGTAAGGAGAATAGAGTCTGCTTATTCATCTAAGCATAAGGAGGATAAATTTTTTAGAAGAATCTGCTCATCTATTCGAGCATAAGGAGAATAGAACCCGCCTATCCGTTCGGGCGTTTAGAGAATGGAATCTGCTCATCTATTCGGGCATAAGAAGAATAGAACTCCCATATTCGTTCGGACGTTTGAAGAATGGAATCTGCTCATCTATTCAAGCATAAGGAGAATAAAACTCGTCTATCCATTCGGGCATTTGGAAAATGGAATATGCTCATCTATTAGGGCATAAGGAGAATAGAACCCACCTATCCGTTCGGGCGTAAGGAGAATAGAACCCTACTCATCTATTCGGGCATTTGGAGAA
Organism: Hibiscus tridactylites; assembly: GCA_958450335.1. Taxonomy (NCBI): domain Eukaryota; kingdom Viridiplantae; phylum Streptophyta; class Magnoliopsida; order Malvales; family Malvaceae; genus Hibiscus; species Hibiscus tridactylites. The sequence goes on from OY288288.1 coordinate 38,376,474, forward strand.
TAGAACATGCCTATCCGTTCGGGCATTAGAAGAATGGAGCCAACCAAAAAATCCGTGAAAATCAGTGCCTTTTGGTCTTTGTTATATCCTTGTTGCACAGAGATAAGCAAAGAGAGGCAGTTGTTGTCACTAGATTTTCACCCCATATCATTATTATAAAATCCAAAATAAAGGAGCCCGTTTAATTTAAATAGAGTGGCCACTAATAAACCCATTTTTTAATAATAATAATAATAATAATAATAAAACTTTTTTAAACCCCATCTCAAAAAAAATAATCTATTTATTTTATAAGCCCATTCCCAAGAACCCATTTGTTTTTAAGGTTTAAAATAGGTCATTAGATTAGGGGTAATAAAATCAAGGGCCAAGGATTGATCAGGTAAAAGTAAAGGAAAAACAACTAAAAAACAGCAAAAAAGTAAAACCTTAAAACAAAAAAGCAGCACACGCGCACAACCACGCGCACAACGCATGCGCTGCACGCACTCGATTTGGTGCGCCCAAAACCCAAGCTGGGCGGCTGTCGAGCGACGCCCCACCGTCCCTGGGCCACGACTGTCGTCGTTGAAGGCACTGGCCGGTCCGCCTCGTTGTTGCCATTCTAACAGCACCTTCGCCACTCGCCGGCGTCACCTGTCGTCATCGGAATCTGCAAAAAATCAAATCAAATAGTCAAAACCTAGGTTGGAATCAAGGGAGAAATTCATCTCTGTATCTGAACCAAATCGGGAATTTCTTGAGGAGTTTTTTCGAGGATCATGCCCTCTGTCATATTTTAGCTTCAATTTAGGGATTAAAATTCGAATTTTGCTTGATTCTCAAGCTCAAAGGTAAGTATAAATACCCCAACCCCCCCCCCCCCCCTTTGTTCATTACCAATTGGAAGAAGGAAAAAAACACTTAGAAAAATCATCCGAAAATTCCTTTGAAAATTCTCTGAGTTTGCTGGAAAATTTTGAAGTGTGTTCAAGCTTTGAGATAGCTTTGAGTCAATTTTTGGAGATGATCGGAGACGGTTCAAGTGGAGATTACTCGCAAATTCATCACTTCCAGTAAATTTCTTTTTTTTTGCTTTGTTTGTTTTTTTTTTTTGCTTACTTTTTCTTGGTTGAATTTTTGTGTTTGTTCATGTTTTTCTAGGTTACATTTTGGAATTGGGAGATCGGGTTTAGTGTTTGGTAAAAGTTCATTTTGTAGTTTATTATTTTGATTTAGTTTAATCTTTCATGTTCTTATAAAATACAAAAATCATGTTTTTTTGGAGGTTTCAATCCATTTACATTTTTAAAATTAAAATTTGAAGTTGTGGGAAATTAAGTTTTTTTATAAAAAAAAGTTTGGGATTTACTCTTTATTAAAAATTTAAAAAAATGAATAAAGGTGGTTGAAAGTAAAGAAATTTTAAAAATAAAGGGCTTAAAAGAAAACTCTGATTTCTAAAATGAAATTTTTTTAATTCCTTAGGAAATTATAAAATAAAAGATTTTTTAAAAGATAAAGTAAAGAAATAAAGGTATAAAAAATAAAAAGAAAATTTTCAAATAAAAACAATTAAGAAAATAAACAAAAAAACATTTCTAATAAAAAGGTTTTTTTAAAAAAACACTAAAGATTTATGATGTGACATTTTAGAAATAAAAAGGGTTTTAAAACTTTTTTTTTTAAAAGAAGCTTAAAATAATAAAAAATTAAAAATAAAAACTAAAAATACCTTTCAAAAAATATAGAAAACCATAAATCATAAAAAGTAAAATAAACTTTTTAAGTGATAAAAAGCTTTAAACTAAAAAATGTTTTAAACAAAAAATATTTTAAATAGAAATAAAAAGTGTTAAAAGGGAATAAAATTTAAAAGTAAAAATATTAAATAAGAAAGGTTTGGATTTTAAGACTTAAAACAAGAAAATGAATAAAAAATAAAAATCCCCTTCAAGAAAAATATAAAAAAATCCAAAAAAGTTTCAAGTTTGCTTTGATTGTCTTGTTTGCCTTTTAGAAATATGTTAAACCTTAGAACTAGATTCCTCAAGCTTAGATTAGAGACTTGCTTGTGAAAAAATTTAGGAATAAAAGACACTTAATAAAATTTAAACCCTAAATTAGGAATAAAAGACTTAGACTCTCTTTAGATTAAATAAATCTCAAATTTAGAATAAATAAAAAATGTTCAACACATCAAATTTCTTTGTTGATTGAAAAGTGAAATTAAATTAATGTTGTGTCTTATCAAACGGGAATGATGGGTTAGCGCCAGAAGTGTTTGTTCATGTTTTTCTAGGTTACATTTTGGAATTGGGAGATCAGGTTTAGTGTTTGGTAAAAGTTCATTTTGTAGTTTATTATTTTGATTTAGTTTAATCTTTCATGTTCTTATAAAATACAAAAGTCATGTTTTTTTGGAGGTTTCAATCCATTTACATTTTTAAAATTAAAATTTTAAATTGTGGGAAATTAAGTTTTTTTTATAAAAAAAAAGTTTGGGATTTACTCTTTATTAAAAATTAAAAAAAATAAAGGTGGTTGAAAGTAAAGAAATTTTAAACATAAAGGGCTTAAAAGAAAACTCTGATTTCTAAAATGAAAGTTTTTTAATTCCTTAGAAAATTATAAAATAAAAGATTTTTTAAAAGATAAAGTAAAGAAATAAAGGTATAAAAAATAAAAAGAAAATTTTCAAATAAAAACAATTAAGAAAATAAACAAAAAACATTTCTAATAAAAAGTTTTTTTTTTTAAAAACACTAAAGATTTATGATGACATTTTAGAAATAAAAAGGGTTTTAAAACTTTTTTTTAAAAGAAGCTTAAAATAATAAAAAAAATTAAAAATAAAAACTAAAAATACCTTTCAAAAAATATAGAAAACCATAAATCATAAAAAGTAAAATAAAATTTTCAAGTGATAAAAAGCTTTAAACTAAAAAATGTTTTAAACAAAAAATATTTTAAATAGAAATAAAAAGTGTTAAAAGAGAATAAAATTTAAAAGTAAAAATATTAAATAAGAAAGGTTTGGATTTTAAGACTTAAAACAAGAAAATGAATAAAAAATAAAAATCCCTTTCAAGAAAAATATAAAAAAAATCCAAAAAAAAATTCAAGTTTGCTTTGATTGTCTTGTTTGCCTTTTAGAAATATGTTAAACCTTAGGTCTAGGTTCCTCAAGCTTAGATTAGAGACTTGCTTGTGAAAAAACTTAGGAATAAAAGACACTTAATAAAATTTAAACCCTAAATTAGGAATAAAAGACTTAGACTCTCTTTAGATTAAATAAATCTCAAATTTAGAATAAATAAAAAATGTTCAACACATCAAATTTCTTTGTTGATTGAAAAGTGAAATTAAATTAATGTGGTGTCTTATCAAACGAGAATGATGGGTTAGCGCCAGAAGTGTTGGCGGTGATTAAAGTTTATTTTTAGGCGATAAGATCGTTAAAATAGATTTATATTCATTGAACAGACAAATAAAATCGAACCTTCGTGAGCTTGCAAAATTCTAATTTTTGAAAATATTTTTTAAATCAATGAGGTGTTAATTTTGGGCGTTGTGGGGTGCTAACTCTTCCCTGCGCGTAACCAACCCCAAACCTATTTTTCTACTTTTCACAGGCCGAAACGATTGTTTTAATAAAATAAAATGTTTTATTAAAATAACCCTGCTTTAAAGTGATCCAATCACACTTTTTCAAAAAAGATTGGTGGTGACTCCGTGTTTTTTAAGTTTTTCCAAAAAGTCAGACTCCAAAAGGTTGTGACACATGTAAAACTCAAGATACGGATAAAAATATCAACTCTCACTAATAGAATAAAATAAACTAACATAATATAATAATTAATTACATCCTTTGTGCAATACTACACAAGTAGTTTTGTTCACCGAGGTAAATAATTCATGAATAAAACAATTAGTTTTGTGCAAAAACTATTTGGAATCAAAATAAGATTAATGAAAGTATGTGGGTACTAAAGTGAATAAAATGAAAACCTGGAAAGATTAAGAGCGCCATTATTCAGTTTTCTGTAATTAGGTGCACGATAGGTGCAGTGCACAGCAAATGAGGTTTTTTTTTTCTTTTGAATTTTCTGTTTTTTATTTCTTTTAACTAATATTAATAATTTTAAATAACTTATGTAATCAAAATCGAGAAGTATCAAACATAAATAAAATAAATAAGCAATCGAACAATTGATATCGCCAAATCACATCATAAAATAAACTTTAATTATAATTTGAATATATATATAGAGAGATTCACAATACACTAACCTTGTTCTTGAAATGATTATTCAATATTCCGATAGAGATCAGTAAAATACTAACCTTGATTTTGGAGCGCTTATACAAAAACATCAATCACTCTTACTACAACCACGCTTATGCCTCAAATCAAATGAAAGATGAAAATTTTATTTTTAACCAAAATACTTTGAGCAATCGTGCTGATAACATGTTATGAATAAAATAACATAGAACAACAAACAAGAATGAAAGAATAAAGAGATGGGAGAAAGATAGAGGTTCATATTATTCTCAAATATAGGCTTGTGTACAATGTCTTAATCAAATAATCTATTTATAGACGTAAGAAGTACATAATACATTGAACTCTAATTAATAGAGATATTTAACCATATAATAAAGTAAATCAAATCTCATAGATAAAGTTCTCATCATGATAGACATTCATCCACATAGATAAATATTTATAACATAAATTGATTTTTAAGTGGAATTATATGAAAACTAGAAGATAATTAACCATATGATAATTTAACTATCAAATAAATAATTGCCAATCGAAAGAAGGTTGCTCATTTCTTATTAGCATATATTAAAAAATACTATTAACGTTTGACTGAATAATCATTTTGACCTCTAATTTTTGAACTAGTTTAATCTCTCAACGTTTTATTTTGGGTCAAAATGGTCCAACTGTGGATGAAAATTGTTAGTCAACTGACGATAAACAACTTGAAATTACTTGACAGAATGACACGTCAGAAGAAAAAAATATTTTATATTTTATTCAATTTTTAAAAATTATTTTTTGACTCGTGTTGTTTTGTAAAGTCAGCATATTTTCTATATGACATTAATGTCGTGGTGTGCACGACCATGTAGGTTTGTCATGTCATTTTAAGCCATTTATCATCAGTTGACTAACATTTTTCATCCGCAGAGGGTCTATTTTGACTCAAAATTAAACGTTGAGGGTTAACTTACTTGTAGGGACTAAAAATAATTATTCAGTCAAACGTTAAAGATATTTTTCACATTATGTCTTTATAAAAATAGTTGGGCATTTTCAAAACTTAGAAGTATAAACACACACCATATGTGTGTACTTCAATTCCAGTAATGTATCTCTTGTTTCTTTTTCCTTTTATTTTTTTAATTCTAAACTCACATGGTTTGAGAGAAAAATCATCACAAAAAATGAATGCAGTACTAAGCTTTTTGCACTCACACCATTCCTTTCTTCTTGTTTTGCATGCTAAGTTGTATTTGTACGTACACATGATAAAAATATCGAATCGACTCGATTGATCGGAACGTTACGTTTCAATTTAAAATTGACAACATATTTAGCTTATTAGATATCTGAGGATAACAAATTAACGTCGATAAAAAATAGTTTATCAGTAAACAAATATGAATTAAACTGATAAGAAATATTTGGTTCTTTTATTAATTTATTTTTATAAATGATTGAGATTTAAATTGTTAACCTATTCATATTTTAATTAATCATTATATTTAATATCAAAATCGCTATAAATAACTAACCGGTGTTGAGTGCATTGATAAGGCATGTTGCATTCTTAAGGAAAGGACGTGAGTTTAAATTTTGAAGACGATATTGTTGGGAAGAGTAGCTCCGCACCCCAAACATTGACCGTAAGATGAATATGCATATAAAAAAATCACTATAAATAAGTTATATTTTAAACTAATAATTTAGTGAGAAGATGCCAAAATAAAAATTAAATCAATTGCAGTTAATTTATGCATACACTTATTCGTATGCCTACGCCCAACAAGAATAGAATTATAATAAAATTTAAATTTGAAAAATGAGAAAAAGTTGAAAACAACGCCGAAAGAGTAAAAAAAAAAAATAAGAATTACATATGACAAAAGTACCCATTAAATTATTTTCGTGAAAAAAGAATTACATATGAAAAAAATACCCATTAAATTATTTTCGTGAAAAAAAAATATTATTATTTTTAGAAGATTCAGGTTCAAACAGTTTATTTACGCAATGTGATGTTAAAAAATAATATTAATTTTCTAGGGATATACTGTGTTTTGGAGAAGTTCTACAATTTTTTTGAATTAAGATTGAATGCTGTAAAATCTGAACTATCTACTGCAGGAGTCTCCAACGAACATCAAGTGAGTATGGAGTTAATCACTGACTTTAAAATTAGGCACTTACTAGTGAGATATGTAGGCATCCCTCGGTCACAAAAATATTAACCGATAAAGATTGCATTGTGCTTCTAGAAAAGGTGAAGGCTAGGTTGGGGCACTGGTCTAACCGGCTCTTTAGTTTTGTTAGCAGATTGTAACTCATTAAAAGTGTTATTTTTAGTATGATCAACTACTGGTGTAGACAAATAATTCTTCCTAAAGGAGTTATCAAAATAATTTAAAAGCTTTGCACGAAATTCTTTTGGAAGGGTAGGGATATGACTATTGTGGGTGTTACAGTGAGTAAGAAAGCTATTTGCAAATCCAAGAGTGGGGGGGGGGGGGGGGGGGGGATAGACCTTACAACATGAAATAAAACTTGCCTTATTCATCTGTTGAAAGACTTGCTCTCTACTGAAAGGTCCTTGCGGGTGGCTTAGACTAGGGTATATGTGTTTAAAGAAAGAGATCTTTGATCTATTGAGAGCAAACCACACTTTAGTTGATGCCTTAAAAATGCTTAAAGTTAGACATGTTTTACTGGATATGATTACTGTGACCCCTGTTGGAGTCTCAAAAGTGGAGAAAATTTCGAATGAGGTTCGAGTGGTTGAACCTAAAGTGGTCTAACATAGAATTGTATAGTCTGAGTTTCATGTACCTAAGCATGCAGTGAGGGTGAGGATGACTATTCTGGATTAGTTACTTACCATGGATAGATTGCAGCGTATGAGGTGATAAATGAAGATCTTCGTGGTCATGAATCTAAGAATCATCTTTTTGCAAGCTGCTCATATTCAAAACAGATAATTTAGAATGCTATTTTTAGGTTATGTGGACTGTATCAAGTTATATTGGACTAAGAAGAAAAGCTAAATTGGCTTTGTACTCGGTTGAAGGACGAATCTTTGATTATTTTTACTCTTAAAGTTGCTTGGAATTCATATGTGTATCACATATGGGAATAACAAAACCATAAATAGTTTAGAGATATTAGTAGGGAGTTTGGCCATTTGTTAGACTGTAATAAGGAAAGAGTGTGTATAAAAATTCAAAGCAAATGTATACAATTTAATGGTTGCCCAGAAGCACGTATAAGACTATTTTTACAGGTTTTTACTTGTTTTTTTAGATAATAAAACACAACATTTATCAAAAAAATAATATTAATTAACATATATTACATATAATTACACTAATAATATTAAAAGAAAATACATGGAAAACAAAAGAAGTTCTCAACAATTTTTAACTAACGTGGCCTACAATATTTATAAGATCATGCATTATAGATAAAACTTTTATTCATACGTATAGAGGAATAAAGTAATATTTCTTTTTATAAGACTTACATTTTTTTAATGTAGACATCAAGTTATGTTTAGTGTTAGAGGTGATGGGTTTTGACTCGAATTTTTCGGATTCAGACCATTTTAAGTTTGAATATTACAAACTTGAACATTTTTAGATTTAAATTTACTTTGAATTCTGAACTTTTTGAATTGAGAACTTTCGAGGTCAAAATTATTTTATCGAGCAAAATTTTTCTATTTTTACAACAGTAAAAAATTAATTAATTATGTATCTAATTAATTTATTTCCATAAATTACAATAAGAGAGATAAAAGTGTTAAAGAGTTGCAAAATCAAAATTCTATGCACGTAATTATTGCACATATAAACTGAAACATAATAAATATTTTAAAAAGTTGTAAAATTAGGATTTGAAGAGTGAATTGAATAATAAGGCTGATAATCGAATTTCCTATTGGACCGAATCATTCTAATATCACTACAAACTACAAGAGAGGGAACTACATGTGTCTAAACTATAATTTTTTTTAATAGATGTTTAAAGTTTTATTTTGACTAAAACATATGTCAAAGTAGATGCTTCAGTTAATTTTTTAAAATTCGGCAAAAATGAATTTAAGGCCCTAATTTAAAAAAAATAAGATTTTAAACAACTATTTTAATTTTCAGCGAAAAAAATACTTTAAAAAATAGTTTGGAAGCCTAAATAAAAATACAAAGAGAAGCAAGAAAGTTGAAAACTTTATAATAACGTATTAGAGACTAGAAGACAGTAGACTAATGAATCTCAACCGTTCCTTGACGGCTCCTAATTGACGAACAGCATGCAAAACAAAAAGGGTTTGGGGTTTTATGAAGCTAACGAGAGAGCAGAACAGCAGTAGAGTAGAAAAGTCGTTACTTGGTGAGAAAGTATTAAGAAGAAAAAAAAGAGGAAATTTTTGTCCTTGTTTTTTTCCCTCTCTCTTTACATATAAGACTCCCTCGGCGGCACTACTCTCTTTATAACGTACTTCTGTTATAAGGGTATCAAGTTTTTTCTCACACTTTTCGGGTCTCCGATGGCGGTGACTGGTTTTTTAGAAGACAAAGGCTCTGCTTTGAGAAAGAGGAAACGTAAGAGAATTTTCGAAAGAAAGAAATTTGATGTTAATGAACAAGTCGAGGTAATGTGGTTATTCCCCCTCTTTAATTATGCTTTTCTTGGCTTGTTTCTTTCTTTCCTTTTAGGGGTTTCAGATTCTGGGTTGTAATTATCTTGGGTCTTATTGAGTTTTCTAAATGTGGGTGTTTTTTTATTTTTTTAGGATTGTAGAATTGGGTTGTATTGGGTTTTGTTTATTGATGAAAAGTTAATCAGTGTCTGCATTGTGCTGTTTGATTGTTTACCTCATTAGCAACGCGCTTATAAGCCTGGTTTGGGGTCTGTTTGGTTGCCATGCAATGTTCATTAGTAGTTCGTTTCATAATTCTGGAGTCATTTGTTTTGATCATTTAAATTTTGAATATGAATATTGATAGATTTGTTCTTCCCATAACAAAGATGAAATCTTGTAGGTGAGGAGTATTGAAGATGGGTTTCAGGGTTCATGGCATCAAGGGACTGTTATTTCATGGAACAAGCAAGGGTGCCACGTCAAGTATGATCATCTTCTTCTTGATGATGGTTCTGATAGGCTCGTCGACATTGTGGGTGTTTCTCCTGTAATAAATGTTTTCGCTTGTCCATGTGAGACTCACTATAACTATCGGGGGACTATAAGGCAATTACCGCCTAAACTAGAGTTCCGCGAATGGAACATTTGCTACGGGCTCTGTGTCGATGTATGGTATAATGATGCTTGGTGGGAAGGTGTGATTTTGGACCATGAAGATGGTTCAGAGAAGAGGAGAGTTTTCTTCCCTGATTTGGGTGATGAAATGACTGCTGAAATTGACAACTTACGGATTACTCAAGATTGGGATGACTTCGAAGAGGAGTGGCAACCACGTGGAACCTGGTTTTTTCTTGAGCTGATTGAACAATTTCGGCTAGAGTGGTTTCTTTCCGTTTCTGTGCAACAACTTTGGTATGATTTACGGGAGAGAAAGGATTTTCAAAATGTTAGAGAGTGGACATTTTCTTGTGAGTCTTTGTGGAAGGAATTGGTGCTAGAAGTAATAAAGGATAACCATAAAATCACTGTGGATCATTTTGTCAAGGTGTTAGGCCTCCCTGGTTCCTCCCAACCAGAATCCAAATCAGAAGAGGAGCCTGCTATAAGGGATCCAGATGTTATTACGAGTACTGATGCAAATTTAGGCGACACTTTTGCACTTGGACCAATGCAGATTCAAGTTAAAAGTATTATGTTGAGTCCAGACACAGCTAGAATTCCGCCAATTCAAGGGAAAACTAGTTCTGGTCAGTTGATGCATGTTTTCAAGGATGATAACAATGTTTTGGCCGAACCTAATGAACCCTGTGTTGATAAAGCTGCCTGTAGTTTACCTGAGGCTTTGTTGATCTCACCCTCTGTTGTAGATGGAATTCCCTGCATCTGTTCTATAGCTAGCAGTGAAGTAGTTTCCGAAACTGATACAGTTATGGCTCAAAGGAGGGATAAACATTCAGGGCTCAATGTAACTGGAACATGGGTGCCTCCTGACCTTGAGCTTGTTTCTAAAGCTGAGTCATGCCCTGATGCCATTACCAAATACGTTCTTGCTAGTAAGAAACCCAATAATGCTATGCTAACTGATGTTAGGAAGCATCTTCTGTATCATGGATGGAAAATGGAGACCAAGCAAGACGGAAAACTGACCAGATGGCGATATTTCTCACCTGGTGGACATTGTTATTATTCTCTTCATCAGATCTGTTTAGATCTGACAGATCGCCCCAGAAAGCGAATTTGTTCAAACACCAAAAATGAACATGTTGAACCAAACATCAAAGATCTAGGTGTTGTTGGACCAAACATCAAGGGACTACATTTTGTTGAACCAGAATATTGCCCTCAAGCTGTTTTGGACTGGTCTAAGGCTGAATTGGATGGGATTCGTAAATGCAAGAGAAGTGACATGACGCTAAAGGCAAAAAAGCATCTCTCGTGGCTGGGTTGGGTGTTTCACTATGCAACCAAATATGGAAAGCGCTATTTGTGCTACACTTCACCAAGAGGAAGGATGTACCAGTCACTTAGGGAAGCCTGCAAAAACTGTATAAAAGAAGGTGGACTTTCTCAAACTGATGCTTCTCCTTCTAGACCAGCGGAAAAAAATAATGCTGTTGAGGAGATTGATTGTCGGTTAGCAAGTGAAAAGCTTTCTTCTGCACTTGCTATTGTGGATACCCAGAGAAGCTCAATGCCATCAAATACTGAATCTGAAAACTGGTCTGAGAAGTGTTATTCAAGATTTGAGAGAAGAAATGTTGTTGAGAAAAGTAGATTCATTCAAAAGCCCGAAAGGAAGAGAAGGGATAGTTTATCATATCTTGCATTTGACTTCAAAAAAAGGCGAGCTGACTTACCTGTTAAATACACTAGCATCTCAAGATTGAAAGGTGGAAAATCACCTGCGGCACTGATCAAGGTAAAAGAGAATCTTAAAGGTAGTCAACATAACCGTGTGCTACGATCAACCAAAAGAGTGCAGCAGATTGTAACTCCTAGTTCATTGCATCAAAATCCACGAACTGTACTGTCTTGGTTAATAGATAAAAATATTGTTTTGCCAAGGTCAAAGGTACATTACTGGGGGAAGAAGCAGTTAGGAGGTGAAGGGAGGATAACTCGTAACGGAATTCTGTGCAAATGTTGTGGCAAGGTATACACTCTTGGTGGTTTTGTAGCACATGGCGGTGGTGACAACCACAGACCGGCTGCCAAGATCTTATTGGAAGATGGCAGGTCTCTTTTGGACTGCCAGATGCAAGTAATTCAAAATAGTAGAGTGAAGTTTGGAAAAAAGAAGAACTCCCAGTTGACACGCAATTGCCGAATGGACAAGAATGATGACATTTGTTCTGTTTGCCAGTATGGGGGTGAACTAATTTTATGTGATCAATGTCCATCCTCATTCCATAAAAATTGCCTTGGTTTAAAGGTATTGCTTTTTTTTTTCAGTTCATTCCCATCATAATATGCATTGATTCTATTTTCTTAAATCCTACAGACTTTGAGTTCATCTTTTGAAATTGTCTGTCGTAGACTGTTCCAGATGGTGATTGGTTCTGCCCGTCATGTTGCTGTAGGATTTGTGGTCAAAGCAAGCTTAAAGATGGTGCAAATATAGTGGATGACAATCTGTTCACTTGTGCTCAGTGTGCGCATAAATGTAGGTTAATTTTCTGCATTGTTGATAACTCAAAAGCACATTGGTTTATTTATAATTTCTTTTTGTATTTGATGCAGATCATGTTGGCTGCATATGCAGTGCAGGGGCAGATAGGTTGGAAATGCGTGCGAAAGAAAATTGGTTTTGCAGCAAAAAGTGTGAAGAGGTACTTTCAATATTTTTGTAATTTTTGTTGTGCATCTACATGTGATAGCTACTGATATTTCCTTCTTCCTTGGGGCACAAGTCGTTTCGCGTCTTCAGTAACTTTTTGAGTGCTTACAATTGCTGTTTTGCTGCAGATAACTTTGGGCCTTAATAAGCTTTTGGGGAGACCAATTCCTGTTGGAAAAGACAATCTAACATGGACAATAATTAAATCCGTGCAGCCAGAGAATAATGGTCTTGATGCTTCAGATAATGAAACCATGGTTGAGAATTTTAGCAAACTTAGCATTGCGCTTGAAGTGATGCATGAGTGTTTTGAACCTGTCAAAGAATCTCGTACTGGCAGAGATCTTGTTGAAGATATTATATTCGGTAGAAGGTGGGTAATCCTCATTTTTCTCACGTCATTTTGATAAGTTTAGTATGGTCTGGGTACTCTTTCTGCAAATTATTGCTTCAAACTTTGCATTCATTCGCAAATCACATTTTTATGTGGCATAACTTGAGTGTTTTAGATATATGGCTGGAGTGACTCATGATAACAGTGGTGTATGCTGACTGCTGAGGGGAGGAGAATTATCTACTTTGTGTGATTTGTCTATGTCAATCTGACAAGACTTTATCTTGGACTGAATGTTTGATGGCTTGAATTGGATAATTTTAAAGATTACTATCAACTTACCTGCATTTGCACTTCCTTGTAGCTAATCTTGGTAGCATATCGGTTTCTTTGCCAGTAGACCATACTAACCTACTGCTGACACTTCAGCTTCATAACGTTTTTGTTGCTGCTATAATATTATAATGATTTATTCGAATTTTGTTTGATTAATAAAAATAAGTGACTTAAAAGTTTGATCCATTTGGTTTTTGAATTTTACAGCTCAGAACTTAAACGCCTGAACTTCCGAGGCTTCTACACAATACTTCTGGAGAGACATGATGAACTCATTACTGTTGCCAACATTAGGTAAGCTTCTCTTATTAACAGTTGTGTGCGGTATAGGACTGAAGACCTTGGTTAGGATGTTTTGTATGTTTGCCTTGTTAACAGTTTTTATTTCTATTTTCCCTTTCAAGGGTTCATGGAGAAAAGGTGGCCGAAATGCCTTTGATTGGTACTAGGTTTCAACATCGGCGCCTTGGAATGTGCAGCATTTTGATGAACGAACTTGAGAAGGTTAGCTCTGTCATTTTTGTATGGTTTCTTTTATTAGTAGTGCTTTTATATCCGCTACTGTTTAAATTCTTGATGGTGAGGGTTCTAAGTAATGTTTTAGACACTGAAACAGTTGTCAAATTGTAAGCTGAGGGTTAAGGTCTAGAGTTTTGATCAGCTCCAAATGGATAAATAACATGGCTTCATTATGATCTAATAAATATTTTAAAAATCCAGTGATTTAATACTAAAATTTAATAATAAAATTAGCATTTATAAACTTTATGAAGCATATGATAACAAAATTTATAAAAAAGGTATAAAAGGAAAAATATAATTAAAATCATTAAGGTGAATAAAAGGGGGGGTTTCTGAAATAGATATATTCTAACCTATATTGCATGAAATTTCTGGAATTAGATATCATCCAACTCTTGCCATGCTAAATGCATTCATCTGAAAATTTTCTAACATATGCTTCTTGCTTGCATGATTTCTTCAGATTCTCATGGAATTAGGAGTAGAGAGGCTGATATTACCTGCTGTCCCTGATGTGCTGAGCACATGGACTGGTTCGTTTGGATTTTCAGAGATGATGCCATATGAGAGATTAGAGTTTGTAGATTATACGTTTTTAGATTTCCAGGGTGCTACCATGTGCCAGAAGCTTTTGCTTAAGAAGCCTTCGCTGGAATCAAGCTTATCAATTGGTATATCCAATTCCCTAGCCACCTAGTTCAAGTATTAATTACTGCAGTGAGTCACATTTTAGTTTTCACTATTTTTTCAGGACCCCAGTTTGAACTTCATAAGGGTGCATTTGAAAGCAGTGATAACGCCGATGATGATGGGTCTGATTCAGTCTGTGAAGTATCCCAAGCAAGACAAATCAAGGAAAACGAAAGTATGGGTCAAGGACTACTAGAGTATGTCTCACCTCTTCTGTACTTTATTTAGAAGAGAAAATTTGAAATTGGTAAAATTCAGTGTAGCTTCACTTTTCTTTAGGATGGGCCAAACTCAAGATAACTACTGGCTTAGTATCCTAACCAGATTATAACTATGTAAATATCATTTATTTAAAAATCTTAAATCATTAAATTCAGGTGGCCATTATGATATGTGCAAGATAACTATCCGTGGGTGTTGAGTGACTTGGTAAAGGGAAAGATTACACGATCTTTGCATCTATAGAGAGGAAGGGATCATATGTAACAATTCTTATCAAGCAAATATCCTTTCTTGTATTGTGACGCTCTTAGATAAAATATGGTAACAGGCCTTAGACTTCCTCATTTCTACCTTATGCGTATGCTCTAATAAAACAAAGAACGACTGCATGAAGCACTACTACCTGGCACAGAATAGCTTGATAATAAGCTGAGGAAAACCTGGATTTGCATGCTTCAGATTGATAGGGTTTTGGTAGTAATAGTGATATCATGTTCATTGCTGTACCTTGGATCCTAATTCTTTCAAATATATCAGTTACCACCCTTTTAGAAATGATCAACATCAAAAGTCAACTCTCTATTATCAAACGTGTATAAAAATGCTCTTTACTAATATTGCTTTTAGCATTTGGAGAAAACCATGTTTTTTGTGCCATATAGTTTGCCATCATTCTCTGTATATCCTCTTTAACATTGGCTTGTTGGGTTTAATTTCAAAGTTGATGACTGTTAGTCATATGGAAACCCATCACCAATGCATGCTTGTACCGAAGATTAAATTTGAGCCTGCCATCTATCAATCTGTTCATTTCCGAGCCTGCCATTTCTTATGCATCTTTAAATTTGAATAGATATTAGTCTAGTGAAATCCTCCTATTGAGCAACATCCTTTTCTTTTGCTTCTCAAGTTTGTTTGGTGTTCTATTCTCTGTTCAAACTTACTGCTTTCAAGGGTGCTAAATATGCCAATTAAAATTCTTGCCAGGTTTGATGCAGTTGAGGGGATTAGTAGCAGTCAAAGCGATATTCAGATTCTCATTGCGGTACTTGTAGTGTTTTATTATTCCTTCATCAACACATTCTTTCATTTTATTTTTCCTTTCTAATCCACATTCCTCTTTGTTTTACCAATTTCTTGACCCCATTTTTCAATTACAGGTAAACCAACATACACAAAGTGACGCTCGGATCAATCCAGAGTGTTCGGTCGGGGGTACCGGTTTGAAGAAAAGAAAAGGCATTCGCAGAAAGTTTACGAGGCTGTGTAAGCGTAGGATGATATGTTTCAGTGGGAGGTGAGTTTTGGTTTCATGGTAGCATCCAAATTTTGCCTTGATGGATGACCAAATTTTGTGTACAGGGTATAAGTGGGACAGAACATCTCAAGCTCGGATAAGGTCTAATAATGTGTTTAATGTGTACAAGGTAGGGAGTTATGTTGTGTGGAGCTCATTTTGAGTATGCTCTGTCCATATTAGCCATGCATGTATAATTCCCATAATTTTATACCACTATGAATCCCCTCTCTTGTTTGATGGTTTTGTAGTTTTGGGTGACAATTAAAATGGTACAAGATCCTATGAAAAATGGAAGCAATTTATTGTTGTAAAAGTATATGCCATTAAGCATCCCACATCGAAATAATAAACTGTGTGTAGAGGTCAAAATCTGTAACATACATGATAAGGGGATATTAAATTAATAATTAAAATTAGAATAAATATTTGTTACATGGGGTTATTTTGCCCCTGAGTTCGACCCCATTTTGCAATGTTGCGAAAACGCGTTTGATTAGGTTCTCCAGTTTGCACATTGCAACAAATTGGCCCCTTGACTAACGTTGACTAACGGAACCGTTAGTCTAGCCGTTACATTGTAACACATCAATTGTTTTCACCCTCGTGGCATGCCATGTCAGCGTTGAAAAGTAAAATCACTGATGTGGCTTAGGTGCTGACGTAGAAAAAAATAAAATAAATTTTTTTATTCTATTTTTTTCTCTCTTTCTTTCTTTTCTATAAATCGAATCCTTCAGTTAATTAAACACATGCCTCTATCTCCATTGTTTCTTCTACTTCGTTTATTCTTCATTCACTAGCATCATCTTCTTCACCAGGTAATTTAAACACCAATTTTTATTTTTTGAGTATTTTAAAATTGAAAAGCCCTCTACAGTTCTTATTGTGCATTGGATATTTTAAAATTTCAAACAACTATGTTGAGAATTATTTTAAATGTTTTGGGTTGTTGGGTTGGAATCTAGAGTTATGTCATTTCTTTAAAAAATTATTACTCTTTCGTTTCATGACATTTCGATTGATTTTGTATGTTTGAAGATGGTATTATCTTCTTGTTCATCCTTTGAAAGTCATCGAAAAAAATTGAGTTCATAATCAAGTTGTGAGAGCAATGGTGAAGAAATTGAGTGTTCTTGTAGTGACAAATGTTGAATGTGGACTGAATGGAAAAATATTGAAAACTTAAAGAGAAGGTTCATTGGTTGTCCAAACTATAAGACAAAGAGTTGTGGTTTCTTGAGGTGGATTGATGAACTTATGTCCAAAAGAGCTAGGTTCTTCATTAACGAGTTGAAAAAAGAAGAATGATGAATTGCAAAAATTAAATACTGCCAATGAAGTTAATGCAATTACAAAATTAAAATCAAAGATGAAAAAAATGCAGAAGCAAATGTCTATGACTATAGCGAGAGTTGAAAGGGATAAAACATGTTACTGAAAGGGATGATAATATGTGTATTGATGATAGTTGGATCATATGTTTAATGAAATATGGTAATAGAATATGCTTAGTTGTCTTATCATTTGTGTTTGTTCAAATTTTTTTTGTGTTTGTGTAACATGTGTACGCTAAAATTAGTGTTTACTGAAAAAGACCAATACCAATTCACATTAGTATTTGCTTACCAACATAGCTCAAATTAGTAAATTCATCTATAAATTGAGTATAACCGTGAACACAAAACAATATAAAAGCTCAAATTGGTGTTTGCTGAAAAAACATAACTCAAATAAGTTAATGATTCATACACTAAAGCTTTCATATCTTTTCCATTAGCAAAAGTAACATCAGTTTTGAGTACATTAAGTTTCAAATATTTTTCATGAACACAAAATATAATCAGTTTTGGTTATTATACTATAAACATAGCTCAACTGACAAAATATAGCCATTTTATGAATAAAATATAATCTTAAGGGTCTTCATAAAGTTCACCCTAATAACAAAATAAATTAGCGCAATAACTTCCATATAACTTTAAGTATTATTCTAAGAATTGAGATTTTTATCTATCTGACTTGATTGTGTATCAAGCTGCTTTTCTTCAGCCACTTTCTTTTGCTGACTACGTTCATCAGATAAGTGATGTTGTAGTTGTCTTGTAGTAACAGCTTGTTTTCCTTTTTATTTCAAGTCGGGCGTTTCCATGTATGTTGATATTGAAAAGTAGGAGCTCTAATCTTTCTTTTTGTGTTGGTTGTAACAACTGCTTCACTGGGCAAACCAAACTGCATGACTAAAAAATTAAGATAAATGCCTTGAAAGTCTAGATGCCAAACAAACAAAGTTAAACAATGTAATATTAAACAAGTAGGAATATTTGTTCTCCAATACCAATTTACATTATAAGTTTGTTCTTCAATTTCGAGGTTTGTATACAAATTAATACCAACTTGCTTTGCATGTATATTAGTTGCAAACTTCTTTTTCTTGCCTCTTATTGTTGGATCAATGTTTTTTATTTTAAGATGCATCAAAAATTAAATATAACAATGTCAAAATTAAGTATAATAGTGCTATGTAAAGCAAGCAAAGAATATTATTTAAATTTTTAAAAATCTCATTATTTGTAGCAGCAGATTGTGGATTTTGCACTTCAGTAATTTAAGGTCTGTTACATGTTGATCCACCATTAGTTGTAGTGGTTGAAGTGTGAACATCATTAGTTTTCTTCTTGACAGCACTGACATTAGTATCTTAATTTACATAAAAAATTATTTATTAGATGTTGGTTACATGGAATATAAGTAAGCAAAACATGGTTAAGTATACATGTCCAATGGTGACATTTGTCTTTTTGGAGGCATTTATTTTTTCTGTGCTTAACTTGCTTGCAAATACTGCATGTGACTTTATATCCTCCTCTACTTAGTCTTTATAGGCTGATCTTTATCTTTTTTTCTTTTTTTCTTAAGCATTCCTGGCATGACTTTGACCTTAAAAAGCCCAATTGAATCGTCTTTTTTTTTTGCCAAATATCTTCCTTCTAACTGGTTGTAAAACATGGTTGTAACTAACATCATATCTTTTCTTGGTGTACAATTGAAAATAAAAATTTGAGGATCATTTGAATCATGGTGTATAGCACATATTGCATGAGAACACAGTATTTCAGTTAGCTCCCACTCTTTACAGGTGCATCTCATGTTACTTAGATCAACTGTGTGTTGGTTTGCACCATTAGTTACCTCGAATCCTCCATCACCATTCTGAATCAGCTTACATTGAGTTCAATATTTCTCTCAAACTTCTGTAGAGGCCTAGGTGTAATGTTGGTTCTCTACTTACTTGACCATGTTTTCTTCACATGCATTCTTTGCATTACTATTTTTTGATTTCTTACGACATACTAATAATTGGATAGCATTTTGCATCCACAATCCACCCATTAAAAATTTCTGCCAAATTGTTATTCACCATATCACACTTGAATTCTCCTGTAAAATAGGCACGACTCTAATGGTGTGGAAAAATTGCTAGCAGGTTATTGGTAAAGGTAGCTCCCATTCCTTCTAATATATTCAGTTGATCATCGAAATTTTCAACAAAGGCTGATCTTCCAAAACTAAATTTTCTTGTTCATTCTTTTTCATTTTTTGTGCCAATTTGCATAGACGTGTCTGCACACATCATGACTTAACAATAAAATCCATTCATTGATAATTGGCACTAGATCCTATTAAAACGATACTAAAATTTAAATATTAATAACAAATAGAACTGTGTTAGTAAACAAATTAATTTTAATGACATAAATGGCTATAAATTAAGTTACAAAACTAACCTTCTGTTGATCTGACATTAATATGAGACCATCACCATTTGGATGGCCTAAATCTTGCATCAACTTGGTTAGAAATCATTTTTATGATTTCTTTTCTTCTACTCTAACAATTGTCCATGCAACTGGAAATATTTGGTTGTTTTTATCTTTGCCAACAATAACAATTAACTCACCTTGAGTGTTAGTTTCAAGAAAACAACCATCAACTCCAATAAAATGTCTATAACTCTCTTTCCAAATTAAAATAATACAATGCATCCAATTAATCAATATATATATTACTATAAAATACAGTAAATTCAATATTAAAAAATAGCAAAGATATGTACCTCTCTTTAAAGCAGTGAAATATATGTACATTCTATGAAAAAACAACTTTGTGGTTATTGTCTCCATGAACTTGAATTGATATTGTGCTTCCAGGATTGCTATGAAAAAATTCAGCGGCATACCCCCAAAGATTTGTATGCTCCTCAACATAAGAACTCATTTGCTTTCGAAGCACATCTTTTCTAGCTCTTTGACACATGCTACAACTAGCATATACCCTTAATTCCTGCCTGCACAACTCCTTTAAAGTGTTGACTTTCATTTTTGGCCCAACTAAAATCTTATCTTTATATACTTTCTCAACATGCTTAGAATTTATCATTAAATTTTTATTTGTTTTGAAATATTTGTGGACAAGATAATAAATTTTTACAGTAAAATAATCTCACTTTTTATCTATGCTTGCAAATAAGGTCCAAGGGCAACTATCTTTACAACACACCCTTACTCTCTCTTGTTTATTTTTCTTGAACTTTAAAGTAACATCCTTGGTAATGACATATTTTTGTACTGCCTCCTTGAATTGTTTGTGATCCTCAAACTTAAGTCTTATTTTCCACAAAAAAAATGCACGGTTAGGGTCATATTTGGCCCCTACTAATTTCTTACCTTTGCTTTTATATGCTCCACATATTTCATCATTATCCTCCTCATCATTTTTTTCTGGATCATTTTTTCATAACCTTTCAACTTGCCTTCAACTTCTCTTACTTCATCTCCTTCAATTGTATTATCTCCTACAAATGTCTGACCTTCAAATGCATGTGCAGCAATATCTTTAATTTTTTTTTCATCTGTTGAGCTCTCTGTTGATGTTCTTGTTTTACTAGCTCTTAAATTTTTCCTAATATCTTCAACTTTTTCATCTAAATTAGAACCCATCTCATGACCAAGAAATCTTCAGAATCTGCAGATACTTCTTTCTCACCAATCACAATTTCTTCACACTCTACTTCTTGTCTTAAATTTTCAATATCAACATCTTTTACATTTGATGCTTCAGTAATACCTGTCTCATTAATGCCTTTATATTTTTCATTATTTCCTTCACCAATATCATTAATGGCTTTACCCACTTCATTGCCGTCTTCACCTATTTCATTAACCTTTGACAATTTTTTATAATTTTTCATATGATCCGCATAAAAGTTTATAATACTCATACTATTTAAAATAGTTAAATATTACCTAACTATGTTATCATCATGTATCAGAACCAATGCATCAAAATTAAAAAGACTACTCTTGGTACCCTATAGTACACCATACATCATTCTTATACCCTAAGTCCTTGACATTACCAATGATATCCCAATAACACAATTTATCATGGTTAACTTGAAATCTTTCAATACTATTTTTCACATATGAGAGAAACTATGAAAACTTACAAATTTTCCACCATGAAATTACTGTAATACAAATACTTTTGGATTATTGTCCATCCACATACAAAAAATATGGTCAAAACATATGGTCAACACCACATATACTAAAAATCGTATATATTATAATCAATCAAAAGCCACATATACTAAAAATCATATACTAAAAAATATTGTTACTAAACAAAAAAAATCAGAACACAAAAACATAGGACCACTTTATAATGTCCCTTTCACTTTTGCTCTATGAAATGTTCGATCAAAATAAAAATCAATAGAAATTACTTTCTTACATTTATGCTGTAATATATATTCTACCTCGATGCAGTTTACTTTTTTTTCATTTCGATTTAAAAACTGCAAAAAGCAAAACATGGATGAAACCCTAAATTTTCAAATCATTGATGAAATTTTATAACTCCCAAATAAAAACATTCCTACTAAACCTAAACAAAACTTACCGATTTAAGACACCACTTCAAATTTCAAAGGATTTCTTAAACGATTTTTTGTTAAAAAAATTAGGATGTGTTCTTCTTTTTTTTCTCACGGAAACCTAATTGTTTTGGTTAAAAGTGTTCTTCAATAATGAATTTGAATTATTTTAGCAAATTGAGTGTTTAGGGAGTATTTACCTTTTCAACATTAATTAGGAGAGAGAGAGAGAAAAATTGGATAAAAAAATTATTTTATTTTTTACTTTTTCTACGTCAGCATCTAAGCGTCAGTGATTTGACTTTTCAACGCTGACATGGCATGCCACGGGGTGAAAACGGCTGACGTGTTACAATGTAACGACCAGACTAACGGTTCCGTCAGTCAATGTTATTCAAGAGGCCAATTTGCTGCAATGTGCAAACTGGAAGACTTAATTGAACGCGTTTTCGCAACATTGTAAAATGTGACCGAACTCGGGGACAAAATAACCCCTTTAGCCTTTAAGATAATACGACTAAATAGAATAAAGTGTGTTAATCTCATGCATAAATATGATCCATGACACTTCTACTTCTAATTATATTAATATCACCCTTCTTAGTTACTTTATTTTTCCGAACATACAATTTAATATAATGTCTATATTATCTAGATCTCTCCCACCTATAAAATAAAAAAGATTGTACGTTTAAACATGTTCCATTACATACTAATATTTAAATTAAAGAATATTATACTTACTACATGCCTCAGCTAAACTAAACTCAATCAACTTTAGTCAAAAAGAGTATTATAATAAAAAACAATAATTTTATTAAAATAATTTTAACTTTGTTCTCATTTTTTAAATTGTATCTCGATTCTTTAACAAACAAAAAAAATCCATTTTTGTCCTAATCGATTATAAATGAAGTTTGAGTTGATAAAGTTGAAGCTGAAAATGGTTGCTCATAAGAAAAGTTTTGAATGGAATCACCCCTTGATCGACACAAAGCTGAGAAAAGGAAGAAAAGTATAGTGAATAGTAACAAAAGGCCAAAAAACTAATGAATGCATGGGGCTGAAGCAAAGCAAAGAACATTTAGCTTTTCGTAAACATCTGCACACAAGGAAAGCATTCCTCTTCCTTTCTTTTAAGCATTCCTCAAATCTATTACTGCATTTCCCTCTGCAAAATGGGACTTCCTTCATTTCCATGTCTACCCTTTGTTTTGCTAGGCTTGTTCCAGTTCCAGACAGGTTTCTCAGCGAGCTTGAACAACCAGCCACAACATCGGAATCCAATGTTCCAAACCACATGTGCATTGTTTGCGGGCAGTTGGGTTCGCGATGATACTTACCACCCGTTGTACCAATATTCAAACTGTCCAATCATTGATGCAGAATTCAACTGCCAAATGTATGGGAGACCCGACTCTGATTACCTCAAATATCGATGGCAGCCTCTCAACTGCGTGCTCCCGAGGTTCGATGGACTCCTGTTCCTATCCAAAATGACAGGGAAACACGTGATGTTTGTCGGTGATTCTCTGGGAAGGAACCAATGGGAGTCTTTGATTTGTATGGTCTCAGCTTCTGCACCCACAGTGCAGACTCAGATGAGCAGAGGAGATCCTCTCTCCACCTTCACCTTCATTGTAATTTGTAACTCCTCTCTTCATGCTCAACATTCCAACTAATAACCTTGTTCAACTGTTTTTAATGATTAAAACATGCAGGACTATGGTCTATCCATATCATTTTACAGGGCTCCATATTTAGTAGACATAGACGTGGTCCAAGGGAGGAGAATTCTACAGTTAGAGGACATATCTGCAAACGGAAACGCCTGGAGGACGGCGGACGTGCTGGTGTTCAACACAGGCCATTGGTGGAGTCATGAAGGCTCACTCCAAGGGTAAGCAAAAACATAAATCTTTTATTTGTTTCAAATGAGATTTGATTTGGTTAATCTGGACAGGTGGGACTTGATTCAGACAGGGGGTAAATACTACAAGGACATTGATCGTTTGGTTGCATTGGAGAAAGGGTTAAGAACATGGGCTAATTGGGTCGACACCAATGTGGACGTAACTAAAACCAGAGTCTTTTTCCAATCCATTTCCCCTACGCATTACGAGTAAGTTACAAAAAAAAGGTCTGCAAAATGATATAAATCTATGGTTTGAGATTTGATGAAATACTTTTGACAGTCCAAGTGAATGGAGTGCGGGAGCAACCGGGATCGCGACCAAAAACTGTTACGGAGAGACAGCTCCGATGACAGGAACAACGTACCGCGGCACGTACCCTGAGCAGATGAGAGTGGCGGATGAAGTCATTCGAGAAATGCACGTCCCTACATATTTGTTGGACATAACCATGCTGTCTGAGCTTAGGAAAGATGGGCACCCTTCAGTTTACAGTGGTGATTTAAGCCCTGATCAGCGGGCTAACCCCAACAGCTCAGCTGATTGTAGCCATTGGTGCCTCCCTGGATTGCCTGATACTTGGAATGAACTGTTTTATACTGTCTTGTTCTATTAAGCTGTATGGATTTTGATTATAGGTTTGCACTTGTAGAGGCTGCAAAACTGCACTTTACTCTGTGTTTATAGTTTCTCTCAACTCCTTCTACTCAAGGTTACTGTTGCCTTTGATGTAAAGTAATACATATTGTTTATGAAAGAAATAAGGTAAGCCTAGCTATTCTCATGGTGACCGGAATTTGTTTTAAACTTGGGATAACAACTTAAAACTTAGACTATAATTTGGAGACGTCTGGTGCAGTTAACCCTTTTTCTTAGGCGTCTAGTGCAGCTAATCCTTTGTAAAAAGGGAAGAACAGAAACAAAAGGAAGATTCTCATTCATGATTAACTTCCACTACAAAATAGATTACAACAAGTAGATGATCCGAAGATGGTGGATATGCCACAGATCCTACTCCCTTATTTAAAGTCAACACAACATTATGATTCCTTCAAGTAGACAAGCACTAAATTTGTATGGCGACACCAGGAATTTCCATCATCCGTGGTATACTATCGATAACCTTGGATGGCTTGTTACTGAGAGGACTCTCCGCATCGTAAGCCGAGAGATGAACCCCCAAGGCAGCCCGACCTGAAGGGTCGAGGTTGTTTTTCCAGGCAGCGTCCCACTCAACAGCTTTAGCAGTGCTGCAAGCCACACTAGCTCCGCCAGGGACAGTCAATCTAGCCGAGTTCTGTTAGACCAAGCAAAGCAAAAATATCAGTCATCATCACTTTAGTAAATCATTGCATAAACGTATTCAAAACTGCGGAATTCGGAAAATCACCTGAGGGAAGAACCTCTCGAAAATCGTTCTGTAGTAATACGCTTCTTTTGTAGTCGGTGTGTTGTGAGGGAAGATGTTAGAAGCATTGAACATCATCTTATCAGTCACCTGAAAGATTGTAATTGTTAAATTATAAACCATATGCTGAGCAAAAGCATATAAGAGAAAACACATTGGAAAGGTATTTACATGTCTTGCGGCATGGGCTTTGAGACCATCGATCCAACTATAACCGACACCGTCACTGAACTGTTCCTTTTGTCTGTAGAGGATATGCTGCAGGACATCATATAGGGCACATTAGTTTAGCTTTATAGTTGGCAAATATCAAAGACAATAAATGAAATGATGGTTAAATGTTTTATACCTTTGGCAGATAGGGTTGTTTTTCGTCATCAAAGGCTCTTCTTAGAATCCATTTCTCGATGCGCCCTTCGTCTTTCTTGATCTGATTTGTAAATATAAGTATTGTGATTCTCAACCATTAAAAAGATGAAAAAAAATGCTTGCATACGTACCATCTTCGCTTCGGGGTCTATAGACATGGCAACGTTGATAAATTCTTTGTCTAAGAAGGGGACTCGAGCCTCTAATCCCCATGCAGATGTTGCTTTGTTAGCTCTCAGGCAATCATATTGGTGAAGGGCCTTGATCTGCAGAAAAGAAGTATCGGCACAGAGCAGATTTCGTTACATCCTTATGTTCCAACTTCCCTACTCGTAAAGTGTCGAAGAAGATGATGCATTACCTTGCGGCATGTTTCGCGGTGGAATTCATCCTTGTTTGGTGCCTTGTGGAAGTACAGATATCCACCAAAGATCTCATCAGAGCCTTCACCGGAAATAACCATCTTCACTCCTAGTGACTTGATCTTTCTTGACATCAGAAACATAGGAGTGCTTGCCCTGATAGTGGTCACATCGTAAGTTTCGACGTGGTAGATGACATCTTCGATGGCATCGATTCCATCCTGCCACATTAAAGAGTAATTTTGCTTGTTATATGATTATTAGACCCCCCAAATTCCTGAGTAGAAAATGTTGCTAAAATATTGAGTCATACTTGAACAGTGAAATGAAACTCGTGATGGACCGTGCCCAGATACTCAGCAACCTCCTTTCCTGCCTTCAAATCTGGTGAACCCTGAAGAGAAATCGACAACCAAGTTTTAAGAACCACTTAAATCCTTTAAAGCTATACTTTAAGGTTTCGTTGTATACTTTCACGACTTACCTCTAGGCCAACACAGAATGAATGGAGCTGTGCTCCCCACTGTTTGGCAGCCTTGGTGCCGGCCAAATACCGAGCAGTGATCGAAGCAACCAATGAAGAATCAAGCCCCCCAGATAGCAAAACTCCGAAAGGCACATCGGTCATCAGTCTTTTGGTCACAGCCTGTAAATATATTCCATACTACCCGTTAGCCAAAACAACAGCAAAAAATAAGTACCATATGTTTCTTGGGCAGCAAGTCATCATCGATCTTACATTTTCAAATGCACGTCGAAGAACAAGGGGGTCATATGGAACCGATGGAATGGCCTCGGAGAACCAGGGTGGGTTGTACCACCTCCTATACCCTCCTGATTTGCTAGAGTACAAGTGACCAGGGGGAAAGCTTTCAAAATGCTCACAATCATCGTTCAACCCTTTCAATTCGGACGATATCCAAACCGAACCTGATGACACGAAGCCGAAAAGGAATTAGCAAAAGCCAGTTTCGAGTGCAACCCAAATTACTTGCAACTGAGAAAGGAAAGATTTAACATACCATCAAGTCCCCAGCCAATATAGAGGGAGGTGACACCGATAGCATCACGAGCAACAATGAAGCTATTGTCGCGAGTGTCCAGCAGTACAAACGAGAAGATCCCATCCAGCATGTCGACAAAGTCTTCCCCATACTCCTCATACTAGCATAAAAATCAAGTTTAATAAACAATTTTTAGTAAAATTCCAGCAGTTTTGGCATGGACCGTGGAGACTAACCAGATGGGCAATAACATCACAGTCACTGCCAGTCCTGAACTTGTGGTTCACCAACTTCTTCCTCAGTTGTTCATGGTTGTAAATCTCCCCATTCACCTAGTTTTCACCACATAATTCAGCCCTTTAAATGCTTGAAAAGTTGAGCATAAAGGCTAAAAATGGAGGACAGTGAGGCTTACAGTGACTACAACAGTCTTGTCTTCGTTAAAAAGAGGTTGGTCACCGGAAGCCGGATCGATGATGGCAAGGCGTTGATGGGCCAAGTAGCAGTCTCCATGCTGGTGGAGGCCACTCCAGTCAGGGCCACGGTGCTTCAACCTGTTCATCATAAAACACCATTCAAGTAATTTAACGTTAATATTTAATCATAACCATGTGTTAGAGCTAAAACAAAACATCCCATTCCCATTTCCCACCCCGAAACTAAGAAAGTAGAAAACAGAGATGATTTGCCTGCGGGAAAGTTCCAGTACTCGAACTCTTTTCGCCTGAGAATCATTGGAACAACCCAACACTGCTAAAATCCCACACATTTTGTTTCAATAATTAACACTCCAAAAAACACTTTCCTCAAGAACAAGAAAAGGAATAGGGGAATCAAAACAGGTTGCTGTGTTTTGATTTTTGAAATATCCCCCAACCCCCAAACGCAACGTATTTATAGCTGCAAAACTTCAATGTTTCGTCGCTTCTCACGTCTCACCACGTGTACTAACGTGGTTGGTCATTACTGTTGCTCTTTTGACCGTCTCACCCGTTTTTCACTTTATCCACTTCTATTGCTGACTCAGCACCCAAAAATTTGTCAAATGTTGGAGATGATTCAGATACTTGTAAAAATTATCTATCTATCTATATATATTTTAAATATTCTAATTAATTAAATTTTATAAAATATAAAAATTGAAAGTTTTTAAAACATATATTTTTTTCATATTTTTTTAATAATAAATTTAAAATAACAAAGAGTTAGTAAAAAAAATTAATATCAAACATATTTAGTGGGGCGAAAAGAGTTTTTTTTTTTTGCTCTCTAAATTTTTCAAAACTTTGTCTTGACTAACCTAGTTTTAGTAAGTGAGTTTCACAACGAGAAATTTTTTTCATACATATCATCACTTCACTTTCTATAATCTTTTTAACTCTTTAATGTAAATATTTATTAATTTGAATATTTGATAAATAAGAAACAAATTAAAATTTAGATGATAATATTAATCTTCAATTCCGCAAACCATAAATATTAACAAAAATTTTAAATTTTAACTCTAAATTTTAAACTTAAATTTTAAAATATAAATATAAAATTTCGGTAAATGTAGACAGATTGCCCCTTTTCAGCCCCAAATACTTTTTTTTCTCTCTAACATCCACGTGTCTTCTATAAGCTAGAAGTCGTGGAAATTAGAGAAATTATATGATAGGCCCGGCTCGCCACGTCATCCATGGTCCTAATCAATAAAAACCATTCATTTCATTATATTTTTCCATGTCATCTTTTTACTAAGTGAATCTATAATTGGTAAAAAGTGATTTTTAATTTAATTTACAGTAAATTGAGTGAAGATTCACTTGGTAAAAAGATGACATAATTTTTTTAATGAAACTGATGCTTTTTATTAGTTGGGACCATAAATGATGTGACGAGCCGGACCTATAATATAATTTCTCTGGAAATTAGGTTTCTTAGTTTTGGCGATGCAACCTATGCCGTTGATTGGTTTTTCTCAAAGATATGATCAAGGGAGTAATCCAATAGCGTAACTTTCTAAGTAATTGTATTTTAAGGTTTGTTTTTAAACGATACCGAATGAAAAATCTGAGGGTTAAAAAAGTCTTAACATAAATATGAACCCATCTAGGCAATTATTGGGGAAGAGGAGAACGGATCATAGCGTATCAATAAAATTAATAAAACAACATCACAAAAAATTGACGCTCCAAAACAAAAACAAAAAGTATTGTCATTTTGGTATATTTGTTTGATTGATGGCCCATTCTTTTTGTTCTGCTTTTTTTATTCATTGTTGAAATAACCGTCCAAGGGTTGTACAATAAGTTAAAATTAAGAGTAAATTACACTGAATATTTTGATACCTTTTGTTTTGGTTATCGAATTTTTATTTTTATTATAGTCAATATTGTTAATTTTTTCTCCCAAAAATCATGATTTTGAGAATTAACAACCGCCACCAAAGGTCGGTTTTTCGATGAACGCTTCTTGTCGATAAATCTCAATGATAGAATGGCTCCATTTGGTCAGAAGATTAATATAATTTTAGTTTCAAGTTGATTTGATGGTTAAAAGTGAGTGGTCTAGAGGTTTCAGTTTCGAATAAGATTTGATTGATATTTGAGGAGATTTAAAGATTTTCCAACAAATTTGAATTTATGGAAAAGAAGAGGAAAAAAAAGCAATAGTTTGGTGATGTTTCTCGACCAGAGAAAATACCAAACAACGATAAAAATGAAGAGAAAGTTCAAGGTGGTCCACTAGAAGCTAAAAGTTAAAACTTTTTGATCCGTCACTGTTAATTGTTGGCTCAACTTAAAACCAAACTATGCTAATTTTATGGTCAAATTGAGCCTCTTCATCGTTGGAATTGACCGAATTCATCAAAAAGTAACATTTTATTGCACATGTCAATTCTTAAAATTAGGATTTTTTCTTCAGATAAGACTTTAATGACACTTTTCAGCGATAGTGACTATAATAAAAGTGATTTAAAAGTTCAGTAAATGTAATATAAATTTTAAAATTTCAGTGATCAAAATGAAAATGCCTTAAAGTTTCAATGAGTACCAATGTAATTTACCTTAAAATTAATTACTCTTTCCTTAGATGGTGACAATTACATATAATATATTAGTAAAATTATAATTAAAATTAAGATGTAATGATATTTTTGGTCCTAAATTTTTCCACTGAAATTTTTTATATTTTATTTAAATGATAAATATTCTATACACATGCGGTGGAAATTGAAAGTTTCCACAAACACCTTAGTTTTAGGGTATAGAGAGTTAGTTTAGGATATATAGTTTAGGGGTTTAGGTGTATGTGGTTAGAATTTAAAGATAGTTATTTTAATTTAAGGTTTAGAGTTTATAGGTTAAAACCTAAATCCTCACTATATTACCCTAACCTATAAACCCTAAATTATAGTCCTAAACCTTAAATTGAAAAAACCATCCCTAATTTCTAAACTCATACACCTAAATCCCTAAACTCTATACCCTAAAACTAAGACACTTGTGAAAACTTTCAGTTTCCAACGCCAATGTATAAGATATTAATCCTTGTTTAAATGAACTAACAAATAGAAAAAGTATATGACACGTTAAGCTGACATCAGTTATTTTGTATTTTTGTCAATTTTGACATTAACTATATTTTTGTTTTGTTTTAAAAAGTTAAAAAAATTAAAATGATAAAACATTTAAAAATTGTAAAAAATATATATAATAAAGATATTTAATTTATTGAGGATTTTAAAAATTATAAAAATGTAAAAAATTGCAAAAAGGGTAAACAAAAGTTTAACGTGTTTGTTACTTTTTCAGTCAGTTAGTTCACTTTGACAAAAAAAATGTTTACATGCAAAAAAAAAAAACAGTAAACAAAAGTTTAAGGATTAAAATGGCTTTTTCTAAAAATTTAAGGACTAAAATTATCATAAAAATCTAAAATTAATTAATATAATTCCCAAATAGATTTAGACCAAAATGATTTTGTATTGGATCCACACATATAATACGAATTAAATAAAAATAAATCTAAACAAAAAATCCACAGATATTTATGCATAATAAACTTCAATCTATAAATTAAAAAGCCTATGCTTTTAACTTTGTACTCCCTCTGTCACAATATTAGTGTCACATGTTAACTATTCACATAGTTTTAAAAAATAAAAAAATTTATAAAAAAATGTGTGGTGTAAACTAATTTGAATGACAAGTTTATCCTTGAAAAATAACTATTATTTTTTTGGGAAACTAAAAAAAATAGAAAAGTAATTATGTCTTAAAAAATTGTTGAGTTTTTCAAAGTGACTTTGACTATGACAATTTTAAAACACAAATGTGACATTTTTATTGGGACAGAGGGAGTATATTTTTTTTTATCACAAATCACCGTAACTAACATTTTTTGGGGTTTAACTATCGGTGTTTGACTTATTGACCGACTAATCACCATCAAATTTTATATAGATCTAATATAAAGTGAACCTCTCAATCTATTTTTTTTTATTTGTAACGTCAAGATTTGAATATCTAATCTTAATTTAATTAAGCATTTACTCATAAAACTGCAAGTGTAAAAAATAAAAAATTGATTTGAAAAATTGACATTAATATATATTACAACAATCAAAAACAAAATTTGTATGAATCGTGTATTTTTGCCTATGATCGGACTGGGTTACGTTAAAGTCTAGATTTCTTATGATCAATAATTGTTTTTATATATTTTATATATTGATCAGTGGTAAAAAGTTATATTTTATAAACGTCTAATTTTTAGGGTTTAAAATTTAGAGTTAAGATTTTAGTGTTTATATTAAATAAATTTTATAATATAAAGTTTAGATTTTGGATTTAAAATTCATGGTTTAAAACCCATAGAAAGATAGGTGGCAACTTTAGAAATTCGTTTATATAAAAAAAAAAACTTACCGCCAATTCATAAATAATTACCCACGGTAAAAAAAATGACATAATTGGATTGTTTTATAGATAATGAAATCAATTGAAATCTATAATGAATAATTTGATTGATTTGTCGATTATTGGGTTTATAAATTAAAAGCTAACTAATGAGGTTGGTCTAAGTAGTAAACAGTTTGATATAGTTTAAATATGACTTGAGATCGAAGTCTTGTGTATGCAGAAAATTCTCGTTGAAAAACTTACCTACCAAAATCAAGTGTACGACGCATGTCAAACTTAATTAATAAAAAAAACTCCTTAAAAACTGAGATGTCGACAATAAAAAGCGCTAATCTAATAATAATAAGAAAATAACAATTATGTTAGTGAAATTAGTTCAGATAAAAAAATATTTATAAATTAAATCAATTAAAATTTTGACTAGTTTTAACCATTAAGTCTTAATGAGTTTTAAAAGTTATTACTATCATGCGACGTACTATAATTTTACCACATGACTTTGCATATTTTTTAAAATATATATATATATATATATATATATATATATATATTTTATAAGTTTTAGAAGTTTTTTATATTTTTTTAAAAATAAAAAATATCAAATAACAACATTGTGAAATGATATGTGGCACCAATAGATTAAAAAATTGTTAGATTTAATAATTAATATGATCAAAATTAGGTGCAAAAAGTTTCTAGAATTTAACTAAATTTTTTATTCAAAAGTTCAAGGGTTTCTAACACTCACCGGCCATAAATTTTTTATATAAAATATTTTTCATTCACCAACATTGTGAGTGCGACAAAATCAAATAATAATAATAATAATAATAATAATAATAATAATAATAATAATAATAATAAATCCGTTTATTTTACTATAACTAAAATTAATTATTACAAAGTAGACACAATCAGATTGAAATGCGAAATATATTTGGACAAGACCTCATATAATAAATATTCAAATTTAAACTAAAATAAAATCTAAACTATAAATCTACACTTATATAAATTTACACTTTAGTAAAAAAAAGTTGAATACGAGTATGTTATTTTTATTGAAATAGGAAAAATCTTAAAATATAATGATAGTTTACAATTTATGTAAATAAATTTGATTCAGACATATTTCTAAAAATATGAAAACTAACGTCTTTAGATCATAAACAGGACTATAAAATGAAAATGTAAAAACCGTAACTCAAAGGCTCGAAGCAAAAAAGATACAAACATCACCAAAGTTCGACGATGAAAGATAAAACCAACAACATTAAAAAAAATCATATTACAATAATAAGACACGGTGACAACACAGTCATTACCATAACTCAATCACGAACAATAACGGTGACTGTGAGCTCGTATCTAATCTAATTCGAGGGTCCAAAACAAGAAGATCAATAATATAATTAAAAAAACGATATCTTAATCAGTCGTAGCGCCGTCAAATCCAACACTTATAGATAAAGTAAAAGTTAAACGTTTCAAATTGTTATGTTGATTTGGGTACCCTTTAGGAATGTGTTTGAGGTATATATACTCATTTTCATGTAATGACTTTTTGGTTGGGTCAGTAGTTTCGTCTTGAATTTATAATCACTAATCAGTATTATGTCCTTTGTAGCAGTCATAGGACGACTAATTAGTAATTACTCTCTCAATAGATATAAACCTGAACCCGAACACCAATATAATTAAATTGATAAACTGCCTTTTCGAGGATTCTTAGAGATATTTACTTTTCCGAAAATAAAGACAGATCAAAAGAAATGAAAATATATTTTAACTCGAATATAAATATCAAAGTATTAGTATTTTAAAAATGAAATTCACAAAAATCAAAAGATGGTGATGTAATGAGTGAACAAAAAGAAATATAATATATTGTCTTAAGTTATTAGACCACATAAGTTAAACCAACCAACACTAGAATATCCATCCGTATGGGATTCTCATAGTGTAAAATAATAATATGGAGGAATAATTGATGCACACAGCCTCTTAAAATAATAGCTTTCTTTTGAATTTTGTGTTAATATTTTTTTTTGTTTTCTCTTTTATCTCTCCGACTTTATCCTGATTAATTTAAATAAATTTACGGCGCGTACCTAGTTTTGGTAGATGACTCTTTCAATGAAGATTTTTTTTTTGGCATACACAAAGTCTTAAACTCAAAGTTTACTTAAGCGATATCAAACTGTTTTCCAGTTCGAACAATTCCGAAAATTTTATATTAATAATTGAACAAAAGCAACGTCAAGTCCCACGTTAGATAATGATCAATTAATTAATGCGTTATTTTTTTATAATATATGTCTGGTCAGAGAAAATAATCGATTAAGCGACATCAACGTTCTTTTTTTTTGAAAGGTTTCGATTGTTTATTAAATGGGAATGAGAAAAAGAGAACTCGACACGTGCCTCATTAAAAAACCTCCCTAAACCTAGGTGGAGGAAAAAGAGTGCAACGTATCGAGTTCGAAAGTTTCACAATACACTCGGCAAATAATGAGACAAGGGTTGATAACAGTTTGGTACAAACAGAAACTCCTACTGCTGCTCATCTAACGCAACTTGCACGGTTCATACGTCCTTATGCAGTACCCAGCTCTGCCACCCAAAACATGTTTTCTTTTCTACTGATGCCTTCTTTTGCCAACGCATGGGCAGAGGTGTTTTCCTCCCTATATGCGAAGGTAACCCTGCATTTCGCACTATTTGCTGCAGATGTGCATTTAAGAACAAGATCTTTGAAGCAAGACGGACATGAAACTGGGTTTCCAATCCACGATACTGCTAGGGAGCTATCCGTTTCTATGATACGATCGACATTAGGAACCCCAATCATTTGAGTCAGGAGTTGGCATGCTCTCCATATGGCTATTAGCTCAGCACCCGTAGCGTCCGACAGTCCAATATTTTCAGAAAATTTCATCAGTACAGCACCCGTGTGATCACGAAGGATGCCCCCCACTCCTGCCCCGCCATAACTGCCGGACACAGCGGCGTCGACGTTGAACTTGATAGTGCCCACCGGAGGCTTGGTCCATGACCCAGGCAGCGGCCTAACCTTTTTGTTCTTATGAATCGAAATCCCAGCAGGGTTGCGCAGGAAATCAGAAACTGATACAACACTCTCAGGCCAATTTCCTTTACACCAATAACCAATCCGAATCATGGCCATATCCAATAGAAGCTCACCTGATATTTTCTTTTTCTTGAAGATTTTATCATTCCTTTGGAGCCACACTGTCCAAATGATGCCGCAGAAAGCCACAAACCATACTTGCTTGAGAGATGGTTTTGTCGGCAAGTTAATCCATGTGAGCATAAGGGCCGCTAGGGAATCAGGAAGCGCCACTTGAATGCTCCAATTGCTACACCAAGCACGCCAAACTTTGGATGTTACTTCACAGCTGTTGAGAAGATGGTCTGTCGTCTCTTCCTCCTTGTTACACATCACACACAAAGCTTGGCTAGTACTGTTTACACCTCTTTTCCGCAGTTCCACAAGGGTGGGGATTCTGTTGTTCAAAGCCCTCCATAAGAAGCATTCTACTTTTGGCGGAACCAACTTCGACCACACCCATTTCCATATGTCATCCGAGTCGTTTGCGTCATGGGACAAAAATTCGCGAAACGTCTTAGGGCGATACACACCGGATGAAGAGCCTGCCCATCTAAGATAATCGCCTCTGTCCGCGCAGAATTTGGCCGTATTTAAAGCTGCCATAAAATCAACCCAGATTTCTTCTTCCCATCCGAAAACCTGTCTACGCAGTGGGATCCTCCATTCCAAAATGTCATTTGAAACGGCAATAAACTCCTCAACCTTGACATGTTTTCGGGACGCCAATGCAAAGATTCTGGGATATGCGAGTTTGAGGGGCTGATCTCCTATCCAGATATCATCCCAGAAGTTTATGGCTTTCCCGTTCCCAAGAACACATCTCAGGTTCGAAGTGAGAGCATCATTCTCGTCCGATAAGGGCTTGGTTATGCCTTTCCATACCCATGACATTTTCTTGCTTGTGCAGTTAGTTGGTAACAAGTTGTTTTGCTCATTTCCAAGCTTCGCGTCGATTACTCTCCTCCATAAACTGTTTCTCTCATAGCTATACCTCCACACCCACTTGTTTAATAAGGACCGGTTGAGAACTTTGAAGTCAATTAACCCCAAACCACCTTGATGTTTCGGTTTGCACATTGTCTGCCATTTGAACCAGTGGATAGGTCGATTCGCAGCCTTTCCCCATAAGAATTTTGCCACCATTCTACTTAGATTATTAGTAACTGAAACCGGGATCGGGAAAATGGACATATAAAACACTGGCAGATTTGACAAAATGGATCTTACCAACGTCACTTTACCAGCGAAGGAGAGCAGTTTTCCTTCCCATCCTTCGATCCTTGTGCGAACCTTGTCGACTATCGGCTTCCAAATAGCAGCTCCATTTCGGTTGTTCCCCACTGGCAAACCCAAATACATAGTTGGTAGTGTGTCGATTTTACAGTTTATAGCTGCAGACCATGCTTCAAGATCATTACGCTCCACATTTATCCCGAAAGTTCTTGTTTTCCTTACATTTAATTGGAGACCGGATATGGCTTGGAAAATTCTCAAGACTCGTTTAGTGTTGCGGATGTTATCTTCGCTTGCCTCCAGAAACAAGATCAGGTCGTCGGCGAACTGTAGGTGCGAGACAGGATACTTGCTCGGCCCAATGCTAACACCTAAAATTACTTTTTTCTCCACAGCATTATGAATAAGCACACTCAGTGCTTCCCCAATTAAATTGAACAACATTGGCGAAATTGGGCATCCCTGCCGAAGGCCCCTACTTGTGCTAAAACTGCGAGAAGGTACACCATTTATGAGGACTTGAATTGACACACTAGAAATGCAAGATAAAATCCACGATCTCCACCGCCTTCCGAACCCCATCCACTGATGCACTTGGTCCAGGAAATTCCAGTCCACAGTGTCGTACGCCTTCTTAAAGTCGGCTTTAAACAACACTGCTTTACTTTTACTTTGCCTCAACTGATCTATGGTTTCGTTTGCAATTAAAACACAGTCGGCCAGCTGTTTCCCTGCAGTGAAAGCGAACTGATTTTCACTGATGATCTCCCCCATACATGTAGCTAGTCTCCGAGAAAGAACACGAGCAAGAATTTTGTAAAGGCTTCCCACAAGGCTAATTGGTCTGAAGTCGTTGATTGTTTCCGGATTCGGAACCTTTGGGATTAAAACTATAAAGGAATGTTTGAAAGATGCATCACCCACACTGCCATTATAAAAAAGTTCAAAGAAATTCATCACCTCGCCTTTTACTGATGGCCAAAACTTCTTATAGAATTCTAAGTTAAAACCGTCTAGACCGGGTGCACGGGAACCGTCTGCTGACACTATAGCCTGCCAAACTTCCTCTTCGGAAAAAGGCTTTTCCAGGCCCGATCGGCTTTCTGCAGACAATTTCTTGAATTCCCCAACAAAAGCGGAAACTAGAATGGTTGGGATCTTGTTGAACGACTCGCCAAAGTGCTGCACAAAGGCTTGAGATATAGATGCATGATCGAGAAAGACTGAGTTTCCAACACGCAAACGGCCGATGTTATTTCTTTTGTTTCTCATCGAAGCAATGGCATGGAAGTATTTCGTGTTCTTGTCACCTTCACTAAACCATCGAGCTCTGGATTTCTGCAACCACTCTCTTTCTTCCCTTCGGTAGAAGTCCCTAAGTTGAGCTCTAAGGTGAGCAAGTTTCTGCGACTTCTCGGTTGAGATCCCATTATTTAGGATGTCCGTCTCCAGTGCTCCAATCTGATCCTCCGTCACCTTTAGCAATTTAGTCTCGGCTTCTTTGTGATTCTTCACCCACTGTTTTGATTCCAATTTGATGGCACAAAGCATATTACCAATTCCAGTTCCTTGATGATCCAGAGCAGTTTTACGGACGATTTCTACATATTGGGAACAATCGGCCCAATGGTTGAAAAATCTGAACGGTTTAGGCCCTTGATTTACTGGAATTGCCTTAAGTATGACTGGACAGTGGTCCGACAAGTCGCGAGCAGTGGTACATTGCCTTAGCTGAGGGAAAGCGTTGATAAATTCGGGGGATAAAAGGAATCTGTCCAGCCGGCTCGCGCTCGCACTTGATCCCCCTTTAAACCAAGTGTAACTTCCCCCTTCAAGAGGTAAGTCGATTAGCTGATTCTGC
This sequence comes from Hibiscus tridactylites, assembly GCA_958450335.1. Lineage (NCBI taxonomy): Eukaryota > Viridiplantae > Streptophyta > Magnoliopsida > Malvales > Malvaceae > Hibiscus > Hibiscus tridactylites. Next base: position 38,414,237 of record OY288288.1, read on the forward strand.
CCAATGAACTCCTGCAAAGTTCTCATAGATTGTTGACTAAGACTCTCGCCCACCTTCTCCGATGGTTCCTTGATCGAGTTGAAATCTCCTCCAATCAACACAGGGATGTTTTCCTTCTCGATGAGAGTAGATAAGCTCTTGAAAAAAATCTTTCCTTTCTCGTTGATTATTTGGGGCATAGATGTTCACCATAGCGCACCGAAAATTAGACTCCACTATCGTGCCGACCAAACATATGCACCTTTCATCCATAACCGATCTGTCCACCTTAAAGACGCTCGGGTCCCATAAAGAAATAAGACCTCCGGATGAACCCCTTGCAGCGGATATAATCATCTCCCCAGGTTTGCTTCCCCACAATCTTCGCTTCAAACTCGCTTTCGGATCCGAAACTTTTGATTCTTGTAGAAAAGACATACTAATCTTTGCGTTCACGATCGATCTCCTCACTGATCTAATTTTTTCTGCCTTTCCCAAACCTCTCACATTATAAATTAAGATGCCAAAATCTGTCATAACAAACAAAAAAAGAATCCCACAATGGCACAAGAACAACCTGATAGAGCGAGTGCTTATACCGATTCTTCCTCCTCCATATCCTGAAATTTGCTCGTGACCATCTCATTAGTGGCTTCGAAAATAACCCCAAGACCTTTGCTTAGTTCTAGGGTCAAAACTGCTTCATCTGACTTCCCAGATTCCGAAGAGAGGAGACTCACGCGGTTCCTTCTGCTCGATTTTGGTGTTTTTACTCCGGTTGGGGAAACTTGCTTTCTCTTCTTCTTAATTTTCTTTTTGCATGCTAGCTTTTTCCCTTTGGACATCTGCTGACTGCTTTCTTTTTACTACTGATTTTCCTTGTCGACTTGTCAAAAGATGGGGTGTCTCCATCGACATATGGCAAAGGCTGGGCTAGGTCGGTCTGGACTGAAAATAGAGCAGGTTGTGATAGGCCCACTAATTGGCTAGTATCAATCACACCAATTTGGACCTCTTGAAGTCTGGAAGCATTAGACACGGATTCATCTTGGGCCGCCAAATCCGCGCTGGCTTGGGTTCGAAGTGGCGGGCCCGGTTGTACAAAAATCAGACCCTCTTCCGAGACTATGGGAACGTCGTGTAAACCTGCGGCGCTAGAAGATGAAAGGGCGGCCGACATGTTGTTTACTCCATTAAATGAAAAAGGCGGCGCAGACACCTCTTTGTCGTTTTCTAGAACAATATTATTATCACCGAAAATCTCCCTCGGGACTTGAGATGGGGCGCGTTCCGGAGAAACTGAGAGGTCACCGTTTAACTCCCCCGCCGGATCCCATGGGGATTGACCGTCGAGGAACACTCTATCTTCGACGTACTCCTCTAGTCCAATCTTAATGATCTGCTTAACGCCATTAACAATGACTGTAAATTTATCAGGAATGTCCGCCAATCTTTGAACGGAGATGAGCAGTCTTGCACAGTCGAAACGGTTCTTCACCAACGTGTCCTTATCGATGCTTAAGAGCTCGCCCCATCTGCTAGCTACATCGCGAAAGAAAACCTCATCCCATACTTGCAGCGGCACCTCCTTCATGACTAACCATGTCTTTACTCTCCGTTTGCCTTCAAAGCCCTCTAAACATTCCAGTTCGTCAAACCAAGTTTTGATCAGTTCCGTTCTCATCTTCCAGCATTGGCTGAATGTTTCCTTATTACCACATCTGATTATTGACAGCAGCCCATACCAAGGGCAAACTTGGACCATCAAGCCTTCTGAAATCAGTGCGTCTTGGACTAGCTCGACGTTGTACATTGGTTTGATGCGTCTGGTGAAGCTAAGGCTCCTCCACATGGGTTTTGGAACGAAAAGAAGTAATGAGTGACTATACTGCTCTCTAGCCTGTTTGTCCTCGACGATAACCACACCCAAACTGTTTGTAGCTGCCTCACCCAAGACTGCATTCCGTTTAGCAGTCGGCCTAAAGTTGCCCGGGCTTTCTCTGTGAGAATTCTTTACTCCACGGACGACATCAGTGTATGATCTGTTATCTCTAATAGCTGCAAAAGGCTGTTTCAGCGTATTGCTAATCTCGGCGCCCTGCGATTTGGATCTTGCTTTGGCTCTTTCCTCGAAAACCCTAATTCTGAAACCATCCAGAATTCTCCCATAGCCGAAGTCCACTGCTTTTCTAACTCCACTCCGGCTGTTGAACCTAACAAACGCAAAGGTGGTTCTTTTCCCCTGACGGCTTGGATTCCTGTAAGCTATGTAAACGTCAAGGACGGTTCCGTACTCCGAAAACGCCTCTCCCAGTGTGCGGTGGTGGATCCTTTTGCTGACGTTGTTGATGAAAACAGCCTGTCCCACTCTCCTCTTCACCTTGGCTCTGCTTGATCTGAACTCTTCTCCGCTCCGATAGACTCCTCTCCTTTCACCGGCCGTATCCCACGCTCTCGCTCCCATTTCGCTCCTTTCTCCGCTCCGATAGACTCCTGCGGCATCAACGTTCTTGATTAATTATATACTAATTGCTGAATTTTTTATTATCGAATATATGGAAATTGGTTTTATATTTAGTTTAAGCATGCATAATACTCAACAACCAACATTCATGATTCAACAATTAATAACAAATCCATTTTAGAATTTCTTTTTATTGAGAATATCAACATGGAACTCTTACACAAACATTATTTTTAGGTTTAATATATGACTTAACTCTTAAAATACACCTTTAGTTAGGGACGAAGCCATGATTTTTATATAATAGAGTTAGAGTAGACTTTGAGGTATGCGGATTTTCATACCACTTCAATATAAATATTATTGACCCCATGCCCAAACAAATCAAGTGGGGTCAATTCTAATATTTCTATGAAAAAATTTATACTAACTCCTTGAAAATCCTATTTAACTCTTTGAAAATTTCATACCATAACAAATCAAATGGAATCAACCAACCCCCTAAATTATATGTGGCTCCGCCGGGGCCTTTAGTGTCATAACGTAACTGAAAACAAGACCCCCAAAATTTTGATATATATTTTTAGATTTTTTTATTATAAAAAATCATTAATATATATTACGAATTAAATTAAATTGACATTTTAAAATGAATTAACGATGATTCTGTCTCCACATGAAACATTAATTTATCTACTAAAATATCGTCCATCTCCACCCAAGATCCCAGCATCACAATTCTATTTTTGTTTTGTTAAGTATGACTCATATACCGTAAAAGGACATATGTGCTTAATAACCAACCGACTTGAGAGATCCTTGGAGGTTAAAGAATACGAATCCTTGGAGGATAAGGAATACTACTTCCCGAAGGATTAGAACAATTGTAGTCCTAGTTAAAGTATGATTGATTAGTAGTTATCATAATTAGAATAAGACTTGGATGTATGGGGCTATCATAATTGTTCTTTATTAGGCTTTAAGCCTTGTTTTAGTCGGGAATTATCGATTGAATAAAAGAAAACACTCGCTCTTTGCTCCCCCGAGGACGTAAGCACACTGCTGAACCTCGTTAAATCTCTTGTGTTCTTGCTTGTTTAATTTTCTTTTTCGTTTGTCGTGTGCAAAACAACTGATATCAAGAGCCTGATTGCGATGGCTATGTACGGTGCGAAATTCGAAGTGGTCAAGTTCAATGGTGAAGGTAAATTCGGATTGTGGCAGACGAGGGTAAAGGATTTGTTAGGGCAACAAGGGATTTTAAAGGCTTTACGATCTACAAAACTAGCGTCGATGGAGGACAACGATTGGGAAGAATTGCAGCAACGAGCGACTGGAACCATACGGTTATGTTTGGCAGATGAGATTATGTATCATGTTATGGATCTGACGTCTCCAAGAGAGATATGGAGCAAGTTGGAAAGTCAATTTATGTCCAAGTCTCTAACAAATAAATTGTATCTAAAGCAGAGGTTGTATGGGCTGAAGATGAAGGAAGGTCAGGATTTGGCGCAGCACGTGAATATCTTCAATCAAATAATCACTGATTTAACTCAACTTGATGTGAAGATTGAAGATGAAGACAAAGCAATGATTCTGTTATGTTTGTTGCCTTCTTCTTATGAACACCGTTTGTTGCATGATGTACTATAAATGATACACAAATATGGTGCAAGTATACACGTCGAACAAGTAATAAAGTGGTAAGTGAGTATCGTCTTCACAGGGATTGGAGGTGTTCAAGGCAAGCATAAGCACACAAGTGTCACGAAATGTAAATGGAGAATGCTGTGGCAATTCAAGATAGAGTGATGAATGTTATAGCAAATCAGAACGGAGATATAAATGTTGTAGAAAATACAGAGCATGCTGAAATCAGTAGATAAACAGGTCCTCTTACGCGTGTTAAACTCACGTGGGAATGAATGGCTGGGTTGTCTGGTTTACCTATGTTTTACCTCTCTACAAGGGTTTACCTCTCTAACTTAGTCTATGCTCGACAAGATTTACTCAAGGTGCTCCTTAACTATCTCTAGCCAAGAAACTGGGAGAAGGAAATGCTACAACATTACCTCTCAGCGTAAACTCTATCACTCCCCCTACCTTTAAAGGTCTATCCCTCTTAGCCATTGAAACCCAACACTTATCTCTAAGGTGGATTAGAGCTGTGCCTCTCAGCATCCAACTCCATTGTCTATGCAGGTTAAAGAAAACTCTCTCGACCACTAACCTCAACTAACACCTAAGGAAAGGCCAACTCTTAAAGGCTCTTACAACCCTAAGCATATAACAATATAGACAAAGCACATATACGAGCAAGAGATAAATACACATTCATAGAAGAAAATAAAACTAGTTCATCCAAACCGTCCTAGCCACCTAAATCACTTCATGGCTGGGCAAATATCCGAAGTATCTTCGTTCATACGACCCATTTTCCATATATAAAATAAATGCTAAAGCAACAGAGAGGGAAGATGAGAACTCCCAATCTGCGATAGACTTGCAGCGCCACGAACCGCCCTAGGCTTGCCGCCTCTCTCAAGGTCAGCAAGGTCAGACCCTTGGAGCTTCTACGATGGAGGACACCAAGTGAGGAAGACGAAAAGAAAAGAGCCGCCTTTAGCTTTTTCTCTCCTTAGCCTTTTTTGTCACCTTTTCATGCTCTCCCTTAAATGAGGGTATTGTGTCCTTTGTATAGTGGAGGCTCCTAGGGTTTTGTGCCCTAAAAATTCTCTATCGTCCAGGGAATACTCCCTATGCATGTGGGATACAAACAAACAAAAAGGGTTTTGCACATGTGGGCGATCATCGTGTGTACGTTACTTTATCTTTTTCCGCGCCTAGAATTGCTGTCCAATTTGCTATAGCATTTTCCTTCCTTGCCTTGCTTCAGCATCAGCCTGCAGAACACCATACCAGCAAACACCTTTCAAGCAACATCTAGTCTCATGAAATAAAGCCATACCACCAGCAAGTAAAGGTACATGCAACTATATGCCCTAAATGCACCTACATGCTATGTGATGACCTCAAGAACAAACAAATACTTAAGCAAAAAGGTGTAAAATATAAGCATTTTGACAAGTCATCACACCCCAAACATAAGTTATTGCTTGTCCTCAAGCAATGAATAGAAAGAAACAAAGAACATGACGTGGCAACAATTTAGCTCGAGACAGATACTATGGAAAAATTTCAACCCTCAGAAAAGTAAGGCTTTAATACTTAAGATACAATTGAGATTTTAAGAATGATTTCCTAGGGTGAGATCCTTTGTTAGTGTGTGCGTGATTGCATATAATTTAGGCTTAATAGTGCTAGAAAAATTTATTAATAGAACTCAACTTCATTCTTGTGTTTGGACTATTTTAGCTTAAGATTTTACTCTCATAAGTAAACTATTTTTTAAAAGAGGGGTGTCAGTGTAACACCCGGGTTTAGGGGTCGGGTGAAAATAATATTTTAATATTATTTTGGGTTCGGTTTTATAATTTAAATAATAAAATATTATTTAAGTCTTCATATTTTAATACAAACATTATATGTTGGACTCAAATTAAATTAGGAATCAATTCCATGGATTTTTAAATATGGATGAGATATGACATCTTATTAATGGCATTTTGGTAAATTGTAAAATGAAGGAGAAATAAGATGACAAAAGGGGGTTTTATTTGAAAAGAAATGCTCATCTTCTTCATTCCATCATTTTTGAAAACCTAAAAGCCCTCTTATCCCCTAAAGCAGTATTTCATCAAATCTCTTCATCAATTCAAGGGCTCTCTTCGAGGTAATTGCATTTTTGAATTCTCCTCATGATTTCCAACATTTCCATAGCTTTAGTTTTCATAGAAATCATCTTTTTGAGTTTTTGAAGTTTTCAAGTTTGAAGAAAAGCATGAAACTTTAATAGCTTCTTGGGTTGTTTTTGATTAATAGAGTTGAGTTTTGATCTAACCTTGCCCAATGGAACATTATATCTCAATTTGGTTGGGTTTTACAAAGAATCCCGAAATGGGTTTTTGGGGGTATATTTAAAGTGTCAAAATTTGTGTTTTTGGAATGGTTTTGTGAAGAATTGTTGGGCTGATGTTATAACAACTTTGGGTAGGTGTTTTTAGATGTTTTATGATGATTTTCGAGAGGTTATAGTGTTGGTTTGATGGGATTCTCGTAGCTACTGCTGTAGGTGAATTTTAGGAGTGGAAATTAAGAGTTTTTGAAGTGTTTGTGTGGGGAAATGAAGGGATGATGGTTGTACAGAATTATGATGATGTTTTGGACATGTTTTGGAGTGTTTTAAGTGTTTAAATTGGGAGGTAATGGCTGGGTTTTGCTGGAGTACGAAAATGAGATTATTTGGGAGGATTACGGCTTTGAATTGTTGAGAAAATGTTAGAGAATTGAGAGCTGATGTGTAACAGTAAATTTGTGGTTGATTAAGAGGTTAATACATTGCTTTTGATTGGTTAGAAATAGCGGATTTGGCCTTGGGAGGTTCGGGCACGATTCCGTAAGTTGTGGAGGCTTGGGTCGGCTTTGCTTGGTTTGTTTAAGGGAATATGGTGAGTGGTTAAATATTGTTTTGAAATGGTTTTGAGTATTTGGTTCAAGCATGTGAACCTAGGATGGGCTTGGTAAACCCACCTAGAGTTGGGATTAGAGTGGTAGCCTAATCCCAAGCTTAAATTAGAGCCTTTGGTTGCACTCTTTAATGGTTGTTTATGCCTCTTGATTAGTTGTGATTGTGGTGTTATGTATACGTTGTTATACATGTATGATGAGGCACGGCTCGATGCATTGTTATATGCATGTTGATGATAAATATGATATGTATATACATATACGTGAAATATGATGTGATAATTGTGTTAATGATATACATGTGGTGTTGACATGTGAAATGATGATATGAGGTGGTTGCATGATCCGAGTATCATGGTGAGTACATGCTAGGCATGGAAATGTGGTTTGTGCATGACGGTAAGTCATGGTGAGTACGTGCTAAGCACGGAAGTGTTATGAAATGATATTGTGAAAGATTAATGAAATGTGTAGTATTGGCACTAGTATGCTTGGGTACAAATGATCGATCATTAGGATGTTTAGTGTGCACACGTGAGTCAAACGCGCGCGTGGTCTTGATGATGGTAGTCATCAAGATGGAGTACAGGTTCGCCCGGAAATCTTCTTATATATATTAGTCGGTGATGAGTGGAATCCCATCGACGGGTGTGAGGATGAGTGAAATCCCCTACGCGTGAAATGAGGCGTAAGGATGAGTGGAATCCCCTCCGCGTGAACGGCGATGAGTGTAATCCCACCGTCAAGTAATGATTGTGTTGTTGGATGTGAGTTCCAACGGTTATCCGCGTATTCGAGTCATAACTAGGCGCCAATACGGATTGTGGATTATGTTGCTCATGTGTTGGTTATATGTGTTTCCATATGTTGAGGTTATGGACTTGTTGAGCATGACATGATTTTGATACTATGTTCAGGCATCATGATTATTTTGGCTCTTGCGGATCGGAGGTAAGATCATGCATTTTATCTTGGTTGTTGCTCATGCTTGGACCCTGCATTGTCGAAGGTTTGTTTTATGAGCTTACCCTCACTAAGCTTTTATGCTTACGCTCCCTTTTGTTCGACAATGCAGATCAGTAGCTTGTGGGTGGCAAAGGCAAGGAAAGACCTCCAAGTGTTGCTTACGGTTAGCTCAAGTATGATCTTTAAATTTTAGATTGTAATAGTCAAGCAATGGGATAGGTGTTGTTGATTTGGATGCCTTGATGTATGTGGTTTTGGTTTGGCTCTTGGATGCCTTGCTTGATTTGTAAACATTGTTTATGTTGCATGTCTTGAATGCTTATATGTTTTGTTGGCTAAGGCTATGTATGTTCCCTTGTGGTGATGTATGACCTTGTGTTGGATGCCTATCTTTAATGCTCAAGTGTTGGCCTTATGATGCATGAACCTTCAATGCTATGTATGAGTCACATGTTGTTGATGTTGGTTCCTTTAATGTTTGGTTCTTATATGCTTGAAGTGTGTTAAACATGTTTGTAGAAGTGTGGTCTTGCCTTAGGTTTGTGCTTGTGTGTTGTGAGAGGCTTTAGTGGGGTTTTGGGGCATCCTTGTGCCTTAAAACCAGTTAAAAGCAATCTGCAGACAGAGGGCGTTTCGAAACGACCGACCCCATTTCGATACGGTCCCTTTGCTTTTGGCCAGGCATTTCGATACACCTAGGGGTCGTTCCGATACATTTTTGCTACTGGAAATCTAGGATTTTGGCGATAAATTAACGTATCGGAACGGGCTTTAGCGTTTCGGAACGGCCTTCATCTCGTTGACCACGAGAAGTTGACCGTTGGGGTCGTTTCGATACGGGTCACCCCTGTTTCGAAATGGTCTCATCAGGTTGACCTTGGCCTGTTGACCAAGTCAAGGCGTATCGAAACACCCTGAGGGCGTTTCGATACGGTCTGCTGTAAAGGACTAAAATGGGCTGTTTTAAAGTGTTGTTTTGGATGGTCGTTGTCATTGATTGTGTTTCCGCTGTCATGTTTCACATAGGGACTTAATGATGCCTATAGACAAGATAAGTTAAAAGAAATTTTTCTAGGGTTGCTAACCGAGGTGGGACCTTAACGGGTTTCACATCGGTTTTCCCCGTGTAGCCTTCTCGGACCGGTCAAACGTCCGGACCGGGGCGAGGGGGTTACAGTCAGCTCATCACAACTATCATCCCTCACTCTAGATGAGTAGGGAGAAAACCTCTCATCCCCGAGCTAGTAGGTAGAGTCATCCCGTGACCATTTTCATTCACTCATTTGATGTTGTTGCCATTTATTTAAGTTTAATTTCCAGGCAGTGCAACACAAAGCAGAGTGTCCCTCTAAAATATGTCGTAGCATTTATTCAAAGTTTGCTATATTCTATTAGGCACAAGGGAGATTAGCTAAGCCCTTTTTTCTTTTCTTTTTTAAACTCATTTCAGTTCAATTTCACAAAGATAAGCACAAGTTCTAAAAAAATTCTCTAACACTTTCAAACCTAAAAAACATACAATCGTGTATCAAAACAAAGATTAAGCATCAAACCCTAGAATTTATTCTACCAATCTCAATAGTCATACATCAATTCATAACCATGAAAACATGTTCATCATTGGGTATCATTAACTTATTCATACAACTGTCATGGAGCCAAACAAAATGCCATAGAAAAATATTTGTTTCTACCTATTAATGAAATGCAAATGCCTAACTAAAAGGCACTAACACCCCAAACTTAAAGAGTGCAGTGTCCTCAATGCAACAAAATAAAATGATATGCAACTAACTAAATGCAATGCAAGGTTAAGAAGTACCTCACTTCTTGGTGGCGGCGATCTTCGTGGCTTTGTGCTTGACTCTGGAAGACTTAAAGGAGGCGATCGGCGGTTTAGCCTCGTCTTGCTCCGGTGGAGGGGTCTGTTCTGGTTTAGCTGGGGTTCCTTGGTTGGTGGAACATGTGTCGGATTTGTTTCCCTCGGCTGGTGTACCCTAAACTCGTCCGACAGTGCGCTTGCTTCTTGTTCTCGTAGATGGGGTAGCACTCGGAGTTTGGGCCGGTGATTGCGATGGCATAGAATGTGAAGGCTCATCATCCTCTGATCCAACTGTCACTGGGTTGAAAAGCTCAACGAATGGTTCCTTTGTTGGGGCAACTTTGGTAGGTTTTGTTGTTCTCTTTCTTTTCTTGGGTAGCGGGCTTGTTGTAGCATCTGTGTCCTGGTTCTGTGAGGAAGGCTGAGTCGTAGAGGGACTAGCGTCTTCTGGGTGCTGGGAAGAGGTTCCTTCGCGTGGACCTTTAAAGATTCTGGAAAGGCTGGGAAGTCTATGCTGATATGTGGTAGGATCTCCTTGAAATAGTCATTCATAACAACATCTCTCTCCTTAACATACCCATAGAAAACGGCCTGGTCTTCACGCATCTTGTCCACATCCTCTTGGAGACGATTGGTTGAGGCAACTAAGGCAGCAATTCCTGCTTCAGCAAATGTTTTTGCTCCTCCAGCTAGTGTCTCTGCTGGAGCATCCTCATCGTATCCTTTGATAGAGTGGACCATTTCAGGTGTGATAGGACCTTTCCCTGAGTTTTTCGCATCAAAAATGGGATCTTCAAACACTCCTTTCTCTCGAAAGAGGACCGTGATGAGGTTGGGAAAGATGAGCGGACTAGACTTCCTTTTCAAACATGCATATACCTCATCCACAATAATTTTCCCCACGTCAATGGACCGACTATTGAGAATAGAATGGAGGAGGAGGAGCCTTGGAATATTCACCGTTGTCGTGTGAGAAGTGAGCATAAGCCTATTCTTGACAAAGTGGTTCCAAAGTTTTGCATCTGGCTTGAGTCACGCACGCTACACTACTTTGCTTGATGCGTCCAAGTTGGTGCCTTCTAAGCACAAGTCTTCCAACACTTCCTTCACAGTTTTTGGGTAGGCATTCTCGGCGAAAGGTGTGTGGTGATCCTCTGAAATTTTCAAGCCAAAGAACTTGTTGATCTTGGCTGCAGTGAACTTGATTTGATCTTCACGCACGTAAACATCGGATTGTGTAGGACTGGTAAGATGGGCATAAAACTCTTAAACAATAGGTATTCAAAAGTTGTCAGGGTGAGGGACGAAGGTAGCCCATTTGTGGTTTGCGACGACATCCAAGATTTCCTTGTCGAACCCTTGTTCTCCTTTAGTTGGGAACTTGAAGCATTGCCCTAGTAGCAATTTCTAATATTGCAGACCTTAGAATCGTTCCTTGGCCTTGTCGTCTAAGAACTTCTTTATGAGCACGAGATTGGGTTGGCTACTGCCAGGCGCACCTTCTGCTCGCTTGTAACGCACCATTTTTAGGCAAAAAGATGGTGAAAATGGTAAGATGGGAGAAAAGGTTTGGTTAGGGTTTTTGAGTTTTTGAGCGGGTTGGAGAAGATGAAGTGGGAGGGTCTTTTGGTTTTCTCTGTATCGATGTGATGAGAGAGGGAGTTAGTGGGAAGTGATGGGAGTTGAGGGGATGACTGACATGAATTGAAAGAGAGAGAGAGTTTTTGGGAGTTTTGGGTGGCGTGTATGTAAGGTAAGGACAAGGGGTATTAAATGAAAAGGTGAAAAGAAGGAAAGAGAAAAGACCTAGGCAATAATTGCTAGGGTTTTCTTTAAATTAAAAGGTGAAGAGGTTAATTAATCCCCAATATTTTTGCCATTTTTGAGTCGGCCTCCTCTCATGTTGGAAAAGCTTAATTGCTCATTCCTTGTACCTTTGTAAAACAAAGCCCTGATACGTCGTTGCACCTGACCTGCCACCTGCGTCCTTGGGGTGCTCAGATGCAAACAAACATGACATTAAGGTATAATGGAGCAAAAGGACAAATGAGATTAAAAACCTAGAGTACGGAATAAAAATAAAGATTAAACTACATTATTTATGAACATAAAAACATAAAAATACTGCAGCAAAATAGAAAAGAGAAGGAGGTGGTTCAAACGCTTAAGCATCATGGAGGATGAAGGACGACTTATCGTGCAGGACTGGAGCTCCATTGTATAGCTTTAGACGCTGTTCATTGACCTTGAATACCGTATCATGATCAAGCTTTTTAATGTCCATTGCACCATGAGCATAGGCCTTGTGAACTAGGAAAGGTCCTGACCATCGTGACTTTAGTTTTCCTAAGAAAAGCTTAAGTCTGGAGTTATAAAGGAGCACTTGTTGCCCTTCTGAGAAATGCTGCGGCAAGAGATGTTTGTCATGCCATTTCTTTGTTTTCTCCTTGTATAGGCGGGCATTCTCATAGGCTTGCGATATGAACTTTTCCATTTCATTCAGCTCTAACAACCTTCTTTCTCCAGCCAGTTGTGCATCCATGTTAAGCTTTCTAATGGCCCAATAGGCCTTGTGCTCGAGTTCCACAGGTAGATGAAAAGCTTTCCCATAAACAAGCTTGAATGGTAACATTCCCAAGGGTGTTTGTAGGCAGTACAGTAGGCCCAAAGAGCTTCATCAAGCTTAGGAGACCAATCCTTCCTTTTTGGGTTAACCACTTTCTTAAGAATCTATTTGATTTCTCTATTCGAGACTTTAGCTTGAACATTAGTCTGAGGATGATATGTTGTAGCAATCCTATGCCTCACACCATACCTCTGTAATGCTTTAGCAATCTACTTGTTGTCAAAGTGGGTTCCTTCATCACTGATAATTGCTCTTGCTGCTCTAAATCTCGTGAAGATATTCTTGTGAAGGAACTTCATGACGGTCTTGGAGTCATTCCTTGGAGTGGCAAGTGCTTCAACCCATTTAGAGACATAGTCCACATCCAAAAGAATGTATAAATCTCCATAAGATAAGGGAAATGGTCCCATGAAGTCTATTCCCCATACATCAAAAAGTTTGACTTCCAAGATTCCTTGCAAAGGCATTTCATGCCTCATAGAAATGTTACCCGTTATTTGGCAACGATCACATGACTGACAAAATGCGTGTGCATCCTTGAAGAGAGTGGCCAATAGAATCCTGATTGTATGACCTTTGCAGCAGTCCTAACTCCTCCAAAATGTCCGCCACAAGGAGATGAATGACAATGGAAAAGTATCTCCTTGTGCTCTTCTTCGGGGGGACACACCTTCTAATAATCTGGTCAGCGCCTTACTTGAATAAATATGGTTCATCCCAAAAATAGGATCTCACGTCATGTCTGAATTTTCTTTGTCCCCGTCTATTCAAATCAGGAGGCAAAATACCACTACCAAGAAAGTTAACAATACCAGCATACCATGGAATTCCTTTTTAATTTCTATTTCATCTTGGCTACTTGGTTTTCACACCTTTTTCTACTCCTAACATCCAAATCAAATTCTTGCAAGAGTAATATCCACCTAATAAGTCTAGGTTTAGCATCCTTTTTAGTCACTAAGTATTTAATAGCCGAGTGATCGGTGTGAACAATGACCTTAGTGCCTATGACCTAAACTTATCAAAGGCAAATACAACAACCAACAATTCTTTTTCAGTTGTGGTGTAATTAATTTGTGCATCATTCAATGTACGACTAGCATAATAAATAACATGAAAGAGTTTACCTCAGCGTTGTCCAAGAGCTGCTTCTATTGCGTAGTCACTTGCGTCACACATCAACTCAAAAGGTGAGCTCCAATAAGGTGGAACAACAATAGGTGCTGAGGAAAGTTTCTCCTTCAGTTCTTCGAAAGCGCTGAGGCATTTTTCATCGAATATGAAGGGCTAATTTTGCTGTACCAAATTACACAGTGGCTTGGAGATCTTGGAGAAGTCCTTGATGAACCGTCTATAGAAGCCAGCATGGCCTAAGAAACTCCTGATGCTCTTCACATTGGTGGGAGGAGGTAGCTTCTCAATCACCTCAATCTTTGCACTATCCACCTCAATGCCATTCTTCGATATCTTGTGACCCAAAACTATTCTTTCGGTCACCATAAAATGACATTTTCCCAATTAAGCACCAAATCAGCTTCTTCACACCGCTTTAGCACTTTAGCCAAATTTCCCAGGCATGAATCGAAATCTTCCCTGGAGACTAAAAATTGTCCATGAAGACTTCCAAAAATTCCTCAACCATATCTAAAAAAATAGCCAGCATACACCTCTGAAAAGTTGGGGCATTGCAGAGCCCAAAAGGCATTCTTCTGAAAGCATAGGTACCATACGGACATGTGAATGTCGTCTTTTATTGGCCCTCAAGTGCTATAGCAATCTGATTTTACCCTGAGTATCCGTCAAGGAAGCAATAGAATTCTTTGCCTGCCAATCTATCTAGCATTTGATCAATGAATGAGAGAGGGAAATGGTCCTTCTTGGTAGCTTTGTTGAGCTTCCTATAGTCCATGCAAATCCTCCATCCCGTTACCGTCCTTGTTGGTAACAATTCATTCTCATCATTACTCACCACAGTGATGCCTCCCTTCTTAGGCACACATTAGACTGGACTAACCCATGAGCTGTTCGATATGGGGTAGACTACACCATCGTCAAGCCACTTTATCTCCATCATCACCACCTTCTTCATAATGGGGTTGAGCCTTCTTTGGGGTTCAATGACATTGCTGTGACATTCATCAACCAAATTTTTGTTCATGCAAATAGTAGGGCTAATCCCCTTTAAGTCAACCATAGTCCAACATAAAGCTCTTTTATGTTGCGATAACATATTTATCAAACTAGCTTATTGCTTAGGTGTAAGACTAGATGAGATTATCAGAGACAAAGTTTCATTACTACCCAAATAAGCACATTTAAAATGAAATGGCAAGGGTTTTAACTCTAATGTTGGAGTATGCTCAAGTGAAGGTTTATGAGGAATAAATTTTGAAAAATTAAGAGGTTCAAAGTGCGTACCTGGTTTGGCTTCGAGCAGGCTCGATTGCTCCACCTCTTCAGATAATTCCTCAAATTCCTCATACTCGATCTCACAATCCTCTATATTTTCTTCCTATTGGATTTGCTCATATTCATCCATTTCTAAAATATTGCTGCAGCAAAAGTCCGCAGTCTCCCTTTTTGTTGTAGCATCTATGTACTGACACTCTTCATATTCATCCACATATTTGAGAGTGTTGAAGACATTGATTGTCACCTCTTGATCAGCCACCCTCATGGTAAACTCACTCTTTTCACAGTCTATCAGAATTCTATCGGTTGCTAGAAATGGCCGCCCCAAAATAATGGGTGTGTTATCATCTGCCTCACAATCAAGAATAAGGAAGTCGACTAGAAATATGAACATGTCCACCTTCACTACTACATCTTCTACTCTTCCTTCCGGGCGTACATGAGATCGGTCGGCCAATTGCAAGATAACCGTAGTTAGCGTTACATCTGTTATACCGAGCTTCATGAAGACTGACTTTGGCATGATATTTACACTAGATCCAAGGTCACACAAGGCTTTTCCCACATAGTTATCACCTATTGAGCACAGTATAATAAAGCTACCAAGATCCTGTCTCTTAGGAGGCAATTTGCTCCACACATAATAGCATTCATTTGCTGTAGCAACTGTTGTGATAAGGTTTTTTCTGAAAACCGCTAAGGTGAGGCCTTATCACTATTTTCTTCTTGAAAAGGGGGTTTATTTAAAGAAAAGGGGGGAATTCATGTTTTTGAAAAGCTTGTGAAAACTTGGAGTCGCCACCGGCCACTGAGGTAGGCCGGACACCATAAAACCAGAGATTCATTTTAAAACGGGTTCGGGAGTTGGTTACGCGTGGGGTAGGGTTAGCACCCCCATCACGCCCGAAAATCGGTACCAATTTGCTTGTTGCCTTTTGATCGATAGGAATTATTTAAAAATCTAAGTGAATTTAACAATTGTTCTTAAATGAAAATATGACTTAAATAACACGGGCTTTATCGAATAGTGGTATTGGAATTAATTAATCATTTAATTAAAAAGGATGACGGTACACCGGACCATAGACTAAACCGACATCAAATAAGGCTGACTGCCGTGTTAGTTTAGGGTTCGGATTCCGTACGTCACCTTTATGCATGATGCGAACATATAAGAGATGATGCGTGTTATTTTCAATTTTTATGCTTTCGCTTACCTAGAGGCGGTGAAAATTAACCTAAGTATCCGATAGACATCCATTAAGCTAGGACTGTCGTTTTCGGATACCGAGGTTAATTAATACCCCTCTCGGGCTTGATTTTTAGATCCGATTGACATAATCACATGTCAGGCCGTATGATGAACAAATATATGTGCATGCATGCCATTCAAAATAACACATAGGAGAGAAGGCCCAAATTAATTAATTAAACTAAACCTTAAGGCCCAAAGGCCCATTTTAAAGCATCCCTATTTCTAAAAGAACACAAAGCCCATTTTAAATGTACCGAATTAAAGGATTATCATGGTAACATATATTCGATTCGTTTTTTTTTACCCGAGACTAACATGAACCTAGTAATTCTAAGCATTTTAGATCACATGAGGAAACCCCAAGAAAACATATATTCGATCCAACGGCGATTAAACATGCGGGACCCACTAAACAAAAAAACGGACAAACATGCATATATACTCGATCCATTATGCCATTATTAACACATAACAAAGACATACAGTTGCATATATAAGAAGGCATTAAAACATTAAATTGTATTGCATTCGAATGGTGACCAAAATGAAACAAATGTAAAAACAGAGGCTGAAATTAGAAAGAAAAAAAAAGACAAAGACTCTAAACTGTAAAGACCCTATTGGACACGGGTAAAAAGGGGGAGGACCGAACACGTAAATAACCCCTAAAAACTCGATCTAAGATTGGAACACGAACTGACTCAAAATCTCGGGGACCTAAAACGTGATTTACCCTTGCGGAAACCCCTAAGACGCTATTTACTAGACGCGGAGGGACTAAACGTGCTAATAGACCAAAAAAAAAATAAACCTAAAACTCTATAAAAACCACCTAAACTTCCCGCGGCTCTCTCTTTTGCTTAACCTAAACCCTAGCCGCCTCTAAAAAACCTCACCTTTCTCTCGACCTCGGACGCCGGCCGGTGCTAGTCACCGTCCGGTGGACTCTATCCTCTCTGACCAGCGAGCCTAACCCTAAAGAAACCCGAAAAAGACGACCTTTCACTCCCCAAAACCCAAAACGACCTTCCCGGAAACGAAAATCTAAAAACCTAGCCTCTGTATTTTTTCAAAACAGTTTACGAACCAACAAGGGGTTTTGAACCCCTTCTCCGACGCACCCTTTGAAGCCGATGAACGACCGGGATTGTTGCCGAGAGAAAGGGGGCTCTGGTTCGACGAGGAACGAAACAGAAAAGGTAAAAAAAAGCTTTCGATCTCTTTTCCCTTTTTTTTACATGCAATGGTGATGAGTGATATACCTGAAAATGCTCTGGTTGTGGTATTGCTTCTCGTGCTTTGTTTACGGGAGTTTCACGAATCCCTTACAATAAAGCCGTCGATTCGGTTTTATAGCCAAAAAATCGACTGATTTTTACATATTGGTTAATATAATGAAAAAGGCTCATTGGTTCGTATTGTGTTTTTGGCCGGATTCATGCAAGGCTCTGTCATTCTCTGCCATTCCGTTCTGATTTCGTCCTTGCTTTTTCTTTTTGTTTTCGATTTCTATTTTTCCTTTCTTCATTTGTTGCTGACTCTCTTTTTTTTTTGCATATTGTACGACGGTCGACGTGGATGACGGATCGACCGTTGGAACAGCGGAGGAGATGTGGTGAGCGCTCGGATGAATCTGGAAGGGTGGGCGTGGGCTTCACACGCGCGAGTGGGGATCTGAGGCGTCGCGCGTGGGCGCGTGTTGCGTCTCGTGGCATCTGGGCCGTCAGATCACATGCTGATCTAACGGCTCAGCTTCATGGCGGCGCGAGGTCACCAGATGGGCGTCTAGGGTTTCTCATGTCTTCACATCTGGACCGTTGATCTGGCGCTCAGATCCGACAGTCAAATCCTGTGGCGGCTGCAAAGAAAACAAGGCAGCTGTTAGGGTTTCCTATCCGGATTCGGGCTTATATTTGTTGCTGGGCCAAACGGGCTTGTAAATTATTATTATTTGGACTGATTGTAATAAACATTTAAATACTTTGGGCTTTGTCTGTCTATATTGGACTCATTTATTAATTTGGGCTTATTTTGTTATTTAACGGGTATCCATATATGTATAATTTTGTGTCTTGTTTTTTCCTTTCTTTCTTATTTGATTTAATGATAATATGATAGTAGGTAGTAATTAGAAGAAGGTTAATAATAGAACCCAGAATTCTAATGAATAATATGTATGTATCTATGTATTAATTAATTTAAGCCCAATATGAATAAATAAAGCCCAACATGGCTAAATAAGGCCTAATATGGCTAAGCAAAGCCCAACAGAGTTAAACCAAGCCCAACACGGCTGACCACAGCCCAATGTTATTTAAGTATACTTAAGGGCTGAATAGCCCGGACAAAATTAGTGATTACAGTTGCCCCTCTTTGCTTGTATTTGTGAAACAAGAACAAAGCAAAGATCATAAGCACTAATTTTGTCCCACTTCCCTATTTGAGTGGCTTGTTTCTCTGAAGTGGCAGGAACAAGGTCGGTAGCATTGGTAGGCCCTCCCTGAGCGGCAAGGGACATAGCTAATTCATTCTCCCTGAGCGGCAAAGAATGAACTTCTAAAAGTATCCGGTCAACGTTGGTGTGTCCTCCCTGAGCGGTAAAGGACGTAGCTGATTCATTTTCCCTGAGCGGCGAAGAATAAACCTTCAATAGCTTAGATAACGTTGGCATGTCCTCCCTGAGCGGCAAAGGACGTGGCTGATTCATTCTCCCTGAGCGGCAAAGAATAAACCTCCAATAGCAACTGGACAACATTGGTATGTCCTCCCTGAGCGGCAAAGGACGTAGCTGATTCATCCTCCCTGAGCGGCAAAGAATAAACCTTCAATAGTTTAGACAACGCTGGCATGTCCTCCCTGAGCGGCAAAGGACGTAGCTGATTCATTCTCCCTGAGCGGCAAAGAATAAACTTCCAATAGCAACTGGACAACGTTGGTATGTCCTCCCTGAGCGGCAAAGGACGTAGCTGATTCATTCTCCCTGAGCGGCAAAGAATAAACCTTCAATAGCTTAGACAACGCTGGCATGTCCTCCCTGAGCGGCAAAGGACGTAGCTGATTCATTCTCCCTGAGCGGCAAAGAATAGACCTCCAATAGCAACTGGACAACGTTGGCATGTCCTCCCTGAGCGGCAAAGGACGTGGCTGATTCCTTCTCCCTGAGCGGTAAAGAACGGAACAACACTGACAGGAAAATAAATTGAGCCGGCCCTCTAGCTCTTCTGCTCGGATATCCTGTCAAAGAAAAATTTTATGATGATATGTGTTAGTATGAACCTAGCACATGTATGCCTATGATGATGCATGAGTGAGTATGCCTCATACGGATGTCACCACTTCGGTTGCTGCTTTCTTCTTGTTCTTTTGTTTTGTCTTCCGAGCCGACGCTTGTCTCATACTCAGGTCTTAGACATTGGCTCCTCTGGGCACCCCTTTTGCGGATTACAGTCCTTGATTTTCTTCCTTTCCCAAAGTGCCTTTTCAGGTTTTCACTCAGGTCTTTTCCTCCTTCTTCTTTTTCTTTTCTTTTCTCTTTTTTTATTTATTATTTTTTTTATGAAGCGCCCTTTCGAGTTTTCACTCCATTTTCTCTTTTTTTTTTCTTTTTTCTTCTTTTTTTTTGCTTTATGAAGTGCCCTTTCAGGTTTTCACTCCATTTTCTCTTTTTTCCCTTCTTCTTTTCTTTTCTTCTTTTTCTCGTCCGATCGGCTTTTATCTCATCAAATCCCGGCCACGGTCAGCTGTTTGGAATTTTCCTTCATCCTTGTCACTCGCCCGGCCTTGGGCCAGATTAGCTGTTTCTTGTTGACCTGCGTTCAAAAGGTTAAACTAGAGAAATACCAAGAAATCTTTTGCTTCGTAAGTCCATTTTAAACTGCTCGAGTAATTCTTTGAAAAGAGATGAATGAAGACGCTAAATAATATTTACTGATATATTTAAAATTCATGAGAAGTTCATATGTCATGCATGAAAGGTACAAATGATGCAATAGCCTAAGCATTTTCCTCGTGAATGATGTGGGAATCTATCAACCATCGGTAGACCCTTTGCTAGCATTATTCTGCCTATTTCTGGACTTTGGGAGGTTTTACTTGTACTCATCGGTGCTCTGTTGTAGCCATCGCTCTTTAATTTTCTACTCCCCCTTTAATCGAAAGGCGCCCTTTTCGGGTTTTCGCCTTCCGACTCCTCCTTTTCTTTGTTTTGTGAAGCGCCCTTTTGGGTTTTCACTCCATTTTTTTTTTTCCTGGAGCGCCCTTTCGGGTTTTCACTCCTTGTTCTTTTTTGTTTTTTGGTTTTTTTTGTTTTCTTTTGTTTTTTTTTTGCTTTTTTGTTTTTTTTTCTCTTTCTTTTTTTTGCCTGAAGCGCCCTTTCGGGTTTTCGCTCCGTTTCTTTTCACGCGTAATATTTCTTGACTGAATCTGAATTGACCGGATTGCCCAACTCCTTCCCATCCATTTCCATCAAAGTCAGTGCTCCTCCAGAGAAAGCCTTCTTTACCACATAAGGCCCTTCCCAGTTAGGCATCCACTTTCCCCGGGAATCTTTCTGAGTGGATAGGACCTTTCTTAATACCAGGTCTCCTGCCTGAAACTCTCTCAGGCGGACCTTCTTGTCATAGGCTCGCATCATTCTTTTCTGGTACATTTGACTATGGTAGATGGCCCTCAGTCGCTTCTCCTCAATTAGATTCAACTGATCCAACCGAGCCCATACCCATTCTGCTTCTTCCAACTTCACCTCGTTCAGTATTCTGAGGGATGGGATTTCTACCTCCATAGGTAACACTGCTTCTGTACCATAAACTAGGGAATATGGTGTTGCCCCAGTTGAGGTACGTATGGATGTCCGGTATGCGAATAGAGCAAATGGCAACTTCTCATGCCAATCCTTGAACGTATCTGTTGTCTTGGCTATGATCTTCTTGATGTTCTTGTTTGCAGCCTCTACTGCCCCATTCATCTTTATGCGGTACACCGTGGAATTGTGGTGTTTTATTTTGAATTGCTCGCACACTTCATCCATCATCTTATTGTTCAGGTTCGAGCCATTATTGGTGATAATCCTTTCCGGCATCCCATATCGGCAAATGATTTCCTTTTTCAAAAATTTGCAAACCGTTTTCCTAGTAACGTTGGCGTAAGAAGCAGCTTCTACCCACTTTGTGAAGTAGTCGATGGCGACCAAAATGAAGCGGTGCCCATTAGAAGCCTTAGGGTGGATCTGGCCAATCACGTCCATTCCCCACATAGCGAAGGGCCATGGCGCATTCATAGTGTGCAGTGGCATGGGCGGCGCATGTATTTTGTCCGCATATACCTGACACTTGTGACATCTCTTGGCGTAGTCAACACAGTCCCCCTCCATGGTTGACCAAAAGTAGCCATATCTCATGATCTTTCGGGCCATTGAGAAACCATTGGCGTGGGTCCCACATAAACCATCATGGACTACGGCCAGGATATTCTTGGCTTCACGAGCGTCCACGCACCTCATCAGTACTTGGTCCTTTCCCTTTTTGTACAGAATTTCCCCGTCCAAGACATAACTGGCCGCCATTCTCCTAATGGTCCTTTTGTCATTTTCACTTGCTTCCGCGGGGTATGTCTGACACTTGATGTATTCCAAAATGTCATAGTACCATGGGTTACCGTCGGCCTCTTCTTCTATGCTGTAACAGTGAGCGGGTATTTCCAGCGTTCGCATCTTGATTGATTCCATCTTAGCACCTGAGCTTGCCTTGAAGGTAGCTGCCAGAGTCGCTAAGGCGTCTGCCATCTGGTTATCTTCCCTGGGGTGATGAGTGAAACTGATCTTTTCAAAATTCTTGATCAGTCCCTGAACTAGGTCGTAATACTTAACCAACTTTGGGTCTCTGGTTTCCCATTCACCCTTTAGCTGATATATTACTAAGGAAGAGTCCCCGAATACATGGAGTTTCTTTATCCTTCTCTCGATGGCCGCACGCAACCCCATGACGCATGCCTCATATTCAGCTATGTTGTTGGTACAAAAAAAGTCCAGCCTACTGGTGAAAGGGTAATATACCTCTTCCGGGGAAATTAAGACTGCCCCGATTCCATGGCCTAAAGCGTTGGAGGCTCCATCAAAGTAAAGTCTCCATGAATCCTCTTTGTTGACATCATCTTCCCCCAAAGTTATACACATCAGATCTTCATCCGGGAAGTCGAAGTCTAATGGTTCATAATCATCTGAAGCTCGGCTTGCTAAGAAATCGGCTATAGCGCTCCCTTTTACTGCCTTCTGACTTACATACATGATATCAAATTCAGATAACAACATCTGCCACCGGGCTAACTTTCCTGTAAGCACCGGCATCTCCATCAGAAATTTTAGGGGGTCCTGTTTGGATATCAACCACGTGGTGTGATACACCATGTACTGCCTGAGTCTCTTAGTTACCCATACCAAGGCACAACACAACTTCTGGATTTGCGGGTATCGAGCTTCGCACTCGGTAAATTTCTTGCTCAAGTAGTAAACCGCTCGCTCTTTCTTGCCTGTCTCATCATGCTGCCCCAAGACACATCCCATCGAATTCTCAAAGACTGTCAAGTACAGGATCAAGGGCTTTTCTGGTACTGGGGGTACTAAAATTGGGGCATGAGTCAGGTACTTCTTGATCTTTTCTAGAGCCCCTTGGCATTCCTCGTCCCAAACCCCGGGGTCATTCTTCCGGAGTAGTTTGAAGACAGGATCACATTTGTTGGTTAATTGGGATATGAATCGGGATATGTAATTCAGCCTTCCTAAGAATACCCGAACTTCCTTCTGGGTCTGAGGTGGTGGGAGATCTTGGATAGCTTTTACTTTATCTGGATCAATCTCAATTCCCCTCTTGCTAACCACGAAGCCTAAGAGCCTTCCGGAGGTGACGGCGAAAGTGCACTTTGTCGGGTTGAGTTTCAGCTGGTACTTTCTCAACCTTTGGAACAACTTTTTCAAGTTTTGAATGTGCCCCTCTTCGGTCTGGGATTTTGCTATCATGTCATCCACATAGACCTCGATTTCTTTGTGCATCATGTCGTTAAAGAGTGATACCATGGCTCTTTGATATGTTGCCCCGGCATTTTTCAGACCGAAGGGCATTACCTTATAGCAAAAGGTTCCCCACATCGTCACAAATGT
The DNA here is from genome assembly GCA_958450335.1 of Hibiscus tridactylites. Classification (NCBI taxonomy): domain Eukaryota; kingdom Viridiplantae; phylum Streptophyta; class Magnoliopsida; order Malvales; family Malvaceae; genus Hibiscus; species Hibiscus tridactylites. Next base: position 38,437,498 of record OY288288.1, read on the forward strand.
TGTTTTGGTCATGTCATCAGGATCCATCTTTATCTGGTTGTACCCTGAGAAACCGTCCATGAAGGAGAACCAAGAATGGCCAGCTGTGTTGTCTACCAATGTATCAATATGGGGTAGAGGGAAGTTGTCCTTCGGGCTTGCTCTGTTAAGGTCTCTATAGTCCACACACATGCGCACCTTTCCATCTTTTTTCGGGACAGGCACTATGTTGGCTACCCATTCTGAGTACTCGACTACTTGTAAGAAACCCGCCTGATACTGTTTCTGTACTTCATCCCGGATTTTCAGTAAGGTGTCGGTTCTCATCCTTCTCAATTTATGTTGGACTGGCTTGCACTCTGGTCTGATCGGTAACTTGTGCACTACAATGCTTGTGTCTAGGCCTGGCATATCCTGGTAAGCCCACGCAAAGATGTCCCTAAATTCTGTCAACAGATTTATCAATTCCATTCTCGTCGAGGGCGAGAGGGTTGTGCCAATTTTGACTTCCTTCCGCTCTTCACCTTCATTCCCCAAGTTCAGGATTTCTATTTCCTCCTGGTGAGGGACTATCTGCCTATTCTCACTCTCCATCAACTTGAGGAACTCTTCGGGGATTTCATATTCCTCCCCCTCTTCACCGATCTCGGCTAGATATAATGGTCGCTTGAAATCCACCTCAGGATTAGATTCAACATCATTGACAAGGTTAATAATAGGGGTCCTGCAACATTTGTGAAAAGAATGCGTATTGGGGGCCGAATATACATATTATTTGCGGAGTAGGTATAATAATAAACATAGAATGTGTAATGAATGAAATGAATGAAATGTTTGCAATTTTTGGAAAAGCGTCTTTTTATTGAATTTTAAACGAGCAGAATTAACATAGATGCCCTTTACAAAAGATCCCTATTGCTCACGGGCACAAGCAAATAGGGGGGTTTCTGAGTATTACTCTGGCTCAGACCTAAAGATTACAGGCACCTCATGAGCAGTCCAATTGCCAAGAGTTTCTCCGGGGAGACAAGGGCGGATTCCAGTCACATCGGCCGAACTCCCATCATCTTGTGATATCACATTAATGACCATGTCCTTCAATGCCACGCTAAGCTTTTCTTCCTCACAAATATTAGCATCTTCCATGTTGGCCTCGTGCACCATCTGTTCGGGGTTGATGATCCCTCCTGACGTAAAAGTCTTCTTTATATCAGTATAGACGATGGGCTCCCATGGCATATCTTCCCCTCGTAGCCTAGCCATTCTTCGTTCGGCCTTCCTCCTCCATTCTAGTTTCTTTTTCTGAAAAGTGGGCTTATGTCCAAGCCCGAACCTATCTTGTTTGTTAATGACACCCCGGACACGTAGGCATCCTTGCAGATTTCTCCCCAGTCCTCTTCCCTTCTTTGCTCCCCATCCTAAAGTCTGCCACACCTGCATCTTGGTGCACTTAGACAGCTTCGGGCGTGGGATCTTGCTTCCTTCCGCTACAAATGTTGCATTTATAAATTCAAGGGCTCGAAAAGCACACTCAACTGCCTCCTCGCCAACCTGGATGTACGAGGCATCGGTAGTTACAGATGCTATAATATCTTGCTCCGCGGATACACTCACCAACTTTCCTTCAATGATGAACTTCAACTTCTGATGCAGAGAGGAAGGCACAGCCCCCGCTGAATGAATCCAAGGCCTCCCTAACAGACAATTGTAGGTCGGCTTGATGTCCATCACCACAAACTCCACTATATACTCGGTAGGTCCGATCAGCAACGACACCTCAATCTTCCCCACAACCTCTCTTTGAGTTCCATCAAAAGCTCTGACTGAGTTCGAACAGGGTTTTATGTGTGAGCTGTCAATGGGCAGCCTTTGCAAGGTCACCATTGGCATTACATTCAAAGCTGAACCGTTGTCCACAAGGACCCCTGGCAGAACATATCCCTTGCAATGTACGGTTATGTTTAATGCCTTTTTGTTGATCCCATTCCTCCTTCCGGGATCTCATCGTCACTGAAGGTGATAAAATTATCTGCAGCGATGTGACCGACAATCCGGTCGAGCTTATCAACCGAAATGTTATCCGGGACAAATGTCTGGTTCAGTACCTTGAGGAGTGCATCACGGTGCTTCTCTGAGCTTAGCAACAGTTCCAATAATGAAATCCGGGCTTGCTGTTTCCTGAGCTGATCAACAACGCTGTACTCGCTATGTTTCAAAAATTTCAAAAACTCCTGAGCCTGAGTCTCTGTTACTGGCTCATTGATCTTAGGAGGAGGGTCCTCTCCAAACAACTTTTTGACTTCCGAGTCGGGTAGCTCTCCTTTTTCCTTCGGATCCGTCTCTTTGGGAGCATCCGGTGCGTAACATCTCCCACTTCTTGTTAGATTCCCAACCTCATCCTCTACTTCCATTTTCGATTCCTTCTGATTATCCTCTTCCTTCGTCTCATCCTTGCTAGACAGACCATCCCCTTTCATCGGATTTCCAGGCATTGAAACATGTGCGGTGTAGTTCCACGGAACCTTTCTCTCGTCCTTGAAGGGAAACGTCTTAGGGCGAGATATTCTTAATTTCGAGGCTAGCTTGGGGCTTTCTCCTTCAGACGAACTACCCTCCCTCACCTTGCGAGGTATAATGAAGGGCCGGTCCAAACCAAACTTGACTTTGACGTCATCGGACGCGCATACCTCGAAGCTCCTCTTCTCTTCCTCCCCCTCGAAGAATTCAATTTCTTTGCGATCCATCAACCCCTGGACCACCTGTTTAAACTCGCCGCAACACTGAATATCATGCCCCTCTCGCTGGTGGTACTCACAGTAGGGTCCACACCTCTTCAAGACAATCTCCATTCCACGATCGATCAGTCGTGCCATACACAGCTGTTGAAATACCCACCGCAGCGGGGACTTAACTTCAGATACACTGAGCTTAGCCTTCCTGAAACACTGTTCCTCGATCATATTGACTCCCCGACCTGCATGATTGGGCAAAGGGTTTGTGGTGGTATTCGGCTCATCTAGCTGTAACACCCCCGTGTTGATTAGATGCTGCACAAACTTCTTAAAAGCGAGGCAATTCTCAATTGAATGCCCCGGGACACCACCATGATATATGCAATTGGCTTTCTCGTCATACCATGCCGGGAACGGTGGCTTGAAAGGGGTGACGTGGTATGGTCTGACCAATTCTGCCTCGTATAGGTGAGCATACAAATCAGCGTACGACATCGGGATCGGAGTGAAACTCAATTTCTCATTCTCTTTCTCAGGATGTCTAACCTCCTTTTTTTCGGAATTCTGCCCGCCACTTGGCGTAGTTTGAGGCGCCGAAAGAGTAAAACTTTTAGGGGCCGTATAGGTGTTAACAACATTCACCTCACTTTCTTTCTTCTTATAATTCTTGCGGTGACTCTCCCCACTGTCTATCCTTCCACTTTTAATGGCCACCTCAATCGACTCGCCGGTCTTTACCAAATCAGCAAAGCTTTGAGTGGTGCTGCTTATCAATCGGTCGAACAGTGTCCCTTTCAAAGTATTGATGAACATCGGGGTGATCTCATGTTCCGGGATAGCAGGCTGGATTTGGGCTGCCACTTCTCGCCACCTCTGGGCGTATTGGCGCAAACTCTCATTAGCCCTCTGTTCCATTCCCTCCAACATAATCCGATTCGGGGTCATATCTGTCACGTGCTTGTACTGATCTATGAAGGCTCTGGAAAGATCCTTCCAATTCTTGATGTTTGCTCGGCTGAGCGAAGTGTACCACCTAATGGCAGAGCCAGTCAGGCTGTCTTGGAAGCAATGGATGAGCAGCTTCTCATCTTTGATAAATGCAGCCATCTTGCGACAGTACATTGTAATGTGTGCAGACGGGCAAGTGGTGCCATCATACCTATCAAAGTCCGGGACTTTGAATTTAGGTGGGAGCACTAGATCTGCTACCAAGCTCAAATCGCTAGCGCTGTCCCCTCCTTCATCCCCTTGCTGGATGTTTTTTAGCCTCTCTTCGAATAGCCAAAACTTCTCCTCATACTTCTTCTCTAACTCAATTCTGACCCTTCCCACTTCTTCCATCAAACTAAGGTCCGGGACCTCGTTCTCCTGATCTGCTTCTACGTTAGCGGGCTGGCTTGCTGTCGTTCCTCCGGGGCGACTGGCAGATGCCCCACCAAGATTGACAAATATTTTCTTTCCGTCCTCTGTCCCTTCCGGGTTGACCTTCGCGTGAGACGAAGCACCCTCATGGTCTTCCACATGAGAACTGTCAGCAGAGATTCCCTCCTTCCCTTTCATCTTGGTTAACAGACTGGTCATCTGGGCGATGATGGATATCTGTGACTGTGCTATCTGATCACTGATGTTCCGGTTAACCCCATCCAAGCGGTTTTCCAACTCTTTCTGGCCTTGTTCCACCTTAGCTAACCTTTCCTCCATTATCCGATGCTGCGACCGGGTTCCGTATGAGTGTGGAATGGTTGGTAATTTTAATGCAGCAAAATGCAATACTTATCTGAAATGGGAAACCCCTTAGTTAAGTCTGAGATGTTAGATGGTATGTGTGAATAAATATATAGTGCATGGATGTTAAAATGAACATGCAAGTATGCAAAATGTACAAATATGGAGAGCAACACTGGGTTTGGCAAATATCCTCCTCAAACAGCTTATATTTACTGGAATATTGTTCGGTTACAATTTTTGGAAGCTTAAATACATTAAAGAAAACCTAAGATACTTCTATCAAAGCCTAGCTATCATGAAGCTTCTTCTTCTCTCTTCTAGTCTCTTTCCTCCACGAACTGATCCAGCTTAGCTCCCAAATCCATGATCTCTCTGAGGATCCACACAACCGTCTCTCCCGCTTTGTTGGAGTCATCCACCTTATCATGAAGTTCGGTGGCGTCTTCAGCTAGGAACTGTATCTTCTCGGCAATGTAGCGTACCCGTGCATTCCACTGAGCCAATTCTTGCTCCTGTCTCCAAATGGTGAAGGCGGCAAAGTGTAACTGCTCCAAAGTAGGTGTAGGACGTACTTGGATTGCCCCTCTCATGCTTTCAATGCGGTCCTTCAGCTCTTGCACCTTGGTCTCTAACTCATCAATGCGATCTCTTAAGGTTTGATTTTCCGACTCGCTGGCCTTGAGCTTACTGGTCGACCCCTTATGCTTGAAAAGGGACCTCTCCAAATTCTTCACCTTTTCCTTCAGAGTGTCGTTCTCATTTACCTCCCTCTCGAGCTTCGAGGTGTATTCAGTGCGAAGACTTCTCATTTCCTGAGTTAAAGCGGCTACATGGTCTTTAAATTCATGGTACCCCCTTTTGTAGTTTTCTGCCCTTGCTCTCTCCTCTTTGAGTCGGAGTTCAGCTCCCTGGCTTGTTCCTCCTTCGTTAGCTCTTTTTCCTTTGTTCATCCTTTGCAGTTTCTGTATCTCATCTTTCTCCATTCCTAGTTCCAGCTGCAATTCATCGTTCTTCTTTTGCAATGCTTTGAGACTCCCTTCATACCGTACCTTCTCAAGTTCAAAATCAAACCTCTCTCTACTTGCCTTTTCCTCAAGTCGTACATACTTCTTCCGTTCTTCTTCTAGCTGTTCTCTCATCAGATCGGCTTCAGTGGGAAGCGATGCCAACCTTTCCCTCATGGCTTCCCTTTTATCTGGGTCCAACTGGGGGACGTTATCATCGATGCGATTGAACCTCCACACTTCATATTCCGGGGTGACCATATAAGGAGCGCTCAAAATCCTCACTCGTCTAGCATTATTCCAAGCTGAGGATGCGACATACACCTTTCCCTTATAGCCCTTTTCTTTCTGATAATCCACGTGGAAGGCATTCATTCCATCGGTTGCCGGCACAAACTGTTTTGATCCGTATTGCCTTAGGACCATCAACGGTGCATAGGCAGTGTGTCCCCATAGTCCTAGAAGCGGTACCCACGAGTATGTCCCACATCTGTATCGAATGTTCCTAGCCGATAGCCACGGGGCTCTCCAAACCACATCTTCAATGTTCAAATTTTGAAGCAAATCGAGCCAAACTTCCGCTGTTCGCTTGGCAGGCCAATTATCTTTTTTAAGAAACTCTTCCAGAGCTGAGAACTTACTGTCGTAGACTGGTCTCGAGAAACTGGCATTCGTCCAAAAATGACTGTAGAACCAAACTGTGAGGAGTTGGGGACAACCCAAGAAACGGCCACCGCCGTGCTTCCGACAGAACCTCAAAGATTGGAAGGTCTCCGACAAAATAACCGGAGCCGGATTTCCTCCGTCAGCCAATTTATCGAACAAGTCCAACACTGCTGGGTGTATGAAGCCTAGAGCCTTAGGAAAAATGACTAGCCCGTAAATCGCTAAAGCGAATAAATTACGCTGCACTGTTCCAGCTGGGAGTACCGATGCTAAGGATAAAATCCCTTCGACCTTTAAGTATTCCTTATTGTTCCACATCCCGACTTGTTGCTCTACCCATGATGCCAAGGTACCGGAGAGTTTCTCAAGCTTTGCTCGGAACGACTTGTACTTACTGTTCTTCGAGTAGACTCGGTCATCTTTCACTTTTTTGCAATTGATGAGATCTTGATACTCCTCAATAGTGGGGGTTAGATCTATACTTCCAATCGTGAAACAACTGTAGGCGGGGTTCCAGAATCCAACCAAAGCCTGTAGTAAAGCTTGATCAACCGGGACATATAACAGATAAGCTATGTCCCCAAACTCATTCTTGAAAGCTGTCCGGGTTTCAGAATCCCAATTGTTCCATACTTGCTTCAATGCGGTCACGTCATTGATTTCCGTATTCATGAAAGTTTGATTTGCCATCCCTGATCTGAAACCGATGGTAATACTGTCACCCTCATGTTGTTGCTCACCTTCTGACCAGACTTGAACTTCTGAATTCTTCTCATCCATGCTCCTCACAATTTCCGTCATAACTCTCGCTTTCAATTCAGACTATCCCCAAACCAATGTGCTCTCTAAGGTATGATGATATGCAAAATAAGAGGAAAAAGGGGAGGGGGAGAAAAATGAAAGTGTTAGTCGCAAATTAATAAGCAAACAATGGGAACCAAATATTTACAAAAAAGAATCATAGGTACAAGAAAACAAAGCCTAGACACTCTAAACTCTAGGGTTATCCGCATGGCTCTAATGGGGTGGGCTTCTTAAATTCTCACTCATGAGTTCGGTTCTAACAAAGGGTACCCGAACCTATCTTATCACCTACTAAGGCAATAAGAACCCCCATTACAGGCTTGCGAATTGGTTTCGGCTCGAGGGAAAGCATGACCTAATGACGTGGAGGGCTGCTCACGTGTCAAAAGGCGTGGATTCCGAAAGTGAATTACCGACCCGTGGAGGGATACTCACGTGGGTATGGGCGTTTCACTTTCACTTAAAAGGGTAGCTCGGGTATAGAGCTTGATGATCATGATGCAACACATGTCGGTGACTTCCTTAATAATTAAATGGAAAATTAATTTGAATACCACAAATTTTCAGAGCCCGTTCAACTTAAGTCGTATTTTCATGAAAGAACAAACTTATTAGCTTCACTTCGAATTTTAAATATTTTCTATCGATCAAATGGCAACAAGCGTTTTATTGGCTTAACTCTCATTTTTTGTTTTGTAAAAAACAAAAATTCGTCCCCAGTGGAGTCGCCACGCTGTGATAAGGTTTTTTCTGAAAACCGCTAAGGTGAGGCCTTATCACTATTTTCTTCTTGAAAAGGGGGTTTATTTAAAGAAAAGGGGGGAATTCATGTTTTTGAAAAGCTTGTGAAAACTTGGAGTCGCCACCGGCCACTGAGGTAGGCCGGACACCATAAAACCAGAGATTCATTTTAAAACGGGTTCGGGAGTTGGTTACGCGTGGGGTAGGGTTAGCACCCCCATCACGCCCGGAAATCGGTACCAAATTGCTTGTTGCCTTTTGATCGATAGGAATTATTTAAAAATCGAAGTGAATTTAACAATTGTTCTTAAATGAAAATATGACTTAAATAACACGGGCTTTATCGAATAGTGGTATTGGAATTAATTAATCATTTAATTAAAAAGGATGACGGTACACCGGACCATAGACTAAACCGACATCAAATAAGGCTGACTGCCGTGTTAGTTTAGGGTTCGGATCCCGTACGTCACCTTTATGCATGATGCGAACATATAAGAGATGATGCGTGTTATTTTCAATTTTTATGCTTTCGCTTACCTAGAGGCGGTGAAAATTAACCTAAGTATCCGATAGACATCCATTAAGCTAGGACTGTCATTTTCGGATACCGAGGTTAATTAATACCCCTCTCGGGCTTGATTTTTAGATCCGATTGACATAATCACATGTCGGGCCGTATGATGAACAAATATATGTGCATGCATGCCATTCAAAATAACACATAGGAGAGAAGGCCCAAATTAATTAATTAAACTAAACCTTAAGGCCCAAAGGCCCATTTTAAAGTATCCCTATTTCTAAAAGAACACAAAGCCCATTTTAAATGTACCGAATTAAAGGATTATCATGGTAACATATATTCGATTCGTTTTTTTTTTACCCGAGACTAACATGAACCTAGTAATTCTAAGCATTTTAGATCACATGAGGAAACCCCAAGAAAACATATATTCGATCCAATGGCGATTAAACATGCGGGACCCACTAAACAAAAAAACGGACAAACATGCATATATACTCGATCCATTATGCCATTATTAACACATAACAAAGACATACAGTTGCATATATAAGAAGGCATTAAAACATTAAATTATATTGCATTCGAATGGTGACCAAAATGAAACAAATGTAAAAACAGAGGTTGAAATCAGAAAGAAAAAAAAAGACAAAGACTCTAAACTGTAAAGACCCAATTGGACACGGGTAAAAAGGGGGAGGACCGAACACGTAAATAACCCCTAAAAACTCGATCTAAGACTGGAACACGAACCGACTCAAAACCTCGGGGACCTAAAACGTGATTTACCCTTGCGGAAACCCCTAAGACGCTATTTACTAGACGCGGAGGGACTAAACGTGCTAATAGACCAAAAAAAAATAAACCTAAAACTCTATATAAACCACCTAAACTTCCCGCGGCTGTCTCTTTTGCTTAACCTAAACCCTAGCCGCCTCTAAAAAACCTCACCTTTCTCTCGACCTCGGACGCCGGCCGGTGCTAGTCACCGTCCGGTGGACTCTATCCTCTCTGACCAGCGAGCCTAACCCTAAAGAAACCCGAAAAAGGCGACCTTTCACTCCCCAAAACCCAAAACGACCTTCCCGGAAACAAAAATCTAAAAACCTAGCCTCTGTATTTTTTCAAAACAGTTTACGAACCAACAAGGGGTTTTGAACCCCTTCTCCGACGCACCCTTTGAAGCCGATGAACGGCCGGGATTGTTGCCGAGAGAAAGGGGGCTCTGGTTCGACGAGGAACGAAACAGAAAAGGTAAAAAAAAGCTTTCGATCTCTTTTCCCTTTTTTTTACATGCAATGGTGATGAGTGATATACCTGAAAATGCTCTGGTTGTGGTATTGCTTCTCGTGCTTTGTTTACGGGAGTTTCACGAATCCCTTACAATAAAGCCGTCGATTCGGTTTTATAGCCGAAAAATCGACTGATTTTTACATATTGGTTAATATAATGAAAAAGGCTCATTGGTTCGTATTGTGTTTTTGGCCGGATTCATGCAAGGCTCTGTCATTCTCTGCCATTCCGTTCTGATTTCGTCCTTGCTTTTTCTTTTTGTTTTCGATTTCTATTTTTCCTTTCTTCATTTGTTGCTGACTCTCTTTTCTTTGTTGCATATTGTACGACGGTCGACGTGGATGACGGATCGACCGTTGGAACGACGGAAGAGATGTGGTGAGCGCTCGGATGAATCTGGAAGGGCGGGCGTGGGCTTCACACGCGCGAGTGGGGATGTGAGGCGTCGCGCGTGGGTGCGTGTTGCGTCTCGTGGCATCCGGGCCGTCAGATCACATGCTGATCTAACGGCTCAGCTTCATGGCGGCGCGAGGTCACCAGATGGGCGTCTAGGGTTTCTCATGTCTTCACATCTGGACCATTGATCTGGCGCTCAGATCCGACGGTCAAATCCAGTGGCGGCTGCAAAGAAAACAAGGCAGCTGTTAGGGTTTCCTATCCGGATTCGGGCTTATATTTGTTGCTGGGCCAAACGGGCTTGTAAATTATTATTATTTGGACTGATTGTAATAAACATTTAAATACTTTGGGCTTTGTCTGTCTATATTGGACTCATTTATTAATTTGGGCTTATTTTGTTATTTAACGGGTATCCATATATGTATAATTCTGTGTCTTGTTTTTTCCTTTCTTTCTTATTTGATTTAATGATAATATGATAGTAGGTAGTAATTAGAAGAAGGTTAATAATAGAACCCAGAATTCTAATGAATAATATGTATGTATCTATGTATTAATTAATTTAAGCCCAATATGAATAAATAAAGCCCAACATGGCTAAATAAGGCCTAATATGGCTAAGCAAAGCCCAACAGAGTTAAACCAAGCCCAACACGGCTGACCACAGCCCAATGTTATTTAAGTATACTTAAGGGCTGAATAGCCCGGGCAAAATTAGTGATTACAACTGTCACATACCGCTTAACCTTTCTTTTCTTGGCGACGATGTCCTTGAGAAACTTAGCATAAGTGGGCATCTGATCAATGGCTTCTAAAAATAGGACCTTATATGCAGTTGGTCTAGAACATCTACGAATTTCCTGAATTAGAGATTCTCATTTTGTTTCTTCAATTGTTGAGGAAAGGGAGGTGGGGGTCTAACTTCTTCCTCTATCGATGCAGGTTTCTCTTTTGTCGTAGCATTTTCCCTATTGTCAATAGTTATTCTTCTTTCTTGTCCCCCCCAAACTTATCTTCAGTATTAAGTTGGGTACCACTCCTCAATGTAAGAGCACTGCATTGCTCTTTGTCATGCTTCTTAGTGACTTTAGTATAACTAGGCAGATTTCCTTGAGGTTGCACTTGTAATGCTTGAGCAATTTGACCTACTTGTGTTTCCAACGATCGCAAGGATGAACTGTGACTTTGTAGCAAAACTCCTTGATTTTTAATGGTCATGGAGTGATCTTGAAGCAATGTATTATTAGATGCCATAAATTCCTTAGTGGATGTCATGAAATCCTTGAGTGTAGCTTCCAATGAATTGTTGTTGGATGAAGATGCAAAACCCTTGTTGTTTTGCCACGGCATATTCTGCCGTGGTCCATGTGATTCTCCCAGATTCTACCGATTTGCATTCCATAACTGCTATTTCCTTGATTTCCCCATGAGAGGTTAGGATGCTGATGTCATCCAGCATTATAGGTGTTCGAGTAGGGGTTGTTATTCTGATTGGAATTCCCTACATAGTTAGCAGATTCTTGGTTGTCCGAGAACTCGCTCAAGTGGTGGTTTCCATTACAGCGAAGGCAAGTTGATGCCACTCTTACTTCCTTCACCTTACTAGGATTTTGGAGATTCTTTAGCATGGTCGTGATAGCAGTCAATTGGGCTGCTACCGAGGAATCCATATCCATATCACGCGATACTTGAGTTTTCCTCCCTATTCCAAGTCTTGATGAGGGAAATTGATAATCGTTGTTGGCTATTCTATCAAGGATGTCAAAGGCTTCCTCGGGTGACTTGTCTAGCAATGTCCCATTTGCTGAGGCATCTAACATCATTCTTATGGGAGCATTAACACCATTGTAGAACATAACCACTTGTGTCCAATCATGAAAAATTGTGATTAGTGCACTTGCGCAATAATCCCTTAAATCTGTCCCAATACTCATACATTGATTCGTCATCAGACTGGTGAAAGAATGTAATGTCATTCCCCAACTGAGTGTTCCTATTTGGTGGATTATACCACAACAAAAAGTTGTTGCACAAATCTGTCCATGTTTCCAATGATCCGACTGGCACACCACTCAACTATTCTCGTGCTCGATCACGCAAAGAATAAGGAAAGAGTTTGAGTTTCAACACATCCTCGTGCACTCATTGTTGACAGAAAGAGTCACACACTTCTAAGAAAGCACGGATGTGTTGTATAGCATCTTCATGAGGCGAGCCTCCAAACTGACTAATTGAGTTCAACATGTTGAACATGACATGTTTAAGCTCAATGTGGGTTGCCTGAATTTCGGGAGCAACAATCCTTGGATTAAGATCATCCAAGACAAGATTTAGGTGATCTCTAATAGCTCTGGGTCTTGCCGGAGCATTTTGACCTTCGTCTCCAATTACTGCAGCAGGTTCCTCTTGATGTTGAGCTCCATTCATGATTCTAATAGCTTATTGTATACATCTCTGCTGACAAAATAGATGTTCAATTTCAGGAATATAAGGTAATATAAGTTCTCGATGTCTCCTTCGGCGCATGCAATAGCACAATACCTGAAAAGACAAACAAAAAAACTAAAAAAAATATATACAAAAACAAAAACAAAATAAACTAGTGCAAAGACTAAACCTAAAACAACCAATTGCCAATCCCTAGCAACGGTGCCAGAAACTTGTTTGTTGCGTGATGTACTATAAAAGATACGCAAATATGGTGCAAGTATACACGCCAAACAAGTAATAAAGTGATAAGCGAGTATCGTCTCTACAAGGATCGGAGGTGTTCAAGGTAAGCTTAAGCACACAAGTGTCACAAAATGTAAATGGAGAATGTTGTGGTAATTCAAGACAGAGTGATGAATGTTATAGCAAATCAGAACGGAGATATAAATGTTGTAGCAAATAAAGATAAAAGATATCGTGCTGAAATCAGTAGACAAACATGTTCTCTTACGTATGTGAAACTCAAGTGGGAATGACTGGCTGGGTTGTCTGGTTTACCTATGTTTTACCTCTCTACTAGGGTTTACCTCTCTAACTTAGTCTATGCCCGGCAGGATTTACTCAAATTGCTCCTTAACTATCTCTAGCCAGGAAACTGAGAGCAGGAAATGCTACAACAATACCTCTTAGCGTAAACTCTATCACTCCTCTACCCTTAAAGGTCTATCCCTCTTAGCCGTTGAAACCCAACACTTATCTCTAAGGTGGATTAGAGTTGTGTCTCTCAGTATCCAACTCCATTGTCTATGCAGGTTAAAGAAAGCTCTCTCAACCACTAACCTTAACTAATACCTAAGGAAAGGCCAACTCTCGAAGGCTCTTACAACCCTAAGCATATAACAACATAGACAAAGCACATATACGAGCAAGAATAAATAAACATTCATACAAGAAAATAAAAATAGTTTATCCAAACAGCCTTAACCACCTAAATTAGTTCATGGCTGGGCAAATATCCGAAGTATCTTCGTTCATACGACCCATTTTTCCATATATAAAATAAATGATAAAGCAACAGAGAGAGAAAAGAACTCCCAATCCACGATGGACTTGCAGCGCCACGAACCGCTCTAGGCTTGCGGCCTCTTTCAAGGTCCGCAAGGTCAGACCCTTGGAGCTTCTACGATGGAGGACACCAAATGAGTAAGAAGAAAAGAAAAGAGTTGTCTTTAGCTTTCTCTCCTTAGCTTTTTTGTCACCTTTTCACGCTCTCCCTTAAATGAAGGTCTTGTGTCCTTTATATAGTGGAGGCTCCTAGGGTTTTGTGCCCTAAAAAGTCTCTAGCGTCGAGGGAATATTCCTTATGCATGTGGGGCACAAACAGACAAAAGGGGATCAATACATGTGGGCGATCAGCGTGTGCACGCTACTTTGTCTTTTTTCGCACCCAGAATTGATGTCCAATTTTCTATAGCATTTTCCTTCCTTGCCTTGCTTCAGAATCAGCCTGCACAGCACCATACCAGCAAACACCTTTCAAGCAGCATCTAGTCTCATGAAATAAAGCCATACCACCAACAAGTAAAGATACATGCAACTATATGCTCTAAATGCACCTACATGATATAAGATGACCTCGAGAACAAACAAATACTTAAGCAAAAAGGTGTAAAATATAAGCATTTTGACAAGTCATCAAAAATGTGGTGAATACTTTTACATATAGGAACGAAACAATCAAAGTTAAAGAGATTACTGCAGCCTTGTTGGCCCACAACCAGCGAAGGCAGAATACAGGCGAAAGCTCTCACGCTGATGGTTTATATGTTAAGGGTAATCACGGCCGTGGAAGGAAGTTAGAGAATGAAGGTTCTAGAAGATGGAATTCTAGATCAAAGTCTAGAGGCAAGAAGACGTTTCATTGCTACAAGTGCAAGGAGCCAGGACATATGAAACGAGATTGTCCTAAGTGGAAAAAGGAGTCAGATGATAAACATGATGCATCATCCAAAATTGTGAATGTGGTACAAAATGAGAATTTGGATTGCATTGATGGTGATATGCTTTCTATTTCAACAACACAGTTCACAGATGCTTGAATTCTTGATTCAAGATGCTCTTATCATATAACGCCTAACAGGGAGTGGTTTTCTACCTATATGTTTGTTAATTCTGGTTATGTCTATTTAGGTGATGATAGATGTTGCAATATTGTCGGTATTGGTGAAGTCAGAATTAAGATGTTTGATGGTACTATTAGAACATTATGTGATGTTAGGCATATACCAGATTTGAAAAAGAATCTAATTTCTTTGGGCACTTTGCATAAGAATGGTTTAATTTCGTAAAGCTAATAAGGATAAAGAAACCATTAGGATTGTTAAAGGTGCATTGACTGTGATGAAAAGAATGATAACTGCAGGGAATATCTATAAACTATTATGGAGTACAGTTGTAGGTGGAGCCCATTCTGTTGAGTCATATGATGATAATACAAAATTATGGCATATGTGTCTTGGCCATCTTAGTGAACATAGAATGGTTGAATTGCATAAAAGAAATTTGTTCCATGGTGTCAAAAGTTGCAAGCTTGGTTTTTGTGAATTTTGTGTTCTTGGTAAACATACTAAAGTCAGTTTCATGACTGGAAAGCACAAAACTGAAGGGATTCTTGATTATGTGCATTCTGATGTATGGGAGCCTACTAGAGAATCATCATTGGATGGATCTGTGTATTATGTTACTTTTATTGACGATTTCTCTAAGAAAGTTTGGGTGTATTTCTTGAAACAAAAATCTGAAGTCTTTTCCAAATTCAAGGTGTGGATAGCTGAGGTGGAGAACCAAACAGGTAGAAAGATCAAGTATTTAAGGTCTGATAATGACACATAGTACACAGATTTGTAGTTTCTGAAGTTCTGTGAGGAGCATGGGATTCAAAGAAATTTTTCTGTGCGAAAGACGCCACAACAAAATGGTGTTGCTGAAAGGATGAATAGGCCATTAGCTTAGCAGGCTCGGTGCTTGAGACTGAATGCATGGCTTCCTAAAAACTTATGGGCTGAGGTTGTGAGTATGACATGATATCTCATCAACAGGTCACCACATGCATCTTTGGGTGGAAAAGTTGCAGAAGAGGTATGGACAGGAAATGTAGTTGATTTTTCACACTTACAGATTTTTGGTTGTCCTACTTATGTGCATGTACCTGGTGATGAGAGATCAAAATTTGAGGAAAAATCGAAGAAGTGCATCTTTTTGGGCTACAAGAAAGGTGTCAAAGGATACAAGTTTTGGGATCCAGTTGCAACGAAAACAATGATTAGTAGAGATGCAATTTTTGACGAGCAATTCATGTTGCATCAGAACCGATAGAAGGTGCTGGTGGATTTCGAACAATATCCAAGAGTAGTTGAGAAAGAAGTAACAACTGAGAAAGGTGAAAGTTCAAATTCAACTTCTGGTGACTGTAATATAGTTCCATTGCAGAATTATAATTTAGCAAGAGATGGGGAGACACACCAATGTAAAGGCTCCATGCATATTGGGTTTTGAAGATATGGTGTCTTTTGCACTTCACATTAGTAGTGAAGATCCAGATACTTTTCAAGGGGCTATCTCTAGTCCGGAGAAAAGAAAATGGATGGCTGCAATGGTTGAGGAGATGGAATCTTTGTAGAAAAATCATACGTGGGAGCTAGCTAGGCTTCCTGGGGGAAAGAAGGCTATTGGCTGCAAATGGGTGTATAAAAGGAACCAGCAGTATTATAAAAAGAGGGGGAAATGTTCAAGGTTCGATTGGTAGCAAAGAGGTTTTCACAGCAAAAAAGAGTTGATTATGATGAAATATTTTCTCATGTGCTTATGCTCTTATCCAAAGTGATATTCATTTGGCTACGAATCAAGTGTATCATGCTAGAACTAAACATATTGATGTGAGGTTTCACAAGATTAGAGAGTTGATTGCATCTGGTGAGATATTGTTACAAAAGGTGCATACTGTAGACAATCCAACTGATATGTTAACCAAGCTTCTTACTATAGACAAGTTCAAGCATTGTTTGGACTTGTTGAATGTTTGCAAATGCTAGAGAAGCATGGTAGCCCAACCCACTTTGATGTGTGAGAGACTCTAGATTTATCTTTTAAGGGGCATGATATTCGCCAAGGTGGAGATTTGTTAAGTATGACTCATATACTGTAAAAGGACATATGTGCTTAATAACCAACCGACTTGAGGGATCCTTGGAGGTTCAGGAGTACAAATCCTTGGAGGATAAGGAATACTACTCCCTGAAGGATTAGAACAATTGTAATCCTAGTTAAAGTAAGATTGAGTAGTAGTTGTCCTAGTTAGAATAGGACTTGGATGTAGGGGGCTATATAAAGAGGCTTACCCCCACCTCATTAGGCACTTCATCAAGTGTTCTTTTTAGGCTTTAAGCCTTGGCTTTGTCGGGCATTATCGTTTGAATAAAAGGAAGCAACCGTTTTTTTCTCCCCAACGACGTAAGCACACTGCTGAACCTCGTGAAATCTCTTGTGTTCTTGCTTATTTGATTTTCTTTTTCGTGTGCACAACATGTCTAAATTGCGAAATAGATGGGTTTCTAAATGTGGTATTTGGTTAGTGTTTTTTGGGAACTTGGCTTGTCACACGAGTTTGAATTTCATATTTTCGTATGTGAAAAGAAGTATAAATATATGTATAGACGCTCGCTTATGAATACTGCATCCTCAAAACAGTAACCTTCCCATGGCATATAAGCTACTAGCACATTTTTACCCAAAGCGAGTTCGTCATTACCCGTAGCGGCACCATCCACTAAAATTTGTCCCTTTTTAATACATTTACCCGTTTAAGCTCGAACAGTTTGATGCGTACAAGTACTTTTATTAGAACATTGATACATAACTAATAGAATGCTTGCAGCATTCTCATTGCCAAATGAATTAATTTATCACAAATCTATCGAAAAGAAATCATATTTGGTAAATAATTTTTTGAGTTAAAATTAGATGTTTGAACTATTTTTAAAGGGTTGAATAGTCAAATATGTTATTTGAGATGTTTGGTAAATAAATGATTATAATAATAGATTGGGGTGAAACTTCTCAATTTGAAAAAAAAAACTCTTTTAGGAGCTTTTTGAATTAGAGGTTCAAATAAAATAACTGTAAAGATTCTTTTGTCTGTAACAACTACAAAAAATTCTCGAAATAACATAAAATTGAATTACTAATAAAAGGATTAATATATGCGTCTAAATTAATATATACATCTAAATTTAATAATGATTAAAATTATATTTCATAAATAAGAAATTAATGTATAAATGTGACATAATATCTTTTACCATCTCTAGTCATTGTTTGTTTTAAATCTCCTAAATTGGTATGAATAAGATTTAAAAATTTTGTTTCTCTATATGTAGTAGCACAAGATTTCTTAGTCTGTTTAGCTTCAGCACAAATTTCACATTTTTGTAGGGAATTATTAGTGCTAGAGATTAAGCCAAGAAATTGCATATTTTTTAAATATAAAAAACAAGCAGAAGAAGATGAGCTAGCATTCACATTCATTATTTCATAAACATTTAGTACAATGACTAGAGATGAAGCAGAACTTCTAAATCGATATGAATAATATCTTAACTAGAGCTAGCATTCACATTCATATTTTTGTTTTAAATGCTTCTGCTTTTCAATTAGTAATCCGACAACAAACTCTTCTGGTAAAGTGATGTTCTCCGACTTTAGCTCTTCGAGCAACTTGTTGTATTCATTGATCTGAGCCTTAACCTCCACATCTTCAGTTATCTCCCAACGATAGAACTTTTGGATGATAAATTTTTGTTCATCAACATCTTCAGCGGTGTATTTCAGAATCATGTTATCCCAAATCTCTTTTGATTCCTTGTACGGACAATAAATGTCAAAAAATTCATTCGATAAAGTGGAAATTATGGTGTGCCATATTTTGAAGTTTTTTTTCCATCAAAGACTTCGATCTTGGAGATATCTGGGAAGGGTTTGGCAAAGGTGGCATTGGGTATGACTTGAACGGTTTCGGGTACACGAGTGTTTCTTGTTTGTTGGATCTCTAGGAGTATTTTGGTTGGACTCAGTAGGGACAGTTGTTTCTAGGGTGTCGTTGGCCATTTGACTATCCTTAAGATTGTTGTAAAATAATAGAAATTATGAGAAAAGGAAGATGAAACAAAAATATCTGAGGTGTGCACAAGACACTATCCTTAAGGATATTTCGCAATAGTGCGTACCCTCCATGTTGGGTTTTTACGTGCTCAATTTCCTTCAACTGTTCTAGCTCGCCAAGTGTGGAGAAGTTGGATTATTGGGTGTTTTAGTGGGAGGGGAAAAATAGGCAAATGACACAAGAAATTATAGTGGTTCAACCTTCTAACCAAGGTCTACATCCACTACCTTAGTTCCCCACTAAGGATTTCAACAAATTCACTCTTTGAATTTCTTCCCCTTTTCTAGGCTAAGGAGGAAACCTTTACACACTCAAAGCTTTCTAACCCAAAGCTTGAATAAACCCTCTTTACAAGAGAAATTCTTAAGTAAACTTGAAATCCCTCTAATATGTATTTGTTTGCACTATAAAGCTCTCACCCAAAACCAAAACACTTGAGCAAATTTAACAATGCTTAGCTCACTAGTGTTTTCTATACAAGAAAATGGACAATTTAAGCTCTAAGACAATTTCTTGATCATTATGTTGTTGACAATTGAAGCATTAGTCTTCTCTTGATGCTTGAAGGTCCCTTTTATACTCTCAATTGAGTTTATAGTCGTTGAGGATCATTGGGGTTGTTTTGGACCCGTTGGAGACTTTATTTCCCACCATAAATGATGTTCTGCAGACGTCCGTTTCGAAACAATCGACCCCGTATCAGAACGACCTTCTTTAGAACTAGCCGTTGAAGTCTGACGCAGCAAGCCATTTTGAAACGCATCTAATCGTTTCGAAACACTCTTGATCTGTATCGAAACGGTAGCAACCCTGTTTCGAAACGAGTGACACTTGAGCTACAATTTAAAAAGCCGTTGAGAAAATAGTTGTTGGGGAGGTTTTTACCGTTGTGCGTATCGAAACACCAAAGGGGTGTTTCGAATGTAACACTCGCCGTATCGAAACGAGAAAGCCCTATTTCGATAAGGGTTTTGGCAGTTTCAAAATGCTTCGATACATGTCCTCCTGTTTCGAAACAATTGCTTTGAAAACCCTAGTTTGGCTACTTAAAAACGTTTTAAACATTTCCAAAACCATTTAAAACATCCACAAACTTATTTTTAAGTTGTTTGGACTTAAAGAGGCTTTTGAAATCTTTTCAATTTAGTCCAAAACTATTTTTTAATTATTATATCAAAACATTAGTTCTTCACTCCAAGATTCAACGGACCCTTCTGTAGTGCAAGAAACAGAAAGAACAAAGATAAATGATACTCAACTAGGAGAGAATGAGAAAGTTTAGAAAGTTACTTTGGATTTGATGATTTGGAAAGCAAGTGAGCACGATATTTATAGTACCGTGTATTCCCAAAAGGGTATTCAAAATTGTAAGTAATTAAGGGAAAATATGTCATAAAGTAAAATGAATGGTTAAAATTAAATATTCATTCAAATTTAAAATAAATGGTTGAAATTAAAGATTTTGAAATGAGTGATTAAAAATCACTTAAAAATAATTAAAATAATAAAAAATAGATTACATCTAGTTCATGCTCATGAAAAAATTAACCGATTAAATTTGTTGGCCAAAGCTCGTGTGCGCAAGACCACCATATATTTTTCTCTTACAAGCCCAATATCAAGTCTTTATATTTAAACCAAAGTCAAGTGCTTTTTAAAAGAAATATGAGATTCTTTGAAATATACTAAGTAACCTTATTTTTTTACAAGACCGAAGTAGGATAACATGCTTCACAGAACAAATGTTCACGGAACAAACTTAACATAAAAATATTAGGTACAAAATTTGTGGATCAGGGTTTTTGGTATTTTGAATTTGAGACTAAATTGGAAGAAATCATAACGTTGGAGCTCATTTTTGAGAAATTAAAGACCATTTTGTATGTAGGTTAAATTTTTGGAACCCAACTATTAGGAAACCACTTAATTTTTTTTAAAATCAAACATTTTACTAAAGGAAGAAAATGAAAAAAAATAAAATAAAATGTTGAGTTGATCAAACAATTGCAAATGGCCAAGAGGGGGCATTGGTGATAAAAATTTAAGGATGAAAATTTGGAAGAGGAGGAAACCTTACAATTTGAACTCTACATCCACTACCTTAGCTCACACTAAGGGTTTTCAACCAATTCACTACTTGAATTCTTCCCATTTTCTTTGATGAGGAGGAAACCTTACAATTTGATTAAGCTTTCTACCCAAAGCTTAATCCACTCACTTTTACAAAGAAGAGTATTTGGTAAAATCTACAAATTACACTCAAAGAATAATGTTTACCCAATTACAATTTCACACTTCCCAAACTCACAATAAGAGATTACAATGAAGAACACAAAGAGTTGGGTACAAAGATTTGACTCTAAAGGTACAAAGTTTGGATTTGAGTGCTTTGATGTTGTTTGTAGGTTCAATAGTTGTTGTTGGTGCATTTGAGACTTGTTTTTATACCCTTGTATTGATTCCTAGCTGTTTGGGTGGTTGAGATCATCAATAGAGCCGTTGGGCTGCAATTTCCCGCAATAAATGCTGCTCAACAACCTACCGTATCGGTAGCTGTCTCAAATAAAAAGAGTCGTTGTGACTGAAAAACAAAGCATATAGATACGCTTCGAGGGCGTATCAGTACGATATTAAGGGGTGTATCGATATGATAAGCCGTATCGATACAGATTTTGCTCACTGGAATCCCAATTTTGGTTTTGATAAAAAGCGTATCGGTACGCTACCTTAGCGTATCGGTACAGTTCAACGGTCATTTAAAATTTGGGATACCAACTAACTGACAAGACAACGTTTGAAAATTAAATGCAAAGATTTTCCAAAGGTCAGCATATCGCATCGATACGGTGACATGTCGTATCAGCACGCTATAGCAAAATAATGTTTTGATAAGAAACTTGTATCGATACGGTTTAAATGTGTATCGATATGCTATAGCTTAAAGTCTTGCCCAGATGAATGTCGTATCGATACGAGGTTATACCGTATCGGTATGCTATGAAGGATAAAAATTCAGTGTTGAAAAACCGTATCGATACGCATAAGGGTATCGATACGCCTGAGCGTTTTGTTGAAGTTAGGATTGAAAACACATAAAAAGCTTAATGAAATTTGAACCTTTGAGTATGTTTTGACTTGAAATATTATTTGGTTCAAAATGGCTTGTCTAAAAGTGAGACTTTAAAAGTACTTAAAAATTTATTGTTTTACAATTTAATCCATAAGTTTAAGTGTTATATCAAAATCAATTTTATTTTCACATAAACTATTAGAAAACCACTTTGCATCTTCAATGTATTGAAGATCAAAAATGAAAAAAATGAACTATTAAAAACTAACTTTGAGATTTAGCTTCATGAATTGTAAAAAAGATGTTGACATTAGCTTATATAGGCATGGTTAGATTGTAAGCCTTTGTTTGGTATCAATGTGGGATTCTTGAAGCTAAAATCTAGTGGCAAACTCTTTAGGTCCAAGAATCCTACATTGATAACAAACAAAGGCTTACACTCGAACTAGGCCTATATATGCTAATGCCAACATCCTTTTTGCAATTCATGGAGCTAAAAATCAAAGTTGGTTCCTAATAGTTCAATTTTTTTCATTTTCGTTCTTCAATACATTGAAAATTTAAAGTCAATTCCTAATAGTTTATTTTTTTTGACTTTTCAAAAAAAAATAGTTTATTTTTTTAATTTCGTAAAAAAATTAATTGGAACTCGCCTAGCATGCATGGTATGCCCGACGAGTTTAGTTTTTTTTGAAAAAATAATTTTTTTATTAGAATCCGTCGTGCATGCACGAAAAGTTCACTATGAGGGTACTATTCTAGGAAATATAAAACCTTGGGTGTTATTTTGGGAAATTTAACCCCATAGGGTGCTATTGTAGAGATACCCTTTAAATTTGGGTTGAATTTGGAGTGAAAAAAAGAGAGTATGCGAAAATTTAAAGAAAAGAGAGAAAAGAAATATTAGAAAGAGTGTGAGAGCTTTAAGCTCAGTTTTATCGTTGTTTGAGTCGTCGTATGTCTCACAGTCGAGCTGAGTCGACCGATGATCGTATAGTCGTCGTTGGAGCCATCATTTGCAAGAGTGAATGGAGATAAGTTTTGAAAGTGGTGAAAATTGTTCTTCTTTCACCCACCGTCGCGGTCCAGCACCACCATGATAATCCTCAACCTCAAAAATGTCAATGTAGAGCTGGTAGATTGAATCTCGTTGCTAAAAGTTGTCGCACGTGTTGTCGTCTGCACGTGGGCATGCTTTAGAGACTTGTTAAGCCGACCAAGCAACTGTGCCCAATTATTGGGCCGACCTACTGAGTTGAGCCCGAATCAGTCCAACCATTCACGAGCTGCGTTCACTTCAATTGATGAGTCATTAACTAACTGCCAATCGTCGTTGACTGATGACCATTAACTTGATTAACCATTGACTGAGTTGATCGAGCGTTGACCTTATCTGAGATACCATACTTAGGGGGGGTTTGATGTCCTGAGTATGATTTCGATGTTTGTTTTCCTAATTTGAACATGTAAGCTGGTTTTCAGTGTTTTTATTCTAGGAGACTGTCTGATTATCTGTTTTAAGGTCGTTGTTGATGTATTTTTGTATTGATGTGTATACGAGAGAGTTTTGGGACATCGAATAAAAAATCGAGAGAGATCAAAGAAGCTCATTGAAGGCTGACCGTTGTAGCTGGATGCGAGGTAATAATTAACTACCTTTTTGAATTTACGTAAATTAGATGTTTGATTAGATTATGAATATGCTGCATAAATATTTGTGTATGTGTGATTAAATTTTTCAATGGTGAAAATTCATCCTTGTTTTCGAAAGGACTTCCTTAAGTCCGGTTAGATGTTTGTATTGTATTGAGTGATTGGAATTAAATTAGAGGTTTGGAAAAAATTTCAAGAGGATAAGTGAAGTTTTAGGGGAAGGTTTTGATACCTTGAAACCTTTGATTAAATTTAAAAATCCGGGAAGAGTTTCGATGCTCTAAGTCATGAAATGTCGAACGTTGTCCGTTTTGAACCATTTTAACTAGTTCGGACCTTCATACCTAACCAACATGTAGACTTTCCTAACCCTTACAACGATTCGGTAATTCGTTTTGAATCAGCTAACTTTCCATGAAACTTAGACCATCGTATTTGAGTAAAAAATCAAAATGAAATTTGCTTTTAAATGATAAAAATGCCCTCGTAGGGTAAATGGACCAAAAGGCCCTTTTTGGGTGCCAATTATCAAAATAACCTTTTGCTTATAGTGACCAAATTACCCTCAGTTTGTCAAATTATTGAATTACCCTTGGGGAAGTGAAGTTTAGAATTTTTTATTCATTGTTTCGAGGATCTTTGGATCTTTTGTAAGGTTTGACATTCATGGTTTGACTTGAGTGTACTTACTCGAGTTTCAATAAGTTTTGAAATTTTAAAACTCGATATAACAAAAATGGTATGTCCCGAGATTATAAGTTTGAGAGATTCAATAAGTTTCACAATTTTGATAATTCTATGCATGTAAGTTATGTAGTTGGGTGTTTTTGTATTTGATGTATGATTTGCGTATACACTCGATTACGATTCGATTCCTGTGCAAAGACGTACACAACAAGTATTATGTTCTAATATATCGATGATGACTCTTGAGCATTAGCACTATGTATACTAATTAGCCTACAATTCAGGCATTCTGCAACTAGTCTGCGATTTAGGCATTCTGTGGTACAGGCATTCAATGATTTTAATTATTTTTGCATAGTTTTATGCCATGTTTATTTTTTGTCATTCATACTTGTCTGTTTTACATCTGCTCAATTTGATAGCTTTGTATTATTGAGCTCTAAAGCTCATTAAATTATTTCATCCTCGCAGGTCAGTAGTTTTGAGCCTTGTTCAGGAAATCGACATCGGATCTGAGAGTTCCAGCATTATTGCTTGCAGAGTACGGTACTTATGTTTTTATGTTTTTAGTGACATATAGTTCATTACACCTTGTCAGTATATTTGAGTATAAGAATTTTGAATTCTATTTTGATGTCTGAAATTCAATTTTCAATTTGCTTTGTTTTTAAATATTTTTACTTTATTCGAATTGGAATTTGCGGGTTGTTTTTGTCATATGAATGTGGCACATTGGGACGGATCAGTTTGTCTCGTTCCGGATTAAAATATTAATTTACTCGCTCCGCCCTGCCCCGATGTGGTAATTCTTAAACTTGTTCCCGACTCAAAAATTAAAAAAAAATCTTAATCTTCGCTGACAATAAAAGTTAAATATGGTGAATCCATCATCACGACCATAAATATATAGTTTCAAAGGACCTTAAACCTATATAAAAATAAAATAAAAAACAAATTGTAAATTACCCACATGAAAAATTTCATATTTAGAAGAATAAATTTGAATCATTGACCGTCAGAATCATATATGCTAAAACTCGAACAACATCTAAAAAATTACGATAAATACAAACAAACAAATAAAGTTAGCCTAACAACCATAAAAGTTTTTATATATATTGGTATTTTAATAAATATAATAAAATATTATATATTTATTTAAATATATACGGGGCGGGGCGGGGCGAGGTGGGGAATTTCTAGCATATTTCTGAACCCGCCCCGCCTCGGGTCGACACTTTCTAAAACCAGCCCCGACTCCCAAAATTTAAGACTAGAAATCTAACTAGGTCGGATCGGGGTAGAGTAATTTTGTCATCCTACCAATTTTTGGAGTGTTAAAGAGTGATAATGAGGTACAATTCCAAAGGATAAAATATTATTTAACTATTTATTTTTAAAAATTATTAAAACGAACATGATTTTGAAACATTAAAAAAACATGATACAGAATTAATATAAATTGTATACATTCCGGGAGGGACGCATGTCTTTAGGTTAGGAGTGAACCTATAAATTTTTAGGAGGGGAGAACTTATAAACATTTAAGGGGGCGAAAATATATTTCTAATAAAATAATTTTAAAAAATTTTTAAATCGTAGAGGAATTTCAAATTTTTAAAGGGACGACCGCCCCCACCAGCCTCTTCGGTCCATCCTTGTTTACATTCATCCAATCAGTTCGATATCATACAGTTCTCATCTAGTACTATAAAAATAGTGTTAACCATTGAAAGTGGTAATCTAATGAATAAAAAACATTATATCATGGAGAAATAATTAAAACATTATGCACATCTTAAGTTTATGAATTTGAATTTATTTTAATTTTAAAGATTTAAAAAAATGTGTATAGTTTACGCATGGTACAAATGATTTTATATTAAATAAGATGGTTTAACATATGACATATCCACTAGCTCCATTTTTTCGATTTCTTCTGCCAATCAACTCACTTTACTTACCACCAATCTTCTAAGATCTCCAAATCCCATAAATAATTTAAATGATATTTCATTTTATTTCCTTTGGCTAAACAAAACATGACAGCAGTGAACCTCAAATCTATAGAATTCCATTGGAACAGATATGGACACAACCAATAGAATTCCATTGGAACAGATATGGTATGGGCACAACAATCATCAACTTTTCATTATTCAGACCCTCCATGTTCGCAACGACTTTTTTTTAACTTAAGCAACCAGTGCTATACTAGTAGAGCATGGGCGAAATGTAAATTCTAAAGCCTTTAGTCTTTCTACAATAAAAAGTTCTAACAAATTGTCAAATCTACTTTGACTTTGATCCCAACAATTTAGCGTAATTATTTCATACACTAGTCATAAAATAACTTCTATAAGTGAGCTGGCTTTAGGGTTTAGTTTTTAGAGTTTAAAGTTTATGGTTAAAATTTGATGTTAAATTTTAGGATTTAAGTTTAAAATCTAAATCTTTAACCATATTATACTAAACGAATAATTTACATAGATATTGTTGTGGGATTTTCCCCCCACAATATTGCATGTTGATTTTTATTTCCCATATTATTGTTGTTTCTACAGTAAAACTAAAGACTACCCCATCTGATTCCGACTTCGAACAATGATTTTATTAAATCGAATAAAAAATTAAAGACTACCCATCTGATTCCGACTTCAAACAGTGATTCATGTAAAGATTGCTCCATTTGTATCTGACTTTAAATAGTGTCTCATGTAACATGTGGCGCACTAGGGGATACGACACTATTCAAAGACGGAGCCAGGTGACTTCGACTTCAAACAATGTCGAATAAAAAAGGGGTTGCAGCACGTGGTGGCAGGCTGCAGCTGCAGCGTGGCATGCATGCATGCATGCATGCGTGGGGGCAGGTCTCGGGAATGGGTTTGGAGATAGGTTGGTTGGGTGAGTGGTTGGGGTTTAATTTTTGGGTGTTAAATAGGGGTTATAGGATGAAGTTTGAAGGAGAAAAATATTGTTGAAGGTTGAAGGTTGAAGTTGGAGAGAATTTTTAAGAAGAAGATTGAAGAAATATTGTAAGTATATTTATTAATTTAGTAGTTTAATATTTTTTTTAAATTTAATACGAAAATTTGATTTATACTTTTTAACCTAGTGTTGATAATGTTTAATATAAGTTTAATGTTTTGAATATTTGTATTAGGGGATGAAGGTTGAAGGTGAAAATATTATTTTTTTTAATTTTTTTAATTGAGTATTAATAATTTTTAAATTGTATGTTGTATTTTAGTATAATTATTTAAAATTTTAAATTAGTATAAGTTTAATGTCTGATGTTTTAAATATCTTTGTGTTGAAAGTTTGGAGAAAATTGTAAGAAAAATGAGTAAAGAAGAAGGGAGATTTGAAGAAAGTATAGTAAGTATGTGTGTAGTTTATTATTTAATTTAAGTTCACTAGATTTATTTATAATTTTTAAATTGTATATTGTAGTTTTAGGCCTTATTTTGGTTGATGTTGAATGATGCTTATGCTTTATTTTGGTTGCATGTTGTTTTTTTATTAAATATAAAATATTTGTATATAGTTTAGTTTAGATATATTTATATCATATATAGGGAAATTTACACAAACACACATATATATATTATTTAAATCGTATGCTTTCCTAAATATTCTCCTTTTATATATATATATATATATATATATATATATATATATATATATATATATTAATATACATTTCATTTACGATATATATATTATAGAGTGGAAGAAGTGTACGTAAAACTTTAAAAATATTATTATTTCAAAGTTATAAATCGTGGGAAATTTTTTTAAATCCTTTGTTTTGCCAAACAAATGGGAAATGATTTTTAAATTAAATATTAAATATCTTTTTATCTCTGATTTGAATCCATATAATTATAGAAAAAATATTTTATTTTTATATTTCTATTGTAAGAAAATTGATAAATCTCATGAACTTACTTGCCTCAGTGGTTAAAGAAACATTTGTTGTTTTCAGAGGTTACGGGTTCGAGCACCAGCAGCTGCAACAGGGTGATCGAGCATGCATTGTCGAAAGTATATTCAGAACAAATACTAGTAATCACCTTAGCTTTAAAAAAAAGAAAATTGATAAATCATACATATTTTCATGTTTTTATTATTGAGAATTTATTATTTATATATTACCAAATTTTTTAACGTAATAGATTTAGTCTTAGAGAATGAATTTGGACTTAACTACTATAGTACGTTTGATGAGGTTCATAAGGCCAGTCGAGCATATATCTTACGGATGATTGAAGGGATATTGATACCGGATAAATCTGACAATCTGGTTAGTGTACGATATTTACCTTTTTGGATACTCTTTGGGAAGCTGATTGTCAATATAGTTGGAGATCAGTCATATTAGAGTGCTTGTATCGTGAATTGTGCAAGGGCGCTATACTAGACAAGGGTAAAAGGGTAGGCGATATTGGTGGATGTTTGCTGCTACTGCAAGCGTGGGCATGGCAGTGACTTCCCTTTTTTACACCGGTTACTCGAACACATACAATTTCCTCTTGTGGCAAGGTAAATATCATGATTTTGAGTTGAATGTTTAAATATATATATATATATATATATATATATATATTTATATTAAATGTTATTGTGATTTGTATGCAAATGGTGCGAGAAAAAACTTGAGACGAGATTGGTGTACAACAACGTTAAAGTATGTAGATCTGAGATTGATTCGTATTGTCAAGATTATGTATTTAAATGGAAAGTTTGTTTATTTGGGGTTTTAAGGTATTATTTATATTTTAGTGAAACAATATAATAATAATAATAATAATAATAATAATAATAATAATAATAATATTATTATTATTATTATTATTATTATTATTATTATTATTATTATTATTATTTGCTGTTTATTTGGATGCCTTACACTAACGATGACCGCATTTTTTTACCGGATGATTTGTTAGTTGATTCAGCTTTATGGTGTAATGTTACACCGTTGATCCATTTTTTCACTATCGAGTTTCACATTGCATATAGGGTTCTGAGGCAATTTGGCTTCCACTTGCCCATTCTGCGTATTCCACATGATCACTACTTTCTTCATGACATTGATGGGCATGGCATACCAAATAAGAATTGGGAATCCGTACATGTTGATTACATTGTTTTGTGGAGCGACAGAGGTTCATCGTTGTCATATCACAGTCCAATACAAGCTGATGATTTTGAGAGTTCAGAGTACATGGTCTACTTTTTTAATCATGAAAAGTCGTACTTAACTACTCTCGAAGAATGAGAAGAATGCTTAACATATAAGAAAAAATATCATGCCAAAGGCAAATCGTCGAAGACTGCAGTGGGAGCATCGGGAAGTACAAGCGTCGGGAGTAGAAACCCCGAAGGTTGGCCAACCACTTGAGAACAACCGAAAGTGGATCTAGTTATATGGGAAAAGGAACCGACTCCTACACATGAACAATCAAAAGTGGGCCCGAGCTCTTCAAATACTCACGAGTTTGATGATGTTGTTTTATACACACCTGAGTTTATTCCTCCACAGTCACCTCATTACTCGAGCATGGATTTTCAGGAATTAAGAGATTTCTTGAATTCATAAGAGATTATGGGAGGGCAGAGCGATTATGTGGACATGTTCACAACACCGACTCCTATGCCCTCGGTGACTGAAGAAGAGGTTGAAGAGGAAGCTGAAGAGGAGGTTGAAGAGGAAGCTGAAGATGATCCCAAGGCAGAAGAGAGGCCACAACGTAAGCGGGGAAAGAAACACACTTATTTTTCGACCATATCCGCTCATTGTCAGAAATTACATAGGAAGATGCAAAAGGAAAAATGATTTTATGTATTTTGTGTAATACAAGAATTCTATTTTGATTTAACTTAATGTATTTGATGTTTATTCGATTTAATTAATCATTTGTTTTTTTATTTAATTAATTATTTATTTAATTAATCATTTCTTTAATTAATCATAAATTCTTTATTCGTTCGATTTAATTATTTTTTTAATTACATAACTCGTATTTCTTTGTTCATTCAATTTTAATTAATCATTTGTTTATTTCTTTATTTAATTATTTATTTAATTAATCATTTCTTTAATTAATCATAAATTCTTTATTCATTCGATTTAATTATTTATTTAATTTCATAACTCGGATTTCTTTATTCATTCAATTTTAATTAATCAATTTTAATTCCAATGGTTGAAATAAAATACTAATGGAAAGTAGAATATTTGATATGAATATTTCAATATTTTCGAATACAAACATAATAAATTACATATGCATAGGCACAAATCTTGGTTCATTTGGACAGTTTGATCTAGAATGTCATTCAACCCTACATATGGTACATCTTTTTCGTTGACCCTTCTCTCTATGATGAAGATCCATACTACTATAGATGTGAGTCGATCTAGGTCGGCCATTTGGACTTCTACGGAGTGTAGGATCCGGTAACCATGTTTCATGCTCTACTGACGGTCAATACTTTGAATTCGTGATCGGTTGAAACTCACTTTTGTAAATTTTGATAATCCTATGGAGATTGAAGCATTCATCAACATAGGTGTACGGGTCAACATTGACGAACATACACGCTGCAACTGCATGACTACATAGATATCGCCATGCTTGGAACGCTCCACAGTCACACCACATACGTCTGAAATCGATTCAAAATACATTTGAGTGCGCTGCTTCGTTGTTGCGTCTGGGACCGACAATATCAAATGTCTGATTGAATCGGTTGAAGCTGTGAACCTGCATCGATGTTGCAAGGGACACGTTATCTTGCATTTTCGACAAAAGCTCGGGAGCCCATCTTTTCCCCTATTTATTAAGGCCTGAATTTCCTTCCCTTTAACTGACCAAACTTTCGCCAACCTGTAGTACGTCTCTTTCACCAGGCTTGCTATTGGGAGATGACGTGATCCTTTCAATACTCCATTTATACACTCCACAAGGTTGGTTGTCATTTGCTCGTATCGTCTACCACCTTCATCATACGATTGGGCCCATCTTTCTCTCTCGATATTGTTTGCCCAAATCCATACGCGTTCGCCGTACTTCATTAAATTCTCCATTTTCCTCTCAAAATCTGGTTGTGTTAGAAGATATCCTGTGTCATAATATTATTAGTATCGAGAATAATCAAAACACATACATAATAAATCGATATGTTCATATAATTGAGTTTGGAAAAGATATGGTGCTTACCCATGCTCAAAATCTCATTGCAAAGATATTGATTTTTGAACTTCTCGTAGTTGTTCTTACCGATGTGATGGACACAATATGCGGGGTATGCTTGCGGAGGTGTCCAACGACTTTCTTCTCAATTAATTGCTTCCTTGATACATGTCCCTCGATCAGATATAATACAAACTCCATCTTCTTGGACGGCATGCTCACGTAAATTGGTCAAAAAGAAATTCCGAGCTTCTGCTGTCTCCTGCTTAACAATGGCGAATGCAATTGGAAAGATATTGTTCTACCCATCTTGTGCAAGGCAATCAACAACACATGAGAGTATCTCTCATACAGCCACGTGCTATCTACTTTGATCATACGTTTGCAATAAAGAAATCCTTGAATGCAAGGCTTTTCCCGTATATGCTACTTACCTAACGACGACGAACATTAAAACACAATATTTTACTACTTAGGAGCAAAAGTCCTCCTAAAAAATCAACTAATGACGCAAAAACGCAGCCCACTTCGGGAAGCAGTGTCGTTCTATAAGAAACAAAGCAAAACAAAACCCCACAAGAAACTAGCTAGTTACGCGTAAAGGGTGCCCTTTAAATTATTCACATACAATAATATAATAGGGCGTTAATATCTACCACCATCAAATAAATAGGCAACGAATAAATTAATGCACGAGCAAGTAAATGTATAGAAATACAACCTACTTCATGTAGGGGCAAGAATTCTCCCAATTTAAAATCTCACAAGTATACTTAACGTTAGTCACCCCAAGAATGCGATGTCAAAAGAAACACCCCGAACAACTCAATATAGCAATCTCATCTAAAGAAAAAAAGTCAATAGGCACAACATTATAAACCACACAAACAACTGCTCTTCTCAAACTCGGATCCATAAATAATAACATTGCTTCTCATTCATATAAAGTACAACGCTTGGAATATGGAACAAAAACACAAAATATGCAACTTATATTACTATAGACTATTGCTCCAAAGGGAGGCAAGGTGTTCACCTCATCATTAACCCCTCCAAGACACGCTCACTATTAACGCAAAGAAATGAACAAGTATTTATCTCCTCTAAGCTGGAGCGTAGTAAAATGATCAATTTGAACATACGCGAATCATCACATTATCACAAAGGTAATCTCACTC
Organism: Hibiscus tridactylites; assembly: GCA_958450335.1. Taxonomy (NCBI): domain Eukaryota; kingdom Viridiplantae; phylum Streptophyta; class Magnoliopsida; order Malvales; family Malvaceae; genus Hibiscus; species Hibiscus tridactylites. The sequence continues at coordinate 38,469,807 of OY288288.1, forward strand.
GGAGGCAAAAATCCTCCCAATTCTACCTAACTATGTAAATATACACACCACTCTAAGAAAGTAATGTTGTTTCATGAAAAACGATGCAAAGTGAGCTCCCCCGAGAATTCGATTGTAAAAGGAACACGAGTTCGCCATCCTTTATCCTACAAAGACCGCGAATGTTCAAGATCTATATTAACGTACCACCGTTCTCAAAGCATGCAAATATAAAAATAAGCAACACCTTAATCGAAAACAAACTTCTTGATACACGAAAATATAGCATTTTCAAATCAAATAACAAGACATGGTCGCTATTGAAGCGACACACAATTCACGAGGAAAGACATTTGAACAACCTTACCCAAAAATAATCATGTTCGCAATTGTAAAATAAATACATATAAAAAATGAGTGAGCACTCTAGCTTATCTTACAAATTTACAACCAACATAAATTTACATTAGTACACTAACACATTAAAGAAAAGGAAATATAATACAAACACTGAAATACAAATATAATTCCAACATTGTAACTTATCCACCACAAATTTCTCATAACTAGGGGCAATAAACTAAAACCTAAAATAAAATCAACACGTCATCAATTTCTACATTCCTCAAAGTCACGCAATTCTTATTACCAGCAAACTCGATCAGGAGAAGCCCATAAATGAACGACAAATTTCTCAGTTCGAAAAAGATGGGCTTCTTAATGTTGCAGACATAGTACATGGAGATCACAACCATGTCTTCATTTTTACTTCAGTTCCACTTTACGTGTCATCTTGTGCGAACCAATTGTTTCCATGGTTGCTGACACCACAAGCACCAGAACTGGAAAACGAATAGTCACTCCGATGACACACCCAATGTAACACCCAAGTTTAGGGGTCGGGTGAAAATAATATTTTAATATTATTTCGAGTTCGGTTTTATAATTTAAATAATAAAATATTTTTATGGGCCTCAGGATTTCAAAATGTTCAAGACTATGTTGGGCCTATTTCTTAAGTCCAAATCCATGGGCTTTAAGAGATGTGGGTTTGGCCATTGATTAATGACATTTTAGTAAATAGTTGGTCTTCCAACTAAAACCCATTTTAGTTTTAATTCTTTACTATTCAAATAAACAAAAAAATCTCATCTTCTTCTCAAAACTCCAAAACTAACGACAAAAAGAAGCCCCCTCCCTCTTTCACTATTCCATTCCCTTGCTCCTTCGTTTCAACTCGGTTTTGAAAGGTAATTTCGTTTTCGACTTGCTCTCAGCCTCCTCTCTTCAAAAGTACAAGTAGTTTTCATTTTCATCAATGTTTTGGAATTTGAGTTTTTAGAGGATTTGAATAAAAATGGTAGCTTTATGGTGTTTAACTTAAAGTTTTGATTTAATGATGTTATATATGGTGTTTGTTAGTCAAATGGTCCAACATATATGATTTTTACATGATTTAAACTAATTTTCGGATTTGGGTTTTGTGGGGGGGGGGGGGGTTGAAGGGTTTTGGATGAGTTTTTTAGGTTGTTTTATGTAGGATTTTGAGAGCTGATGTTAGTATGATATATGAGGGTCACTTTGGGTGTGTTTGATGATTGTTTGGATGTTTGAAATGGAAGATTTTAGTGGATTTTGGGGGCTGCCCGGGAATTCTTTTTTGGGCATGATTTTGGGTGTTAGTTGCTTGGAAATGTTAATCCGGGTTGTTTCCGACGATTCGTTATTGGTTGTGGGTGTTTTGTATGTGTTTGGGTTTGATTAGAATCAAGGTTTGACATCGGTGAAGCATCAGGAGTGAATCCAGAAACTTGAAGTTGATTGCTTACTTGGTAATTGAGCTTGGAAGTGAAGGTGAGTGGTTAATGTTTTCAAAGTGGGTTTTAAGTGTTTGGTTCAAGCATGTGGACTAGGTTTGGCTTGGTAGACCCACCTAGAGTTAGGATTAGGGTGATAGCCTAATCCTAAGCTTAAATTAGAGACATTGGTTGAACTTTTAATTGATGTTTATGCCTCGTGATGTTTGTGTTACGATGATTATGTATAATGTGTTATACATGTATGTTGAGGCATGGTTGTGATGCATTGTTATATGCATGAGGTATGGGCATGATGTTAATCATGGTGAGTACGTGCTAAACACGTAAGTTGTATTTAAATGATATTGCGGATTGAGTTAAATGTTGGCACTATTATGCTTGGGTACAAATGATCGATCATAAGGATGTTAGTACGCACACGAGAGTCAAACACGCGCGTGGTCTTGATGATGGTAGTCATCAAGATGGAGTACGAGTTCGCCCGGAAATTTTTCTTTATATTGTGATATTCGGTGATGAGTGTAATCCCATCGACGGGGCGTGAGGATGAGTGGAATCCCCTCCACGAGACTGGTAATGAGTGTAATCCCATCGTGAGGTAAAGTTGTTGTTGGATGTGAGTTCCAACGTGTTTATCCGCGTATTCGAGTCATAGCTAGGTGCCAATATAAATTGATATGTGTATCAATGTGATGTGGAATGTGTTTTCCTATTTGGATGATTATATGTGTTTACATATGTTGTGGAAATGAGCTTGTTGAGCATGACATATTATTGGATATTTGTTCATGCATCATTGACATTTTGGCTCTTGAGGATGGAAGGTAAGAACATGCATTTACCTTGGTTGAGATCGTGCTTGGACCTTGCATTGTCGACGTTTGCTTTTAAAGAGCTTACCCCCACTAAGCTTTATACTTACGCTCTCTTTGTTAAGCAATGGGATTTGTGCAATTGTTGGTTGTTTAGGAGCATGTTTAGACTCCTTAATTATGTTGTTTTTGTGTGACTTGTTGATGCCATGTTTGGATTGTAAAACCATGTCTTAATTGCTTACCATGTGTGTTGGCCATGTGCCTTTTGAGAATGCCTAAGTGTAGGGTTGTTGAAGCATGAAACCTTAAATGCTTATATTCCATCTTTTGAATAAATGCATGAATTCCTTGGTTGAATGTTGTTTGTTCATGTTGAGTGCCTCGTATGACTAGATTTGGTTGATAAGTGTTGTATGTATGATTGAGGGGGATTAGGAAAGTCTCAAAATGCATTTAGAGTTGAGTTTCATGTCGTTTTGCTACATTTTTGTGTCTATCAGTGCATGGCATATCGATACGGTCCTACACTTTGGGACACAAAATCGACAATGGGTATCGATACACGGGGGTGTATCGATACGCTCTTTGCTCACTGGAATTCTGAGAATTTGGTGAGTGATTGGCGTATCGGTACGGTGTCTTTGCGTATCGGTACGATTGTATCTCGTTGACCACGAGATGTTGACCGAGAAGGGCGTATCGATACGCCCAAGGGCTGTATCGATACGATCATCCTCTGTTGACTATTGGACGTTGACCTTCATCAAGGCGTATCGATACCCTTGTCAGGTGTATCGATACGGCCTGCTTAAAAATAAGAAATGGGATAATTTAAAATTGCTGTTTTGGATGGTCGTTTTTATGTTGCTTGTATTTCCGCTGTCGTGTTCCACATAGGATATAATGTTGTATTTAGACAAGATAAATAAAAGAAATTTTCTAGGGTTGCTAAATGAGGGGGGACCTTAACGGGTTTCGCTTCGGTTTTCCCCGTGTAGCCTACTCGAACCGGTAAAACATCCAGACCGAGACGAGGGGCTTACACTTGTTGGTATCAGAGCCTAAGGTTACCTAGACCTTGGGCAGGTAAGTGAGGTAAGTCGTGTTTTAGGATTGATATGCACAGTGTTTGCTTGCCTTGTAAGCATGATTGCTTGTGTAACAAGTATGCTCGTTGTTTTGTTTTAAAGCATGTTGTTTAGAGTCTCATTGCTACTATTACATTGGAGAAAAGATTTTTAAGTGAGGGAACATACTTGAGCACTTGGAAGCCTTGCCTTGCTAACCCAATTTTGTATGTTTTGTTGTTGTGGTTGTAGATATTATCTGTGAGAGTGATGTCTAGGCCGAGAGGTAGGCCAAGGGTGGTTCGTCAGGAACCACGTGTTGCGGCTCCTGTTAATGAGCCGGTGGCTGGAGTTGAGGCTCACGTATTGGAGCCTACTGCTGGAGTTGGAGCTCCTCCACCACCTCCACCACCACCACCTCCTTCGCCTGGAGTTGGGGGCGAGGATGGAGCTGAAAGAGAGGGACCTCAGGGTGGCCAAGGTGGCCAAAGTCCGGCCAGAATTGATATGGCTCCGCTTGTGCAAGCAATAACGGGAGCATTTCAGGCTGCAGTTGCGGGAGCTAAGTCTGCAGCTCAGCCTAGGCGTGATGATGCTAGTTTACCGCTGGAGAGGCTCCGTAGCTTAGAGGCTGAAGAGTTCAGAGGATCTACATCGGAGAGGTCTGAGTTGTAGTTAGAGAAGACCGTTCGCATCTTAGCTCAGATGGGTTGTGTGGGTGCTCGCAGATTGGGGTGTGTGATCTCTTTGCTTCAAGGTGATGCCTACACCTGGTGGGTCACCATTACTTTGGAGTTCCAGAGGCTGAGAGAGGTTGGGAATTCTTTGAGTCCGCATTCAGAAAGAGATACTTGGGTATGAGGTATCTAGATGAGAAGAAGCGGGAGTTTATGGCCCTTGTTTAGGGAGATGCTTTTGTGACTACTCGGAACGTTGTAACCGTTTCTGCTATGGGTTGAATGAAGAGATCAAGAGGTACACTTTAGCTTCTGACTACTCGGATTTTGATGTCTTGGTCGCGAGGGCCAAGGACTTAGAGCACAGTTTGGGCTTGACCAAACGATCTGGTGGTTCTAGTTCTGGTAAGAGACATAACAACTTTGACAGTCGAGATGCTAAGAGGCATAAAGGTGGCAGACAACAGTTTGACTATAGGCGTGGCAGTGGCCACCATGGTAGAGGCCACCAGGGCCATAGAGGTGGAGGGCGGTTGCCCGAGTGCGCACGTTGTGGGAGACAACATTCTGGTGAGTGTTGGGGTAACTTCCATGCCTGTTGGAACTGTGGTTCGAGGGACCACTTTAGGAAGGAGTGCCCGCATCAGGCGGCACAAGCACTGAACATAGCTCAGGCTCCTGCGAGAGAGAATGATTATCAAAGAGGCCGTGGGCGCGGTCGTGGCTACTTCCAGCCTAGTGCTGATGTACCTAGGGTAGATGCTCAGAGGAACCTTGCTCATGTTGTGGCAGTACAGCCAGAGGCAGGAGGACCAGCGAGAGTTTATGCTCAGAGAGAGGCCGTGAACGACACTGATGTGATATCAGGTATTTTTGAGTTACAGTCTATGTCTTTGCTTTCTTTGGTTGATTCGGGTTCTACACATTCCTACATTTTGAGTGAGCATGCACGAAAGTTAGATGTACCTGTTGAGATCTTAGATGTAGGTATGCATGTGACTAGTTCTTTTGGCGAGACATTTGTAGTTAGACGAATGTATAGGAGATGCCCGCTGAAGATTCAGGGTCATGTGTTTTCTGTTGATGTGATGGAACTTTCTTTTTATGGCTTTGATATTATTATGGGTATGGACTGGTTAGTTGAGCACCGAGCTAGTGTGGATTTTGAGACGAAGAGGATTTCTTTGAAACTTTCTAATGACTACGAGGTAGTAGGCGAGAACATTAAGTTATTGTCTAATGTTGTGTCAGCTTTAGAGGGTCATAGGTTGATGGATTCCGGAAGTGGGGCTTACTTAGCTTATGTGATGAATCTGAATATGAGTGAGGCTAGACCGAAAGATATTAGAACAGTTTGTGACTTTCCTGATGTGTTTCCTGAAGAGTTGCCGGGTTTACCTCCTAACAGAGATGTTGAGTTTGTGGTTGAGACTGTTTCAGGGTCTACTCCAGTTTCTATAGCTCCGTAACGCATGGCTCCAAAAGAGTTGAAAGAATTGAAGAGTCAGTTGCAAGAGTTATTAGACCGTGGTTTCATTAGGCCTAGTAGTTCTCCTTGGGGTGCTCATGTGTTGTTTGTAAAGAAGAAAGATGGAAGTATGCATATGTGTATTGACTATAGACAGTTGAATCAGTTGACTGTGAAGAACAAGTATACGTTGCCTCGTATAGATGATTTGTTTGATCAATTGAGGGGTGCTTCGGTGTTCTCGAAGATAGATTTGAGATTAGGGTGCTATCAATTAAAAGTGAAAGAGTGTGATGTTCCGAAGACAACTTTTAGGACAAGGTATGGTCACTATGAGTTTCTTGTGATGCCATTTGGGCTCACGAATGCACCTGCAACATTCATGGATATAATGAACAGAATTTTTAGAGACTATCTAGACCATTTTGTAGTTGTTTTCATAGATGATATTCTTGTGTACTCGAAGACAGAAGAAGAGCATGATGAGCACTTGAGATTTGTGTTACAGAGGTTGTTGAGCAATCAGTTGTATGTGAAGCTTAGTAAATGTGAGTTCTAGATTCGAGAGGTTGCATTTTTTGGCCATGTTGTTTCGGCCGAAGGTATCCGTGTTGATCCATCGAAGATTGAGGCTATTGTTGAGTGGAAACAACCTAAGTCTGTGACTGAGATTAGGAGTTTCCTAGGATTAGCCGGTTACTATAGGAGATTTGTTGATGGTTTCTCTAGGGTAGCTGCTCCTTTGACTAAGTTGTTGCAAAAATGAGTTAAGTTTGAGTGGTCCGATGCAAGACAGAAGGACTTTGAGAAATTGAAAGAAGCTTTGACAAATGCTCCAGTGTTAGTGCAACCTGTTTCAGGTAAAGAGTTTGTGATTTATAGTGATGCTTCCTATATAGGTTTAGGTTGTGTTTTGATGCAAGAAAGAAGAGTTGTTGCTTATGCTTCTAGACAGTTGAGGGTTCATGAGAAGAACTATCCTACTCACGATATAGAGTTAGTTGTAGTTGTGTTTGCATTGAAAATTTGGCGTCACTACTTGTATGGTGAGAAGTGTATAGTTTACACCAATCATAAGAGCTTGAAGTATTTGATGACACATAGAGAGTTGAATTTGAGACAGAGAAGAATGCTTGAGTTATTAAAAGACTATGATTTGACCATTGAGTACCATCCGGGTAAGGCAAATGTAGTAGCCAATGCTTTGAGTAGAAAAGTTGCAGTCGAGTTGAGAGCTATGTTTGCTAGATTGAGTGTATCCGATGATGGTGGCTTGATCACCGAGTTGCAAGTGAAGCCTTCTTTGATTCAGTTGATTAGAGAGAAGCAATTGCAAGATGTGTCTTTAGTTCCTCATGTTCAGGACATAGCCGAAGGAAGACCGACCGAGTATAGTTTCAGTGGTGAGAATTTGTTGTGCTTTAGAGATAGAGTTGTTGTACTAGAAGATGTTGAGTTGAGACGTCTGATCTTGAGTGAAGCACATTAGAGTCCTTTTTCTATGCATCCGGGTAGTAGCAAGATGTACCATGACTTGAAAGATGATTGCTTCTGGGTTGGTTTGAAGAAGGATGTAGCCGAGTATGTGAGCCGTTGTATGGTTTGTCAGAGAGTGAAGGCAGAACATCAGGTTCCTTCAGGTTTGTTACAGCCTTTGAAGATTCTGGAATGGAAATGGGAGAGGATCACCATGGACTTTGTGTAGGGGTTACCGTTGTCTCCTTCGAAGAAGAATTCTGTTTGGGTGATTGTTGATAGATTCACTAAGTGTGCTCACTTCTTAGCAGTGAACACTACAGATTCTTTGGATAGGTTGGCAAACTTGTACATCCGTGAGATTGTGAGGCTTCATGGAGTTCCGAAGTCTATTGTTTCAGATAGAGATCCTATATTTACTTCGAGGTTCTGGGGTTGTTTGCATAGTGCTCTAGGTAGCCGTTTGCATTTCAGCACATCTTATCATCCGCAGTCCGATGGACAGTCAGAGCGAGTGATACAAATTCTAGAGGATATGCTTCATTGTTGTGTGATTGACTTCCAGGGTTCTTGGGAGAAACACTTACCTTTAGTTGAGTTTGCTTGCAACAACAGTTATCAGTCTAGTATTCAGATGGCTCCCTATGAGGCTTTGTATGGTAGACGATGTAGGACTCCGATTTGTTGGGCTGAAACTGGTCAGAAGTTGTTACCTGTGTCAGACTTGCTTAAGAGGACTACCGACAAAGTGAAGTTGATTTGTGACCATTTGAAAGCAGATTCCGACCGTCAGAAGTCTTATGCAGATTTGAAGAGAAAAGAGATTGAGTTCTCCGTGGGTGAGAAAGTGTTTCTGAAAGTATCTCCGTGGAAGAAGGTGATGAGATTTTACCAGAAAGGCAAGTTGAGTCCGAGGTTTATTGGTCCGTATGAGATAGTAGAGCGGATTGGGCCAGTAGCTTATCGTCTGATATTGCCTTCTGAGTTAGAGAAGATCCATGATGTGTTTCATGTGTCGATGCTTAGGAGATATAGATCAGATCCCTCTCATGTTATGCCTGGTTAGGAGATAGAGTTGAATCCGGATTTGTCTTATAATGAAGAGCCTATTGAGATACTTGCTTCAGATAGCAAGGTAATGCGTGGCAAGACCATAGAGTTGGTCAAGGTGTTGTAGAGATATAGAGGTGTAAAAGAGGCCACGTGGGAGAGAAAAGCTGATATGCTTGAGCAGTTTCCGTACTTGTTTCCGTCAGGTAATTTCGGGGACAAAATTCCTTAAGTGGGGAGAGTTGTAACACCCGGGTTTAGGGGTCGGGTGAAAATAATATTTTAATATTATGTTGGGTTCAATTTTATAATTTAAATGATAAAATATTTTTATGGGCCTCGTGATTTCAAAATGTTCAAGACTATGTTGGGCCTATCTCTTAAGTCCAAACCCATGGGCTTTAAGAGATGTGGGTTTGGCCATTCATTAATGTCATTTTAGTAAATAGTTGGTCTTCCAACTAAAACCCATTTTAGTTTTAATTCCTTACTATTAAAATAAACAAAAAATTCCCATCTTCTTCTCCAAACTCCAAAACCAACGACAAAAAGAAGCCCCTCCTTCTTTCACTATTCCATTCCCTTGCTCCTTCGTTTCAACTCAGTTTTGAAAGGTAATTTCGTTTTCGACTTGCTCTCAACTTCCTCTCTTCAAAAGTACAAGTAGTTTTCATTTTCATCAATGTTTTGGAATTGAGTTGTTAGAGGATTTGAATAAAAATGGTAGCTTTATGGTATTTAACTTAAAGTTTTGATTTAATGATGTTAGATATGGTGTTTGTGAGTCAAATGGTTCGACATATATGATTTTACATGATTTAAACTAATTTCGGATTTGGGTTTTCTGGGGGGGTTGAAGGGTTTTGGATGAGTTTTTGGGGTTGTTTTATGTTGGATTTTGAGGGCTGATGTTAGTATGATATATGAGGGTCACTTTGAGTGTGTTTGATGATTGTTTGGATGTTTGAAATGGAAGATTTCAGTGGGTTTTGTGGGCTGCTCGGGAATTCTATTTTGGGCATGATTTTTGGTGTTAGTTGCTTGGAAATGTTAATCAGGGTTGTTTCTGACGATTCGTTTTTGATTGTGGGTGTTTTGTATGTGTTTGGGTTTGATTAGAATCAAGGTTTGACATCGGTGAAGCATCAGGAGTGAATTCGGAAACTTGAAGGTGATTGCTTGCTTGGTAATTGAGCTTGAAAGTGAAGGTGAGTGGTTAATGTTTTCAAAGTGGTTTTTAAGTGTTTGGTTCAAGCATGTGGACTAGGTTGGGCTTGGTAGACCCACCTAGAGTTAGGATTAGGGTGGTAGCCTAATCCTGAGCTTAAATTAGAGACATTGGTTGAACTTTTAATTGATGTTTATGCCTCGTGATGTTTGTGTTATGATGATTATGTATAATGTGTTATACATGTATGTTGAGGCATGGTTGTGATGCATTGTTATATGCATGAGGTATGGGCATGATGTTAATCATGGTGAGTACGTGCTAAGCATGAAGTTGTATTTAAATGATATTGTGGATTGAGTTAAATGTTGGCACTAGTATGCTTGGGTACAAATGATCGATTATTAGGATGTTAGTGTGCACACGAGAGTCAAATGCGCGCGTGGTCTTGATGATGTTAGTCATCAAGATGGAGTACGGGTTCGCCCGGAAATTTTTCTTTATTTTCGTGATAGTCGGTGTTGAGTGTAATCCCATCGACGGGGCGTGAGGATGAGTGGAATCCCCTCCGCGAGACTGGTGATGAGTGAAATCCCACCGTGAGGTAAAGTTGTTGTTGGATGTGAGTTCCAACGTGTTTATCCGCGTATTCGAGTCATAGCTAGGTGCCAATATAAATTTATATGTGTATCAATGTGATGTGGAATGTGTTTTCCTATTTGGATGATTATATGTGTTTACATATCTTTTGGAAATGAGCTTGTTGACCATGACATATTATTGGATATTTGTTCATGCATCATTGACATTTTGGCTCTTGAGGATCGAAGGTAAGAACATGCATTTACCTTGGTTGAGATCGTGCTTGGACCCTACATTGTCGAGGTTTGTTTTAAAAGAGCTTACCCTCACTAAGCTTTATGCTTACGTTCTCTTTGTTCGGCAATGCAGATCCTTAGTTCGTAGGTTGCTAGCGCAAGAGGAAGGCCTCCAAGTTTGGTTGTTGGCTTTGAGTTTATCAAGTATGAATTTTAATGTTATGGACATGTAATAGTTAAGCAACGAGATTTGTGCAATTGTTGGTTGTTTAGGAGCTTGTTTAGACTCCTTAATTATGTTGTTTTTGTGTGACTTGTTGATGCCATGTTTGGATTGTAAAACCATGTCTTAATTGCTTACCATGTGTGTTGGCCAAATGCCTTTTGAGAATGCCTAAGTGTAGGGTTGTTGAAGCATGAAACCTTAAATGCTTATATGCCATCTTTTGATCAAATGCATGAATTCCTTGGTTGAATGTTGTTTGTTCATGTTGACTGCCTCGTATGATTAGATTTGGTTGATAAGTGTTGTATGTATGATTGAGGAGGATTAGGGAAGTCTCAAAATGCATTTAGAGTTGAGTTTCGTGTCGTTTTGTTGCATTTTTGTGTCTATCAGTGCAGGGCGTATCGGTACGCTTAAGGGTCGTATCGATACGATCCTACACTTTGGGACACAGAATCGGCAAGGGGTATCGATACACAGGGGTGTATCGATACGCTCTTTGTTCACTGGAATTCTGAGAATTTGGTGAGTGATTGGCGTATCGGTACGGTGTCTTTGCGTATCAATACGGTTGTATCTCGTTGACCACGAGATGTTGACCGAGAAGGGCGTATCGATACGCCCAAGGGTTGTATCGATACGGTCTTCCTCTGTTGACTGTTGGACGTTGACCTTGGTCAAGGCGTATCGATACCCTTGTCTGGTATTCGGAAATGCCTTGCACCCATGACTTTTCGAATACATTGACTGTTGACACTCCTCACTACAGATGGTTAACTATAGCCTTCCGAACACTATTGTCTAGCGATGCAAGTAGCCCAATCCACAAGGATACTCCGACCCCATCCCAGGACCTACCCATTCCTACAGACATATTTTCTTTTCCTCTTCTCAAGACATCATAAGCAAAGCCGTATAAGGCAACCACACACAAAACAAATAAACTACTCGTAAATTAGGTTATGAAACGGACCAAAGGAGCTCAATTTATAGTAGCAAATGAGAACACCACGCGACGACGTTTTACAAACCATTAAGGAAAGCCATCTATATGAACTTTTAATTCCTAGATTTTCAAAAAAAATATCGAGAAAATAGCTGAAATCACAAAATTGCCAAGCTCTTAATCAATAAGCCAAGAAGGTAGGCGCATGCACCTATCACCTCTAGTATCCGCCAATCAGGAACTCTCTCTTTCATCACGATCTACTATGAGTTGTCCAAATTGCCACATAAAAATAATAATAATAACAACAAACATGAAACACTAAACCAATAAATACCAAGCGAAGCACCAAAACACAATGTTCTACTTCTCAAAGTAGCAAGCACATGTCTTATCTTGCACAACCATCCAAAATATGGAAATGTTAAATAGCATTCCAAAATTAAAATCCGCTGCATAGCTTTACCAAGTTAAAAAGTTGAATACAGGGCACAAGATAACATATTACAAACTATGAAAAATAAAAAACAAAATGATTCTAGGCTATTGAAATCATTATGGTCCCTCTTATAATTCAATTTTCAACAAGAAATTTATTGGGCGAAGCAACCTACGCAGGGTATTTCCCAAAAAGCGATAAAAAGAGAAACATCCAAGCAAACACAACATATAAAAGCAGCACCTCGTTGCTTAACGAGTACACCAATGAAATTCAACAAGAGAGAATAAAAGAGGAGAAGTTTCACCTTTCGGTAAAATAAAACCAAATTAGAGATTAGAGCTTATAAAGAAATAAGAAAACACGATCCATCCATTTAAATGAATCATTCCATTTCACGCAATAAGGAAATATATTTATTCTCAACTCGTCTAGACTTGCGATCTAACAGAAATACGATCAGATTTTTCAGCTTCTTCACAATAAAGATTATTTCAAATAGGTTGTCTGCTGTAAAAATAACATGCAAGATGAACCTTAACCTGAACAATATACATATATATATATATATATATATATATATATATAATAGCCCAAATAACCCCACAAAACAAGTTTTTCCATCATGCGACAAAACAAAGAAATAAATAAAAACAAAAGTTATACACACTCGCTGCAATCACCCAAAGCACCCCTACCGTCTACTCCATTCGTAGCACTATTGCACTAGTTCAGGGAAGAGGGCGCATCTAAACCAGGTGTATAAGAAACTACAACGCTTCTATATTTCGCAGCAAAACTTTCCCACAAGGGCACATAGGGGTTTCTCATAACAAAATACGTTCCCACCTCAAAAAAAACACCAAAATCCACACCTCTGGGCTCTAACATCGAAAGGACCCTATGCTAACTAAAAGCTAAGAATGACAGCATCTCGGGATCTCTCCATCCCATCAACCATAAAGGCAAAAGTGATACCCGCAACTGCCTTAACTTTCTCCGCTACATCAACATCATGAGTAGCCTCTAGCACCATAATCTTATTTTGTGCGATTCTTTAAGCTCTGTCAATTCCCTTGTGAAATTTGCAAAGCTTTCATCTGCCGCTCTCTTCACTTGTTCCAACTTCTCTCTCAGACCTCAAATCTCAGTCTTAAAACTCTACTTCGTGGTCTCAACAACTTATTCTTAATTCTAAGAGTACAATAACTCGTATTTTGTTTATTAGCAATATCATCCACATGCTTCCTATGCAAGTCCTTTAATCACGCTAGAATATCCAGCTCATGCTTTTCTTGCAACTCTATCAATTGAGCAACATAACATTCCACATGCGAACGCAAATCAACATTCTCCTCAAAAAGACCTAAGTAACCTTGCACATGTGAATGCAACTTCGCATTTTCCTCAAGAAGGACCTTCACATTCCTTTCCACGTTAAGCTGAACACAACCTAATTCCTGAATGAGACCTCAACCCCCCTCAACGCTCCTCCTGATATTAGTACATGGTGGAAAAGTGCCACCATTATTCGTATACAAATCATATAACATCCTACAAGCAGATTCAGGATGTAACCAATTTTTGGACCCCGACACCCTCCTCCAAGGATAAAACGCGCTTCACAGAGCGAAGGGTTCATTGTCTTCGCACGAAGAAATGTCACTAGATAAAGGGACCGGAGGAATCACCGCAACATCTAAAAAATATGTGAGCCCAACAGATGCAACCACAGAGGGTACGTCTTCAGCAAAGCAATGTATAACAATGGGATCAGTAGAAGTTGACCCCGCAAACAAACCCACTAAACAAATCATGTCACAAAGTAAGTACAAATGCCACTAAAAGAAACATTAATACATTACTTAAAATACCTGACGCGCACAAACACTAGATAGACCATCATTTAAGCTGGCAAGAACAACACCCCCAATAGCGCTCGTCATAGCCTCGTGAGAGGAGCTGTGAAGTTCAAGCACAAATTGAGCATCACGATTTAGCCCAGGAAAAACATCGGTAATGTTGCGTGTAAAATAGTCTATCGCAATTATAGTGCAAGTATACACGACGCAAGTAGTAAAGTGATACTAAGTATCGGATATCGTCTCCACAGGGATTGGGCTAATGACTCCACCTAAATTCACTGCACGAAGTAAAGAGAAATATTTTAAGAGAATTGTCACGAATATTAAAGTAAAAACGTAAATAAAAGATTGAGATATCAAGATAGAGAGAATGGGCTGGTATTGAGTTGCTCAGTAGTGTAGGTATTGAATTGCTTAGGATCTCCAGTTCTGTCGTCGCACCCGTCGCCGACAGCACCTGTCGCGGCGTCTGTCCGTTAGCTGTCGCGGCAGCGAACACTAACTCCGTACTTCAAGCTTGGCAAGAATCCCTGATCTGCCTTGCCCTATCCCTAGGCACAAGTCTGTCGATGATCACGTCTTTGATGATACCTCCCGGCGTGAATCGAAGGATGAACACCGATGTGTATGAATTCTTCCTTAGCCACTTAACCTCGCCTTATCCCTAAGCACGAGATGGTTCAACTATAAACTAGAGAACGCGCTTTTACCTCTTTCGTATACTTAACTCTCCCGATGCTAAGTAAATAGATAACCTCACAATGCTCTCCCGATGCTCTTGCAAGATATTAAAACCAAGATAAAAGAACTTGAAGTTTATTTTATTGAACTTGAAAAATCCTAAAACAAAGCAACCCTTGCAACTACTTTACAAAACAACCCGTGGCCCTAGGGGGAATTTAGAACATATCGGTGACAGGTAAACGACAGGGTTTAGGTTTCGGTTATGGGGTAGTCGGCTATGCCCTAGGTTTAATCTATGCCCTTTATATAAGCTTTGGGCTCAAGTTATCTAAGGTAACAAGGATTACAACTTTAATTAAAAGTAAGATTCTAATAAAGACTAAATCTCTAAGGATTCCTACTTTTCAGCGGCCTCCTTGTTTCATGGAAATTCCTCTCCTTGAGCTTTGGCTTGACATATCTTTTGATCCAGGGCTTGGAAAAATATTCGGCTTCCACACGACAGACGAGTAGATTTTTCTCTATCTATCGAGGTCCACTTCACTTTTCCTCTTCATAAATCTGCTGTCACCATGCTGTCACGACAGGTCCATGACAGGTTCGTCTTCTTCAGCTACTTGTCCAGTTTAGCTCTCCTGCTTATCTGCCCTGCGCCTGCCTTCGACATCTACTGTGACAGATACCTGCAAAAATAGCCATCTTTCAGTAGAATCCGTGCCTTTTATATAATTGTGATGTTTTATTAAAAACTAACCTAAATGCAATACAATGATGCTTGAATGCAGCAGAAATATGGGTTTAAAAAGGTGTAAATGATAGAACTTTTACACACTCAACACACCCCCAAACTCAAGTTTTTGCTTGCCCTCAAGCAATGAAGACTTAAAAGAAAACTGAAAATTTTTGTGTTGGCCTTCAAACAGTGAACTGTCCCTTACCTGTCGCTCATTCTCTATGGCGGCAGCAACCTGTTGGAAGGGTTAGGATCTGTCCGGAATTTCTCTATAGCTCTCGTGCAGTGTGTGCATGCTTGTGAACAGTTATATGCTAAGACTCTCTTAGTTTCACTAGAATATTCAACTTCTTAACTTGAATTTTTATGCCAAAGTTTACTTTCTTTTAGAAGGCACATTTTCATGCTTTTTCTTCTATTTTCAAGCTAAGTTTTTCTAGAGCCAGTTTTGGGCACCTCTAGTTAGCTTCCTAGAGCCGGTTTCGGGCACCTCTAGGTTTTTGATTTTCTTTTGCTAAACTTCTTTCCTAGAGCCAGTGTTAGGCACCTCTAGGGGCTATCCAAGTTCTAAGCTTCCTATTCTAGTTTGGCTAAAAGAAATCTAAGCAATATAACAGTCACAAAAGTGTTTAAGTTTTCAGAACTATAGAAAGGCTCTAAATTTTTCCTTAACCTGTCCTAAAGATGCTGCCACGACAGAGCCGTCATGACAGGTAAGTTATCATCACAGTTTTAAGCCAACAGTTTAGATTTTCTTATTTTTCTGATTTTTTTTTAAAAGAACTTAACTAATAAGACACAACAATTAAACAAAAGATGTGCTAAAGACTCCATTAAATATGGAGGGTTGCCACCCCCAAACTCGAGGGTTGCATTGCCCTCAATGCAAAATGACATAAAAACAAAGAAAGAAAAACATGATAAATAAAAGTACATCACAAATATATAAGGGCAGGCAGCAATAAGAGGAGTAAAAGAAATAAAAACTTAAATTTTATTCGCTGTCCTCGCTGCTGCTGCTGACGCGGATCTGATGGTAGCGTCTGCGTTGGGGAGGTGGCTGGGCAGGTTCCGGAGCAGGTTGATCAACAGGTTCATCAGCTTGTTGAGGTGCAGGTTCTTCCTCCGGTTGGGGGACAGGGTCGTCAGCAGGTTGAAGGGCAGGTGGCTCCACTAGTCGGACATCAGAACTGCTGCTGCTGTCCCAGCTGCCACTCGTGATGGCTTTGGACAGCATTCTCTTGTTGGCCACATGCTTAATTCTTTTCACCCGCGTGAAGGCGCTGTCCAAGTTCCTCCGGACAAGAGGGCTGTCATCAGTGGCAGCTCGCTTGGTGCCTCTAGGGGAAGTGTCCGCCGGTGGGCTGCCGGCTGCTGTCGGGGAAGGTGTGGAGGAGGCAGATTCTTCGTGGGGAGAGACAGGTGGTGTGGGAGTGGGGGAGGGGATATTGAAATAATGGGCGGGGAAGGTGGGGAAAATGACATCCGGAAAATTCAAAGTATTGGTAATGAAATTTACCGTTGCATTGGAGAAGTCGCGGATGAATGTCATCAAACCCATCTGGCGCTCCTCTATCCTCAGGATGGCAGCTAAGATGTGGGCGTTCTGATCTGCCGGAGCGGTGTTGGTCGCAGCTTCTGGGGCAGGTTCGGTGGCAGGTTCATCATCAGACTCAGCAGGAGGGGCGTTTGGATCGAAGGCGTTGAGGGGCGATACGACGATGATCTCCATGAGGCTGGAGATGTTGCTGTCGGTCCAGCCGCTGCCCTTCTTGATTTTGTCTGAAGGGTCTTCTGGTACGGCAGCGCAGCGGCAGAGGGCAGTGATTGTGAAGGGCAGGCATAGTCGTGAATCTGATCGGAAGGCACAATCGAGAATGCTGTCTCGCATGTACCTACCCACATTGATGGGCCTGTCATGCATGATAGAGTGGATGAGGGCCAACCGCTGTCTGTTGACTGTCGTGTGGTGGGATGAGGGCAGGATACGCTTTTTGATAAAAGCATTCCATAGTTTTGCCTCGGGGAGTAGCTCTGCCCTGTTGACGGAGTTGGGGTTCTTCTTGCTGGTGCTCCAGGTCGTGCCCTCCTCTGTCAACTCCCTCATGACAGCATCATGTCCGGCAGCATCGAGGGTGTCCCAAAACTGTTGATGAGCATCGTCAGTGGGGCCAAAGAAGAGGTCGAATACATGGTTGATGCTGCTGGCGGTGAAAGGAACTGTCACTCCTCGGACGACGACAGATGTCGCCATCTTACTTTCGATCGCCTCGTAAAATTCCCTGACCAGAGTGTCGTTAAGCTCTGCCGGCTGCTCGGCAAAGTCCTCCCAAAGTTGTGCCGTAATGGCCTTCATAATGAACGGCCGGAGTCCAAAAAGAGGGGCATCTCTGTTATAGATGAAGCTCCGTTCCTCCCATAGTTCCTTGTTGGCGAACGGGGATGCTGCTGCTGAAGAAGAGGCGGCAGCAGCATTCTGGCGAGTTTGTCGTGAAGACATTTTTGGTTGCAAGGGCTGAAAAAGAAAGAAAGTAGATAAAACTAGAAGAGAATACAAGAGAGAAAAATCAGAAGTGAGGAAAAATGAAAGGGGGAAGGGGTTTATATAGCGGTCGAGTAGCTGCCCATTTAATGCCGCAACGGCAGGCGGGAATAACGGGGCGGCAGATTGGATATTGCGTGTCTGACGCGTCTGACACGCATTAATGCATCTGCTGTGCGTCTGTCGCACGTTTCTTCGTCTGCTGTGCGTCTGTTGACAGCATGTCAAATCCGTCTGCGCCGGCAGCCGAAACGACAGGTTACCATAAATGGGCTTTATTGGGCTGATGTATGGGCGGTGGGCTTGGGCCACTTCTTCTTTCTCACTTGACTCCTTTATTTCCTAAAAACTGAAATTAAAAACAAAACATTATTAAAATAAATCTAATTCCTAGTAAATAATAATAAAAAAAGTAAAAATAAAAACTAGGTTAAATTAGGGATGCCTTGTGGGGCATCACCTAAGGTAACCACTTCCTGTATTCCTGGGGCTTCAGTCCCCTGATAATGCTTGAGGCGTTGTCCATTGACTTTGAATTGGTGCCCGTCCTTTAATGATTGAATTGTAATGGCACCATGGGGGAAAACTTGAATTACTTGGAACGGACCAGACCATCTAGATTTAAGCTTCCCTGGGAAGAGTTTCAATCTAGAATTAAACAACAATACCAGCTGCCCTGGGCAGAACTGTCGTGGCAGCAACTTTTTGTCATGCCACTTCTTTGTTTTCTCTTTGTATATTCTTGCGTTTTCGTAGGCCATCGTCCGTATTTCATCGATCTCATTCAAATCTAACAGCCTTTTCTGGCCTGCCTTGTCCAAGTCCATGTTTACTGCCTTGATTGCCCAATATGCCTTGTGCTCTATCTCGACAGGCAGGTGGCAGGTTTTCCCATAGATCAATCGGAATGGAGACATGCCTAATGGAGTTTTGAAAGCTGTCCTGTATGCCCATAATGCATCATTCAGAAGTAGAGACCAATCTTTCCTAGTTGGTTTAACCATCTTTTCAAGAATGTTCTTCACTTCCCTGTTGGAAATCTCAGCCTATCCATTGGTCTGTGGGTGGTATGCTGTCGCGATCCTGTGCTTGACACCATATTTTCTCAAGGCGGCAGCAATTACCCTGTTGTCAAAATGTCTCCCTTCATCACTGATAATCGCCCTCGGGATGCCAAATCTAGAAAAGATGTTTTTGTGCAAAAACTTTTGGACCGTTTTGGCATCATTCTTTTGAGTTGCGATTGCTTCTACCCACTTGGAGACATAATCTACTGCTAGGAGGATGTAAAGATTTCCACACGAAGATGGAAAAGGTCCCATAAAATCAATCCCCCAAACGTCGAAGATTTCGACTTCTAAAATATTCTGTAGTGGCATCTCGTTTCTCCTCGAGATATTACCTGTCCGCTGGCACCTGTCACAGTTTTTGTAAAATTCCTGTACGTCCTTATACAGTGTCGGCCAGTAGAACCCTGACTGCAGCACCTTGGCAGCGGTTTTATTGCCTCCTAAGTGTCCTCCGTATTGTGAAGCATGACAGTGATGGAGAATGTCTTCTTGTTCTTCTTGTGGTACACATCTCCTTATAACCTGATCTGCGCACATCTTGAAAAGAAGAGGTTCGTCCCAATAATAATGTTTAACATCATTTTGAAACCTCTTCCTGGCTTGATAAGTAAGATCAGAAGGTAATATTCCGCTAACTATAAAATTAACGAAATCAGCATACCAGGGAAGGTTAGAAGACTTACCTGTCGCCATGGCTGTCGCGACAGCTATTGCGGCAGCAAAGAGCTGCTCATCTGGGAAGGTCTCTAGTATGTGTGTCTCATCTACAGGTAGACTCTGTCCCATCTCCAACCTCGACAAGTGATCTGCCACCTGATTTTCTGTCCCCTTTTTGTCTTTGATTTCAAGGTCGAACTCTTGTAATAGTAAGATCCACCGTATCAACCTAGGCTTTGCATCCTTTTTTGCAAATAAATACTTGAGGGCAGAGTGGTCGGTGTGTATTATAACCTTCGTTCCAAGTATGTAAGAACGAAACTTGTCGATGGAGAACACCACAGCTAACAGCTCCTTTTCTGTGGTGGTATAATTCACTTGGGCATCATTCAATGTTTTGCTGGCATAATATATGACATGAAACAGCCTGTCCTTGCGCTGCCCAAGTGCTGCCCCGACAGCATAGTCACTAGCATCACACATAATTTCAAACGGTTGCGTCCAGTCTGGTGGCTGTACTATGGGGGCTGTCACTAGCTTTTCCTTCAGAACCTTGAATGCTTCAGTACATTCTTCATTAAAGTCGAAGGGTCGGTTCTGCTCTAAGAGATGACATAGGGGTTTCGTGATTTTTGAGAAATTGGCGATGAATCTCCTATAAAAACCAGCATGCCCTAAAAAACTCCTAATTCCCTTGACTGTGGTTGGCGGCGGCAACTTCTCTATGACCTCTATTTTTGCCCTGTCGACTTCTATCCCACGGCAGCTAATCTTATGGCCTAAAACTATCCCTTCATCTACCATAAAATGGCATTTTTCCCAATTAAGAACAAGATTAGCTTTTTCACATCTTTCAAGTACCTTTTGAAGGTTGCCGAGGCAGCTTTCAAAATCTTCTCCAAAGACAGAAAAATCATCCATGAAGATCTCAAGGAAGTCCTCAACCATGTCGGAGAATATAGCCATCATGCACCTTTGGAAGGTGGCAGGTGCGTTACAGAGTCCAAACGGCATCCTCCTAAATGCGTATGTTCCGTAGGGGCAGGTGAAAGTCGTTTTCTCTTGATCCTCTGGTGCAATAGCGATTTGGTTATAACCTGAGTAACCATCAAGAAAACAATAGTAAGGTTTACCCGCTAATCTATCAAGCATTTGATCAATAAAGGGTAAAGGAAAGTGGTCTTTTCGGGTAGCTTTGTTAAGCTTCCGATAGTCCATACAAACCCTCCAACCGGTCACAGTCCTGGTTGGGATTAACTCATTGTTTTCGTTGGTTATCACGGTCATGCCTCCTTTCTTGGGAACACATTGCACCGGGCTTACCCATTTGCTATCGGAGATGGCGTAAATAATACCAGCATCTAACCATTTAATTATTTCTTTACGCACTACCTCCTTCATTGCAAGGTTTAACCGCCGTTGGGCATCAATAGTCGGCTTATGATCTTCCTCTAGGAGGATTTTGTGCATACAGATTGCCGGACTAATGCCCTGAATGTCTGCTATAGTCCATCCTATCGCCCTTTTATGCTGCCTCAACATGTCAATCAGCTGTCGTTCCTGTTCCTGCGGCAGCTTAGCAGAGATGATTACGGGCAGTGTTTTATCACAACCAAGATAAGCATATTTGAGCTGCTCTGGCAGGGGCTTAAGTTCTAAGATAGGTGGTTCAACAGTAGATGGCTTTTTGATTAAATGGTTATCCGAAGTGTAATTCAAGGGTTCGAATAACTTACCTGGGCGATGTTCTAACCAGTCTACCTCCTCATGACCTTCAGTATCAGATGTATCGGATTCAGAGGAGTCGCTGTCGTCGGTGCTGTCGTCGTTGCTGTCGTGACAGGCTTGTAAATGGCTGTCGCAGCAGTGACCAAATTTTATATCCCGGCAGCCCGACCTGATGCAGGGTTGATCAAAGGTCACCTCAATGATGGCCTTGCATTCTTCATCCACATCAGCATGTTTCATTGCTTGGAGAACATTCAGCTTAATTTCTTGATCGTTTACGCGCATGGTGAGTTCTCCTTTCTCCACATTAATCAATGATCTTCCCGTGGCTAAGAAAGGTCGCCCTAGGATGACTGGTGCGTTCTCATCTGCCTCACAATCTAAAATAAGAAAGTCAGCAGGAAAAATAAGTTTATCCACTCTTACCAAGATGTCTTCAAATTTTCCCTCGGGGTGAACGTAAGAGCGGTCGGCTAGCTGTAGGGTAACTGTCGTGGGCCGCGCCTTGCCAATACCTAGTTTCTGAAAAACAGATTTGGGCATTAGATTAACACTAGCACCAAGATCACATAATGCCTTACCCACAAATTTATCGCAGATTACGCAAGGTATGAGGAAGCTCCCCGGATCCTTCTTTTTCTGGGGTGGTTGTCGATGAAGAATACTCATGCAACCTTCTTGCATCCTTACCGTTTCAAATTCCCCAAGTTTAGATTTTTTAGACATGACATCTTTGAGAAATTTAGCATAACCGGGCATTTCCCTAACAGCATCTAACAACGGAATGTTAATATGAACCTGTTTAAAAATATCATAAATTTTTTTAAGTTGAGATTCATGCTTAGCTTGCTGTATTCGTTGCGGAAAAGGTGGTGGAGGACGGTAACCAGCAATGCGTCCTTCCCACTGCATGCGAATCTGAGGACGATACTCATCTTTTTTCTCCTCTGTCGCTTCTGCTGTCGTAACAGGCTCATCGGCAGCAGTCTGTTTATCACCTGTCGGGGCAGCTTCCTCGGCAGGTTTATCCAAAGCAGGTTCCTTTTCTGTTTCAGCTTCTTTTTTCGGCCCTGGTAACTTTTTCCCACTTCTAGTCGTAATCGCCTTACATTGCTCGTGTGGGGGCGGTCTAGCATTTTCAGTATTGCTAGGGAAACCTCCATTCTGCCGTGGCTTAATATGCTGCGACACCTGACCCATTTGTGTCTCTAGAGATTTCAAGGTGGCCTCATGATTTGTCATTCTCATCTTAGTTTCATCCATAAAGTCTTCCGTTTTCTTGACAAACTTATTGATGTTCTCCATATACGTACCAGTCTGAGACATAAAGGTGGCCAGAGTCTGCTCCAATATACTACTCGTGGCAGGTGGTGGCTGCTGTTGTTGCTGAGGCGGCAGGTTCTGCGGCTGCGGCTGCTGTCGCGTCAACAATCTAGGACCCCCTTGATTCTGATTATATGCTTGCGGATTTAGGGCATTGTTAGGGTTACTCCAGGAAAATTTGGGATCTTTCCTCCAATTAGGGTTGTAATTGTTGGAATTGTAGTTTGGCTTGTAATTTCCAACATATTTTCCTTCTTCTATATTTATAGGGCACTCATCCCTACTATGATTTCCCTCACATGTAGCACAAACTTCCTCGACAGCAAACCCTCGTACTTCCTCTTCACTCAATAAGTGTTTCATGGCTTTGGTGAGGAATGCTACCTGTGATTTCATAGTGCTGTCGGCTTCATAATCCTTGACAGCAAGTACCCGTTTACCCCCTCTTCTAGCGGTTGGAAACTGCTCCTCATTCTTAGCCAGATGTTTCAAAACTTGCAGGGCCTCGTCCGGATCTTTATCCAATAATAGTCCATTCGCTGCAGAATCAATTCGAATGCGAGTTTGTAAGTTAGCAGCATTATAAAACTTAGTTACCTGATTCCAGACGGGGAATCCATGCATTGGGCAGTTTCGTAGAAGAGTTGTGAATCTGTCCCAGGCCTCGTGCATTGGCTCGTCATCTTCCTGTTGAAAAGTAGCAATTTCATTACGTAATCGCTCAGCTAAATGTGAGGGATTAAAACGAGACAAAAATTCACGAGTTAAATCTGCCCAAGTCATAATAGAACCCGGTGTAAGTTTATTCCACCAAGTTTTAGCTCTATCCCTCAATGAATGGGGGAATAACCGAAGCCTCAGTATCTCCGGACTAACTCCTGGTAGTCTAAACGAACCACAGATCTCCTGGAACATTTTGAGATGCTCCCTGGCATCTTCTGTCGCAGAACCACTGAACTGTCCGGCGTTGTTGATCATACTAAACATGACAGGTTTAAGCTCGAAGTTGTCGACATCAATATCTGGCAGCGTGGTCTCCAGCTCTACATGATCGTTCAGCATGTAGTCACGACATGACCGTCGTCCACCTGCCGCGGGCGGATCACCGACAGGCGGGATTTCTTCACCGACAGGCTGATTACGGGCCATCTGCTCTAGCTGTTCTTCAAGGTATTCGTTTCGGTCTAAGAGGTGGCGAATCTGTTTCTTGAGATTAAAGGAACGTTCGATCTCTGGATCTAATTTATACTCAGGATCTTCACCTCTTTTCGATCTGCGCATAAACAGGAAAACCTTGTGAAAAGCAAGAGTTTAAAACACAAAAGAAAAATTAAAGAAAAGTAAAAATAAAAACAAAAACAAAAACGAAAATAAAAACAAAAAGTGCAAGGAAAGAAAGGTGTAGTTATGTTGCCAATCCCCGGCAACGGCGCCAAAAACTTGTTGCGTGTAAAATAGTCTATCGCAATTATAGTGCAAGTATACACGACGCAAGTAGTAAAGTGATACTAAGTATCGGATATCGTCTCCACAGGGATTGGGCTAATGACTCCACCTAAATTCACTGCACGAAGTAAAGAGAAATATTTTAAGAGAATTGTCACGAATATTAAAGTAAAAACGTAAATAAAAGATTGAGATATCAAGATAGAGAGAATGGGCTGGTATTGAGTTGCTCAGTAGTGTAGGTATTGAATTGCTTAGGATCTCCAGTTCTGTCGTCGCACCCGTCGCCGACAGCACCTGTCGCGGCGTCTGTCCGTTAGCTGTCGCGGCAGCGAACACTAACTCCGTACTTCAAGCTTGGCAAGAATCCCTGATCTGCCTTGCCCTATCCCTAGGCACAAGTCTGTCGATGATCACGTCTTTGATGATACCTCCCGGCGTGAATCGAAGGATGAACACCGATGTGTATGAATTCTTCCTTAGCCACTTAACCTCGCCTTATCCCTAAGCACGAGATGGTTCAACTATAAACTAGAGAACGCGCTTTTACCTCTTTCGTATACTTAACTCTCCCGATGCTAAGTAAATAGATAACCTCACAATGCTCTCCCGATGCTCTTGCAAGATATTAAAACCAAGATAAAAGAACTTGAAGTTTATTTTATTGAACTTGAAAAATCCTAAAACAAAGCAACCCTTGCAACTACTTTACAAAATAACCCGTGGCCCTAGGGGGAATTTAGAACATATCGGTGACAGGTAAACGGCAGGGTTTAGGTTTCGGTTATGGGGTAGTCAGCTATGCCCTAGGTTTAATCTATGCCCTTTATATAAGCTTTGGGCTCAAGTTATCTAAGGTAACAAGGATTACAACTTTAATTAAAAGTAAGATTCTAATAAAGACTAAATCTCTAAGGATTCCTACTTTTCAGCCGCCTCCTTGTTTCATGGAAATTCCTCTCCTTGAGCTTTGGCTTGACATATCTTTTGATCCGGGGCTTGGAAAAATATTCGGCTTCCACACGACAGACGAGCAGATTTTTCTCTATCTATCGAGGTCCACTTCACTTTTCCTCTTCATAAATCTGCTGTCACCATGCTGTCACGACAGGTCCATGACAGGTTCGTCTTCTTCAGCTACTTGTCCAGTTTAGCTCTCCTGCTTATCTGCCCTGCGCCTGCCTTCGACATCTACTGTGACAGATACCTGCAAAAATAGCCATCTTTCAGTAGAATCCGTGCCTTTTATATAATTGTGATGTTTTATTAAAAACTAACCTAAATGCAATGCAATGATGCTTGAATGCAGCAGAAATATGGGTTTAAAAAGGTGTAAATGATAGAACTTTTACACACTCAACAGGTAACCCCAAAATCAAGCACTGGCCCCTTTCTTAACATATTTTCATCAGTACTCAAAGGATGCTTTTTTGAGCTATAAGCCCTCATTCGCATTGTCACACTTTCATGTGCCGCCTCCACAACGTCTTTTAGAACTCCTACAAAGACATGCTGGCCGCGAGGGGAAATCCCCAAATAAGGAGTTGTAGGAGTTAAATCTACTAAAGACGTCGCACCAGTAGCTAACGCCACCAAATAGGGTGAACTCACTTCTCCGCTGCTAAAAGCATTTGACGGTGCCATTATTACTAGCCTTTACGAACCCAAAGAATCGTTGCTACCCACAAAGGGTAGAGTATCTAACACCACAATCCGATCTTTTGTTTCATCACGAACGACCTGAAAATGGGAAATTGTAGTACGTGCGAAACATACGACAAGGTGGATCACTTTCTAGCCTCATGATAAGCCTCAAGTCAGCAGGTGACATTTTTCCAATTTTAGGCGGCACAAACCTATCCTTCGTTGGTTGGTGCCATACAATAGGGAATAGATAACACCCAACAATACATTCCACTTTGATATACTTTGCCCTATGCAAGCAAAGATTGCCACTTTGATTGCTCATCAATGGCTCTTTCCCTCTACTGTGACAAATAATAATGAAACCCTTCACATTCTTGCCATGGCCAGCCGTCACATTACAAAAATAGAGGTATACATTTATAGAAGGTTCATTTCTATGAATCTTACAATTCAAAAAGTAAGCCACCAAAGTCCACTAACTAGTTCCGCCTAATTGACCCGATATTACGTCAATCCAGTTTAACCAGTTCACGAAGAAGGGATGCAGCGGAAAATGGAACTCAACTTCAAAAGCAAACATGGGGATAAAAAACCATAACAATTCCTCGTCAGAACATGTACTCAGGCAAAATGTCCCAACGGGCATGCTAAACCAATAACGAAAATGATCAACGACAAGATGACCCCGACACTCCAACATCGTCAACAACTTGCCTGGTTTGGTAGTACAATGAACCTCGTCGCTCAACATAACACATGATTCATCCATTAACACGAGATAGATTGTATTTCTCCTTCCAACGCTCTCATCTACTCTTCTCAACAAAAGCTCAAAAACAAAAAATAAGACAAATAAAGTAAAACCTAAGAATGCTTGCTAAAGTTCATTTATAACTAAGAGCCATATCTTTCTTGACACACTTTGCTACTGAAAAGATTCATCATGTGACACTTCACACGCAGCGATTTACTCCCAAAGAAAATCAACCGATTCATCAACGAATTCCATTTGCATGACATTTCATAAGACATTCATGCCTCCCATATCAACGGTCATCTTATTCAAATTCCCCAGGTTTGTCAAGGCCACTTTATAACCTTTTCTCATATGGGGGCAACTATTAGTACCTACAAACACATGCTGCCACATGTCAAAACTAGAGCAAGTAAGACTACAGACGTCATAATATAAGAGATGTTCGACAATGAGCGTCACGACACGGGCAAACCACAACGCACAGGATCACTCGCAAACTATGCGATACCCTCTACAATCTTTGGCAAACAGATAGAAACAAAAACAACATCGCACCTCATCTGTTGGTCACATGACAACACACGTGCCTATCATAGATGCCAAGAAGTACTTAGGACGTTAAGTCATAGCTAGTCCAATCAACGCGCCACGATAACCTCACCTCGACACTTGTCCAAGTGGTATAAAATTGGGCATGCATTCTAGAGGAACTAAGGCTTTTCATTTCCTGGAACCATTACCACCCTAAAGCAAGAGCAATACTTAATTCACTATATGAGAATTAGAATTTTAAGGGATACGATTGTCTGGACATCCTCTTAGTTCACTATAAGGTTTCACTCCATTCATCCTTTCAGTTCATTTTTATTTAAGTAATTATTTAAAATTCTAACATTTCACTCGATTACACAAATTTATATTTGATTATTAATGACTTGTATTTCCTAGAGAAAAAAATACGTCAAGTTAAATCACTAGTTGATTCTGATACAAGTTTCACACACACACACATACACACACACACACACACACACACACACACACACACACACACACACACACACACACACACACACACACACACACACACACACACACACACACACACACACACACACACACACACACACACACACACACACACACACACACACACACACACACACACACACACACACACACACACACACACACACACACACACACACACACACACACACACACATATATATATATATATATATATATATATTAAACTGTAATTCAACGACCTATTATATGATTCAACGAGAATTATACATAAAAAAGTATTTAATCATACAAAGAAAGAGGAAAGAACATTAAACACTTCAATTACTTTTATTGATTTTTCAAGTTTAAATTGTAATTAAACTAATCCCAAACTTTGAAAAAAATAAATTACTAATTTTGATGAATAAAATTAAAGATTATTTTATCTAACACTAACAATAAGATGTAAAAGTTCCACAAGCAAGGTAATGAAACAAGGGCAATACTTTACTAATAAACGATTTCAAGGTTATAAATGAACTACAACTAATACATCTTTACCCAATATATTTTTTTTAAAACTATAAATGTAATATAATTATTTTTTATTTTTTAATATAATTAGAAGAGATACTAAGTTAACTCAAAGAAACATTTTAGCTTGTCGTACTATCCTGATGCAATTCCTCCAATATCTTAGCAGGAGCATCTAAAAATCTACAGTTTTCGAAAAGAATGTCTCATGCCAACTTCACCATTGTAAACGTAATAAGATTGACCCACGCCTTATATAGCCGAAGCGAATTGACAATCACTTTTCAACAAAGCATACATGTGATGCAAAAGTGAAACTCCACATATGACCAATATCATAATATTTTTACCATTAAAAATTATTTAAGGTTTATGCATAAAAAATGAACAAAACTCATTTCATCTTAATATTACGTTCTCTCATCATAAAAAGGCTTAATGGGAAAAAGTGCCTAAACTATACGTTTTTTCCAGATAGGTGCCTAAAGTATTTTTGAGCCAAAGTAACGTTTTCACCGTTATCATTTTAGGTGCATGATCATTGGAAGACGAATTTCAGCATAAGGTTTATGCGTACTCCAAGATTGCATAACGCCTTCCCGACATAGTGATTTCCGATTGCACATGGTATTGTAAAACTGTCGGGATCTTTAAGCTTGGGTAGCATTCGGTTATGTAGCATTGCCATGCATTCTTCTATCACAACAATCGTTTCGAATTCTCCTAAGCTAGTCCTCTTAGAGACTATGTCTTTAAGGAACTTATCATAATTCGGCATTTGCTCGATTGCCTCAACCAATGGCAAGTTGATGTGAACTTGCTTTAAGATGTCGACGAACTTCTTGAATTGGTACTCTTACTTTTGTCATTTCAATCTCGGTGGGAAAGGTGGTGGAAGTTGGATGTCCTCAATCTTTTCATTGGTTTGGAACTTGATTGATGGCACTGGCGAGGCATCATGTATTATCGCGGAACAGTTGATGTTGTCGAGGCATTTGTACTTGTAGTTGCCGAGGCATCAAGACTTGCCTTAGAATTTTCCAATTCACCAGTTTTGCCAGAAGTTTGGTTGCTGGATTCATCCTCCTGAACACAGGATTGCTCCTTTGGTTGAGTGTTCTTCGTTAAATGGGTTTGAGCTTCCTTAAATTGTCAGTCACTCTGAGTGGTGATTGTTTTGCATTGCTCATGGTCAATTTCCCTTGCGACCTCAGTATAGCTAGGTAAACCTCATTGTGGTATTTTATTCAGATTTTGGGTGAACTTTCCAACTTGAGTCTCCAATAACTTTAGGGTTGCCTCCTGATTCTGCAATCTCATCTCAGTCATGTTAATAAAAGCATTAGTACTTTTCATAAAATTACTATTATCAGCCATATAAGATTCCATTTTTAACATGAACGCATTAAGAGAGTTTTCCAAAGAACTAGATGGGGTTGATTTTGTTGTGACATCGGTTGCCGAGGCATGTTCTATTGAAATCCTGATGCTTGTGCATTCTGATTGTTCTAATTGAGAAGATTGTTGGGATTGCTCCATGAGAAATTTGGGTGCTTCTTCCAGGCTGGATTGTAGGTGTTAGACATCACATTATTGTTCTGGTTGTAGTTTCCAACATAAAAACTGGACTCTGGGTTTTGTGGACACTCAAAAGAATCATGTTTATCATTATATAAATCACAAAAGGAACCTACTACCTTGAACTCATGTGAGTTGCTTGGTCGTTGCATGTTCTTAGCCAAATTGGTTAAGGTAGCCAATTGTGTGAGAATTGAATCCGATGACTCAAGCTTGTTTATCGTGGCATGGCGTCTGACTCCTCATCTTCTGGTAGTTGGGAACTAATAATCATTTTTAGCAAGTCTGTTCAAAATCTCCATTGCTTCTTCTGGTGGCTTGTCAAGGAGTATGCCATTTTCCGAGGCATTTAGCATCATCCTTGTCGGTGTGTTTACCGCGTTGTAAAACATTGTCACTTGTGTCCATACTGGGAATCTGTGTATGGGACATTTCTGTAAAAATTATCTATATCGCTCCTCGGCAACGGTGCCAAAAACTTGTTGCGCGTAATAAGTGCTTTGCAATTGGTGCAAATGTACAAGTTACAAGTTATAGTATAGAAAGATATCGCCTCCATGGGGATTGGTGCTACTTCAGGAATTTAACTTCTCGAACTATAAAATAAAAACAAGAGTAGGTGATTGTGGGAGTTCGAATTAACAACTAAACTAAGAGAGATAAAATAAAAGAAAGATGTAATCAAGTAAGAGAGAATAGGTCGGGTTATCGTGAGTTGAGGAGTGATAGTTGAATGGGTCGTCTTGGTAAATGAATGTAACGACAACTCAATTTCCGCGACAATTAGCAACAATCGAGTTTCCAAGGCAACTTGAATAGCGGTTTTCGGGGCAAATAGTATAACGATTCCAGGGCAACTAAATCAGTGATTGCCAGGGCAACTAAATCAGTGATTGCCAGGGCAACAACTTGGGAAACTGAGCGGCAGCCTCTAAGATTCGGTGAAGCATTCTTCAATGGTTCCTTCTTATCCCTAAGTCAAAACTCTAGTTAACTATGCATGCCTTGATAATACATCCTTGCGTGAATCAAGGGTTAACAACAACCAATTTTGCGCTTCTCTTAGTCGTTGAAATTCGTAACTTATTCCAAAGCCGAATTAGTCTTCATCGATTTGGAAAAAAACCATGCTCATTCGTTTCTTGAATCTAACTCTCCCGATATTAGATAAATAGATGAAATTATGAGATCCTCTCCCAACTCACTTGCAAGCGAAGTTAAAAACCAAGAATGAGCAAACCTTAGAATAAAAGTGAAAACTCAATTACCTAAACAAAATCCAATTGTTTCTCACAACCACAAAACACAATAACCCTAGCCAACTAGATTTAGTTCATGGCTAGGTTCCAAAGAAACACAAAACAAAGTTTTCCTAACATAAACCTAATCGAAACAAGAAGGAAAAGATGAAGAAGATGTCGACAACCCTCTTGGTCTCTCTCCCCCAATCGAACATGCTTGGCTTGGGTGGATTGGCCTTCTTTATATAGAAGATGACTAAGTCAAAGTCTTTCTTGAGGATGAAGTTAAGTTGAATTCAAATTGAGTAAAAAAAATATTAAATCTCTTTTAATTTTAATCCAACTAAAACTTCTCCTATTTTCTTGATGTTTAATCTTCTCTTGACCTCTTTATAGACCTCCATCTTTCTTTCTTCACGCCACCTATTCCGATTAGGTCAGAATTGTCCGCTCATCAATTCGGCTACCACTTCACCTCATCTTTTTTTTTGTCGACGGTTACCGTAGCAACTGGTTCGACATGTGCTTCCTAGGTTGCCATGGCAACTGGTTCGGCATGTACTTCCTCGGTTGCCACGACAACTTCCAACTTTTCCCGGGCATTATCCTGCACATACAAAACAACCTTTCGCAATATATTTTCCCACCAAAACTAAGCAAAACATAATGTCAAACACCACCGTAAAGGAAACAATGAAAATATGCATGGATGCCTAATAATGCAACTAAAGTGAGCCTAAGTCTAACTATAATAAGAGTAAAAAGGACAATAAAATATGACTTTTGAACACTTAGCGTTTGGGTTTTATTATTTTTCCACTAGCAAAATTACGTCGTTTTGGGCTAAATTAGACTTCAAAATAGCTGTACCAAAACGACGTCATTTTGAGTTAACGGTTCTATTAAGAGTTAATAGCGAAGTGACATAAACGAGTCAAAAAGTAAAATTCAATGTTAGATTTGAACATTTTTAAAGTTTAGTGATATTTTCGAGTCAACGATAATAGTTTAGTGGCATTTGGTGTAGTTTACCCCAAAAATAAATATAAGAAAAAATATGTGGCGTATAGAAAGGGTCGATTAAGTTTGACATAAACGTTAATATTTTAGTTCAATTGTATTTTTTACCCAAGCATCTCATCTATGTTTTCTCATATTCTCATAAGTCATGGGTTCGAGACCCATTAGGAGCACTACCCTTCCTTCTCCTAGAGTCCCCCTTCCCCTCCCTTCTAGGTAGGATTAGGATATGTTAAAAAATTGACACTCTTAAAAAGAACTAATAAGGTTTTTTTTTATAACTAGTCTATTTGATTTACTAATTAATTAAATCAGATCAAGTATAGAAATTTGTAATAGGAATGATTCTTTAAATTATTTTTTTAATGTTATGATTTAAATTTTTGACATTATTTAAAGAATCTATATATCATCTTATTATCAAATAGTAAATAAAATAATAAAATATTTTAATATTTAGGAAAAATAATAAAAAAATACTTGTTGGGTAGATAAGTTCCAAATAGATCCCTGTCTACCGTTTGAGTAAATAATATTTTTTTAAGGGTAAACTACCTGAAATACCACTCAACTTTAATGTGTGACTCTAATATGCCACTGAACTAAAATTCGATACTATAATACCATTGAACTTCACTGTGTGATTCAAAGTTAGCACTCCACCGTTACTCCCATTACGGAACTCTGACGTGGACTCTAACTCCCGTTACAGGGATGACGTGGCCGATAAAAAAATAATATCTTTTTCCAGATATGATCCACCTCATTGTATTTTATGTTTTATTTTTACTATAAAATCTCTTTTGGCTAAAAACAAAACCCTAATTTCCTATTTTCTATTTTCTAGCATAGATTTTGAAGCTGATCCAAATCAATGGAGGTAGAATGACAAAGATCAAGTGAACGCAGGGTTGAAGTAGAAGAACCCATTTCAATTTCGGTGTGTGGATGCGGATATCCGGCAAAGCTGACTACATCGTGGTCTAATGCCAACCCTGGAAGGAGATTCTTTGGCTGCAAAAATTACGGGAGTTTTCTTCATAAACATTGTAGATTTTTTTGTTGGTTTGATCCTCCAATGAGCCCACGTGCAAGAGTTGTTCTCGTCGGACTGCTAAACAAAATCAAGACAAATAACATCCAAAGAAGGAATGAGAGATTTGTTTGGATTTTTGTTTTGATTATCAGTATTGTACTACTGTGGTACTTAATGCACTAAGGGGAGTGGAAATACAACTTATACCGGTATAAGACTTAAAGAAAGAATAAAAGAAATACAACTTATACCGGTATAAGACTTAAAGAAAGAATAAAAGAAATACAACTAACTAATTGAAAAGGTAGGATCAGCCTTCCATTGTTCCAAATATTTTTTAGCCAACCACTTGTAAGTAACATTTTTATTTCTAAAATCTTTGAGACAGTTATGCTCTTCAATATAAGACTTAATCTGCCATGTGTTGTTCATAAGATCTTTAGGGTCAACCTTTGATGCCCAAATATACCAAGGACAATTTTCCTTGCAAATTACATGTATCCTACCTTTGTCAATCCTTTTGAATTTGATATCATGTCTGGTCTTAATCCCATACTCCCTTATAGCTTTTTTCAGAATCTCTTTATCACTAAATTTCATCCCCTTTTTAAATCTCGGATTTTCCATATCCACCTCAGCATTAAATACAGGACATTTGGGGTTTTTCTTTCGATCATCTTCATCAGATTCATTTGCACTAACACTATGCAATGAATCTGATCCATCACTAACATATCCATTCAAATGTGTCTCATTACCAAACTCCAAATCCATCAGATCCACCTCTTCTTCTCGAGCTTCATCATTTAAGGCATCATCACTATTTTCATATCCACTATCACTATCAGTTTGTTCAATCTCATCCTCTACATAATCATCATCCTCTTCTACATCATCATCTCCAGTCTCTTCTACAACATCATCTACAATCTTCTTTCAGAGAAAACCCAGAGAAACCCACGTTTTTCCATTTGATTTCTTTCTAACAATCGATCACTACAATCTTCTTTCAGAGAAAACCCAGAGAAGCCCACTTGAATAATTAATAACAATCCATAGAAAATCCACTGATTTTTTTTTTGCGTCTAATTTCAGAGTGATTTCTGAAGTTTGAAATTTCATTAACCTAATTTTGAGGAGATAAAGAGTCTTTAACAAAACTACGTCGTTTTACAATAAAAATAAAACATAAAATATAATGAGGTGGATCATATCTGGAAAAAGATATTATTTTTTTATCAGCCACGTCATCCCTGTAACGGGAGTTAGAGTCCACGTCAGAATTCCGTAATGGGAGTAACGGTGGAGTGCTAACTTTGAATCACACAGTGAAGTTCAATGGTATTATAGTATCAAATTTTAGTTCAGTGGCATATTAGAGTCACACATTAAAGTTGAGTGGTATTTCAGGTAGTTTACCCTTTTTTTTAATTCATTAGGTTTTAATAGTTTTTTGTTTTTGGGAATCTCAATTGTGCTGAAGTGGTCTCAGATTCTATCTACTTCGCATGCGGCGACACGTATGAGTTGCCTGCCTATTCTCGCCTTTTATTTTTGACTTAATGTAAAATAAGTGTTTAAAAATTAGGTTTTATTTTTAAGTGTCTAATTTTTTTTTAACTTTTTAAGTGTTCATACTTTTTTATTTTTTTATTTTATGTGTCTAGTATTTTTTTATCCCTTTTAGGTAATTATACTATTATTTTTTTAACCCTTTTAAAATCAAACTGAACTACATGTTTTAACAAAAAAAATAATAATTTAGACACTTACTTTGACAAAAAAATTATAGTTTGAACATTTAAAATAAACAAAAAAATTTAGAAACCTAAAAAATATTTGAGCATTTATTTTAGTATTAAGTATTTGTTTTTTAATGTCTTTTCGGTGTTTTTAGTGAAATTTAGAGGTGCTAAAATGAATAGAGGAGTAGGAAAATTTTTGAGTTTAAATCTGTTTTAAAAATGTTTATATTTAAAAAAATATCAAATAATGTTAAATAAAGTGATTTTTTTAAAAGTCTGACTGAACCGAATTGATACAGAATTTATATCGATTATTTTATATTTTCATATGGATAAATATTTAATATTCTATTGATGAAGTTTTTTTCGCATGTTATTTTAATTTATTGTTACATGTCTTTAATTATTTATTTATAACTGAAGTAATTCCATGTGATAGAAGATTAATACATTTTATGTAAAATTAATCCGTTTTATATGAAAATTTTAGAATAAACGCTACGCACTGATATTTATCACTAATCATATGCACTGATATGTACTATAAGTATTTTAATAACTTTTGAAATTATGAGAACTTGAAGTGTGATTATTTTTTTAATATAAAATTATATATTTAACTTAATTATTTTTAAAGAATTTAATTAAAAGTTAAAATATATTAATTCTTTTTTTAATAAAATCTTATTTTTTTAATTAAAGAAAACTGAAAAAATGACACAAAAAATATTTTAAAATTTTTTATTCTTAAAAAGTAATTTTCACGTTTTACGTCCTCATGATTCTAAAAGTTATTGGCTATGTTTGACAATTAGCGGATAGCTGATAGCGGATTACATTAGCTGATAGCTGATTACATTAGCTGATTTGACTAGCAAATTGTATTAGCTGATTGTATAGAAGTGTCTGGTAAAATTAACTGATAGCTGATAGTTGTTAGATTATTTAAACAAACAAAATGACATATAAGGATATGATTATATTCAATACTTGTTTGAATATTTTATTAGTTATTAATATTTTGTATCCAATTATTATTAATTAGATCTATAAAAATTATTTTGTATATAACTTTTCTAAACATATTCGAATGATTTATATATTAATTTATTATTTATATAATTATTTCAATATAATTTAACTAATTAATAAATTTAAATACACATATAAATATGTGATAATAAAAAGTAAGAAGTAAATAGGATTAGCTTATAAATAGGGTGAGAAAATATTTAATTTAGGTTATTTTGAGATTTATGGTAACTGGTAAGGGTAAAAGAGTGTTTACAACTCTAATATCAAACATCTAATCTCAAAAAGCTCCTATTATGAGCTTTTTCAAAATTAGCGGTTTTAGCCCAATCCGCTCTTTCAATCCGTTGTTTACCAAACAACAATATTAGCGGATTTGACTGGTCAAACCTCTAATTATGCCTAGAACCTCTAATTTTTGCTCAAACCCCTCTTTATCAAACATGACCACTAAAATAATTAATGATACATATTAATACATATGATTAGTGGTACATATCTATACATATATTTACTATAGACTCATATACCTTTATAATCATTTTGTAATGTTCGGGGTTTTTCTTTTAATCAAATTTATTTTAAAATCATAGACTAGGAATAAAAATTAATTGATGATATTTACATCTAAATCTTATATCTAAGGGGTGCTTTGGATTTGGAATATTCAATTATGGTTACCCAAAACTCCAAAAGTCTTTGAGTGAACTTTTATTTCCAATTGTATACAATGTCAATTGGACAAGTTGGATTAATTATTGATTATATTTTTTATTAACACAATTTAATCTTTAGTTAAGATTCAAGTCTAGTTGGAAAGAAAAGTCACCTAACTTGTAAATTGAAACAACGTATTTTCAAGGAGAAAATCAAAAACAAATTTTAAGGGGGACGAAAGACAAACAATAAAAAACTAATTGTATTACTAACCCAATAGCAATGGTCCATAATAAAATACTAAGAAAAAACTAAATAAATGAATAATAACAAAGAAATTTTTTCTTAATATATTGATGTGATTACAAAATAGTATATGTTCAATTTATTAGCCTTTTAATATTGCACACACATTGTATACACATAATACTCAAATCCGTATCATCTAAATAAAATATATTATTTTTTACCGTTAAAATCAGTCCACAAGTTCAATAACAAAGAAAAGTTAGGGGAAAAAAAAAAGAATGGATAGCATCTTTTATTCCATCTTAATCAGAAAAGACTTAATGATGATGAATCATATAAATAACAACAAAACATTTAAAAACATGTGAGGACCAGACATTGTTAATATCGTCTATTATTTTGCATAACATTCGTATAACTATGCAACTTGGTGTTTATCAATCGAGTCTGTCAATTTTTCTTTCGTCTTATTCGTCTGTCAATCAAATCAATCAATTTTTGTTTTATTAATTAATTTATTTTTTTGGATTATATATTCACTTCGATAGATTAGAGAATGTGATTTTAAGAATATTAATAGGATTAAACTCTTATTTAAATAATATTTTTCAAAAATTTAATTATACATATATACTTAATTATAAAAGCATGTTTTAAATAATAAATATGCTATTATATTCAAAGAGGTTTTCGTTGTATATAATTATATATAGCTAAATGAGGCGTGGAGCAATAAACAAATTTTAGGAAACAATATTAACTCAAATAAAATCGTTTATTATTTGAATTGTAGTCTCGTGTTAAAATATGAGAATCAATATAGAAAATATTTTCTGTATTTCATTCCCATATGTAAAAATATATTATCTATTCAAATATGTATACAAGGTGAGAATCCTCTAACTAATCTATTAACTGATCTGAACAACTCTAACTAACGGCTAACCACTTAACTAACCAAAATAACAACTCCTAACTTTAACCCTCCCCTCAAGTTGGGTCTTGCTGAAAAATATTCTCGATCCCGAACTGGGAAACTAAGTGGGAATGTTGTTGACTACCCAAAGCTTTTGTCATAATATCAGCTAGTTGTTCTCTTATGAAGCGACAATCAAATTCTATGTGCTTTGTTCTCTTATGGAGTACTAAATTAGCAGCAATTTGAAGTGTTGCCTTGCTGTCACAGTAAATCTTCACATGTTCCAAGTCTTTCATGCCAAGTTCTTCAAGTAAACGTTGTAACCAAACCACTCTGATGTGGCCAGTGCCATTTCTCCGTATTCTACTTCTGTTGAGGATCTAGCAACAACATTTTGCTTCTTTGACTTTCAAGAAATTATTAATCATGTTAAGTGTTCAAAAGTATAATTTTTATTACCCTTTTTACTCGTATTATTGTTAGACTTAAGCTCATTTTAGTTGCATTATTAGGCATTCATTCATATTTTCATAATTTCATTCACCGTTATGCTTGAGTTCATGTTTTGATTAGTTTTTGTGGAAAAAGATACTGTTGGAGGCTGTTTTGTGTATGTAGGATTTATTGTCCGGGCAAACTAGAAGTTGCCGCGGTAACCCAAGAAGGACATGCCGAACTTATTGCCGAGGCAATAGCCGACTGGAGGATAAGTAATGTGGCAGCCGAATTTGATGACTGGATAAACCATACATGGCGTGGAGCAAGAAGAAATCTTAAAGGAGTTAGAATTCCATGAAAAAGTCAAAGGGAGATTAAAGTTCCATGAAAGTATGAGAAGTTTTAGGAAGATAAATAAATTAAAGAGATTTATCTCTTTAATGCTATTTAATTCCAACTTAACTTCCTCTTCAAGAAAGACTTTGACCTAGTTATCTCCTATAATAAGAAGACCTAGTGCCAACTAAGGGAGAGTCGATTGAGACAGAAAAACCAAGGGGCGGTTCGAATTCTTCTTCTTCTTCCTCTTTGTTCGATTAGATTCATGCTAGAGAGATTATTCTTTGTATATCTTTCGAACCTAGCCATGAACTAATTTTATTTGGCTTGGGTTATTATGTTTATGTGGTTGTGAGAACGATTAGGTTTGTTTAGGTATTTGAGTTTGCAATTTTAATTCAAGGTTTGTTCATTCTTGATTCTTAATTTTGTTTGTGAGTGAATTGGGAGAGAATCTCGTGAATTCATCCATTTATCTAATATCGGGAGAGTTATATTCAATTGATGGTAAAGACTAATTCGACTTAGGAATAAGTTGCGAATTTTAATGGCTAAAAGGAGTGCAAGATCGGTTGTTGTTCACCCTTGGTTCACACAAGGATGTATTATCAAGGCATGTACAATTAACTAGTGTTTCGAATTAGGGATAAGGAGAAACCATTGAAGAACGCTTCGCCGAACCTTGAAATTTGTCGCCCATTTTCCCAGGCAATCACTTCATTAGTTGCCCAAGCAATTGCTCCACCAGTTGCCCAGGCAATTCGACTGTTGCCAATTGCCAAGGCAATTTGACTGTTGCCAGTTGCCAAGGCAATTCGACTGTTGCTAGTTGCCAAGGCAATTGAGTTGCTCTTGCACTCAATTACCAAGACGATTCATTCAACTATCACTCCACGACTCACGATAATCTGACTTACTCTCTTAAATCGATCACTCCTTTCTCTTATCTTTATTTAGTTTATTTAGTTTATTTTAGTTGATATTCTCCACCGTTTCTATTTATTTTTACAGCGCGATAACTAAAGCAAAATGGCCCAAACCAATCCATGTGGAGACGATACTCTATACTTATCATTTATTACTTGCAACGTGTATACTTGTACCGTTTGCGTTGCACTCTAAACACACAATAAGTTTTTGGCGCCATTACCGAGGACCGTCAATTGGTGTTAGTTGTTTTGTTATTGCATTTTTATTAGTTTTACTAACTTTTCATTTTGTT
This sequence comes from Hibiscus tridactylites, assembly GCA_958450335.1. Taxonomy (NCBI): domain Eukaryota; kingdom Viridiplantae; phylum Streptophyta; class Magnoliopsida; order Malvales; family Malvaceae; genus Hibiscus; species Hibiscus tridactylites. Next base: position 38,509,229 of record OY288288.1, read on the forward strand.
ATTTTTTTCCAAAAATATTCAGGTGCGCTACAAGTTAAGAGACATCAACATGTGGGGAAATAAAAGTGAATCTATTTGAGAGTTGATGTTGGAAGATAGGAATCAATCCAATCAAGAATTTCTTACACCCTTGTACGATTACCTATACCAACCGAGAAAAGCCCAAAGAATCCATGTTGTGGAAAACTCTTGCACTTGTTGTGGAGAACATCATGTGTTTGAAAATTGCCCTTACAATCTCGATGCATATGGCTACAAGGAGGACCAAAGATGGACACAGTGGCAAAATACTTCATGATATGATCAAAAACCTCAAAAAATTACCATAACAGTTTTGTCGCTGTAACAGATATGCCAGGACAATGTAGTCCTCCTCAAGAGCATTCAAAATCCTTGGAGGACACACTTCAAGCTTTCATGGCTAGAACTGAATCTCTCATCGAATCCAATCAAGAGCTATCAAATTCTATGGAAGCAAGGATGGCTAGGATGGATGCATTCATGAGAAATTCAATAGATCAAATGAGGAGACTCACATATGCCATGGATAACATGTACCAACAATTAAGTACTGGGGATATTGACGTCCCAAGGCAAGAGGACAAAGAGCAATGCGAAGAGAGGTCCTCGATGTGTGGGAAAAAACTAGAACCTCCAAATCGAGAGGATGCCAATAAGAGAGACTACCCAACACATGATAAGCTTATGCAACAAATTTCACCGGCAAAGATTGTGTAACTCCCCCTTCTAGGCCTGGTCGAGAACTGGGTCGGAAGGTGCTACCGATGAACGATACGGTGAATGGTGCAATAAAATTTCATTTTGATAACCAACACTTGAAGAATGTTATGCAATAATACATTATCAAAATGCATTTTAGTCCAATTAACCCCTTCTGAAACAATATTTAATCATTTGGGACCAAATTGTAGTTACTACAAGTTTTAGGGACTAAGCTGTAAATCTGCTAAATTCATACCTTTTAACCAACTTAACTAACCATGTATCGAAACACCTTAAGGCTGTTTCGAAACGGGTGTATAAAGGTCAACCTAAGTTGACTTTACCCTTCATAATGTATCGATACGGACAAGCCCTGTATCGGTACGGGTTGACTCTCTTTGACCTTGACTTTGACCAATTTTGATACCGGTTAGACCCGTATCGAAACAGGGGATTCTAGTAGCAAAATGTTTCGATACGGTCTCAAACCGTATCGATACACCATATTTCTCACGTTCAAATATGCTTAACCGTATCGATACGCCATGACCCCGTATCGAAACGGCCTGACCTATAATGACAAATTTTTACTGGTTTTAATTGATTTGACCTGCCAAATGATGTTCAAATGCAATGAAACTTTACACACAATATTTCAATACTATAAACTATTGGCATACCAAATTCTATCATCATTCTAATTCATTTACTATGTTTTCACCTTTTTAAGCCAAATATGCATATTAAGCCAGTTTTATGCAATCTTTAACAAGTCATTTAAGACACTTAAACCACATATAACAAAAGCCTTTATACACATAGACAAAACATCAAGATGAACTAGTTTAACTACTTTGCCACCATTCTAAGAATCCATAGAGACAAAATACTTTACTTTAGTCTTGAGGTGACTTGTCGCTTTACCAACTAGCTCCGATCTTGAAACGACAACTCTTAACCTGAAATGTATGGACAATGAATGCATTAGACTTATATCAATTGTATGAATAAACATGACATGCTTCTCATTCATATTAAAAGCATAATATCACTCATCATTGACAATATCATAATTTCATAGCAAAGCAATATCAATAACCAATATTCCCTTGGATTGATTCACGGTAATGGATACATGAATTTCTACGCCTAGCCAAACAATGAGTGGTCAACCTGCCGACATCGCCAATAAGACCAATACACAATACATCCCCCCGTCTCACCAAATCAATATAGGTCGTAGCCCTAGGACCGTAATCCACCCGTACACTAAGCTCATGAATTCTATGGTATACCAATTGTATCCAATATTTCAAATCCAAGGTTCAATAACAATAATTCGATGGCAATAGTATCCTATCAATAGATCAACAATCATATTTTCCATGTCAATAAACAATAGTAAGAATCCAATGCAATATCTAATGGTCAATTATTATATTTACTTCAATGATTTCTATGACAATAATAACAATGCTACGGACGATGATTCGATGCAATACTTACCAAAACTTACCAATATGGCTTTCAATAATGCTTTATGCAAATCCCTTTAATTCAATGGATAGTAAATCAAACGAAATCAATAACGATGAATTCGGAAAGGCTCCTCGCCTAATCTCGAGACTTTGACTACACTCACATTGATAATCCGAAGCTTCTACGGCTCCCGGATGACTATCCTTTTATTCCTAGCTTTCGATGGAGATGATGGGTTAGTCTTTTCCAATTCTTGAACTAGGAAGAACAATAAGGGATTACAAAGATCAATATGACAATATCGATACTTGGAATTGCTATTTGCTATTGGACAAAAGCTTTTCTTAAAGCTTGAAATTGGACATTTAATGATCAAGAGGATCGATAATTGATTTAGGGTTTCCACTTACACGATCGATAGCTATGAATTGATATTCTTAGATCGAAGAAAGCCTAAGCTTATGGCTCTCAAATTGGGAGGTGTATGCTTGAGCTTGGTGGAGAGGATGACAATGGAGGTGTGAGCTTGTTTTCAAGACAAGAGTGAGATTTAGTTTCGGTTAAAAGAAAAGCAAGGTTAAGAACTTTTTTCTTCAAATTTTAAAACAACTACAGGCCTAATCATTTCCCCACCTCCCACTTGGCCAATGAAAAGGTTTCCCTTAGCAAAGGGAATGTTTAATATATTAATATCTATATTTTCTATATCTTATCAATAAAGATGACTATAAGTCATCCTTTTAGATTACTTCCACGTGGGCAAGGACATCAATAAGTAGGTAAGTCATCACCACCTCATTTCCTTTCGATTTTATCCTTCAAACATATTTGAATTAGAGGACCCGTTTTGAAACGCGTGAAGCCGTATCAAAACGGCTAAACAAAATTCCAAAAGTTAGTTAAAATCGTTAGAATTGTATCGAAACGCCTTACCTAGGCCATTTCAGTACGGATCTCACTGTATCGAAACGCCTAGCTAAAAAACATCATCTTAGGCATTTCCATGAAGGTCTTAAACTAAGAATAAGTTCAATTAAGGTCTCTTAACAATATAATGTATAGAAAAGATACTATATTTGAACATTTTAATATTGATACCCGATCATCGGAATCCAATTTCGACTAGCCCCGATTTTGGGGTGTTATAACTTTCCCACCTTAAGAAAAATTCATCCTCGAATTTTTACCTGGAATGATATGGTGATCATCCACTTGTTCTTTGCCTGTCATATGGTACATCTGTGCGGAAGCTTTAGATTCAGGTCGGTAGGATACTTTGGATGAACCTCCAAATTTTCCAAAAGATCCTTGTCTTGATCCCTTGCCTCAAAAACATTGAGCATGGGATAGACCAGTCGATACAGAAGCAGGCTTATTAGGGTTATTGGGGCATTCTCGAATGAGGTGACCCATCTCTCCACAAAAGAAAAAGGCACTGGATTTCTTATCTCTTGTTTAGAGACAACAAAACTCTTAATGGGATTGACGCCTGAAGGAGAATGAGCTACAACTTTAGGTTTAGAAAAATACTCAAACTAAGAAGGTTGTGAATACACATTTTGTTTCAAACCATGATGCTTTCCTTTCTTGAAAGATTCAGAGAAATGAGACTCATCTCGATTTCTCTTTTCATACTTGTTGGACCCACTAGTTCTCTGAGTCCTTTGTGCACATTCAGTAGCTTTAACCCTATTCACAATGTCTTAGAAATCAGTGATACACAATGTTGTGAACATAGGACGTAACTCATCGTTAAGTCCATCAATGAACATCCGACACTTCTCTTCTTCCTTCTTGATATATTTAGTTTCATATCTACAGTACTTGCAAAAGTTATGGATGTACTATTCGATCGGCCGTCCACCTTATTTAAGATGAAGGAAGATGCTTCGCCTCTCGGCAAGATAGAACTCACTTATGTATTTCTTACGGAATTCTTTAAAGAAGAACTCCCAATTCATAGTGTTCTTAGAGACAATAAGGATAGTAGTCTCCCACCAATGCAAGGCTTCATCAACAAGCAACACAAGAGCGCATTCAAGCTTTAGTTCATTCGAACACTATAATTACTTATTCAAAATTCTTAAAGTATTGTCCAACCAATACTCAGCAACTTCAGGATTGTCATCATCCTGACCAGTTAAGGTGTAGGTTCAGTATTGAGATAGCTTATCAATAGGGGCTCAAGGAGGTTGAACAACGGGTGGCGTAGGTTGCACAACTTGATTAGTTTTCATTGCATTCAAAAATTGTTTGAACATGTCATCCATGTTCCGATAACACTCTGCTTGAGCTTTGGGTGCTTTAGGCTCCATGCTCTTAACAGAAGGGTTCCGTGGATTTGGAAGATTCAAAGGATTCCTCCTTCCAACCTCCTCACCATGAGTTGAGGAATCATCGATATGCTCATCTATTCGAGCTTGATTAGAGTTAGACATCTATAAATAAAAGATAGGATTAGCCGACAAGTCACAATACACAATAAATAACTCATAGGTGGCAAAGTAACACAATATACAATACAGATAAGCATAGGTTTAGTCCAGAACGGACTAAAATCTAGCTCTGATACCACAAAGGTAACACCTTCTTCTCGGTCTGGTCGAGAACCGGGTCGAAAGGTGCTACCGATGAATGATACGGTGAATGGTGCAATAAAATTTCATTTTTATAACCAACACTTGAACAATGTTATGCAATAATACATTACCAAAATACATCTTATTCCAATTAACCCCTTAAGAAACAATATTTAATCATTTGGGACCAAATTGTATTTACTACAAGTTTTAGGGACTAAACTGTAAATCTGCTAAATTCATACCCTTTAACCAACTTAACTAACCATGTATCGAAAGACCTTAAGGATGTTTCAAAACATGTGTACGATGGTCAACCTAAGTTGACTTTACCCTTCGTACCGTATCGATACAGACAAGCCCTGTATCGGTACGAGTAGACTCTCTTTGACCTTGACTTTAACCAGTTTCGATACCGGTTAGACCCATATCGAAATAGGGGATTCCAGAAGAAAATCTTCCGATACGGCCCCAAACCGTATCGATATGCCTTGTTTCTTAGGTTGAAAACTGCTTAACCGTATCGATACGCCATGACCCCTTTAAATACAATCACTCAACCCAAATTGGAAAACAAGATAGGAATTACACACAACTCAATTTGGTATTTTACAAGAATGAGAAATTAGGCACTTTGAGCTTGGATTTTTGTAAAGATGTTTCTCTTGGATGAAATAGTTGTTGCTAGTCTTCAATTGGCTTGATTTTATACCTTCTCCATCAATTCTAGCCATTTGGGTGGTTAGAGAATTGAATATAGCCGTTGGGACCCTCTCTTACCACCATAAATGCACTTCTACAGCTTACCATATCAGTACGCGGGGATCCGTATCGATATATTTCTCAAAACAGAAAGAGTCGTTGCACAATTACAAGAGGAGCACATCGATACGCGTGTAGGTGTATCGGTACGGGTTAGGGATGTGTTTCGGTATATGTAAGACCCTTTCGATACGATTATTCCCACAAACCTCACTGGAAGATTCCGTATCGATACAGGTAAAAGTGTATCGGTACGAGACAACCAATTCTTTAAAAATCTGTTACCTAACAACTGAAACCAACGGTCAAAAAAATTTAAGGCTTTCGAATTTAAAATTCCATTAAATTTGTATCGATACGGGTGACACCGTATCGGTACGCCATTCAAACTCCTTTAGTTTTTATAGAGAGAGCGTATCGATACAGATGCAATATGTTTCGATACCTTGTTTCGATACGGCGAGGGGCGTATCGAAACACGTTTCTCCAGTGGCCAAGTTTGGTAAAAAAAGTATCGATATGGCTAGGAGCGTATCGATACGCATATGCGATTTTCAATAGTTTGGCCTTGGAACACTTAGAAAATATTTTGGAGTTTGAGTTTTTCAAAGTAGATTAAAGCCTTGTTGATTTAAAACCTTTTGAGAGACTTAAAATTATATTTCAAGTTTTTCAATTTAATCCTTAAAATACTTTGTTATATCAAGATCAAACATAGGTTTTACAATCTCCCCCTTTTTGATATAACAAAACCAAAACTTGAAATTTTTTGAGACTTTTGAAAAATTTTACAAAACAACTCCCCCTTAATATTAGCTAAGTAAAATTTAATTTAAATTTTTTAAGTGAGCTTGTTTGCTCTCCCCATTTTTGTTAGATGAAAAAAATAGGAGACATAGATAGACATAGGCAAACGACATAAATAACCAAGCAACATATAATAGATAAACATTAAGTTCATAACAAAGGAAACATCAAAATAAAATCTAAATAATAATAATCAAAGCATAGGTTTTAAAATGCAAACTTAATCCTAAGAACATAATTCAAAGTGCATAAATAGATATCCTAAATGACATGAATGGAATGCAAAGATAATATACTACTTCTTCATCATCTTCATCGTCCTCTTCGTTGGCATCATTATTCCTCCTTGATTGATGCCACTCATCATGAAAAGTAGTAAGAGAGATGTTCATCAAATTGTGACCGCCTTCAGGAGAAGTGAGACGCGTCTCCACATTCTTCACATGGTCTTCAAGGCTTGTAAAGCGTGTGTCTATGGCGGCAAACCCCAAATTCATCACTTGATCCATGGAAACAATTCCCGTACGTAAACCCGTGAATTGTTCATTGAGAAAGGTCATAAGGGCATCCGTGGAAGGTGGAGGAGGAGCTGGAGGAGCTTGAGGATTGGCAATTCCTTCCGGAATTGCATCGCTAGGGAGCTTGGATAGACGAAGCCAACTACCATTGAAGTAATGAAACTTCCCCCTAGAAAGAGATATTTCATCAATGAGATCGGTGAGGGGTGTCGGTTAGTCGTGAGAACATTCAATCTCCTTTTGAGTGAGGAAGTAACTCAAGGCGGTGCCATATGTGAATGAAGTGACAAGAGTTGTATGGCGATGTTGCACGAGATTGACAATCTCCGCAAACATAATGCAAGCAAGATTTGGTTGTTATCTTTGATGGAAGCACCAAATCCAAAAATCAACTACTTGGCGGATGGTTGAATATTTCCCTTTCGAAGGCCTAAACCACCAAGTAATCATCAAGTGAAGGATGTGATCTTGAGCTTTGAGAACCGTCACGGAACCTCCCAAGACATGACCAAGGGAATTCTCATCTTCAATACCTTCATCCTCCAACTTAAAAACAACACAAATAGATGGAACATCTATGGTGATCTTTTTACCCATTAGATAAGAGTTAACAACAGTGATTTCACCTGCGGGATTGGCAACACACTTGGCATTAGCATAGAAAATCAAAACCAAATTGCGAAAGAAAAAGCCGGGAATTTGTATATAATCCATGAACTTCCATTCTTGGAGCAAAGGTAAATAGACAAATTTGAAACGCTTCGAGTTAAGAAAAGGAACGGAAATTACTCTCTTCGGACGAATCTTATAATTTTGAAAGGTGCGAAAGTTGATAGATAAGGGTCAAATTTGGACGAGTACCATCTCCGGGATTGGATGCTTCACCGACTTCTCTAGTATGCGCTCTCTTTTTGGGTATCATTGTCTAGATAAATATATCAAAACAGTGTGTATGCATTTTTTCTCATTCAACCCATTGAAAATCAATAATCAAGGTTTAAAAAAATTGAAAGACAAATCAAAAAACAAAAAGTTTGATAAAGTTTTTTTTGAGAAAACAAAACAAAACAAGAAAAAATTAAAACGAAAATCAGAATAAATAAAAAGATAAAAAGAATTTTATACCTTGATATTGATAGAGAGGAATGGGAGAAGAACTTGCACCAAATTGATAGAAAGCTTTCAAAGCTTATCTTGATGTTGATAAACCTTCAAGAGATTTTTAGTTTTGTGGTGAAAATATGAGGGATTGAGAGGCTTTTTATAGAGTAAAAACGGCTAGGGTTTTGAAATTTTAATTTTGGTAAAAGTGAAACTCTTTTAATGCCATTTATAAGTTGTCTGCACAATCGAGTATCGATACGCCAAAGGGTGTATCGATATGGGGGTAAAATGGTAATTCCCTAAAAACGTGTGTCAAGGGACCGTATCGAAATAGATATCATCTGTATCGAAACGTTCACAACTCATATCAAAACAGGTTTAACCGCATCAATACCCGTATTAGAGAAAATGCAGTCTAGTCAACTAATAAAGTACTCGTATCGATACGCATAAGGTTGTATCGATACCCTATGCCCAGAAATGCATTTTTGGCTTTAAGGACAACCAAAGGCTCAACTTTAGCGTCTCCTAAATGAATGCAATTGATGAATGAACAAATTTAAGCACGTTCTAACAGAAGCATACTCCTTTTAGCTATAAGCATGGTTTCTATCAAGATCAACAACACATAAACATACATTTTCACAAATTCAAGCAATTTTAACCTCAAAAAGAGTCCTAAAGGGTCAGGTAGGCTAGTTAGACCTAACTCTCTCCTAAGGGACCAAAACGCTCTTTGTCTAGAGGTTTGGTAAAAATGTCCACTAGTCGGTTTAAGGTGTCAACATACTCTATAACAACATCTTCCTTAAGGACATGATCTCTAATGAAATGATGTTTTATTTCTATATGTTTGGTTCTAGAGTGTTGGATGGGATTTTTCGTTAAGCATATAGCACTAGTGTTATCACACTTAAGGGGTATGGTTTCAATCTTAACTCCATAATCTAAGAGTTGTTGCTTCATCCAAAGGACTTGAGCACAACAACTCTCTAAGGATATGTACTTGGCTTCGGTGGTAGATAGAGCTACACTATTTTGTTTCTTAGAGAACCAAGATATGAGCATACTACCTAAGAATTGGAAAGTTCCCGAAGTACTTTTCCTATCAATTTTACATCCCCATAATCCGTATCTGAATAAGCATGAAGGTTGAAGGTTGAGTCTCTAGGGTACCAAAGACCTAGACAAGGAGTATCTCTAAGGTACCTAAAGATTCTTTTAACGGCTATAAGGTGAGACTCTCTATGACTAGCTTGAAACCTAGCTCACAAGCAAATACTAAACATTATATCCGATATACTTGCGGTAAGGTAAAGCAAAGATCTAATCATAGAGCGATAAAGCTTAGAGTCAACACACTTACCTCCTTCATCTTTGTCAAGCTATGTAGATGAGCTCATTGGTGTAGCTTGAGGCTTCGATTGCTCCAAGCCAAACTTCTTGAGCATATCTTTCACGTATTTTGCTTGATTTATGAAGGTGCCAACCTTCCTTTGTTTGATTTAGAGTCCCAAGAAGAATGAGAGCTCCCCCCATCATGCTCATCTCGAGTTCACCTTGCATTAACTTAGCAAACTCTTTGCTATAACACTCATTAGTAGATCCAAAAATGATATCATCAACATATATTTGCACCACTAAGATGTCACTTTTATATCTTTTTATGAAAAGTGTAGTGTTCACCTTACCTTTTTCAAAACCCTTTTCAATCAAAAAGTTTGAAAGCCTTTCATACCAAACTCTATGAGCTTGTTTTAAACCATAAAGTGCTTTGGTTAGCTTTAAAACATGATTTGGAAATTTTGAATCTTCAAAACCTGATGGTTGTTCCACATACACTTCCTCACTTATAAAACCATTTAAAAATGCACTTTTCACATCCATTTGAAAAATCTTGAAATTATGATAACATTCATATGCAAGCAACATCCCAATAGCTTCTATTCTAGCTACGGGTGCATAGGTTTCATTAAAATCTATTCCCTCTTCTTGAGTGTAACCTTGAGCAACTAATCTAGCTTTTTTTCTCACAATGTTACCACTCTCATATAGTTTATTCCTAAATACCCATTTAGTTCCTATAGTGGATTGATTACTAGGCCTTTCAACTAATGTCCATACATTACTTCTCTCAAATTGATTTAACTCTTGTTGCATAGCCATAATCCAAAAATCATCTTTTAATAATTCTTTAATGTTCTTAGGCTCAATGCATGAGATAAAAGCAACATGATTCATGAGTTTGAGAGAAGATCTAGCAGTTACCCCCTTGGATGGATCACCCAAGATTTCACCACCTTTGACATAGTTGTACTCCCTTGGGTAGCTCACTTCCTTTTCCTCAAGAGCCAAGTCCTTCAAGGCTTCAAGAGGTGGATCTTGTGCATCTTCTTCTTTAGTTGGAATCTCATCCTCCTTTGAAGTTTGTCCTCTATCAAAGGCATCAAGGATTCGTACATCACCATCATCACAAGATTCCTTCCTCGGAAGGAGGTTATCATCGAAAACCAAATGAATAGATTCCTCTACAACTAAAGCTCTTTTGTTAAACACATGATAGGCTTTAGAGTTTAAAGAGTAACCTAGAAAAATAGCTTCCTCACTTTTTGCATCAAATTTACCTAAATTGTCTTTTCCATTATTCAAAACAAAACACTTGCAACCAAAAGGGTGAAAATAGCTAATGTTAGGCTTTTTACATTTTAAAATCTCATAAGGAGTTTTCTTTAAAATATGCCTAATCATTACTCGGTTAATAATATATCAAGCGGTGTTAGTGGCTTCCGCCCAAAAATACTTAGGTAAATTGTTTTCACAAAGCATAGTCCTAGCCATTTCTTCTAAAGTTCTATTTTCCTCTCAACTACCTCATTTTGTTGAGGAGTTCGAGGAGCTGAAAAATTATGGCTAATCCCATTTTCATTACAAAATTCATTAAAACCCATATTTTGAAATTTTGTTCGATGATCACTTCTAATATGTGAAATTTTAAGTTCAAGATCATTTTGGGTTAATTTTGAAAATGTGATGAAGTTTTCTAAAGCCTCATCCTTGGTGCTTAAAAAGAGAACCCAAGTATATCTAGAGTAATCATCAACAAGCACAAAAGCATATGGTTTTCCACCCAAGCTAGTTGTCCTAATTGGCCCAAATAGATCCATATGAATTAGTTGTAAACACCTACTTGTAGAAACATCATTAATGGATTTAAAGGATAATTTATGTTGTTTACCCTTAGAGCATGCATCACATATTATATCATTTGAGAATTTGATCTTGGGTAAACCTCTAATAAGATTTAGGGAAACTAATTTTTCTAAAACACTAATGCTAGCATGTGCTAGTTTCCTATGTCATAACCATGCATCATTTTCATTTTGTGTAACAAAACATGCATGGGATGAATGAATGTCATCTAGATGCACCATGTATATGTTACCTATGCGATGGCCAATGAACATTATTTTATTTTATTTAATGTCAACAATTTTACACCCATTTTTATCAAATAAGACATTAAACCTTTTATCACACAATTGACTAATACTCAATAAATTGTGTTTTAGACCATCGACATACAATACATTTTCAATGAGTATAGTAGAGTGATTACCTATGGAGCCAATACCTTTAATGTGGCCTTTGGAGTTGTCACCAAATGTCACCACTCCTCCACTTTTTGGCTTTAAATCCATGAATCGACTCTTGTCTCCGGTCATGTGCCTCGAGCATCCACTATCAAGGTACCATGAGTTTTGGCATTGTGCCTTGGCCTTGTAGCAATGCCCCCTACAAACAAAGAGATTCAACTTTGATTTTTGGTACCCAAATCATTTTGGGTCCACGAGTGTTAGCTCCCAAAAGCTTGGTTCCCCTAGGAATTCAAGGTGATATGGCATCAACATTATTAGATTTGACAAGTTCCTTAGGAACCCATACACTTCTAATTCTTTTAGTTCTATTATGCCTAGAGGAGCCACTTTGTCTGTAGTTATGGGTCTTCCTCTTAGGTTGGTTTGTTCTAGATGATTCACCTATTTCATTTTTCACATTACCAACACTTTTGAAAGACTCTTTTAGTTTATTAAGCTCACCTAACACCTTTTGGTGTCTAATATTGCATTGAGAAATAAGATTGTTTAAGTCTACATTTTCATTTTGAAAGAATTCAAGTTCATCTTGTAAACCTAAGATCTTTTTCTCAAATTTCAAGTTAGCTTGAGAAAGTAAGTCATTTTTAGCATTTAATTCCAAAATGATCTTTTTATTTCTTAAAACAGACTCTTTATATTTCTGAACTAACTCATCGTATACCTCTTGTAACTCATCATAAGCATCATGCAATCCATCAAACGTAAAATCAAAAGAAGATGAGTTAGAGGTTACCATGGAAGAATCCTCCTCAAGAGCCATGAGGCAAAGGTTGGCCACTTCATGTTCCTCATCCTCAGATGACTCCTCATCACTCCAAGTAGCAAGCTTAGCTTTGAGCTTCTTCTTCTTCTCAAAGCCATTCTTCTTGAGTTGAGGGCAATCGAAACGTATGTGACCTGGCTTTTTGCACTCAAAACAAATGTTTTGATCCATCTCTTCTTGTTTGCTTTTGTTCTTGAAGTCCATCTTTCTTTGAAATTTTCTCCCTCGGTTGGACTTCATGAACCGTGAGAATTGTTTGGCTATCATGGCCAATTCCTCAAGGTCTTCCTCCTCACTAGAAGAGCTCTCCTCTTGTAGAGAGGCCTTGAGAGAACCTCCTAGCTTCTTCTTCTTCTCTACCTCATGCTTCTCTATTCTTCTCTCTTCCTTCTTCTTCTCTTCCTCTCTTCCTTACTTCATGATCTCGTGTGTAAGAAGAGACCCAACAAGCTCATAAAGCTTCAAAGTTTTAAAATTCTTTACTTCAATGATGGTCGTCCTCTTACCATCCCAATACTCCGGGAGAGAGTATAGAAGCTTCCTCACTAGCTTATCTTCGGGAATTACTTCACCGAATCCTTTAAGGCCATTGACGATGATCAAAAATCGATCAAACATCTTTGAGACGCTCTCATCGGGGTCCATCTTAAAATTCTCATAGCTCAAGTTTAGCAACCCGATTTTCGTCTCTTTCACATCGCTAGTGCCCTCATAAGTCTTCTCCAAAGTGTCCCACACTTCATTTGCGCTTTCGATAGATGAAACCTTTGAGTAGATATCCAGACCAAGTGCACAAAATATGATATGTAGAGCTTTGTCATTGACTTGCATCTTTCGTCTATCTTCCTCGGTCATCTCTGACTTTACTTTCAGAACTAGTCTTCCTTTATTGTTTCTCTTAACCGGAATGTAGGGGCCTTCTTCCACTACATCCCAAACCATGTAATTCGTTGACTTGATGAAGAGACGCATCCGATTCTTCCAATATGGGTAGTTGTCCCTATTGAAGAAGAGTGGTTTAGTGGTTGATTGTGACTCATAGAGTTTGGAGGTTGAAGTAGATGCTATGACTTGACTTTAGAATAGATCACACTCTCCTAGGAACTCCTCTTGTGGTTGTTAATCCTTCAAAGAGGTAGGCTCTGATACCAATTCTTGAGTGGGTCAATGGATTAATCAAAGCCAAGAGGGGGTGAATTGAGTTTTTAAAATATATTGGAGAAAGTGGAATGACTAAAATTGAAGAACAAGACAGTTTAGAGTGGTTTAAGTTCCAAATGAACTCTATATCCACTACCTTAGCTACCACTAAGGATTTTCCAACAATCCACTAATTGCTCTTCCCCTTTTCAAGGCTTAGGAGGTAACCTTTACAATACCGGTCAAATTTTCTACCCAAAATTTGACCAAACCCTCACAAGAATACAAAAAAGAATTTAAGGCAAGAAATATATCTCTCAATACAAGTTTGCCCCTTTAAATACAAGCACTCAACCCAAATTGGAAAACAAGATAGGAATTACACACAACTCAATTTGGGATTTTACAAGAATGAGAAATTAGGCACTTTGAGCTTGAATTTTTGTAAAGATGTTTCTCTTGGATGCAATAGTTGTTGCTAGTCTTCAATTGGCTTGATTTTATACCTTCTCCATCAATTCTAGTCGTTTGGGTGGTTAGGGTATTGAATATAGCCATTGGGACCCTCTCTTTCCACTATAAATGCACTTCTGCAGCCTACCGTATCGGTACACGGGGATCCGTATCGATACCTATCTCAAAACAGAAAGAGTTGTTGCACAATTACAAGAGTAGCGTATCGATACGCGTGTAGGCGTATCGGTACGGGTTAGGGATGTGTTTCGGTACGGGTAAGACCGTTTCAATACGATTATTCCCACAAAACTCACTGGAAGATTCCGTATCGATACGGGTAAAAGTGTATCGGTATGGGACAACCAATTCTTTAAAAATCTGTTACCTAACAACTGACACCAACGATCAAAAACATTAAAGGCTTTCGAATTTAAAATTCCATTAAATTCGTATCGATACGGGTGACACCATATCGGTACGCCATTCAAACTCCTTCAGTTTTTATAGAGAGAGTGTATCGATATAGATGCAATCTTTTTCGATACCTTGTTTCGATATGGTGAGGGGGGTATCGAAACGTGTTTCTTCAGTGGCCAAGTTTGGTAAAAAAAGTATCGATACGGCTAGGAGCGTATTGATACGCATATGCGATTTTCAATAGTCTGGCCTTGGAACACTTAGAAAATATTTTGGAGTTTGAGTTTTTCAAACTAGATTAAAGTCTCGTTGATTTAAAACCTTTTGAGGGACTTAAAATTCTATTTCAAGTTTTTCAATTTAATCCTTAAACTACTTTGTTATATGAAAATCAAACATAGGTTTTACAAGAACGCAATTAGGAATGCCAAGGTGAATGCCAAGAGCTGTGGGCATAGAAGGACCAGAGGTGTGCCAAGCACTTGTTGGTAGAGAAATGCATTTAATGCCATTTCAAGAGATGATGCCATGCCAAGCACTTGTTGGCAGAGAAATGCATTTAACGCCTATATAAAGACCAACCTATCAAGCATTGGGGATACAGAGACGAGGAGAGACGGAGTGAGAGTGATCATGTGAAAAGGGACCGGAGTACGACGTTATAATGATCGGCGAGTGACGGCCAGCTGCACCGAGGAAGGGTGGTTCAACCTCTTGGTCGAGAGCCTGGCGTGGAGGGCTGCATCGAAAGACCCCCTGCCTATTCCCTTAGCTCAAATTGTTTATATTTTTTTATTATGATGTTTTTGAAAACGATTATGGTTGTGTTGGTTAATCCCCTCACCGTGAACTAATTTTCATAGTTGGTGAGGGATGTTTTGGATTGAATATTGGCTTTATGCCTTAGTTCCATTATAATAATTCTGTTTTTGGCAAAGTTTTTCTATCTGGCATACTCTATTTTTTCCTAAACACTCTGTCAAGTGAGAGCTGGCATAGTACGCCTATTGCCCTGCGAGAGAGGCGTTGCTATTTTTGAATCTGCTCGGCAAACAATGCCAAGACAGTTTTGCCAATAAAGGCTGGCATGAGCCATGTTGAATCCATGCATTCCCTGCCAACAATCATCAATCATTTAGAAACACTTTTCTTGCCAACAATTTACTTCATTTTATTTTTCTTTTCTTTAGATTCAAAACAACCTTCAAAACAAACATCTTTTCTTCCAAATCAAGTAACAATCAAACAATCGAATACAAGTCAATCTCTGTGGGATCGACACTTACTGGCATAACTTTCTTTCCAAGTTGTATTACTTGTAGATCGTGTATACTTGCACGCAAAAGACTCTTGGCATAACTTGCCCAATAATTATTGTTTATACCTTTTGCCATCATTCATTCTACACATCTTCTACATAGTCTACAAGTTTTTGGCGCCGTTGCTGGGGATTGCAATGAATTTGATTATTTTTAAATTTTTACTTGTTTTATTTTTATTTTTATTTTATTCTTGCTTTTACTGGTGCATGACCAGAAACCACTCTGAGAAGGATGCTTGGCCATTAGACCTTGAGATTGAACACACTTTGCGCAGATTGAAAAAGAGAATTCGAGAGATGAATCATGGAAATCAAGGAAACACATGAGCAAATGGTGTTAACAACAATCAAAATCCACCAGAGACTAATAATCAGGCCGCTCCTCATGCTGAAGAAGAAAGACCAATCCGAGAACATTCAGCACATGACATTGCGAATTTAATGCTAGGACTTGTTGGCTCCGATACCAATGAGCCAAATTTTTGAACTTAAACCCATAATGATCCAAACTCTTTTGAATGTAGGTCAATTCGATGGAGCACTTATTTGAGACCCGAGGCAACATCTCAAATAATTCATGGAGATATGTCAACTATTTCAGCAAACTGTAGTATCTGGAGATATCGTGAAGTTGAGATTATTCACTTTTTTCTTTAAGAGATAGAGCCAAGGTGTGGCTTAATTCTTTGCCATTGGGTTCAGTTACTTCATGGGTCGACCTGTGCCAGAAGTTCTTGACACACTTTCAACTACCAACACTCTCTGCCAAGCTGTGTGGTGAGATCATTACATTCAAGCATGCTGACGATGAAACTCTCTACGAAGAATGGGAAATATTTAAGGATCTATTAAGAAGGTGTACAATGCATGGATTCCCAAATTGGACCCAAATACAAACAATCTATAACGGATTGAATGTACAAACAAGGACTGTTGTTGATTCTTCAGCAGCCCCCTCATTGCTAGACAAGAGGAGATATACAGAAGTTGTCGATATCCTGGAGAGAATAGCGATCAATGACTTTGAATATCTTGTTGCTAGACTCGGGACCGGAACCAAAACTAGTGGGAAATTGAAGGTTGATGAACTTACGTCCATTCATGCTGAAATTTCCAACCTCACCAGTATGGTGAGAATGTTGCAAAAGAATAATGAGGCCCGAGAAGTCAAAGCACTAGATCTGTTTTGCACCATTTGTGGAGAGAACCATCATGTGGATGACTACCCAGTCAACCTTGAGTCGGTAAATTTTGTTGGCTATCCTGGTCGTTTTAACAATGCTAATTCCAATGCTTGCAACGTAGGTTGGAGACAGCACCCTAACTTAGCTTAGGGAAATCAAGGAGGCAACCAATACAATGCCTCATGCCAAAACGCTCAAAGGCAGAATAACAATGCCATGCCAGCATTTTATCATAATGCCATGCCACAAAAAGCTCAAATTTTTTTAGCAAGAGCAAGGACTCAACTAAGGAGGCATTCTTATGGAGTATATGGAGAGGAATGATGCCACATTCTAGAGCTTGGCAGCATCGATAAGGAATTTGGAAGATCAAATCGGGAAAATTGCTAATGCACTTAGCCAAAGACCCCAAGGTGCTTTGCCAAGCGACACTGAAGATGCTCTGCACAAAAGAAATGAGCAATGCAAGGCGATAAATCTTCGGAGTGGTAAGCAGTAGGGGTGTTCGTGGTTAACCAAAATACTATAACGGTTAACCTATAAGTTATGTTCTTAGTGCAAAAGTTATATGTTCTTAATATAATTAGAGTAAAAATGCATAGAGAATGTATCTAAGAATGCATAGAAAATTAGAGACTCATTCTTAATGGTTAACCAACGGTTAACCATGAACACCCCTAGTAAGCAGTGCAAAGTTGAGATGGATGCCAAGCAGCTAGTTGATACCCGAGATGCTAAGCTTGTGCCAGTAAACACGCACAGAGAATTAGAGAAGGAGAAAGCTAAAACGGATGATGCCAGTGGTTATGCCCATAATGATGCCAACGCTCATGCCAGTACCAGTGCTTAACATGATGCCAATTCCAGTGCCAACGATGATGTTAACAATGATGACAAGCAAACTGAGGCCAAAAAGCATATTGATGCCAAAGTGGATGCCAACACTGTCTTGGCAAAGCTGACAGTGCCAGCATATGTGTATCCACCACCACCATTTCTAGCCAGGCTTCAAAAGCACAAGAAGGACCAACAATTTAAGCGCTTCTTGGAAGTGTTTAAACAATTGCAAATTAACATTCCATCGGTAGATGCCCTTGAGTAATTGCCCAACTATGTAAAATTCATGAAGAAAATCTTGTCCAAGAAGAGGAAGTTGGGAGAGTTTGAAATTGCTGCTCTTACTAAAGGATGCAGTGCCATGATCCTAAACCAGTTACCACCAAAGTTGAAAGATCCAAAGAGTTTTACTATCCTTTATACAATTGGCAATAAATTCATGGGCAAGGCATTTTGTGATTTAAGAGCCAACATCAATTTGATGCCACTATTTGTTTTCAAGAAGCTTGGCATAGAAGCAAGACCTACCACAATGACACTTCAGTTGGCAGACCGATCTTATGCACATCCCAAGTGTAAGATTGAGGATGTGTTGGTAAAGGTAGACAAATTTATATTTCCAGCTGATTTTATCATTTTGGATTATGAAGTTGACATTAATGTGCCAATTATTTTGGGTAGGCCATTCCTTGCCACGAGTAGCGCTCTTATTGATGTTCATAAAGGGGAACTAACCATGCGAATGAATGACCAACATGTTACTTTTAACATGTTTCAAGCTTTGAAATGTGCAGATGAACCGGATGAATGTCAAGACAAGGAGATGATGGAGGCCCTTTATACTTTGGACATGGCATAGCTGTGCCATGGTGCAGAATTTGATGACGACATGCTTAATGGCATAGCTAAACTGTTTGAGGAACCTAAAGAATCAGCCTTGGAGGCTGAAGATGTGAGTTAATTTGAGTCACTCTGGTTGGTCGGTAGAGAGATAAAGAAACTGAAACCATCAATTGAGGAACCACCACAGTTGGAGCTTAAGCCACTGCTAGAAGACTTGAAGTATGCCTATCTTGGTGAGCACTCAAATCTGGCAGTGATTATTGGCACTGATCTCACTAATGATTAGGAGGCAAGACTGTTGGCAATATTAAGGGATTATTAGCAAGCGTTGGGTTGGACCTTGGCAGACATCTAAGGTATTAGCCCAACCATTTGCATGCACAAGATCATTCTAGAGGAATACAATGGGAGGACTATTGAATGTTAGAGACGGCTAAACCCGAGCATGAAAGAGGTTGTTAAGAAAGAGATAGTAAAATAGCTTGATGCCGAAATTATTTATCTCATTTTTGATAGCTCTTGGGTAAGCCTGGTGCAATGCGTGCCAAAGAAAGGTGGCATGATTGTGGTACAAAAAGAGTGAAGCTAAATTAATTCCCTCTAGAACCACCACCGGATGGAGAGTGTGCATGGATTACGGAAGGTTAAACAAGGCTACAAGGAATGATCACTTTTCCTTGCCTTTCATCAACCAGATGTAGACAGGCTGGCGGGTAAAGCTTTTTACTATTTTTTAGATGGTTATTTGGGTTATAATCAAATTTCCATTGCCCCTGATGATCAAGAGAAGACCACGTTCACGTGTCCATATGGGACATTTTCCTTTAGAAAGAAGTCATTCGATTATGTAATGTGCCAGCAACATTCCAACGTTGCATAATGGCCATTTTTTTTGATATGATTGAACACAACATGGAAGTATTCATGGATGATTTCTCAGTGTTTGGTACAACATTTGAGGAATACATCCATAGCTTGGAGCAATTGTTGAAGAGATGCACTGAGACAAACTTAGTGTTGAACTGGAGAAATGTCACTTCATGGTGAAAGAGAGCATTGTTCTCAGTCACAAGGTAACCAAGAGAGTACTAGAAGTTGATCAAGCCAAAGTGGAGGTAATTAAGCAATTGTCACCTCCAACGAGTGTTAGAGGTATAAGGAGTTTTCTAGGTCATGTAGGTTTTTATCGGCGGTTTGTAAAAGATTTTTTAAAAATTGCTAAACATTTATGCTCATTGTTGGAACATAATGCCACATTTGCTTTTGATGATTTTTGTTTGAGAGCATTTCAGGAACTTATTGAGAGATTGATCAATGCCCTTATAGTTGTAGCACCGTATTGCAATGAGCCCTTCGAGCTCATGTGTGATGCCAACGACTATGTCGTTATAGCAATTTTGAGACAACGACATGGCAAGGTTTTCCATGCCATCTACTATGCCAGCAGGACCTTGAATGATGCACAACTAAATTACTCTACAATCGAGAAAGAGTTTCTTGCGGTTGCATTTGCTTTTGATAAATTTAAAGCTTATCTAATCGGTAACAAGGTTGTGGTTTATACATATCACTCGACATTGAAGTATCTCTTGGCAAAGAAAGATGACAAGACAAGATTGATCCGATGGATGCTTTTACTTTAAGAATTTGACTTGGAGATCAGAGACAAGAAAGGCAGCGAAAGCCAAGTAGCTGACCACCTCTCTCAATTGGAGCATCACATTGAGAATGGTAAGACCACTACTATTAGAGATGAGTTTCGTGATGAGTATTTGTGTAATACCCCAACTTATAGCCTAGTTAAAAATCCAAGATAAATAACAAGTGTAAACATTTTCATCCAAGAACAAAAATGTAAGAATGAACATTGAAATTAATCTTATAAATATTATACTATTAAATTAAAATTTATATTACATAATTAATATAATAATAATAATATATATTATAGGTGGAAATTAAAACGTTTAATATGTGGTTACATTAGTAACCAAGTGTGCCACCACTTACAAAAGTGGTGACACCCGGTTACACCATGAGAAAACAACACAACACAAGTGTTGTTGTGGTGTCATCTTCTCCACTTCAATTATCCTTTCCACCGAATGAATGATCAAGAGAGAGGAGAAAACAAATCTGGAAATCTAACACACAAATAGAAAGGATTCAAAGGATTTAAGGCTGGTTAGACAATGGAAATGCATGCATGTTAGAAGAGTAAACAAGTAAGTATACTCATGTGTTACCCGATTTGAAATTGTGAAATTATTGGTTGTCTAGGTTTTATGAATATGGAAAATTATGAAATTTGATTATGTTGTTCTTAAACTGTTGCTGCGTTAGTGTGTAATTGAATTTAGATTAAGAATCAAGCAAAGAATTGATAATTGGAAGCCTTAGGAATGGACAGATTCAACCTAGTATGTTGTTCATGAAAAATCTAGAATTTTGAATACGTTATGATTCGAACTGGAAAAATTTGTGTAGAAAAAAGTTGTTAGAAATTGAATTTCCTAGTGGGTAGAAGTGTTATATTGATAAAAGTGTTAATATGTTGATGGAAAATCAATCTGGAACAAAACTAGTCACATTTAGGTGTTCAATCGATATATGGGGACTATTTTGAGTTAATTGTAAGATTCCAGTACTAAAATGAATTAAATGAGGTCTGAAAATGATACTTGAATAACAGGGAAAGCATGATTAACTTTCTTTATTAATTAAAATTGAGTTTATAATCATGTTTGAGCCAATGATTAAACTAGTAGATGCTTAAAAGTGAATTTCGGCAGTTCTGGAAATTTAAATTAAATGAGGACTAAAATGAATGTTACAGGGACTAAATGGTACTGGAAAATTCATGTAAAATAGGGGAGACCTTGAGGTAAATCATACTTAAATTGTAGAGCTTGTTTGATAATGATTCAAAGTGTTTAAAGTGATTAAATGCAAAACAAGTATAAAAGGACTAATCTGGAAATTCTAATTGTTTAGGGACCTATCTGGACAAGTTATGGACCTATGAGGACTATATTATACAAGTGGAAAATATGGTAATCTATAGTAATAAGTTCTGAAATAAACTCATAAGGGACCTAGGTTTAAAAGATCACTAAAGTGGGTTAAAACTCAAGATTGGCAGAAGTGATTCGGGAAAATTACCTAACTTTGAACTTAATTATGTATTGATGTAGAAATGATAAAAATATGTGCTATACATGGTTAGAAATCTGGCTGAATAAGCTTTCTAGTGATGTAATTTAAATGAATATCCAATATGTATATTAAAGGTTATGGACAAAATACTACAAGGTGTCCAAACTGCCTAAAACAGGGCAAATTAGTGTATAATGTGAAAGTGTTTGCTTATATGTGATATAGGGATTGTTTTTAACGATGTTTTTATATTGTTAATACATGGATTGATAGATAAAGTGGTAGAAGAAGTTTGTGAGGGCACCAAGGTTGGGTAGCCAAGGGAAAGAAATAATGGGATTGTCATTCAAGATTAGCTTGGAGTTCTTGTGGGTGTAGCTATCATTAGAGTTAGGAAATAGGTCCTAACCAAGCCTAACTATGTTCATGATGTTGTTAAATGCTGCCATGAAAATGATCCTAAACTATACTTGGTAATTATCTAAAGGGAAGAATGATATTAACTACAAATGACAACTTGTGATGATATATGTGAGTTGATATGCTACATGTGTCATGTTGATTTTAAACATGAATATGCTTATTGCCTTGATTGTTTGATTGGATAAATGATGAAGTATGACATGAAATGATCACTATTGATTATGACTTGATGTTCAATAGCCTAATGCTTTCCAATCTTGTTACATGACTATTGATCACCTGAATAAGCCATGATCCTTGTATAGCTTGTTTACATGATTCTTGCTTCTTGATCACATAACTAAATGATGCCTTGGTAACTAGTGAGTCATAGGTAGGATGTCATGCCATAGAGTCTTGAGCTCATTTGTGTTGGGTGGTCTACAGACCAGGCTAAGGCCCTTTATTTTGTGACAATAGGAGGGATGTGTGTTATGGTCTTTGGCGACAGTGGGAGGGATATGACTAGATACTTGATTTTGCGACAGTTTGGTTGGCGACTCGATTACCTAGACTCGACTATAAACCAAGGCTTAAACTTGAAATTGTTTAAGTAATCTTGCTGATTTGAACTTGTATTCACTTGAAATGAAATAAACATTGATATGCTTATTTATATGATATGTCATTGCATGAGATTGATTGATTGCTATTCACTTGTCTTCTTGGTGATAACACATAATTTTTAGAATGAGAAATCAGATTGCTTTAAGTGTTCATATGACCATGAGATGCCATGTTTAAATGATAGATCTTACTAAGTGAAATGATATAAATTGATATCAAAGTGAGGTTGCTCGAATGTTAAGATTATACAAGCATGATTCATGTGAACCTAGCTAGGCCTACTTGAATTAAAACACTTGTTAAATGAATTAAACTTTCCTAGCTTAGGTTTCTACCTCACTAAGTACTTAACCGTACTTATCATCCTCATTTTCATTCTTCCCAAACTGCAGGTTCATAGATTGCAAGCTATCTCGGTTTGGGGCAAGGCAAGACAAGCTAAAGCACCAAGTATGAATATGTTCCTTTGTAGACTCCTTGTTGGGGGCCATAGTCTTGTATATAGATCACATGTTCATGCATTTTGAGCCTATGTTTGGCTATGTATATATCTGAGATAGCATGGTTTGTAGAACTTCATAACATGGTTTGGTTGGTAGCTTAGTTGGTCTAAACAACATATGATGACATAATATGCTCTTGGTTGTATGTCTTGATGATATACTTATGTTTTAACGGCTTGATTAACATGTGGATTGATGTCTTGTGATGGATGGATTGTTATGTGATAAAGAAATATGTTTTAGGTCCATGTTAGTGTGCTTGATTACTTGATATGTATAACATGTCAATTGAACAAGTATAATGTGTTTAGATGAATTCATGTATCCTTAATACATTCAAACGGAATTGGATAATGGTTAGATATGTTTGAGTTCATGAAATAAGTACATGTTAGTGTGATTACTTGGTTAACTTGAATTAATAATCTATTCGAATAAGTGAAGTTGTTTAGGTTCATGATAGTGTGATCATTCCATGATGTATATATAGATATCATTCTAATGGTTTAGGTAATGATCTTGATGTTGTTAGTTTGATTCCAATGCCTAGTGCTTAGGTGAAATAAACTATGTATTCTTGTTACATGATTCACATGTATAAGTCATGGATTAAATATTGATATCTTGAGAATAGAATCCTATGGTTCGAATGCCATGTTGTTAGTTTTCATGATCTAGTTTACATTCTATGATTGTGTCATGTTGTTTTGGTTATGTATATTGAAGTTAAGGTTAATTGTTATGTCTTGATTAATAAATGAATCATGTTGACTAAGGTTAATTGAAGTATGAAATATGTTAACAAATCTTGCTCATTGTGTAAACATGTTTTAGGAGTCTAACTTATCAAATAGGGTAAGTTAGGCAAAAGTTTTCTATTGTTTGTGTTTTCGTTGCTTGAGTAACATTCCTTAGCCAATTTATGACTAAACCATGTGAGGGGTGTTACAATTTGCTTGCAGCCAATGTCATGCCATGGTACGCTGATATAGTCAACTACCTGGTAAGCAATATTCTACCACCAGACTTGGCATACAATGCCAAGAAAATATTTCTACGAGAGATGAGGCTATACTATTGGGATGAGACGATATTGTTCAAGCAGTGTACCGACCAAGTGTATCGTCGATGCGTGCCAGAGGATGAGCAACAGAACATATTGCATCTATGCCATGTCGTGTAATATGGAGGTCACTTTGCTGGGATAAAGACTACTGTCAAGGTGTTGCAGTCAAGATTCTTTTGTCCCACGCCGTACAAGGATGCCCACGAGTATGCCATGACATGCGATCGATGCCAATAGACAGGGAACATCTCTGGAAGACACCAACTGCCGCTTTAGAACATTATGCCATTATTTGGTATTATGTATATTCTTGTGGTCGTTGACTATGTATCAAAGTGGGTAGAGGTTGTTGCCCTGTCAATAAATGATGCCAAGGTTGTTGCCAAGTTTTTTCTCAAGCACATTTTACTCGATTTGGTGCCCCTAGAATGATCATTCATGATGAGGGTACTCATTTTAAATGTAATTTAATCTCAAAGCTTTGTGCAGGTATGAAATTCAACAGTGAATTGCCATAGCTTATCATCCATAAATTGACGGGCAAGCTGAGATATCAAACAAGGAGATTAAGAACATTCTAGAGAAGACTGTAAACCAAGGAAACACTGGTCTTTGAGGCTAGATGAGTCCTTGTGGGCTTACAGGATTGCATTTAAAACTCCTTTCGGTACTTCACCGTTTAGACTTGTCTTTGGAAAACCATGCCATCTGCTAGTGGAACTTGAACATAAAGCCTATTAGGCCATCCGAAAACTTGACATGGCAGGGAGAGTTGCTGGAGAAAAGAGGTTGCTCGATCTCAATGAGTTGGAGGAATTTAGGACGCAAGCTTATGAGAATTCTAGAATATATAAGGAGAAGGAAAAATGTTGGCATAATAGTCGAATCATACCAAGACAGTTCGAAATAGGTCAACTTGTTCTATTGTTTAACTCACGACTTAAAATTTTTTCAGGTAAGCTTAATCAAGGTGGACGGGTCCTTACGAAGTTGTGAAGCCATATGTTCATGGGGCCATGGACATTAAGAACTTAAGAACAGGAGAAATCGTTAAAGTGAATGGCCAACGTCTAAAGCATTACTTGGACGGTAAGCAAAACAATCCCAATGAGGTTATCCTCTTGGAAAAGTTAGAATGAAACGCCTGCATGTTTAAAACTCTTTGTAAATATTAGGATTAGTTGTTTTTATTTTCTTTTAGGAATTAGATTTTTGTTTTTCTTTCTTTTTGTTGTTTTGCAAGTTTTAACCCTTTGTTGCGTTACACGATTTTTCATTGAGTGTGTGCAGGAATTTTGACAGAAATCGATGCCAAGAATATTGCTAGATGGACTGGAAGCCAACATGCTTGCCAGAGACTATACCATGTCCCATCCCAAGGACATGAGCAGGCTTTTCGTCTAAAGAAAGAAAAAGAAACCTTAGTTTTATTAAGATGAGCAAATATTTTGGGAGAACTATCTTTAGCCGCCCCCTTTTAATGATAATTAATTTTATCATGATCACCCTATCACTTCAAATATTTTCCATATCCTTATCACTTATCACTTTTCATTTAAATTTAAAACTCTTCCCAATTAAAACTCTCTACATCCCATCATTATCAACCCTATTTTTTGCTACCCTTTTTAAAACCATTTTAAACACTCAACCTTTTTCTCTCTCTTACCTTAAAACCGATTTCTCCAATATTTTTCTCACTTTCCATCTTTCTTCAAGCAATATTCAATTAACTTTCATCTTTCTTTTTCTTATCTCAACTTTTCATCATCATAGGTTCATCATCTACTCCTTTCAAGCGGTTCTTCAATGATGAAATCCACAAGAAGTTCCAGACGAACTTCTCTTCAAGATCGTTCCTTTATGAGAAGCACTTCGATTTTCAGCCAGACGCTACTGTTGGATCCGAAGTTCATGGTCATCGTCAACATGCACAAGTGGAGTGCTTTCTACCAACTGAAGGGAGAGGTTTACGCCACTATTGTTCAAGAGTTTTATGCGCACCTAACCAAAGACTCTTCATTTTTGATGATTCGAGGTAAGTGTGTCCAATTTGATGAGAGTTATGTTAACTCACTCTTTTCTTTACCTAGTGAAGGAGATGAATATTTTGAGGAAATTGAGACCATGAACGCTGCCAAATGCAAGAAGATACTGGCAGACTTGTGCGAACCTGGCACAACTTGGACTGTCTCGTCCACCGGCCACCGGACTGTCAAGAGGTTGCCATTGAAGCCTCAAATGCGGGGTTGAAATCATTTTATCAAACATAATCTCATTCACACATCTCACAATGACATAGTTTCAGAGGACTGGTTGATCCTTTTGCACTCCATTGTCAAGGGTGCAAGATAAATGTTTGCAGAATCAGCATCGAGGAAATCCACAAATGCGCTTCCAAGGGTAAGGAAAGTTTGTTTTTCCCTTTCCTAATTTCTAAAATTTGTTTGAGCCATGAAGTGCCGAGGATGGATGAGGATCGCAGTCAGGTCATCAAAGGAACCACTATCACTGTCCTTATTTGGAAGAATATCACGACTGGAGAGCGAAAAGAGAAGGGGAACGAAAAAGCAAAGACTGTCACACCAAAGCCAAAGCCAAAAGCAGAGCCCAGCAATGTACCGGAAACCATGCCAACAAGCTCGTTGGCAGTTCTGTCTCAAGTTTACGCTCACTAGGAGATTATTCTTCAGAAGTTGGAGGCAGCCGGGGAGCTAAATGCTAAACTGAGGCACTATACCAAGGAGAGGGATGATATCGTGCGAGAGGTTCTTGTTAAACTTTCTCCCAGCGAGGTTCCCTTGTTTCCACCTTTCTTTGCCGAGCTTTTTACCAGTGATGCTCGGCCAGCCAATCCAACCAGTTAAGCAAGTCCAGTCAAGCCATGCAGTCTAGTTAAATCAACAAGTCAAGTCAAGTCAGCCAGTCTAGTCAGTTCTACCAAGAAACTATTTAGACTGGAAATTAAAAAGAATATAACCCTTCTTTGTAAGAGCATATCCTAGGAAATTACAAGGAAAGGCCCTAGAAGCAAACTTATCAGAAGGAGTGAGATTTGTAGCAAATCACAAACATCTAAAATTTTTGAAATGATCATAAGAAGGTGATTTTTTATATAGCATTTCAAAAGGAGTTTTCCAAGAGAGGGCTAAAGAAGGAAGCCTATTTATTATATAGGAGGCAGTTAAAACACATTTACCCCAAAAACTTTAAGGGAACTTGTGATTGAAATCTTAGTGCTCTAGCAACCTGAAGGAGATGTTTGTTCTTTCTTTCAGCAACACCGTTTTCCTGTGGGGTGTGCACACAAGTGCTTTGATATATAATTCCTAATAAAGCAAAGAAACTAGAGCAGGAAAAGTTGAAGAAATCACTGCCATTATCATTTTCGATTATTTTAACAGAGGCAAAAAAAATCTAAGTTTGCACCATTGAATTGAAAGTTTTCAAATAAAAGATAGCATCACTCTTTAGCTTTAGCAAGTATAACCAAGACATCCTAGTATGGTCATCTACTATAGTTAAAAAAACCTTTGACCACTATGAGTAGATATTCTATATAGTCTCTATATATCTATATATATTAAACTAAAAGGAGTAAGAGATCTAGAGTTGCTCAGAGAAAAAAGAAGTATTGACTGTCTAGCTAAAGGATAAATAGTAGAAGGTGATAATCAGTCATTAGTTATAGCAATATTGTGAAACATAGGCAATTCAGACATTTGTGAACAAGGAACATGTCTCAAACGAGCATGCCAAAGAGAAGTTTTATTAAAATCAACAGACTTACAAGCATTAACAGACTTTTTAGAAGAAAAAACATCATTAGAAGCAAGTGAACTAACTTTTGAATCATAGACAGACTTACAAGGTAAATTAGAAATGAAATTTGAAGAATGGAGTATGTAGAGACCCCTATATCTCTCACCAATCCCCTTCATCATGCCACTGTAAAGATCTTGCAAAATGAAAAAATCAAGATAGAAGAAAACAACACAATGAAGGTCTTTTGTTAATTGTGAAACAGAAATCAGATTATGAGTAAAGTTTGGTGAAAGAGAACATTGGATAATTGAAGACCATTAGGTAAACTAACATAACCTATATGAGTAATAAGTGAAGATTTACCGTTGGGAAGGTGTACAAAATGAGAGATTGACTCACAAGGTAGAGGATTAATCAAGCAATTGTAATCTGACAATATGTGATTAGTTGCTCCAGTGTCCAAAATTTATTACAAAGAAGTATTAGTAAATAAGCAAGAAGAGTTAGTACCTGCCAAATTCATAGAGGAATTTAAAATCGAAGTATGGTTCAAAAGCCAAAGAATATATGTATACTACTCAGGAGTAAAAGCTGGTGGAGAAGACAACATACTGGGAGAAACAGAATCTTCAAGGGAACTGCTAGAATTAGAAAGAGTGCCAACAACCATGGCAACTTGAGGTCCCATCTTCTTATTAAAATTGGAGTCAGAAGAGAATCTAATGAGTCGAGAGCAGTTTTCTTTCTTATGCCCTTTAACTTTGTAGTAATCACAGGCTTAAAAAAATTTCTTTTGAGTCCCAAAAGTATTAGAATAAAAGACATTCAAATCTAATGGAAGGACAACACCAGACAAGTGAAGCTGATGGGATTCTTCTTGAACGATCATGGAGTAAGCATTGTTGAATGATGGTAAAGGCTGCAATAGCAAGATTTGGCTTTGAGACACAACATATCTGTCATTGAGTCCCATCAAAAATTGGAAAATGCATTGTTGACAAATATGCTTCGAATTTAGTTGAGCCAAATCACATCTACAAGAAGAATATGGACCAAAGTAGAGTAATCACCCCACAATAATTTTAGTTTTGTAAATGTAGAACTAATGTTTTGATATAATAATTGAAAAATGTTTTGGACTGATTTAAAAAGTATTTAAAACATTTCCAAAGCCCAAACAACATGAAATTATATTTGGGGAAGTTTTTAAAAGGGTTTTATAGGTTTTTCAAAGCCAAACTTCACAAAATTGTCCAGGCGTTTCGAAACACCTTAGGGCGTTTCGATATGGGAATTCCAGTAGCAAAAACGTTTCGATACTCGTATCGGAACGGGCATTCCCTGGATGAGATTTTTGCCCAGCGTTTCGAAACGGGCTATGCCGTTTCGATACGCCTACGTGGCATTGACCAGAACGGTCATAAACCCCAACGGCTATTTCCCAACTAACTTTTAAATGTAGGTCGTTTCGATATGGGGACAGGCGTTTCAAAACGAGTGTTTCGAAACGGACTAAAGCGTTTCGATACGGGTCCACGTCAGACTGCAACGGCTCTTTCTACTTAAAGGGTATTTCGAAACAGGTTCGAGCGTTTCGAAATGGAGAGCTGCAGAACTGCATTTATGGTGGGAATTAAAGTCCTCAACGGCTCCAATTCAATCCCAACGGCTAGCAACGGCTATAAACTCATCAAGGAGTATAAAAGGGACCTCCAAGCATCAAGTAAAGGCTAATGCTCATATTGTCAAACAACAAATGATCAAAGATTGTCTTAGAGCTTAAATTGTCATTTATTGTATAGACAACACTAGTGAGCCAAAATTGTCAAATTTGCTCAAGTGTTTTAGGTATTGGGTGAGTGCTTTAATTTTGCAAACAAACACCTATTAGAGGGATTTATGTTTGCTTATTTATCTCTTTGTAAAAGAGGGTTTCAATTAAGGCTTTGGGTAGAAAGCTTGATTGTGTATAAGGGTTACCTCCTAAGCCTATAAAAGGGGACGAATCAATAGTGGATTGATTGGAAATCCTTAGTAGGGAGCTAAGGTAGTGGATGTAGACCTTGGTTAGAAGGTTGAACCACTATAAATCATTGTGTCTATTATCATTTTAGCTTCCACAACCCTTCCACCCAAAAATCCACCTCTCCACCACTTGGTGAGCCATATCGGTTGAACGAATCGAGCTCCTCACAACTCAACAGTAAAGTAAACTGAAACAGAAGAATCATCTTGTGTCAATGAAGCAATCTCGTGATGGAGAAAGAAGATTCCAGAACCATCGACTTTGTTGAAGCGCTCTTTCATATCTGCCTAGACTAACGTCGTACTGAAAGCAAACACAATACCAGCTGAGAGTTCCTTACTCACTGAGTTGATAAGCTAGGAAAGGAAAATCGTATTGCATTTGTCTCATTGTGCTTGAAAAGAAGGTTGAGAGTAGCTATCACGACTACAATCACCAACGATGAACCCTAACTTGTTCTTCACAAGAAGAACAATAAGCTAGGAAAGAACACTCGTATTGCATTTGTCTCATTGCGCTTGAAAAGAAGGTTGAGAGTAGCTATCACGACTACAATCACCAACAATGAACCCTAACTTGTTCTTCACAAGAAGAATAATACGCAAGGATCGACTCCAAATAGTGTAGTTATTGATCTCGATTAGTTGGTGCGAAATGAGAACCATTCCCGGCGTATCGGAGGGATGAAGAAATAACGGGTAATTGAAGTCAATCGTGGTGGAATCAAGAAGCCGGGGAAAAAGTCGGTGGAGTTACCAGAGACATCGCCATAAAAAATAGAGATTTTTTGTTCAAAACGGAAAAATGACGCAAAAGAAAATGTGGTATAGCCCAAAAAATGACCCAAATGTAATGTGAATGAAGAGAACGGATCGGTATTAGACGTCTGATACCATGTTAAAATATGAGAATCAATATGGAAAATATTTCCTGTATTTCATTCACATATGTAAAAATACATTATTTGTTCAAATATATATACAAGTTGAGATTGTTGCGTGTAAAAGTGTCTATCGCAATGTAGTGCAAATGCACACGACGCAAGTAGTAAAGTGATACTGAAGTATCGGAACTCCACAGGGACTGGGTCAATAGCTTCACCTTGAATTACTGCACGAAAGTAAAGAGAATGGTTTAAGTTGTTTGTCACAAAAATAATAAAGAATACTGGAAAATAGAATTAAAGTAATCAAGATAGAGAGAATGGGCTGGTATTGAATTGCTCAGTAGTGCAGGTATTGCTAAGTTTAGGAATATCTGCTCTTTCGATGTCCCCGTCGCGGCAGCGGTCCGTTGTTTGTCGCGGCAGCGATCACACAACTCTGTACTTCAAGCTTGGCAAGAATCCCTGCTATGCCTTGGCCTATCCCTAGGTCCAAGTCTGTCGATGAACACGTCTTTGATGATACCTCCCGGCGTGAATCGAAGGATGAACACCGATGTTGTTGAATTCTTCTTTAGCCACTTAACATCGTCCTATCCCTAGGTCCGAGATAGTTCAACTATAAACTAGAGAACTCGCACTAGAAGAGTTCTAGGCAATATAACTGTCACAAATGGTTTTAAATTTCAGAACTATAGAAAGGCTCTAAACTGCTCCTAAAACTATCCTAAAGGCACTGCCATGACAGAACTGTCACGGCAGGTAAGTTCAGTTCAAAGACTTAAGCCAAAATTTTCAATATTTCATTTTTTTGTAGCAAAAATAAACTAATTAAAAGACACAATTTTAAAACTAAATAAGACTCCATTAATGGAGGGATGCCACCCCCAAACTCAAGGGTTGCATTGCCCTCAATGCAAATGACAAAATAAAAGATAAGAAAAGTACATCACGAAATATATAAAGGCAGACAGAAAAATAAGGTAAGAAACTTAAATTTTATGCCTTGCCGTCGGTGCTGCTGTTCAGTCGGATCTGTCGGCGGGCAGGGGCCTTCTTGACTGGCTGGCGAATGGGGGAGGCGGATATGTTCTTCGTTTTAGCCTCCCTTGGAGGTTGAATTCGGGTAGGGGAGATGTGAGGGGGTTTCTCCACTACCTATACCTCTGAGCTGCTGCTACTGATGTTGTTGCTGTCACTGCTGCTGTCACTGATACTACCGCTATCCTTCTTGTTCTTATCTGCCATTCTCTTCTGCCGTTTTACCGGTGTGAACTCTTTGGATAGATTCCTCTTAACAGAGGGTTCGTTGTCACTTTCCTCCCAAATTGAGGAAGAGGAGAAACCGATTATGAATGCATCGAGTTCTTCCGAGGGCATTCTTCTCTTGGTTCCACGGGCAGAGGTATCAGCTGCGCGGTTGCTGCCAACAACTGTCATGGCAGGGGTTTGTGTGGATGTTGCAGATGATGTCTTGGGTGTGGCAGCAGGTGTAGGGGTATGGGCAGGGATGGGTGCAGCAAAATAATGGGATGGGAAGGCAGGAAATACATCATCAGGGAAATTAAGAGAAGTTTGAATGAATTGTACCGTGGCTGTAGAGAAATCCCTAATGAAGCTCATAAGGCCGAGTTGTCGTTCCTCCATCTTCTGTATGGCAGCAAGGATCTGGGAGGAGGTATCGGCCGAGCTGCTGCTGTTGTGGGCTGCCTGGCTTTCGTGGCAGCAGGTTCAGTGTCTATCGGTTATGTCGTCTCTGCTGCCGTGGCAGCGGGGTCGAAAGATGACAGCGGGGTGGCAGCAGTCAGTTCCATCAAGCTGAGTATATTTTTGTCGGTCCATCCTTTCCCTTTGACTCTTAGATTGGTGGCAGCTTCAGGTACATGATGGCCGCGGAAAAGGGCTGTGAGGAGGTAGGGGAGGTAGAGTGGTCCTGTCAGCCGATGTGCATACTCCAAAATGCTTTCCCGGATGTAGCTGCCCACATTAATAGGCCTCTCATGCAAAATCGAATGAATGAGGGCTAACCTGGGTTGGTCGACAGTGGTATTGTGCGAGGATGGCATGATTCGCTTTTTGATGAAAGCGTTCCACAGTTTAGCCTCTGGGAGAAGTTGAGTTCTCTTCACTGTCCTCGGGTTCTTAGGATTTGTGTTCCACTGAGTACCTTCATCCGTGAGCTCTGCCATGACAGCATCGTAGGCAGCAGGGTCTAGGTTGTTCAGAAATTGTTGGTGACCATCCTCGTTGCTGCCCACGTAAAATCCGTAGAGAGTGTTGATGTATTCTGGCTCGAAGGGCACCTCTCCCCCTCTCACGGTGACTGCTGTCGCGGTTCTGCTGTTGATGGCAGCATAGAAATCTCGGACTAGAGATACGTTCATCTCCTCTGGTTGTTTTGCAAAGATCTGCCATTGCAAGGCCTTGATTTTTCTAGCAATGAACGGTTGCAGTCCCAAATTCTCCTCCTTGGAAGTGTAGATAAATCCCCTCTCCTCCCACATGTCGCGTATCTGGAAAGATCGTGGGGTTGATGCTGTCGGGGTGGAGCCTGAAGTAGCACTCTTGCGGGTGTTTCTGGAAGACATGGTTGCAAGAGTTGTAAGAAGAAAAATGAAAGCAAGTAAATATTTCTAGAGAAAGCAAGTAAGAAGAGTGGAAGTGAGTGAAAAATGAATAGTGAAACGGGGTTTATATAGAGAAGAGTTTGCTACCCGTTGGAGCTGTAACAGCAGGCGCGGATAACGGGGCCAGCTGTTACGCGGTTTTTGACGCGTCTGTCACGCGTTTCCATGTCTGCTGCACGTCTATTACGCGTTTGCGTGTCTATCGCGACAGCGTGTCGACAGTCTATATTTTTCGCATCTGTCGCGGCAGCTGTAACGACAGGCTCCGAATTTTGGGCTTTTTGGGATGATGGAAGGATGTTGGGCTGAATTCACTTCTCTTTTTCTTCTTGTCTCCTTTATTTCCTAAAAACAATAAAAATAAAAACATTATTTTAAAAATAAAGTAAATCTAATTTCCTAATATATAAATAATAAAAATAATTAAAATAAAATTTAGTTTAAATTAGGGATGCCATGTGGGGCATCTCTTAAGGTAACCACTTCCTGCATTCTTGGGGCTTCAGTCCCCTGATAATGCTTCAAGCGCTGTCCATTGACTTTGAACTGGTGCCCGTCCTTTAAAGATCTGATCGTGATGGCACCATGGGGAAAAACCTGCACTACTTGGAATGGGCCAGACCACCTAGATTTCAGCTTCCCTGGGAAGAGTTTCAATCTAGAGTTAAAAAGCAACACAAGCTGCCCTAGGCAGAACTGTCGTGGTATCAACTTCTTGTCATGCCACTTCTTGGTTTTGTCCTTGTAGATTCTTGCGTTGTCATATTCCATTGTCCGAATTTCTTCAATTTCGTTCAGATCAAGTAGCCTTTTCTGCCCTGCCTTTTCCAAGTCCATATTAACTGCCTTGATTGCCCAGTATGCTCTATGCTCTATCTCGACAGGTAAGTGGCACGTTTTCCCAATAATCATCCGATAAGGAGACATTCCCAATGGAGTTTTGAACGCTGTCCTGTAGGCCCATAACGCATCATTGAGGTGTAGAGACCAATCTTTCCGAGTTGGCTTAACCATTTTTTCAAGAATGTTCTTGACCTCCCTGTTGGATATTTCAGCTTGTCCATTGGTCTGAGGGTGGTATGCTGTTGCAATCCGATGTTTGACACCATACTTTTTCAAGGCAGCAGCTATTACCATGTTGTCAAAATGCCTCCCTTCATCACTGATGATCGCCTTAGGGATGCCGAATCTGGAAAAATGTTTTTATGTAAAAACCTTTGAACCGTCTTGGCATCATTCTTTTGGGTGGCGATTGCTTCAACCCAATTGGACACATAATCTACTGCAGGAGGATATATAAGTTCCCACATGAAGATGGGAATGGTCCCATGAAATCTATCCCCCAAACGTCGAAGATCTCGACTTCAATAATATTTTGCAATGGCATCTCGTGTCTCCTTGATATGTTTCCCGTCCGTTGACACTTGTCACAACTCTTGTAGAAGATTTGAGCATATTTATACAGTGACGGCCAATAAAATCCTGACTGCAAAACCTTGGCAGCAGTTTTGTTGCCTCCCAAGTGTCCTCCATACTGTGAATCATGATAGTTATGAAGTATATCTTCGTGTTCATCCTGTGGTACGCATCTCCTTACAACCTGATCTGCAACCATGGCTGTCGCGGCAGTGATTGTGGCAGCAAACAACTGCTCATCAGGGAAGGTCTCCAATGTGTTTGTCTCATATGCTGGTAGACTCTTTCCCTTCTCCAACCTTGACAAGTGATCTGCCACTTGATTCTCTGTCCCCTTTTTGTCCTTGATTTCAAGGTCGAATTCTTGCAATAGCAGGATCCAACGTATTAGTCGAGGCTTTGCATCCTTTTTCGTGAACAGATATTTCAATGTAGAGTGGTCTGTGTGCACTATGACCTTCGTTCCAAGTATATAAAGAACAAAACTTGTCAATGGAGAATACCACAGCTAATAATTCCTTCTCTGTGGTGGTGTAGTTCACTTGGGCGTCGTTCAGAGTTTTGCTGGCATAATATATGACATGAAAGAGTTTGTCTATCCGCTGCCCAAGTGCTGCCCCGACAGCATAGTCACTAGCATTACACATGATCTCAAACGGCAGTGTCCAATCTGGTGGCTGTACTATTGGGCCTGTTACCAGCTTTTCTTTCAGAACCTTGAATGCCTCAGTACATTTAGTGTTAAAGTCGAAGGGTCGGTTCTGCTCCAGAGATGGCATAGGGGCTTGGTGATCTTTGAGAAGTTCGCAATGAACCTCCGATAAAAACCAGCATGTCCTAAGAAACTTCTGATTCCCTTGACTGTGGTGGGTGGCGGCAGCTTTTCAATCACTTCTATCTAGCTCTATCGACTTCTATGCCACGACAACTAATTTAATGGCCAAGGACTATCCCTTCATCCACCATGAAGTGACACTTTTCCTAGTTCAAAACCAAGTTTACTTTTTCACATATCTCGGGCACCTTCTGTAGGTTGCCTAGGCAGCTTTCAAAGTTGTCTCCAAAGACTGAAAAGTCATCCATGAATATTTCTAGGAAATCCTCCACCATATCGGAGAATATTGCCATCATGCACCTTTGAAAGGTGGCTGGTGCATTGTAGAGTCCAAAAGGCATTCTCCTAAAAGCGTAAGTTCCGTAAGGGCATGTGAACGTCGTCTTTTCTTGATCTTCTGGTGCGATAGCTATTTGATTGTAACCTGAGTAACCATCAAGAAAACAATAGTAAGGTTTACCCGCTAGTCTATCAAGCATTTGTTCAATAAAGGGTAAAGGAAGGTGGTCCTTCCGGGTAGCATTGTTAAGCTTTCGGTAGTCCATACAAACCCTCCAACCGGTCACAGTCCTGGTTGGGATTAGCTCATTGTCTTCATTGGTTACCACGGTCACTCATCCTTTCTTGGGAACGCATTGCACCGGGCTCACCCATTTGCTGTCTGAGATGGCGTAAATTATTCCAGCATCTAGCCATTTGATTATCTCTTTTCGCACCACTTCTTTCATAGCATGGTTCAGACGCCTTTGTGCATCAATAGTCGGCTTATGATCATCCTCTAGAAGAATTCTATGCATACATAATGCCGGACTAATGCCATGAATATCAGATATCGTCCATCCAATAGCCTTTTTGTGCTGCTGCAGCATCCCTATTAACTGATGTTCATGTTCCTGCATCAACTTGGAAGAGATGATTACGGGCAACGTATCATTTAAACCAAGGAAAACATATTTTAGCTGCCCTGGCAGGGGCTTAAGATCTATAACAGGGGGATCATCAGTTGATGGCTTTTGAATTACATGGTTATCCGAGGTATAGTTTAAAGGCTCGAATAACTTACCTGGACGATTGCCTATCCAGTTTACCTCCTCCTGATCTTCAGTATCAGATGTATCAGATTTTGAGGAGTTGCTGTCATCGGTGCTTTCATGATAGTCTTCTAAGTGGCTACCGAGGCAGTGACCAATTTTTATGTCGTGGCAGCCCGACCTGATGCAGGGTTGGTCAAGGGTAACTTCAGTGATAGCCTTGCATTCTTCTTCTCCATCAGCATGCTTCATTGCTTGGAGAACGTTCAACTTGATTTCTTGATCGTTTACTCTCATG
Source organism: Hibiscus tridactylites (assembly GCA_958450335.1). NCBI lineage: Eukaryota > Viridiplantae > Streptophyta > Magnoliopsida > Malvales > Malvaceae > Hibiscus > Hibiscus tridactylites. The sequence continues at coordinate 38,546,453 of OY288288.1, forward strand.
GTGAGTTCTCCTTTTTCCACATCAATCAGTGATCTTCCCGTGGCTAAGAAGGGTCGCCCCAGGATGATTGGTGCGTTTTCATCTGCTTCACAATCTAAGACAAGAAAGTCAGCAGGAAAAATAAACTTATCCACCCTTACCGGAATATCTTCAATTTTTCCTTCTGATTGAACGTAAGAGCGGTCTGCCAGCTGCAGAATTACTGTTGTGGGATGAGCTTTTCCAATACCTAATTTCTGAAAAACAGATTTGGGCATTAAATTTATACTAGCACCAAGATCAAAAAGTGCTTTACCCACATATTTGTCTCCGATTACGCATGGTATGATGAAGCTCCCAGGATCCTTCTTCTTCTGGGGTGGATGCTTGTGCAAAATACTCATGCATCCTTTTGTCATTTTAACCGTTTCAAATTCCCCAAGTATGGATTTTTTCGACATGGCATCCTTGAGAAATTTGGCATAACCGGGCATCTCCCTAACGACATCTAACAGCGGAATGTTGATATGAACCTGCTTAAAAATATCATAAATCTTTTTAAGCTGTGATTCTTGTTTCAATTTCTGTAATCGTTGAGGAAAAGGAGGTGGGGGACGATAATCAGCAATACATCCTTCCCACTGCATACGGATCTAAGGAGGTTTAGGTTCATCATCTTTCTCCTCTGTCCCTTCTGCTGTCATGACAGGCTCATCGGCAGCAGGCTGTTTGTTACCTATCGGGGCAGCTTCCTCGACAGGTGAATCCAAGGTTGGTTTCTTAACTGACTCATCTTCCTTCTCAGGCCCTGGTAGTTTCTTCCCACTCCTAGTTGTGATAGTTTTACACTACTCATGTGTGGGTTGTCTAGCATTTTCAGTATCGCTAGGAAATCCTCCATTCTGCCTTGGTTTAATATGCTGGGAAACCTGACCCATCTGTGTCTCCAATGATTTCAGAGTAGCTTCATGATTGGTCATCCGCATCTCTGTTTTATCCATGAATGTTTCTATCTTCTTGACAAAGTGATTCATGTTCTCAATGTAGGTTCCCGTTTGAGACATAAACGTAGCCAGAGTCTGTTCCGGTATACTATTTGTGGCAGCTGGTGGTTGTTGATGCTGCTGCTGCGGTTGCTGTCGAGTCAGCAATCTAGGTCCTCCCTGGTTCTAATTGTTCTGTGCTTGAGGATTCAGAGCATTATTAGGATTACTCCAAGAAACATGGGATCCTTTCTCCAGTTGGGATTGTAATTGTTAGAATTATAATTCTGCTTATTATAGTTTCCAACATACTTCCCCTCTTCTAACTGTATTGGACATTCCTCCGAACTATGATTCCCTTCAGAAATTTCGCATACCTCTTCAGCATCGTTGTTGCGTGTACAAGTGTCTATCACAATTTGTAGTGCAAGTGTACACGACGCAAGTAGTAAAGTGATATGGAAGTATCAGATATTGTCTCCACAGGGACTGGGCTAATAGCTTCACCTTGAATTACTGCACGAGAGTAAAAGAATGATTTAAGATTTTGTCACGAGAATAATAAAGAATACTGGAAAATAGAAGTTAAGTAATCAAGATAGAGAGAATGGGCTGGTATTGAATTGCTCAGTAGTGTAGGTATTGCTAAGTCTAGGAATATCAGCTCTGTCGTCGTCCCCGTTGCGGCAGCACCTGTCGCGGCGGCAGTTTGTTGCTTGTCGCGGCAGCGAACACACAACTCCGTACTTCAAGTTTGGCAAGAATCCCTGCTGTGCCTTGGCCTATCCCTAGGTCCAAGTCTGTCGATGAACACGTCTTTGATGATACCTCCCGGCGTGAATCGAAGGATGAACACCGATGTTTGTTGAATTCTTCTTTAGCCACTTAACCTCGTCCTATCCCTAGGTCCGAGATAGTTCAACTATAAACTAGAGAACTCGCACTTATTCCTTTCATATACTTAACTCTCCCGATATTAAGTAAATAGATAACCTCTAAATGCTCTCCCGATACTCTTGCAAGATGTTAATAACCAGAATAAGAGAACTTGAAGTTTATTTTATTGAACTGAAAATTCCTAAAACAAAAGCAACCCTTGCAACTACTTTACAAATCAACTCGTGGCCCTAAGGGGAATTTAGAACATGTTGAGAGGATGAAAACGGCTAGGGTTTTGGAAAGAAGGCTAGAGATAGGTGATCCCCTCTCCTAGGTCGAATTACATGCCTTTATATAGGCTTTGGGTCCAAGTTTTCTAATATAGCAAGAATACAAGTTTAAATTAAAGTACAACTCTAATAAAGACTAAATCTTCAGAGAATATAGCTTTAATTCGTCCTTCCTTCTTGCTTGGATTTTCTCTCTTTGAACTTTGGGCTTGGCCTTTATTCTGATCTAGGGCTTGGAAAAATATAGTGATATTCCACGACAGACGGGATTAATTTTCTCTTTCTGTCGAGGTTCACTTTGCTTCTTCTCCTCAAAACTGTTGTCGTCCTCAGCTGTCACGGCGGCAACCATGGCAGCATCGTCCTCCTTGACCGCTCGTCCAGTTCCAGCTCTTCCGCTTCACTGCCCAGCGCCTGCCTCTCCATCTGCTACAACAACAGCCTGCAAAAGCAACCAATTTCAATAGAAACTGTGTCATTTAATATATTTGTGATGTTTAACTGTAATCTAACCTAAATGCAATGAATTATGCTTGAATGCAGCAGAAATATGGGTTAAATAGGGGGTAAATAATAGAACTTTTATACACTCAACACACCCCGAAACTCAAGTTTTTGCTTGCCCTCAAGCAACTAAAACCTAAAAGAAAAATAAAATATTTTTGTTTTGGCTTAAAACAGTGAACTTTCCCTTACCCTTCATTCATTCTCTGTTGATGGCAGCACCTTGTCAGATGACTTAGGATTTGTTCGGAATCTCACTACAGTCCTCGTGCAGTGTGTGCATGCTTGTGAACAATTATATGCCAAGACTCTCTTAGTTTCACTAGAATATTCCAGCCCTTAACTTGAATTTGTATGCCAAAGTTTATCTTTTTGAAGGCACTTCTTATGCTCCTTTGATTTTTTTTGTTTTGACTAGATTTTATTATTTTTTAAGCTAAAGTTTCAATAGAGCCGATTTTGGGCACCTCTAGCTAACTTCCTAGAGCCGGTTTCGGGCACCTCTAGGGCTATTGAGTCTCTTTTGCTAAACTTCTTTCCTAGAGCCAGTGTTAGGCACCTCTAGGGGCTATTCAAGTGCTAAGCTTCCTATTCTAGTTAACTAGAAGAGTTCTAGGTAGTATAACAGTCACAAATGGTGTTTTAAGTTTTAGAACTATAGAAAGGCTCTAAGCTGCTCCTAAAGCTATCCTAAAGGCACTGCCATGACAGAGCTGTCACGGCAGGTAAGTTCAGTTCACATACTTAAGCCAAAATTTTCATATTTTTTAAGCAAAAATAAACTAAGTAAAAGACACAATTATAAACTAAATTAGACTCCATTAATGGAGGGATGCCACCCCCAAACTCGAGGGTTGCATTGCCCTAAATGCAAATGACAAAATAAAATAAAAACAGTACATCAAAAAATATATAAGCAGACAACAAAATAAGTTAAGAAACTCAAATTTTTTTCGTTGTCGTCACTGCTGCTGCTGACTCGGAGCTGGCGGCGGGCACGGGCTTTCTAAACTGGCTGGCGGATGGGGGAGACATATGTGTTCTTCGTTTTTGCCTCCCTCGGAGGTTGAATTCTGGTAGGGGAGATGTGAGGGGGTTTCTCCACAACCTGGACCTCCGAACTACTGCTGCTGTCCTCACTGCTGCTGCCGTCACTGCTGTTGCCGCTGCCGCTATCCGGCTTGTTTTTGTCTGCCATTCGCTTCTGTCGTTTTACCGGTGTAAAATCTTTGGAGAGATTCCTCTTAACAGAGGGTTCGTTGTCAATTTCCTCCCAAACGGGGGAAGAAGGGAAACCGGCAATGAAGGCGTCAAGCTCTTCCGAGGGCATTCTTCGTTTTGTTCCACGGACAGAAGTCTCAGCTGCACGGTTGCTGCCGGCTGCTGTCGTGGCAGGGGTTGGTGTGGACGCTGCAGAAGGTGTTCGTGGTGTGGCAGCAGGTGTTGGGGTGTGGGCAGGAGTTGGGACAACAAAATAATGGGCAGGGAATGTAGGAAATACAACATCAGGGAAATTTAAAGAGGTTTGGATGAATTGTACCGTAGCTGCGGTGAAATCCCTGATGAAGCTCATAAGACCGAGCTGTCGTTCCTCCATCTTCTGTATAGCAGCAAGGATCTGGGAGGAGGAGTCGGTCGGGGCTGCTGCTGCTGGTTGCTGCCTGGCTTCCGTGGCAGCAGGTTCAGTTTCCGTCAGCTCTGTCGTGTCTGCTGTCGTGGCAGTGGGATCAAATGATGACAGAGGGGTGGCAGCAGTCAGCTCCATTAAGCTGAGTATGTTTTTGTCGGTCCATCCCTTCCCTTGGACTCTAAGATCGGTGGCAGCTTCAGGTACACCATGGCTGCGACAGAGGGCTGTGATGAGGTAAGGAAGGTAGAGCGGTCCCGTCGGCCAGTGTGCACACTCCAGAATGCTTTCGCGGATGAAGCTGCCCACATTAATAGGCCTCTCGTGTAAAATAGAGTGAATTAAGGGAAACCTAGGCTGGTCAACGGTGGTGTTATGCGAGGACGGCATGATGCGCTTTTTGATAAAAGCGTTCCATAATTTGGCTTCCGGTAGGAGTTGAACTCTCTTAACCGTCCTCGGGTTCTTGCGATTGGTATTCCACTGAGTTCCTTCATCTGTTAGTTTGCCATGACAGCATCGTAGGCAGCAGGGTCAAGGCTGTTAAGAAACTGTTGGTCACCGTCATCGTTTCTGCCCACGTAAAATTCGTACAAGGTGTTGATGTATTCAGCTTCGAATGGCACTTCCCTCCCTCGTACGGTAACTGCTGTCGCCGTTCTGCTGTTGATGACAGCGTAGAAATCTTGACCTAAAGAGACGTTCATCTTTTCAGGTTGTTCGGCAAAGATCTGCCACTGTAGAGCCCTTATTTTGTGAGCAATGAACGGCTTTAGGCCCAAATTTCCCTCCTTTGAAGTGTAGATGAATCCCCTTTCCTCCCACATATCTTTGATCTGGAAAGATCATGGGGTGGATGCTGTCGGGGTGGAGCCGGAGGCAGCACTCCTACGGGTATTTCTGGAAGACATTGTTGCAAGGGTTGAGGAAATGAAAATGAAAGCAAATAAAATTTCTAGAGGAAGCAAGTAAGAAGAGTAGAAGTGAGTGAAAATGAATAGTGAAATGGGGTTTATATAGAGAAGAGTTTGCTGCCCGTTGGAGCTGTAACGGTAGGCACGAATAACGGGGCCAGTTATTACGCGTTTGCGTGTCTGACGCGTCTGTCACGCGTTTCCGTGTCTATTGCGCGTCTATCGCGATAGCGTGTCGACAGCCTGTATTTTCCGCGTCTGTCGCGGCAGCTATAACAACAGGCTCCAAAATTTGGGCTTGTTGGGCTGATGGGAGGATGTTGGGCTGAATTCACTTATCCTTTTCTTCTTGTCTCCTTTATTTCCTAAAAAACAATAAAAATAAAAACATTATATCTTAAAAGTAAAATAAATCTAATTTCCTAATATATAAATAATAAATAATAATAAAACTAAAAATAAAATTTAGGTTAAATTAGGGATGCCAGGTGGGACATCTCCTAAGGTAACCACTTCCAGCATTTTTAGGGCTTCAGTCCCCTGATAATGCTTCAAGCGTTGTCCATTGACTTTGAACCGGTGCCCGTCTTTTAGAGATCTGATCGTGATAGCACCATGGGGAAAAACCTGTACAACTTGGAATGGGCCAGACCATCTAGATTTCAGCTTCCCTGGAAAGAGTTTCAGTCTAGAGTTAAATAGCAATACAAGCTGCCCTGGGCAGAACTGTCATGGCAGCAACTTCTTGTCATGCCACTTCTTAGTTTTATCTTTGTAGATTCTTGCATTGTCATAGGCCATTGTCCGGATTTCTTCAATTTCGTTCAGATTCAGTAGCCTTTTCTGCCCTGCCTTTTCCAAGTCCATATTAACTGCCTTGATTTCCCAGTATGCTCTGTGCTCTATCTCGACAAGTAAATGGCATGTTTTCCCATAAATCAGTCGGTAAGGAGACATTCCCAATGGAGTTCTGAAAGTTGTCCTATAAGCCCATAACGCATCATTAAGGTGTAAAGACCAATCTTTCCGAGTTGGCTTAACCATCTTTTCAAGAATGTTCTTGACTTCCCTGTTGGATATTTCAGCTTGTCCATTGGTCTGAGGGTGATATGATGTTGCAATCTGATGCTTGACACCATACTTCTTCAAGGCATCAGCTATAACCCTGTTGTCGAAATGCCTCCCTTCATCACTGATGATCGCCTTAGGGATGCCGAATCTGGAAAAGATGTTTTTGTGTAAAAACCTTTGAACTGTCTTGGCATCATTCTTTTGAGTGGCGATAGCTTCAACCCACTTAGATACACAATCTACTGCCAGAAGGATATATAAATTCCCACATGATGATGGGAATGGTCCCATAAAATCGATCCCCCAAACGTCGAAGATCTCGACTTAAAGAATGTTCTGCAGCGGCATCTCATTTCTCCTTGAGATGTTTCCTGTCCGTTGGCACTTGTCACAGCTCTTGTAGAAGATTTGAGCATCTTTATATAATGACGGCCAATAAAATCCGGACTGCAGAACCTTAGCAGCAGTTTTGTTGCCTCCTAAGTGTCCTCCATACTGTGAAGCATGACAGTGATGAAGTATGTCTTCCTGCTCATCCTGTGGTACGCATCTCCTTATAACCTGATATGCACAAATTTTGAAAAGAAGAGGTTCGTCCCAATAATAATGCTTAACATCATTTTGGAACCTCTTCCAGGCTTGATAATTAAGGTCGGAAGGAATTATTCTGCTAACTAAAAAATTAACGAAATCAGCATACCAGGGGAGTTCAGAAGACTTACCTACCGCCATGGCTATCGCGGCAGTAACTGTGGCAGCAAAGAGCTGCTCATCAGGGAAGGTCTCCAATATGTTTGTCTCATCTGTCAGTAGACTTTTTCCCTTCTCCAACCTTGACAAGTGATCTGCCACTTGATTCTCTGTCCCTTTTTTGTCCTTGATTTCAAGGTCGAATTCTTGCAATAGCAGAATCCAACGTATCAGTCGAGGCTTTGCATCCTTTTTCACGAACATATATTTCAATGCAGAGTGGTCTGTGTGCACTATAACCTTTGTTCCAAGTATATAAGAACGAAACTTGTCAATGGAGAATACCACAGCCAATAATTCCTTCTCTGTGGTGGTGTAGTTCACTTGGGCGTCGTTCAGTGTTTTGCTGGCATAGTATATGACGTGAAAGAGTTTGTCTCTCCGCTGCCCAAGTGCTGCCCCGACAGCATAGTCACTAGCATCACACATGATCTCAAACGGCAGTGTCCAGTCTGGTGGCTGTACTATTGGGGTTGTTACCATCTTTTCTTTCAGAACCTTGAATTCTTCAGTACATTCAGTGTTAAAGTCGAAGGGTCAGTTCTGCTCCTGAAGATGGCATAGGGGCTTGGTGATTTTTGAAAAGTTCGCAATGAGCCTCCGATAAAAACCAGCATGTCCTAAGAAACTTCTAATTCCCTTGACTGTGGTGGGCGGCGACAGCTTTTCGATCACTTCTATCTTAGCTCTGTCGACTTCTATGCCACGGCAGCTAATCTTATGGCCAAGGACTATCCCTTCATCCACCATGAAGTGACATTTTTCCCAGTTTAAAATCAAGTTTGCTTTTTCACATCTCTCACGCACCTTCTGTAAGTTGCCTAGGCAGCTTTCAAAGTTGTCTCCAAAGACTGAAAAATCATCCATAAAGATCTCTAGGAAATCCTCCACTATATCGGAGAATATTGCCATCATGCACCTTTGAAAGGTTGTTGGTGAATTGCATAGTCCAAAAGGCATTCTCCTAAAAGCATAAGTTCCGTAAGGGCATGTGAATGTCGTCTTTTCTTGATCTTCCGGTGCGATAGCTATTTGATTGTAACCTGAATAACCATCAAGAAAACAATAGTAAGGTTTACCCGCTAATCTATCAAGCATTTGATCAATAAAGGGTAAAGGAAAGTGGTCCTTTCGGGTAGCTTTGTTAAGCTTCCGATAGTCCATACAAACCCTCCAACCGGTCACAGTCCTGGTTAGGATTAGCTCATTGTTTTCGTTGGTCACCACGGTCATTCCTCCTTTCTTGGGAACACATTGCACCGGGCTCACCCATTTGCTGTCCGAGATGGCGTAGATTATTCCAGCATCTAGCCATTTGATTATCTCTTTTCGCACCACCTCTTTCATCGCATGGTTCAGCCGCCTTTGTGCATCAATAGTCGGCTTATGATAATCCTCTAGAAGGATTTTATGCATGCATAATGCCGAACTAATGCCTTGAATATCAGCTATCGTCCATCCAATAGCCTTTTTATGCTGCTGTAGCATCCATATTAACTGATGTTCCTGTTCCTGCATCAACTTGAAAGAGATGATTAGGGGCAACATATCATTTAAACCAAAAAAAGCATATTTTAGCCGCCCTGGCAGGGGCTTAAGTTCTAAAACAGGGGGTTCAACAGTTGATAGCTTTTGGATTGCATGGTTATCCGAGGTATAATTTAAAGGCTCGAATAACTTGCCTGGACGATTGCCTATCCAGTTTACCTCCTCCTGATCTTCAGTATCAGATGTATCAAATTTTGAGGAGGTGCTATCGTGACAGTCTTGTAAGTGGCTGCCGAGGCAGTGACCAATTTTGATGTCGTGGCAGTCCGACCTAATGCAGGGTTGGTCAAAGGTAACTTCAGTGATAACCTTCCCTTCTTCTTCTGCATCAGCATGCTTCATAGCTTGGAGAACATTCAACTTTATTTCTTGATCGTTCACTCTCATGGTGAGTTTTCCTTTTTCCACATCAATCAGTGATCTTTCCGTGGCTAAGAAGGGTCGCCCCAGGATGATTGGTGCATTTTCATCTTCTTCACAATCTAAAACAAGAAAGTCAGCAGGAAAAATAAACTTATCCACTCTTACCAGAATATCTTCGATTTTTCCTTCCAGATGAACGTAAGAGCGGTCTACCAGCTGCAGAAATTACTGTTGTGGGCCGAACTTTCCCAATACTTAATTTCTAAAAAACAGATTTTGGCATTAAATTTATACTAGCACCAAGATCACAAAGTGCCTTACCCACATATTTGTCTCCGATTACACATGGTATGATGAAGCTCCTAGGATCCTTCTTCTTCTAGGGGTGGATGCTTGTGCAGAATACTCATGCATCCTTCTGTCATCTTAACCGTTTCAAATCCCCAAGTCTAGATTTCTTCGACATGGCATCCTTGAGAAATTTGGCATAATCGGGCATCTCCCTAACGGCATCTAACAGTGGAATGTTGATGTGAACCTGCTTAAAAATATCATAAATTTTTTTAAGTTGTGATTCTTGTCTCAATTTCTGTAACCGTTGAGGAAAAGGAGGTGGGGGACGATAATCAGCAATATGTCCTTCCCACTACATACGGATCTGAGTAGGTTTGGGTTCATCATCTTTCTCCTCTGTCACTTCTGCTGTCGTTACAGGCCCATCGGCAGCAGACTGTTTGTTACCTGTCGGGGCAGCTTTCTCGGCAGGTGACTCCAAGGCTGGTTCAACTGATTCTGCTTTCTTCTCAGGCCCTGTTAGTTTCTTCCCACTCCTAGTTGTGATGTCTTTACACTGCTCATGTGTGGGCTGCCTAGCGTTTTCAGTATTGCTAGGAAATCCGCCATTCTGCCTTGGGTTGATATGCTGGGAAACCTGACCCATCTGTGTCTCCAAAGATTTCAGAGTAGCTTCATGGTTTGTCATCCGCATCTCTGTTTTATCCATGAATGTCTCTGTCTTCTTGACAAAGTGATTCATGTTCTCAATGTAAGTTCCTGTTTGAGACATAAACGTAGCCAGAGTCTGTTCCAGTGTACTATTTGTGGCAGCTGGTGGTTGTTGCTGCTGCTACTGCGGTTGCTGCCGAGTCAACAGTCTAGGTCCTCCCTGATTCTGATTATTCTGTGCTTGAGGATTCAGGGCATTATTAGGATTACTCCAAGAAAACTTGGGATCCTTTCTCCAGCTGGGATTGTAGTTGTTGGAGTTATAATTCTGCTTATTGTAGTTTCCAACATACTTTCCCTCTTCTAACTGTATAGGACATTCATCCGAACTGTGATTTCCTTCACAAATTTCGCATACCTCTTCGACATCGAATACAGGCTGTGAATCATCGTTCAAGAGCTTTTTCATTGCCTTAGTGAGGTATGCCACCTGTGATTTCATTGTGATGTCGGCCTCATAATCCTTAACAGCTAGGACTCGTTTACCCCTTCTCCTTGCTGTCGGAAACTGCTCCTCATTCTTAGCCAGATTTTTCAATACTTGCATTGCCTCATATGGGTCTTTGTCCAGTAGTAATCTGTTTGCTGCTGAATCAATTCTAATACGAGTTTGTAAATTGGCAGCATTATAAAACTTGGTTACCTGGTTCCAGACGGAGAATCCATGTATTGGGCAGTTCCTTAGAATAGTGGTAAATCTGTCCCAGGCCTCGTGCATTGGCTCGTCATCTTCCTGTTGAAAAGTAGCGATTTCGTTACGTAATCGCTCAGATAAATGTGAAGGATTAAAACGAGATAAGAATTCACGAGTTAAATCTGCCCAAGTTCTAATTGAACCCGGCGTAAGTTTATTCCACCAAGTCTTTTCTCTGTCCCTCAATGAATGGGGAAATAACCGAAGCCTCGGTATCTCCGGATTAACTCCTGGTAGTCTAAACGAACCACAAATTTCCTGGAACGTTTTCAGATGCTCCCTAGCATCCTCTGTAGCAGCACCACTAAATTGACCGGCATTGTTGATCATGCTGAACATAACAGGTGTTAGCTCAAAGTTGTCAACATCTATATCTGGCAGCGTGGTTTCTAGTTCTATATGATCATTCAGCATGTAGTCTCGGCAGGACCGTCGTGCGGCAGCGGCAGGAGGGTCGCCGACAGGAGGAATGATCTCTCCATCTCTGGCAAGATTATTACCCTGGGGATTCCCTTGGTTGTTCATTGCTTGTAACTGTTCTTCAAGGTATTCGTTTCTGGCTAGTACGTGACGAAGTCGGTTCCTAAGATTGAATGAACGTTCTATTTCAGGATCTAATGGATTCTCAGGTTCTTCTCCTCGTCTCGATATTCGCATAAACAAGAAACCTTGTGAAAAGCACAAGTTGAACAAACCAGAATAAAACAGAAAAACAAAAATAAAAAGAAAAGTGCAGTAAAAGATAGGGTAGATTTATGTTGCCAGTCCCCGACAACGGCGCCAAAAACTTATTACGTGTAAAAGTGTCTATCGCAATTTGTAGCGCAAGTGTACACGACGCAAGTAGTGAAGTGATACGGAAGTATCGGATATCGTCTCCACAAGGACTGGGCTAATAGCTTCACCTTGAATTACTGCACGAGAGTAAAAGAATGATTTAAGATTTTGTCACGAGAATAATAAAGAAAACTGGAAAATAGAAGTAAAGTAATCAAGATAGAGAGAATGGGCTGGTATTGAATTGCTCAGTAGTGTAGGTATTGCTATGTCTAGGAATATCAGCTCTGTCGTCGTCCCCGTCGCGGAGGCAGTCTGTTGCTTGTCGCGGCAGCGAACACACAACTCCGTACTTCAAGTTTGGCAAAAATCCCTGATGTGCCTTCGCCTATCCCTAGGTCCAAGTCTGTCGATGAACACGTCTTTGATGATACCTCCCGGCGTGAATCGAAGGATGAACACCGATGTTTGTTGAATTCTTCTTTAGCCACTTAACCTCGTCCTATCCCTAGGTTCGAGGTAGTTCAACTATAAACTAGAGAAGTCGCACTTATTCCTTTCGTATACTTAACTCTCCCGATATTAAGTAAATAGATAACCTCGCAATGCTCTCCCGATACTCTTGCAAGATGTTAATAACCAGAATAAGAGAACTTGAAGTTTATTTTATTGAACTGAAAATTCCTAAAACAAAAGCAACCCTTGCAACTACTTTACAAATCAACCCGTGGCCCTAAGAGGAATTTAGAACATGTTGAGAGGATGAAAACGGCTAGGGTTTTAGGAAGAAGGCTAGATATAGGTGATCCCCTCTCCTAGGTCAAATTACATGCCTTTATATAGGCTTTGGGTCCAAGTTTTCTAATATAGCAAGAATACAAGTTTAAATTAAAGTACAACTCTAATAAAGACTAAATCTTCAGAGAATATAGCTTTAATTCGTCCTTCCTTCTTGCTTGCATTTTCTCTCTTTGAACTTTGGGCTTGGCCTTTATTCTGATCTAGGGCTTGGAAAAATATAGTGATATTCCACGACAGACGGGCTTACTTTTCTCTTTCTGTCGAGGTCCACTTTGCTTCTTCTCCTCAAAATTGCTGTCGTCCTCTACTGTCACGGCAGCAACCATGGCATCATCGTCCTCCTTGACTGCTCGTCCAGTTCCAACTCTTCTGCTTCACTGCCCAGCGCCTGCCTCTCCATCTGCTACAGCAGCAACCTGCAAAAGCAACCAATTTTAGTAGAAACTGTGCCATTTAATATATTTGTGATGTTTAACTGTAATCTAACCTAAATGCAATGAATTATGCTTGAATGCAGCAGAAATATGGGTTAAATAGGGGGTAAATAATATAACTTTTGTACACTCAACAAGCGTATATAGGCTGTGAATCTTCGTTGAAGAGCTTTTTCATTGCCTTAGTGAGATATGCCACCTGTGATTTCAATGAGTTGTCAGCCTCATAATCCTTTACAGCTAGGACCCGTTTACCCCCTCTTCTTGCTGTCGAAAACTATTCCTCATTCTTCGCCAGACTTTTCAATACTGCCATGGCCTCATCTGGGTCTTTGTCCAGAAGTAATCTGTTTGCTGCTGAATCAATTCTAATACGAGTTTGTAAATTGGAAGCATTATAAAATTTTGTTACCTGGTTCCAAACGGGGAATCCATGCATTGGGCAGTTCCTTAGAAGAGTGGTAAATCTATCCCAGGCCTCGTGCATTGGCTCGTCATCTTCCTATTGAAAAGTATCAATTTCGTTACGTAATCGCTCAGATAAGTGTGAAGGATTAAAACGAGATAAGAATTCACGAGTTAAATATGCCCAAGTTCTAATTGAACCCGGCGTAAGTTTATTCCACCAAGTCTTTGTCCTGTCCCTCAATGAATGAGGAAATAATAGAAGCCTCAGTATCTCCGGATTAACTCCTGGTAGTCTAAACGAACCACAAATTTCCTGGAACATTCTCAGATGCTCCCTAGCATCCTCTGTAGCAGCACCACTAAATTGGCCAGCGTTGTTGATCATGCTGAACATAACAGGTTTCAGTTCAAAGTTGTCAACATCTACATCTGGCAGCGTGGTTTCTAGTTCTACATGATCATTAAGCATGTAGTCTCGGCATGACCGGCGTGCGGCAGCGACAGGAGGGTCGACGACAGGTGGATCGATCCTTCCATCTCCGACAGGATTGTTGTTATCCTGGAGATTCCCTGGGTTGTCCGTTCTTTCTTCATGTCTTTCATTCACCATTGCTTCAAGTTGTTCCTCCAAATATTCGTTCCTTTCAACGAGGTAACAAACTCTTTTCTTGAGATTGAACGTTCGTTCAGGTTCAGGATCTAACTGGTACTCAGGTTCCTTCCCCCGTTGAGACCTACGCATACGCAAACAAAAGACCTTGTAAAAGGTATAGGTTGGACAATCCAAGTAAAATAGAAAAATAAAACAAATGCAGTAAAAAGTAGGGTAAAGTTATGTTGCCAGTCCCCGACAATGGCGCCAAAAACTTGTTGCGTGTAAAAGTGTCTATCGCAATGTAGTGCAAGTGTACACAACGCAAGTAGTAAAGTGATACTAAAGTATCGGATATCGTCTCCACAGGGACTGGGTCAATAGCTTCACCTTGAATTACTGCACGAAAGTAAAAAGAATGGTTTAAGTTGTTTGTCACGAAAATAATAAAGAATACTGGAAAATAGAATTAAAGTAATCAAGATAGAGAGAATGGGCTGGTATTGAATTGCTCAGTAGTGTAGGTATTGCTAAGTTTAGGAATATCTGCTCTGTCGATGTCCCCTTCGCGGCAGCACCCGTCGCGGCAGTGGTCCGTTGTTTGTCGCGGCAGCGATCACACAACTCTGTACTTCAAGCTTGGCAAGAATCCCTGCTATGCCTTGGCCTATCCCTAGGTCCAAGTCTGTCGATGAACACGTCTTTGATGATACCTCCCGGCGTGAATCAAAGGATAAACACCGATGTTGTTGAATTCTTCTTTAGCCACTTAACCTCGTCCTATCCCTAGGTCCGAGATAGTCCAACTATAAACTAGAGAACTCAAACTTATTCCTTTCGTATACTTAACTCCCATGATATTAAGTAAATAGATAACCTTACAATGCTTTCTCGATGCTCTTGAAAGATGTTAATAACCAGAATAAGAGAACTTGAAGTTTATTTTATTGAACAAAAAATTCCTAAAACAAAAGCAACCCTTGCAACTACTTTACAAATCAACCCGTGGCCCTAAGGGGAATTTAGAACATGTTGAGAAAGGGGAAACATCTAGGGTTTTGGGAAGAAGGCTAGAGATAGGTGATATCCTCTCCTAGGTCGAATTACATGCCTTTATATAGGCTTTGGGTTCAAGTTTTCTAATATGGCAAGAATACAAGTTTAAATTAAAGTACAACTCTAATAAAGACTAAATCTTCAGAGAATATAGCTTTAATTCGTCCTTCCTTCTTGCTTGGAGTTTTCTTCCTTGAACTTTGGGCTTGGCCTTTATTCTGATCTAGGGCTTGGAAAAATATAATGGTATTCCACGAAAGACAGGCTTAATTTTCTCTTTCTGTCGAGGCCCACTTTGCTTCTTCTCCTCAAAACTGTTGTCGTCCTTGGCTACCACGGCGGCGACCATGGCAGCATCGTCCTCCTCGACTGCTCATCCAGTTCCAGCTACGTTGCATCACTGCCCAGCGCCTGCTTCTCCATCTGCTACAGCAGCAACCTGCAAAAGCAACCAATTTCAGTAGAAACTGTTCCTTTTAATATATTTGTGATGTGTAACTGTAATCTAACCTAAATGCAGTGAATTATGCTTGAATGCAGTAGAAGTATGGGTTAAATAGGGGGTAAATAGTAGAACTTTTACACACTCAACAGAGATTTCTCTAACTAATCGACTAACTGATCTGAATAACTCTAACTAGCTGCTAATCGCTTAAGTAACCAAAATAACAATTCTTAACTTTAACATTTCGTCTTATCCATAAAGGAGAAAATGAGAGTGAATTTAATGACTTAATGAAAAATTAGATTTTGTAGCAACTCTTCATCAGTCAAATTTCCACTTTACCTTACTAAAAAAGAAAGTTTTATAATGTTTAGTTGGTGTTAACCGTTATTACTATTTTCGTTAAAATAACTTAGAAGATACATATAATTATTAATAGCTTTTTTATTATATGCATGTTCATTTTACGGTCTATGGTTAATAATAATTTTTAAATCTAAATGAAGATTTAGAAAAAGAAAAAAAACTATTCATAAATTGGTATTTGCAAGAGAGTAATTTTGATAAACTCTTATAATTTTAATTATTTAAGGGTGTGGTAGTTTTTTCATCACGAGTCATTCTAATATATTATCAAAATAAAAATTAATTAAAAAAAGCACATGATAACATCTCAAACCCAATTGTGTGATTTTTACATTATTAATAGTAAGTGGGCTATTATAAACACCTAAAAAAATGTGACAACCGGGCATCGTCCATGTTGTGGATAACATCAATTCTATCCTCAATGTCTTTGTCAACTATAAACTGTAAGCATCATTGGAAAATATTTTGTAGAGAAAAAAATAGGCAGCGTAGTACATAGAAAAAAGTGCTGCCAGATGTGTAAACAAAAAGAAAGAAGCATGTTCTCTCTCCCATCTCTCTGATCCTTTGCTCTAACATTCCTGTTGAGGGCTCGGTCTTTGCTGGTGAGGTTCTTCTTGGAGAGGAGGTGGTTTAGAGCCACAGCTTCTTTCAGTCCCTTTTCCCCGTATTTCTCGCTTGAGTCTTTACTCTTCTTTGTTTGTAGCTTTCAGGCTAGGGGCACATTTATTTCAACCTTATTTCTTGCTGGTTTCTGTTCTTTTTAGTTCCCAGATGCATTTACTTCTCATGTTCACTAGCAATATGTCACACAGCGGCCATGGTCTCAGCATAGGGGTCATTGATAACGACTTCCCTAACACCCAAAATGATCCCAAGCTTCCAAATCAGGAGTTTATCGATGAGCTCGAACTCAACGAAGATAGTGAGGTAAATTTTACGTTGAAAAATCTCTCATTGCTTGGGAAGTTACTGTCTTCATCTTCCATCAAAGTTTTGGCGACGAAAGCCATTCTAAGGAAAGCCTGGAAATGCGAGGGGCTCGAATGTCATGATCTTGGAAGGAACTTCTTCCTCTTCATCTTTAAGACAACGGAAGATCGCCATCGTCTCCTCGGAGGAAAACCATGGTCGGTGCAGGACTCACTGTTAATATTAAAAAAATGGCAGCCGGATAAGGCGTTGGAAGAGCTAGACTTCTCAACGAAGGAGTTTTGGGTGCAGATAAACAATCTCCCTGTTGGATTGACTACAACCGATAACGTCAAACGTATTGGAAAGTTGTTCCCAGTTTACTATGGCTCTACGCTTGACGACAACGACAAGATAGTGTGGCACGGCAATGTTGGCATTCGAGTAGCTATAAGGGTGGAGGATCCCCTTAAAACGGGGTTCGTGCTGAACAGGAAGAAAGACTAAGCCCTGGAAATAGGCTTTAAGTACGAAGGATTGTCGAGGTTTTGCTTCCGATGTGGTCGACTGTGACACATTGAAAGGGATTGCAAGAATGATCTGGTGATGGTGAAGTTGTCCGGTAAGTTCGGACCATGGCTACGTGCCCCCAACGGCTTCAGGCAGCACATGACAAGTAATCCGAAGCTGGTCTCCAACGCTGCGTGCCCTTCCACACTACAAGACAAAAAAGGAAAAGCAAAGGACAGTTTCAACTGGAGCCCTGCCAGCGTGCAATCCAATTCAAATCTTTTAGACCTGAATGTTTCGTCTAAGGATGCATGCAAAGTCCCATCACCCTCTCACAAAGTCAACCCAAAGTTTCCACTTTGGGTAAAGGACGGGCCGAGCTTGCACAGAGGCAATCTAGGTTCTATCACTCCTTTAGCGTCTGCACAAGGAAATCTCTTATCCCCAGCTGTCAAGGATTTCTCTGAACCAGCCCAAAGTTATGATAAGCCTGAAGGAAATCCTATCCTTCCATGGGAAAATCTTTTGGCGGTAGGAATGGATCGGATGGAAGTGACTACAAATAGAAAAAAAGAAGAGAGTGGATGATGGCTACGAGCTCTTTGGCCCGGCAAAAAGACGAGAGCTATGGGAACAGGTTTCGATGCGATCTGCCAGATCGGACCACAGAACTGGATTATCTCGGAAAAAAAACCAGGCAGCTTCTGTTGAAGTGCTCACTGCGGCCCTGTTTCCTAATTCTATCCTGCCATCTTCAACAATAATACAAAACATCAAACGTAAGAAAAGGGGAAGGAATTTTGGCTCGAGGAGGCTTACTCTGATAAGGAAGGCAGCAAGGAGGAAGTTCGCTATGGAATGTACTAGGGTCATGATCGACGAAGCAGGTCTCATCGAACTGGGCATTGACCCCTTCGGAAAAAAATATAACCCTAGTCCCGTCCATGTGCATCGACGACAACTTCTCTCTCAATAAAGAGATCCATATAAGTGACGCTGAGGACCTGGTTTCATTGTCAAATACGGTAGCTTACCCTAATCCCTTCATGGAGGCAACCCTGGAATCGGATAACTCCAATGGGAGTTATCCGAAATCGCCATGAGTTCATTGATCGGCGTTACCTATGACGGGAAGGAACATAGGTGCCTAAGACGCGGTCCTCCTTCCCCTTGGATCACAATGTCACTTATGGGGTCAGTTGATCCTTGGTTAATGCTTGTTGGGTGTTCCTTTTTTCTGTTTCGGGCCTGCCATGGTTTTGATAAACATGGGCTGAGGGAGAACTCGATGGAATCCCATCTTTCGAATCGAGTGATAATGGGTGATGTCTTGATAAGGACCGACGGATCTTCGTCAGAAGCCTGCCTCTGGGAAGAGCTCTCAGACACGGCCATTGTCGTAATCTCTAAGAAGGATATGTGGTTTCCATTTTTTAGTTGTCCCAGGATTCGTCCAAGTTCTATCTTCTTTGTTAAAATTGTTCTTGAGTCTATCTCAGACAGTGATGGTTGTTTTTGGGTATCTCGAACCCTTAGTCTACTTCGCTTTGGTGGCTCGAAGCTTGTTTGCGGATGTATTAAGTTTTTAGGTTGTGTTGTTGGCTATGTTGCTGGCTTTTTTCTGTTTTTCAGATGTCTGTGCGTTGGTGTTCGTGGCCTTGCATGGTGCTTTTCGTTTGTCGTAGGTTTTTGTTTGGTGTCTGTGGTGGTGGGACCACCTGGTTGTATCTTGTTTGTAACCTTTTATGTTTAATGAAGTAAGTTACTTTTGAACAAAAAAAAACTATAAACTGTAAGCATCAATATATGATTTGGTTAAATTATAGACAAGAAACACAGGTCCAACCCCAACAAAAGCAGAACAAGCCCAAAGTTGTGGGATAGGATCCATTCGTTTAGGGCTGTAAATGAGACAAGACGGATTGCAAAATACTTGAGTTCGACTCGGTCAAAGCTCAGCTAACATTCGATTTGATTGGACTCGACTCGAGCTTGAACTCGGCTCGAGTTTTTAATAAGCTGAGTCGAGCTACTCTATACCCGACTAGAAAAGCTCGCGAGCTACTTGAAAATATAATATACTAATTTTTTAAATTTAAAATCAAAATTTCTAAACTTAAATCCCTAAACATAAGCCATATACCCTAAAATATAAACCCTAAATTCTAAACCAACAACCTAAACCTATAAACCCTAAAAATAACAAGCTTGTGTAAAGTAAAACACAACTTGTGTATCAAAGTGTTTTTCCTAATATGGCTTTAAATGAGAAGAGAAAGATCGCAAGCTATTATAGTCCGACTCGATCAAAGCTTGGTCAACACTCGATTTGATTGAACTCGACTCAAGCTCGAACTCGGCTCGAATTCTTAACGAATCTAGTCGAACTTAAATTATTCAGGCTCGTTAAAAACTATGAAAGCTCGAACCCAACTTGAGTTCTTAACGAATTGAGTCGAGCTCAACACTGCTCAAGCTTGACTCAGCTTGTTTACACCCCTACATTTAATGTGAAAAAAAATCAACTTGAGAGAAAAGATTTTTAAACAATTTCATAAATATCCACAATTACGTTTAAAAATAGAAATAATACACATTCGAACAGCTATCTATTATAAGAACATTATTTTTTGCATTTGAAGTTGACAGCAAAATATTATGAACAGGCGGTCCAAGTTCCTCTACTTAAAATGATAGCCTTATAAAAGTCCTTTTTAAACTAACCTATGGGCCAAGTAACTATTAAGCCCAATCGAAGTAACTAAACCATATGGGGGCATGCTTTCATATGATTCAGGCCTGACCAAAGTGGTGCTCAGCTTTCATGATAAGTCAAAAATTTAAAACCCTAGCTTTAAAATTTTAAATTTTAATATTCGAGGTAATTTTATTAAATTATTCATGCGTCACAATTATCAGCATCTCTTACAGGCATGGATCGTTCAAGATATATACATAGTATTTGGTTTCGCTTGTAATGCAGCAATTGATTCTTTTTATACTTTCTAGGGTTTATAAAATGATTTCCTTCATTTCACAACTACTAAATACTCATGGAAATATTGTCTTATATATTCTTTTAGTTTGCACAATTCATGCTGCTTGAAAAGAGTTAAAACTAAGCATTGAATTTTGGAAATTTTCTTCTTTAGATATTCATTAACTTAAGTATCAAATACATCTAGAAAAATTCTATGTTCTATCCGACCCCGCTTTAGATAAGTACAAAGGGGTAAAAATCTCATGCCCCTAACCATGCGTCCTTCTATGCCCCTGCCTAAAAATACTTAAAAATTAAATCTTACCCCATAACTCCAATTTTTATATCCTAAACCCTAAACTCTAAACCCTAAAAAATACACCCTACTCCTAATTTCCTACACTTTAACCCTAAGCCACAACTTTAAACCCCAAACCCTAAACTTTAAACCCACTATTTTAAAGTGAGGGCACAAATGGGGGCATACTTAGGGACAGATGATTTCCATCCGAAAGAACCTTCTAAATCTATTGTTTCTCCTGTTGGATAAGTGAAGTTTTTTTAATCCCCAAAGTATTGAAATTATTATTTTAATTATCTGGGCGTGATTGATAGAGCAGCCTATGTCACCACCTCCCGAATTAGTAATAAATAAAATGAGAAATGATGATATATTCTCCATGTCATATTCCTTTCACACACGAAAAGCAGTTCCAAATTCTAATTTATAAGCTAATCAAACTGCATCTCTCACGATCAGGCAGTGCCACTGCATGTGCTAATTTAATCACACATCCATGGATGCATCCACAAATTACCCTCCGCAGCTCCCTACCCACTTCCAACCATTCTTCCTTGAGGATCCTAACATCAATCAGTTCGTTCATCTATTTCACGGAGAAACCCGAGATGCCCTACTCTCCGGTTTCGATTATGATTGTTTTGTTGATAAGCAGACCGGTGCCGATG
Organism: Hibiscus tridactylites; assembly: GCA_958450335.1. Lineage (NCBI taxonomy): Eukaryota > Viridiplantae > Streptophyta > Magnoliopsida > Malvales > Malvaceae > Hibiscus > Hibiscus tridactylites. The sequence goes on from OY288288.1 coordinate 38,567,313, forward strand.
CTTTCGACTTTGATTGTGCAAGCGCCATGGTGCCGGACCCTGAATATGGTTTCAATTCATTCCCAAGTTTTGATGAGGAGGACAATTCTTCCGGGGCAACCAAGAAAGCAAAGGTTGATCGGTCAAGGACTCTGATTTCGGAGCGGCGGAGGAGGGGTCGGATGAAGGACAAGCTCTATGCATTGCGTTCCCTGGTTCCTAACATAACTAAGGTATATGTACCTTATTTGAAACCAATTACTTTGCAAGGCAGCAAGCCTTATACGTAACAAACTTTCTTATATGTGCCTGCAGATGGACAAGGCTTCCATAATTGGAGATGCCGTATTGTATGTTCAAGACCTGCAAATGAAGGCAAGGAAACTCGAAGCCGAGATTGTGGATCTTGAAGCATCAATGGCAGGGTCTCAAAAGTACCAAGAAGAACCAACTGGTAACTATTTGCAGGCTCGAGTTGCAAGAAACAATCATCCCATTTACAACAAGATTTTGAAGGTACCGTGTATATACATATAAACATTTCTTACATGGAAAGTAAATCAAACAATGCTTCCATGCAGCTGGATATGTTTCAAGTGGAAGAAAAAGGGTTTTACATTAGAGTGGTTTGCAACAAAAGTGAAGGGGTGGCATTATCACTTTACAGGGCACTTGAATCACTTACAAACTTCAAACTACAAAATTCCAACCTGGCCACTGTTTCCGACTGCTTTGCATTAACATTTACTGTAAATGTAAGTCACCCTCTTCTTCTCTTTCATCCTCTCCATCTGTTCTTTTGTTTTATTGCAACAATCTGATTCGTTGCTGTTGCTGTTGCTGTTGCTATAACAGGTTAGAGATTGTGAGCAGTCCATGGATTTGCCAAACCTGAACTTATGGGTGACGAGGGCTCTTCTAAACCAAGGGTTTGAGTTTATAAATGCATGAGGATCATCACTGATTCACTAATCCGAATAGGATACTATTGAGGCCTGTTATGGGAGGCGACCCTCCAAACCCAACTCGCTTCATTCACAACATCAAATTCAAACCTCTAACTTTTGTTAAGAGATCTAGTGCCTCATTCCACTAGATCAACTGGTTGTTAGTAGAGATCTGCATAATATTAAAATTAAAAGAATTGTAAGTAAAAATTTAATTTGAATAATATTTAAATTATGAGACTTAAATTTGAATTAAACTAAAAGTTTTGGGAGGCCAAAGCAGTTAACTTCATGGCTTGTTACATCTTATTGTGATCCAGTCTGGTTGACTTGTTCATTTGTATTTGATCAGCTTTGTATTTCACATTTTTGGCGATATACAGGTCTCAAACTATTTTGAACATAGAATATAATGGATAATCTGCGAATTGGATCACTTTTGAAAGGTTAATTAGAGTTGTAATCTCCTATTTTGACCTAAGGGTTTGAATCAAATTGAAATTGATAATTTGAAAACTTTCCCCTCAAGTAAGGTTATTTATGAAAAATCGGGCCGAAACTATTATTCTATTATAATAATTAATCTTTAATGTTTCATCTTAAAACAAGCATGTTAAAAAATATAGTTTATCAAATTCCAAAAAAAAAAAAATCTAAAGTCCACTTTTACAACCAAATCTGAAAATACTTAAATAATTAAATATAAGTCTAGAACAAAACATACTGATAAATAGTATCAAATATTGTTCGTACGAGGTCTTCCAAGTACCGAAACATAAGTTTGGAAATCTGAAACAGATACTAAGGGGGGTCAGCTATAAAGCTCAGTGTGTCTCTAAAATGCATAACAGAAGTCAATCCAACAGTAACATCACAAATCAAGAATTAACAGATATTTCGAAGTATTACAGGCAAGACATACAAACATCATAACATGACATGCACCCATCTACATCACCGTCCGAAGAGTGAGGTTCCCCTGAACCACTCTACACCTCAACACTGTGTCCAAAGCAGAACTCATCCCGAAATATGGAACTACTAATCCGAAGCGAAGTTCAACCCGAAGGATGAAGTCGCTGAGCTTCCTGCATACAATATCCCAACCCAATGATATGACATGTAATCCGATTTCAGAGTCCAAATACAATCTTGTTAAATAACTAAGATGCATGTACATAATAATGCGATTCCGATATGTGTTACATAACATGATCACAACATCCGAGTCATACATTATTGTCAGATAACAAAGCAGAATAGCATACAGTCGAGTCATACAATATTTATCAGATAACAGAGCAGAATAACACACAGATATATAAATCATTCATATCATGCACTCAAACATCAAAGACATGTAGCACAGACAGAGAACACACCTTAGGCAGCTAAATAGTCAACGTCGAAAGTGACGTCTCCCACGCTCAGCCCTAGCGGAAGGTCGGACAGAATCAGCTCCTAAAAATAAAGAACACTATATGAGATTTCCTGCTATGCCACATTCGAATAAACTACGGTTAACAGAAATCTTACTAGCAAATCTCGAAGACTGTGCCACTGGAGGTCTGCCTGGTGGAGGAGGAGGTAAAGTCTCAGGGTCAGAGTCCACGTCACCTGAACACAAAAATATCTGAGTCAAACTCTGATGCAACATTTAACAAAATTCTAAGTTCAACAAGTAAACTTGATCCAAAAAGGTATTTCGGGTCCGAATTTGAAGAAACGGACAGCGGCAACGGAACCAGGACGTTGAAAAACATGAAGGTGGACTCAGCCGAAAAAGTCAATACAAAAAGTCAACGCTGACGTTAGCCTACATCAGCAACAACGTCAGATGACGTCAGCCTGCATCAGCCCACTGGTCTGGTTCCACTCAGCCGCCCGGTCCGGTCCAACACACCCAACCGGTTCAATTTCCAACAGCCTCCAAAATTAGGGCAAAACCCTAATCCCCAATTTATCAAACCCTAACACCACGCCCCCTGCGGCGCCCGACCACTCCAGCACTACCAGCGAACCCGACGGTGGCCACGGCTCTACCAGCCACGACCAATGCGGCGCAACCAACGCCCGACATCGGACACAGCCAACACGACGGGGACGGTAAACCCGAAGCCCAACAATTCAAACCACGTCACTCACCCAATCTGGGACGGAAACGACGCGCGCGTAGAGGACGACGACGGCACTCACGGAGAACGGCGGTGGCAGCGGAAGATCGATGCTTTCAAGCCTCCCTTCCGACGATAGGAGGCGGCGAACAAGATACCCAACGGCGGTTTTGATCGGACGGCCACGGTGAACACACCGACGACCTTGAAACGCTGAACGGACAAAGCTAGCCCCTTGGCCCGAGCTTCGACGGAAAAACGGGGAAGGGTTTTTATTATTTTAATAATTTCCTTTGCTTTTGAGAGAAAATCGAGAGAGAGAGAGAGAGAGAGCGACGCAAACAGACAAACTGATACAAAAGGGGTGCTTACCTTAAGGAATTGGGTAAATTACAGGTGGAGGGTCTCCACTTTAGCCCGCCTTACACCTTGACCTCTCAACTTTCAATTTACGCAATTTGGTCCCCAATTCCATTTAGGTTAAAATCCGAGATTTTTCCCCAAATTCTAGGCTTTCCAATTAGGAATTTTCACAATTAGGGTTTTCAATTTAGGGCTAAAAATGGAGTGTTACAACTCTCCCCCCATAAAAAGAAATTTCGGCCTCGAAATTTACCTGGAGCAAACAAATGCGGATACTGAGCTTTGATGACAGCTTTGGGCTCCCAGGTAGCCTCATCATGACTGCGACCATGCCACAAGACTTTGACCATCTTAATGATCTTCCTTCTGAGAACTTTCTTATCCCGAGCAAGAATCTCGATAGGCTCCTCCTCAAAGCGCAAATCAGGACGAATCTCAATCTCCTCCACAAGTAAAACATGAGACGGATCAGCATGATAGCGTCTCAACACAGAAACATGGAAAACATCATGAATATGCTGAAGCTCTGGTGGTAACTCGAGCTGATAACCAACAGGTCCAACCCGACGAAGAATCCGATAGGGACCAATATAACGAGGACTCAGCTTGCCCTTCTGACCAAACTGAAGTACCTTCCTCCAAGGAGGTACTTTTAGGAAAACCTCATCACTGACCTCAAACTCAAGATTTCGACGTCTCAAGTCGGCATAAGACTTCTGTCTGTAAAAAGCAACCTTAATTCGGTCTCGAATCAATCTGACTGTCTGCTCGGCCTCACGGACTAGGTTTGGTCCCAACAATCTATGCTCATTAAGTTCAGTCCATCCAATCGGTGACCTACACCTACGTCCATACAAAGCCTCATACGGTGCCATCTTGATACCGACCTTGTAGCTGTTATTATAAGCAAACTCTGCGAGCGGCAAGAAATCCTCCCAACTACCACTGTAATCGAGAACACAACCTCTCAACATGTCCTCAAGAATCTGAATCACACACTCGGACTGCCCGTCAGTCTGTGGATGATAAGATGTACTGAAGTTTAACCGGGTACCCAAATTAGAGTGAAGTGCCTTCCAGAACTTCGCTGTAAATCTCGGATCACGATTAGAAATAATCGATAGTGGTACCCCATGAAGTCGGACAATCTCAGAAATATAGAGCCGAGCCAACTTATCCAAAGGATAGTTGACTCGAACCGGAATGAAATGCGCAGACTTAGTCAAACGGTCCACTATAACCCAGACGGAGTCCTTCTTGGACGGAGTAATCGGAAGACCACTAACAAAATCCATAGTCACACGCTCCCACTTCCACTGAGGAATATCGATGTGCTGAAGCAACCCAGATGGACGCTGATGCTCTGTCTTGACTCTCTGACAAGTCATACACTTAGACACAAATCCGACAACATCTCGCTTAAGACCTTTCCACCAATACCTCTGACGAAGGTTCTTATACATATTATCACCACCAGGATGCATAGAATAGGGGCTATCATGTGCCTCGCGAAGAATAACACGTTTCAACCCAGATTTCCTCGAAATACAATACCGACCTCGAAAACACAAAACACCATCCTGATCAATAGTATAATCCACAGATGTACCCTCAGAAACCTCTCTGATACGATGCATAAAGAAAAGGATCAGTAGGCTGCTCAGCTTGAATATCAGATATCAGCGTAGGAATGACCTAAAGTTCTGCCATCAAACTACCATCTTCAAACAAACTCATCCGAGCAAACAAGGTCCTCAAATCCGAGATAGCATTACGACTCAAGGCGTCGGCGACCACGTTCGCCTTTCCCGAGTGATACTCTATCTCACAGTCATAATCCTTGAGAAGTTCCAACTAGTGACGCTGTCTCAGATTCAACTCTTTTTGCGTAAGTAGATACTTAAGACTCTTGTGATCGGTGAAGATATAGCACTTCTCTCTGTAGAGATAGTGTCTCCAAATTTTCAGAGCAAAAATCACAGCAGCAAGCTCAAAATCATGGGTGGGGTAGTTGCACTCATGCACTTTCAACTGACGAGATGCATAGGCCACTACCTTCCCTTCCTGTATCAGAACACATCCCAATCTCGTGTGAGAGGCATCATTGTATACCGTATAGGCCTTCCCAGGCTCAGGCTGAATCAGAACCGGTGCTTCAGTCAACACGGTCTTAAGTTTCTCAAAACTGGTCTACTGAGCCTCAGTCCAGAGAAAAGGAATATCCTTCCTCAGAAGTTTAGTCAAAGGAGCTGCAATAATCGAAAAACCCTTCACAAACCTCCGATAGTAGCCAGCTAAACCCAAGAAGCTTCGAATCTCAGGAACATTCTTGGGCTTCTTCCAACCCAAAATAGCCTCAATCTTTTTTGGATCAACCTGTATACCATTAGAAAAAACCACGTGTCCCAAGAAGGTAACCTCGGTCAACCAAAATTCACATTTACTGAACTTTGCATACAACTGCTTTTCTCGCAAATTCTGTAGGACAATCCGGAGATGTTCCTCATGTTCTGCCTTCGATTTAGAATAAACCAGTATGTCGTCAATGAAAACCACTACGAACTGGTCCAGATAGGGTTGAAACACCCTGTTCATCATATCCATAAAGGCTGCAGGGGCATTAGTCAATCCAAACGGCATCACCAAAAACTCGTAATGACCATAACGAGTCCGAAAGGCGGTCTTGAACACATCATAATCCTTAACCTTGAGTTGGTAATAACCCGATCTCAAGTCTATCTTAGAAAATATAGTAGCTCCCCAGAACTGGTCAAACAAGTCATCAATATGAGGAAGTGGATACTTGTTCTTGATCGCCAGCTTGTTCAGCTTCCGATAATCAATACAAAGCCGAAGTGATCCATCCTTCTTCTTCACAAACAAAACAGGGGCTCCCCAGGGAGAAACACTAGGTCGGATGAAACCCCTATCCAGCAATTCCTGCAACTGAATCTTCAATTCTTTAAGCTCTTTCGGAGCCATCCTGTAAGGAGCCATAGAGACGGGGGTTGTGCCCGGATATACATCTATGCCAAACTCAACCTCGTCACGTTTTGGCGGTACCCCCGGCAATTCCTCCGGAAAAACATCTAGAAAATCCCTAACGACTCGGATCTTATCCAAACCAGAATCTGACTGCCTCGAGTCAAGAATATAAGCAAGATAGGCAGTAGCCCCATGTCGAATCATCTTTTCTGCTTTGAGAGCCGAAACAACATTGGACATATAACCTCTATGCTCTCCAACCATAATCACCTCGCACCCATCTAAGGTTTTCAGAGTCGCCCTTTTCTTTTCATAGTCCAAACAGACTCGATGAGCGGATAACCAATCCATTCCGAGAATAAGGTCAAACTCTCTGAAAGGTAACTCCATCAAATCAGCAGAGAATATTTTCCCTTGAATTTCCAAAGGGTAATTCTTGTACAATTTAGTAACCTTGACATGGTCACCAACTGGACTATAAACTGAAACCGCATTCACAGTATTCTCAACCGGAATTTCAAGTCCCCCAGATACCGAACTCGCGACATACGAATGGGTAGAACCAATATCCAATAATGAAAAATACGAAATAGAGTGAATAGAAAAGGTACCAGCAATAACATTTAGCTCATCACGGTCCTCATGTCTCCGGGTAGCATAAACCAAACATGTCTATCTCACCCCGGATCCAGCTGATCCTCCACTCTGAGCTGGACTACCTCTACTAGCAGAAACTATAGAATCAGGTCTACCTCGACCTCTACCCCTAGCAGGAGTCTGTACTGATGCTTGTGACGGACTGGTCATATGAGCCGACGGAGGTTTAAGCGGACAATCTCTAAAAAGATGGTCGAACGATCCACAACGAAAACAAGCCCCAGACTGTCTCCTACACTCTCATGAATGCCATTTCTTGCAGAAAGAACATTGTGGTACTCCTCGTGTGCTAGTAGAACCTCCAACACTAGAAGTCAGAACAGCAGTGGTCACCAGTCTGGCTCTGGAATAACTCTGATACTCACTCTCATCTCTTGCCCTCTTCCTGGTCTGGCTACCCTGACTATACTGAACTGACGCGGTCGACTACTTCTTACCCCGATCCATACCATAAGACTCAGCTTGCCTCAACTCTGCCTCATTGCGTTCAGTAGTCCTAGCTCGCAAGGTAATATCCTTGTACTCTTTGTCCAAATGCAAAGCAACACAGTCTTGATCGAAGGTCGCAGGCCCTTTTAGAAACCAGTCGCACTTCTCTTTCTCTGTAGTAACTAACCCAGGGACGTACTAAACTAGCCTCAAAAACTCGATCTCATACAGATTCACAGTCATATCATTTTGCTTCAGATTTATAAAGTCCTCTCGACACTTGGCTAGATACTCTGCCCCAACATATCTGTCTCAGAAAGCCTGACGGAAATGATCCCATGTGATCCGACTAGCAGAAATAACGGTCTTCTCAGCCTCCCACCAGTTCAGGGCTTCACCCTTCAATAAAGATGCATCCGCTCTTAATTTTTTGTCAGTAGGGTAGTCCATCTCATCAAATAACTGCTATAATTTCTTCAACCAATACTCTGCGTCAGCTGGATCTGCAGTAGTCTTACCATCAAACATCGACATCCCAGCAGACAAAAACTTAGCAGATATGGGTCTCCTAGAACCCTGTCGAAGATACTCAAGTAGCTCCAAATGCACTGCAGCAACATCAACTCTAGCAGTCTCACTGTTACCGGCTGCACGGGGACCTTCACTCTGAGTCTGCTGATCAGGGTGATCGGTCTGTTGACCACTCGTATGAACCGCAGGTTGCTCCTCAGCCTGTTCATGTTTTGGGTCCTCCTGATGTTGTGGCGAATGCTCAGGGGGATTAGCGTCACTCGTATTCGCAGCGGTACGACCTCGTCCACGGCCTCGACTTCGGCCAGCCGTAACTTTAGTACTCCTACGGGGTGGCATAGTAGTCTATCTATAAAAAGAAGAGTCCTAAATTCAAAATTGGTACTTGGAGACTTTAATTAAAACATATATTACTTCTTTAAAATTCGGACATTTATCTAAAAATCTCGTAGTTTCCGAAAACATTTATTATGCATGCAAAATTTTTAAAACTTTAAACTCAAATTTTTATCAAGTCTCACAGGCCGAGGGGTGTAACCTAGGCTCTGATACACCTAAATGTAACCCCCTATTTTGACCTAAGGGTTTGAATCAAATTGAAATTGACAATTTGGAAACTTTCCCCTCAAGTAAGGTTATTTATGAAAAATCGTGCCAAAACTATTATTCAATTATAATAATTAATCTTTAATGTTTCATCTTAAAACAAGCATGCTAAAAAATAGTTTATCAAATTCCCCAAAAAAATGTTCAAAGTCCACTTTTACAACCAAATCTGAAAATACTTAAATAATTAAATATAAGTCTAGAACAAAACATACTGATAAATAGTATCAAATACTGTTCGTACGAAGTCCTCCAAGTACCGAAACCTAAGTCTGGAAATCTGAAACAGATACTAAGGGGGAGTCAGCTATAAAGCTCAGTGTGTCTCTAAAGTGCATAACAGAAGTCAATCCAACAGTAACATCACAAATCAAGAATTAACAGATATTCCGAAGTATTACATGCAAGGCATACAAACATCATAACATGACATTCACCCATCTACATCACCGTCCGAAGAGTGAGGTTCCCCTGAACCACTCTACACCTCAACACCATGTCCTAAGCAGAATTCATCCTGAAAGATGGAACTACTAATCTGAAGCGAAGTTCAACCCGAAGGATGAAGTCGTTGAGCTTCCTCCATACAATATCCAAACCCAATGATATGACATGTAATCCGATTTCAGAGTCCGAATGCAATCTTGTTAAATAATTAAGATGCATGTACATAATAATCTGATTCCGATATGTGTTACATAACATGATCACAGCATCTGAGTCATACATTATTGTCAGATAACAGAGCAGAATAGCATACAGTCGAGTCATACAATATTTATCAGATAATAGAGCAGAATAATACACAGATATATAAATCATTCATATCATGCACTCAAACATCAAAGACATGTAGCACAGACAGAGAACACATCTTAGGCAGCTAAATAGTCAACGTCGATAGTGACGTCTCCCACGCTCAACCCTAGCGGAAGGTCGGACAGAATCAACTCCTAAAAATAAAGAACATTATATGAGATTTCCTACTATGCCACATTCGAATAAACTACGCTTAACAAAAATCTTACTAGCATATCTCGAAGACTGTGCCACCGGAGGTCTGCCTGGTGGAGGAGGAGGTAAAGTCTCGGGGTCAGAGTCCACGTCACATAAACACAAAAATATTCGAGTCAAACTCTGATGCAACATTTAACAAAATTCTAAGTTCAACAAGTAAACTTGATACAAAAAGGTATTTCGGGTCCGAATTTGAAGAAACAGACAGCGACAACGGAACCAGGACGTCGAAAAACATAAAGGTAGACTCAGCCGAAAAAGTCAACGCAAAAAGTCAACACGGACGTCATCGCTGACGTTAGCCTACATCACTTACAACGTCAGATGACGTCAGCCTGCATCAGTCCACTGGTCCGGTTCCACTCAGCCGCCCGGTCCGGTCCAACACACCCAACCGGTTCAATTTCCAACAGCCTCCAAAATTAGGGCAAAACCCTAATCCCAATTTATCAAACCCTAACACCACGCCCCTGGCGGCGCCCGACCACTCCAGCACTACCAGCGAACCCGACGGCGGCCACGGCTCTACCGGCCACGACCAACGCGGTGCAACCAGCGCCCGACATCGGACACGGCCAACACGACGACGATCGTAAACCCAAAGCCCAACAGTTCAAACCACGTCACTCATCCAATCTGGGACAGAAACGACGCGCGCGTAGAGGACAACGGCGGCACTCGCGGAGAACGGCGGTGGCAGCGGAAGATCGAAGCTTTCAAGCCTCCCTTCCGACGATAGGAGTCAGCGAACAAGATACGCAACGACGATTTTGATCAGACGGCCACGGTGAACACACCGACGACCTTGAAACGCTGAACGAACAAAGCTATCCCCTTGGTCGGAGCTTCGATAGAAAAACAGGGAAGGGGTTTTATTATTTTAATAATTTCCTTTGCTTTTGAGAGAAAATCGAGAGAGAGCGGCGCAAACAGACCAACTGATACAAAAGGGGTGCTTACCCTAAGGAATTGGGTAAATTACAGGTGGAGGGTCTCCACTTTAGCCCGCCTTACTCCTTGACCTCTCAACTTTCAATTTACGCAATTTGGTCCCCAATTCCATTTAGGTTAAAATCCGAGATTTTTCCCCAAATTCTAGGGTTTCCAATTGGGAATTTTCACAATTAGGGTTTTCAATTTAGGGCTAAAAATGGGGTGTTACAAGAGTTTTTTTTTATGGGGTCTTATAAGAAGGAGCATCTAAGTGCCTGTTCAAGGTTCTGTTTTTATGGGCTCTATAAAAGTTCAAAAATAATTAAATGTGTAAAAGATTAGTGAGGCAAAATATAATTTTTTAAAATTTTAAAGCTAAATTGAAAAACTTAGAAAAGGGACAACTTATCTATCAATTTGACATTTTTTTAAATTCCAATTCCCAATTTATAGAAAACTAGGAAATAATTAATGGAAAATGATTTGATGCTACGAAGTTTTTTCACTACCGATGTATTTTTAGAGTTTATGGTTTATTGTTAAGATTTTAAAGTTTAAGGTTAGCTTTTAATCTTTAGAGTTCATGATTATACTTTAAGGTTTGGTTTTTAGTGTGTAGGGTTTACTGCTCCTAAAATAATACATGACATCATTTGAGACCCGCTTGTGGAAAAAAATTCCAATGACGATGCATCAAATATTAACTCAAAATTAATTGCCTTAAAAATGTAAACAAACGATATTATAATTGAGTAATGGTCTTTTAAAATAGTATACCACACTAGAATTATTAAAGAAAATAGGAAATTAGTTATACGCCGCATGAAAGTTAGTAAACAAGCTTTGGTGGTAATCTAGAATGGTGTTTTGGATGAAGTTGTTTATAAGGATTTGATGAATGAATTTGCATTAAAGAATGGTCGAAGGCTGACTTTTTTCAAATGACAATCTTGTATGTTAGTGTTTATCATTTATTGTTTTAATAGCATTTAAGGTGATTTCTTAACAAAACAATAAAAATAATGTATTAAAAGAGTTTAATTATGTTTCTATTATTTATGAATCAACTTTTTTTGAATAGTCTGAAGATGATTATAAAGTAGTATATGTTCATACATATTTTTGAGAACATACTACGGTCAAAATAAAAATTAAAGGTGCTAGAAATGCCCTTATCCCTCTTTTAAAATGTATATGTCACTGACTTTTCTATTGACATAGTATCTATATCGTTATGTTTTTTGTGTGAATCAAAATTTATTTGACAAAAAATATATAATTTTTTAACAGTTATAATTACGACCGCCGTTTACGAGACTTCAACCATCATATTCCCTATCATCACATCATCAAATTTTGATCTTCCAACATTGGGCATACACAATCTTAATTAAACGAGTAGATTATTCAAAAGGTTAGCAGATTGTTAGATGCTTTCATTTTGGGGGTAAAGTACACCAATGGTCACCGAACTTTTAAGGCGTGTTCATTTTGGTCACCGAACTTTTAAAACTTTTATAGGGGTCACCAAACTTTTAGTAAACTTTTATTTTGGTCCCACCCGTTAACTTCCGTTAAAAATGCTAACGTGCCATGTTAACTTTATTTGCTCTATTTTTTCCTCAATAACTGAAAACCTGTGGTGTTACCATATCTTCAGGTTCCTTTCTACGTTTATTATGATGTTATTAGATTGGAAAATCTTCAAAAGCCCATAAATTGCTCTAATGTTCAAGTTAGTTCTTCACACGAAAGTTCAAAACTTGCTTGTCTTTGTCAGTACTAAGTGTTGACTAAAAGAGAGAAAAAAAACTCTCTTTATTTTGTGACAAAAAATCCACCGAAAAGGCTGTAACACCCCAAAATCTGGTCTAGTCAAAATTGAGTTTCGGCGATCGGAAACCCTATAGCGAGAAGGTCTAAGTATTGCCCTAACACAGTAGTTGTGATCAATTATATTGATATTGAACTTTATTCGAGTCAATTCATCGTTCATGGACCTTATTGAATGATATTGAAACTCGTTTAAAGACAAAATTGAAAGTTTGGGGGCCAAATCATAAAGTATTAATAGTTGAGGGACTAAGCTCGCGATTAGCCCCTCCACAATTAAAATCATCCTACGTGGGATGATATAAAGCAATTCCTTCAATAGAAGGAAAGATATTACTTTAAACTTGTAAAGAGAATAGCTAAGGAGATAGAAAACTCACCCGATTGTATAATGTAGAACTAATGTTTTGATATAATAATTGAAAAATGTTTTGGACTGATTTAAAAAGTATTTAAAACAATTTCCAAAGTCCAAATAACTTGAAACTATGTTTAGGGATGTTTTTCAAAGAGTTTTAAATGTTTTTCAAAAGCCAAACTACACAAAACTGTCTAGGTGTTTCGAAACACCCTAAGGTGTTTCGATACGGGGGATTCCAGTAGCAAAAACGTTTCGATACTCGTATCGAAACGGGCTTTTCATGGATGAGATTTTTGAGTAGCATTTCGAAACAGGCTATACCGTTTCGATACGCCTACGTAGCTTCGACCACAACGGTCATAAACCCCAACAGATATTTCCCAACTAACATTTAAATGCAGGGCGTTTCGATACGAGTCTAGGCGTTTCGATACGTGTTCCGAAACGGCCAGGGGGCGTTCCGAAACGGGTGCCTTGTCAGACTACAACGACTCTTTCTACTTAAAGGATGTTTCGAAATGGGTTCGAGCGTTTCGAAACGGTGAGCTGCAGAACTGTATTTATGGTGGGAATTAATGTCCTCAACGGCTCCAATTCAATCCCAACGGCTAGTAACGGCTACAAACTCATCAAAGAGTACAAAAGGGACCTTCAAGCATCAAATAAAGGCTAATGCTCATATTGTCAATTAACAAATGATCAAGAATTGTCTTAGTGCCTAAATTGTCATTTATTGTATAGACAAACACTAGTGAGCCAAAATTGTCAAATTTGCTCAAGTGTTTTAGGTTTTGGGTGAGTGCTAAATTGTGCAAACAAATACCTATATTAGGGATTTAAGTTTGCTTATTGTTTCTCTTTGTAAAAGAGGGTTTTGATCAAGGCTTTGGGTAGAAAGCTTGATTGTGTATAAGGGTTTCCTCCTAAGCCTAGAAAAGGGGACGAATCAATAGTGGATTGATTGGAAATCCTTAGTGGGGAGCTAAGGTAGTGGATGTAGACCTTGGTTAGAAGGTTGAACCACTATAAATCATTGTGTCAATTATCTTTTTAGCTTCCACAACCCTTCCACCAAAAAATCCACCTCTCCACCACTTGGTGAGCCATATCGGTTGAACGAATCGAGCTCCGCACAACTCAACAATTGGTATTAGAGCTTGGCTCAATCGAAGGGGATTCAAATCCTATTGAGAAGATCCGGCAAGCTCGATCACTATTTCATCAACTGACTCAAATGGCACAATCAATCGACAAACCACCTTTCTTCAACGGAACCCACTATGCCCATTGGAAGACAAAGATGAAGTTCTTCATCAAATCTAGAGATTACAAGCTATGGGACATAGTTGAAGATGGTCCGTTCGTGCCTCAACAAAGCAAAGCGGAGTGGAGTGTCGACGATCGCAAGAAGATGGAGCTAAATTGCAAAGCCTTGCACATCTTGTTTTGTGCTTTTGGCCCAACCATCTATGAGAAGATGTATTCTTGTGAGAGTGCCAAGGAGGTATGAGACAAGCTTGAAGTCACATACGAGGGGACTAATGAAGTCAAGGAGACCAAGATTGGGCTCCTATTCTTAGAGTATGAGAACTTCAAAATGGATCCGGAAGAGAACATCGAGAAGATGTTTGATAGGTTCTCCACTATCACCAATGGTCTAAAAGGCTATGGAGAAGCCATCTCGGAAGAAAAGCTTGTTCGAAAGCTCATCTACTCACTTCCCGAGTCTTGGGACTCAAAGAGAACCGCCATCATCGAAGCAAAAAATTTGAAGACTTTGAAGCTTGATGAACTCATGGGGTCACTCCTTACTCATCAAATCATGAAGAAGAACAAAGAAGATGAGAAGAAGAGGGAAGAAATTAGAGCTATAGAAGAGAAGAAAATCAAAGGGCTAGGCATCAATGCAAGTGTCGTGGCTCTCAAATCCTCCACTTCCAATCATGTCTATTCTAGTGAAGAGGAGGATGAAGAAGAAGAGATAGTTCATCTCTTCAAGAAGTGTGCCCCGCTCATGAAGAAAGCTTTGAGAGAGCTTGAACGAGAATCCAAGAAAAATGAGAGGGCAAGCACTTCAAGCCATAAGAAGAAGGCACATGTGGCTACTTGGAGTGATGGGGACTCCATCGACGATGAACAAGACAACCTTTGCCTTATGGCCATCGAAGAAGATTCAAGGGTAACTTCTAATTCATCTACTTCATGTTCTTACACTTTTGATGAATTACAAGATGCATATGATGATTTGGTTTTAGACTTTAAAAATCACATTTTGAAAAACAATAAATTAATTTCAAAGTTAAAAATTCAAAATGATTTGATTTCTAAAACCAAACTTGAACTTGAAGCAAAACTCGAAGAGTTTGAATTAAAATGTTTTGATTTACAAAATTTGCTTCAAAAAGTTCAAGAAGAAAAGGATTTAATTTCCAAAGAGCTTGAAAAGAAAAACAATTTTGGAAAATCAAATGTTTATGTAACACAATCTAGTGCCCCTGGATTTGTAAAATGAAAATGTTTTAGAAGTATTTGGGCCCCAAAAGGACTTAGTACTTCAATTAAAAAGGATGACATTGAAAAATGGATTCCAAAGGGGACTAAATTTTGTGCTACTAACGCCTATGGATCCAAAGCAATTTGGATACCAAAAATTACTTGATTGTCTTTTGCTAGGTGTGATGGAGATTGATCAACAAGTCCAATTAATGAGGGGGAGCTCCATGCACACAAGGAAGAACACTTGAAGAAGGAAGGCTTCACATCCTCCCTTGAGTTCAAGTGTGGTAAAATCTAGTTGTTTTGTGTTTATTTGATTTATTTTTATTTATGTCAACTAGATGATCATAAATGTTGGACTAACACTTTTAATGATGCTTTGAGTAAAGGGGAGCCATTTTAAAACCAAATTCTTATTTTTGTCAATTTTTACCTCTATTGTTATTTTTTTAACTTAATGTTTTAAATTCTTTTTGATATAACAAAAAGATGGAGAAATGGTTTAAAAATTGAATTTTCAAATAAATAAGGGGGAGCTTTATTTGATTCCATATCTTTAATCTCTTATTCACATTTTTAAAGTTAAAGGGAGAGAATCCCAAACAATTTTTCAAGATAGTTTTATTATATCAAAAAGGGGAGATTGTAGAACTAATGTTTTGATATAATAATTGAAAAATGTTTTGGACTGATTTAAAAAGTATTTAAAATAATTTCCAAAGTTCAAATAACTTGAAACAATGTTTAGGGATGTTTTTCAAAAGCCAAACTACACAAAACTGTCCAGGTGTTTCGATACGGGGGATTCCAGTAGCAAAAACGTTTCGATACAAGTATCGAAACGAGCTTTCCCTGGATGAGATTTTTGAGAAGCGTTTCGAAACGGGCTATGTCGTTTCGATACGCCTACGTGGCTTCGACCACAACGACCATAAACCCCAACAGTTATTTCCCAACTAACATTTAAATGCAGGGCATTTCGATACGGGTCTAGGCGTTTTGATACGTGTTCCGAAATGGCCAAAGGGGCGTTCCGAAATGGGTGCCTTGTCAGACTGCAACGGCTCTTTCTACTTAAAGGGTGTTTCGAAACGGGTTCGAGCGTTTCGAAACGGTGAGCTGCAGAATTGTATTTATGGTGGGAATTAAAGTCCTCAACGGCTCCAATTCAATCCCAACGGCTAGTAACGGCTACAAACTCATCAAGGTGTATAAAAGGGACCTCCAAGCATCAAGTAAAGGCTAATGCTCATATTGTCAATCAACAAATGATCAAGAATTGTCTTAGTGCCTAAATTGTCATTTATTGTATAGACAAACACTAGTGAGCCAAAATTGTCAAATTTGCTCAAGTGCTTTAGGTTTTGGGTGAGTGCTAAATTGTGCAGACAAATACCTATTAGAGGGATTTAAGTTTTCTTATTGTTTCTCTTTGTAAAAGAGGGTTTCGATCAAGGCTTTGGGTAGAAAGCTTGATTGTGTATAAGGGTTTCCTCCTAAGCCTAGAAAAGGGGACGAATCAATAGTGGATTGATTGGAAATCCTTAGTGGGGAGCTAAGGTAGTGGATGTAGACCTTGGTTAGAAGGTTGAACCACTATAAATTATTGTGTCAATTATCTTTTTACCTTCCACAACCCTTCCACCCAAAAATCCACCTCTCCACCACTTGGTGAGCCATATCGTTTGAACGAATCGAGCTCCTCACAACTCAACTTATAACTAAGCAAGCACCTCTCAAATTCTTCATCTTCATCGTCTCCTACCTAAGCACACACCTCCATTGAGGGATAGCTCAAGCTTAGTTTTCCTTTGATTTATTGATATCGAATTGTTTCTATCGATCAGGTAAGATTAATCCCTCATACTATTGTTGAATTTCATGGATATATCTAGGGTAATCACAAGTTAGGGTTTACCCATCCATGGTTATCTTAATAGCTAACGATTAATCCAAGTCTAGTTATGATTTTGATATCGTTAATTTGATTACGATATAATAGTATTGTTCTTAACACACTCCTAATGATTTCCTAGCTCAAAAGGTTGATAAAGAGCATCCACCGAACTACCGAAGGCTAGGAACAAATGGGTTTTCATTAGAGAGCCGTAAAAGTATCAGATTGTCAAGGTGAGTGTAGTTAGAGTCTAGGGATTAGGCGGGGAGCCTTCTCGAATTCATTGTTATTGTTGTTATTAATTTAACTAACCATGCTCTAAGGAATATATCACCGAGTCATTAGATAGATACATTGGTAAGCATCGGTAAGTATGGCATTGAACATTTGACATTGGTATTGTCATCGTCGTTGCACATTGCTATTGGCATAGTTATTGTTGTAGAAACATCGTAAATGTAATACCCCAAAATTCGGTCTAGTCAGAATTAGGTTTCGGTGATTTGAAATTTCACATCAATAAGGTCTAAATATTGTAACGGGTAGCTAATTATTGATATCGGACTCTATTTGAGCTAAAGTATTGTCATTGGACTCTATCGAATAATATGGAAACATATATATTGGCTAATTTGAGAAAAATGCAAGTTGAAAGGCAAAAATATAGTATAGTGAGAGTTGAGGGACTAATCTTGCGATTAGCCCCTCCATAATTATATTTCCACCTACGTGGATCAATTTGTGAGCTTTCCTTCAATTGAAGGAAAGCCATCGGTTAAGAATTCACAATAAAAGAAAATAATAGATAAGCAAAAAGGGAACAAGAGACTTACCCAAAATATTGAAAGCAAACACCTCCTTCTTCATCATTTTCTTCCTTGAAGCATACACCTTCATTGAAGTTAGCTTTAAGCATTGATTTTCCTTCGTTTTATTGATATCAAATCATTGCTATCGACCGGGTAAGCTATATTCCTCAATCGGTTATTGGATTCCATGGATGTATTAAGTTTAATCTTAAGCTAGGGTTTTGACCATTCATGGATATCTCATCATTGTTATCTATATTGAAATCGAATATCGATTTTGATATCATCTAATGATTTTGATATCGTATTATCGATCCAAATAATCTCCCTATTGATTTCCTAGCTCAAGACAACGAAAAGGAGCATCCATCAAATTCACAGAAGGCTAGGAACAAAGGAGTTGTCATCCGAGAGTCGTAGGAGCATCTGATTAGTAAGGTTAGTGTAGTCGGAGTCTCGGGATTAGGCGAGAAGCCTTCCTGAATCTTTTATTAATGTTTTCGATCATATCGCTATCAATATTATTGAAGAAGTCGCATTGGATTGTTAATCGGATTCATTGGTAAGTGTCGGTAAGTTGTTATTGAATATTTGACATAGTTATTGGCATCGTTATCATGCATTATCATCGATATGGTTAGTGTTATTAAAATAATGTAAAGAAATCATCGAATTTTGATATTGATAATGACATTGAAATATGGCATATTGTTAATGAAATATGTTTGCTATTGATAATATTGAAGTCATTGGTCATTAAAATTCTCATTGAACATTGAATATGGATAAGGACATTGAAACCTTGGATTTGAATGGACAATGGATACAATTGGCATGCCATAGAATTCATGAGCTCAATGTACGGGTGGACTATGGTCCTAAGGCTACGACCTATATTAATTTGGTGAGGCGGGGGGATGTGTTTTGATATTGGTAATATTGGTGAGGCGGAAGGATTAAACCATTCATTGATTTGGCGAGGCATAGAAATTCGCGTATCCACTATCTTGATTCAATCCTAGGGTTAATGATGAAATTACTATGTTAAACATTGGATTTAGGTGCATAAGTATTGGCATCGAGGAGCCTGAGATCATATATAAATATATATACTTCATACATTGATGTTCATGTTGTATATGACTACCTCACTAGGTGATGTATGCCTAACGTGTCTCATCTTATGCATTTCAAGTTGAAAGTCCACTGCGTTTGAAGATCAAATAGTCGAGGCGAGACAAGTCACTACAAGCCTAAAGTAATGTATTTTGACCTTACGAACTCCTAGAAAGGTGGCAAAGTAGTTGAACTGGTCTTTTGTGCCTATTCTGATATGTGTGTAATGTGTGTAAGTCATAATATGGTTAAAGGCTCTAAATTGACTTTTGGTTTGGCTAAAAATGATTAAAAGTGGCATATTTGGTCCCTAAAGGTCAAAACCTATTAAACGTATTTGAATGGTGATGAAATTTGGCATGCTAGTAGTTAATTTGGTGAGGCGGGGGGATGTGTTTTGATATTGGTAATATTGGTGAGGCGGAAGGATTAAACCATTCATTGATTTGGCGAGGCATAGAAATTCGCGTATCCACTATCTTGATTCAATCCTAGGGTTAATGATGAAATTACTATGTTAAACATTGGATTTAGGTGCATAAGTATTGGCATCGAGGAGCCTGAGATCATATATAAATATATATACTTCATACATTGATGTTCATGTTGTATATGACTACCTCACTAGGTGATGTATGCCTAACGTGTCTCATCTTATGCATTTCAAGTTGAAAGTCCACTGCGTTTGAAGATCAAATAGTCGAGGCGAGACAAGTCACTACAAGCCTAAAGTAATGTATTTTGACCTTACGAACTCCTAGAAAGGTGGCAAAGTAGTTGAACTGGTCTTTTGTGCCTAAATTGACTCTAAATTGACTTTTGGTTTGGCTAAAAATGATTAAAAGTGGCATATTTGGTCCCTAAAGGTCAAAACCTATTAAACGTATTTGAATGGTGATGAAATTTGGCATGCTAGTAGTTTATAGCATTGAAATGTTGTATGTAAAATTTCACTGTGTTTGAACATCGTTTGGTAGGTCAAATCGAATAAAAACCAGCAAAAATTTGTCATTACAGGTAAGGCAGTATCGATACGGGTGATGGCGTTTCGAAACGGTTAGACATAATTGGACTTTAAGAATAGAACGTTTCGATACGGTCCGAGGCGGTATCAGAACATTTTGCTACTGGAATTTATTGTTTTGATACGGGTCTGTAGTGTATCGAAACGGGTAAAGTCAAGGTCAAGTGGAGTCAACCCATACTGATACAAAGCTAGTTCGTACCGATACAGTTTAAAGGATAAAGTCAACTTAGATTGACCATTGTACACCTGTTTCGAAACGACCTTAAGGTGTTTCGATACAGGGTTAGGTAAGTTAGTTAAGAGGACTGAAACAAAAGGTTTGCAATGTTCACAGCTTGGTTACTGAACTTTGAATGATTAAATTGAATGTGTAAATGAACTCAAATTGTATGAAACTTTGCAGGCCTGTTAATAGTGTATTGAATTTCATTGTAGTATAATCAATTTCATTTAAGGACCTCTGATTTACCAAATTTATAGTTTGGTCCCTAAAACTTGTAATAGTTTAGAATTAGTCCTAAATGATTAATTATTGCTTCATAAGGATTAACTGGACTATGATGCATTATGGTAATCCGTTATTGCATATTATTGTTTTAAATGTTGAAGTATAAATGAAATTTTATTGTACTATTCACTATGTTGTTCATCGGTATTACCTTTCGACCCGGTTCTCAACCAGTCCGAGAAGGGGTGTTACATTTGTGGTATCAGAACTAGAGTTTAGTGGATTTTAGGACTAAAATGAAGCTTGTTGCATTGTTATTGTGTTACTTTGCCACCTAGGAGTTATATATTATGTATATTGTGACTTGTCGACTAATTCGATCTTTCATATAGATATGTCTGAAACAAATGAAGCTCACATTGACGAGCTTGCCACTGGCTCCTCGACACATGGCGAGGAGATTAGAGAAGGGAATCCTCCGAATCCACAGCATCCGCAAGATCCTTCTGCTCAGGGTACCGAGCTTGTAGTACCTACTGCTCAGGCTAAATGTTACAAGAACATGGCTGACATGTTCAAGTAGTTTATGACTGCTATGAGAGATGAGCAGGGAGTGCAACCTCGCTCCAGCTGTCCAACATACCCAAGCTCCTATCGATAAACTTTCATTGTATCGAGCTTACACTTTTACTGGACAAGATGATGACAACCTTGAAGTTGTTGAATACTGGTTGGACAATACCATACGGATTTTAAGCAAGCAGTTACAGTGCTCGAATGAGCACAAACTCGAGTGTGCCATAACATTGTTGTCTAACGAGACACTCTACTTGTGGGAGACTGCCATTTTGATGGTCTCTAAAGACATTATAACTTTGGAGTTCTTCCTTAAAGAATTCCGCAAGAAGTACATCAATGAGTTTTATCTCGCTGAGAGACGAATTATCTTTCTCCACCTCAAACAAGGCGGACGACCGATCGAGTAGTATAGCCATGATTTCTACAAGTACTACAGATATTGTGCTGAGTATATAAATAAGGGGGAAGAGAAGTGTCAGATGTTCATTGCAGGGCTCAATAATGAATTACGCCCTATATTTACTGCACTGAGCATCGTTGATTTCCAAGACTTGGTGAACCGAGTTAAGGCCACTGAAGCTGCATAGAGGGCTCAGCGAGCTGGTGGGTCAGGAAAATTTGAAAAGAGGTTTAGGGATGATTCTCAACCTCCGAGATGGAACAAGAGAGGGAGATATCAAGGCCCCAAGCAGAATGTCTATCCACATCCCTTCCGTTCTGGGAATATTGAGAGACCTCAGTCTGTAACATAGTCCTTTGCTAAGGCAGCGTCTGTTGATAGCACCGGAGGTTCAAATTGAGGCAACCAACATCTAGTTTGCAATTATTGTCAGAATAGGCACTCACCGGGTCAATGCTGTAAGTAGACTGGAGCTTGTTACTACTGTGGGGAGCAAGGTCACTTTATCCGTGACTTCCCTTTAAATGTAACCAAATCTACTACTACACCAACTATTGCTGCCTCTCATGCTCAGTCTTTTCAAGGTAAATGATCAAAGCATGGATCATCGGGAACTTATGGATGATCGAGTGGTTCGGGGAAACCATTCAATAAGCAAGATTCTAAAGCCCTTGCCTAAATGTATCACGTGAGGAGCAGAGAAGATGAGGATGGACCTGACGTCATTGCAGGTACCATTGAGCTATATTCATACCCTTTGTATGCATTTATTGACCCTAGTTCCACTCACTCTTTTATAAGCACCATTGTAGTAAAGAAATATAGCATGTTTTCCGAACCAATAGCATCGAGAATATCTATAACCAATCCCTTAGGAGATTGTGTCACCGTGAGGGTAGTGTGCAAGAATTGCCCCATATTGATCCAATGGATTCCTTTCCCAGCCAAATTGTTAGCCTTAACGATCCATGAGTTCGATGTTATCTTAGGCTTAGATTGGCTTAGTGAGAATCAAGCCTGGGTAGACTGTTGTAAAAGGAAGTTGTACCTTCGAGGTCTCGGCAAAGAGAGTGTTGTTTTGATGAACGCGGTAAATCCTTCATTGTGTGCAATGACATTAGAAGCTATGTAACAATTGCGGGACATTAACACCGTATGTAAATTCCCTGATGTCTTCCTTGATGAACTTCCGAGTTTGCCCCTAACCCGTGAAGTGGAGTTTGGCATTGAGGTGCAACCTGGGACTGCTCCAGTTTCCATCGCACCACACCGTATGGCTACTATTGAATTGAAGGAGTTGAAAGCTCAAATTCAAGAATTATTGAGCAAAGGTTTCATTCAACTGAGCTCTTCGCCTTCGGCAGCACCGATTTTCTTTGTAAAGAAGAAGGATGGTTCTATGCGGTTGTACATTGACTACAGACAACTGAATAAAGTAACCATAAAGAAAAAGTATCCATTGCCTAGAATAGATGACATGTTCGATCAATTAAAGGATGCATCTATGTTTTCCAAGATCGATTTAAGGCCAGGCTATTACCAAATGAGAGTTAAAGAATTAGATGTACCAAAGACCGTTTTCCGTACAAGAAAGGACTACACAGTTTATAGTGATGCATCGCACCTCAGGTTAGGATGTGTATTGATTCAAGAAGGAAAAGTCATCGCTTATGCTTCGAGAAAACTTAAGCCGTGTGAAATGAATTATCCTACCCAGGATCTTGAATTGGCTGCAGTTGTCTTTGCATTGAAAATCTAGAGACATTACCACTACGAAGAAAAATGTTATCTCTTCACCGATCATAAAAGTCTTAAGTACCTATTGACCCGAAAGGAGTTGAATCTTCGACAACGGAGGTGGATGGAACTCCTTAAAGATTATGATCTTGTCATTGATTACCATCCGGGCAAGGCTAACGTCGTAGCTGATGCACTCAGCCGCAAACCTTTGCCTGGTAAGTATCGACGGTGAATATAGAGTTATAAGTATTGTATGGTATATTAACTCATTGTAATATCGCTATGCCCCTCGAGAAATTAACGCTCATTTCCGACTTCGGAAGCATCATTGTCTTGTAGCTGAACTTCAAGTCCAGTCCACCATCGTTTCACGAATCAAGAATTTGCAAGAACAAGATCCTGAGCTTCAATCCATTGTTTCTAAGCTATCGGACAACCCCGACTTCAGAATTAATTCTGAAGGACTCTTTTGTTTTCATAACCGGGTCTATGTACCTAATGATGAATCTCTTCGCACTGATATTCTTTCTGAAGCTCATTCGAGTTCTTTTTTCGTTCACCCCGGGTTCGTGAAAATGTATAAGGACCTACGTGAACTCTATTGGTGGCCAGGCATGAATCAGACCATAGTTGATTACATTTCTAAATGTCTCACGTACCAACGTGTTAAGGCAGAACATTGTGCTCCTACCAGATTATTGCAGCCTATCGATCCATCAAAATAGAAGTGGGAAAAGATCACTATGGATTTTGTTAGTGGTCTACCATTAACTCCCGCGAAGCATGATGTCATATGGGTCATTGTAGATCATTTCACAAAGTCAGCTCATTTTATACCGGTCAGAATAGACTACGGTCTTCCTAAATTAGCTGAATTTTACATCAAGGAAGTGATCCAACTCCACGGAGTACCTAAGTCTATTATCTCAGATCGAGATCCCCGATTTGCATCTCAGTTTTGGAGAACCTTAGAAGGAGCTCTGGGCACTAGAGTTAATCTTAGCACAACTTTTCGCCCTCAATCTGACGGCTAGTCAGAAAGGGTAATCCAGGTAATTATCGAAAAACTTGTCCATTGAAACCTTAGATTTTGTATTGTTATTGAACCTTCCTATACAGATCTTGGAAGATATGCTTCGAGCATGCATTATTGACTTAGGTTGAACTTGGGAGAAATCTCTACCCCTTGTTGAATTCGCCTACAATAATAGTTATCATGCATCAATCCAAATGGCCACATATGAAGCATTGTATGGTAGACGGTGTCGAACTCCATTGTGTTGGTCGGAGCTTGGTGAAGGCAAGATGTTGGGTCCTGACTTACTTCAGGAAACTGATGAGCGGGTTGCCATTATTCATGATTGTTTAAAGGCTATTTTTGGTCGACAAAAGGCTTATACTGATCTCAAGAGGAGAGACATTGAGTATAAAGTTGGTGAGAAAGCCTTCCTCAAAGTATCACCGTGGTGTAATCACTAATTTCGTCCGGGGTGTTAAACCCGTCTTATTTTCTTTCCTTTTAATAGGCTTTATATATTGTGATAAAGTATAAAAATTAAAAAAGAAAAAAGAGTATATATTACTACTATTAGAGTCTATTATTATAATCTATACCATTATCATATATTAATACTATTACTTATATTATTATTAATAACATTATTACCGATTATTACTATTATTTTACTACTATTATTATTATTATCTTTATCTACAATTATTAACTTATTATTACTATTATTAATCTTATATTTTTTATTATTATTATTAAATCTAAAAATAAAATTGAGTCTAATAAATAAAACCCGAATAATTAAATAAAAGCCCACAGTTTATTCCAAAGTCCATTACACATTATCAAAACCCAAAAAAAAAATTATTATTATTATTATTATATCAGAATACATGGCCGTTTAGGCCCAAACTAACAAAACCTAATCTGAATGCCCATTCTTATGTTTGCAGCCGCCACCCCATCTCAACCGTTGGATCTGGAGGGGAGATCCAACAGCCCAGATCGAGCCAAGACCAAAAACCCTAGGAGCTGTCTGCTGAAGCCCTTGCGCCGCACGCCTCCTGGCCGTTGGATCAAGTTGGAGACATCGAACGGTCAGGATCATCCTCCCATGGCGCGTGTGATCCACGTGCGGCGATCCGAGTCCCACGCGCGCGCGTGTAAACCACAACCGACCCCTCAGCTTCTCTTGTACACCGTCCAGATCCATCTTCGACGACATGGATTGCCCCACGACGCCGGCCACGTCCCTCTGGTCCCCCTCTCCTCACGGGTCACATGCAGACAGCAGAGGTAAAATCAGAAAAGGCCAAATGCAAAAGGAAAATCACAGAGGCGCAATTACAACGACATTTTCAGAATCAATCAACAACCAAAATCGTACCAATCAGCCAGCAAATATTCCAGGAATTACATGCAATTAGAAAAGGGAAAAATTTGTAACATTTCGGCTATAAAAGCCCGAATCGATTCAATGTTTCAAGGGGGGGGATAAAAAAATACAGAGAGCATTTCGAGGGGGATTTTTTTTTAGAAAGAAAAATTGTAAGAGGAGGATTCCATTCGAGTTTTCAGAGAGGTTTTAACTAGAATTTCATATCAATACAAGCAAAGGTCAGATTTCCAGAGGTATTCCCCTCTCATTTTTCATTTCAGTCGAATCGAAAGCAAAAAACTAAAAAAACAGAAAGGGTTAGGGTTTTACCTTCGCGTCTCCTCCTTCTCCGTTTCGTTTCCCTTGCCGGCGACAAGCCCTTGGGTCTCCTCCGAGACCGCATGCGGTGAGTCGGTGAGGAGCAAACACTAAAAAAAGGTTTTTTAAACGTTTTCGGGCTTCGATTTGGGTTCGATAACAAAGGGAAAAGGTTTTTTTTGGTTTTGGTTTCGAGAAGGAAAAGGTTTCTGGTTTCTGTTTTGATTTTGGAAAGAAAAAAAAAGTTTTTTTAGGGTTCCGGCGCCGGCAACGGCGACCGGAACCCCTTTGCGGCGCCGGAGTAAACAGAGCAAAAGTAGGGAGCCTCCCGATTTAGGGTTTTGAATATGATAAAAGGGGGCCATGTTGGTTTTTTAGTTCGTATTTATAATGTGTTTTATTTTTAATTTTGGTTTAAACGCGCATAAGCCCTTCCGCGTTCTTAATATTACGCGGAGAGGGTTTCCGCATGTGAAAATACCGTCTCAGGTCCCTCCATGTTTTCGAGTCTTTTAAATTCCGTCCGTGGGTCCGTTTTAATCAGTTTTCGGATGGCAAAATCACTGCTTCAGTCCCCTTGATTTTCCGCGTCTTTTTAATTTTGCCCCCTATTTCGTGTTTTGATTATTTCTTTAGTGGGTAATTTACATTTTTAGTCCCTTACAGTTAGCATTTTGTTTATCTTGCATTTTTGCTTATATTGCATATCATTTTGATCATATTGTGTTATTATTTATGCATTCTTGTCCCCTTAATATATGTGTGCATCGTTTTTTGTCATATTGTTCATGTTAGTATGTGCATATTTTGTCTTCCCTTGTTCGAATATATATGTTTTTGTGACATGCATTCTAAATATGTCATTACATGTGACCCTCAATGTTTAAGTTCGCATGCTAATTAATTTTAATTCTAAAACGGAGATACCTATTAATTCGCGTATTCGGGTCGACTAGCCTAACTTATTGGATGTCCCGCGAATATTCAGATTAATTCGAATTGTCTAAAGGTAAATTCGTAATTAAAACGAACAAGACCATAGCATCATCCTTTAATTGCTTGCATCATGCATAAAGGTGACGTACGGGATTCGAACCCTAAACTAACACGGCAGTCAGTCTTATATGATGTCGGTTTAGTCTTTGGTCCGGTGTACCGTCATCCTTTTTAATTAAACGACGAATTAATTTGAAACTACCAATTTGGATAAAGCTCGTATAATCAAAGTCTGGTTTTCAATTAAGAACCCCTAATTAAAGTCTTTTTAAATTCAGATAATTTCCATCAAATTAAAAGCAACAATTGTTTTGGTACCGATTTCCGGACGTGATGGGGGTGCTAACCCTTCCCCACACGTAACCAACTCCCGAACCCTTTCAAAAGAATCTCTGGTTTTGTTTTCTTACGGTGTCTGGCCTACCATAGTGGCCGGTGGCGACTCCAAACCGAGAAAAAAGATTTTTTTTAAAAGGTTTTCTTTCCCGAAACCCGAACCGAATTACTTTTTTTAAAACTCTCCCCCTTTCAAATCGAATTGAATATTTTTCAAAAGTAGCGGGGAACTTGATTTGCGGAGAAAAAACCCCGTTACAGCTTGGCGACTCCGCTGGGGACAAATTTTGTTTTTCAAAACAAAAAGAGAGTTAGGCCAAGAAAATAATTGTTGCTTTTAATGATGGAAATTTTTGAAATTTAATTTGACTTTAGCGAGATGGTTCTTCTTTGAAAATAATACTTTAAGTACACGAGCTTTGATAATTGGTGGTCTTGAATTAATTTTTCATTTAATTTTAAAGGAATCACCGACATGTGTTGCATCACGAGCATTAAGCTCTATACCCGAGCTTCGACCCTTAAGTAGGAGTGAAACGCCCATACCCATGTGAGTCTCCCTCCACGGGTCGGTAATTCACTTCCGGAATCCACGCCTTTAACAAGTGAGCAGCCCTCCACGTCATTAGGCTGTGCTTTCCCTCGAACCGAAACCAATTCGCAAGCTTGTAATGGGCCAGAATTGGGGTTCTTGTTACCTTAGTAGGTAATAAGATAGGTTCGGGTACCCTTGTTAGAACCGAACCACATGTGTGAGAATTTAAGAAGCCTACCCCGGATAGAGCCATGCGGATAACCGTAGAATTAGAATTCATGCTATTAGGTCTTGCTTTGTTAACCTGCTTTGGTGTTTTCTGTTGACTTGTTTTATTCAGTATTCATTATTGGTGTTACTAACCCAGTTGCCTTTTTGTCTTATTTTGATTATTTTTGCATACTCATCGCATTTTCATACGAAGTGTTGATTCGAGAACAGTCTAAGTTGAAAACTTTCACAATGGGAGAAAGAATCCATAGCAACGGAGTTTTCGAGACCCTAATTTGAAGGAAAGGGACGAGAAAAAAAGAGAGAAAAAAATCGTACCTTGTGTATCTATTTTCTTACCTCGTTGTAACGAGATTTGATCTTCGTTATGGAAAGTTGTTTAATGAGGATGTTCGTCGAATCAATGTTACCTTGCATTCGATTGTGTTTAATTTTTTGCCTTCAATCATTTGTTTCAGTTATGCATACACATTTCATGCATTACACCATTAAGTCTTGGAATTAATTGTTCGAGGTCATGTCAGCATTCGTGACTACCGAAGATTTCGAACCCACACTTTACTCGCCATCAAAGAAGGCAAATGGATGAAAGTTTTGCTAAGTTAGAAGTCGGCTTCGAGAAGGGTCCGAATGAGGCATATGATGGTCATGAACCCTTTTGTGAGTACCACCAGACTGCGGGGCATGAAATTCAGAGTTGCTTAGAATTTAAGCAATTGGTCCAGGAATTGATGGACAATCGGGAGGTTGAGTCCCTCGAAGGAGTTTGAAGGGTGGAATGGATGGTCAGCTCAGCAGTATTTAAGAATTTTAGTGTATTCAAGACCGTTTGGCTTCATTTCATTGCATTTTAATCTTTTCCTTGAAGTGATGTGTGAAATCAACCTTTGCTACCCTTTGCCCGAAGGTAGCAAAGATTTTTGTAAGGGCCTCAGACTGCATGTTTTTAAACTTCAATGAAAGGAGGTATTACGTCTCAATTGCCTTTTCATTTTGTGTGTATATATTTGTCTATCGAGTCCCCGTATATCAATTGCATAAGGGACATAGACTTTGACCCCAAAGGTTGACTTCGAGCCGCCTTTTTCTAGTGGAAATCGAAAGCTTTGAAGATGATGAATATGTGGTTTACACTCCAAGTTAATTTGGTCACCTAATTAAATACACATAGAATTAGGGCCTTCGGGAGAATAACCGGAAACCTTCCGTGCTAAAAGAAGAAAAAAAGAGAAGAAAAAGAAAAAGAAAAAAAAGAAAAAAGAAAAAAGAAGAAAAGAGAAAAAGAGAAAAAGAGAAAAGAAAAAAAAAAGGAAAAGGGGACGAAAGAGAGAGAATATTGAAAGCCTAACAAAAGCCCTCCAATGTTCGAAGCCTGGTAATAGGTATCTTCGAATACGAGTGTGGAATTTTTGGGGCACTCCGCTGTAGCAAAAGACCAATAAGGTTGCTATGCACCATTCACTTTAGCTACATGAGTGATGGTAATATTTTCAAATCGTGACATTGCCGAGTAGCTCGGGGTTTTGTTGTTTACTCCATCATTTATTTCGAGCCAAAGGAATGTGATGAGTTGACTTCCCCAAAATTAAAGAATTGATAAAGGCGAAGCCTACAGAAAATAAATCCAATTGATTTAAAAGCCGAAATAACTTGGAGAGTATGTCACATTTTCAGACATCAGCTCAGCTTTCGAGGTCTCCTAGACACATGATGCTTGAGGCAATCCTTGGTAAGCCATAACAGTGTCGTTCGTGCACTTGATATTCAGGGTATTTGATCTAGCTTGATATATCCATGACTTGAAAAGAAAGTCTAGTTTTCAAAAACGCATCTCATGTTGAAATTAGAAGATGCAATCTAAATCTTTTTTGAACACAAATCAATTTCCCTTTGCTTCAGGGATAAAGTTTAGAATGCAATGTCATGAATACAAATGACAGCTTGTCAGTTACTACAGTTCAAGGACTTGAAACAAATTTTTGTCGAAATGTTTCAATTGCTTCAGAAGATGAGAAGTTGACTTTAATGAACTTGAGAGAAAATTTTAGGGGTTTGGGGGCATGTGTTTCCCCCATTGTTGAGAAGAGATGAAGTCGTCATGCTGAATTAAGACGAAAAAAATAATTTAGCACCCAGTTTGAGAAGGGGGCAATGTTTTGAGAACGAGCACTACGAGAAGTGCTATGTCGAGTTTGACCAACGAAAGCCAGCGGTCATCTTTCGAGAAGAGACAAAAAGATTGAGATTTGGCAAAGATAAGAAGGCCGAAAGAGATTGAGAAGAAGAAGAGACAAGAAGAAGGTCGAGATTGACCAACTCGGAGAGTAGAAGCATCTGAGCATTTTGATGTCATAATTCATGCATCACTTGTAGTTAGGCATCCCTAGGATTACGGGGCATGCTAACTCACATCATCATACATTTTTTACCTACTGTCGACAGGTATTTTAAAGCTTTCCCCGTAAAAGGAAACCCGCCTGTCCGATCAGGCCCTTGGAGAATGGAACCCGCCTATCCGATCAGGCTCTTGAAGAATGAAACCCGCCTACCCGATAAGGCCCTTGGAGAATGGAACCCGCCTATCCGGTCAGGCTCTTAAAGAATGGAACACGCCTATCCGATCAGGCTCTTGGAGAATGGAACCTGCCTATCCGATCAGGCTCTTGAAGAATGAAACCAGCCTATCTATTCAGGCTCTTGGAGAATAGAACCCGTCTATCCGTTCAGGCTCTTGGAGAATGGAACCCGCCTATCTATTCAGGCTCTTGGAGAATAGAACTGGCCTATCTATTCAGGCTCTTGGAGAATAGAACCAGCCTATCTATTCAGGCTCTTGGAGAACAGAACCCGCCTATCCGTTCAGGCTCTTGGAGAATGGAACCAACCTATCTATTCAGGCTCTTGGAGAATAGAACCCGCCTATCCGTTCAGGCTCTTGGAGAATGAAACCCGCCTATCTATTCAGGCTCTTGGAGAATAGAACCGGCCTATCTATTTAGGCTCTTGGAGAATAGAACCCGCCTATCCGCTCAGGCTCTTGGAGAATAGAACATGCCTATCTATTCAGGCTCTTGGAGAATAGAACTCGCCTATCCGTTCGGGCACTTGGAGAATGGAGCTTCTGCTAATTATCTATTTGATCGGACTTCGAAGGGTTGAAGAGTGTTGAAATGAGAAAAACAGCTTCAGGCCTCCGCGACCGTTGCATTTTCCCGTACCGACTTCCGAACCGCCAATAGTTCAAGTGCATGGTGACTCGGAATCCGAAAAGGGAAGTCGGACAAAATTTGTGCTTATGGTCTTTGCTTTATCCTTGTTCTACAAGTATAAGCAAAGGGGGGCAACTGTAATCACTAATTTTGTCCGGGGTGTTAAACCCGTCTTATTTTCTTTCCTTTTAATAGGCTTTATATATTGTGATAAAGTATAAAAATTAAAAAAGAAAAAAGAGTATATATTACTACTATTAGAGTCTATTATTATAATCTATACCATTATCATATATTAATACTATTACTTATATTATTATTAATAACATTATTACCGATTATTACTATTATTTTACTACTATTATTATTATCTTTATCTACTATTATTAACTTATTATTACTATTATTAATCTTATATTTATTATTATTATTATTAAATCTAAAAATAAAATTGAGTCTAATAAATAAAACCCGAATAATTAAATAAAAGCCCACAGTTTATTCCAAAGTCCATTACACATTATCAAAACCCAAAAAAATTATTATTATTATTATTATATCAGAATACATGGCCCGTTTAGGCCCAAACTAACAAAACCTAATCTGAATGCCCATTCTTATGTTTGCAGCCGCCACCCCATCTCAACCGTTGGATCTGGAGGGGAGATCCAACAGCCCAGATCGAGCCAAGACCAAAAACCCTAGGAGCTGTCTGCTGAAGCCCTTGCGCCGTACGTCTCCTGGCCGTTGGATCAAGTTGGAGACATCGAACGGTCAGGATCATCCTCCCATGGCGCGTGTGATCCACGCGCGGCGATCCGAGTCCCACGCGCGCGCGTGTAAACCACAACCGACCCCTCAGCTTCTCTTGTACACTGTCCAGATCCATCTTCGACGGCATGGATTGCCCCACGACGCCGGCCACGTCCCTCTGGTCCCCCTCTCCTCACGGGTCACATGCAGACAGTAGAGGTAAAATCAGAAAAGGCCAAATGCAAAAGGAAAATCACAGAGGCGCAATTACAACGACATTTTCAGAATCAATCAACAACCAAAATCGTACCAATCAGCCAGCAAATATTCCAAGAATTACATGCAATTAGAAAACGGCAAAATTTTTAACATTTCGGCTATAAAAGCCCGAATCGATTCAATGTTTCAAGGGGGGGATAAAAAAATACAAAGAGCATTTCGAGGGGGATTTTTTTTAGAAAGAAAAATTGTAAGAGGAGGATTCCATTCGAGTTTTCAGAGAGGTTGTAACCAGAATTTCATATCAATACAAGCAAAGGTCAGATTTCCAGAGGTATTCCCCTCTCATTTTTCATTTCAGTCGAATCGAAAGCAAAAAACTAAAAAAATAGAAAGGGTTAGGGTTTTACCTTCGCGTCTCCTCCTTCTCCGTTTCGTTTCCCTTGCCGGCGACAAGCCCTTGGGTCTCCTCCGAGACCGCATGCGGTGAGTCGGTGAGGAGCAAACACTAAAAAAAGGTTTTTTAAACGTTTTCGGGCTTCGATTTGGGTTCGATAACAAAGGGAAAAGGTTTTTTTTGGTTTTGGTTTCGAGAAGGAAAAGGTTTCTGGTCTCTGTTTTGATTTCGGAAAGAAAAAAAAAGTTTTTTTAGGGTTCCGACGCCGGCAACGGCGACCGGAACCCCTTTGCGGCGCCGTAGTAAACAGAGCAAAAGTAGGGAGCCTCCCGATTTAGGGTTTTGAATATGATAAAAGGGGGCCATGTTGGTTTTTTAGTTCGTATTTATAATGTGTTTTATTTTTAATTTTGGTTTAAACGTGCATAAGCCCTTCCGCGTTCTTAATATTACGCGGAGAGGGTTTCCGTATGTGAAAATACCGTCCCAGGTCCCTCCATGTTTTCGAGTCTTTTAAATTCCGTCCGTGGGTCCGTTTTAATCAGTTTTCGGATGGCAAAATCACTGCTTCAGTCCCCTTGATTTTCCGCGTCTTTTTAATTTTGCCCCCTATTTCGTGTTTTGATTATTTCTTTAGTGGGTAATTTACATTTTTAGTCCCTTACAGTTAGCATTTTGTTTATCTTGCATTTTTGCTTATATTGCATATCATTTTGATCATATTGTGTTATTATTTATGCATTCTTGTCCCCTTAATATATGTTTGCATCGTTTTTTTGTCATATTGTTCATGTTAGTATGTGCATATTTTGTCTTCCCTTGTTCGAATATATATGTTTTGTGACATGCATTCTAAATATGTCATTACATGTGACCCTCAATGTTTAAGTTCGCATGCTAATTAATTTTAATTCTAAAACGGAGATACCTATTAATTCGCGTATTCGGGTCGACTAGCCTAACTTATTGATGTCCCGCGAATATTCGGATTAATTCGAATTGTCTAAAGGTAAATTCGTAATTAAAACGAACAAGACCATAGCATCATCCTTTAATTGCTTGCATCATGCATAAAGGTGACGTACGGGATTCGAACCCTAAACTAACACGGCAGTCAGTCTTATATGATGTCGGTTTAGTCTTTGGTCCGGTGTACCGTCATCCTTTTTAATTAAACGACGAATTAATTTGAAACTACCAATTTGGATAAAGCTCGTATAATCAAAGTCCGGTTTTCAATTAAGAACCCCTAATTAAAGTCTTTTTAAATTCAGATAATTTCCATCAAATTAAAAGCAACAATTGTTTTGGTACCGATTTCCGGGCGTGATGGGGATGCTAACCCTTCCCCACACGTAACCAACTCCCGAACCCTTTCAAAAGAATCTATGGTTTTGTTTTCTTACGGTGTCTGGCCTACCATAGTGGCCGGTGGCGACTCCAAACCGAGAAAAAAGATTTTTTTAAAAGGTTTTCTTTCCCGAAACCCGAACCGAATTACTTTTTTTTAAAACTCTCCCCCTTTCAAATCGAATTGAATATTTTTCAAAAGTAGCGGGGAACTTGATTTGCGGAGAAAAAACCCAGTTACACCTGGAAAAAGGTTTTAGGTTTGGCAAGAAGGGAAAAATGAGTCCCCGATTCATTGGACCCTTTGAAGTCATTGAACGAGTTGGCCTCGTGGCATATCGATTACTGTTGCCCTCTGAATTAAGTAAGATCCATGATGTTTTTCATGTATCGATGCTCCGAAAGTATCGTTCCGATCCTATGCATATTGTGGAACCTAAATCTGTGGAAATTAGACCGAATTTGTCCTACGAGGAAGAACAGGTTCAGATTCTTGCAAGAGAAGTCAAGAAGCTTCGCAACAAAATTGTATCGTTAGTTAAAGTGCTCTGGAGGAGCCACATCGTTGAGGAAGCCACTTGGGAACCTGAAGAGACCATGAAACATCAATATCCACATCTTTTCGGTTCAGGTAAAAATTCAAGGATGAATTTTTCTTAAGAGGGGGAGAGTTGTGACACCCTAAAATACGGTCTAGTCGGAATTAGGTTCCGGTGATCGAAAATTTCACATCGATAAGGTCTAAATATTGTAACTGCTAGCTAATTATTGATATCGGACTCTATTTGAGCTAAAATATTGTCATTGGACTCTATCGAATAATATGGAAACCTATATAGTAGCTAATTTGAGAAATATGCAAGTTGAAGGGCAAAACTATAGTATAGTGAGAGTTGAGGGACTAATCTTGTGATTAGCCCCTCCACAATTATATTTCCACCTACGTGGATCAATTTGTGAGCTTTTTTCAATTGAAGGAAAGCCATCGGTTAAGAATTCACAATAAAAGAAAAGAATAGATAAGCAAAAAGGGAATAAGAGACTTACCCGAAATATTGAAAGTAAGCACCTCCTTCTTCATCATCTTCTTCCTTGAAGCATACACCTCCATTGGAGATAGCTTTAAGCTTTTGTTTTCCTTCATTTTATTGATATCAAATCATTGCTATCGATCGGGTGAGCTATATTCCTCAATCGATTATTGGATTCCATGGATGTATTAAGTTTAATCTTAAGCTAGGGTTTTGACCATACATGGATATCTTATTGTTGTCATTTATATTGAAATCTGATATCGATTTTGATATCGTTGTATTGATTTTGATATCGTATTATCGATCCTAATAATCTCCATATTGATTTCCTAGCTTAAGAAAATGAAAAGAAGCATCCATCAAATTCATCGAAGGCTAGAAACAAGAGAGTTGCCATCCGAGAGCCGTAGAAGCATCAGATTTGTAAGGTGAGTGTAGTCGGAGTCTCGGGATTAGGCGATAAGCCTTCTCAAATCTTTTATTGATGTTTTCGATCATATCGCTATCAATATAATTGAAGAAGTCACATTGGATTGTTAATCGAATTCATTGGTAACTGTTAGTAAGTTGTTATTGAATATCTAACATAGTTATTGGCATCGCTATCATGCATTGTCATCGATATGGTTAGTGTTATTGAAATAGTGTAAAGAAATCATCAGATATTGATATTGACATTGAAACATGGCATGTTGTTAATGGAACATGTTTGCTATTGATAATATTGAAGTCATTGGTCATTGAAATTCTCATTGAACATTGAATATGGATAAGGACATTGAAACCTTGGATTTGAATGGACAATGGATACAATTGGCATGCCATATAATTACTCGATTTACAATATAGCAAGCGGTGTTTGTGGCTTCCGCCCAAAAATATTTAGGTAAATTGTTTTCACAAAGCATAGTTCTAGCCATTTCTTGCAAAGTTCTATTTTTCCTCTCAACTACCCCATTTTGTTGAGGAGTTCGAGGAGCCGAAAAATTATGGCTAATACCATTTTCATTTAAAAAATCTTCAAACCCTAAATTTTGAAACTCGGTTCCATGATCACTTCTAATATGTGAAATTTTAAGTTCAAGATCATTTTGGGTACTTAAAAATCTTCAAAGCCTCATCTTTAGTACTTAAAAATAGAACCCGAGTAAATCTAGAAAAATCATCAACAAGTACAAAAGCATAAGACTTACCACCCAAGCTCATAGTCCTAATTGGCCCAAATAAATCCATATGGATAAGTTGTAAACATCTACTAGTAGAAACATCATTAATGGATTTAAAGGAAGACCTATGTTGTTTACCCTTTGAGCATGCATCACAAATTTTATCATTTGAAAATTTTATTTTTGGTAAACCTCTAACTAGATTAAGGGAGACTAGTTTTTCTAAAACACTTATGCTAGCATGTCCTAGTTTCCTATGCCACAACCATGCATCATTTTCATTTTGTGCAACTAAGCATGCATGAGATGTATGAATGTCATCTAGATGCACCATGTATATGTTCCCTATGCGATGACCTATGAGTATAATATTATTAGATTTAATGTCTACAATATTGCATCCATTTTTATCAAATAGAACATTAAATCCTTTATCACACAATTGACTTATGCTCAATAAATTGTGTTTAAGACCATAGACATACAAGACATTTTCAATAAGAATAGTAGAGTGATTACCTATGGAGACAATACCTTTAATGTGGCCTTTGGAGTTGTCACCAAATGTTACTACTCCTCCACTTTTTGGCTTTAGATCCATGAATCTACTCTTGTCTCCGGTCATATGCCTTGAGCATCCACTATCAAGGTACCATGAGTTTTGACTTTATGCTTTGGCCTTGTAGCAATGCTCCCCCTACAAACAAAGATATTAAGCTTTTGTTTTTGGTACCCAAATCATTTTGGGTCCATGAGTGTTAGCTCCCAAAACCTTGGTTCCCTTAGGAATCCAAGATGACATAGCAATAGTATTATTAGATTTTACAAGTTCCTTAGGAACTCATACGCTTCTAATTCTTTTAGCTCTACTATGTCTAGGATAGCTACCTTGTTTGTAGTAGTTAGTCTTTTTCTTAGATTGGTGTGTTCTTGAGGATTCACCTATTTCATGCTTGACACTACCAACATTTTTCAAAGACTTTTTGAGCTCATTTAGCTCATGCAACACCTTTTGGTGTTCACTATTACATTGAGACAAAAGATTATTAAGGTCTACATTTTCATCTTTAAAGAATTTTAGTTCATCTTTTAACCCTAATATCTTTTTCTCAAATTTTGAATTAGCTTGAGTGAGTGAGTCATTTTTCTCATTTAGTTCCAAAATAATCTTTTTGTTTCTAATGACCGACTCTTTATATTTCTCAACTATTTCATCATAGACCTCTTGTAACTCATCATATGCATCATTCAATTCTTCATATGTAAAATCTAAAGTAGATGAGTTAGAGGTTACCATGGAGGAATCTTCCTCAAGTGCCATGAGGCAAAGGTTAGCCACTTCTTGTTCGTCATCCTCCGATGACTCCTCATCACTCCAAGTAGCAAGCTTGGCTTTGAGCTTCTTCTTCTTCTCAAATCCCTTCTTCTTGAGTTGAGGGCACTCCGAACGTATATGGCCGGGTTGTTTGCACTCAAAGAAAATGATAGGATACCTTCCTTCTTCTTTGTTCTTGCTTTTGAAGTCCATCTTTCTTTGGATTTTTCTTCCCCGGTTGGACCTCATAAAACGTGAGAATCGTTTGGCTATCATAGCCAATTCTTCTAGTTCATCCTCCTCACTAGAAGAGCTCTCTTCATGTTGTGAAGCTTTGAGAGCTATTCCCATCTTCTTCTTCTTCTCAACCTCAAGCTTTTATACTTTTTTCTCCTCTTTCTTCTTTTCTTCTTCCCTTCTTTGCTTCATAATCTCATGAGTAAGGAGAGAACCCACAAGCTCATCAAGCTTTAAAGTCTTTAAATTCTTAGCTTCAATGATGGCGGTTCTCTTCCCATCCCAAGATTCGGGAAGTGAATAGAGTAGCTTCCGGACAAGCTTGTCTTCCGGTATGATTTCTCCAAAACCCTTGAGCCCATTGACAATAGTGGAGAAACGATCAAACATCTTGGACACCGTCTCATCGGGCTCCATCTTGAAATTCTCATAACTAAGATTGAGAATTCCAATCTTAGTTTCTTTAACATCGTTGGTGCCCTCGTAGGTAGTCTCAAGAGTGTCCTACACTTCTTTGGCACTCTCGATGGATGAAACCTTAGAATAGATGTCCGGGCCGAAAGAACAAAAGAGCATGTGGAGAGCTTTGTCATTGACTTGAATCTTTTTCCTTTCTTCTTCACTCATCTCCATCTTTTTCTTCAAGACCATCTTGCCTTCACCATCTTGCTTCAATGGAATATAAGGGCCATCTTCAATGACATCCCACACTAGGTAGTCATTTGACTTGATGAAGAGACGCATTCTATTCTTCCAAAAAGAATAGTTATCACCATTAAAGAAGGGAGGCTTTGTAGTGGATTGAGACTCATACATGCCCGAACCGGAGGTTGAAGCCATCTCTTGATATATGATGATCACACTCTTCCAAGGAACTCCTCTTGTGGTTGTTAATCCTCAAAGAGGTAGGCTCTGATACCAATTGTTGAGTGGATCGAAAGATCGATATAAACCAAGAGGGGGTGAATTGGAAATTTAAAGTTTGTGTGGTGGAAATTGCAAATTAAAAAGATTGACAAGGGATTTTAGAGTGGTTCAAGTTCCAAATGAACTCTACATCCACTACCTTAGCTTCACTAAGGATTTGCAACAATTCCACTAATTTCTCTTCCCCTTTTCTAGGCTAAGGAGGCAACCTTTACAATATCGGTTAAATTTTCTACCCAAAATTTAACCCAATCCTCACAACAAGGTAACAAAGAATTTGATGGCTAATAGAGTATCTCTCAATACAAATTGTAGCCCAATTACAAGCACTCAACCCAATTGAACAAGATAAGAATGAAAATTACAATTGGGGTTTCTAGACAATATGAGATTTTTGCACAATTGCTTGGATTTGATGTATGGATGTTTTCTTGAGGATCAATAGTTGTTGCTGGAGCTTTTAGATGTCCCTTTTATACCTTCTCATTGATTTCTAGCCGTTTGGGTGGTTGGGAACATAAATGGAGCCGTTGGAATCCTCTCTTATCACCATAAATGCACTTCTGCAGCTATGTGTATCGGTACGCGGGGAGGTGTATCGGTACATGTCTCAGAAAAGAAAGAGCTGTTGTGTGCAATAAATAACGGGTATCGATACGCACGTAAGCGTATCGGTACGGGGTATCGAAACGGGGGTTTGCCGTATCGATACCTTTTTCTCAACTTAGCTCACTGTCGATTTCCGTATCGGTACGAGGGTTTGGTGTATAGATATGGGTCAACGACCATTTAAAATTTGGTTACCAACCAACTGACACCAACGGTCAAATTTATTTAAACCGACTTGCATTTAAAATTTTATTAAGGTTGTATCGATACGAGGGTTTGACGTATCGGTACGCCATTCAAACTCTTTAGACTTTTACAAAGGGGCGTATCGATACGAGGGTTTGCCGTATCGATACGTGTTCCTCCAGTAGCCAACTTTGGTAAAAAGGTATCGATACGCTCGGGAGTGTATCGATACACCTGAACGTTTTTCAATAGTTTGGCCTTGGAACACTTAGAAAATATTTTGAGTTTGAGTTTTTCAAATCAGTTTTAAAGAGTTTGTGATTTAAAACTTATTAAGGGACTTATAAAACAATTTTAAGTTTTTCAAATTGATCCTTAAAGATTTAATTATATCAAAATCAAACATAAGTTTTACAAAGTATCGATTTGGTTGTCCACGAGCGTTTGCCTACTATTTTTTTTCGTCTTAAAGATTTTTCAGTTTCTGTTAACGGGAGTTGCAGCCCCAACAACCGTTTACCCATAACCTTTTTTTCTCTATAAAAGTATAGAGCACAACTTTTTTCTTTGAACTTTATTTAGCCGACGATGACATCAACTTTGATGTTGATCGTCGACCGTAGATTTTTTATATATAAAAAATGATTATTTTTCTTTGTTTCTTTTAATTTTTAATAAGAATAATTCTACCTTTATGGTAATTTTTGTCCTGTCTTTGTGGCACGTTTATCTCTGCGTTTTGACACGTTTTTCATCTTTTTTTCTTGGTCATTTTGTCGTTTTTTTTATTTTATGTTTTCTCAATGTTGGATTTGACGACGTCGTGACTGAATTGAATTTGGATATACGGTTTGCATTCGTGTATAGTTTCTCACGCGCTCGACTTTGATTTGTGGTTCTCGGTGTACTTTCAATAGTTTAATTCTCTTTTGTGGTCCGTTTGCCGGCGTAATTAGATATGTTCGTTTGGTCAAATCTTTTGGTTGATTTTTTAACTTTTTTCATGTATGAATTCGTATACAACCTAAAATAACTAATTTCTTATGTCATTTGTTATAGAAAAATATCTAAATTATACATTTAATTTAAGATGATAGCGGTAAATTTTTATTATAATTTTGGATATTTTATCAACAACTAAACTTAAAAAAAAAAAAAAAGTAAAACCATACGATTTCACTATTTAGTTTTTGGACCTCAGCTCAGAAGATTCCAGAACCATCCAGGGGCCGAGCCATAGCAGATCCAGCCGCATATAAAACCAAAACTGTACATTGTACAACAATCTCAGCTCACATTATCCCCATCATAATCTTCAACTCTCAGTCTCAGTCGCTCACCAACTTCGAGCTCCGACGATAGCAGCCCACGCGATTTTTACCACAACCCCATCTCACCACACTATCCTTTTTTCTTCCTCAACTAATCCTTCAAACCCAACGGTTCTTCTCTCCTCATTTCGAGGCGTCTCTCTCAAGCTCCCCCGTCAATCCCTCTCCCTTTCCGCCTGTATCCCAAGAAGCCGTACAACAAATGGATGCGTTTCAACCGGTACAACTTATTGCATTTGAATGTCATGCCCCATGTTCTTCTTGTGTTTCAGATTTTGTATATTTAGATTCTTTATTTTAAATGATAGGAGCACATTTCAACCCCAACAATATGGCACATGGTGCTCCTGAGGATGAAGTACGCCATGCGGGTGACCTGGGAAACATAATTGCTAATGCTGATGGTAATACATTCTTTGATTTACTTTTCCTTTTTGGATTCGTCTGTGTTCGAATTAAATTTATTCGTTGGCCAATGTTTTGTAATGCAGGAGTGGCAGAGGCAACAATTGTGGACAATCAGGTGATGTTCAACAATTCTCTGGGATGATGCATGAATCCTTTACAAGTAGCTTCATTGGAAACACGGAATTCAGCTGCCAATTTGTGGATAAATAAACCAGTGTTTTTCTCATTATTATCTCAGAATCTTTTCTAGATTTCCCAAAATTCATGCCAGATTTTGATTCAACAACCCTTTTTCTTATATGAATTGGGATGATGCTTAACGCATTAGGCTTGCACTTCAAGTCATGTTTATCATAATTGTGAACGTAATTAATGACTTCGTGATGAATTCTCATGAATAAAAATTACTATTAAATTTAAAAATAACACTTCTTGACACCTCATTGTTATATCCATAGAAATGGATACTTTTGATCAGATTACCATGATACAAGAAAGGTCAAATTGCGGTTTGGTCCCTACATTTTAATTAAGCATATCTTGAGATCATAATGTTATTCATCAGTTCAGATAGTTA
Source organism: Hibiscus tridactylites (assembly GCA_958450335.1). Taxonomy (NCBI): domain Eukaryota; kingdom Viridiplantae; phylum Streptophyta; class Magnoliopsida; order Malvales; family Malvaceae; genus Hibiscus; species Hibiscus tridactylites. The sequence goes on from OY288288.1 coordinate 38,609,104, forward strand.
AAACCATTGAGTATTTCAGTTAAAATGTTGACACAATTTTTTCCCCTTCTGATAACATTATGTCAACCATTGTAGTAAATAAATCCCAAATTTGAATATAATAAAGTTTAGGCAGAACGTCAAAAATAGCCCCAACATTTCACATTTTGATCATTTTAGCCCTATTCTTTTTTTGTGCAAATAATCACCTAATGTTATTTTTCGTTCAAATTTCATCATTCTTGGATGAAAACTGTTAGTCAACTAACAATCAACGCCTGAAGTTCACATGGCATGTCTGCAGGGCATAGGAAGATGACCTGGCACTGACACGTGGTACTTTGCTGATGTGGTGATTAGTTAAAAATATTTAACAAATATTCTCTTTAAAAAATAATTAATTAATTTTTTAAAATGCCATGTCAGCAAAAATGCCACATGGCAGTGCCACATCATCTCCCCATGCCCTGCAGACATGTCACGTCAGCCTCAAGCATTAGTTGACTAACGGTTTTCATCCAACAATGGTAAAATTTGAATGAAAATTGAAACGTTAGGTGGTTGTTTGCACCCAAAAAAAAGATAGGGCTAAAATGACCAAAATGTGAAACGTTGGAGGCTATTTTTGACCTTTTGCCTAAAGTTTATGGGTGTAAATGAGTCGAGTCGAGCTCGAGTAGTGCTGAGCTCGACTTGGCTCATTAAGAATTTGAGCCGAATTCGAGCTCCCTCAACTCGACTCATTAAGAATTTGAGCCGAGTTCGAGCTCGCTCAACTCGAGTTGAGACTAAGTAGTGCTAAGTAGTGTTGATCGAATTTAACTCGAGTAGCTCACGATCTGTCTCATCTCATTTACAATCTTACAATTGAAGGGTACCAAAACCATAATTTAACCTATAAGAAAGGGGGTTGGTTTGCTTGAAAGTAACCAGAATCTACGTGGAACCGATTTGTGTGTGTTTTGTTATGAAGAAGACATGGAATAAATGAAGGCAGCATGCTTGTTGGTTAAAAATCATATGCTGTTAATTATGCATTTTTCTATGTCTCACACTAAAAGTTATTTAAAAATTAAATTTTAAACTCTAATTTTAATTTTTATATCTTAAACCTTAAACCCTACACTGTAATAAATATACCCTACCCTTAATTTCCTAAATACTAATTACAACTCCTAACCTTAAACTCTAAACTTTAAATCCACTATTTTAAAGCAGAGACATAAAAGGGTGCAGAGGTTTTCCATCCATGCTTTTTAACGTGCAATTCCTCAATTTTTACTTTATTTTAATGGTTTTTTATTATTATTTGGGTGTGTGTATATTCGTGACTTGGGTGTGCTTGAAACTCTCTCTTGACGTTAACGACAACTCAACTGAACTGCCCTAACCCTCCTTTTCCCCCTTTTCGGCAGCCTATCTTTTCCACCTAATTCTCAACTCATCTCTTTACAGACACTCGTAGTTGTAAGCTTATCTTCTCGCCCTAAGACACTACCAAGATTTGTTAACCAATCCTAAATATAGTCTTAAATGCTTGTAATAGTTCTAAACCACATATCTTTCCACCTAATTTTCATCAACTCATATCGTTATATAATATTTTGTTAAGTAGATATATATAAATCATGATTATATTAAATTCAAGTTGAATCAAATCTTAAAACAAATAAAAAATTTAATATTTTATTTTTTATCCACAAAATTCAAACAAGAAACTTTATTTAAGTATTATCGAACTTTTCAATACCCGAATCAATAACAGTTGGTTAGGGGAACTGAAAGTAAAACTTTTCTATCTACTAGTAGTAATAGATTTAAAAGTTGGAAATGAAAAGAAGAAAAAAGAATTAATACAACAATAAGTATACTATTCATGGCGGCATTTTTGAGTTAAGACTAAGAAAAAAAGATGTGGGTATATAAATATATACCAATCATCACCCTTGTTATCATTCACTATACATAAGAACCCCATTTCTCCATCTTTGCTTCATAATCATTTTTGTTGTTTTTCTAGCTGCTATTAATTGTTTATTTCTTCACTACAATTTTCTGTCTTTTGAAACTCTTACATACTATTTTTGGCTGGCTTTAGGTCCTGGGGAAGGGGTGGGATATGCAAGCTCAAGAGGGTCAAGCCTTGGTCATGAAAGGCAAGCGTACGAAGCGTCAACGGCCATCGTCCTCATTCGGTGTCACGGTGACTTCTAGCTCATCGAGTTGTGGAGGCGGTGGAAGAGGAGAGGCAGAGGAGTATAACTCGATTTGCTCACCGACGATGTCCGGTGATCATATTTACGAAAGCACCAAGGAAGAAGAGGAGATGGCTAATTGCCTAATCATGTTGGCACAAAGTGATGGTCCGGGAAGGAACGTTGAGTTTTATGTGTACGAGTGCAAAGCTTGTAACCGATCATTCCCTTCGTTCCAAGCACTAGGAGGGCATATGGCAAGCCACAAGAAATCGAAAAGCACCATGGAGCATAAAAAACCACTAGTTTTAGCAGTTGATGATGATGCAGCCATGGCTAACAAGATTCACGAGTGTTCGATATGTGGCTCCGAGTTCATGTCCGGTCAAGCTCTTGGAGGTCACATGAGACGGCACAGGGCGGGCGGAAGCAATCAATCCGTCATGAATGCTGATCAAATTAGCATTAGTACTGCAACCGAATCCAACAAGGTGTTGTTGGATCTTAATCTTCCAGCACCAGAAGATGATCTCAGAGATTCCCAGTTTCAGTTTGGGACATCCCAACAGGCTATTGTTTTCTCCACACCAGCTTTGGTAGATTGCCCTTACTAGAATGGAAAACCCTATGAAATCAAACTGAATTACACAGATAGTGTTGTTTCAAGTACTCCATATGATTTTACAGATATATTATTCTTTGAATTCTTTATTTCTTTTTTAATGTTCAAGTTGAATAGCTTTGAATAAGTGGCTAGCAGTGTTGATGGTTGCCTTCCATTCGCGAAAAGAGAGGGTGATGGGCATCTTTTATCTCATAAACTTAGGCTTACTGTGATTAGTCGATGCCCTGACTTTTACACTAAAACATTCAGTTGTTATAACTACTTTTTATGGGGAAATTGCTGCAATATTGTGGCTGAAAAAATAATTCCCTAAGTGCGGCCGCTCTCATTTTATTTTCAAATCTATAGCATTCGCTACAGCAATATTAAAGTCGGATTTTTTACATTCGGACTTTAAATACTGTTTTTTTATTAAAAAAATTAAAATTAGATTACTTATAGTTCGACTTTGAACAATATCTCTGTGTAAACTGCACTCCCACCGCCTATTTTTAGCATTTTTTTAATAAAAAAAATGAATGAACAGCGAAGTCGGATTGAGTGCACACCGACTTCACTTTTACTGTTCAAACTATAATATTTGTGAAACTAATTTTACTTGTGCCATATTTGTGCGCAAAAAGTCGACCCCAATATTTGTGTAAAGCTTCCCTTTTTATCGTTTATATTCGAAGTTTGTCATTATTAAAGAAACATCTTTTGTCCCTCTCTGTTCCTCTATGCCTTAATGCTAAAAAAATTAAATTTTAAATCTTGAACTCAAACCCTAAAAATATACCCCACTTTAAATTCTCTAAAGCCTCCATAAACTCTAAACCTATTTTTCTAGTGCAGAGCATAAATAGGGGAATATAAATCATGTCCTTTTTAGTGTCATTTCTATGCCTTACACTAAAAAAATAAGTTCAAGGTTTATTGTGTAGAGAATTAGAGATATGATGCTTTTAAGGGTTATGATTTACAATTTTAAGTTATGACTTAAAATTTAAATTTTTTAGTGTTAAACTATATAAAAAATCAAAAATATATTTTTTTTGTCTTAAATAAAAACACCAAAAAATAACAGATTATTTATATTCGTGATTATTCCTTTGGAGAGCGTTGTTTTTACGATTTGAATTTGATTATTATTTGAAAGTGTAATATTCATTACCACTTCATTGTTAAATTTCTTTTTTTATTTTTGATATATATAATCTGATAAAATCTTTTTTTTAAATAACAGTTAATTAAATTAGTCAATAGATGTCGTCACAAGAAGTATGTGATGACATTGGTTATCTAGGGTTTTGCAAGAAACCAAAAGTCTTGCATTGAAATTTGAAATTTAATGTTTATCTTAATTTGATATTAGTATAATTTACTTTTTATTTTCATAATATGTTTAATAAGTTTAATCATTAAAGTTATAATGTAAATAATCATGAATCATTTAAATATGATCGGTTAACAATATTATCAGTCTAAATATTTTTTATTAAATAGTGAAGTATTATATTCTCATACCAAGATTTAAACTCATATGAGATGAGACAATATGAGGATCCTTAGCCATTAGGCTAATTAGAAGATCTTAAAAATATTTTTAAAACATTATAAACTTTAAATGTTAAATGTTAAATGAGGACAAATTAAAATAGAAGGATCAAATTTAAAATTGTAATATAGTAGAGACACTAAAATTATAATTAGACCTTTTAAAATTAGTTTGTTGTAGGGATGTCAGTGGGGCGAGTTTTGCGGGGATTCACCACACTTCGCATTCAATTGGGCATGGATGATTACAAATTTCGCGGGTTGTGGGGCGGGGATGAATATAAAAATTAGATTCGACGTGGGTGATGGGAAAGGCGTGAATATACCTTTGTACCCGCCCCATCCCCACCCGCCTTGTAACCCCCTCATCCCGGTCTAGCCGGATTACCGGTCCGAGTGGGTCACACGGGGAAAATCGAGTGAAACCCGTTAAGGATTCCCCCTCGGTTAGCAACCCTAATTTTTTTTCTTTCATTTTAATCTTGTCTAGAGGAATATTAAATCCTAAGTGATCAAACAGCGGAACAACATACACGAGACAATCAATCGAACCCAAAACAACATTTAAACAATCCAATTTTAAACTTAAACTGCAGGCGGTATCGATACTCCTAAGGAGTGTATCGGTACGCCTTGACTAGGTCAACTGGTCAGAGTCAACCCGTGGAGACCGTATCGATACACCCAAAGAGTGTATCGATACTCCCCCAATGGTCAACTTCTCGCGGTCAACGCTAAGAAGACCGTATCGATACGCCAAAGGCCCGTTTCGATACCCAAATTCTCGTCAAAATCTCAGAATTCCAGTAGCAAAAATGGTATCGAAACACCCCCTCGCGTATCGAAACGCGTGGCCTGAAACAAGAAGGCCGTATCGATACAAATCCAATCGTATCGATACCCCTGCTCGAAAATTCCACAATTTCCAACTTAACGACCCCAAACACGACTCTAGATGCACTTTCAGACTCTCCTATGCACATACAAACATTTTAGCAATCATACATGAGCCATAGGTAGCAATCAAACATGAGTCAAGGCATTCATACATGGCATTCCGAAGAAAGGGTAAGTTTAGCATTTAAGGTCATACATGAAAGCTCAAAAGGCCAAAATGGCACAATTCAACACATAAGAGGTTTGCACTCATTAACAAGGCAAGCTAAACATCTAGAAGGCATGCCACCACACTCAAACATTCATCATAGCATATCATGCTTTACAAACCATAGTCAATCCAAAACATCAACATATCATTGAGTCATACATAGCTCATACAAACACCCTTGCCACATTGCTAACTAATACAAATTTTAACCACCGTACTTGAGCCACAAACTTGGAAAGCCCTTCTTGCCTTGCTCCGAACTAACACCACGCTAATGATCTGCATTGTTGAAAATTGAGAGCGTAAGCTATAAGCTTAGTGAGGGTGCTCTAGAACGAAAAACATCAACAATGCAGGGTTCAAGCATGTAAATCCTAACCTCACATACATCATACATTGGCAAAGTAAACGAGTAGACCTAACTAGTCTTTCAAGTGACATAATATGGTTTCTCATATCCTACCAAGCTCAATCATCATATAACAACACCATATATCAACATCATATATCACAAACATATGAACAAGTTTAATTGGCCACTATTAATTTCCCGGATGTGCGTATTTAACCTCAACAATCACTTTACCTCGGTGGGATTACACTCATCACCGGACCTTGCATGTGCGGGATTCCACTCATCTTCACATGCCCTACAGATGGGATTCCACTCATCATCTCATAGAAATATATAAAACCTTCCGGTGGAATATTACATCACCGTACTCCTCCTTGATGACTTAACGCCATCAGGGCCACGTACGTTTTGACTCAATTTGTGTGCACACTAATCTTAATGATCGATCATTTACAACCGGTAATTTATTTAGTGCCAATTTTCATAACCACATCACATATCATCAACCACATCTCATGCTCATCAGATATATACATTTCATGATATACATGCACCAATTTAACCACATTTCACAAGAGCATAGATAGGCAAACATAGTAGTATTTAATGAAATCAATGGCTAAAATTAACAACTTGAAATAAAGAAATGGCCTACCAAGCACATTCCACACACACACACTCTACACACACTCGAACCAAACTTTAAAACAAGTTTGAAACCACTCACCGCCCTTCCTTAGCAACCAATGCAAATCTCCTACGAACCCGGATTCGGTCACAATGCTCCTTCGACGCTTCCTCTTGCTTCTGGCCAAACAAAACACATTCATTACTTCACAATTCAATGCTAAAACTCAACCATCAACTCACTTTACAAACACAAGCCAACTTCAACCGAATTCCAATCCAAAATACCCATTTTCGAGCTCCCCAAAACTTTGCTGAAATTTACATTTTCAATCACCCAAACGACTCCCAAAAGGTCCCAAAACAACCTCCTAACCTATATAGACCATCAGCACTTTAATTTCAACCTAAAACCCACCAAAAATTGAGTTTTTGACATCTAAAAAATGGCTATAAGAACCCACTTCGGGTTTTCAACAAAACTCAACCAAATTAACATATGTTGCACCTTTTACTATGACTAAACAAAGACCCAACCTCATTTTTCAAAACAAGATGGAAATTCCCATAAAAACCCAAGCTTTTAGCAAAACTCTAACATTTTAAAAGTTCATAGTTTTAAAATCTAAAACCATATATAGATAGAGGATGAAGAGGAGAGTGAGAATATGATTTTACCTTTCAAAATGGTCTTGAAATGGAGGTGAGACTCAATGGAATAGTGTTTTAAGTTTGGGAGAGTTTTGAAAAGGGGTTTGGTCCATTTCACGTTAGAAAGGGGGAGAGGGTGAGAAAGATGACAACTTTTTTTTTAAAAGTTGTCTTGCTTTAAAAATCATTTGGGTAAAATTACCAACTTGGTCCCTCCCATTCATTTAAGGCCCAATTAGATCCCAATTAAGGTTGTATTGATTTAATTTAATTTTATTGACTCGGACTATAAACCCGACTAACTCCTAACCTCAAAACACGGATGTTACACGCCTTGCATCATCCCCTCCCGCACCGCATCATCCTCACCCGCCTCGCATCATCCCCTCCCGCACCGCATCATCCCCACCCACCCCATAGTCAAATTTAAGGAAATTCATATTGATTTATCTTGGATATTATTGAAAAGTTCAATATATATAATTGAGATTGAGATTGATCAGATCAAATATATAAATATTTTTTTAAAATATTAGTTTGATTTAGAGTTAAGTTTAAGATAATTTATATTGATTTATCTTAGAATATTTATGAAAAAAATATATACATATGTAATATATATGTTTATTGGCTTCTTCTTTTTTGTTTCCTAAGGTTGAGTCTTATTTCTAATGTTTGTTTTCTTCTTTTTAGTCCTCACCATAAGTAATTTATTTTTCTAATGTTGTATGCTACTTGTTCTTATTTTTTAAAAAAGTTATTTTTTATTGTTATTTTCTTTTTTAGTTCTTTCTATATTGTTTATTTGTTACAACAATTAAAATATTATTTTACATGTTATTTGTGTTATTTTTGTCATTTACAATAGACTTTATTATCTTTTTAGCCCAAACTTTTGTGTTGTACAAAATTTAATTTCGTATATTATTATTTTTAGAAAATGATGATATTTATGTGGCGGAAGCCTGAATGACAAATACTTCATACTTTTTTTATAAATATATCATATAAATGGATCATGGGCCGGATAAAGAGAGGATTAGGTGGATTTGAGGACCCACGTAGATGATGGGGCGGGAATGATTTTAATCTTGCGGGTTGCGAGGTAGGGAAGGATTTAAATTTTGTATTCTCAATGGGTCATAGGCAGAGATGAAAATAATTTTTTTAATAAAGATAAATGTGGGAAGAGTAACCTTCGCACCCTCCCCGCTCAATTGACATTTATAGTTTGTTGTTTTTCATTAAGTTTCCCATTATTACACCACAATCAGTTTGATTAAATGACAAAAAGGATAGCAAAGCCAAGTTGTTACCTGCCCAAGCCATATGTTTCCATCTGCATCTCTACATGGAATTTTTGTTTGGGTGTGGCTTTTAGTTCATTTATATTATAAATTATACACACATGTACATACAGGGATGAACGCAAAATTTTATATTAGAAGGAACGAATATGTAAAATTTTAAATGGCGAACTTCTAAAATATTAAGAGGGTGAAAATAAACTTTTAATAAAAAATATATAAAAAAAATTTCTAAAATTTTTCTAAATTATATATAAATTTCAAATTTTCAGGAGCCGAGTTTCGTTTTTTTTTTTAAGCTGAGATTAAGCCTACTCTGTGGTTACACCTAATTAACCAACTGTATAACCCATCCCTTAAGTAAGTAATGCCGACCACCCACAATCAAATGCCATTGATATTGATATTCCCAAGGAAGATAGCATTTGGAGCTTGCACAGGACACAACATGCTCATTAATATAAATGTATTTATGCTTACCTTTGCTTAATTTTGGTGCCATTCAAAAGCTTCTCACGTTCTCAACTAAAACTTTTGCTTACCTTTGCTGGTTTATGACACAACCTCAATAATATGCTCCTTTTCAACTCTTTTTCCTTCCATTATCATAATCAATAAATCTTTTAGTTATAATTTAATTCGATTAGCAGGTCATTGGAATAATATAGGCAAAATGACAAAAGATGCTCCCAACGTTTGTAAGTTTTGTCATTTGGCCCCCTATTCTTTTTTTGGGTCCAAATATACCCCTAACGTTTGCTTGTTTTGTCATTTAGCCCCCTATTCTTTCTTTTGGTCCAAATATGCCCTCAACGTTTCATTCATAGTCCAAATATGCCCCTGTTGGATGTAAACTGTCAATCAACTGACGATCAACGACTTATAAATTTTTTTGACGTGGCATCAGCATATCTTAATACGTGGCAAGTCCAGTCAGCATCAGTTGTTGAACGTCAGTTAACTGACAGTTTCCATCTAACGGGGGCATATTTGGACCAAATTGAAACGTTGAGGGCATATTTGGACTACGAATGAAACGTTGAGGGCATATTTGGACCAAAAGAAAGAATAGGGGGCCAAATGACAAAACAAACAAACGTTAGGAGCATATTTGGACCAAAAAAAAATAATAGGTGGCTAAATGACAAAACATGCAAACGTTAGGGGCATCTTTTGTCATTTTGCCAATAATATACAAAAGGATGCATGATTAAGCAATGCTTAAGTCAGGACTGCCCTGAAATTTTGGTGGCCAGAGATAAATAAAAAATTTAGACCCCTAATAATAAGTATTTAAAAATATATATAAATTTTAAGAGTGGCCCTCTAACAAAAAAAAATACTAAAAATAATTCTAAGAATAAGCCCCTAATAACCAATGTTGAAAAAAATGAGTTTTAGGAATATACCCCTAATAACAAATGTTGGGGGGCGGGGAGGGAGGATTGGTCCTCAAATAACAAGTACTAAAAAAAGTTAAACCCCTAATAACAAATGTTGAAAAAAATGACTTTTAAGAATAGAGCCCTAATAATAAATATTGAGAAAAAATTGAGCCTCTAATAACTAGTATTAACAAAAATTTGGTCTTAAATAACAAGTAACAAAAAATAGACCCTTAATAACAAATGTTAAAAAAAATTAAACATCACTAAATCTTAATTATGACCCTAAGACTCATTAATGCCTATACTAAATAAATTTTAACTGTTCTTTATATTTAATTAGGAATAGTGATCCCATGAATGAATACTTATATTTTAAAAGACTCTTTATATATTTTTAATTACAGATTGTGAAAACGGTGACATGGTTGCCGATGACGAGTTAATCGGAGGTAGAGAAGTTAGGAAGGTGGAGAGAGCGGTGGTTATGGATTTTAGGAAAATACAAAGACAATGTGATATATTGATTTTTAATTAAAACTGATATATTTGATTGTACCTGACCCATTACATATGTTCGGCTTATATAGCCCAAGTATAACAGCTAACCCAACATACCTAACAGACTAATAACCAATTGATTAATTAACAAACTCAATAACAACTAATTATAGTTCTAACATTCACCCTGCTTTCTAATTTTTCGAAAGCTCAACATTGTTCAACTAATTGAATCCATGAGCCGATGGGATCCCTGAACTTCTTCAAATTGAGCTGCTTAGAAACAAACAATGCACTGAAAAATGCTTTCTTCCTTCGATCACCATTCTTTCATATGGAATTCCTTTAAAGAAAAAATTGTATTTCTTACTCGGTGGCTTACCGAGAATCGAAGGAGTTTATTTTTCTTCCTTTCGTTCTTCTTAACTCACCTTTATGTATACAATTTTTCATCTGAAATTCCTTCTGAAATTTTCTTTTCATCTTCACTGTCTTCCTTACCTCTTATTTGAACCTTCTTTTTGTTGGAAGCAAGGATGTTAAGCATCGAGCTTCCGAGTGCAGTCTGAAGCCCTCTTTCGAGCAAGAAAACACTCTCTTTTGTCCGGTTAACGGAATGCAAGGCTGTTAGACACTATACACTCCCCGGAGATTTTCGCTTCCATGGACACTTGACTATGAAGCATCAAGTTCCAGATTGCCTTGTGAGAGAATCAGTTGACAATGAAGAAATAAAAAAAATTCACACCGTCCTTGACACAATTCCAGCATTCCCCAGCCTCCAACAACAATCAATAAATTGTAGCACCAGCAATAACAACCACAACATATGTATAATAATTTCCAACAACAACAAATTTAGCTATGCCATGGTAGTTCCAGCAGCAGCAAATGTTTGTAGATATTGAACCACACACTGTAATAGCCAACAAGAACCAAATAGAAATCGCAACCAGTAGTGGACATAAACCGAAGCTTGATATAAGCACGAACACATGCTAAAATCAATCACCATTTGTCAACAGTATTTGCTCAAAAAATTGGACTGCAGAGTGAACGAAAAACTCATACTACTATCCAGCAAAGTAGCTCAACAAATTGCAAAGTACTAAGCAACTATATATTGGAGAACAACCTGTAGCATTATTCCTTCATTCTAGACTTAGTACAAAATCTCAGAATAAAAAAAGATTATTGCAGATGTAAAACAAGTGGGAACATACCTCACCAAACAAAACCTGGAAAAACCAGAAACACCTTCGGATTTAATGAACTTGGGAAATCCGGCTGGGTTTGAACCCGGACCTTGACAGCCTCAAAGGGGCAGAGCGCAACATCAGCAATCACCACAGCATATGCAGAGCCAGCAAGATAGATTAGGGTCTTGGACTTGGCATAATATTTAGGTCCAGCAAGGTCGGAATAGTACTTCTTGAAAAACTCAAGAACCCAAACTACCTTCTCCACCAAAAATCTCAAGATTTCTGATTCGCGATCGTTGTTCGGTTTCCGAAAATCAACCATGACTCGCGGTAACCAGAGGGAGAGATCGAGAAAGGGCCCAAGGCGGCAAAGGAAAAACCAAGGACGATGGTTTAACCCTGGTTGATTGGGGAATCAGATCTTTGTTCTTGAAAACGAGCAAAAGCGAAAGACGAACAACCAACGTCAGATCGAAAGAGGAACAACACCAAGATCTAAACTAGATCGGCAGCGGAATTACAACGGCCTCAAGATCGAGTTAATCGGTGGTAGAGAAGTTAGGAAGGTGGAGAGAGCGGTGGTTATGGATTTTAGGAAAATACAGAGACAATGTGATATATTGATTTTTAATTAAAACTGATATATTTGATTGTACCTGACCCATTACATATGTTCGGCTTATATAGCCCAAGTATAACAGCTAACCCAACATACCTAACAGACTAATAACCAATTGACTAATTAACAAACTCAATAACAACTAATTATAGTTCTAACACAGATGGCGGGTCTTGGGCGGGGATGGAAATCATCTGCCCCCAAAGTATGCCCCCATTTGTGCTCCCACTTTAAAATAGTGGCTTTAGGGTTTGAAGTTTAAGGTTGGGGGCTTAGGGTCAGGGTGTAGGGAATTAGGGTAGGGTGTATTTTTTTAGGGTTTAGAGTTTAGGGTTTAGGATATGAAAATTAGAGTTATGGGGCAAGATTTAATTTTTAAGTATTTTTAGGGAGGGGTCATAGAAGGAGGCATGATTAGGGGTATGGGATTTTTACCCCTTGGGCGGGTAGTGAGTCATGGGCGAACGCCTTTACTGTCTTGTCTCAGGGTGGACCTTGACTTAAGCACTTAATATCTTCTTATTTATAAATAGAAAGAATTTGGATAGTGTACCCAATATATCAAATTGTAAATTAAGAAAAATGTTTTAGTCAAGCTCATATTATATATATATATATATTTTTAATATGCTAATCAATGTTTTTGAAGTGAAATTTGGGGTTTTACTAGATGCAAGACTTTTGGCAACAATAAGATGTCATCATTGCAATATAATATGATATGGGTTAATGGATTAGGGTTTCATTCACTATAAGTGCTTGTTGGGAGGTTAGTCTATCTTTTCCGCTGAGATGTTGCCCACCTAATATTACTAATTAATATGCATCATATACATTTTTAGATAGAAATATCAGGTCCGAAAAATGGGTATTGATCATAGGTAATAAAAAAAATACACTCATTTAAAATATAAGTCGAAAACGGACTTCAAGATTCAAGGCTCGAGAGCAGCACGACAAGTTTTTTAATTTCATAATATATTTTATTTATTTATATATTATGTCATTTACATGATATGAAAAATATATGAAGTTGTTGTTATGTTTGCAAAATTAATAAAAAAGTATTAAATTAAAAATATATGAGTTGGCCTAAATGGACTAAATTATCCAATTTATAAGTATGGATTAGTTTTATGTTAGCTAAGCAAGGAAACCCTCCTATTCCTGCTACTAACCCACCCTTTGTATTGTTCCAGAAGAAAGCAAGGGTTTTGACTGCGTTTGCGTCGCATATACCGAAATATCACAAGCTCCATAAAGAAGAAAGGAAGTTGGGCAACACAAAAAAGAAAGAAAGGAAATTGGAGTGGGTCCAAAAATATCACAGCCACAACAACAAAATCCTCCTCTAAGTGGCGAAACTTGGTGATAGAGTCTGGGGGAGGCAACGTAATTTTTTAAAAATTTTAAAGCTTTAGATTAAAATTTTTAATAATTTTGAAGGATACAATTTACTTTTTTTTCTAAAAGTTTAGAGTCTAATTAAAATTTTTGAATTTTTAAGAGACTTAATGAGAACTTTTAATAATTATAGTAAAGATTTAATTAAAAATATTCAAAAAATTTGAAGCTTAATCTAAATTTTAAAAAGTTATGGGGGCCAAATTAATATATTTTGAAAATTGCAAAGATCTAAATTTAAATTTTTCAAAATTTGAGGGGGCCATAGCCCTACACATCCCTCTTGTGTTCCGCCCCTGCCTCTAACAAAGGAACCTCAACTTATTCGCTGTTTGAGTTTATGAGTCGAGAATAATTATTCAAATTACACTTATTCAAAGCTATGTGTTAATGTAGCTTTATATAAAAAGTTTTTAATATAAAAATTAGGGGTGCTTATTGAGTTGAGCAGCTCGTAAATAATTTTAGTTACTCGATTAAAACTCGACTAAAAAATGAACTCAACTCTAGATCTTAGCGAGTCAAGTCGAGCAAGGCCCAACTTGACTCAATAAGTTTGTGAGCAAATCGTTATTTTTTCTATAAATTCTTTTACGATTTTTTGGTGGCTACCTTAAAAAATTATGTTCTAAAAAATTTAAATAATACTTGAAAACTTTAAAATGGTTTAGTGAATTTTTAAGTAATTTACCTATAAAATTTTGGTTTCAACTTTCCAAAACGTTTTGTATTTCCCAAGAATTAAAAAAGTTAATTTGTATTAATAAGAAATTAAATTATAATATCGAGTATTTCCTTTTTCTTTTATTATTATTTTATGTATAAAAGTAGAAGGGGAAAACTCTTCAGTTTCCAATTCTCATATAAAAAATACAATTGAAAGTTTAAAGAGTATTACACTCTAATATCGACTTCATCCCTAACTCAGTCATGACATGTTCGTTTATTTATCTCCTCAAACCTCACTTTTTTCTTTAAATTTTTATGTTTATATTAAGCTCGAATATTATCACTAGATTTTACCTATATTTAAAAAAACAAGGTACAAAATTCGGCTAGCTTAACAAACAAAGAGTTGAGTCGAGCAACGGGATTTTTTAATGAGCACGAGTCGAAGAAAATTTTATCGAGCTTAACGAACAACGAGTCGAGTCAAGCAATGAATTTTTTTAACGAGCACGAGTCGAGCACTACTCAACTCGCGATCGACTCGCTCGATAAGTACTCCTAATAAGAATATCCAACTTGAATATTTAGGCCGATAGTATTACCATACCAACGGTTCATTGGGTTTGAACTATGGCTCCGTTTGTTTCACTGAAAACTGTTTCCGAAAAATAAATTCTAGAAAATGAACTATATTTTCTAAAAAACTTATATCGATAAATGTTTTGACAAAACTCCTTGTTGCCATATCTTGACCGACAACCATAGCCATCTCATCATAATTATCATTTTTTTTGTTCAAAAATATAAGTACTTTGAGTGTGCCTATTAGATATCATACAAAATTGAAATAACAAGTAAAATAAAATGTTAATAATAATTAAAAAAGTATATAAAGATTACCATCACTGTATCATCGTATGTCCTCGTATCACATATTATCATTTTCATGTTGTCATCCCATCCAAATTCACTTTCTCCTCGAATTTAAAATATACTCTTCCATGTATTTTTTACCGCCCTCAAATGATTTTCCACATGTTTAGGATCACAATAAACTTGAAATCTTTCAAAAATGGTTGAGGCAACTTGATTTATAGAAACTGATTTAAAAGTATTAGATGACTTATTCTCTTTTTGAGCCTCCTCCATAAGTATTTCGAAGAAAAAACGTTCTTACATTAATAATCTTATAAAAATTAATTAAATAAGTAATTTAAATCAGTTTCCATAACAGTCTGTAATATTCAAAAGTGCAAAACTCAAATACTATAATAATTTTTATAACTAACCAACTTGGAACATAACACTTTTCATAGTCAACAAACTTAAATATAATAATCTCAACATCCAACAAACTTAAAACATAATAATTTTAATATCTAATAAACATAAAATATAATAATCTAAATATCCAACAAATTTAAAACATAATGATCTCAATATCCAACAAGTCTAAAACACAAGAATCTCAATATCCAACAAACTTAAAACATTACAATTTTAACATCTAACTTAGATAACATAGAAGTACTCAACCTAAGTTCTAATGAAAAATAATGTTTCTAGTCATATAATCATATTTCACATAGCTTGTGTAACTTCATATTTCTTAGCAGTTCATTCTATAGCTTCTTCTCTCTCTTCTCGCACAGTAAGAGTTGATATTATCAAATTAGACTCGAATTTCTCATATAATCTTTCATTAATTGAATTATTAGGATCAACTCACATTATATGATTATGAATGAATGATAGTGCAAGCTAACACTATATCTACTTGAGTTTGAAAATCCCAAAATGGTTCAGCGTGTAACACACGAAAACGCTTCTTTAAAATCTCAAAAATTCGCTCAACAGTGGTTCACAATGATAAACGACGAAAATTAAAGAGTTCCTTTGTATTTTCTGAAAGTTGATCGCTAGATTCTTTTAAATGATATCGAACACCATGATATGAAGAAATAATTCCATTTTAAATGCCATATCTAACATCAACAAGATAATATTTACCTACAAATAGACAGAATGTTATTATTACTTAACATATTATGACTTTAATTGAACTCTTTTGTATTATTATTGATAATTTTTACCTTTAGAAATATTAAATCCTCTTGGACGTTTAAATGCATTTGTTAAAATACAAGAGTCATGTGCACTGCCTTTTCAACCAGCTAGAACATAAGCAAATTTCAAATTAAAGGTAATCGCAGCCAAGACATTTTGTGTCGTTTCCCCTTTACGCCTACGAAATATTCCTTGAATGCTAAGTGGAACAGGTGCACGAACATGAGTTCCATCTAATGCTCCCACACAATCTTTAAAATATGGATAAAACTTTGGACTATTTCTTAATTCAGGAGGTGTTGACTCACCGAGTAATCTAATAAGTAGTTTATATAATTTCAAAATAGCTATCAACACTATCTTAAAGTAACGGTGAATTGTCTCAATTGATCTATAATATCTTGATCCGATCACTCGAAACCTTACATTGTGATCAATTATATGTAAGAATATGACCACTTGCTCTCTTTCATAATCTCGATTCACATGACATTGACGAATTATTTGCTTTTTAAATTTTAATGTTTGAATTAAAATTGCCCCAACAGCTAATGTTGAAGCAGCGACTCCCACTATTACATTATGAATAAAGTTACAATCCCTCTAAAAAATAATAGTCTTGCATTTAGATAAAAAAATGGAAAATATCAAAGCATGCCATTATATGTGATGATTTAATAAACCAAACAAAACATTCGAACTCATCAATATCAATAGAAACAACAATGCTATTATTACCAGAATTAAACCATGTTTATATGAGGATCAAACGTCATAGAAAAGACTTCAAAACATATCAAACAAATTTCAAGGTCTGTGAGATTGATCAAGCCAGCTTCAAAGACCATACAAAAATGTTACACCAAAACTCAACCAGCAAGAAAGAACCAAACAACCCACTTACATATAACATTTTCAGAATTGAGATTAAAACAAACAAACTGAATAAGTAATTGAATAATATTAATAATAGAACTTATCATTAAGATTAATCTCAAGTCAAACAAAAAATAAACCAAAAAAAGATAGATAAACAAATACAAGAATTCAAAATTTCTAAACTATACCTATTAGAAAAAAATGGGTATCCAAAAGAAATAAACACCAAGGCAGCTAATATTTTACGTTTTGCATATATGTTAAAAAGAGATTATATAAGTAAAAACAGATTGTATTAAAACTTTAATATTCCTGAATATTATTCAAACGAAAGTTTTAGGATCCTGAAAACTAATTAAACTTTGATAAATATTCTATACACATGCGGTGTAAACTTTTTGTTTCCACAAGCGCCTTAATTTTAGGGTATATTGTTATTACCCAACAAATCAAACCAGAAATATAACAGAAAAGAGAGAGGAATTTCAGAGAAGAAGATAGAATTTCAGAGAGAGAGAGGGTGAGATAAAACTCTATTCATTCATCATATGAGTTGGTTACAGGGCAAAACCACCCTTTAACCCTAACGGTCACAAGGGACCGCGGAACGACACCGTTCCTTGCTCATAACAGCTGTACAAGACGCAGCGTTTCATTAAACAACGGTAAAAACGAAAATTCAAACACCAACGATAAATACTCCCTTACAATACTCCCCCCTTTTATAATCCTTGACCTCAAGGATTAAAACCTGGGAATTGTTGTTGAAGCTTGTAGAGGCTCTCCCATGTGGCATCCTCTGGGAAAGAGTTGGTCCACTCCACCAAGACCTCTATGACGGCTCTATTCCCCTTTTTGACCATTCTCCTCTCCAAAACCTTCACTGGTTCCTTAGCAATGGCACCATCACTTCCTATTACAGGTAAGTCAGATTGAATAGGGTCAGCTCCCACATGCTTCTTCAATTGCGAAATATGAAAGACCGGATGAACTCTTGAACCAGCTGGGAGATTCAAACGATAGGCTACCTTCCCCACCTTGCCATTAACCTTATAGGGTCCAAACCACTTAGGAGCTAGCTTGTGATTCAACCTTCTCTGGACAGAATGCTGCCGATATGGTTGCAATTTCAAATACACCCAGTCCCCCAGATTCAACTCACACTCAGTCCTGAATTTATCTGCTTGCTGTTTCATCCTCTCCTGAGCACGTTTTAAGTAGAACCTCATCATTTTCACAGCTGCTTCCCTCTGTTGCAGGCTCCTATCTACCTGTGCCACTGGTGAATCCCCTGCCAAGTAAGGTAAATGTGCTCTAGGTTCTTGTCCATACAAAGCCATATGAGGGGTTGTCTTGATTGCTGAGTGGTAAGAGGTGTTGTACCACCACTCTGATAGATATAACCAGGAACTCCACTCCACCGGTCTCTCCCCAGTCATGCATCTGAGGTAAGTCTCCAAGCCTTGATTCACCCGTTCACTTTGAGCATCTGTCTCAGGATGGTAAGCTGTGGAAGGGGTGATGGCTACCCCTAGTTTCTGAAATAACTCCTTCCAGAAAATGCTCATGAACACCCTGTCTTGGTCACAAACAATAGTTTCAGATAGACCATGCAACTTAAAAACATGCTCCATGAAAATCTGAGCAACATCCACTGCTGTATAAGGGTGGGCCATGGCCACAAAATGCCCATACTTTGTTAATCTGTCCACAACCACAAAGATTACCTCTTTACCTTGGGATTTGGGAAGCCCTTCAATGAAGTCCATGATGATACCTTCCCAAGCCTTTTCTGGGATTGGTAGAGGTTGTAGCAACCCTCTAGGATACTGTAGATCATGTTTGTTTTGTTGGCATACCTCACACTCCTTCACCAGCTTTTTCATATCCTTCCTCAGCCCCTTCCAGTATACCACTGCAGCAGCTCTCTTGGAAGAAGCATGAGCCCCTGAGTGTCCTCCCATAGGGCTACTATGAAAGAACTTAAGGATGTCAGACCTTAACCCTTCTTCCTTGCCCACTACAAGCTTGCCCTTCCTTCTCAGTCTTTGACCATCCCATCAATATTTCCCCTGCATTCTTTTCCCTTCTTCAAACTCTTTTATCATGTTCTTCAATTTCTCATCAGAGATCCAGGAGTCAGCTATCTTCTGTAAGGTTTCAGTAGTGGAAGAACTCACTATAAGAGGAGTACACTCAGCAAACAAAGGGCTCCTGGACAACACATCAGCCACTCTGTTATGAATTCCCTTTCTATAGCACACCTCATAATCAAAACCCATCATCTTCACCACCCATTTCTGTTGGGAAGGGGTGATAGCTTGTTGGCTAGTTAAAAACTTTAGACTCTGGTGATCAGTTTTTATCCTGAAGTGTCTCCCCAAAAGGTAAGCAGACCATTTCTTAACTGCCATCAACACAGCAAGCATTTTTTTGTCATAAATGGATAAGGCCTGATGCCTAATTCCCAATCCTTTGCTGAAAAAGTCCAGGGGTCTCCCTTTCTGAACTAACACAGCTCCCACTCCCAAAGCAGATGCATCTGCTTCCACTGTGAATTCATCACTGAAGTCAAGCAAGGCCAAAACTGGGGCAGTGTGCACAGATTTCCTCAACAACTCAAAGGCATGTTGTTGTTCCCTTCCCCATTTCCAGGCTCCTTTTTTCAACAGATAAGTCAGTGGCTTAGCTAGGATCCCATACCCTTGTATAAACCTCCTATAGTAACCTGAGAGTCCCAAGAATCCCCTCAGTTCCTTTACAGAGGTTAGAATAGGCCAAGTGGAAATACACTGTACTTTGTCTTGTTCCATAGAAATCTGACCATTACATATAACATACCTTAAATATTCAACTTGCTCAGCACCAAAACAACATTTGCTTTGCTTGGCAAACAAGGATTGGCCCCTTAGCAGCTCTAGAACCTCCCTCAAATGCCCTAAGTGCTCCTCCCATCCTTTAGAGTACACCAAAATATCATCCAAAAACACAAGGACACTCTTCCTCAGTAGGTGCTTGAAGATTCTGTTCATGAGACTTTGGAAGGTTGCTGGGGCATTGGTAAGGCCAAAGGGCATGACCAAGAACTCATAATGCCTCTCATGAGTCTTGAAAGCAGTTTTAGCAATGTCAGGTGGCCACATTCTGATCTGATGATAACCTGATCTGAGGTCCAATTTAGAAAAAAATTTGGCTTCCCCCAATTCATCCAGTAGCTCTTCAATGATGGGCATGGGGAATTTGTCTTTCACTGTGAGTTGATTAAGTCTCATGTAGTCCACACACATCCTCCAACTCCCATCTTTTTTTTTCACCATCACCACAGGAGAAGCAAATGAACTGTTGCTATCTCTAATCACTCCAGTATCTAGCAATTCCCTAGTCATCTTTTCAATTGCATCTTTTTGATAAACAGGGTATCTATATGGTGGAATTTTCACTACTACCTGCTCATCCAACAAAGGAATCTTGTGTTCTTGTCCCCTGACTGGTGGCAGCCCTTTTGGATCCTTGAACACATCATCAAATTCCCCCAGCAACTGTTGTAGATCTGCAGACTTAGTTTCTTTCCTCAGATGCATGTCAAACTGTGAATCTATCACCAAACAAGCCGTGCAAGGCCCAGCTATTGCCTTCAACATTTTCAGACAAGTTTTGGCTTCTATTTCAGCAACTGGTCTTGGATGTATCCCTACCAAGCTCTTGGTTTCTCCTTGATGTTCGAAAACCATGGTCAATGTCTCGAAATTCCACTGAATTGGACCCAAAGAAGCAAGCCACTGAACTCCAAGGACCACATCACATGTTTTCAGGGGTAACACAAAGAAATCAGTAGTGAAACTGTGTCCCTCTGTGTACCACTGCACCTCTTTACACCACCCCACTGTCTCCAACTGACCACCATCAGCAACAATTACCCTCACAGGGTTCCTTTGTTCCAGCATTAACCCACACTTTTTAACCACTGAGTAATTGAGGAAGTTATGTGTACTTCCTGAATCTACCAAGGCTACAAACTCAGCTCCACTTACTGTGATTTTAATTCACATAGTGGCACATCCAAGCATTCCCCACATAGCCTGCAGAGATAGCACATGCTTATCAACTCTACCTAACCTAGCAGGTTCAACATTTTCCTCCTCACAGTCCAGGAACACCTCCCCTTCCCCATCATCCTCTACCCCTTCAACAGTTATGTGGTATAACTGTGATTTCCCTGCACACTTGTGACCAGGGGTGTACTTAGCTGAGCACCAAAAACACAAGCCCTTTTTCCTCCTATCCTCAATCTCAGCAGAAGACATTGTTTTCCCCATATTTTTCTGTCCCAAAATACTAGGAGCCCGTGAAGAAGAGGGATGACTAGACATTGAGGAAACGCTACGCGAGCTTTGGGCGGTGCTGGGAGCACTAACAGGGACTCGAGGTGTGAAGCTTGGTGTCTTAATCGAAGTGGGCAAAGATGGCAGTGCAGTATTTCGAGGAGTGACTATGGGACTGTTTTTCTTGGCTCCAGGGAAAAATATAGCTTCTAAATGCTTAGCCATATTGTACGCATCAAGCAATGTTGCAGGTTGCAACAACTTTAAAAATTGAGAGATTTCTAACCTGAGATGGTTTTTGAACACACTGAGCACGTATTCATCTGGTAGTTGGACTTGATTCAAGAGCTGCACGAAATCTTCATAAAATTGGTCCACTGATTCCGTTTGTCTCAGAGCCACTAACTCTGCAAATGGATCCTCAAATCCCTCCGGTGCGAAACGTTCCTAAAGTAGCTTAAGGTACTAACCCCAACTGAATTGTTGTATACTACGATTGCTCTTCGTGATGAACTGATGCCACTGCAAAGCCCTTCCTTCTAAGTGGAGCATAACCAGTCGGATTTTGCACTCCTCTGGGACCCTTTCTGCTTCGAAAAACTGCTCCAATTTCATCAGCCATCCCCTAAAATCCGCTCCATCGAATTTAGGACAAGGTAGCCGATACGCAAAATTCTGCATCACAGTAGTTCCAGTATTTCCTTCCTTTTGGGTACCACCCCTCAATCCGGAAGCTTCCTTGCCTACCACATGTTCCTCTTCATCCACAATGATTGTGTCCTCTGGTGGTTGTTGTCCCGAGCTATTCCCAGATTTGGTGCTCGGATGCGGTCCCAAAATGCCCCGCCATGCTTCTGCCGTTTCCTGAGTTTGGGTTGTCGTCGAATCCGGGCTGGCCGTTTTCCCCAACGCAATCCCGATGAATTTCTGAAGTTCCGACAAAATCGCAGTGCGCATTTCAAACATCCTTTCCTCCATTTTCGAATCCAGTTTGGAAATGTCTTCCTTCACCGTAGAAATCTCAGATTGCAACCTATCCGTCTCTTGTTGCCACTGAAGTGTTTCCACGGAGGCCTCCGTCGTGTCAATGTCGGCCTGCTGCGCCTGGGCTGCCTGACCCCGAGTACGAACGCCGTCCACCATTCTCCTGTCGATTGAACGAAAGCTCTGATACCCTTGTTAGTACCCAACAAATCGAACCAGAAATATAACATAAAAGAGAGAGGAATTTCAGAGAAAAAGATAGAATTTCAGAGAGAGAGAGGGTGAGATAAAACTCTATTCATTCATCATATGAGTTGGTTACAGGGCAAAAGCAACCTTTAACCCTAACGGTCACAAGGGACCGCGGAACGACACCGTTCCTTGCTCATAACAGCTGTACAAGACGCAGCATTTCATTAAACAACAGTAAAAACGAAAATTCAAACACCAACGGTAAATACTCCCTTACATATATGGAGTTAGTTTAGGGTATAAGGTAGGTGTAAGGGGTTAGAATCTAGGAACATTTGTTTCAATTTAAGGTTTAGGGTTATAATTTAGGGTTTATAGGTTAAAACCTAAATTCTCACCATATTACCCTAAAAATTAAACCCTAACCTATAAAACATAAATTATAACCATAAACCTTAAATTAAAACAACTATACTTAAATTCTAAACTCCTACCCCTAAACCCTATAACCTAAACCCTAAATTGAAACAACTATACTTAAATTCTAACTCCATGTGTATAGGATATTAATTCTTAAAGTTTTAGGATCCAAAAAATTTAATATTAAAGTTTTAGTAACATTTGAATAAGTAATTCTCATTTGTCTGTGCATTTGTTGACTATTAAAATTTAAATTTAACAGATGCTAAAATAGGATGAGAACAAACATGAACAAATACACAAGTGTCTCACTTATCTCTCTTTAGGATGTGAAAACAGGAATGACTATTAAAATGATCTTAGGCATTTGTATCATATAAGAACACAAATAATAGTTTAAGTCAAACAAAATCAACTTCTATAATCATATATTACAATGAAAAAAGAAGTTGAAACATGCTTTAAGTCAAACCAAACCAAATATATGCAACAAGCAAGTCACAACAGTCCATCAAAACTTAATCGTAAATGAAAAAAAAATTAAAAAAGAGGAAAAATACATGTCTTTCCAATGTCGATGTTTTAAGAATTATTGTCTGCAAAAATCAACAAAAGGAAGGGGTGAAACTTTTTGAGAAAAATCATTATCAGAAAGAATGAATGGAGAGTAGATTTGAAGATATCTAAAGTAAATTAGGGAAGATTTGAAGAAATTGAATAGCCAAAGATAAAGATAGTAGATGAACGAGAAGAAAAGAAAGATAATCATATAGAAAATGAACAAAAAATATATGTTTACCTCGATTATTGAAGGCAACCATGGAGAGATCAGTTGCAGGTGTCGACAGATATGTGATGAGGAGAGTTTTTTTTTTTTTTTTTTTTTTTTTTTTTTTTTTTTTTTTTTGGAGTTGAAGAGTAAAGTAACGTGTTTTGCGGAAATAAAAAGGGTAAAACAAACTACAACAAAAGTAAAAGATAAATAAGTTTGACTGTAAAACAAACTACATTGACTTGTTTATTTTACTTTAACCAAACACCGGAAAACATGGAAATTGAATTCCAGAATTATAACTACATGAAACAAACACAACTTATGTTTATTTCTTAATTATAGGGAAAAACTTAGAGTTTAAAGGCTTAATACCAAAAGTGCCCAAATTATACATATCGATAATTTTTTGTGCATAAATTATTTTTAGTTGAAGTGTCTAACATTTTTTTCTATTACTATTTTAAGTGTCTTGTCATTAACCACAGTTAAAAATCATTTAACTATTTAAAACCTGACACTCGAGAATCATCTGATATTTCTTGGGAAAATTTTAATTGTCTTGTAAGATTAGGGTTTAGAGTGAAAAATTATGATTTTCATCATCTAACCCATAACCTTGTTTTAATTTATTTTCGTACGAACCTAAATCATTGCAAATCTCAAATCAATATTCAAAGAAAACTTTATATGAACTAAGGTTTGTTTCTTTTGATGCTTATTCCCAAATTATTGTAAGTATCAAACAATAAAGAAACAAAACCACATTCTTTTGAAAATAAAAATTGAAACCCAAAGAAGAAGAAGAAGAAGAAGAAGAAGAAGAAGAAGAAGAAGAAGAAGAAGAAGAAGAAGAAGAAGAAGAAGAAGAAGAAGAAGAAGAAGAAGAAGAAGAAGCGTCGAACCATCAAATTTAAGAGGTGAAGCTGAAATATAATGCTTGAGTTGTCAATTGCAAGGATTTTCTATTCGTAACTCAAATCAGAATCAAATAAATTGATTTTGACAGATTTTGTGTGAGGTCTAGACAATTTGAACCATAGTTCAATTATCAAGTATTTATGTATTTTCAGGTATATAATGATTCAAGTGTTTATTAGCTATCAAGCAAAGCTATATGGACTCCAAGCCATTCGAACCATCATTAATCAAGCATTCAAAGTTTCAAGCCATCATCAATCAAGCATTAAGCAATACCAATTAAACCATCAAGCAAGTGTTTCATTATCGTGCCTTCATAATTTTCAAGTGTCTATTCATTTCAAGTGTTTATCAGCAAGCAAGTTTATTATAGTGTAATATTATTCGAATAGTTATCACACACAAACAAGTGTCAATTTACACCCAAGGCAACAACAACTCAATCACACATGAGTATACATATCAAGTTTCAAACAAGACAATCCAAGCAAGTACAATCCACTATAATTCGATTTATTATCAAGAAAGCAAGCATGGATGTATTCATCATCAATTTTCCAATTAAGCATTTGTAGAACTAAATGTTTTGATACAATAATTGAAAAATGTTTTGGACTAAATTGAAAAGAATTTAAAATATGCTTTTAATCAAAACAACTTGAAAATATGTTTAAGGCTTTTTACAAGGCTTTGGAATAATTTAAAATGCTTTTAAAGTAGCCAAACCATTGTTTTTCAAGTAACCGTGCGAATATGGTATGGTACTGTATCGATACGCTTTAGGATTTTAACTACAGTGATATTTCAGTAGCCAATACCTATACCGATACACTTTGTCTGTATCGATATGGTGTGCTTTAAATATCCAACGGCTAGTTTGCGTACCGATACAAATGTATCGCGTACCGATACGCCCAACCGCCCCCCAATTGTCAATTTCCCAATAGTCTTTTAAATTGCAGGACCGTGCCGATACGCTTGCCACACGTATTGATACGCACCAACTAGAAGTAATCAACGACTATTTCCTTATCGGGACCGTATCGATACATATTCAAGAGTATAGATACGCTAAGCTGCAAAACTGTATTTATGGTGGGAAATAAAGGCTTCAACGGCTCCAATTCAACCCCAACGGTCTACAACGGCTATGAACTCATTTAGGAGTATAAAAGGGACCTCCAAGCATCAAGGAAAGGTTAATTCTTCAATTGTCAACAACATTATGATGAAGAAATTGTCTTAGAGCTAAATTGTCCATTCTTGTAAAGGCAAACACTTGTGAGCTAAAATTGTCAATTTATGCTCAAGTGTTCTAAGTTTTGGGTGAGAGCTTAAGAGTGCAAACACACACCTATTAGGGGGATTTCTTGTTTTCTAGAATTCTTTGTTTTGAGAGTGTTCCCAAAGCTCAGGTTGTGAGCTTTGGATGCTAAATCACGGGTTGTGACTCTAGGTTGTAAACGGTTGCCTTCTTAGCCTAGAAAAGGGGAAGAATTCTTAGTGAATTGGTTGAAATCCTTAGTAGGGAAGCTAAGGTAGTGGATGTAGGCTTTGTTTAGAAAGTCGAACCATTCTAAATTCATCGTGTCATTTATTTTTGGCTTCCACAAATCAATCACCCAAAAATCCAACTTCTCCACCACTTGGCTAGCTAAATCGATTGAAGGAAATCAAGCCTATCAAGCCTAACAACTAGTATCAGAGTGAGGCTCAATTAAAGAAGATTAACATCCTGTTGAGGCAATCCGAGAAGCTCGATACATCAAATTAATCAACCTGTCAAATAGAACAATCCATCGACAAGCCACCATTCTTCGACGGAACCAACTATGCATATTGGAAGGCAAGAACGATGTTCTTCATCAAAGCCAAAGATTACAAGTCATTGCTCTCAAATCCTCCATGCAACCACGTTGATATAAGCGAGGAGGAGGATGAAGAAGAAGAGATAGTTCTATTCTTAAAGAAGTGTGCCTCATTCATGAAGAAAGCAATGAAAGAATTTGAACGTGAATCAATGAAGAAGAGAAGGGCAAGCACATCAAGCCATAAGAAGGCATATGTGACTACTTGGAGTGATGAAGACTCAACCGGAGATGAACAAGCCAACCTTTGCCTTATGACCACCGAAGAAGATTCAAGGGCAGCTTCTAATTCATCTACCTCATGTTCTTACCGTTTTGATGATTTACAAGATGCGTATGATGATTTGATTTTAGAGTTTAAAAATCACATTTTGAAAAACAAAAAAGTGGTTTCAAACTTGAAAATTCAAAACGATTTGATTTCTAAAACCAAAGATGAACTTGAAGCAAAACTCAACGAGTTTGAGCAAAAATGTAATGATTTACAAAATTTGCTTCATAAAGTTCAAGAGGAAAAGGATTTGATTTTCAAAAAGCTTAAAAAGAAAACAAATTGTGGAAAATTAATTTTTTTATCAAAGACAATCTAGTGCCCATAGATTTTTAAATGGTAAATGTTGTAGAAGTGTTTGAGTTCCAAAAGAACTAATCACTTCAAACAAAAAGGATGAAATTGAAAAATGAATTCCTAAGGGGACTAAAATTTGTGCCACTAACGTTTATGGATCCAAAGCAATTTGGATACCAAAAAATTACATGATTGTCTTGCTTAGGTGTGATGGAGAGTAATCAACAAGTCCAAATTTGAGGGGCAACTCCATGCACAGAAATAGAGCACTTGAAGAAGGAAGACTTCATATCCTCCATTGGATTCAAGTGTGGTAAAATTAGTTGAATTTATTCTTATTCAAAATTTTTAATACTAAGAGGGAGAATCTCAAACAATTTTCAAGTTGGTTTTATTATATTAAAAGGGGAGAGATTGTAGAACTAAATGTTTTGATATAATAATTGAAAAAAGTTTTGGACTAAATTGAAAAGAATTTAAAACACGCTTTTAGTCAAAACAACTTGAAAATATGTTTAAAGGTTTTTACAAACTCCATGCCAATGTAATTGATCCGGCAGATTTGCTACGAACAACGTCCACACTCTTTTCCCTTGAAATCCAAACTGTTTTCCGCCTCGTCCTCTGCTCTCTCTTGAGACACTCATGTTGAAAATACTGTATGGTTGCCTTTAGGTTTCAAGGAATATAGTTACTCCTTGAATATTAAATTCTGGTGCAACTGATCATATAATTAATTTATTAAATTTTTTAAAAGTTGTCATCCAGTTTATAATAAGTATATAAAGTTACCTGATAATGTATTGGTAAAAGTCACTCATAAAGGCATTGTACATATTACATATTCTTTAGTGTTCGCACATTTTTTCCATATACCTATTTTGGTTTTAATTTAGTTTTATTATCTCAGTTAACTAAAGATTATTCAATCTACTTGTTTTTTACTTCTGTGTTTATTACATACAAGATGTCACAGTATGGAGGATGATTGGTATAACTAAAAAAATAAATGGACTATATCAGTTAGAAGTTTTATCATGAAATTCAAATTCTGAATCTACTATTTAAAATTTTACTTTTTTTTTTGAATATATGGCATGTTAGGTTAAGTCATCCTTTTCAATATAGGATGAGATGTTTTTCTTATTTGAATAATGATATACTTCTTGGTTTTATTTCTGATTGTGAGATTTGCTATCTAGCTAAACAAAAATTTTTCATTTTCTGTTAATAATTCAATTACAAATTTTATTTTTGATATTATTCATATGGATGTATGAGGTCATTTTCATGTGAAGAGTGTATATGGTCACTCATATTTCTTAACTATAGTAGATGATAAAGGCATATGTTTGAATTTATTCTATGAAGTTTAAGTTTAAAATTAGGGATTTGATTGTTAAATTTTATCAATTGATAAAAATTCAGTTTTCTAAGAAAATAAAATGCATTAGAACTGATAATGGTAGAGAATTTGATGTGACAATTTTTTTAAATTAAAAAGTATAATTCATCAAAACTCATGTATACACTTCACAACAAAATAGCACAATTGAAGAAAAAAGATCTAACATATACTTGCAGTTGCAAGAATTATGAGAATTCAAGCTCATTTGTCTTTACAATTCTAGATAGATTGTGTTTTACATTCTACTTATTTGATTAACATCACATCGATCTCTGTTCTAGGCAGTCAAACTCCTTTTAAAGTGTTATTCAAGAATAAACCTAAGATTGCCCATCTTAGAATTTCTATTGTCTTGCTTATGCCTCAATATTTCTTAGACCTAAAATTAAAATGCATCCTAAAGCTACAAAATGTGTTTTTTTTGGATATCAAGACATATTAAAGGTTATAGGTTATTTCATGTCGAAACCAATTTTTTTTTTTTGTTTCTAGGAATGTTTTTTTAGAAACTCGATTTCATTTTCAATTAATAAAAACTATAAGTTCTAATGAAGTTATTTTACCAACATATGATAACCTTATTTTGCTAGAAATTTTTATAAAATAACATATTACTATAGTTGAGAATAAAGATAGTACACAAGCACAAAGTTTTGATTCACAACAGGATGACAAAATTAATCCTAATACTGATAGTGCACTTATTTCAGATATTGCTTTTCTGAGTGCTGTAGGATCGTGTGATTGTTCTTCTCAACAATAATTTTTTTAATTTTTCTCGGATTGTAAAATTAAAATATCGCACTCAAACTAAAAGATAAGATCACAATGTACTACTAGCAAGACCTTTTAGAAACATTCAACTACCACAAAAGTTTAAGGATTTTCAAGTTTCTCTAGAAACATATACTAATAATATTTCTATACTGACTGAAGTAAAAACTTATAAATAAGATGTTCTTAGTGATAGTTAGAAAGAGACAATGATGGGGAAATAATAGCCTTAGAAAATAATCATACTTGAGATTTTGTTTGACTTCTACTTAATAAACAAATCATATGTTATAAACGAGTTTATAAAATTAAACTAAAATATGATAGAACCCTTGAAAGGTACTATACTAGGCTTGTTGCAAAAATATATGCTCAACGGTTAGAAATAGATTTTTAAATACTTTTAGTTCAGTTGCTAAAATAACCACTATTAGAACTCTTATGACAGTTGTTGCTGCAAAAAATTGCAAACTACAACAGTTAGATATAAATAATACTTTTTGTATATTTTTTACAAAAAAGTACATGAAACTACCACCTGATTTTACTACTAAGTCAACTGATTTAGTATACAAATTAAACAAGAGTTTGTATGGCTTAAAACAAGCCAACAGACAGTAGAATGAGAATTTGGTCATTGCTTTGGTCAAACCGGACTTTAAACAAGCCTACTCTGATAGTTTTCTTTTATTAATGGTGAAGGATATGATTTTATTGCTTTAGTAATTTATGTTGATGATAATGTGCTTGTTATCCTAAATATTATGAGATAGTTGTCATAAAACAATTTTTGCATGATAATTTTAAAATTAAAGATTTTATAAGAATTAAAAATTTTTATAGGTCCTGAAGTTCCTCGTTATAAATAGTAAATGAATAAATTTATGTCAAAGAAAATACATTTTAGAGTTACTAGAAAAAATTAGATTCATTGGCTCAAAATCAGTTTATACTCCTATTTTTGCTAACAATAAACTTTCTAAGTTAGATGGTACACCTTTTTTCTAATATAATTTCTTACAGAAGGCTTATATGTAAATTACTATATCTAACAAATATTAAACCAGATATACTATTTGCAGTTCAACAACTTCTTCCATTTCTCGCTGCACCAATGTACATTTATGAATTTAACACATTGAATTCTTAGATATCTCAAAAGAACTCCAAGACAATAATTGATTTTTTCCTGCTAATAACAATATTAAAATTAATAGTTTTTCAAATTCATATTGGGTTTTCTTCTAGATTTTAAAAAAATTAGTTACAAGCTTCTGTGTTTTTCTTGGATCATCTTTGATCTCCTAGAAATTAAAGAAACAATAGATTATATATAGGTCTTCAAGTGAGACTAAATATAGAGCTCTAGCAGCAGACACTTGTGAAATACAATGACTAAACTATTTTTTTCTGGTTTACAGCTTAAAATTTCTTCAACTAATCTTTATTGTGACAACTTGTCCGCAATAAAAAATACAAAAAATCTATTTCAACATGAAAGGACAAAACATATCGAGATGTACTGCCACCTGATTAGGAAAAGATTCACCAAGGAATAGTCACACTCCTACCTATTTCCACACAGAATTAACTTGTTGATTGCCTCGCCAAAGCTATGAAAATTTCACCATTTTTGGATTCAGTATCCAAGTTGAACATTCAAAATTTGTATGCTCTAACTTGATGGGCTAATAGAATATATAAATGTATTTATAGTTGTATTAGCTGTTAGGTTGTTAGTTAGTTAGAAGTTTATTAACTAATTGTTTATTAGTATAAGTAGTTAGTATATTGTATTTTATGAGATACAATAAAAATTACCTACAGTTTCCTTTTATCTTCAACACATACAATGTATTGCACTATGTAAGTTGGGCCATTTTATGGACCATATTGTTATTGTCTCGAAGCACGTTGTAAGTAACTCATTCAGATGCCACACAAGGGAACACGAACCTTGGGTATCAGTTCTATTTTGAAGAAGTCCAAAGCATCTAAATTATCTATCTCAAGGACCACTTGATGACAACTCAACTCTCAAGCACATAGTAGACCAATATATGCACCCTGGAGTGCCGCTTCCAACACAGAAAACCTGCCAACCAACATTCCACATGAATAATTTTTTCACATGTTCTTATTGTCACTTACAAATAAAACAAAACACACGAATTAAAAAATAAAGATACAAATAGTTGAAAACAATTGTAAATTAGTATTTTGTAAATATTAAGAGATAATTATAAAGGTAATTATAGATGCTATCCCAAAAGTTAGTTGAGATGTTGTATAGATGTAATGTGACTCTATCCTATTATCTGATGAGGATTAACTTCTTAGAAGTAGTTTACTTTAAGTTAAACTCTTGTACTCCGAGTTATTAATACTCTATGTAGTGTGATTCAAATAGATAAATAATAATATAGAGTAGTCTTCTTTGAAATACCTATTATTCATGTCGTATCAGTTTAGGTGTTTCGATCCAGAAATCTAGTAATCATGGTTCAACCAGAAAGATAAGAAGTTCGTTCTCAATCTGAACCTTGGGTGTCTGATTTCAGTTTACAGATGTCTCTCCTTCACCTATTGCGTCCATTAACCTTGTAAAAAAGTATACATTTCATACCTTTTTACTGAGGTTATTGTTTAGTTTCAAGCTCATTTCATTGCATATAGTTTAATTTAGTTCATATAATTGCATTTGATGGCGTTTGATTGGTTGTTTTTACATATTTATGAAATTAGTGCTGCTTGAGGGAAAGGCTTGTTTTGGTGTGGTGATGTGCAGGTAAGCTAAAGAGTGTTGTTGGGTGAAGGAAATATGTTGTGGCATTTTGGACGACATTTTTGGGCGCACAAAAAAGATAACGCAAGAAGATATTTTATAGCCCCCATGTTGCGCTGTGTAGTGTACTATAAATGATACGCAAATAGTGCAAGTATACATGTTAAAACAAGTAGTAAAGTGATGAGTGAGTATCGTCTCCACCTGGATTGGAGGTATTTCAAGTCAAGTTCAAGAACACAAAACACAAACTGAATATAAATGCGATAACAAGTAGGAAGATATCAGAAATGCTGTAGAAAAATCAATTAACTAAAATTGAAGTGAACTGAATAAGCTGAAAGGTCCTTAATTGTATGTGAAACTCTCTATTGGGAATGACAAGCTGGGTTTGTTAAGGAATCATACGCCTAGTTCTAATGTATATCTAACTCTTTCCAGCTGAAACTATGCTAAACATGATTTCCTATGGTGTTTCTAAACTACCTCTAACAAGAAAACTGACAGACATAATGCTACGACAATACCTCTCAGCGTGAACCATGGCAAGCTACTTATCGTTGACTTGCTACCCTTTTTTAGTCGTTGAAACCATATTCTTATCTCTAAGGTGAGTTAGAGTTGTGCCTCTCAGCAACCAACTCTTTTGTCTACGTGCATCTAAGCTTAACTCTCTCGACCATTAAGCTAATCTAACACCTAAGTAAATGCTAACTCTCGAAAGATCTTACAAACTTAAGGCAATAAAACAGTAGACAAAGCATATAAAACTGGAAACATGCTAAACATTCGTTCAAAATTAAAACAAATCATCCATAACAAACCCAAGCCATCTAAAGTTAGTTCATGGTTGGGTGTAAATCATCCATCATCATTTGCCTTAAACAACCCATTTCCAAAATAAAAAGAGTTACAACTAACAACAAAGAAAAGGAAATCTCTCGTGCTGCCTTGGACTGCCACAGACCACCCTAGACTTGCTGCTTCTCTCAAAGGCCAGCAAGGTCACCCCTTGGAGCTTTAACAATGGAGGACACCAAGTTGAGGAAGAAGATGGAAAGTAGCCGCCTTTTCTCCTCACTTTTAGCACCCAAAAGTCACTTTTCTGCTCTCTCATTAAAGTGAGTATCTTGTATTTTATATAGTGGAAGCTCCTAGGGTTTTGTGCCCTATACATTCCTTATGTGTCCTAGGGAATATTCCCTAGGATATACCAGGCACAACAGACAAATGAGGGTTCTCTCACGTGGGCTGGAAAATATCTTCGTTGCTTTGTCCTTTTTTACGCCCAGAATTGTCGTCCAAAATGCTGCAACATTTCTTTGCTCAGCTACACTCTCTTTCTTACCTGCACATCACCATACCAGAACAACCATTTCTCAAGCAGCACACATTTCTTAATTAAATCAAAACAACCAAGCTAACAACACCAAATGCAAACGAAATGAGCTTAAAGACAAGCAAATAACTATGTAAAAGGTATGTAATGCATTATTTTTACGAGGTATCACACCCCTAAACTTAAACTATTTGTTGTCCTCAAGAAATGAGTAGAGAAAAACATAGAGAATGCTATGGAAAAGTTTAGTTCAATATAATGTTATGGCAAAATTTTAATCCTAAAAAATATAGGCTTCAACATGCTAGACAATTCAATATTTTAAGAAATTTTCCCTAAGACAAGATCCTTTTCATATGTGTGTGTGTTTCATGGGATCTATGCTTAACATAGTTAGAAAATTTTTGGGCAAGATCTCTATTGCAACCTAGAATGAATTAATCAATTAGACACAATTTTACTCCCTCGATTCCAAGTTTTTTTAGAGGGGTGTTTGCTCATCACAACAACTATCTTTAGCTCTAGATGAGTATGGAGCAACATCTCACCCGAGCCAGTAAGTAGAGTCATCTTGTGACAACTTTCATTCACTCATTTGATGCTGCTGCCATTTATTTAAGTATGATTTCTAGGAAATGCAACACAAAGTGGAGTGTCCCTCTATAGATATAACGTAGCATTTATTCAGAGTTTAGCATACTCATTAAGCACATAGGAGTTGAATAAAGCCTTTACTTCTTTCTTTTATCATTCAAGTTAATTAGTTTCATTCATAAAGGCGTGCAAGAGTTCTTCAAAATCCTCTAGCAATCTTAAGCATAGAGAGCATACATCATGTAAGTTTTAATCTAAAAGTATCAAGTCCTAAAGTCATTTCTACCAATCTCAACAGTCATAAACATTCAACCAAACAAAATCCATAAAAAATTACTCTTCATTGGACATCCTCAATTTATTCATAAAACTGTCTCTAAACTAAACAATGTGACATAACAAAATTCTATTTCTAACGACAAATGCAAATTACTAACTATGAACACTACTTCCCAAACTTGAAAGATGCAGAGTCCCTAATTGTAACGCCCCGGTTTTGGGCTTGGAAGTCTTGGGCGTTGACCGGTTGGTCAAAGTGCTGTTCGAATCGTAAGAGGTTAAATTAGGAAAGCCTAGTTCGGGTTGCATAAAAATTATGGAAAAATGTTCTAAAATCATATTTTATTATAATTAAGTGAACTGTGAAATCAATTTTGGAAAATGAGTTTTGGAAGGGTGACATTTTGGCTAGTGACCAAAATGTAATTTTTGAAAGTTTGGTGGCTATTTTATAAAGGGTTGAAACTTTGAATCTTTAAGGAGCTAATTACCCAAAGGGAGTTTCTCCAGATTTTTCTAAGATATTTTAACCCATAATTCTGATTTTAAAAGAATCAAAAGGAGGGAAAAATCTATTTTGGCCATTTTCTCTTTTAACTACCTATTTTCTCTCTATCTTTTCTCTCAACCCAAACACTTAATTTCCAGAGATTTCAATCTGATTTTCTCACCTAAAATCATTCTTTCAACTCTCAATTGATTGCAAATCATTGTGTCTTCAAATCCTCTTCAATTGCTTCAAGTTTCATCAAGCTTTTCTATTCCAAAAAGAGGAGAAACTCAAGTTTGGAGGTAAGAACGTCCTTCTCCTCTGAACTTCAAGTTCTTTAATGAAATTCCTAAAGTTTTCAATCCTAATTTGATAATTGATTAAAGGTTTTAAGGTTGATTTATGGATCTTGGCTAATTAAGCAAGATCTTGATGATTTCACTTGATTTTCGTTTGATCTGTTAAATCTGTGTTTTGAGAAGTGTTTTTGATGTTAAATGATCATTAAATTGATGTGGAAATGAGTCTTGATTGATGCAATCCCGGATAGGTTGGGTTTCCTAATTTTAGCTTGTGTTTTAAGGTAGCTTTTGTGGTGATCTTGTGGATCTGGTGTTGCTGGAGGTATAAGGATGGTTGTAGGTTGATTTTAGATGTTAAATGATGTTAATGGAAGTGAGGTTTTGCTGGTTTGTGGCTGGGCTTTGTTTAGAAGTGTTTCGGATGCATTTTCGGTTGTGTTTGGTGGCCGAAAATGGAGGTTTAGTGAGAGCAGCGAGTTTAGATGCTTTCATTGAAGCAATTAATGCATGATGATGCATTAATCCTCTGCTTTAATGTGTTGAAACAGGGGAGGCATCCTTGGATCCAAGAATTGTTGATCCGGAGGCTTGATTTGGTGCTTTGGCTTGAGGCAAAGTGGAAATCGGTGAGTGGATTTGTGAAAATGGTTTTCGGCTTTGAAACCAAGTTTTTGGGAGCTTAGTATAAGTCTAAACAACTTTGCTAAGCTCAAGTGTAAGTTTTCGGATTACTCTCTTAAGTGGTGGCCATGTTTTGATGTAATGTAAAATGATGATTTTGCATGATTTGGTTACTGTTTTGAAAGCATGATTAGGCATGTTAATTGCTGATGTTTTAGCATGATTTATGCTGATGTATTAAGCCATGTGTTGAAGGTGACTCTAGGTAGGAGTACCTTGTTTTATGCATTGTTTAAAAGTCCTTAGGTGCTCCTTTCCATGGTGGTTAAAAGTCCATGGGGCCAAGGTGTTTAAAAGTCCTTGGGGCCAAGGTGTTTAAAAGTCCTTGGGGTGATTCAAGCTACGGACACAAAGGTGGTTAAAAGTCCTTGTGTGGTCCTTTCATGGTGTTTAAAAGTCCATGGCCAAGGTGTTTAAAAGTCCTTGGGGCCAAGGTGTTTAAAAGTCCTTGGGGAAAGTTATTGAACTTGATTACATAAATGAAATGTATCACTTGAGCCAATATGACATGTATAGTACATTGAGATGCATGAGATGCATGTTTTAATGTTTATGTTGAAGCATGAGATGCTTGTTTAAATGATATTTGAGGCATGGAATTGCTTGATCTAAAGTATGCTTTGAGCATGTACAATGGTTGATTATAAGCATGTTTTATAAATGGTTTTTAAAGCATTATTGAATGGTTTTAAAAGAGCACTCCTCACTAAGCTTTGGCTTACGCTCTCTCATTTTCTTGATTCAATAATGCAGAACATTAGAGTACATTGAGGGCAGCAAGAGAAGGCAAGCATACAAGTTCAAGTAAAGCTCAATGTATGGAAGGTTTTGTTAAACATTTTAGCTTTTGGTTGATTTGGCAATGGGGGACCAATGTGTATGTTTTGGGAGGTGTTTGAGACTCCCTATGGATGTTAATTGATTGTTCGAATTGCTGGTTTTTGGATTGAATTTCTATTGCTTGCTTATGAAGGTTTATTGCTTGAATGATAGCTTAAGTAGGAAGCATGCTATATGAATTGGGGCTTTTCACATGTGATGTTTAAATGTTGAAATGTTGATGCAATTGAGGTCCTTGCATGTTGTATGATTAAGTGATATGGTTTGGTGATGTAAATTTGGTGTTCAATGCATGTTTGATGCTGTTTTCGAGTTGTTTCCAGGCAGGGGTATCGATACTCGGGCTTGGGTATCGATACACCTGAGCCAAATATGCATGTTTCTGCCCAGGGGTATCGATACCTCTGAACATGTATCGATACCATATGAATGGTGTATCGATACCGGGGGGGAAGGTATCGATACCCTTGCTAGAGTTTGGTTTCTGCCTTCCCCGAGTATCGATACGACACGTGGCGTATCGATACCCGACCGTTAAAATCAGTTAAAAGTATCTTTGGATGTTTCGTTTTGTTTACGTTTTGGTCCTGAATCATGTTTGATCAATTGTATGAGTTTGGATTGTCCGTTTGAGCTGAAATTTCACAGTGAAGCATGAAACCTGACTAATTTCAAGATGGTAACTTTAATTTGGGTTAAGTCCCTTAATTTATCAGAAATTACAATTTGGTCCCTAAAGTTGTAATTTGTTCAATTGGGTCCCTGTATGATCTCTGATGTTTGTGATCTTTTGATATGTTGTTTGTATGATCACAATTAAGGTTAATATGCATCTAGACAAGTCTAAAAAGAAAAAAAAAGGGTGGTTAATCAAGGTTGACTTTCGGGTTGACTTTGGTTTTCCCCGTGTGATCTTCGTAGTTCGGGTCAACCGTCTAGACCGGGCTACGGGGGTTACATTTGGTGGTATCAGAGCTAAGTTCTCGAGTAATTGGGAATGTGTGTATGCATGATTGAAGCATGGTTTGGTTTGTATGCTTGTTGCGTGATAGCATGTTCAGTGATTTGTGATGATGATGTGTAAGTGATGCATGTTGTGATGATGCATGATGAGGGTACCCATTGCCAAACAAAAGCTAAAGAGATGATGTTGTTTTTGAAAGAAATTGAGCTTGAATACTTGGAATTTGCTTACCTTGCTGGTCCTGACTTGTTTTATTTTGTATTGTTGTGCATGGTAAAAGTATGGCACCACGTAGAGAGTTAAGGAGTAGCGCGAGAGCTACGACCCCGGAGGGGAATGTGAATGATGAGCACATTGGTAGTGCTGTGATACCTCCTCCTCCACCTGGTCGTGGTGGTGCGGAGAGGGGAAGAGCTGGAGCTGAGGCAGCTGGTGCTGGAGCTGCAGGACCTGAGGTTGGTCAGGGGCAAGCGATGCCTGACATGTCTGTGCTGGTACAAGCTATTGCGGGTGCGTTTCGGGCAGCAGTAGCTGGAGCTCAAGGAGCTGGGCATCAGGGGGATGCTGGTGCTAGACTACCCTTGGAACGTTTGCGCAGTCTTGGTGGGACTGAGTTTAGGGGTATGTCAGCTGAGAGGTCTGAAGCATGGTTGGAGAGTACCAAGCGTGTCTTGGGGCAGATGAGTTGCACTGATGTGCAGAAGCTGGGATGTGTGGTGTCACTGCTGCAAGGTGATGCTTATACGTGGTGGACGACCACAATCTCTGGGATGGCTGATGCTGATGTTACTTGGACGTTCTTTCAGCATGCGTTCAAGAGGAGATATCTGGGAGTTAGATATCTGGATGAGAAGAAGCGTGAATTCATGTCTCTGACCCAAGGGAACATGAGTGTAGCGGAGTATGAGGTACAGTTCGTACGTCTTAGCCAGTATGCACCGGAGCTGATACCTGATGAGCGCGAGAGGTGCGAAAGGTTCCGTTATGGCTTGGTGACGGAAGTTAAGACCTATATGTTGGCTGCGGAGTATAATGATTTCGATGTGCTGGTTAGTCGGTCCAAAGACATCGAGATGAATCTGAGTTTGTCTGCTAAAGGTGCTGGAGCTAGTTCTGGAAAGAGAGCTGCTGAGTATAGTTCCGGTGGACGGAACAAGAGAGGGCGCGATCAGAGGTTTCAGTCCTCGTCTAAGAGAGGTGGAGGTGCACCTGCTAGGGGTAGCAATGCTAGAGCTGACCCTAGTGCTTGTTGGATCTGCGGTTCGCGTGGTCACTTGAGACGTGACTGTCCTCGTGCTGGGAGGGAGGTGCAAGCTCCTGTGATAGCAGCTGGTTATGAGTGCTGGAACTGTGGTTCAGCTGATCATCTGAGACGTGATTGTCCGAGGATGGCTGGTGGTCAAGAGCGTGCTCCTGTTGTTGCAGCACCGTAGAGAGGTCGTGGGCGCGGCCGTGGTAATTTCCAGAGGCGAGAAGAAGGTGGCCGCGGTGTAGCTCATGTTGTGGCTATTCAACCTGAGGGTGGAGGCCAAGCGAGGGTGTATGCTCAGCGCGAGGGAAGGAATGATGCTGATGTGATTGCAGGTACCTTTACTTTGCAATCCTTGTCATTGCTTTCTTTGATTGATTCTGGATCTACGCATTCATACATTCTTCGTGAGCATGCTGAGTTGCTTGGTTTGCCTGTTGAGTCTTTGGATGTTGGTGTTAGAGTCACTAGTTCTTTTGGTGAAACTGTTGTGACTCGTAAGCTTTATAGAAGGTGTCCTTTGGTTGTTCAAGAGCATGTTTTTCATGTTGATCTTATGGAGTTGCCCTTTTATGGTTTTGATGTGATCCTTGGTATGGATTGGCTTGCTGAGCATCGTGCTGTTGTGGATTGTGAGAATAAGCGGGTTTCGCTTAAGCTTGCGGATGATTATGAAGTGGTGGTGGTTGGTGAGAATGTGAAGTTTCTTGCCAATGTTGTTTCTACCTTGGAGGCGAGCAGGATGCTGAGGCAAGGTTGTGAAGCTTTTCTAGCTTTTGTGATGAATCCTAGTTCGAAGGAGCTGAGGGTGCAAGATATCAGGGTTGTGAAGGAGTTTCCTGATGTTTTTCCTGAAGAGTTGCCTGGTTTACCTCCTAATCGCGAGGTGGAGTTTGGTATTGAGTTGTATGAGAATACCACTCCTGTGTCCATTACTCCCTATAGAATGGCACCTAAAGAGCTGAAGGAGCTGAAGACGCAGTTGCAAGAGCTGCTTGATCGTGGTTTCATCCGGCCGAGTGTTTCGCCTTGGGGTGCTCCTGTCTTGTTTGTGAAGAAGAAAGATGGCACGATGAGGATGTGCATTGATTACCGTCAGCTGAACAAGTTGACTATCAAGAATCGGTATCCTTTGCCGAGGATTGATGATCTCTTTGATCAATTTCGGGGAGCTGCTGTGTTCTCTAAGATTGACTTGAGGTCAGGGTATTATCAGTTGAAGGTGAAGGATGTGGATGTGCCTAAGACAGCTTTCAGGACAAGGTATGGGCATTATGAGTTCCTTGTGATGCCGTTTGGTCTGACAAATGCTCCTGCTGCTTTCATGGACATGATGAATCGTGTTTTTCATGAATACCTGGACAAGTTTGTTGTGGCGTTCATTGATGATATCCTTGTGTACTCGCGTACTGAGGAAGAGCACGAAGAGCATTTGAGGATTGTGTTGCAAGCTTTGTTGGAGAATCAGCTTTATGCTAAGTTGAGCAAGTGTGAGTTTTGGCTTAAAGAGGTTGTTTTTCTTGGGCATGTGGTCTCAGCTGAGGGGATTCGTGTTGATCCTCAGAAGATTGAAGCAGTGATGAACTGGAAAGTTCCTAAGTCTGTTCAGGAGGTTCGTAGTTTCCTTGGTTTGGCAGGATACTACCGGAGGTTTGTAGATGGTTTTTCCAAGATTGCTGCTCCTTTGACGAAGTTGCTGCAGAAAGATGTTAAGTATGAGTGGACAGAAGCGAGGCAGCAAGCTTTTGAGAAGCTGAAGATGGCTTTGATGCAAGCTCCTATCTTGATTCAGCCTGAATCAGGGAAAGAGTTCATAGTCTACAGTGATGCATCCTATGTTGGTTTGGGGTGTGTGCTGATGCATGAGGGTAAGGTTGTGGCTTATGCGTCGCGGCAGTTGAAGGTGCATGAGCGCAATTATCCTACGCATGATATTGAGCTGGCTGCAGTGGTTTTTGCTCTGAAGATCTGGAGGCATTATCTGTATGGTGAGAAGTGTACTGTGTACACGGATCACAAGAGTTTGAGGTATCTGATGTCTCAGAAGGAGTTGAATCTCAGGCAGCGACGTTGGTTGGAGTTGCTCAAGGATTATGATCTGACGATTGAGTATCATCCTGGGAAGGCCAATGTTGTTGCGGATGCCTTGAGTAGAAAGGTAGCTGTTGAGCTGAGAGCTATGTTTGCTAGCTTGAGCATATCGCAGGATGGTGGTCTTGTTGCTGAGGTTGTGAGGTTGCATGGTGTGCCTAAGTCGATCGTGTCGGATAGGGATCCGAGGTTCACATCGCGTTTTTGGCAGTGTTTGCATCAAGCTCTGGGTACAAGGTTGCATTTCAGTACATCCTATCATCCTCAGACGGATGGCCAGTCTGAGCGTGTTATTCAGATTTTGGAGGATATGTTGAGATGCTGCGTGATAGAGTTTCAAGGTTCTTGGGAGAAGCATCTGCCTTTGGTTGAGTTCGCTTACAACAACAGTTATCAGGCGAGTATACAGATGGCACCTTATGAGGCTCTGTATGGGAGGAAGTGTAGGACTCCTCTGTGTTGGGCTGAAACTGGTCAAAAGTTGGTTTCGATGCCTGCTTTGTTGAAAGGGACTACCGAGAAGGTGAAGCTCATTTGTGAGAGGTTGAAGGCTGCTTCTGATCGGCAGAAGTCTTACACGGATTTGAAGCGTAAGGAGTTAGAGTTTGCGGTGGGTGATCGCGTGTTCTTGAAGGTTTTGCCTTGGAAGAAGGTGATGAGGTTTGGTCGGAAGGGTAAGCTGAGCCCTAGATACATTGGACCGTATGAGGTTGTTGAGCGTGTGGGTCCTGTTGCGTATCGGTTGAGGTTACCTCAAGAGCTGGAGAAGATTCATGATGTGTTCCATGTTTCTATGCTCCGGAGGTATAGATCTGATCCTTCGCATGTGTTGCCTGTGGAGGAAGTGGAATTGAATCCGGATTTGACCTATGATGAGGAACCGGTGAAGGTTCTGGATTCAGATAGCAAAGTTCTTCGTGGCAAGACCATTGAGTTGGTGAAGGTGCTGTGGAAGCATCGCGGTGTTGAGGAAGCCACGTGGGAGCGGAAGGAAGATATGCTGAAGCAGTTTCCTTATCTCTTTCCTTCAGGTAAATTTCGAGGACGAAATTTCTTAAGGGGGGGAGAGTTGTAACGCCCCGGTTTTGGGCTTGGAAGTCTTGGGCGTTGACCGGTTGGTCAAAGTGCTGTTCGAATCGTAAGAGGTTAAATTAGGAAAGCCTAGTTCGGGTTGCATAAAAATTATGGAAAAATGTTCTAAAATCATCTTTTATTATAATTAAGTGAACTGTGAAATCAATTTTGGAAAATGAGTTTTGGAAGGGTGACATTTTGGCTAGTGACCAAAATGTAATTTTTGAAAGTTTGGTGGCTATTTTATAAAGGGTTGAAACTTTGAATCTTTAAGGAGCTAATTACCCAAAGGGAGTTTCTCCAGATTTTTCTAAGATATTTTAACCCATAATTCTGATTTTAAAAGAATCAAAAGGAGGGAAAAATCTATTTTGGCCATTTTCTCTTTTAACTACCTATTTTCTCTCTATCTTTTCTCTCAACCCAAACACTTAATTTCCAGAGATTTCAATCTGATTTTCTCACCTAAAATCATTCTTTCAACTCTCAATTGATTGCAAATCATTGTGTCTTCAAATCCTCTTCAATTGCTTCAAGTTTCATCAAGCTTTTCTATTCCAAAAAGAGGAGAAACTCAAGTTTGGAGGTAAGAACGTCCTTCTCCTCTGAACTTCAAGTTCTTTAATGAAATTCCTAAAGTTTTCAATCC
The DNA here is from genome assembly GCA_958450335.1 of Hibiscus tridactylites. Classification (NCBI taxonomy): domain Eukaryota; kingdom Viridiplantae; phylum Streptophyta; class Magnoliopsida; order Malvales; family Malvaceae; genus Hibiscus; species Hibiscus tridactylites. The sequence goes on from OY288288.1 coordinate 38,651,779, forward strand.
TAATTTGATAATTGATTAAAGGTTTTAAGGTTGATTTATGGATCTTGGCTAATTAAGCAAGATCTTGATGATTTCACTTGATTTTCGTTTGATCTGTTAAATCTGTGTTTTGAGAAGTGTTTTTGATGTTAAATGATCATTAAATTGATGTGGAAATGAGTCTTGATTGATGCAATCCCGGATAGGTTGGGTTTCCTAATTTTAGCTTGTGTTTTAAGGTAGCTTTTGTGGTGATCTTGTGGATCTGGTGTTGCTGGAGGTATAAGGATGGTTGTAGGTTGTTTTTAGATGTTAAATGATGTTAATGGAAGTGAGGTTTTGCTGGTTTGTGGCTGGGCTTTGTTTAGAAGTGTTTCGGATGCATTTTCGGTTGTGTTTGGTGGCCGAAAATGGAGGTTTAGTGAGAGCAGCGAGTTTAGATGCTTTCATTGAAGCAATTAATGCATGATGATGCATTAATCCTCTGCTTTAATGTGTTGAAACAGGGGAGGCATCCTTGGATCCAAGAATTGTTGATCCGGAGGCTTGATTTGGTGCTTTGGCTTGAGGCAAAGTGGAAATCGGTGAGTGGATTTGTGAAAATGGTTTTCGGCTTTGAAACCAAGGTTTTGGGAGCTTAGTATAAGTCTAAACAACTTTGCTAAGCTCAAGTGTAAGTTTTCGGATTACTCTCTTAAGTGGTGGCCATGTTTTGATGTAATGTAAAATGATGATTTTGCATGATTTGGTTACTGTTTTGAAAGCATGATTAGGCATGTTAATTGCTGATGTTTTAGCATGATTTATGCTGATGTATTAAGCCATGTGTTGAAGGTGACTCTAGGTAGGAGTACCTTGTTTTATGCATTGTTAAATGATGATTTAATGCTTTGAAATGCATGATGAAATGGCTTGGTTTAAATGCTTTAAAACAGTGGATTATGTGATGTATAAAGTGTGTATTGGCAAGTGATGGTTTGTAAAAGTGAAGGTCACTAAGGTGGTTAAAAGTCCTTGAGTGAGCCTTGTTACCTAAGATCATCAAGGTGGTTAAAAGTCCTTGGATGAATCTTGTTGCGGACACTAAGGTGGTTAAAAGTCCTTAGGTGCTCCTTTCCATGGTGGTTAAAAGTCCATGGGGCCAAGGTGTTTAAAAGTCCTTGGGGCCAAGGTGTTTAAAAGTCCTTGGGGTGATTCAAGCTACGAACACAAAGGTGGTTAAAAGTCCTTGTGTGGTCCTTTCATGGTGTTTAAAAGTCCATGGCCAAGGTGTTTAAAAGTCCTTGGGGCCAAGGTGTTTAAAAGTCCTTGGGGAAAGTTATTGAACTTGATTACATAAATGAAATGTATCACTTGAGCCAATATGACATGTATAGTACATTGAGATGCATGAGATGCATGTTTTAATGTTTATGTTGAAGCATGAGATGCTTGTTTAAATGATATTTGAGGCATGGAATTGCTTGATCTAAAGTATGCTTTGAGCATGTACAATGGTTGATTATAAGCATGTTTTATAAATGGTTTTTAAAGCATTATTGAATGGTTTTAAAAGAGCACTCCTCACTAAGCTTTGGCTTACGCTCTCTCGTTTTCTTGATTCAATAATGCAGAACATTAGAGTACATTGAGGGCAGCAAGAGAAGGCAAGCATACAAGTTCAAGTAAAGCTCAATGTATGGAAGGTTTTGTTAAACATTTTAGCTTTTGGTTGATTTGGCAATGGGGGACCAATGTGTATGTTTTGGGAGGTGTTTGAGACTCCCTATGGATGTTAATTGATTGTTCGAATTGCTGGTTTTTGGATTGAATTTCTATTGCTTGCTTATGAAGGTTTATTGCTTGAATGATAGCTTAAGTAGGAAGCATGCTATATGAATTGGGGCTTTTCACATGTGATGTTTAAATGTTGAAATGTTGATGCAATTGAGGTCCTTGCATGTTGTATGATTAAGTGATATGGTTTGGTGATGTAAATTTGGTGTTCAATGCATGTTTGATGCTGTTTTCGAGTTGTTTCCAGGCAGGGGTATCGATACTCGGGCTTGGGTATCGATACACCTGAGCCAAATATGCATGTTTCTGCCCAGGGGCATCGATACCTCTGAACATGTATCGATACCATATGAATGGTGTATCGATACCGGGGGGAAGGTATCGATACCCTTGCTAGAGTTTGGTTTCTGCCTTCCCCGAGTATCGATACGACACGTGGCGTATCGATACCCGACCGTTAAAATCAGTTAAAAGTATCTTTGGATGTTTCGTTTTGTTTACGTTTTGGTCCTGAATCATGTTTGATCAATTGTATGAGTTTGGATTGTCCGTTTGAGCTGAAATTTCACAGTGAAGCATGAAACCTGACTAATTTCAAGATGGTAACTTTAATTTGAGTTAAGTCCCTTAATTTATCAGAAATTACAATTTGGTCCCTAAAGTTGTAATTTGTTCAATTGGGTCCCTGTATGATCTCTGATGTTTGTGATCTTTTGATATGTTGTTTGTATGATCACAATTAAGGTTAATATGCATCTAGACAAGTCTAAAAAGAAAAAAAAAAGGGTGGTTAATCAATGTTGACTTTCGGGTTGACTTTGGTTTTCCCCGTGTGATCTTCGTAGTTCGGGTCAACCGTCTAGACCGGGCTACGGGGGTTACACTAATGCTTGAAAAGTAAATGAAATGAAACTAACCTAAATGCAATACAGAGGTACCTCGTTAGGGTCCTATTTTGGTGGTGTTGTTCTGGCTGCCTTGTGCTTGATGCCCTGCTTCTTCAGCGAAGAAATGGGTGGGTTAGTGTCATCCACTTCTGGTGGTGGGGATGTTTCGTTCTAGGCGTCCTGGGTAGGCTACTCAGGCTGGTCAACCTCATCATCAATATCGAAAGAATCATTCTTCTCAAAAGGGGTGTTCCACACATGACCTGCTGTGCGCTTTTGGTGAGTCTTAGTCTTAGCCTCGACATTTGGAGTCGGGTGAGGTGATGGTATAGGAGTGTGGTCCATCAATTCCTCATCATTTCTCTTGATGGTGACAGGGTCATCGGCAGGGTCTTCAGTCGGTGGGACCTGCGTTGGTTCCTTTTCTCTTTCTCTTCTTACGTTGGCCTGTGGTGGTATCAATAGGGGCTTTATCTTGATTGGAGGGTTGAGGTTGTGCACGAGCTTTGCTCGCAATTGGGGTTTCTTGTGTGAGAGGAAAATCCTTCTTTATTGCTAGCAATGCATTGAGGAAGAGTGGGAAGTCAACATCAACATGCGGTAACATGTCCTTAAAATAAGAGTTCAGGATAGCATCCCGTTCCTTGACATACTTGAAAAAAGTTGTCAAATCGCTGTGCATCTGGTCCATGTCTTCCATAAGGCGTTTCGTGGTGGCCACCAGTGCATCAATTCTTGCTACAACAAAGGTCCGGGCTCCTCTAGAAACCGTTTCTACTGGGGCATCCTCGTCAAATCCCCTTAGGCTAGGAATCTTGTAATACCTCAAATCCTAGCCTAGTAGAAACATGATGTAAATAGAAAAAAGAGAAAAATGGTAATGTTGTGTAAGAACATGAAACGCACACACACATACACACACACATATATAAATACATTCGGTGGAACAATATAACTATGTAATTTTATAAGTATATATGTGTAATATATATAAAATAGAAGATGATAATTATAATTAAAAGAATAAATAATATAATATAATTAAACATGGTGAAATCATTATTGGAAATACATGGTAAAGGGTAAAGCCATGGGTCCCTTTCTTAAGTGATAACCGGTGAGTTAAGGGTAAACATGTGTAATCCACTTCGATTCACCATCATCTTTTCTATCATTTCCACCGACCCAAAAGTGAGGGAGGAGGGGAACAAAATTATGGAGAAAAATTGAGAACAAAACACAAGGTTGTTGCTGGAAAATTCAGTTAGAAAGATAGAGTTCATGCATGTAACCTAGAATTCATGTAAGTACGCTACCCGATTGATTCTTATATGTTTATCATTGTTTTGATGAATTCTAGGTTGTTTATTGCTGGAAAATTATGATTAGATGCTCGATTTTTCATATGAATTGCTGGGTTTGTTATTGAATTGAATTTAAACTAAAATTACAAAGTATAAACATGTTAGAACACCAAACCTGCCCAGATTCGTACATGTAGAACAACCTGTAGAAATCTATGTTTTTGAACATGTTAGAGGCAAAACTGGAAATATTTATATCGGAATAAGTTGTAGGAAATTGAATTTACTATAGAGTAGAGGTCTTGGAAGCATGAAAATGTTCATAGGATTTCTGGAAAATGAATTAGAATAAAACTGGTCACGTTTGGATCTCAATTGGTTATTAGGGACTGTTTTAGATTAAATATAAAATATTAGTACTCAAATGAACAAAATGAAGGCTGGAAATTACACCTAAATAACAGGGAAAACAATGGTAAAAAGGGGTAAAATAAACTAGTAAGGTTCCTAAGTTGAAAAGATCACTAAAGTGGGTTAAAACACAAGATCGACAAATTTGATCACGGAAAATCACCTAACTTTGAACATTAAACTGTATTGATGTAGAAATGATAAAAATATGTTCTTTACATGGTTAGAAAGCAGGTTGAATAATATTTCTAGGGATGCATATTAATTGAAAATCCTATGTGTATACTAAACGTTATTGGCAAAATACTAAACGGTGTCCAAACAGCTTGAAATAGGGCAATTTAGTGTATAATGTGAATGTACCTACTTATACGTGTTAAAGGGATGATTTTTAATGATGTGTTTGTGTTGTTTATACATGTAATGGTAGACCAAGAGATAGAAGAAGTTTGTGAGGACATCATGGCTGAGCAAACAAAGGAAAGAAACAAGGGGATTAGCATTCAAGATTAGCTTGGAGTTCTTGTGAGTGTAGCTATCAATAGGGTTGGAACTTAGGTCCTAAGAAAGCTTGATTATGATTCTATGTTATCTAGTTGTTGCTATGAAAATGGACTTAAAATATATTTGGTAATTAACTAAGGGAAGAATGGTATATACTAAGCTTGATAAATGTATAATATGTATTAGACCTTGTATGATTATATGATGCTATGACATAATTAATGCCTTAAATGTCGTGACATGTTTAAGGCCTTGAATGCCATGACATGTTTAATACCTTGAAAGCTTAGATTGGCTACTTTATGAATCATGCTTAAAGAATGATATATTGTGATAATGAACTAAGGTTCACTTCCCTAAGGGCTCCCTGATCTTGTTAAATGTCTAATGACATCTTGGATAAGCTTGAAATGTTCCTTGAACATGCCTTGATTCTTGCCTTGTTTATCACATGGAACTTGATAAATTAACACCAAACTAATGATGCCTTGGTAGCTAGTGAGTCATGGGTAGGATGGCATGCCATAGAGTCTTGAGCTCATTTGTGTTGGGTGGTCTACGGACCGAGCTAAGGCCCTTAATTGGTGATAGTAGGAGGGATGTGTGTGTTATGGTCATTGGCGACAGTAGGAGGGATATGACTAGCACTACAGTGCATCTTGATTTGGTGATAGTTTGGTTGGTGACTCGATTACCTAGACTTGACTACATAGCAAGGCCTAAATTTGAATTGATTATCTAATTTTGCTATAGCAAAGCCTGGATATCCATGAAATGAAACCTGACTTGAATTTGATTGTATAATTTTGTTATTGTAAAATTTGCTATCGCATATAAATGAAATGAATCTTGAATCAATTGCTTAAACTTGTGATATGCCATGAAATTTGAGATGTTTCCTTGAATCCATGATCTTGATGATAATATGTAATGTTGGCTTGGAATTGACTAGTGATATGTATGCACATGAACTTGAAATGCCATGGCTATGGATTTGAGTAACTATATGAAATTATATAATGCTCTACGTGATCTAGACTAATCGAATATCTTGTATTCTTTTATAGGCTTGATCTTCATGAACCTAGCTAGGTCTCTTTTGAATAAGATACACTTGAAAACTTAAATGAACTTGCCTAGCTTAGGCTGCTACCTCACTAAGTACTTAACCGTACTTATCACTCTCCTTTTCATTCTTCCCAAAATTAAGGTTAATAGAATTCAAGCTACGCTGAGTTGGAGGCAAGGCAAGACAAGCTAAAGCACAAGTATGGTTATGACTTTTTGTATACTCCTAGTTGTTGGCCATAGTCTTGTATCTAGATTTCATATTCATGCATTTAGGGAAGGCTATGTATATATATTTCATATGATATGGCATGTATAACAGGCTATCTGACTTGTTTGGTAGCCTAGTTGATCTAGGTATTATGCTATGGTATATGGGCATGGATCGCTTTATGCTGCGATATATGATGTCTTGAAAGCCTTGATGATTGATAGTTGTTTTGATTTGTGCTTTGATTGCTTGTCATGATTTATGAATGATGAATGCTTACTTGCTACAACATAGTATTGTTATGCTTAGATGATATTGTAAATGTTGTATCATGTTTTGATGTTTTCGTTTAAATTGATTAGTTGAGTTAAGAATTCTAGGGTCTAATATCCGGTTTCCTTTGGCATTTGAATGGTTAGTTTAGTCATGTACATGTTGTTCAAATGATGCTATAGCAATTATTGTTTCATGATGATATGTTTTGGCAAATATGTTTAATGTTCGTATGTTATAGCAATTATTGTTTCTTGATGATATGCTGTTGCAAATATGTTTGATGTTCGTATGTTATAGCAATTATTGTTTCATGATTATATGCTATAGAAATTATGTTTAATGTTTGTATGTTATAGCAAATATGTCTAATTATTATATGTTATGGTTTGATTGCAATATGATACATGATGATTGTTTGATTAGAAGTCCGACTTACCTATTAGGGGTAAGTTAGGCAAAAGTTTTTGTTGGTTCATATTTTTCCTTGCTTGAGTAATGCTTCTTATCCAGTTTACGACTAAACCGGGTGAGGGGTTTTACATTTATTGGTAACAGAGCTTCGATTTAGTTGATCCTCGGACTAAACTGGACCTATTGCATCATATATGAATTAATTGGCCACCTAGGAGTTGTATATGTTCGATTAAGCTTGTCACTTGCCTAACCAACTCTCCCTTGATTTTCAATATAGAATCATGTCCGAAACAAGAATAGAGAGGGACGATGAAAGTCCCGTAGAGTCCTCCAACGAGGGCGAGAGTGTTCGAATAGCCCAAGGACCATTGAACGCTCGTAAGGGTAAAGAATGAGAGCAAGAAGCTCCAAGGAATAACGAACCAGAAACGATAGCTCCTGTCACCAATCTGGTGCAACAAGTATGCCTTGAAAGCATTAAAGAAGTGTTCGATCAACTTTCTATGTCCTTAAAACGAGACTCCCCTGCTCCAGTACCTGCTCCTACACCATCTAGGGCTCCTATCGACAAGCTCGCTCAACACCGGGCCTACACTTTCACTGGTTCTGCCGAGGTGAATCCTGAAGTTGTTGAATATTGGCTAGATGCCACTCCTCGGATTCTCACTAAACAACTCTCTTGTTCAGACGAACACAAACTCAAATGTGCCGTCGCACTACTTGCGGACGAAGCACTAAGTTGGTGGGAAACCACTACTCTAACTATTCCTCTAGAAAAAGTCACTTGGAAATTCTTTCTCGACGAGTTCAAAAAGAAATAAATCAGTGATCAATATCTCCCTGAACGTCAGAAGCGGTTCTTATATTTGAAACAAGCCGGGACACCTATCAAACAATATGCGAGTGAATTTTGCAAGTACTGCAAGTACGAGTCCGAGTATATCAAAACCGAGGCGAATAAGTGCAAGATGATTATCGATGGTCTTAACGATGAAATCAGCTCTATTTTCACAGCCCTTGAGATCTCGGATTTTCAAAGCCTTGTCAACCGAGCTATTGCCACCGAAGCCAAGATGAGAGCTTTAGAGAAACGCAAGCACAATCAATCCCAGAAAGACAAGCGGTCGAGGCAAGATGATCAACCACAATGGTAGTCCAAAAAGCCTAAGTACTCGGATGGAAATACTTCGAGTCATACTCACTTCCAAAAGAGTAATTATATACCAAAACCCCAGTCGGTAATCAAGTCTTCAGCCCCAAAAATGTCTGTTGATAGTACGAGTAATATGGGCAAAGCTTCACAAGCTCCTACTTGAAAATTATGTCAAAAACATCACTCGGGTCAATGTAGGACCAAATCCAATCTGTGTTATCTTTGCGGAGGATCTAATCACTACATCAAGGATTGTGCGCAGAATCCAAACAAGCTTCCTACTCGATCTCCAGTGGTTGCTAGTTTAGCACCAAATGTTTGAAATAAAGCTCCCCAACCTATTCACTCTTGAAATCAGGGTAAAGGTAGAAGACCATCCTTGGCCACCACACACCAAGAATCTTGAGCTCCGGCTCGTATTTACCACATCCGAGGAAGAGAGGAGGAAGAAGCTCCCGATGTAATTGCTGGTACAATCGAGTTAAACTCAATTCCTGCTTATGCTTTGATTGATTCAGGATCTACCCACTCGTTCATATACTCTGCCATGTTGTTAAAAGCAAACTTGAAACTTGAAACTGTAGATTCTAGCTTGATAGTGTCAAACTCAATATAAGACTTAATGAATATAAACTTTGTTTGTAAATACACTCATCTGACTATTCGAAATGTAGCATTCCCTATTAATCTTTATGTGTCACCAAACTGTGAGTTCGATCTAGTATTAGGACTAGATTGGTTGGGAAAACACGAAACCTGGTTAGATTGCCAAAATAGGATATTATATTTACATGGTTTAGGAAAATAATCAATCCTGTTAATAGACAAGAAACCGACATCTATCTTCGCCACTATGGCATTACAAGATGAAATTGATTTTGGCTTACCTTGTATGCCCGTTGTTTCTGAATACATTGATGTTTTTCCTGAGGAATTTCCTGGTCTTCCTCCAATTCGAGAAGTGGGATTCAGAATTGAAGTTCAATCTGGAACGAATCCGGTGTCCATTACGCCCTATCATATGTCACCCGTTTAGCTAAAAGAACTCAAGAAGAAAATTTAGGAACTAGAGGACAAGGGATTCATCTGACCTAGCATATCCCCCTGGGGTGCTCCTGTCCTGTTCGTGAAAAAGAAAGACGAAATGATGCAGCTTTGCATCGATTACCGACAATTGAATAAAGTGACGATAAAAAACAAGTACCCTTTGCCTAGGATCAAAGACTTGTTTGATCAACTCAAGAATGTTGCCTTGCTCTCCAAGATCGATCTTCAGTCAGGTTACTATTAAATGAGGGTGTAAGATGATGATGTGACCAAAATAGCCTTTCAAACTCGTTACGACCATTACAAGTTTCTTGTGATGCCATTTGGGTTAACGAATGCCCCTGCTACATTCATGGACCTAATGAATCGAGTTTTCAAGCCTTATATCGACAAGTTTGTGGTTGTCTTCATAGATGATATTCTTGTCTATTTCCCGAACAAGGAGGAACATGCTAAACACCTCTGAAAAGTGCTCCAAACACTCCGAGAACGTTAATTTTTTGCCAAGTTCACTAAATGCAAATTTTGGCTATTGGAAGTTTCATTCCTCGGACATGTTATCTCAGCTGAAGGAATCAAAGTCGACTCCAAGAAAGTTCAAACTATTCTATATTGGAGACCTCCGAGAAATGTGAGCGAGGTCCGAAGTTTCCTCGGTTTAGCTGGGTACTACCGAAGATTTGTTAAAGGATTCTCAATGATTTCTACGTCGTTAACCAAACTTCTTAGGAAAGATGAAGCTTTCGAGTGGTCGGAAAGGCATCAACGGAGTTTCGACCAACTCAAACATGCCTTGACTCATGCCCTGGTTCTTATCCAACAAGAATCGGGAAAAGAATTCACCGTATATAGCGATGCATCACACTCGGGCCTCGGGTCTGTCTTGATGCAAGAAGGCAAAGTGATCACGTATGCATCTCGACAATTGAAACCTCACGAGCTAAACTATCCCACTCACGATCTCGAATTAGCGGCCATTGTGTTCACGCTAAAAATCTAGAGACATTACTTGTACGGTGAGAAGTGCAAACTGTTTACCGATCACAAGAGTCTCAAATACATCATGAGTCAGAAAGATTTGAATTTGAGACAAAGAAGATGGCTTGAACGACTCAAAGATTGCGATCTGATTATCGACTATCATCCGGGTAAAGCAAATGTGGTTGTCGATGCCCTTAGTCGAAAATCGTACTCGGGTAACTTCTTGAAATCAAATCCTAGTGAATTTCATTTGAAATACATCTTTCTTGTTACACATGTAACCATTCGAATTCTCCCTAAATAGCCTTGTTCGAATTCTTGTAGCTTCCATGGCTATCAATGCACATTTTCGTTTATTCAAGAAATGGGGATTCTTGTTCGAGCTACAAGTGCAATCTAGCATAATTCCGAGAATTAAAGAATTGTAACAAGTCGATCCCGATCTTCAAAAGATCATTTTGAAGCTTGGTTCCGAGCCTAATCATGATATCTCCCTAAAGTCGAATGGACTCCTCTATTTCTGAGATAGAGTATGTATTCTTGATAACAATGATCCGAAACGAGAGATGTTACAAGAAGCTCATCAAGCTACGTTCTCAATACACCAGGGATCGGTCAAAATGTATAATGACTTGAAATCCTTGTACTGGTGGCCAGGCATGAAGTCGGCTATCACTGAATTTGTGTCCAAGTGCCTAATGTGCCAACGAGTCAAAGCCGAGCACAAAGTCCCTACAGGATTACTTCAACCGATCGAGTTACCGCAATGGAAGTGGGATCAGATTACTGTGGATTTCGTAACTGGTCTTCCTTGCACTCTAAGAAAGAATGATGTCATGTGGGTGATCGTCGATAGATTCACAAAATCAACTCATTTTCTCCCTCTTTGAATGAGCCTGAGCTTGGATACTTTAGCCGAGCTATACACCCGAGAAGTGATTCAGCTACATGGTGTACCAACCTCGATAATTTCCGATAGAGATCCTAGATTTTCATCTCGGTTTTGGAGATCTTTACAACGAGCTCTGGGAACCAAACTAAATATGAGCACTGCATTTCATCCACAAACTGATGGAAAATCGGAACGGGTAATACAAGTACTCGAAGATATGTTACATGCTTGTGTGATCGACCTTAGTAAGAATTGGGAGAAATCTCTACCACTCGTAGAGTTCTCCTACAACAACAATTACCAAATGTCGATCCAAATGGCCTCGTATGAAGCGTTGTACGGGAGAAGATGTAGAACACCCTTGTGTTGGTCGGAATTGAGTGAAAACAAAGTCTTGGGACCTCAATTGTTACAGGAGATGGAAGAACAAGTTCGATTGATTCATAATCGACTGAAAGAAGCCTTCGATAGACAAAAGGCGTATGCTGACTTGAAATGGAGGGACATCCAACACAATGTTGCAGATAAAGTCTTTCTAAAAGAGTCACCTTGGAAGAAAGTCTTTATATTTGGGAAGAAAGGAAAGCTTAGCCCTCGTTTCATCAGACCTTTCGAAGTTACTAAAAGGATAGGTACAATAGCTTATCGACTAGAACTCCCCAGTGAGTTTGATAATATCCACAATGTCTTCCATGTTTCTATGTTGCGGAAATATCGATCTCATCCATCTCACGTTCTTGAACCCGAAGAAGTCGAACTAAATCTTGATCTATCATATGAAGAGGAACCAATCCGAATTCTTGACCACGATATCAGAAAGCTTAGAAACAAAACCGTTCACCTCCTGAAAGTCCTTTGGAGGAATCACAAAGTTGAAGAAGCGACATGGGAACCGGAAACAACGATGAGGAAACAATACCCTCATATATTCACGTTACGTAAATTCGAGGACGCATTTATTTTTAAGCGGGGAGGAATTGTAAAACCCCAAATCCTTGCCTAGTAGAAAACATGATTTAAATAGAAAAAAAGAAAAAATGGTAATGTAGTGTAAGAATAGGAAACATATATATATATATATATATATATATATATATATATATATATATATATATATATATATATATACATACATAAATAAATACATTCGGTGGAACAATATAATTATGTAATATTATATGTATATATGTTTAATATATATAAAATAGAAGATGATAATTATAATTAAAAGAATAAATAATATAATATAATTAAGCATGGTGGAATCATAAGTGGAAATACATGGTAAAGGGTAAAGCCAAATGTCCCTTTTTTAAGTGATAATCGGTGTGTGTAATCCACTTTGATTCACCATCATCTTCTCTAGCATTTCCACCGACCCAAAAGTGAGAGAAGAGGGAACAAATTCCGGGAGAAAAATTGAGAAGAAAACACAAGGTTGCTGGAAAATTCAGTTAGAAAGATAGGGTTCATGCATGTAACCTAGAATTCATGTAAGTACGCTACCTTGCTACCCGATTGATTCTAATATGTTTATCATTGTTTTGATGAATTCTGGGTTGTTTATTGTTGGAATATTATGATTAGATGCTAAATTTTTCATATGAATTGCTGGGTTTGTGATTGACTTGAATTTAAACTGAAATTACAAAGTAGAAACAGGTTAAACACCAAACCTCCCAAGATTCGTACATGTAGAACAACCTGTAGAAATCTGCGTTTTTGAACATGTTAGAGGCAAAATTGGAAATATTTCTACAGAACAAAGTTTTAGGAAATTGAATTTACTATGGGATAGTTGTCTTGGAAGCATGAAAATGTTCATAGGATTGCTTGAAAATGAATTAGAACAAAACTGATCATGTTTGGAACTCAATTGGTGATTAGGGACTGTTTTAGATTAAATATAAAATGTTAGTACTCAAATGAATAAAATGAAAACTGGAAATGACACCTAAATAACAGGAAAAAAATATGGTAAAAAGGGATAAAATAAACTAGTAAGGGTCCTAAGTTGAAAAGATCACTAAATTGGGTTAAAACACAAGATCGTCTTATTTGATCATGGAAATGCAATTAACGTCGAACATTAAACTGTATTGAATTATAAATGATAAAAATATGTGCTATACATGGTTAGATAGCTGGTTGAATAAGCTTTCTAGGGATGCAAATTAATTGAAAATTCGACGTGTATATTAAAAGTTATTGGCAAAATACTGAAGGGTGTTCAAACTGCCTGAAATAGAGCAGTTTAGTGTATAATGTGAATGTACCTACTTATATGTGTTAAAGGGATGATTTTTAATGATGTATTTGTGTTGTTTATACATGTAATTGTAGACCGTGAGATAGAAGAAGCTTGTGAGGGAATCAAGGCTGGGCAAACAAAGGAAAGAAACAAGGGGATTAGCATTCAAGATTAGCTTGGAGTTCTTGTGAGTGTAGCTATCAATAGGGTTGGGACTTAGGTCCTAACCAAGCTTGATTATGATTCTATGTTATCTTGTTGTTGCTATGAAAATGGACTTAAAATATATTTGGTAATTAACTAAGGGAAGAATGGTATATACTAAGCTTGATAAATGTATAATATGTACTAGACCTTGTATGATTACATGATGCTATGACATGTTTAATTCCTTAAATGTCGTGACATGTTTAATGCCTTGAATGCCATGACATATTTAATACCTTGAAAGCCTAGATTTCCTACTTTATGAATCATACCTAAAGAATGATATATTGTGATAATGAACTAAGGTTCACTCGCCTAAAGGCTCACTAATCTTGTTAAATGTCTAATGTTATCTTGGATAAGCTTGAAATGTTCCTTGAATATGCCTTGATTCTTGCCTTGTTTATGACATGTATCTTGATAAATGAACACCAAACTAAATGATGCCTTGTTAGCTAGTGAGTCATAAGTAGGATGGCATGCCATAGAGTCTTGAGCTCATTTGTGTTGGGTGGTCTACGGACCGAGCTAAGGCCCTTAATTGGTGATAGTAGGAGGGATGTGTGTGTTATGGTCATTGGCGACAATAGGAGGGATATGACTAGCACTACGGTGCATCTTTATTTGGTGATAGTTTGGTTGGTGACTCGATTACCTATACTTGACTACATAGCAAGGCCTAAACTTGAATTGATTATCTAATTTTGCTACAGCAAAGCCTGGATATCCATGAAATGAAATTTGACTTGAATTTGATTGTATAATCTTGTTATTGTAAAATTTGCTATCGCATATAAATGAAATGAATCTTGAATCAATTGCTTAAACTTGTGATATGCCATGAAATTTGAGAGGTTTCCTTGAATCCATGATCTTGATGATAATATGTAATGTTGGCTTGGAATTGACTTGTGATATGTATGCACATGAACTTGAAATACTATGGCTATGGATTTGAGTAAGTATATGAAATGATATAATGCTCTACATGATCTAGACTAATCGAATGTCTGGTATTCTTGTATAGGCTTAATCTTCATGAACCTAGCTAGGTATTCTTTAAATAAGATACACTTGAAAACTTAAATGAACTTGCCTAGGTTAGGCTGCTACCTCACTAAGTACTTAACCGTACTTATCACTCTCCTTTTCATTCTTCTCAAAATACAAGTTAATAGATTGCAAGCTACGCTGAGTTGGAGGCAAGGCAAGACAAGCTAATGCTCAAATATGGTTATGACTTTTTGTATACTCCTAGTTGGTGGCCATAGTCTTGTATCTAGATTTAATGTTCATGCACTTTGAGCCTAGGAAAGGCTATGTATATATATTTGATATGATATGGCATGTATAACTGGTTATGTGACTTGTTTGGTAGCCTAGTTGATCTAGGTATTATGCTATGGTATATGAGCATGGATGGTTTAATGCTACGATATATGATGTCTTGAAAGCCTTGATGATTGATAGTTGTTTTGATTTGTGCTTTGATTGCCTGTCATGATTTAAGAATGATGAGTGCTTACTTGCTGTAACATAGTATTGTTATGCTAAGATGATATTGTAAATGCTATAACATGTTTTGATGTATTCGTTTAAATTGATTAGCTGATTTAAGAATTCAAGGGTCTAATATCTGGTTTGCTTTGGCATTTGAATGGTTAGTTTAGTCATGTACATGTTCAAATGATGCTATAGCAAATATTGTTTCGTGATGATATGTTTTGGCAAATATGTTTAATGTTCGTATGTTATAGCAATTATGGTTTCACGATTATATGATATGGCAATTATGTTTAATGTTTGTATGTTATAGCAAATATGTTTAATGATTATATATTATGGTTTGATTGCAATATGATACGTGATGATTGTTTGATTGGAAGTCTGACTTACCTATTATGGGTAAGTTAAGCAAAAGTTTTTGTTGGTTCATGTTTTCCCTTGCTTGAGTAACGCTTCTTATTCGGTTTACGACTAAACCGGGTGAGGGGTGTTACAAATATGGTCTAGAGTGATTGCATTCTTGCCCGTATCCACCTCATCCAACATTGGGTCTTCAAACACTTCCTTTTTCCGGAACATGACTGTGATCAAGTTTAGAAAGATCAAAGGACTAGACTTCCTCTTTAAGCTTGAGTAGACTTCATCTACTATAGTTTGCCCCACATCTATCGGACGCCCATTAAGGATGGAGTGCAACATGAGCAGTCTGGTTATGTGCACCGTGGTGTGGTGGGACGTGGGCATCAAGCGGGTCTTAACATAGTGAATCCACATCTTGGCTTCTAGCTTGAGGCGCGCTCATTCCACAGACTTGTTTGAGGATTTTAGCTTAGTGTTAGCGAAACAAAGGTCTTCCAAGACCTCTTGAATTGTTTGGGCGTCAACGGTCTCAGCAAAAGGAGTATGTTGGTCCACTACGTTCTTTAGACAATAAAATTTGTTGATTATCGCGACGGTGAACTTTATCTGGTCGCCTCTCACATATACTCCCGATTGTATAGGGCTTGTGAGGTGCACATAAAACTCCTTCACCAGTGGCACACAAATGTCCCCTGAGTGTTTGACGAAGGTCTCCCAGTCGTGCTTGGCTATGACATCCATTACCTCTTTGTTGATGTCGACATCCTCATCAGTAGGGAACTTCAAACCTTGCTCAGGAAATACCTTTCTTTCCCTGAGAAGTTGGAAACGATCATTGGTCGCGTTGTCGAAAAATTTCTTGATTTCAATGGGAGGTTGGGTTCGAGCACTACTGGACGTGCCTTTAACATTCTTGTAACGGACCATGTTTGCAAGAAAAAGATAGGGATATTTTTGGTTCGATTTTAGAGATTTTCTTGTGGGTCAAAGGATATGAAAGAGATGAAAGATGAAGAAGTTTGGCTTTAATGGGGGTTTTGGTTGTCGAAGAAGATGAAGGGAGGGGAAGTTATGGTTTAAGGTAGGAAAGAATTAAAAGAAACAAAAAACAATTATGAGGAGGGAAGTTGAGTGGAAAGAAACTGACACAAGCAAAGGAGATAAAGAAGGTGATGTGGCAGTTGTGAGGCGTGGGGAAAAGTTGTGATATAATGGGGAGTTAATGTAGGGTAAAAAGGAGGTGACAAAATCTGAAAAAGTGATGATTGTATAGGGTTTTAAAGGTTTTAAAAGGAATAAAAATCCCCCATTTTGCTTCTTTAATGCCCCACTGAACTTGGAAAAATATTTGGCTTTATTCCACTTTCCCTCAAATATGATAAAACAAAACTCTATCTCTAATATGAAAAAGCTTGTCTCCTTAAATCAAGCCTTAGCATGCCACCTGCAACTCTAGGGGTAATTCTCACATGAGATAAAAACAAAACAAAAGCATAAAATAAAATAAAACAAAGAGCAATTAAAATAAAGGATGAAAGTACGACTAATAAAAAGACAAACTTATAAATAGCAAAACATTAAAATGCTATAGCAAAATTAAAAAAAGTGGGGGTGTAAACTCTCAAGTGTCATGAAGGAGCAAGGATGACTTGTATCGCAAGATATGAGCTCCATTGTAGACCTTCAATCGTTGGCCATTAACCTTGAAGATGGAATCATCGTCTAGGTTCTTGATTTCCACTGCACCGCAGGGATAGACCTTGTGCACTAAGAAGGGGCCTAACCATCGAGACTTCATCTTTCTAGGAAAGAGCTTGAGCCTTGAGTTATAGAGAAGCACTTGTTGACCTTCTGAAAAATGTCATGGCAAAAGATGCTTATCATGCCACTTTTTTGTCTTCTCCTTGTACAACAGTGCATTTTCATAAGCATGGGCTCTGGACTCTTCCATCTCGTTAAGATCCAACAACCATCTTTCTCTAGCTAGCTGGGCATCCATGTTGAGCTTCTTGATGGCCCAATAAGCCTTGTGTTCAAGCTCGACGGGAAGATGACATGTCTTTCCATTGACAAGCTTGAATGTGGACATTCTTAAGGGTATCTTGAAAGTTGTGCGATAGGCCCACAGAGCCTCATCAAGCCTTGGAGACCAGTCTTTTCTCTTGGGATTGACTACCTTTTCAAGTATTTGCTTTATCTCTCATTTGGAGATCTCATCTTGTAAATTGGTCTGGGGGTGATATGTCGTAGCAATTTTGTGTCTCGCCTCGTATCATTGTAATGCCTTGGCAATCAACTTATTGTCAATGTGAGTTCCCCCATCATTGATGATGGCTCATGCTGCCCCAAACATTGTGAAGATGTTCTTGTGAAGGAACTTCAAAATGGTCTTGGAGTCATTCTTTGGAGTGGCCACTGCTTCGGCCCATTTTGACACATAGTCCACTGCCAACAAGATGTAGAGATCCCCAAATAATGAAGGGAATGGTCCCATGAAATCTATTCCCCATACATCAAAGAGTTCCACTTCCAAGGTTCCTTGCAAAGAAATTTCATGCCTTTGAGAAATATTTCCTATTCGTTGGCATCTATCGCAAGTTTTGCAAAATTCATGTGCATCCTTGAAGAGTGTGGGCTGATAAAACCCTAATTTGAGGACCCTTGCAGCAATCCTAGCTCCTCCAAAATGTCCTCCATACAATGACACGTGGCAATGGAAAAGGATCTCCTTTTTCTCCTCTTCAGGGACACACCTTCTTGTTATTTGGTCAGCACATTGCTTGAACAAATAAGGTTCATCCCAAAAGTAGAATCTCACATCCTGCTTGACCTTCTTCCTACCCTAGCTATTCAAATTAGGAGGCAAAATACCACTAACGAGAAAGTTAACAATATCAACATACCACAAAATTGCTGTAGCATATAATATTTTTTCATCACTGAATTCCTTCTTAATTTCTTGTCCATCATTGTTTTCAGCCTTATTTTCTAGCCTAGAGAGATGATCAGCCACTTGGTTTTGGCAACCCTTTACGTCTCTAACTTCTAGGTCAAATTCTTGCAAGAGAAGCATTCACCTAATAAGTCTAGGTTTAGCATCCTTTTTAGTCACTAGGTACTTAATAGCTGAGTGATCGGTGTGAACAATGACCTTAGTTCCTATCAAGTATGCTCTAAACTTATCAAAGGCAAACAAAATAGACAATAATTCTTTTTCAGTAGTGGTGTAGTTGATTTGTGCATCATTTAAGGTACGAATAGCATAGTAAATAACATGAAAGAGCTTACCTTGGCGTTTCCCTAGTGCTGCCCCCACTGCATAGTCACTTGCATCACACATAAGATCAAATGGTGAGGACCAATCTGGTGGAACAATGATGGGTGTTGAGATAAGTTTCTCCTTCAGTTCCTTGAATGCGCTGTGGCAATCATCATCAAATATGAAGAGTTGGTTTTGCTGTAGCAAAGTGCATAATGGTTTGGTGATCTTGGAGAAGTCCTTGATGAACCTCCTATAGAAGCTTGCATGGCCCAAGATGCTCCTAATGCCCTTCATAGTGGTAAGGGGTAGATTCTCGATCACATCAACCTTTTCCTTGTCCACCTCTATGCCTTTCTTCGATATCTTGTGCCCCAAAACAGTCCATTCGATCACCACAAAATGGCACTTCTCCCAATTAAGAACCAAGTCGTCTTCTTCACACCTCTTGAGTACCTTTTCCAAGTTGCCCAAGCATGACTCAAATTCATTTCCGAAGACTGAAAAGTCATCCTTGAAGATCACCAAGAACTCTTCTACCATGTCCAAGAAAATGGCCAGCATACATCTCTGAAAAGTGGCTAGAGCGTTGCAAAGTCCAAAGGGCATCCTTCTAAAGGCATAAGTACCGTAGGGGCATGTGAAAGTTGTCTTCTCTTGATCTTCTGGTGCTATAGCAATCTAGTTGAACCCTGAGTATCCATCGAGGAAACAATAGAAGGATTTGCCCACCAACCAATCTAGCATTTGGTCGATGAATAGGAGGGGGAAATGGCCCATCTTGGTTGCTTTGTTGAGCTTCCTATAGTCCATGCATATCCTCCACCCCGCTATTGTTCTTTTTGGTAACAATTCATTGTCCTCATTGCTTACCACGATCATACCTCCCTTCTTGGTTACACATTGTACCAGGCTAACTCATGAACTGTTGGATATTGGGTAGATAACACCAGCATCGAGCCACTTGATTATCTCCTTCATTACCACCTTCTTCATGACTGGATTAAGCCTTCTTTGGAGTTCGACCCAGTTGTTGTGACAATCATCAAGAAAAATATTGTGCATTCAATTAGTAGGACTTATGCCATTCAAGTCAGCCATAGTCCAACCTAGAGCTTTTTTGTAACCCCCTCGTCCCGGTTTGGCCGGATGACCGGTCCGAGTAGGCCACACGGGGAAAACTGAAGCGAAACCCGTTAAGGTTCCCCCTCAGTTAGTAACCCTAAATTTTTTTCTTTTAATTTAATCTTCTCTAATGGCACATTTAAATCCTATGTGATCATAACAGTGAAATAAAATGAGAAAGACACTCAACTGGACACAGAACGACAATTAAATAGTCCAATTTTAATCCATTAAATAGGCCGTTTCGAAACACCATTGAAGCATATCGAAAAGCCTTGATCTGGTCAACTGCCCCAAGCCCACACGAGAAGGCCGTATCAGAATGGAGGTCAACCGTTCCGAAACACCCTTAACGCTCAACTTCTCGTGGTCAACGAGATATTGACCGTTCTGAAACCCTTAGACCCGTTTCGAAACGCCTTCATCTCAGCAATTTCTCAGATTTCCAGTAGCCAAAGTGTTCCGATACTCGTTTCGGAACATGGGTTCACAGTGGCCAAACCGTATCGAAATGAGTTCCGAAACGGGGTCTCTGAAGCCTTACCCGTTCTGAAACAACTCAGCCCGTTTCGAAACACTGGCTGTCTGTAACCTTCAAAAACCAGATTTAAACATTTCTCAACAACTCTAAAGGCCTTAAACGACCCCAAGAAGCACTCAACACATACAAATATGAACTAGAGGCATGGACCCTATGTCAAAACATGCTCAAACACACAAGGCATAAGATGAAGCATCCATTCATGGCATTTACACAAAAGGCAACATTTCACATAAGGACATGCTTAAGGACTCGAAAGCCAAATGGCAATTCATCACAATAAGGTTTACATGTCATCCAAAAGCAACTTAAACATTCATAGAGCATGTCATCATGCAAGCATTCTACAAGACATATCATGTTTTACAATCAAAGTCAATTCATGAACATCAAACACACATATGAGTCATACATCGCTCATACATAAAACACTCTTGCAACATTGCTAAGCTACCACATTAATTGCTAAACCGTACTTGAGCAACAAAAACTTGGAAAGCCCCTTCGCCTTGCTCCGTGCTAACACCACGCTAATGATCTGCTTTGTTGAAAATGAGAGCGTAAGCTAGAAGCTCAGTGAAGATGCTCTACAATCGAAAACATCAACAATGCAGGGTTCAAGCATGCAAATCCTTTACTTCACATACAATATACATAGGTAATAAACAAGTCAACCTAGCTAGTCTTTCAAGAGTCATAATATGGCATCTCACATCATACTAAGCTCAAACATCATATATCAACATCATAACATCATAATTACAAGAACAAGTTCAATTGGCCACTATTAGTTTACCCGGATGTGCGGATTTAATCTCAACAACAACATTACCTCGGTGGGATTACACTCATCACCAGACCTTGCATGGGCGGGATTCCACTCATCACCACATGCCCTACGGATGGGATTCCACTCATCATCACGTAGAATATATATAAATTTCCGGTGGAATATTACATCACCGTACTCCTCCTTGATGACTCAACGCCATCAAGGCCACGTACGTTTTGACTCAATTTGTGTGCACACTAACCCTAATGATCGATCATTTACACCCGGTAAGTTAATTAGTGCCAATTCCTTTAACCACATCACATATTCACCATTTCTATCACATGCGCATCACATATATATATATCAAGGTACACATATACCATTCAAACCACATTTCTCACAATCAAATAGGCAAGGCATAAATAGCATCAATAGAAAACAAGGAGTTAAGTTACCAATTCAACTCCCACATAGGAAAGGCCTACCAAGCACATTCCAACACATACACTACACACTTCAACCAACTTTAAAACATATTTAAGGTTTACTCACCACCCTTCCCTAGCAACCAAAACAAGCAAGGAAGCCTCCTATGTGCCTGGATTCAATCCCGATGCTTCTCCAAAGTCTCCTCTTGTTTCTAGCCAATCAAAAACATCCATTACTCACAAATCAATGCTAAAACTCAGTCACCACTTCAACCCATAAACACAAGCCACACTTGAACAATTTCAAACCCAACAATCACCCAAAATATCCATTTTCGAGCTCCCTAAAAACCTAGATGAAAACCATGTTTTCAAACACCCAAATGACACCCAAATGGTCCCAAAACACCTTCCTAACATCCCTAAATCATCAAACCTTCAACCTAACCCTAAAACTCACCAAAATCCAAGTTTTAGACACTTCAAAAATGGCCCCAAGGACCCATTTCGGGGTTTCACCCAAAATCATCCATTTTAACATATTATGTGTATTTTAAGGTGACTAAACCAAAAACCAACTTAATAAATCAAAATCAATTGAAAAACCCAATAAAAATCCATTCTTTCTTTAAACTTGAAAATAAAAAAAGTGGGTAGTTTTGAAATATAAAGCTATGTAAATGTAGAGGATGACGAGGAGAGTGTAGATATGTAATTACCTTTGAAAATGACCTTGAGTTGAAGAAGTAATCGAATGGAATAGTGATTAGGGTATTAGAGAGGGTTTTGCTCTTCTTCCACGTGAAATTGGGGAAAAAGGGAGATGAGGGTTTTATTTTTTTGTTTCTTTTTTGTTCAAAAGGTTGTCTACCTTTTTAAATTATTTTGGCTAAATTACCAAATGGTCACATTCTTTTATTTAAAAGCTCAATTAGGTATAGCCTAGGTCAATTTGATAAAAACTAATTTTACCGACTCAGACCAACTAACCCGACTAACTCCTAACCCCAAAACACGGGTGTTACAACTCTCTCCCACTTAAGGAATTTCGTCCCCGAAATTACCTGGCTGGAAGAGATACGGAAAATGCCTTTCCATATCCTCCTTTCTCTCCCAAGTGGCATCGTCCACACCTCGACGTTGCCACTACACTTTTACTAACTCAATCGATGTACCCCGCAACACCATACTATCAGAAGCTAGGATCTCAACTGGTTCTTCTTCATAAGTCAAATCCGGATTCAATTCAATCTCCTTTACAAGCATAACATGTGATGGATCGGACCTATACTTCCAGAGCATCGAAACATGAAATACATCGTGTATATTCTCTAGCTCGGATGGAAAATGCAACTGATAAGCAACCGGACCAACCCTCCTCACAATCTCATACAGTCCTATGTACCTCGGACTCAACTTCCCCTTTTGGCCAAATCTCATTACCTTCTTCCACGGAGACACTTTCAAGAACACCTTCTCACCCACTGAGAACTCAACTTACTTTCTCTTCAAGTCGGCATAGGACTTCTGCCTATCCGAAGCAGCCTTCAATCGATCGCAAATAAATTTTACCTTGTCAGTTGTCACCTTGAGCAAATCCGACATAGGTAACAACTTCTGTCCCACTTCGGCCCAACAAACTGGAGTTCTACACTTCTGGCCATACAAGGACTCATACGGAGCCATCTGAATACTCGACTGTAAGCTATTATTGTAAGAAAACTCAACTAGAGGCAAATGCTTTTCCCACATACCCTAAAAGTCAATGATGCAACAATGCAACATATCCTCTAAGAACTGTATGACTCTCTTCGACTGACCTTCTGATTGAGGATGATAAGACGTGCTGAAGTTCAAACGGGTACCCAAAGCTGTATGCAGACATTCCCAAAATCGAGCTGTAAACCTCGGATCTCTATCGGACATAATAGACTTCGGCACACCATTCAGTCTAACAATCTCACCAATGTACAAGTCGGCCAATCTATCTAAAGTGTTAGTGGTATTGACTGCCAAGAAGTGAGCACACTTCGTAAAACGATCTACTATCACCAAAACTGAGTTCTTCTTCGCAGGAGTCAAAGGCAAACCCGAAACAAAATCTATGGTGATATTCTCCCATTTCCATTCTGGAATTCTCAACGGTTGCAACAAACCTGAGGGAACCTGATGTTCCGCCTAGACTCTCTGACACACCAAACACTTACTCACAAAGTCGGCCACATCTCTCTTCAAGCCAACCCAAAAGTACTCATTATTCAAGTCACGATACATCTTCATACTCCCCGGATGCATAGAAAACGGACTACTGTGTGCTTCAGTCAAAATCGTACGTCTCAAGTCACTATCATCTGACACAACTATCCTATCTTTGAAACACAAAACCCCATCGGTACTGAAACTGTAGTCTGAAGATCTTCCTTCGGTTATATCTTGCATGTGAGGTGCCAAAGATCTATCTAAGAGTTGTTTCTCTCTAATCAACTGACCTAGAGTAGGTCTAACCTGAAGCTCGGCTACCAAGCCACCATCTCCGGACAAGCTCAATCTAGCAAACATGGCCCTCAAGTCTACGACTATCTTTCTACTCAATGCATCAGCCACTACATTGGCCTTACCCGGATGATACTCAATGGTAAGATCATAGTCCTTTAGCAACTCTAACCACCTACGATGTTTGAGATTCAAATCTCGCTGAGTCATGATGTACTTCAAACTCTTGTGATCTATGTACATTGTGCATTTCTCTCCGTACAAATAATGCCTCCAAATCTTCAGAGCAAACACAACTACAACTAACTCTATGTCATGGGTCGGATAGTTGCGCTCGTGGGTCTTCAACTGTCTTGAAGCATAAGCCACCACTCTCTTGTCTTGCATGAGAACACAACCTAGGCCTACATAGGAAGCATCACTATAAACTACATAGTCTTTCCCAAACTCTGGCTGAATCAAGATCAGTGCTTGGGTCAAGGCTTCTTTCAATTTCTCAAAGGCTCTCTGTCTTGCATCTGTCCACTCAAACTGAACACTCTTATAAAGTAACTGTGTCAAAGGAGCGGCTAACTTCAAGAAACCTTCTACGAATCTCCTATAGTATCCGGCTAAGCCTAGAAAGCTACGTACCTTTGTCACAGACTTTGGTTGCTTCCATTCAACAATGGCCTTAATCTTCTTCGAATCAACTCTAATCCCATCGGCTGACACTACGTGTCCTAGGAAGACTGCCTCTCGGATCCAGAATTCACACTTGCTCAACTTCACATACAACTGATGATCTAGCAAAGTCTTCAAAACTAATCTCAAATGTCGGTCATGGTCTTCTTCAGTTCGCGAATACACCAAGATGTCATCTATAAAAACAACTACAAACTGATCTAAGCACTAATGAAAAATCCTATTCATCATATCCATGAAAGCAGTCGGTGCATTAGTCAACCCAAACGGCATGACTAGAAACTCATAGTGATCATACCTAGTTCTAAAGGTCGTCTTCGGTACATCAACCTCTCTTACCTTTAGCTGGTAGTAGCCAGATCTCAAGTCAATCTTAAAAAAGACTGATGCCCCTCTCAACTGGTCAAACAAATCATCAATTCTAGGTAATGGATACTTATTCTTCACTGTTAACTGATTCAACTGTCTGTAATCTATACACATTCTCATGCTTCCATCCTTCTTCTTCACAAACAAAACGGGTGCACCCCAAGGTGAAGAACTAGGTCGGATAATGCCTCTATTTGTCAACTCTTGCAACTGAGTCATCAACTCTTTCAGTTCTTTCGGTGCCATGCAATACGAAGCAATCGAAACATGAGCTGAATCAGAATAAGTCTCAATGGTGAACTCTATCTCTCTGTCCGGTGGTAACCCAGGCAACTCTTCCGAAAACACACTAGGGAAGTCACACACTGTCCGGATGTCTTAAGGTCTAACCTCACTCATGTTAGGGTTTATCACATAGGCCAAGTATGCTTCACAACCCAACTCAACGAACCTCTTAGCCTCCAGAATTGAAAGTACATTGGACAAGAACTTCACGTTCTCACCCACCACTACAATCTCATAATCATCTGTAAGCCTCAAAGAGATCCTCTTGGTTTCAAAATCTATCCTAGCTCTATGCTCTGTGAGCCAGTCCATACCCAGAATTACATCAAAACCATAGAGAGGTAGCTCCATCATATCCACTGGAAACACATGTCCCTGAACCATCAACGGACACCTTCGGTACATTTTTCTAACTACTATCATGTCCCCAAAGGAACTAGTAACACTAACTCCTACCTCTAACTTTCAAAAGGCAAATTCAATGACTGTGCATGCACACTCAATATGTAGGAATGTGTAGACCCGGAGTAAATCAAAGAAAGTAAACCCAAAGACTGTATCGAGAAGTTACCTACGATCACATCTGTGTCATGCTGATCCCCACGCTGAGAGTAAACTCTGGCCTGACCTCCGCCTTCCGGTTGGACTGCAACTACATGTGCTATGTTCCTCTGACCATCATTTCTCGGCTGGAAGTTACCTCGACCTCTATCGCGCCTGCGGCCTCTCTGAAAGGCATTGGCTCTAGTAGGAGCCTGAGCTGGTTCCTGCCCCACCTAATGTGGGCAGTCATGCCTAATATGATCCCTAACTCCACAACTCCAACACGAGCGGAAATTCCCCCAACACACACCGGTGTGGTTCCTCCCGCAAGTAGCACACGTGGGCAACTTCCCACCAGCCCTCTGGCCCTGTTGGCCCCTACCGTGGTTACCGCCAGCACGCCTATGATCATAGTGATGCCGGTTGTCCCGATGCCTCTTGGCATCACCTCTATCAAAGTCACTGGACCTCTTACCCGAACTAGAACCACCAGACCGTTTGGTCAAGCCCAAACTATGCTCTAAGTCCTTGGCCCTCGCGACCAAGACATCAAAATCAGTGTAGTCTGAAGCTAGAGTATACCACTTGATTTCTTCATTCAGCCCATAACAGAAACGGTTACATCATTCCACCTTAGTAGGAACAAGCTCAGATGCATACTAACTCAGTCTGACAAATCAGATCTCATAGTCTGTCACAGTCATACTCCCCTGAAGCAAAGCCATAAACTCCTTCTTCCTCTCATCGAGGTATCGCGGACCCAGATACTTCTTACGGAATGCTGACTCAAAGAACTCCCAAGTAATCTCAGCCTCATCCATACCCGTAGTGATGGTGACCCACCAAGTGTAGGCATCACCCTGAAGCAGAGACTCAACACACCCTAACTTGCGCTCTCCGGTACATTCCATCTGTGCGAGGATACAGACAGTCTTCTCAAACCACAACTCAGATCTCTCAGGTGTAGATCCTTTGAACTCTTCAGCCCCTAGACCACGAAGTCTCTCTAATGGAAAACTAGTGCCCTCTCCCCGATGATGTGCTGCTGCCTGACCCCCAGCCACTATAGCCTAAAAAGCCCCGGCTATCGCCTGAACTAAAGGAGCTAAGTCTATTCCGGCGGGTCCTTGGCCACCTTGGCCTCCCTGAGGTCCTTCTTCTTCGGCTCCGGCCTCGCCTCCTACTCCTGGTGGAGGAGGTGGTGGAGGAGCTCCAACTCCAACCACATGTTCTCCCACTTGAGCCAAAACTCTAACTACTGGCTCAACTCCCGGAGCCGCTGCCCGTGGTTCCGGTCGAACCATCCTAGGCCTCCCACGTGGTCTCATGGTACAGCTAGCAAGATAATAACTACAACAACAAACAAATAAGGATTACGTTAGCAAAAGAAAGGGTCCAACGGTGCTCAAGTACTTCCTTTACAAAAACCTTTTAAATTAAGCAATAGTAGCAATGGGCACTCGACTTAATACCAAACGCAACAACTCATGCTTCAAATCATCATACGAACAATAAATCAATAAGATTTCATGGTAGAGCATACATCAAGCAATACAATTACTTAACACATCAAGCTTACCTCACTTACCTGCCCGAGGTCTCGGTAACCTCAGGCTCTGATACCAACAAATGTAACCCCCTCGTCCCGGTCTGGCCGGATGACCGGTCCGAGTAGGCCACACGGGGAAAACCGAAGCGAAACCCGTTAAGGTTCCCCCACGGTTAGCAACCCTAAATTTTTTTCTTTTAATTTAATCTTCTCTAATGACACATTTAAATCCTATGTGATCATAACAGCGAAATAAAATGAGGAAGACACTCAACTGGACACAGAACAACAATTAAACAGTCCAATTTTAATCCATTAGGCAGGCCGTTTCGAAACACCATTGAGGCGTATCGAAACACCTTGACCTGGTCAACTGCCCCAAGCCCGCACGAGAAGGCCGTATCAAGACGGAGGTCAACCATTCTGAAACAACCTCAGCGGTCAACTTCTCGTGGTCAACGAGACATTGACCGTTCCGAAACCCTTAGACCCGTTTCAAAACGCCTTCATCTCGTCAATTTCTCAGATTTCCAGTAGCCAAAGTGTTCTGATACTCGTTTCGGAACAGGGGTTCACAGTGGCCAAACCATATCGAAGCGAGTTTCGATACGAGGTCCTTGAAGCCTTACCCGTTCCGAAACGGCTCTGCCCGTTTCGAAACACTAGCTGTCTGTAACCTTCAAAAACCAGATTTAAACATTTCTCAACAAGTCTAAAGGCCTCAAACGACCCCAAGAAGCACTCAACACATACAAATATGAACTAGAGGCATGGACCCTATGTCAAAACATGCTCAAACACACAAGGCATAAGATGAAGCATCCATTCATGGCATTTACACAAAAGGAAACATTTCATATAAGGGCATGCTTAAGGACTCGAAAGCCAAATGGCACAATTCATCACAATAAGGTTTACATGCCATCCAAAAGCAACTTAAACATTTATAGGGCATGTCAGAACGCAAGCATTCAACAAGACATATCATGTTTTACAATCAAAGTCAATTCATGAACATCAAACACATATATGAGTCATACATCGCTCATACAAAACACACTTTTGCCACATTGCTAAGCTACCACATTAATTGCTAAACTGTACTTGAGCAACAAAAACTTGGAAAGCCCTTTCGCCTTGCTCTGTGCTAACACAACGCTAATGATCTGCATTGTTGAAAATGAGAGCGTAAGCTAGAAGCTTAGTGAGGATGCTATAAAATCGAAAACATCAACAATGCTGGGTTCAAGCTTGCAAATCCTTTACTTCACATACAACATACATAGGTAATCAACAAGTCAACCTAGCTAGTCTTTCAAGAGTCATAATATGACATCTCACATCATACTAAGCTCAAACATCATATATCAACATCATAACATCATAATTATAAGAACAAGTTCAATTGGCCACTATTAGTTTACCCGGATGTGCGGATTTAATCTCAACAACAACATTACCTCGGTGGGATTACACTCATAATTGGACCTTGCATGGGCGGGATTCCACTCATCACCACATGCCCTACGAATGGGATTCCACTCATCATCACGCAGAATATATATAAAATTTCGGTGGAATATTACATCACCGTACTCCTCCTTGATGACTCAACGCCATCAAGGCCACGTACGTTTTGACTCAATTTGTGTGCACACTAACCCTAATGATCGATCATTTACACCCGGTAAGTTAATTAGTGCCAATTCCTTTAACCACATCACATATCAACCATTTCTATCGCATGCTCATCACAAACATATATCAAGGTACACATATACCATTCAAACCACATTTCTCAAAATCAAATAAGCAAGGCATAAATAGCATCAATAGAAAACAAGGAGCTAAGTTACCAATTCAACTCCCACATAGGAAAGGCCTGCCAAGCACATTCCAACACATACACTACACACTTGAACCAACTTTAAAACATATTTAAGGTTTACTCACCACCCTTCCCTAGCAACCAAAACAAGCAATCAAGCCTCCTATGTGCCCGGATTCAATCTCGATGCTTCTCCAAAGTCTCCTCTTGTTTCTAGCCAATCAAAACACATCCATTACTCACAAATCAATGTTAAAACTCAGCCACCACTTCAACCCATGAATACAAGCCAAACTTGAACAATTTCAAACCCAACAATCACCCAAAATATCCATTTTCGAGCTCCCTAAAAACCTAGCTGAAAACCATGTTTTCAAACACCCAAATGACACCCAAATGGTCGCAAAACACCTTCCTAACATCCCTAAACCATCAGCCCTTCAACCTAACCCTAAAACTCACCAAAATCCAAGTTTTAGACACTTCAAAAATGGCCCCAAGGACCCATTTTGGGTTTTCACCAAAAATCACCCATTTTAACATATTATGTGATTTTAAGGTGACTAAACCAAAACCCAACTTAATAAATCAAAATCAATTGAAAACCCAAATAAAAATCCATTCTTTCTTTAAACTTGAAAATCACAAAAGTGGGTAGTTTTGAAATATAAAGCTATGTAAATGTAGAGGATGATGAGGAGAGTGTAGATATGTAATTACCTTTGAAAATGACCTTGAGTTGAAGAAGTAATCGAATGGAATATTGATTAGGGTATTAGAGAGGGTTTAGCTCTTCTTCCACGTGAAATTGGGGGAAAAGGGAGACGAGGGTTTTATTTTTTTGTTTCTTTTTTATTCAAAAGGTTCTCTACCTTTTTAAATTATTTTGGCTAAATTACCAAATGGTCACTCCCTTTTATTTAAAAGCTCAATTAGGTCAAGCCTAGGTCAATTTGATTAAAATTAATTTTACCGATTCAGACCAACTAACTCGACTAACTCCTAACCCCAAAACACGGGTGTTACATTTTTTATGTTGAGCTAACATATTTATCAAGCTATATTCTTGCTTAGGTGTAAGACTAGAAGAAATTATCATAGGAAAAGTATCATTGCTACCCAAATAAGCATATTTAATGTGTGATGGAAAAGGCTTTAATTCTAATGTAGGTGCATGCTCAAGTGAAGGTTTTGGAGGAATAAATTCAGAAAAATCTAAAGGCTCAAAGTGCGTACCTGGTACGGCTATGAGAAAGCTGGATTGTTGCACCTCCATTGGGAACTCCTCACGTTCCTCGAACTCTTCAAGATCCTCGACCTCTCTATTGTCATCTTCTTTTAGCTTCATATAATCCCTAATTTGCAAGAAATTGCTACAACAAAATTTTGAGGCTTCTTCTTCTGCCATAGCATATATGTATTGACATTCCTCATGTTCGTCCACATATCTTAGGGTGTCGAAGACATTTATGGTCACCCTCTAATCAGCCACTCTCATAGGAAACTCTCCCTTTTCAGAGTCAATCAAGATACAACAGGTGGCTAAGAAAGGTCGCCCCAAGATTATGGGTGCATTGTCATCCACTTCAGAATCGAGAATGAGGTAGTCAATTGGGAAGATAAATCTGTCAACTTTCACCACAACATCTTCAATCCTCCCTTTCAAACAGACATGAGATTGGTCGACTAGCAGCAAGATAACAACTGTAGGCCTTGCTTATCCCATACTAAGCTGCAAAAAATAGACTTGGGAATTAGATTTAAACTAGACCCAAGATCACACAGGGCTCTTCCCACATAATTATTACCAATGGAGCCTGGGATGATAAAGCTACCCAAATCCTTCCGTTTGGGTGGATATTTACTCCACAAAGAATAAAATTCTTTTGTTGTAGCAACAGTCTCATACCTTTCATCCTTCCTCTTCTTGTTGACAATATCCTTGAGGAATTTAGCATAAGTGGGCATTTTATCAACATCCTCCAAAAAGGGAACCTTGATATGCAACTGGTCAAGAACATCCACAAATTTCTTGAATTGAAGATCGTCATTCTACTTCTTCAATCTTTGAGGGAAGGGTGGTGGGGTCTGACTTCTTCTTCTGCTGGTGGGGATCTTTTTTGTTGTTGTAGCATTCGATCTTTCATCAGCAAGTTTGTTTGTCAATTCCTCCTCCTATTTCTTTTCACGAGTTGATTCCTCTTGCACATCAGATTCTTTCTGTACATTTTTGGGGTTAGAATCCTCATTTTTCTTCCCCCAAACTTATCTTCTTTGTTAGGTTGGGTGCCACTCCTTAAAGTGAGTGCACTACACTGCTCCTTGCCATGACTTTTAGTGACTTCAATATCACTAGGCAGATTTCCTTGAGGTCTAACATGCAAAGCTTGAGCGATTTGACCTACTTGGGTTTCCAAAGCTCTCAAGGATGAGCCATGGCTTTGTAATAGTGCTACTTTACTCATGATAGACGTAGAGTGTTCTTGAAGTAGAGCCTTCGTTGTTGTCATGAAGTTCTTCAAAGTTGTCATAAAGTCTTTGAAAGTAGCTTCGGAAGAATTGTTGGTTGATAAAGATGTTGAACCCTTGTTGTTTTGACATGGCATATTTTGCTGGAAACCTGAGGGTTCAGTTAGATTTTGTTGGTGATTCAAGCCACTAGAATTATTGTTTCCCTGATTTCCCCAAGAGAGATTAGGATGCTAACGCCACCCAAGGTTGTAGGTGTTCGAGTATGGGTTGTTGTTCCTATTGTAGTTCCCCACATAGTTGGTAGACTCATTGTTTTCTAGGCACTCGCTTAAATGATGGATTCCGTCACAACGAAGACAAGTAGGTTCAATCTTTACTTTATTCACCTCATTAAGATGTTAGAGATTCTTTAGCACATTCTTGATGGCTGATAATTGAGCTGCGACTGAATCATCTGCATCAAGATCACGTGTTTCTTGAGTCTTCCCCCCCATTCCTAGTCTCGAAGAAGGAAATTGGTAGTCATTATTGGCTATCCTATCAAGGATGTCAAATGCTTCTTCGGGCGACTTGTCCAACAAAGTTCCATTTGCTAAAGCATCTAATATCATCCTCGTGGGAGCATTACCTCCATTGTAGAACATCACCACTTACGTCCAATAATGAAAACCATAATTTATACATTTGTGCAACAATCTTTTGAATCTATCCCAACACTCGTGCATTGACTCGTCATCAGCTTGACAAAAGGAAGCAATATCACATGTTTGAGCTCGAAGTGGGCTGTCTGAATCTCGAGAGCTAAAATCCCAGGGTAAAGATCATCCAAGATCGGATTTAAATGATCTTTAGTAGATCGTGCATGAACCGCATGTCTGGCATGTAACACTCACTTCCCGGTCTGGTAGAGAACCGGGTTGAAGAGTGTTACCGGAGAACGATGCGATAAACAGTGTTATAAATTTTGACTTATTCACACGAAAATCGATAGAAAGCTTACAATATATGACCAACGCGCCAATTAGTCCACTATTATCGAATATGATACATAATTATCATTCTAGGGCCGTTCTACAACTATAGCAAGTATTAAGGACTAATTTGTAAACTTTAACAAATTTGAGGTCCTTTGATGTAAAATCTCTACTAAGATGAAATTCATTACTTAAGGGTTGTGCCTATCAAATTTCATTCAATTCGGAGAACAATAGCACCATCAATTAAACTTTACAAGATTCAATGACTAGATTGTAACATGTTCAAGTTGTTCAACGAGGCTTAACAAACTTACCTAACCCCGTTTTGAAACATCGTAAGCTGTTTTGGAACGGGTGTACAAGAGTCAACCATGTTGACTCAACAGCTTAGACCGTTTCGATACATGCTTGACCCGTATCGAAATGGATTGACCATCGTTGACTTTGCCTTGACTATTCCGAAACCCGTATAGAAACAAGGGTCTCCAGAGGCAAAATGTTCCGAAACGGCATCACTTCGTTCCAGAACGCCCTTATTCTCAAGTTCAAAGATGGGTACCCGTATCGAAATGACATCACCCGTTTCGATACGGACATGCCTGTAATGATATATTTTAGCTGTTTTTATTCAATTTACCCTACCAAATGATATACAAATGTAACGAAACTTTATACGCAACATTCCAATGATATAAACTACTAGCATGCCAATTTTCATGGCTATATGAATATGTTTACCTCGTTTTTACCTTTTTAGCAAAGCATGTATTTTGAAGGCTATATCAAAAGGACCAAAAGGGCCATTTAGGGCGAATGACCTTATTACAAAATAGGCAAGGCACCAACACAACAAAACGAGCATATTTGACTAGATTAACTACTTTGCCACCTTCCTATGAGTTCAAGGTCATAATTACATTACTTGTAGCTTAGTAGTGACTTGTCCTTACGACCAATCCGATCTTCCAACGAACAAACTCTTTAACATGAAAATGCATGAGAAGAGACACGTTAGGCACACTTTGCCTAGTGAGGTAGTCACAAATAACATAAATGATGGAAATGCCATAGCTACAATGATACTTAATATCATGTTAACATAATCAATGCCATATAACAATGCATAAAGTAATAAACATGTTCTCTTTCATTCATAATTCCTTGGATTAAATCATGATCAAGGATACATGAATTCCTATGCCTCGCCAAATCAATGAATGGTCTAATCCCTCCGCCTCGCCAATGTGACCAATAGCAATACACATCCCTCCACCTCGTCAAATCAATATAGGTCGTAGCCTTAGGACCTTAGTTCACCCGTACACTGAGCTCATGAATTCTATGGCATGCCAATTGTATCCCGAGTCCTTTCCAATCCAAGGTCACAATGTACATATTCATTTCAATGATCAATGATATACCAATGTTCCATAAATTCAATGTAGCCGATAATTAATACACATATATCTCAACATTAATATCTCATGAATTTGTGTCAATATCAATGTCCGATGATTTCAATGCAATAATCCTATCACAATGCTTATATCGATGACAATGCACAATGACCATTATCAATGTTCAATGGTAACTTACCGAAACTTACCAAAGTGTCCGATTTATTATCCAATGTATTTGCTTCAATAGCAATGTTAGCAAAATGATCTAAAACAACAAATAATGATCTGGGAAGGCCTTTCGCCTAAACCTGAGACTCCGACTACACTCACATTAACAATTCGAAGCTTTAAGGCTCTTGGATAGCAATTCTTTTGTTCCTAGCTTGTGATGGAGATGGTGATACCCCTTTCTCCACTTCTTGAGCTAGAAAGATTAATAGGAAACTTATTAGAATTGACGTTTCGATATCAATATCAACATAGGGATATCGAAATCAATATCCAACTTCAATAAAGATGAAAACAATGAGATATCCATGGATAGTCAAAACCCTAGCTTAGATTACACTCAAAATATACATGGAATCCAATAACCGATTGAGGGATATAGCTTACCCGATCGATAGAAACGTTTCGATATCGATAAAATGAAGAAATAATAAAGCTTGAAATTCCACTAATGGAGATGTGTGGTTGGATGAAGAAGATAAAGAGAGTGAGAGGTGCTAGCTTAGGAATGATCTCGGGTAAGCTTTCTCTACTTCCTTTGATCTCTATTTTTAATTCCAAGCTTTCCTTCAATTGAAGGAAAGTCATCAGGTAACTCCACGTAAGTGGAGAGTTTAATTCAAAAAGCTAATCGCAAGGTTAGCCCCTCAGTTTTTGTATTATTGTAACTTTGCCCTCCAACTTACATTTCTTCCATTTTAGCCACTAAAAGCTTAATATTTAAGGTTCGATAGAAAATAATTAACTAATCGATGCAATATTTAAGCTTAGTCGAAGTAGGATTTTTGATCAACAGAACTTAATTCTGACTAGACCGGATTTTGGGGTGTTACATGCCATTTTCTGTAGCATCAGGATCTGCCTGATTATCAGCTGACAATACTTGGTTTTGAGCTCTATGCATGAATCTGAGAGCTTCTTGTATACGACTTCTTTATCGAAAGAGATGTTTAATATCATGAATGATCGATTGTACGGGTTCGTCGGGTCTTCCTCGGGTCATGCACCAACACACACCTGAAAAAGACGAACGAAAACAACAAATAAATCTATACAAAAAGCGAAAATAAAAATGATGCAAAAACTAAACCTAAAATGATCAATTGGTAATCCCCGACAGCAGCACCAAAAACTTGTTACGCTGTGTGGTGTACTATAAATGATACACAAATAGTGCAAGTATACACGTTGAAAAAAGTAGTAAAGTGATGAGTGAGTATCGTCTCCATAGGGATTGGAGGTATTTCAAGTCAAGTTCAAGCACACAAAACACAAACTGAATATAAATGTGATAGCAAGTGGGAAGATATCATAAATGTTGTAGCAAAAGCAATTAACTAAAACAGAAGTGAACTGAATAAGCTGCAAGGTTCTCAATTGTATGTGAAACTCTCTATTGGGAATGACAGGCTGAGATTTTTAAGGAATCCTATGCCTAGTTATAATGTATATGTAACACTTTCCAACTTAAACTATGCTCGACAGGGTTTCCTATGGTGTTTCTAAATGATCTCTAGCAAGAAACCTAACAGCCAAAATGCTACGGCAATACCTCCCAGCGTGAACCCTAGCAAGCTACTCATCATTGACGTGCTACCCTTTTTAGTCATTGAAACCCTATCCTTATCTCTAAGGTGAGTTAGAGTTGTGCCTCTCAACGGCCAACCCCCTTGTTTACGTGGACCTAAGTTAACTCTCTAGACCAGTAAGAAAATCTAACACCTAAGTAAAGGATAACTCTTGAAAGCTTTTACAAACTTAAGGCAATAAAACAATAGGCAAAGCATATGAAACAGGAAACATGATAAACATTCATTAAAACTAAACAAATCATCCATAACAAACCCAAGTTATCTAAAGGTAGTTCATGGCTAGGTGTAAATCATCCATCATCATCCGTCTTAAACAACCCATTTTCAAAATAAAAATATTTAAAGCAAACAACAAAGAAAAGAAAATCTCCCGTGTTGCCTTGGACTGCCACAGACCACCCTAGACTTTTTGCTTCTCTCAAAGGCCATCAAGGTGACCCTTTATAGCTTCAACAATGAAGGACACCAAGTTGAGGAAGTAGATGGAAAGTAGCCAGCTTTTCTCTTCACTCTTAGCTCCCAATAGTCAATTTTTCAGCTCTCTCCTTAAAGTGGGTATCTTGTCCTTTATATAGTGGAGGCTCCTAAGGTTTTGTGCCCTAAATATTTTTTATGTGTCTTAGGGAATATTTCTTAGGATATACCAGGCACAACAGACAAATAGGGGTTCTCTCACGTGGGCTAGAAAATATCTTCGATTCTTTATCTTTTTCTACACCCAGAAATGTAGTCCAAAATGCTACATCATTTCTTTGCTCAGCCACACTCCCTTGGTACCTGCACATCACCATACCAAAACAACCTTTTTCTCAAGCAGCACCCATTTCTTAATTAAATCAAAACAACCAAGCTAAAATCACCAATTGCATCTATATAAACTAAATGCAGCTAAATACAAATGAACTGAGCTTAAAGACAAGAAAATAACTAAGTAAAAAGGTATGAAATGCATGCTTTTTACAAGGTTATCACCCCACATGTGATTCCACAAGCCAACTATGTGACACATGTGAAGGGAATATTACCTAGGGCACACAAAGAATTCATGGATAAAAAACCCTAGGATCCCCCACTATATAAGGGATATGACACCCACATTAAAGGGAAAGCTGGAAAAAGGTGCTTTATGAGCTAAGAAAGAGATGAGAAAAATGCGACTACTTTCCTCCTTCTTCCTCTTCATGTCCTCCATTGTTGAAGCTATAAATGAACGATCTTGTTGGCCTTTAAGAGAAGCAGCAATCTTAGGGTGGTTCACGACTGTCCATGACGACTTGGGAGTTTCCCTTACTCTTAGTTGCTCTTGGCTTTTACATATTTTCTGGAATGGGTTGTGTTAAACAAATGATTTTGGATGATATTTTCCCAGCCATGAACTAACTTTAAGTGGCTTGGGTTTATTTGTGGATGATTATTTTTTAGTTTTAATGGATGTTTTAGCATTTTTCAGTTTCATGCATGTTTTGTTCGCTGTTTATTGCCTTAGGTTTGCAAGAGCTTTCGGGATTTAGCATTTACCTTTGTTTGATTTCTTAATGGTCGAGAGAGTTAAGCTTAGATCTACATGGACAATGGGTTTTGATACTGAGAGGCAAAATCCTAACTCACCATAGAGATAAGGATAGAGTTTCAATGACTAAAAGAAGTAGAACTTCAAGGGTAGTAGCTTGCTAGGGTTCACGCTGAGAGGTATTGTCGTAGCATTCTTGTTGTCATCTTCTTGCTAGAGATAGTTTAGAAACACCTAAGTAACCTCTTTCTAGCATCTTATAAGCTGGAAAGTGTTAAGCATTCATAAGAACTAGGCATAGGATTCCTTGATAAACCCAGCCTGTCATCTCATTTGAGAGTTTCCACATGTGTGAGGACGTTTGAAGTCTTATCCTGTAGCTCTAGTTTTTATTACAATTTTTGCTACAACATCTCCATTACTTGCTGATATCATATCTTTCATTCAATATTCAGTATTTGTTTTGTGTGCTTGAACTTGACTTAATTTACCTCCAATCCCTGTGGAGACGATCTTACTTATCACTATTATTACTAGTTTGATGTTTATACTTACACTATTTGTATATCATTTATGGTACATCACACCACACAACAAGTTTTTGGCGTCGTTTCCGGGGATTGGAAATTGGCTATTTAAAGTTTAGTTTTTACACCGTTTTATTTCTTCTTTCTGTATTGATTTACATGTTTTTGTTTATCTTTTTTCAGGTGTTGTGCTGTTACATGACCCGATGTAGACCCGGCGAACCCTTACTACAGATATTTCCCTAAATTGAACACCTTATTCGTCAAAGAAGTCGCATATAAAGAGCTTTAGAAGTCATGTATAGAGGTCGGCTAGAGGACCCTAATGTTGCAACAAATGGCGGAACTGTAGCTCGTCCGCGAGCTATTAGAGACCATTTGAACTCTATTTGTCAATTTGGTTGTGCGTGTAGACTCTCGGCGTGTATGATTATTTGCTGAAAATAGGGCTTGAAAGACGTTGAAAGAGTATTAAAACAATGCCAAGTAAAGTCTATTGCATGCAAGTATTCACGGTCTGCAAGTAGTACAACGGTTAAGATGAGTATCAGTATGCCTAAAATAAGAGTATTAAAGATTTAAAATTTTCTCATCGGATAGAAACCTAAGTCAAATTAAGCTTACCTACAAGTGTTAGCATGCTTCAAAATTAAGCTAAGAATTTTTTTTTCTTTTTCACTTTTTTAGTGGTTCGATATGCAAACCTAATCTAAACTACATGACATGGTATGAAAACATAAAATTAAACATGAAATGCAGGGCATGGCATAATGTGAAGGAATGCACACCCCCAAACCCAAGATGTGCATTGTCATCAATGCATGAAACAAGACATATTTACAAAGAAATATAGAAATTTTAAAATGCATGATCATGAAAACAAAATAAAAATAAAAAATATACATGAAATGTAACGAGTTTAGGATGAAGAGGACTCCCCCTCGGAGACTCCTCCTTTGGCGGCATGGGCTTCCTCTTGCAAATTGGCACGAGTCTTTCATTGGGTCAAGGTCCTACGATCAGGGGTTACTTGCTTTCTCCCACCCCATCCTGGCTTTGAAGCAACTGTAGTGGCAGGGGTCTCTTTGATAATTTTTATTGGCATCGAGGATGTTGGCGTGGCAGCTGACTCAACAAGGGTTGCAGGTTACTTGGCATAGTTGTGGGCATCCCTATACAACGTCAGCCAATAAAATCCCGACTGCAACACCTTGGCAGCCGTCTTCATTCCTGCAAAGTGTCCTCCATATGGTGCAACATGACATGATTACAAGATAGCAAGTTGTTCATCTTCTGGCACACAACGACGGATCACTTGATCAGTGCATTGCTTAAATAAGAATGGCTCGTCCCAATTATACTACCAAACATTGCGCAAAAACATTTCATGGCATTGTATCCCGAATCTAGTGGCATGATCTTACCAGAAAATTGACTATGTCGGCATACCATGACATGACACTGACCGCGAGTAAATACTCGTCTGGGAACTCATCTCTAATGGCATAGGTTTTATCATCCTCTAAATAGTGTTATAGTCTGAATAAATGGCCAGCTACTAAGTTTTCACTGCCTTTTTTGTCTTAGATTTCGAGGTCAAATTCTTGGTGTAGGAGCGTCCATCCGATCAATCTTGGCTTGGCATCCTTCTTTTCCAAGAGATACTTTAGTGTCGAGTGATATGTAAACAACAACTTTATTACTTATGAAATAAGATCTGAATTTATCAAAAGCAAATACAACTACAAGAAATTCTTTCTCAGCTGTAGAGTAGTTAAGTTGTGCTTCATTCAAGGTTCTGCTGGCATAATAGACTGCATGGAAAACTTTGCCATGCCCTTGTCCCAATACTGTGCCAATGGCATAGTCGCATGCATCACCTATGAGCTCAAAGGGCTCATTCCAATCTGGTGCCAAGACTACTAGGGCATTGGTCAATTTATCCTTTAGAACCTGAAGCGCTCTCAAACAAGAATCGTCAAAAGCAAAAGTTGCACCTTTCTCTTATAACAAGAATAAAGGCTTAGATATATTAGAAAAATCTTTAATGAATCTTCGATAAAAACCTGTGTGTTCTAAGAAACTTCTTATACCTTTAACACTTGTGGCAGGTGATAGTTGCTTGATTACCTTTACTTTTGCTGGATCAACCTCTAGTCCTCTCATGGTTACCTTGTGTCCAAGAACAATGCCCTCCTTCACCATGAAGTGACAAATTTTCCCTTTTAACACTAGGTTTGTCTCAATGCATCTTTTTAGTACATGTTCCAAACTCAAAATACACTTCTCAAATGTGTTACCGAACATTGAGAAATCATCCATAACCATTTCCATGTTATGCTCAATTAAATCGGAAAAAAATAGACATCATACAATGTTGAAATGTTGTCGGTGCGTTACACAAACCAAATGACATTCTACTGAAAGCAAATGTCCCATATGGACAGGTGAATATGGTCTTTTCCTGGTCGTTTGGGGCTATTGCGATCTGATTATAACCCGAATAACCATCTAAGAAACAATAGAAAGCTTTACCTACCAACCTGTCTAACATTTGATCGATGAAAGGTAATGGAAAGTGGTCCTTCCTTGCGGCTCTGTTCAATTTTCTATAATCCATGCACACTCTATATCTTGTGATCGTTCTGGAGGGGATCAATTCATTCTTGTTGTTTTGCACAACAGTCATGCCACCCTTCTTTGGCACGCATTGAACTGGGCTAACCCAAGAGCTATCGGATATGGGGTAGATTATCCAGGCATCAAGCCATTTGATAATCTCTTTCTTTACAACTTCCTTCATGCTCGAATGCAGCCTCATTTTACCCTCAATGTTCTTACCATGATACTCCTCGAAGATAATCTTATGCATGCAAATGGTTTGGCTAATACCTCGAATATCTGCCAAGGTCCAACCCAACGCTTGCTTATAGGTTTTTAATATTTCCAGCAACCTTGCCTCTTGATCATGAGTGAGATCAGTGGCAATGATCACTGGCAGAGTAGAGTTCTTACCTAAGTAGGCATACTTGAGTTGCCTTGGCAATGACTTAAGCTCCAATTCTGGCGGTTCTTCTATTGATGGCTTTGGTGCATCGCTTTCTTTGCCAACCAACTCTAATGGTACGAAATTGTTCACATCTTCAGCCTCCATGGTTGGTTCCTCCGGTTCATCAAACAACTCTGCTATTCCAGCAAGCTTGCTGGCATCATCTTCTTGACATAGATGTGTCGTATTCATCATAAAAATAGACTTTGTCGCCTCCTCATTCTGTTATTCATTCGGTTCTTCTACACACTTCAAAGCTTTAAACACGTTAAAAGTAACATGTTAGTCATTCATTTGCATTATTAGTTTCCCTTTATGAACATCAATAAGAGTCCTACTCGTGGCAAGAAATGGCCTACCCAAGATAATTGGAACATTTACATCAACCTCATAATCCAAAATGATAAAATGAGCAAGGAAAGTGAATTTGCCTAACTTTACCAACACATCCTCAATCTTACCCTTGGTATGTACAAAGGATCGGTCTTCCAACTGAAGTGTCACGGTGGTAGGTCTTGCTTCAATGCCAAGTGTTCTAAAAACATATGCGGCACCCAAGTCACACAATGCCTTGCCAATGAATTTGTTGTCGATGGTGCATGGAATTGTGAAACTCCCCGGATCTTTCAACATTAGTGGCAATCTATTCAGGATCATGGCACTGCATTCTTGTGTGAGTGCAACAATTTTGAACTCTCCCAACTTCCTCTTTTTGGGAAAAATATCTGTAATACCCATCACTCGAGTTAGGAGCAAGGAGTATTACTACATTTAATTTGTTATCTTGTTACAAACATGACAATTTTTGGGGTCCGTTTAAAACTTTTATCTTATGACTTGTCTTGTTACCTATCTTTAAGTTATTAATATTATATAAACAAGGAAGCCTATTCAAGGAAATACTCCATTTGATCTAGCATACTATTCGAATCCTACATATCATGTAATCATATTAACCAATCAATTCAAAACAAATTCCACCAGTCCATGTCATGAAACAAGCTTATCATTCGAATCATATCCTATTTGAGAACTACTATTTTCTTTCACTTAAGCAATTCTTGTAATCATGCTTTGATACATTGAACCAAACAAGCAGAAGTAAACACATAGCAATTCCTCTAACCATATCATAATGCATATCAAATAGATACCTATCAAACCAATCAACATTCTTCCTATCAAGCAATTCAAAATCAAACAAGCATGTTTCCAATCCTATATTGAACTAACACATATTTTCATTAGCATCCTAATCACTAACAACCAAATGACAAGACATATCAACCA
Organism: Hibiscus tridactylites; assembly: GCA_958450335.1. Classification (NCBI taxonomy): domain Eukaryota; kingdom Viridiplantae; phylum Streptophyta; class Magnoliopsida; order Malvales; family Malvaceae; genus Hibiscus; species Hibiscus tridactylites. The sequence goes on from OY288288.1 coordinate 38,693,930, forward strand.
TATTAATATGATGGTTATCTATATATACAAACCATGTTCCATCTTAGAAATTTATACAAACCATGTGAAAGTGTCAAAATGCATGATAACTAAGATATATACACAAACTAGTCACAGCTAGGAGATTACAAAATACCAAAAATCGTACTTGCTTGTGCTTGTTTTGTTGTCTTGCATAATCTTAACTCCGGAGAAAACTATCGATTGGTATAACCTGAAGTTTTGGGGAAGAAGTAAATGAGAGTGGTAAGTACATAAAGAACTTAGTGAGGCAGCCCCAAATTAGCTTATTAACTAAGTTTCATTTCCATTTAAAGTAAGCTATCCTATCTAGTTCAATTCATTACATCAATTCAATAAGGATCTTTCCATTTCAGGCATACTAGACAAATCCATAATTTTCAGCAAGTAATTCATCTATTCACTTTAAAATAACATCATATACATCATATATATATATATATATATATATATATCATTTAAATTCCAAACCAAATCATAGACACAAAACAAGATAATATGTATCTTTCATTACACTTCAACAAGGCATGTAATCATATTTCATGTCAACATACTAAACAAGTTATATAATCCAATAATTTCCAGCATAATAATCATTCATTCACTTTTGGATTACATCATATGTAATATATACAGTCCACTCTTTCCCTTTATTACCTTAATTACCAATAGGAGTTAAGTCCATTTCATGCATAATTTACCGTGAAATCAAGTAGACATGTTGTTTAATTAGGAGCTAATTCCTAACACTAATTAAAAACTACACTCATTGCAAATCCAAGCAAGCACTCAAGGGTTATGAATAGTTATCCCTTTGTTTCTCCTCTTGGAAAGTTCAATTCCCGTCTCCTCTTCACTATCAATCTCTTTTGAAGCCTCTAACAAATCCATACAAAATTATATACACATTATTAGAATTTATTTAAACTAATCCAATTCCTTATTCTATATGCATACAATGCAATAAATGAAACTGTCCCTGCTGGGCAGTTTGTATAGTGTTCACTAAAATAGTCATATCTTTTAATTCGTACATCGAAATTTCGATTACTTTATATCGTTTTAAAGTAATGAAATCCTATATAATTCCATGTAAGCCTTGTATTTTAGTTCTTAACCAATTAATACAGTTTTTTACTTCTTTACAGTCATTCACATTTTCAAAAAAGTTTGAACCACCTAACTTTATTCCTTTCCAGATTTTAACTCATAACTCCAAATCAAATTATATTTTCTCTCAATGAAAATAAACATATTAAGGATTAATCCGTCAAAATTTCATCCCTAAATTCCATGTATATCATTCTTGGTGAACAGATTTAACAACTTGTTTCCTAATATTATTTTTACCAATTCTATCACTACTTTCACTTGTCCAATACTTCTAATCAATAGTAAACTCAATTTCCAGCAGTTTTTCCTATGGAAATTTTTCTAAATTTGTATTCTTTTCAATTTATCAATTCATTCTATAGTGTACTTAAAGTGTTACCTATCATAGTGACCAATGCATATTCTAATTTTCTATCAATTCACATTCAATATCCAGCATAGTCTTTATTCAAATTAAGCTCCATTTCATTGTCAACATTTTTCCCTGTACCTAGACCAATTTTCCAGCATTAGTTTCACTCAATTAAACCCTTACATTTTACCATTTCCCTACAAAACAGTCCCTAAATGTATAATGTGCCTAATTCCTCATCAATTCAATAACATTCTTAAAGTTTTAGCATCTAACTTTTATTTCTTAGAAAGCATTCAATCTAAATACAAAATTCCTAACATAATTTCAGCCATGTAAGCAATATATCTACATGAATTTCTCAATTTCAAACTCAATTCTAAGAAGAATACATGTTACCTTTCTCTCAAGCTTCTTAGACAAAAATTTCTAACTTGATCGCTTCAATTTCCTTCTCCTAGACCACCATGCAATCAAGATTTTTTTTCTCCCTTATTTTCTCTCTATATCGTCAACAAGCTTGATGGAGAAGAAGATGAATAATCCTCTCTCTTTCTTCCTACTAGTGTAGTCTAATTACAATTATTTTCTAATTATTTTTTTTATTTTTTATGGAATAAAATTCCATCAATTTCCATGTGTCATGGCTGGCCATTCTATTCCATTGACGTGTGGAAATGTCCTCCATTTCTTTAAAATTCAACATGAAATCATCCACTTTTGTTTGGTTACAAATTGGTCCTTTTTAATTTTGGTCACTAAATTTTTTATTCCTTCTATTTAGCCACTAATTTTAATATTTCTTTATGCTTTAATGAAATTGATTTCACATCTAACTTCTAGGCTATGATTTGGGTCATTACAATTTCTCCCCCAGTGAAAATAGATTCGTCCTTGGACTTATACTTAAAGGGAACAAATGTGGATATTATTCTCTCATTGATGCTTCAGGTTCCCAAGTAGCTTCTTCTACCTTGTGGTTTCTCCACAGAACTTTCACGAGTGGAACTGTCTTATTGCGAAGCCTTCTAACTTCATGATCCAGAATCTTGATTGGTTCCTCTTCGTAAGATAAGTCGGGATTCAGCTCCACATCTTCAGGTTCCAAAACATGTGAGGGATCAGATCTATACTTTCTGAGCATCGAGACATGGAAGACGTTGTGGATCTTATCGAATTCACTAGGGAGTTCTAGTCGATAGGCCACCGGACCAATTCTTTCAATAACTTCAAAAGGTCCAATAAAATAAGGACTGAGCTTCCCTTTCTTCCCGAATCTAAGGACCTTCTTCCAAGGTGATACCTTTAAGAAGACTTTGTCTCCAACATTGTACTGGAAGTCTCTCCTTTTCAAGTCTGTATAAGCTTTTTGCTAATCGAAGGCCTGCTTCAATATATCATGAATAATTCGAACTTGCTCTTCAGTTTCCTGGAGCAACTGAGGTCCTAAAACCTTGCTTTCCTCTAATTCAGACCAACACAAGGGAGTTCTACATCTCCTACCATATAAAGCTTCAAATGGATCCATTTGGATGGAAGCTTGATAGCTATTGTTGTAGGAAAACTCTACAAGAGGAAGGGACTTCTACCAGTTCTTCCCGAAGTCTATAACACAAGCTCGCAATATATCTTCGAGAATTTGAATAACCCTTTTGGATTATCTATCAGATTGAGGATGAAAGGTTGTTCTTAGGTTTAGTTTAGTTCCAAAAGCTCGTTGTAAAGATTTCCAGAGTCGAAAGGTGAATTTGGGATCTCGATTAGAGATTATAGAAGTAGGGATCCCATGTAAACGTATCACCTCACGAATATACATTTCAACCAAGATATCTAAACTCATAGTCACCCGAATAGGGACAAAGTGAGCAGACTTTGTAAACCTATCCACAATCACCCATACAACATCATTCTTCCTTGGAGTGAGAGGAAGACCTATAACAAAGTCCATTGTGATCATTTCACATTTACACTGAAGGATCTTGATTAGCTGAAGCAATCCAACAGGAACTTGATGCTCAGCTTTGATTCTTTGAGATGTTAAGCACTTAGATACGAAGTCTGTGATAGCTGATTGCATGCCTAGCCACCAATACAAATGTTTTAGTTCTTTGTACATCTTAACCGATCTAGGGTGAATCGATAAAGAACTTTGATGAGCTTCTTGTAATGTTTCTCTCTTCAATTCTTCATCATTAGGGACACAATGTAACACCCGAAATCTGGACTAGTCGGAAATTAAGTTCTGATGATTGGAAATCCTACATTGATGAAGCCTAAATATTGTATCGACTAGTTAATTATTGATATCGAACACTAAATGGGCTTAAACATCGTCATTGAACTCTATTGGATAATATTGGACCTTTTTGGTGACTAAATTGAAGAAAGTGTAATTTGAAAGGCAAAAACCATAATATAGTGAGAAGTGAGGGGCTAACCTTGCGATTAGCCCTCTTTAATTAAAATCTCCACGTATGTGGAGTGATCTGATGACTTTCCTTCAATTGAAGGAAAACTTGGTGATAAAATATAGAAACAGAAGCAAGAGAGAGCTTACCTGAGAAAACTCTTAAGCTAGCACCTCTCATCTTCATCATCTTCTTCAACTAAGAACACACCTCCATTGAAAGAATTTCAAGATTTGTTATTTCTTCGTCTTATCGATATCGAATCGTTACTATCGACCGAGTAAGCTATATTCCTCAATCGCTTATTGGATTCCATGGATATATTGAGTGTAATCTAAGCTAGGGTTTTGACTATCCATGGATATCTCATCGTTGTCATCTTTATTGAAATCGATTATTGATCTTGATATTGTTATATTGATTTTGATATCGAATTATCGACCTTAACAATATTTCTATTGATTTTCTAGCTCAAGACATTGATAAGGAGCATCCATCGTCTCCATCTAAAGCTAGGAATAAGGGGATTGTCATCCGAGAGCCTTGAAAGCTTCAGAGTCTCAAGGTGAGTGTAGTCGAAGTTTCGGGTTTAGGCGAAAGGTCTTCCCGGATCATTATTTTATATTTTATATTACATCGCTAAAATTGTTGTTGAAGAAATAACATTTGATGGTTAATCGGACCCTTTTGTAAGTGTCAGTAAGTTGTCATTGAACATTGGTTATTGTCATTGTGTATTGTCATTGATATAGGCATTGTCATTGGATTATTGCATAGAAACCATCAAACATTGATATTGGTACCAAGCTATGAGTTATTGATGATGAAATACATATATTGGTCATCGACGATATTGAATTCACCGGACATTGGTATATCATTGATTATTGAAATAAATATGAATATTGCAACCTTGGATTGGAATGGACTTTGGATACAATTGGAATGCCATAGAATTCATGAGCTCAGTGTATGAGTGGACTACGGTCCTAAGGCTACGACCTATATTGATTTGGTGAGGCAGAGGGATGTGTATCGTTATTGATCATATTGGCGAGGCGGAGGGACTAGACCATTTATTGATTTGGCGAGGCGTAGGAATTCACTTATCCACGATCTTGATTTAATTCAAGGACTAAGAATGAATTTGAAATATTTTTATACATTGTATATTATTGCATAGCATCGACATATTTGGCATGAGATTATATTTAAGTTTAACCATGGCATTATTTTTACTTACATTGTTTGTGACTACCTCACTATGTAAAGTATGCCTAACGTGTCTCATCTCAGGCATTTTCAGGTTAATAAGGTTTGTGTGTGTCGGAAGATCGGATCGAAAAGCAAGACAAGTCACTACTAGCCCCAAGTAATGTGTTTTTGTCTTATAAACTCCTAGGTAGGTGGAAAATTAGTCGAACTAGTCATTTGCACCTATTTTGATATGTTGGTGTATTGCCTAAGTTGTAATAAGTTATATAGCTTAAAATGGCATTTTGGTGATATTTAAAGTGGATGGAAATTGCATACATAGCTAACAAAGGTAAAAACATGGTAAACGTATTCATATGGTCATGAAATTTGGCATGCTAGTAGTTTATACTATTGAAATGTTGTGTGTAAAGTTTTGTTGCATTTGGACACCGTTTGATAGGCTAAATCGAATAAAAACCAGATAAAATATGTCATTACAGGTCAGGCCGTATCGAAATGGGTGATGGCATTTCGGTACGGGTGTACAATATTGAACCTAAGAGTATGGGTCTACTGAAACAGAATAATGTCATTTCGGAACATTTTGTCACTGGAGACCAATGTTTCGGTACGAGTTCATAGCGTACCGGAATAAGTCAAAGTCAAAGGTGGTCAATCCGTTCTGATACGAGTCAAGCCTGTATCGAAACGGTCTAAAGGGGAGGTTAACATGAATTGACTCTCGTGCACTTGTTTCGAAACAGCCTAGGGTGTTTCAAAACAGGGTTAGGTAAGTTAGTTAAAAGCTCATTGGACAGAATGCTAATGTTATAGATTAGTCACTGAATTTTTGTAAAGGCAATTGATTGTGTAAATGATCCCTGAATTTAATGAAATCTTGTAGACTAACCTTTGAATAATGAAATTAATTTTGGTAAAGTCATCCACATCGAAAGACCTCTAGTTTATCAGAATTACAAGTTAGTCTCTAATACTTGTAAAAGTTGCAAAATGGCCCTTAGTTGTTAATTGTGGTCCTCGCCTGATTAAATTGGATTAGTGAGTACATTGGTAATGTTTGTATGTCTATTATTGACTAAAGTAGCGTTGTTAAGATGAAATTGTATCGCACCGATCATCGTATTGTCCATCGGTAACACGCTCTGACCTGGTTCTCTACCAGACCGGGAAGGGGTGTTACACACAAACCCTATCCTTGAAGTATAGTATCCCATTCGAATGGATTTAGAAATAAAGATTGGCTTTTGAGTCAAGCTTCGAGATGATAGCTTGAAGATTAGGATCAGTTTGCTGAAGATCTTTGATTCTAGTAATCAAGGTAGATTAAACATGAAGTTCTTATAAGAATCCTTGTCTTCGATATACTCGAAGATGATCATTGATAGCATTAGGAGCCAAAGTTGGTTTACGACTGAGAGAATCCGCAACCACATTGGCTTTATCGGGATGATAGTCAATAACTAGATCATAATCTTTCAATAGCTCCATCCATCTTCTTTGTCTCAGATTAAGGTCCTTCTAAGTTAAGAGATATTTGAGGCTTTTATGATCAATGAACATGTAGCACTTCTCACCGAACAAGTAATGCCTCTAGATTTTGAGTGCAAATACAATTGCAGCTAGTTCAAGTTCATAAGTAGGGTAGTTGAGCTCATGAGGCTTCAATTGACATGAGGCGTAATCTATCACCTTCCCTTCTTGCATTAGAACACACCCAAGTCCCAAATGAGATGCATCACTGTACACGATGAACTCTTTTCCCGACTCTGGTTGGATAAGAACCAGGGCATGAATAAGAGCTTGCTTAAGTTGATCAAAGCTCATTTGTTGCTTCTCCGTCCATTCATAAGGTTCATCTTTTTGGAGTAGATTAGTCAAGGGTGCAGCAATGGATGAGAATCCCTTGACGAAGAATCTGTAATATCCGGCTAAACTGAGAAAGCTTCTGATCTCACTAATGTTCCTCATAGATCTCCAATCAAGAATGTTTTGGATTTTTCTGACTTCTACTTGGATTCCTTCTGCCGATATGACATGGCCAAGGAACGAAACTTCCGGTAACAAGAATTCACATTTAAAGAACTTTGCAAACAATTGGCGTTCTCGGAGAGTTTGCAAGACAATTTGGAGGTGTTCAACATATTCATCCTTATTCCGGGAGTAGAAAAGCATGTCATTAATGAAGACAATGACAAACATATCAAGATAAGGTTTGAAAATTCTATTCATTAGGTTCGTGAATGCAGCAGAAGCATTAGTTGACCCAAATGGCATTACAAGGAACTCAAAATGACCATAACGGGTTTAGAAAGTTGTCTTGGGTACATCTTCTTCTTTTACTTTCATTTGATAATACCCCGATTGCAGGTCAATCTTTGAACACACTACAGCATCCTTAAGCTGATCGAATAGATCTTCAATCCTTGGCAAAGGATACTTGTTCTTGAAAGTGAGCTTGTTCAGTTGTCTGTAATCAATACAAATTCTCATCATTCCATCCTTCTTTTTCACGAATAAGACATGAGCACCCCAAGGAGACGAGCTAGGTTTGATGAAACCTTTATCTTGTAGTTCCTGGAGTTGTTTTTTAATTCCTTCAGCTCAAGGTTCCATTCTGTAGGGAGTGATGGACACCGGATCCATCCCAGGCTGGACTTCGATCCCGAATTATACTTCTCTGGTTGGAGGGAAACCATGGAGTTCCCCGAGAAAAACATCAGTAAATTCAAATACAATGGAGATAGTTGATAATCTGAATTCATATTCATCACATAAAGCCATGGTAGCAAATACTGATGTAGGTTTCTTATCAATAAGCAAGATATACTCTTTCCCTAAAACCCGGAGGTATAGTCTCCTATTTTGACAATCAATCCAAGCTTCATGTTTTTCTAACCAGTCTAACCCCAATACTAGGTCAAATTCACATGCAGGTAGTACAAACAAATCAATTCGAAAGAGTATGCTTCGAATGGCGATGGGAGAGTCTTTGCACACTAGGTTGATATTCATTAAAGCTCCTACTGGATTTGATACTACAAGACTGTTAAAAACTACTTCATGCTTCAAATTCACTTTCAAGAGCATAGTAGAATATATAAATGAATGAGTTGATCCTGAATCAATTAAGGCATATGCAGAGCTTGAATTTAATTCAATCATACCTGCAATTACATCGAGAGTATCTTCATCTTCTTTTACTCGAATGTGATAGATCCGAGCAGGGGCCCGAGATTCCTTATGAGTAGGAGTATTAGAATAACATGCTTTGCCTTTTTTTGTTCCCAGATTGAGCCTATTTGGGGCCTTTGTTTTGGTTGGATTGCATAGAGCTCGAATGGACAGGGGGTCGAGCTGCAGCTTTATCACCCATTTGGGGACAATCTTTGATATAGTGGTCATCCCTACCACATGCATAGCATAAATTAGACTAGAATCGACATTGGCCTCGGTGAAGCTTTTGACAGAACTTGCAAGGAGGAATTTTTTCTAAACTTTTTGTGTTATTAACTGAGATAACCGGGACTACAAGTTTATCCACCGATTGATGTCTCGGTGTGAAATTGCCTCTAGGACCTGAAGTGTTGGTCGATGAACTTTCCTTGTGATATTTAGCCTTCTTAGATTGCTAGTGAGGTTTATCGTCTCGTTTCTGATTCTTGTCACTTCGGTTTCCAGCCTTTCTCTTCTCTGCAACTTTCATCTTAGCCTCGGTTGCAATAGCCCTATTCACCAGATTTTGGAAGTCCGTAATCCTAAGGGCTCTGAACATGGGACCGAGTTCCTCATTGAGACCATTAGTGAATTTTAGGCACTTCTCTTCTCCAGTCTTTATATATTCCGAGCCATATTTATAATACTTGCAGAAATCGGCCATATTTAAAATACTTGGAGAAATCGGCCACATATTGTTCAATATGTCAGTTAGCTTGCTTAAGGTACAAGAAACGATTTCTACGTTCATCCAAGTATTGTTCGCTTATGTACTTCTTCTTGAACTCTTTCACAAAGAATTTTCATGTAACTGAGTCAGCAGGAGCCGTTAGGGTCATTGTTTCCCACCAACTCAAGGCTTCATCCGCCAAAAGAGCTATTGCACATTCCAATTTATGCTCGTCCGAGTATTGTCGTTGTTTGGTTAGAATTTAGTTGTATGATCTAGCCAATATTCTGCCTCTTCCGGCTTTTCTTCATTAACACCAGCGAAAGTGTAAGCCCGATATTCAGCAAGATTGTCTATAGGATCTCTGCTCGGTGCAGCAGCAATAGGAGCAGGACGATCTTGCTTAAGGTTTACTATGAGCTGGTCGGACATCTCCTTCATGCTAAGGAGACATTCCCTTTGGCCATTCTGAATAACTAGAGCTTCCGGTTGAGGAGCAGCTTGGGGTGGAGGTGGATCTTGTTGTGGAGGGTTCTGTCTCATCTCCACATTATCTTCATCAGTGGAAGATCCTACGGGACTTTCATCGTCCCAAGCCAGCCTCGTTTCAGACATACTACGGTTGGTAAACAAGGAAAAGATTTAGATTAAGCGAGAACACAAGCACGTTATGATATACTACTCCTAGGTGGCATAGTTCAATCCTATATGATGCATACAGACTCGATTTAGTCCTAGAATCTTAACATTTTAGCTTTGATGCCAAAAATGTAATACCGCTCACTCAGGTTAGGAGCAAGAAGTATTACTACATTTAATTTGTTATCTTGCTACAAACATAACAATTTCCGTGGTCTGTTTAAAATTTTTATCTTATGACTTGTCTTGTTACCCATCTTTAAGTTATTAATATCATATAAACATGGAATCCTATTCAAGAAAATACTCCACTTGATCTAGCATACTATTCGAATCCTACATATCATGTAATCATGTTAACCAATCAATTCAAAACAAATTCCACCAGTCTATGTCATGAAACAAGCCTATCATTCGAATCATATCCTATTTGAGAACTATTATTTTCTTTCACTTAAGCAATTCTTGTAATCATGCTTTGATACATTGAACCAAACAAACAAAAGTAAACACATGGCAATTCCTCTAACCATATCATAATGCATATCAAATAGATACCTATCAAACCAATCAAAATTCTTCCTATCAACCAATTCGAAATCAAGCAAGCATGTTTCCAATCCTATTTTGAACTAACACATATTTTCATTAGCATCCTAATCACTAACAACCAAATGAAAAGACATATCAACCATATTAATATGGTGGTTATATATATATATATACAAACCATGTTCAATCTTAGAATTTTATACAAACCAAATGAAAGTATCAAAATGCATGATAACTAAGATATATACACAAACTAGCCACCACTAGGAGATTACAAAATACCAAAAATCGTACTTGCTTGTGCTTGTTTTGTTGTCTTGCTTAATCTTAACTCCGGAGCAAACTATCGATCGGTATAACCTGAAGTTTTTGGGGAAGAAGGAAAGGAGAGTGGTAAGTACTTAAAGAACTTAGTGAGGCAGCCCCCAATTAGCTTACTAACTTAGTTTCATTTCCATTTAAAGTAAGCTATCCTAGCTAGTTTAATTCATTGCATCAATTCAATAAGGATCTTTCCATTTCAGGCATACTAGACAAATCCATAACTTTCCAGCAAGTAATTCATCTATTCACTTTAAATAATATTATATATATATATATCATTTAAATTCCAAACCAAGTCATAGACACAAAACAAGATAATAGGTATCTTTCATTACAATTCAACAAGGCATGTAATCACATTTCATGTCAACATACTAAACAAGTCATATAATCTAATAATTTCCAGCATAATAATCATTTATTCACTTTTGGATTACATCATACGTAATATATACTTATCAATCCAAATCAAGGATACATGTATGATAGCATATAGCACCACTTATACTTATCAGTTTTCATTTCCATTTCAAACATATGAACACATCAAGGGAACCAATAATTTCCATCATGTATATTATCAAAATACATTTCAACATTCAAGTCTTTCTTAGTTGTTTTAATCATGTTATGCCTTTGTATTAGTAGGACAAGGTAAACGAGTCACTTGTTAAGGTGCCAAGCACCGAATCGTGTTAATGTACCAAGTACTGAATCATGTTAAGGTGTCATTTACACCACATGTTAAAGTATCAAGAACCGATGACTTTGCCAACACAGTCATAGCATCAGGGTGCTGTCTTACCTCAGTATGTTTGTCCTTGATGTTGGCATCACGTTTGTCATTAAGTCCGACATTGTTATTGGCATCAAGTCTTGCATCGTTATTGGCATCAAGTCTGGCATCAGAACTAATATTGGTACTGGCATCATCTGTTTTTGGGTTCTCTTTTTCTGCTTCCCTGAGCTTGTCTGCTGGCACTGGGTTTTCACCTTGGCACTCGACTGGTTTTTTGGCAGCCATCTCCGCCTCACAGTGCTTACCACTCTGAAGGGTTATGGCCTTGCACTTCTCATTATTTTGGTGTCGAGCATCTATAGTGTCACTTGGCAATGCACCTTGAGGGCGAGTGTTAAGGGCATTAGCGAGTTGCTCGATCTGGACTTCCAGATTCCTTATTGATGATGTCAAGCTATGGACTGTTATATCATCCTTCTCCATGTACTCTATGTGATTTCCTCCTTGATTGAATCCTTGCCCTTGCTGGAAATTGTTTTGAACTCTCTGTGGCAATGCGTTTTGATAGAATGTTGGCATGACATTCTGATTTTGCCTATGAAAATTCTGGTTTTGTATCTGGGCATTCTGACGTTGTACATTGTACTGGTTTCCTCATTGATTACCCCAAGCTAAATTAGGGTGTTGCCTCCAACCTGCATTGTAAGTGTTGGAGTTATTATTATAAAAATGACCAATGTTGCCAACGAAACATAACGACTCGAGGTTCGCAAGGCATTCATCCTCATAGTGATTTTCTTCACATACTGTACAAAACGGTTCTAGCGCTTTGATAGCTTGATACTCTGTAACACCCCAATTTTGGGCTTGGAAGTTTAGGGTTGAAACCGGACCGATCTGATTTTCGGTTCAAATATAAAAGGTGGTTTTAGGGAAAGCCTAGTTTGGGATGCATTAAAAATATGGAAAATACCTAAAAAAATCCTCTTTTTAATGTATTTTGGATGTTTAAATGATGTGAAATGGAGGTTTAATCAATGCAATCCCGAATATGTTGATTTTCCTAAGTTTTTACTTGTGAAATTGGTGGTTTTTGGGGTGATTTTGGTGTTCTGTTATAGCTGGAGGTATAAGGATGTGATTAGGTCCTTTTTGGATGTTAATTGATGTCTAAGAATGTTTAGAAGTGATGGATCTTGGCTGGGTAATGTTGTGGAAGTGTTTGGATGTGATTTTGGTTGAGTTTGGTAGCCGAAATGTGAGTTTTGGTGAGAGCAGCGAGTTTAGGTGTAATGGCTGAAGATTTTAATGCATGATGATGCATTAATCCTCTACTTTGATGTGTTTAAAATAGAGGAGACATCTCCGGATCCTTGTGGTGTTGATCTGAAGGCTTAAACGGCGTTTCGGCAAGCTTGTGAAACGGAATTTGTGAGTGAAGTTTGGTTTTCAGCTTTGAAACCAATGTTCGAAGGTTTGGGAGCTTAGTTTAAGTCTAAGCAACTTAACTAAGCTCAAGAGTAAGTTTTCGGAGAAACTCTCTCTTTGATGAACCATGAGATGGTTGGATGCAATGTGTTTAGTTTGCATGTTTAAATTCTGTTATTGAAAGCATGTTTTAGCATGGTTAATGCTGGTTTTGAAAGCCATGTGTTGAAGGATGCTCAAGGTAAGAGATCCTTGGTTTGACATTGATAAATGTGGTTTTGATGCATACTGATGCATGATTGTTTAATGGCTTTGATTAATGCTTTAAAATAGTGGATTATTGATGATAATTGATGTATATTGGCAAGTGATGTGTTGATTTTAAAGTACTTGAATCGGATGTAGTTAATCGGCTATAGGATTGGGTGCACCGTGAATAAAGTCGCCTTGGATGTTGAGGGGTTTTAATGGTATCGTAAACTCCATCCAAGTACACTAACGAGATGTCTAAGATCATAATGGTGGTTAAAATGCCATGTGAGGACCTTGTGTTGCGTGTCCAGTGTTCTCGTTAGTGATGTTATACAACTACCAATGAGTGATGTGGAGGGGTTGTGATTGTACCGTTAAACTCCATCACGGGTGTTGAGGGGTTGTGATTGTATCGGTAAACTCCACCTTGTGTGTTTGGTAGTGTGTATGAAGCGTATGGGACAACGCTTGTAATCCGCGTATCCGATTGTGTTTTGTGTTGAAAAATGGTTATGGATTATCACTTGAAAGCCAATATTACATGTTGATGTAATGAAGCATGAGATGCTTGTTGTGTATGCATTGTTGCATGAGAAATGATGTTTATGAATTTAAAGGCCTTTGAAAGGTGTTTTATAAAGTGCATTATTGTGTTGTTTCATTAGAGCATGTAACGCCCCGGTTTTGGGCTTGGAAGTCTTGGGCGTTGACCGGTTGGTCAAAGTGCTGTTCGAATCGTAAGAGGTTAAATTAGGAAAGCCTAGTTCGGGTTGCGTTAAAAATATGGAAAAATGTTCTAAAATCATCTTTTAATATAATTAAGTGAACTGTGAAATCAATTTAGGAAAATGAGTTTCGGAAATGTGACATTTTGGCTAGTGACCAAAATGTAATTTTTGAAAGTTTGGTGGCTATTTTATAAAGGGTTGAAACTTTGAATCTTTAAGGAGCTATTTACCCAAAGGGAGTTTCTCCAGATTTTTCTAAGATATTTTGACTCATAATTCTGATTTTAAAGAAAACTAAAAGGAGGGAAAACTCATTTTAAGCATTTTCTCATCTAACTTCCCATTTTCTTTCTCTCTTTTTCTCTCAACCCAAACACTCCATTTCCAGAGTTTCAATTCTGATTTTCTCTCCTAAAATCCTCCTTTCAACTCTCAATTGATTGCAAATCATTGTATCTTCAAAACCTCTTCAATTGCTTCAAGTTTCATCAAGGTTTTCCATTCCAAAAAGAGGAGAAACTCAAGTTTGGAGGTAAGAACGTCCTTCTCCTCTGAACTTCAAGTTCTTTAATGAAATTTCTAAAGTTTTCAATCCTAATTTGATGTTTAATTAAAGGTTTTTAAGTTGATTTATGGATCTTGGCTAGTTATGCAAGATTTTGATGATTTCACATGATTTTCGTTTGATCTGTTAAATCTGTGTTTTGAGAAGTGTTTTTGATGTTAAATGATCATTAAATTGATGTGGAAATGAGTTTTGATTGATGCAATCCCGGATAGGTTGAGTTTTCTAAGTTTAGCTTGTGTTTTAAGGTAGCTTTTGTGGTGATCTTGTGGATCTGGTGTTGCTGGAGGTATAAGGATGGTTGTAGGTTGTTTTTAGATGTTAAATGATGTTAATGCAAGTGAGGTTTTGCTGGTTTATGGCTGGGCTTTGTTTAGAAGTGTTTCGGATGCATTTTCGGTTGTGTTTGGTGGCCGAAAATGGAGGTTTTGTGAGAGCAGCGAGTTTAGGTGCTTTCATTGAAGCAATTAATGCATGATGATGCATTAATCCTCTGCTTTAATGTGTTGAAACAGGGGAGGCATCCTTGGATCCAAGAATTGTTGATCCAGAGGCTTGATTTGGTGCTTTGGCTTGAAGCAAAGTGGAATCGGTGAGTGGATTTGTGAAAAATGGTTTTCGGCTTTGAAACCAAGGTTTTGGGGGCTTAGTTTAAGTCTAAACAACTTTGCTAAGCTCAAGTGTAAGTTTTCGGATTTCTCTCTAAGTGGTGGCCATGTTTTGGTGTGATGAAAAGTGATGATTTGCATGTTTTGATTACTGTTTTGAAAGCATGTTTTAGCATGATATTTGCTGATGATTTAGCATGATAAATGCTGATGTTTAAAGCCATGTGTTGAAGGTAACTCTAGGTAGAAGTACCTTGTTTTTATGCATTGTTTAAATGATGATTTAATGCTTTGAGATGCATGATGAAATGGCTTGGTTTAATGCTTTAAAACAGTGGATTTTATGATGTATAAAGTGTATATTGGCAAGTGATGGTTTGTAAAAGTGAAGGTCACTAAGGTGGTTAAAAGTCCTTGAGTGAGCCTTGTTACCTAAGATCATCAAGGTGGTTAAAAGTCATTGGATGAATCTTGTTGCGGACACTAAGGTGGTTAAAAGTCCTTAGGTGCTCCTTTCCAAGGTGTTTAAAAGTCCTTGGGGTGATTCAAGCTACGGACACAAAGGTGGTTAAAAGTCCTTGTGTGGTCCTCATTCATGGTGTTTAAAAGTCCATGGCCAAGGTGTTTAAAAGTCCTTGGGGCCAAGGTGTTTAAAAGTCCTTGGGGAAAGTTGTTGAACTTGATTTCATAAATGAAATGTATCACTTGAGCCAATATGACATGTATAGTACATTGAGATGCATGAGTTGCATGTTTTAATGTTTAAGTTGAAGCATGAGATGCTTGTTTAAATGAAATGTGGAAGCATGGGAATTGCTTGATTTAAAGTATGCTTGAGCATGTACAATGGTTGTTTATAAGCATGTTTTATAAATGGTTTTTAATGCATTATTGAATGGTTTTTAAAGAGCACTCCTCACTAAGCTTTGGCTTACGCTCTCTCGTTTTCTTGATTCAATAATGCAGAGCATTAGAGTACATTGAGGGCAGCAAGAGAAGGCAAGCAAACAAGTTCAAGTAAAGCTCAATGTATGGAAGGTTTTGTTAAACATTTTAGCTTTTGGTTGATTTGGCAATGGGGAACCAATGTGTATGTTTTGGGAGGTGTTTGCGACTCCCTATGGATGTTAAATGTTGTTTGAATTGCTGGTTTTTGGTTTGGATTCCTATTGCTTGCTTATGAAGGTTTATTGCTTGAATGGTAGCTTAAATAGGAAGCATGCTTTACAAATTGGGGTTTTTCGTATGTGTTGTTTATATGCTGAATTGATGTTGCAATTAGGGTCCTGGTATGTTGTATGGTTAAGTGATATGGTTTGGTGTTGTTAATTTGAGGTTTAAAGCATGTATGTTGCCGTTTTCTAGTCGTTTCCAGGCAGGGGTATCAGTACTCGGGCTTTCGTATCGGTACGCCTGAGCCAAATATGCACTTTTCAGCCCAGGAGTATCGATACCGTTGAACAGGTATCGATACCTTATGAGTGAAGTATCGATACTGGGGGAAAGGTATCGATACCGTTGCTAGAGTTTGGTTACTGCCTTCCCCGAGTATCGATACGACTCGTGGCGTATCGATACCAGACCGTTTAAATCAGTTAAAAGTATCTTTGCATGTTTTGTTTTGTTTACGTTTTGGTCCTGAATCATGTTTGCTCAATTGAATGAGTTTGGGATGCCCGTTTGAGCTGAAATTTCACAGGGAAGCATGAAACCTGATTAATTTCAAGATGGTAACTTTAATTTGGGTTAAGTCCCTTATTTCATCAGAATTTACATTTTGGTCCCTAAAGTTGTAATTTGTTCAATTGGGTCCCTGTTTGATCTCTGATGTTTGTGATCTCGTGGTATGTTGTTTGTATGATCTTAATTAAGGTTAATGTGCATCTAGACAAGATTAAAAAAGAAAAAAAAGGTCGTTAATCAAGGTTGACTTTCGGGTTGACTTTGGTTTTCCCCGTGTGACTTTCTTAATTCGGGTCATCCGTCTAGACCGGGTTAAGGGGATTACATTTGGTGGTATCAGAGCCAGGTTCTCGAGTAATTGGGAATGTTTGTATGCATGATTGAAGCATGGTTTGGTATGTATGCTTGTTGTGTGAAAGCATGTTCAGTGATTTGAGATGATGGTGTGTATGTGATGCATGTTGTGATGATGCATGATGAGGGTACCCATTGCCAAACAAAAGCTAAAGAGATGATGTTGTTTTGAAAGAAATTGAGCTTGAATACTTGGAATTTGCTTACCTTGCTGGTCCTGACTTGTTTTATTTTGTATTGTTATGCATGGTAAAGTATGGCACCACGTAGAGAGTTAAGGAGTAGCGCGAGAGCTACGACCCCGGAAGGGAATGTGAATGAGGAAAATACGGGTAGTGCTGTGTTACCTCCTCCTCCACCTGGTGGTGGTGGTGCGGAGAGGGAAAGAGCTGGAGCTGAGGCAGCTGGTGCTAGAGCTGCAGGACCTGAGGTTGGTCAGGGGCAAGCGATGCCTGACATGTCTGTGCTGGTGCAAGCTATTGCGGGTGCTTTTCGAGCAGCAGTAGCTGGAGCTCAAGGAGCTGGGCATCAGGGAGATGCTGGAGCTAGACTACCCTTAGAGCGTCTGCGCAGTCTTGGTGGGACTGAGTTTAGGGGTATGTCGGCTGAGAGGTCAGAAGCATGGCTGGAGAGTACCAAGCGTGTCTTGGGACAGATGAGTTGCACTGATGTGCAAAAGCTGGGATGTGTGGTGTCTCTGCTGCAAGGTGATGCTTATACGTGGTGGACGACCACAATCTCTGGGATGGCTGATGCTGATGTTACTTGGACGTTCTTTCAGCATGCGTTCAAGAGGAGATATCTGGGAGTTAGATATCTGGATGAGAAGAAGCGTGAATTCATGTCTCTGACCCAAGGGAGCATGAGTGTGGCTGAGTATGAGGTACAGTTCGTACGTCTTAGCCAGTATGCACCGGAGCTGATACCTGATGAGCGCGAGAGGTGCGAAAGGTTCCGTTATGGCTTGGTGACGGAAGTTAAGACCTATATGTTGGCTGCGGAGTACAATGATTTTGATGTGTTGGTGAGTCGATCCAAGGACATTGAGATGAATCTGAGTTTGTCTGCGAAGGGTGCTGGAGCTAGTTCTGGGAAGAGAACTGCTGAGTATAGTTCCGGAGGTGGACGGAACAAGAGGGGACGTGATCAGAGGTTTCAGTCCTCATCTAGGGGAGGTGGAGGTGCACCTGCTAGGGGTGGCAATGCTAGAGCTGACCCTAGTGCTTGTTGGAATTGTGGTTCCCGTGGTCACTTGAAGCATGACTGTCCTCGTGCTGGGAGGGAGGTGCAAGCTCCTGTTGTGGCAGCTGGTTATGAGTGCTGGAACTGTGGTTCAGCTGATCATTTGAGGCGTGATTGTCCGAGGATGGCTGGTGGTCAAGAGCGTGCTCCTGTTGTTGCAGCACCGCAAAGAGGTCGTGGGCGCGGCCGTGGTAATTTTCAGAGGCGAGAGGAAGGTGGTCGCGGAGTAGCTCATGTTGTGGCTATTCAACCTGAGGGTGGAGGCCAAGCGAGGGTGTATGCTCAGCGCGAGGGAAGGAATGATGCTGATGTGATTGCAGGTACCTTTACTTTGCAATCCTTGTCATTGCTTTCTTTGATTGATTCTGGATCTACGCATTCATACATTCTTCGTGAGCATGCTGAGTTGCTTGGTTTGCCTGTTGAGTCTTTGGATGTTGGTGTTAGAGTCACTAGTTCTTTTGGTGAAACTGTTGTGACTCGTAAGCTTTTTAGAAGGTGTCCCTTGGTTGTTCAAGAGCATGTCTTTCATGTTGATCTTATGGAGTTGCCCTTTTATGGTTTTGATGTGATCCTTGGTATGGATTGGCTTGCTGAACATCGTGCTGTTGTGGATTGTGAGAATAAGCGGGTTTCGCTTAAGCTTGCGGATGATTATGAAGTGGTGGTGGTTGGTGAGAACGTAAAGTTTCTTGCCAATGTTGTTTCTACCTTGGAGGCGAGCAGGATGCTGAGGCAAGGTTGTGAAGCTTTTCTGGCCTTCGTGATGAATCCTTGTTCTAAGGAGTTGAGGGTGCAGGATATCAGGGTTGTGAAGGAGTTTCCTGATGTTTTTCCTGAGGAGTTGCCTGGTTTACCTCCTAATCGCGAGGTGGAGTTTGGTATTGAGCTGTATGAGAATACCACTCCTGTGTCCATTACTCCCTATAGAATGGCACCTAAAGAGCTGAAGGAGCTGAAGACGCAGTTGCAAGAGCTGCTTGATCGTGGTTTCATCCGGTCGAGTGTTTCGCCTTGGGGTGCTCCTGTCTTGTTTGTGAAGAAGAAGGATGGCACGATGAGGATGTGTATTGATTACCGTCAGCTGAACAAGTTGACTATCAAGAATCGGTATCCTTTGCCGAGGATTGATGATCTCTTTGATCAATTTCGGGGAGCTGCTGTGTTCTCTAAGATTGACTTGAGGTCAGGGTATTATCAGTTGAAGGTGAAGGATGTGGATGTGCCTAAGACAGCTTTCAGGACAAGGTATGGGCATTATGAGTTCCTTGTGATGCCGTTTGGTCTGACAAATGCTCCTGCTGCTTTCATGGACATGATGAATCGTGTTTTTCATGAATACCTGGACAAGTTCGTTGTGGTGTTCATTGATGATATCCTTGTGTACTCGCGTACTGAGGAAGAGCACGAAGAGCATTTGAGGATTGTGCTGCAGGCTTTGTTGGAGAATCAGCTTTATGCTAAGTTGAGCAAGTGTGAGTTCTGGCTTAGAGAGGTGGTTTTTCTTGGGCATGTGGTCTCAGCTGAGGGGATTCGTGTTGATCCTCAGAAGATTGAAGCAGTAATGAATTGGAAAGTTCCTAAGTCTGTTCAGGAGGTTCGTAGTTTCCTTGGTTTGGCAGGATACTACCGAAGGTTTGTGGATGGTTTTTCCAAGATTGCTGCTCCTTTGACGAAGTTGCTGCAGAAAGATGTTAAGTATGAGTGGACAGAAGCGAGACAACAAGCTTTTGAGAAGCTGAAGATGGCTTTGACTCAAGCTCTTATCTTGATTCAGCCTGAATCAGGGAAAGAGTTTGTAGTCTACAGTGATGCATCCTATGTTGGTTTGGGGTGTGTGCTGATGCAAGAGGGTAAGGTTGTGGCTTATGCGTCGCGGCAGTTGAAAGTGCATGAGCGCAACTATCCTACGCATGATATTGAGTTGGCTGCAGTGGTCTTTGCTCTGAAGATCTGGAGGCATTATCTGTATGGTGAGAAGTGTACTGTGTACACGGATCACAAGAGTTTGAGGTATCTGATGTCTCAGAAGGAGTTGAATCTTAGGCAGCGACGTTGGTTGGAGTTGCTCAAGGATTATGATCTAACGATAGAGTATCATCCAGGAAAGGCCAATGTTGTTGCAGATGCCTTGAGTAGGAAGGTAGTTGTTGAGCTGAGAGCTATGTTTGCTAGCTTGATCATATCGCAGGATGGTGGTCTTGTTGCTGAGTTGCAAGTGAAACCATCGTTGGTTCAGTTGATCAAGGATAAGCAGTTGTTGGATGATTCCTTGGTATCTCATGTTCAGGATATCGCAGAGGGTAGACCTTCGGATTTCTGCTTTAATGAGGATGGAGTGTTGTGTTTTGGTAGTCGGATAGTAGTGCCTGCTGATGCTGAGTTGAGGCGTGCTATTCTGACTGAAGGTCATAGTAGTCCTTTTGCTATGCATCCTGGTAGTACAAAAATGTATCGCGATCTTCGTGATGAGTACTATTGGGTAGGTTTGAAGAAGGATGTTGCAGAGTTCGTGAGCAAGTGTTTGGTGTGTCAGCGAGTTAAGGCTGAACATCAGGTTCCTTCTGGTTTGTTGCAACCGTTGAAAATCCCTGAATGGAAGTGGGAGAGGGTTACTATGGATTTTGTATCTGGTTTGCCTTTGTCTCCGTCGAAGAAGAATTCTGTTTGGGTGATTGTGGATCGCCTGACAAAGTGTGCGCATTTCTTGCCTGTGCATACTACGTTCTCTTTGGATAAGCTGGCAGAGCTGTACATTGCTGAGGTTGTGAGGTTGCATGGTGTGCCTAAGTCGATTGTGTCGGATAGGGATCCGAGGTTCACATCGCGTTTTTGGCAGTGTTTGCATCAAGCTCTGGGTACAAGGTTGCATTTCAGTACATCCTATCATCCTCAGTCGGATGGCCAGTCTGAGCGAGTTATTCAGATTTTGAAGGATATGTTGAGATGCTGCGTGATAGAGTTCCAAGGTTCTTGGGAGAAGCATCTGCCCTTGGTTGAGTTCGCTTATAACAACAGTTATCAGGCGAGTATACAGATGGCACCTTATGAGGCTCTGTATGGGAGGAAGTGTAGGACTCCTCTGTGTTGGGCTAAAACTGGTCAAAAGTTGGTTTCGATGCCTGCTTTGTTGAAAGGAACCACTGAGAAGGTGAAGCTCATTTGTGAGCGGTTGAAAGCTGCTTCTGATCGGCAGAAGTCTTACGCGGATTTGAAGCGTAAGGAGATAGAGTTTGCGGTGGGTGATCGCGTGTTCTTGAAGGTTTCGCCTTGGAAGAAGGTGATGAGGTTTGGTCGCAAGGGTAAGCTGAGCCCTAGATACATTGGACCGTATGAGGTTGTTGAGCGTGTGGGTCCTGTTGCGTATCGGTTGAGGTTACCTCAGGAGCTGGAGAAGATTCATGATGTGTTCCATGTTTCTATGCTCCGGAGGTATAGATCTGATCCTTCGCATGTGTTGCCTGTGGAGGAAGTGGAATTGAATCCGGATTTGACCTATGAGGAGGAACCGGTGAAGGTTTTGGATTCGGATAGAAAAGTTCTTCGTGGCAAGACCATTGAGTTGGTGAAGGTGCTGTGGAAGCATCGCGGTGTTGAGGAAGCCACGTGGGAGCGGAAGGAAGATATGCTGAAGCAGTTTCCTTATCTCTTTCCTTCAGGTAAATTTCGAGGACGAAATTTCTTAAGGGGAGGAGAGTTGTAACGCCCCGGTTTTGGGCTTGGAAGTCTTGGGCGTTGACCGGTTGACCGGTTTTAGGAAAGCCTAGTTCGGGTTGCGTTAAAAATATGGAAAAATGTTCTAAAATCATCTTTTAATATAATTAAGTGAACTGTGAAATCAATTTTGGAAAATGAGTTTCGGAAATGTGACATTTTGGCTAGTGACCAAAATGTAATTTTTGAAAGTTTGGTGGCTATTTTATAAAGGGTTGAAACTTTGAATCTTTAAGGAGCTATTTACCCAAAGGGAGTTTCTCCAGATTTTTCTAAGATATTTTGACTCATAATTCTGATTTTAAAGAAAACTAAAAGGAGGGAAAACTCATTTTAAGCATTTTCTCATCTAACTTCCCATTTTCTTTCTCTCTTTTTCTCTCAACCCAAACACTCCATTTCCAGAGTTTCAATTCTGATTTTCTCTCCTAAAATCCTCCTTTCAACTCTCAATTGATTGCAAATCATTGTATCTTCAAAACCTCTTCAATTGCTTCAAGTTTCATCAAGGTTTTCCATTCCAAAAAGAGGAGAAACTCAAGTTTGGAGGTAAGAACGTCCTTCTCCTCTGAACTTCAAGTTCTTTAATGAAATTTCTAAAGTTTTCAATCCTAATTTGATGTTTAATTAAAGGTTTTTAAGTTGATTTATGGATCTTGGCTAGTTATGCAAGATTTTGATGATTTCACATGATTTTCGTTTGATCTGTTAAATCTGTGTTTTGAGAAGTGTTTTTGATGTTAAATGATCATTAAATTGATGTGGAAATGAGTTTTGATTGATGCAATCCCGGATAGGTTGAGTTTTCTAAGTTTAGCTTGTGTTTTAAGGTAGCTTTTGTGGTGATCTTGTGGATCTGGTGTTGCTGGAGGTATAAGGATGGTTGTAGGTTGTTTTTAGATGTTAAATGATGTTAATGGAAGTGAGGTTTTGCTGGTTTATGGCTGGGCTTTGTTTAGAAGTGTTTCGGATGCATTTTCGGTTGTGTTTGGTGGCCGAAAATGGAGGTTTTGTGAGAGCAGCGAGTTTAGGTGCTTTCATTGAAGCAATTAATGCATGATGATGCATTAATCCTCTGCTTTAATGTGTTGAAACAGGGGAGGCATCCTTGGATCCAAGAATTGTTGATCCGGAGGCTTGATTTGGTGCTTTGGCTTGAAGCAAAGTGGAATCGGTGAGTGGATTTGTGAAAAATGGTTTTCGGCTTTGAAACCAAGGTTTTGGGGGCTTAGTTTAAGTCTAAACAACTTTGCTAAGCTCAAGTGTAAGTTTTCGGATTTCTCTCTAAGTGGTGGCCATGTTTTGGTGTGATGAAAAGTGATGATTTGCATGTTTTGATTACTGTTTTGAAAGCATGTTTTAGCATGATATTTGCTGATGATTTAGCATGATAAATGTTGATGTTTAAAGCCATGTGTTGAAGGTAACTCTAGGTAGAAGTACCTTGTTTTTATGCATTGTTTAAATGATGATTTAATGCTTTGAGATGCATGATGAAATGGCTTGGTTTAATGCTTTAAAACAGTGGATTTTATGATGTATAAAGTGTATATTGGCAAGTGATGGTTTGTAAAAGTGAAGGTCACTAAGGTGGTTAAAAGTCCTTGAGTGAGCCTTGTTACCTAAGATCATCAAGGTGGTTAAAAGTCATTGGATGAATCTTGTTGCGGACACTAAGGTGGTTAAAAGTCCTTAGGTGCTCCTTTCCAAGGTGTTTAAAAGTCCTTGGGGTGATTCAAGCTACGGACACAAAGGTGGTTAAAAGTCCTTGTGTGGTCCTCATTCATGGTGTTTAAAAGTCCATGGCCAAGGTGTTTAAAAGTCCTTGGGGCCAAGGTGTTTAAAAGTCCTTGGGGAAAGTTGTTGAACTTGATTTCATAAATGAAATGTATCACTTGAGCCAATATGACATGTATAGTACATTGAGATGCATGAGTTGCATGTTTTAATGTTTAAGTTGAAGCATGAGATGCTTGTTTAAATGAAATGTGGAAGCATGGGAATTGCTTGATTTAAAGTATGCTTGAGCATGTACAATGGTTGTTTATAAGCATGTTTTATAAATGGTTTTTAATGCATTATTGAATGGTTTTTAAAGAGCACTCCTCACTAAGCTTTGGCTTACGCTCTCTCGTTTTCTTGATTCAATAATGCAGAGCATTAGAGTACATTGAGGGCAGCAAGAGAAGGCAAGCAAACAAGTTCAAGTAAAGCTCAATGTATGGAAGGTTTTGTTAAACATTTTAGCTTTTGGTTGATTTGGCAATGGGGAACCAATGTGTATGTTTTGGGAGGTGTTTGCGACTCCCTATGGATGTTAAATGTTGTTTGAATTGCTGGTTTTTGGTTTGGATTCCTATTGCTTGCTTATGAAGGTTTATTGCTTGAATGGTAGCTTAAATAGGAAGCATGCTTTACAAATTGGGGTTTTTCGTATGTGTTGTTTATATGCTGAATTGATGTTGCAATTAGGGTCCTGGTATGTTGTATGGTTAAGTGATATGGTTTGGTGTTGTTAATTTGAGGTTTAAAGCATGTATGTTGCTGTTTTCTAGTCGTTTCAAGGCAGGGGTATCGGTACTCGGGCTTGCGTATCGGTACGCCTGAGCCAAATATGCACTTTTCAGCCCAGGAGTATCGATACCGTTGAATAGGTATCGATACCTTATGAGTGAAGTATCGATACTGGGGGAAAGGTATCGATACCGTTGCTAGAGTTTGGTTACTGCCTTCCCCGAGTATCGATACGACTCGTGGCGTATCGATACCAGACCGTTTAAATCAGTTAAAAGTATCTTTGCATGTTTTGTTTTGTTTACGTTTTGGTCCTGAATCATGTTTGCTCAATTGAATGAGTTTGGGATGCCCGTTTGAGCTGAAATTTCACAGGGAAGCATGAAACCTGATTAATTTCAAGATGGTAACTTTAATTTGGGTTAAGTCCCTTATTTCATCAGAATTTACATTTTGGTTCCTAAAGTTGTAATTTGTTCAATTGGGTCCCTGTTTGATCTCTGATGTTTGTGATCTCGTGGTATGTTGTTTGTATGATCTTAATTAAGGTTAATGTGCATCTAGACAAGATTAAAAAAGAAAAAAAAAGGGTCGTTAATCAAGGTTGACTTTCGGGTTGACTTTGGTTTTCCCCGTGTGACTTTCTTAATTCGAGTCATCCGTCTAGACCGGGTTAAGGGGGTTACAGAGCATGCCTCACTAAGCATTTGTGCTTACGCTCTCTCTCTTGAACCAATAATGCAGATAATTGAAATGCTTTAAGGACAGCAAGGAGGCTAAGAATCCAAGGGGAAGGCTAAGCTCATGTATGATGACTATTTTTACAACAATATTAGTTTTTGGTAATTGGCAATCGGGACCTAGGTTGTGTTTTTGTGAGATGTTTATGGAATCCCTAGTTGTGGCATGATGCCTTTGAAGTTTAAGACTTGTAAATGGCCATTTGGTGTTTGTTTTGATGATTTGATGAATGGTTGGTTTTAATACTAGGATGCATGCCTATAGTTTTGTGGTTTTCCTAATTGATGCTATGATCATGTTTTGATGATGCTAATATGTTCCTTAAATGTATGTTGACTTGTTGGCATGATTAGGAGGTCATAGGGATATGTTTGATGGGGTAAATGTATGTTAAACCAGAAAAATCTGCACTTTCTGGGTAGTTCGTATCGAAACGGGCACTGCCGCTTCGAAACAGGGGTCCGAAATGGCCTTGGTGTTTCGAAACGGGTAGAGGTCGTTCCGAAACACTTTTGCTACTGCCAAGCCTTGTTTCGATACAGGTTTCGAAACGAGCCCGCATTTCGGAACGGTCAACCCCCATTCCGAAACACTTGACCGTTGGGCACTGATTTGAATGGTGTATGGTTTGCATGCTTTACGTTTTAGTCCTGAAGTTTTGTATGTGCAATTGCTTGAGTTCAGAAAGTCCGTTTAAATTGAAATTTGACAGGGAAGCATGTAATATGATTAATTTGATATTGGTAAACTTGAAATTTGTTAAGTCCCTCATCTTTCCAGAATTTACATTTTGGTCCCTAAATTTGTATATTGAGCAATTGAGTCCCCGGTTGCTTTCCGATTGTTGTGATTCTCCAGTATGCTTTTCTCAAGAGTGTGCTTAGGGTTAATAAGCATTTAGACAAGAATAAAAAGAAAAAAAAGGTCGTTAATCAAGGTTGACTTTCGGGTTAACTTCGGTTTTCCCTATGTAATCTTCGTAGTTCGGGTCAACCGTCTAGGCCGGGCTAAGGGGGTTAGATTTGGTGGTATTAGAGCTGAGTTCTCGAGTAAACGGGAATGGTTATGTGGGTGATGTATGTATGAATGCATGACGTGCCTTGTGAATGAAGTATGATGTGTGAATTGTAAAGTATGTTATAATTGTGATGTATGCTGAGATGAAACATGTTAGAGGGATCCATTGCCATATCAAAACTAATGAAATGATTATTTGAAAACGAGCTTGAGTACTTGGATTTCTTACCTTGCTGAGCCTGATTAGGTTTATTGCATTTGTGTTAGTGCATTGGTTAGTGAATGGGACCCCGTAGAGAGACAAGGATTAATACGCGAGCTATGGCTCAAAACGAGAATGAAGAGAACGCTGAGAATGTAGTGGATTTACCTCCTTCACCCGGTGGTGGTGGTGCTAGAGGTGATGGTGCTGGTGCTGGGGTCGTTGGACCTGAAGCTGGGCAGGGGCAAGCTGCTCCTGACATGACAGCGTTGATACATGCTATTGCTGGAGCCTTTCAGGCGGCAGTAGCTGGAGCTCATGGAGCAGGGCATCAGGGAGATGCTAATGCTAGACTACCTTTGGAACGTTTGCGCAGTCTGGGAGGGACTGAGTTTAGAGGTTTGTCTACGGAGGGTTTCGAGTCTTGGTTGGAAAGTACCAAGAGAATTTTGGGATAGATGAACTCCAATGATGTGCAGAAGCTAGGCTGTGCGGTATCGCTGTTGCATGATGATGCGTATACCTAGTGGACAACCACTGTCTCCGGAATGGAGGAAGCAGATGTAACTTGGACGTTCTTTCTGAACGCGTTCAAGAGGAAGTATCTGGGTGTGCGATACCTGGATGAAAAGAAAAGAGAGTTCATGTCTCTTACTCAGGGGAGCATCACGGTAGCTGAGTACGAGGTTCAGTTTGTCCATCTCAGTCAATACGCACCTGAGCTTATTCCTGATGAGCGGGAAAGGTGTGAGCGTTTCCGGTATGGGTTGGTGACGGATGTAAAGACCTTTATGCTTGCCGCTGAGTACACTGACTTCGATGTACTGGTTAGTAGAGTGAAGGATATTGAGCTGAATCTGAGTTTATCCTCTAGGAGTGCTGGTTCTGGCGCGGGCAAGAGAGCAGCTGAGTATAGTTCCGGTGGTGGACGGAACAAGAGAGGACGTGATAGGAGGTATCAGTCTTCGGCTAGGCGTGGTGGTGGAGGGCAAGGTGCGCCTGTTCAGGGAGACAGGGCGAGAGCTGATCAGAACACATGCTGGGCGTGTGGATTGCGTTGTCACTTGAGGCGTGATTGTCCTCGGGCAGCGAGAGAGGTGCAGGCTCCTGTTGTGATGACCGGTAATTCGTGCTGGAATTGTGGTTCGGCAGACTACATGAGGAGAGAGTGTCCTCTGTTGGCCGGTGGTGGTCAAGGACGTGCACCTGGTGTGTTGTTGCACCACAGAGAGGTCGTGGGCGCGGCCGTGGTAACTTCCAGCGCAGAGATGATGGTGGAAGGAATGTGGCTCATGTGGTAGTTGTCCAGCCTGAGGGTGGTGGCCAGGCCCGAGTGTATGCTCAGAGGGAGGGGAGGAATGACACGAATGTGGTCGTAGGTACTTTCACTTTGCAATCCTTGTCATTACTTTCCTTGATTGATTCTGGATCTACACACTCATACATATTGCGTGAACATGCTCAATTGCTTGGTTTTCCTGTTGAGTCTTTGGATGTTGGTATGCATGTAACTAGTTCCTTTGGTGAGACTGTTGTGACACGAAAGTTGTATAGAAGGTGTCCTTTGGTTGTGCAAAACCATGTTTTCATGTTGATCTTATGGAATTGCCTTTCTATGGTTTCGATGTAATCCTTGGTATGGATTGGCTTGTTGAACATCGAGCTGTGGTGGATTTTGAGAACAAGCGAGTTTCTTTGAATCTTGCGGATGATTATGAGGTGGTGGTCGTGGTTGGTGAGAATGTGAAGTTTCTTGCCAATGTGGTGTCTACCTTGGAAGCAAGCTGAATGCTGAAGCAAGGTTGTGAAGCCTACCTAGCCTTCATGATGAATCCTAGCTCTAAGGAGTTGCGAGTGCAAGATATTCGGACAGTGCGAGAGTTTCCTGGTGTGTTTCCAGAGGAGTTACCTGGGTTGCCTCATAATCGTGAAGTGGAGTTTGGAATTGAGCTGTATGAAAACACAACTTCAGTGTCCATTACTCCTTATCGGATGGCACCTAAAGAGTTGAAAGAGTTGAAGACGCAACTTCAGATGTTGCTTGATCGTGGTTTCATTCGGCCGAGTGTCTCACCTTGGGGTGCACCGGTCTTGTTTGTGAGGAAAAAGGATGGCACTATGAGAATGTGCATGGATTACCGTCAACTGAACAAGTTGACTATCAAGAATCGGTATCCATTGTCGAGGATTGATGATCTTTTTGATCAATTTCGGGGGAGCGGCTGTGTTCTCTAAAATTTACTTGAGGTCAGGGTATTACCAGTTGAAGCTGAAGGATGTGGATGTGCCAAAGACAGCCTTTAGAACAAGGTATGGGCATTATGAGTTCCTAGTGATGCCGTTTGGTTTGACGAATGCTCCAGCAGCTTTTATGGACATGATGAATAGAGTGTTCCATGAATACCTGGATAAATTTGTTGTGGTGTTCATTGATGATATTCTCGTGTACTCTCGTACTGAGGAGGAGCACGAGGGGCATCTAAGAATTGTGTTGTAGGCTTTGTTGGAGAATCAGCTTTATACTAAGCTGAGCAAGTGTGAGTTCTAGCTTAGGGAAGTTGTGTTCCTTGGTCATGTGGTTTCTGCTGAGGGGATTCGTGTTGATCCTCAGAAGATTGAGGCAGTGATGAATTTGAAGCCTCCTAAGTATGTTCATGAAGTTCGTAGTTTCCTTGGTTTGGCGGGATACTATCGGAGGTTCGTGGATGGATTTTCGAAGATTGCTGCACCCTTGACGAAGTTGTTGTAGAAGGATGTTAAGTATGAGTGGACGGAAGCGAGACAGCAGGCTTTGGAGAAGCTTAAGGTAGCTTTGACGCAAGCTCCTATCTTGGTTCAGCCTTAATCAGGGAAAGAGTTTGTGGTGTATAGTGACGCATCCTACGTTGGTTTGGGGTGTGTACTGATGCAAGAGGGTAAGGTGGTGGCTTATGCATCGCGACAATTGAAGGTGCATGAGCGCAATTATCCTACGCATGACATTGAGCTAGCTGCGGTGGTTTTTGCCTTGAAAATATGGAGACATTACCTGTATGGTGAGAAGTGTACTGTGTACACGGATCACAAGAGTTTGAAGTATCTGATGTCTCAGAAAGAGTTGAATCTCAAGCAACGACGTTGGGTGGAGTTGCTTAAGGATTACGATTTGACGATCGAGTATCATTCGGGTAAAGCTAATGTTGTAGCGGATGCCTTGAGTAGGAAGGTGGCAGTGGAGTTGAGGGCTATGTTTGCCAGCTTGAGCATTTCACGAGATGGCGGTTTGGTGGCTGAATTGCAAGTGAAACCATCCTTGGTTCAGTTGATAAAGGATAAGCAGTTGTTGGATGATTCCTTGGTGCCGCGTGTTCAGGATATTGCTGAGGATAGACCATCGGATTTCTGCTTTAATGATGATGGAGTTTATATTTTGGGAGTCGAATAGTAGTGCCCAATGATGCTGATTTGAGGCGTGCTATTCTGACTGAAGCGCATAGTAGTCCTTTTGCTATGCACCCTGGTAGTACTAAGATGTATCGTCATCTTCGTGATGAGTACTATTGGGTGGGTTTAAAGAAAGATGTTGCTGAGTATGTGAGCAAGTGCATGGTTTGTCAGCGAGTTAAAGCTGAGCATCAGTTTCCTTCTGGGTTGTTGCAACCGTTGAGGATTCCTGAGTGGAAGTGGGAAAGGATTACCATGTACTTTGTATATGGTTTGCCTTTGTCACCATCGAAGAAGAATTCGGTGTGGGTGATTGTGGATCTCCTGACGAAGTGTGCGCATTTCATACTCGTGCATACTACGTATACTTTGGAGAAGCTTGCGGAGCTGTACATTGTTGAGATTGTGCGGCTGCATGGTGTGCCAAAGTCTATAGTGTCGGATCGAGATCCGAGGTTTATATCGCGTTTCTGGGAGTGTTTACATCAGGCTTTGGATACACGGTTGAATTTCAGTACTTCTTATCATCCGCAGTCGAATGGAAAGTTTGAGTGTGTTATCCAGGTGCTGGAGGATATGTTGAGGTGCTGTGTGATTGAGTTTCAGGGCTCTTGGGAGAAACATTTGCCTTTGGTGTAGTTTGCCTATAATAATAGCTACCAGGCAAGTATTCAAATGGCACCTTATGAAGCTTTGTACGGGAGGAAGTGCAGAACTTCTCTTTGTTGGGCTGAAACAGGTCAAAAGTTGGTTTTGATGCCAGCTTTGTTAAAAGGAACTACCGAGAAGGTGAAGCTCATTTGTGAGCGATTGAAGGCAGCTTCTGATCGGCAGAAGTCTTACGCGGATTTGAAGCGTAAGGAGATTGAGTATGCGGTAGGTGACCGTGTGTTTTTGAAAGTTTCGCCTTGGAAAAAGGTGATGAGGTTTGGCCGAAAGGGTAAGTTGATCCCTAGGTACATTGGACTATACGAGGTGATTGAGCGCGTGGGTCCTGTTGCGTATAAGTTGAGATTGCCTCGGTAGTTGGAAAAGATTCATGATGTGTTTCATGTTTCTATGCTTCAGAGTTATAGATCGGATCCTTCGCATGTTATGCATGTGGAGGAAGTGGAGTTGAATCCGGACTTGACTTATGATGAGGAACCGGTGGAGATTCTGGATTCAGATAGTAAAGTTATTCGAGGCAAAACCATTGAGTTGGTAAAGGTGTTGTGGAAGCATCGTGGTGCTGAGAAAGCCACGTGGGAACGAAAGGATGACATGGAGAAGACGTTTCCATACCTTTTACCTCCAGGTAAATTTCGAGGATGAAATTTCTTAAGGGGGAGAAAGTTGTAACACCCCAATTTTGGGCTTGGAAGTTTAGGGTCGGAATCGGACCGGTCTAATTTTCGATTTCGAATATAAAAGGTGGTTTTAGGGAAAGCCTAGTTTGGGATGCATTAAAAATATGGAAAAATATCTAAAAATCCTCTTTTAGCATATATAAGAGAGTGGTGAAATCAATTTTACAAAATAAGGTTTCGAAGTGTGACATTTCGAAATAGTGACTAAAATGTAGTTTTTGAAAAGTTCATGACTGTTTTGTAAGGATTGAAACTTTAAATATTTAAGGAGCTAATTTACCCAAGGAATGATTTCTCCAGATTTTTCTTAATTTTAATGACTCATTTCATGTTTAATTTAATTAAAAGAAAAGAGGGAAACCAAATTTTAGTTTTCATAACCAACTTTTGCTAAAATTTTCTCATCTCATTTTCTCTCAAAATTCCCTCAGCCAAACACATTTCCACAAAAACATTTCCTTTGATTTTCACACCAAATGATGGGATTCCAATCCTCAAATGAATCCTAATCATTTCTACATCAAATCCTCTTCATTTGCTTATTGAATTTTCAAGGATTTTGGCTCTAATCAAGGAGAAATCCACATTTAGAGGTAAGGATGTCCTTCTCCTCTAAAAACTAAGTTCTTTAATGAAATTCCCAAGTTCTCAATCCTTAGATTGAGTTTTATTAAAGGTTTTAATGTTGTGATCTTGATTTTGGCTTAAAATTCAAGATTTGGATTTAATTTTGAAGAAATTCGTATTGGATGTTTGGGCTCAGATTTGAGATATCTTTTTAGTGTATTTTGGACGTTTAAATGATGTGAAATGGAGGTTTAATCAATGCAATCCCGAATAGGTTGATTTTCCTAAGTTTTTACTTGTGAAATTGGTGGTTTTGAGGGTGATTTTGGTGTTCTGTTATAGCTGGAGGTATAAGGACGTGATTATGTCCTTTTTGGATGTTAATTGATGTCTAAGAATGTTTAGAAGTGATGGATCTTGGCTGGGTAATGTTGTGAAAGTGTTTGGATGTGATTTCGGTTGTGTTTGGTAGCCGAAATGTGAGTTTTGGTGAGAGCAACGAGTTTAGGTGTAATGGCTGAAGATTTTAATGCATGATGATGCATTAATCCTCTGCTTTGATGTGTTTAAAATAGGGGATACATCTTTGGATCCTTGTGGTGTTGATCCGGAGACTTAAACGGCGTTTCGGCAAGCTTGCGAAACAGAATTTGTGAGTGAAGTTTGGTTTTCATCTTTGAAACCAATGTTTGATGGTTTGGGAGCTTAGTTTAAGTCTAAGCAACTTAACTAAGCTCAAGAGTAAGTTTTCGGAGAAACTCTCTCTTTGATGAACCATGAGATGGTTGGATGCAATGTGTTTAATTTGCATGTTTAAATTCTCTTTTTGAAAGCATGTTTTAGCATGGTTAATGCTGGTTTTGAAAGCCATGTGTTGAAGGATGCTCAAGGTAAGAGATCATTGGTTTGACATTGATAAATGTGGTTTTGATGCATAGTGATGCATGATTGTTTAATGGCTTTGATTAATGCTTTAAAACAATGGATTATTGATGATAATTGATGTATATTGGTAAGTGATGTGTTGGTTTTAAAGTACTTGAATCAGATATAGTTAGCCGGTTATAGGATTGGGTGCACCGTGAATAAAGTCGACTTGGATGTTGAGGGGTTGTAATGGTACCGTAAACTCCATCCAAGTACACTAACGAGATGTCTAAAATCATAATGGTGGTTAAAATGCCATGTGAGGATCTTGTGTTGTGTGTCCCGTGTTCTCGTTAGTGATGTTATACAACTACCAATGAGTGATGTTGAGGGGTTGTGATTGTATCGTTAAACTCCATCACGGGTGTTGAGGGGTTGTGATTGTACCGGTAAACTCCACCTTGTGTGTTTGGTAGTGTGTATGAAGCGTATGGGACAACGCTTGTAATCCGCGTATCCGATTGTGTTTTGTGTTGAAAAATGGTTATGTATTATCACTTGAAAGCCAATATGACATGTTGATGTAATGAAGCATGAGATGATTGTTGTGTATGCATTGTTGCATGAGAAATGATGTATATGAATTTAAAGGCCTTTGAAAGGTGTTTTATAAAGTACATTATTGTGTTGTTTTATTAGAGCATGCCTCACTAAACATTTGTGCTTACGCTCTCTCTCTTGAACCAATAATGCAGATAATTGAAGTGCTTTAAGGGCAGCAAGGAGGCTAAGAATCCAAGGGGAAGGCTAAGCTCATGTATGGTGACTATTTTTACAACACTATTAGTTTTTGGTAATTGGCAATGGGGACCTCGGTTGTGTTTTTGGGAGATGTTTATGGACTCCCTAGTTGTGGCATGATGCCTTTGAAGTTTAAGACCTGTAAATGGCAAATTGGTGTTTGCTTTGATGATTTGATAAATGGTTGGTTTCAATACTAGGATGTATGCCTATAGTCTTGTGGTTTTCCTAATTGATGCTATGATCGTGTTTTGATGATGCTAATATGTTCCTTAAATGTATGTTGACTTGTTGGCATGATTAGGAGGTCATAAGGATATGTTTGATTGGGTAAATTTATGTTAAACCAGAAAAATCTGTACTTTCTGGGCAGTCCGTATCGGAACGGGCACTACCGTTTCGAAACAGGGGTCTGAAATGGCCTTGGTGTTTCAAAACGGTAAAGGACGTTCCGAAACACTTTTGCTACTACCAAGCCCTGTTTCGATACAGGTTACGAAACGAGCTCGCGTTTCGAAACGGTCAACCTCCATTCCGAAACACTTGACCGTTGGGCACTGATTTGAATGATGTATGGTTTGCATGCTTTACGTTTTAGTCCTGAATTTTTGTATGTGCAATTGCTTGAGTTCGGAAAGTCCGTTTAATGTGAAATTTGACATGGAAGCATGTAATATGATTAATTTGATATTGGTAAACTTGTAATTGGTTAAGTCCCTCATCTTTCCAGAATTTACATTTTGGTCCCTAAATTTGTATGTTGAGCAATTGAGTCCTTGGTTGCTTTCCGGTTGCTGTGATTCTCAAGTATGCTTTTATCAAGAGTGCGCTTAGGGTTAATAAGCATTTAGACAAGATTAAAAAGAAAAAAGGGTCGTTAATCATGGTTGACTTTTGGGTTGACTTTGGTTTTCCCCGTGTAATCTTTGTAGTTCGGGTCAACCGTCTAGGCCGGGATAAGGGGGTTACAGACTCATTGCTTTTCTGCAAAGTTCTCACCATGGTGGTGTGATTGGGAATCTCGGCATAGAAGGAAGTTAGCTCATCAACATGTAATTTCCCATTAACTTTAGTTCCAATCCCAAGTCTAGCAACAGGATATTCGAAATCATTGATGGTTATCCTCTCAAGGATGCCAACAGCTTCGGTGTAGCTTTTGTCAAGCAGCGAACGGACTGCTGAAGCATCAACAACAGTCCTTGTATGTGCATTCAATTCGTTATAAAAGGTTTGTATCTGGGTCCAATTTAAGAACCCATGCATAGGACATCTTCTCAACAAATCTTTAAATTTTTCCCATGCATCATACAAGGTCTCATCCTCAGCCTGCCTAAAGGTAATGATCTCTCCGCACAGCTTGGCAATGAACGTTGGCGGCTGAAATCGCATCAAAAACTTTTGGCATAGGTCTACCCATGAAGTGACTGAGCCTGGTGGCAAGGAATGGAGCCACGTCTTAGCTTTGTCTCTCAAAGAAAAAAGTGAATAATTTTAGCTTCACGGTATCCTCAGACACTCCTGATGATTGTTCTCGAATGGTTCTTTCCTCTTTTGCATTGTTATTGTTATTTCCCGGTATCCCTCTGTTATGGGCATTATTGCTTCCATTAACATGTGCCATCTCAATGACTTTCTTTTTCAATCTACATAAAGTACGTTCGATTTTAGGGTCGTATGGCCACGCTTCCGTGTCAGGGCGGTTCTTGGTCATACATCGAACAAAACAATCAAATAAAATAATAATAAAAACAAAAATTAAAGAAAACAAGTAAGACAAAACAAATGAAACTTCGTTGCAGTCTCCGGCAACGACACCAAAAACTTATAGACTGTTGGCGTGAATGATTATTTGCTAGCAATAGGGCTTAAAAGACGTTGAAAGAGTAATAAAACAGTGCCAAGTAAAGTCTATTGTGTGCAATTATACACGATCTGCAAGTAATAAAACAACTAAGCTGAGTATCGATCCCACAAGAACTACGTTTTGGATTTTGATTTCTTTGCAGGTTTACTTGTTTTTAAGGAAAATGTTTGTTTTGATTTGAAATTGATTTGAATGAAGTAAAATAAAATAAAATGTTGGCAAGAGAGTGTCTTAGCAAATGATGAGTGTTAGCAGTGAGTGCCTGGTTTTCACAATAATCATGACATGTCGGCTTTCAATAAATCTTGTCGTGGCATTGTTTGCTGAGCAGATTAAAAAATGATGGCGTGCCTCTTTCAATGGTCAATGCCCTAAATTGTTTATGTTAAAAAAAACCATATTTGTCTATAGTGAATGTTTTCTCAAAAACCGATTTGATTAAGTCCCAATCTTTACTCCTAAGGGGTAGATTTCACTCCCGAAGTAAGTTCATCTACTTGAACATCTTCTTTCGGAGCATCTCACGTTAGTATCTAGCATTTGTTCGTTGCCACCCAAGTCAGTTATGATATCGAGTTGCAATAGGCTAACTATGCCAATCGTCGCTTGGCATAGTACTTTTAAAAAGAGGGTTCTAGTTGTCGCTTGGCATAGTACTTTTAAAAAAAAGAGTGCCAGCTTTCGCTTGGCAATACGCTTAAAAATGGAAATCATGCGAGATAGAACAAAACATTGCCGAGGCAGTTATGATTTATTAAAAGCTAAACATAAAACATATTGAGCAATCTAAACACCCCCACCAACTATGAAATTAGTTCATGGTGGGGTTAACAACAAAAAAACTATCATCGTTTTTAACATCCATCATCATTTAAAAATAAAATAAAAATAATCCAACTAAGGATATGATAGAAGAGGGTCTTTCGATGCAGCTCTCCACAGCCAGACCTTTGTCGAAGGTTAAACTCCTTGAACTCCGACCACTCTCTGATTCTCTCTCCCCAAAAAATCCCCCTCGTTGCTTGATCGATTGGCCTTTATATAGGTGTGTAAAGGAAAGGATGAGATAAGCCTTTGTATTTGAATTTAAAACGATCAAGGGATAAGAGATAGAGCTCTATCCGATCATTATGATGGCTTATCCTCTCAGTGTGATAGCTTATCAGGCTAGGGCTGACGTCATCGTGCCAACGCTCCTCTGACATTGCTGCTTGGCATGGTCATGCCAACCGCGCTTGGCACTGCTTCCTATTTTTCGGGAATTGGTCCAATCCATATTTCTTCGCAGCCTGATATGGTCCTATTTTTTCGGAGTTACCAACTTCTTGGCCTGGCATTAATTACTTTTCTATGCCAACCAATGATTGGCATTGTTCCTCCTTCCGTGCCAATGGCAACTCGGCATCCTTCTTGGCATCACTTCCTTTCTTCGCTGGTCTGTTGTGCCCTGCCAGCAACGGTGCCAACTGCTATGCTATCTTGCAAAAAGAAGTAAAAAACAATCCTTCACACTAGCATAGCAACAAATCCCAACTCTTAATGCAAATGTGTTCTTTCTAAACCTAAATGCAACTAAACCTACTCAAAAGACAATAAAAAACATGTCAAATAGGCATAAAAATTAGTACTTTTGGAGCGTCAACAGTGCGCCTGATGAAGATGCAAGACAACACATTCATGCATTCTTAGAGGTTTGTGATTCCTTTAGACAACAAGTTGTGCATGAAGATGTTTTGAAGATCAAGTTATTTCCTTATTCATTGTGTGATCGAGCATGAGCTTGGTTGAGTGGAGTACCCGCTGGTTCAATAGAGGCATGGTTAGATCTATGCAAAAGCTTTTTGTTACGGTATAATCGACCCAACATGAACACTCAGCTAAGGAATGACATTGCTTCCTTTCGTCAAGCTGATGACGAGTGCTTGGATAGGTACAAGGGACTACTTCGCAAATGCACAAATCATGGTTTTAAAGATTGGATGCAAGTTGTGATGTTCTACAATGGTGTCAATGCTCCCACGAGGATGTTGCTAGATGCTTCAGCAAATGGAACTTTGCTGGACAAGTCACCCAAATAAGCATTTGATATCCTTGATAGAATAACATACAATGACTACCAATTTCCCACTTCAAGACTTGGAACGGGGAAGAAGACTCATGGTACACCTGAGCTTGATGCTAATGACTCCTTCTCAGCTCAATTGTCGACCATTACAAATATGTTGAAGAATCTCCAACGTCCAAATGAGGTGAAGGAAGTCAAGGTGGCAACTACTTGTGTTTGTTGTGATGGAAGTCATCATGTGAGAGAGTGCCCCTAAAACCATGATTATCACCCACCATTATCAAATAATTAAAAAAACTTTTTTTCTAAAAAAGATAAAGGCCTTTTCTAAAATAAAGGAACCCAAAAGGTCCACTTTTAAAACCCATTTAAAAAAACAAATAAGAAGCCCACCATGAAATCTAAATTTTATGCTTTAAAAGCCCACCTTTAAAAAACCATTTGAATAATAATAAATGTAAAAAAAAGGGAAAACCAAAAATGATAGCAAAAAATAATAAATGAAAAAACAACAAAAAAAGCAAAAAATAAAACTACAAAAAATAAAAGGAAAGAAAAAGGCAAAACCAACGTGTGAGAACACGCGCACGAGTTGGTTCTATAACGCCCTGGTTTTGGGCCTAGATGTTTTGGACATCAGACCGATTGGAAACAGTTCGAGTCGCGTTAGGTGAATTAAGGAAATCAAGGATCGGGACATGATAAAAATATGGTAAAATTTTCTAAAATCCTTTAAAATTATGTTTAAGAGGTTGGTCAAATCAATTTTACAAAAAAGGTTTCGGAAGAGGTACATATTGGGTAGTGACCGAAATGTAAAGTTTCAAAACTGTGGAAATGTGATTTTAAAAGAGGAGCCAAAATCTTAGAATCTTTAAGGAGTTTCATGGCAATTTAGCATTTTCTTAATATGACATGTGTTTAAAATGGTTTTAATTAAATAGTTTTTAATTGTCTTTTATTTTATTTAATTAATTAGGTAGTTAATTAGTGAGTTTCATCACGTAACTACCTTTCTCTTCTCATTTTCAGCCAAACACCATTTTTAACTCATTTTCTCCAGATTTCTTATCTCTCAAACACTCTCTTCTTGATTTCTTACTCATTTCAAAGAATTCTTCTTAAATTCTTCAAGTTTTGTGAAGCAAAAACTTGTCATTCATTGAGGAAAGCAAGGATTGGAGGTAAATCTCGTTCTCAACCTTCAATCTAGATTCTTTATTGAAATTCCCATGATCTTTGGCTTCTAATTAATGTTTTTGGTTGAGTTTTCATTATAGTTTTGATTTGAGATCAAAATCTTTTAAAAATGTGATTAAAATTTTGATTTTCGAATTTGTTTTGTTAAGCTCTGTTTTGGATTGATTTTAATTGAGTTCCAAGTTGGTTATTATGATGAAATGAGGCTTTGATTATATAGATCCGGAAATTCTAGAGATCCTTGAGTTTCTTAATAGTTTTAAGTGAGTTTTTGAGGTGAAATGGTGGAA
Source organism: Hibiscus tridactylites (assembly GCA_958450335.1). Lineage (NCBI taxonomy): Eukaryota > Viridiplantae > Streptophyta > Magnoliopsida > Malvales > Malvaceae > Hibiscus > Hibiscus tridactylites. The sequence goes on from OY288288.1 coordinate 38,732,653, forward strand.
TTATGCTTGCTGGAGCTATAAGGATATGTTTAGGTTGTTTTAGATGTGTTTTGATGTTTATAAATGGTTGAATGTGAAGTATGTTGCCTGGGCATTGTTTAGGAAGCAATCGATGGAGTTTTTGGTTTTTTCATATAGGTAAATTGGTGTAGTTTGGGTGAGTTGTGAGTTTGTGTTAGTTGCTGGTGTTGAAATGCATTTAGATCTATGTTTTGATGATGTGAAAACAGGTGATTTTGAAGGCTCCGGAAGCGTGATTTTTGCGTCAGCAAGCGAGGTTTTGTGTATCGGTGAGTGGAAATGGATTTTCCAGCTTTATAACGTTTTGAGCGTGGTTTTGGGAGCTTAGTGTAAGTTTGAAACACTTAGTTAAGCTCAAGAGTAAGTGAGTCAGAAGTCTCTCTCGGAATGTGCTATGTATTTGTTGGAAATGCACTTGATAGGAATGTGGTTTTAAATCTTGTTTTAAAGCATGTTTAAAGCTTTGATGGTGCTAGTTTTAATGCCATTTTGGGCTAAGGATGTACATGGTATGTGGTCCTTAAATTTATATGGTTAATGCATTTGATATGAAGCATGATATGCTTGAGAAAATGGCGTTGTGTTTATGCTTGTAAAACAGTGGATTATTGATGTTAAATGATTATATTGGCAAGTGACGGAACATGTTTTGGTTACTTTAATCGGATTTAGTTAGCTGGCTATAGGATTGGGTGCACCGTGAAATAAGTCGTCTTGGATGTTGAGAGGTTATGATTGTATCGAAAACTCCATCCAAGTACCCTAGCGATTGAGGAATTAATGTCACCACGATGGAGGATGGTTCTCGTGGGTGGACTTGGTTAAGCGTCACAACGGTTGAGGATTGCTCCTATGTGTGAGCTTGGTTAAGGTGATTACAATGGTTGAGGTAGCTCCCATGTGTAAGCCTTGTTTTGTGTCCGACTCTCGCTAGTGGGTTATACAACTAACGATGAGTGATGTTGAGGGGTTGGGAATGTTTTCGGGTGTGGAAAGTTGTATAAAACCAGCAAAATCTGATGTTGCTGGGTAGGACGTTTTGGAACGCCCTCATCCGTATCGAAACGACGACATGTATTGGCCAGGGGGTTTCAGAACGAGTGCGATCGTTCCGGAACACTTTGCTACTGTGAAACCTAGTTTCGAAACTGGTTTTGGAACACAACCACATATCGAAACTGTTGGGTTTTTTTATGCTCGATTCCTTCAATCGTTCTTGCTCGCCAAGTGGTGGAGAAGTGGAATTTTGGGTGATAGAGGTGTGGAAGCTAAAAAGAATGAAGAGAAAATGATTTATAGTGGTTCAACCTTCTAACCAAGGTCTACATCCACTACCTTATCTTCCAACTAAGGATTTACAATCAATCCACTATTGATTGTCCTCTTTTCTAGGCTTAGGAGGAAACCCTTACAAACCGATCAAGCTTTCTACCCAAAGCCTTGATCAATCCCTCTTTACAAAGAGATAAAAATAAGCAAACTCAAATCCCTCTAATAGGTATTTGTTTGCACAATTAAGCTCTCACCCAATCCTAAAACACTTGAGAAAATCTAACAAATTTGGCTCACTAGTGTTTGTCTATACAAGGAATTGACAATTAAGTACTAAGACACATTTTGATCATATGTTGTATTACAATTGAAGCATTAACCATTACTAGATGCTTGGAGGTCCCTTTTATACTCCTAATTGAGTTTGTAGTCGTTACTAGCTGTTGGGGTTGAATTGGAGTTGTTGGAGACTTCATTTCCCACCATAAATGCAGTTTTGTAGCTCCCCGTTTCGAAACGATCGACCCCGTTTCGAAACAATCTTGAAATAGAAAGAGCCGTTGCAGCACCCGTATTGAAACACCCTTGGCCGCATCGAAACGGTCGTATCAAAACACTTGCTCTCGTATCGAACCGCTCTGCATTTAAAAAGTAGTTCAGAAATAGCCATTGGGGGTTTTTTTACCGTTGAGGTCATGCCACATAGGTGTATCGAAACGGCAAAGGTTGTATCGAAACGCTATGCAAAAATCTCACCCAGATTAAAGCTCGTTTCGAAATGTTTTGCCAATGTAAAGACCCGTATCGAAACACCTAGGGGCGTTTCGAAACGCCTGGATGGTTTTGTTAAATTTGGCTTTGAAAACACTTAAGACTCTTTTGAAATATACCATAAACATAGTTTCAAGTTGTTTGGACTTCGAAATGGTTTTGAAATATTTTTAACTTTGTCCAAAACATTTTTCAATTATTATATCAAAACATTAGTTCTACAATCTCCACTTTTTGATATAATAAAACCAACTTGAAAAATTGTTTAGGATTCTCCCCCTTTAAGTTTAAAAATGTGAATAAGAGATGAAAATTTTAAAATAAAGTAAAGCTCCCCCTTATTTATTTGAAAATGCTATTTTTCAAACCAAACTCTCCCCCTTTTTGTTATATCAAAAAGAATTAAAAAGACATTAAATTAAAAATACCTTAGGAGGTTTGAAAAGATGACAAAAATTTAGAATTTTGGTTTTAAAATGGCTCCCCCTTACTCAAAGCATCATAAAAAATGTTAGTCCATCATATGTCATAATCTAGTTGAAAATAAAAAATAAATCAAATTAAACAACTAAATTTTTACCACACTTCAACACAAGGGAGGATGTAAAGCCTTCCTTCTTCAAGTGTCTTTCTTTGTGTGCATGAAGCTCCCCCTCAATGTTTGACTTGTCGATCACTCTCCATCACACCTAGCAAAAGATAGTCAAGTAATTTTTGGTATCCAAATTGATTTGGATCCATAAACGTTAGTAACACAAAATTTAGTCCCCTTAGGAATCCATTTTTCAATTTCATCATCTTTAGTTGAAGTGGTTAGTCCTTTTGGGACTCAAACACTTCTAAAACATTTACCATTTACAAATCTAAGGGCACTAGATTGTCTTACATAAAAGTTTGATTTTCCAAAATTATTTTTCTTTTCAAGGTCTTTGGAAATCAAAAATTTTTCTTCTTGAACTTTATGAAGCAAATTTTGTAAATCAAAACATTTTTGTTCAAACTCTTCGAGTTTTGCTTCAAGTTCAAGTTTGATTTTAGAAATCAAATCATTTTGAATTTTCAACTTTGAAATCATTTTATTGTTTTTCAAAATGTTATTTTTAAACTCTGAAATCAAATCATCATAGGCATCTTGCAATTCATCAAAAGAATATGAACATGAGGTAGATGAATTAGAAGTTACCCTTGAATCTTCTTCGATGGCCATAAGGCAAAGGTTGGCTTGTTCATCGTCGATGGAGTCCTCTTCACTCCAAGTAGCCACATATGTCTTCTTCTTATGGCTGAAGTGCTTGCCCTCTTCTTTTTCATGGATTCTCGTTCAAACTCTTTCAAGGCTTTCTTCATGAAAGGGGCACACTTCTTGAAGAGATGAACTATCTCCTCTTCATCATCATCCTCTTCACTTGAATCTACATGGTGGCAAGTGGAGGATTTGAGAGCAATGACATTTGTGTTGATGCCAAGCCCTTTGAGCTTCTTATCCCCCATAGCTCTAATCTCTTCCTTCTTATTCTCCTCTTATTTGTTTTTTCTTCATTATTTGGTGAGTGAGAAGAGACCCCATAAGCTCATCAAGCCTCAAAGTTTTGAGATTCTTAGCTTCGATGATGGCGATCATTTTTTAGTCCCATGACTCGGGAAGGGAGTAGATGAGATTTCGGACAAGTTTCTCTTCCGGGATGACTTCTCCATAACATTTAAGTCCAATGGTGATGGTGGAGAACCTATCGAACATCTTCGCAATGTCCTCTTCTGGGTCCATCTTGAAGTTTTCATATGCTAGGTTGAGGAGGCCGATCTTGGTCTCCTTTACTTTGTTTGTTCCCTCGTATGTAACTTTGAGCTTGTCCCAAACTTCCTTGGCACTCTCACAAGAAGACATCTTCTCATAGATGTTGGGGCCAAATGCACAAAATAGGATGTGCAAGGCTTTGCAATTAAGCTCCATCTTCTTGCGATCTTCGGCACTCCATTCCGTTTTGGTTTGTTGAGGCAAGAACGGACCATCTTCTACTATGTCCCAAAGCTTGTAGTCCTTTGACTTTATGAAAAACTTCATCCTTATCTTCCAATGGGCATAGTGTGTTCCGTCGATGAAGGGCGGCTTGTCGATAGATTGCGCCATAGAGCCGGTTGTTTAAAATGATGATCGAGCTTGTCGAATCTTCTCAATAGGATGTTAATCCTCTTCAATTGAGCTAATCTCTGTTACCAATTGTTAGGTTTTTCGGTGCTCGATTCCTTCAACCGTTCTTCCTCGCCAAGGTGGAGAAGTGGAATTTTCAGTGATAGAGGTGTGGAAGCTAAAAAGAATGAAGACAAGATGATTTATAGTGGTTCAACCTTCTCACCAAGGTCTACATCCACTACCTTAGCTTCTCACTAAGAATTTTCAATCAATCCACTATTGATTCGTCCCCTTTTCTAGGCTTAGGAGGAAACCCTTACAAACTGATCAAGCTTTCTACCCAGAGCCTTGATCAAGCCCTATTTACCAAGAGATAAAAAATAAGTAAACTCAAATCCCTCTAATAGGTATTTGTTTGCACAATTAAGCTCTCACCGAATCTTAAAACACTTGAGTGAATCTCACAAATTTGGCTCACTAGTGTGTCTATACAAGGAATTGACAATTAAGCACTAAGACACATTTTGATCATATGTTGTATTACAATTGAAGCATTAACCATTACTAGATGCTTGAAGGTCCCTTTTATACTCCTAATTGAGTTTGTAGCCATTACTAGCCGTTGGGGTTGAATTGGAGCCGTTGGAGACTTCATTTCTCACCAAAAATGCAGTTCTGCAACTCCGCGTTTCGAAACGCTCGAACCTATTTCGAAACACTATTGCAATAGAAAGAGTTGTTGCAGCACCCGTATCGAAATGCCCTTGGCCATATCGAAACACTTGCTCCCGTATCGAAATTCTCTACATTTAAAAGATAGTTGGGAAATAGTTGTTGGGGGTTTTATGACCGTTGTGGTCATGCCACATAGGCGTATCAAAACGACAGAGGCCGTATCGAAACATTGTGCAAAAATCTCACCCAGATTAAAGCCTGTTTCGAAACGTGTTGCCACTGTAAAGACCCGTATCGAAACACCTAGGGGCGTTTCGAAACACCTGGATGGTTTTGTTTATTTTGGCTTTGAAAACACTTAAAACCCCTTTTGAAATATCCCATAAACATAGTTTCAAGTTGTTTGAACTTAGAAATGGTTTTTGAATTCTTTTTAACCTTGTCCAAAACATTTTTCAAATTATTATGTCAAAACATTAGTTCTATAGAAACGGTCAACATGGTTTCGAAACGGCCGTTCCGATGCGGGGTATAGCGTTCCGGAAAAGGTGACCGTTGGATTTGAATTTGAATTGTTTCAGGTTTTGAAGAAATCTTTGCACCGTCTTGGCATCGTTCTTTTGAGTGGCGATCGCTTCTACCCAGTTAAACACATAGTCTACTGCCAGCAAGATGTATAAATTCCCACAAGAGGCTGGGAATGGCCCCATGAAGTCGATTCCCCAAACATCAAAGATTTTGACCTCAAGTATGTTCTGTACTGGCATCTCATTCCTTCTAAATATCTTTCCAGTCCATTGGCATTTATCACGGCTCTTGTAAAAAGCTTGTGCATCCTTGAACAGTGTAGGCCAAAAGAAACCAGATTACAGAACCTTGGCAGCAGTTTTATTTCCTCCCACGTGTCCTCCATAAGGGGTAGCATGGCAGTGGTGAAGCACTTCTTTCTGTTCCGCCTGTGGTATGCATCTCCTAATGATCTGATCTACATAGTACTTAAAGAGAAGAGGTTTGTCCCAATAATAATGTTTTGCATCATTTTGGAACCTCTTCCTAGCTTTATAATTAAGCTCAGGATGTAATAACCCACTTACAATGTAATTGACAATATCAGCATACCAAGGGGTTTCAGAAAGCTTACCTGCCGCCATGGCTTTCGCGGCAGTGCTGGTGGCAGCGAACAACTGCTCATCTGGGAAGGTTTCCAGTATGTTGGTCTTGTCTATCTCTTGATTCGTTCCCATCTCCAGCCTTGACAAGTGACCCGCTACTTGGTTTTCTGTCCCCTTTTTGTCCTTGATGTCAATGTCAAATTCTTGCAATAGCAGAATCCAACGTATCAATCTTGGTTTGGCATCCTTTTTGGCGAACAGATATTTAAGTGTTGAGTGATCTGTATGAACCACCACTTTTGTTCCAAGTATATAGGGTCGGATCTTGTCAATTGCAAACACCACTGCGAGTAACTCTTTTTCTGTTATGGTGTAGTTTATCTGGGCATCATTGAGAGTTTTGCTGGCATAGTAGATCACATGGAAAAGTCTCTCCTTCCTCTTCCCTAGTGCTGCCCCGAAAACATAATCACTGGCGTCACGGATTATTTTGAATGGTAGGCTCCAGTCAGGTGGCTGCACTATTGGGGCGGTTACCAACTTTTCCTTTAGTATCTTGAATGCTTCAGTACATTCAGTGTTAAAGTCAAAGGCACGATTCTGTTCCAGTATGAGACATAGGGGTTTAGTGATTTTCGAGAAATTGGCAATGAATCTTCGATAGAACGTTGCATGCCCTAAGAAACTTCTTATTCCTTTGACTGTGGTAGGTGGCGGCAGTTTTTCAATAACCTCGATTTTAGCTCTGTCTACCTCTATGCCGCGGCAGCTAACCTTGTAGCCCAACACTATGCCCTCGTCCACCATAAAGTGGCATTTTTCCCAGTTTAAAACAAGGTTTGCCTCTTCACATCTTTTAAGAACCTTCTGTAAATTGCCTAAGGAACCATCGAAACTGTCTCCAAAGACGGAAAAGTCATCCATGAAAATTTCTTGGAAATCCTCCACCAAGTCGGAGAATATTGTCATCATACACCGTTAAAAGGTTGTTGGTGCATTGCAAAGTCCAAATGGCATTTTTCGAAAGGCATATGTGTCATATGGGCATGTAAAGGTTGTTTTCTCTTAGTCCTCAAGTGCGATTGCAATTTGGTTATAACCTGGTAACCATCAAGAAAACAATAGTAAGGCTTCCCCGCTAATCTATCTAACATTTGATCGATAAAAGGTAAGGGGAAGTGGTCCTTCCATGTAGCTTTATTAAGCTTCTGGTAGTCCATACAAACCCTCCAACCGGCCACAGCCCTGGTTGGGATTAGTTCGTTGTCCTTGTTCGTCACTACAATTATGCCTCCCTTTTTGGATACACATTGCACCGGGCTCACCCACTTGCTATCCGAGATGGCGTATATTATTCCAGCATCAAGCCATTTGATGATTTCTTTTCACACAACTTCTCACATAGCTTCGTTCAGTCGTCTTTGAGCATCAATTGCCAGCTTATGGTCATCCTTCAAGAGGATCTTATGCATGCATAACGTCGGACTGATGCCTTAGATATCAGCAATGGTCCATCCAATTGCCTTCTTATGCTGTTGTAGCATTTTGATTAGCTGTTGTTCTTGTTCATGCATCAACTTAGAAGAGATGATTACGAGCAATGTATCATTTAAACCAAGAAAAATGTATTTAAGTTGCCTTGGCAGGGGTTTAAGGTCTAAAACATGTGGTTGTTCAATGGAAGGCTTTTGGATTACATGTCTATTCGAGGTATAATTCAAAGGCTCGAAGAACTTACCTGGGCGTGTGCCTATCCAATTTACCTCCTCAGGACCTTCAGTATCTGATGCGTCTGTGTCTGAGGGGTCACTGTCGTCGATGTTGTCGTGATAGTCTTCAGGGTGACTACGGTGGCAGTGACCAAATTTCTTGTCGTGACAGTTCGACCTGATGCAGGGTTGGTCTAGGATTACTTCTAAAGTTGCCTTGCACTCTTCCTCTACATCAGCTTGTTTCATTGCTTGGAGAACATTGAGATTTATTTGTTGGTCATTGACTCTCATAGTCAGTTCTTCTTTTTCTACATCGATCATTGTTCTGCATGTGGCTAGGAAGGGTCGCCCCAGGATGATCGGTGTGTTTTCATCTGCTTCACAATCTAAAACAAGAAAGTTAGCAGGAAAAATAAACTTATCCACTCTTACCAAGATATTTTCGATCTTTCCCTCCGGTTGTACGTAAGAGCGGTCTGCCAGCTGCAACATGACTATCATGGGCCTTGCTTGTCCAATACCTAGTTTCTGAAATACATATTTGGGCATTAGATTAATGCAAGCACCAAGGTCACAAAGTGCCTTACCCACAAACTTGTCTCCAATTATGCATGGTATGATGAAGCTGCCAGGATCCTTCTTCTTTGGGGTGGTCTCTTATGTAGGATTGTCATGCATCCTTCTGTCATCATCATTGTTTCAAACTCCCCAAGTTTGGACCTCTTGGACATTGCATCCTTCACAAACTTTGCATAACTAGGCATCTGCTTAATGGCTTCTAACAACGGAATGTTGATGTGTACTTGCTTAAAGACATCATAGATTTTCTTAAGCTGATACTTTTGTTTCTGTTTCTTTAACCACTGTGGGAAATAGGGTGGAGGACGGTAATCTTCGAGGTGTCCTTCACATGGAAGTTGAATCTAATGAGGCTCAAGATCTTCAGTTTCTTCTTTCTGCTCCTTTGTTCCTTCTGCTGTCGTGGCAGGTGTGACGAGAGTGGACTGTTTCTCGTCTGTTGGGACAGTGTTCATGGTAGGTGTTTGTAGGGTCGGTTCCTTATTTGGTGTTTCTTTTATTATCAGCCCTTGTAGTTGTTTCCCACTTCTTGTTGTAATAGCCTTGCACCGCTTATGTGTGGGTTTTCTAGTGACCTTAGTATCATTAGGGAATCCTCCATTCGGCCTAGGGTTTATGAACTGTGAAACCTGGCTCATATGTGTCTCTAGGGATTTTAGGGTAGCCTCATGGTTTGTCATTCTCATTTTTGTCTTGTCCATGAATGACTCAGTTTTCTTGACAAAGTGATCCATGTTTACCATATATGCTTATGTTTGAGACATGAATATGGCCAGGGTCTGCTCCAGTATGCTTGTTGTAGTTGTCGGCTGCTGTTGTGGTTGCTGTCGTGACAGAATCCTAGGCCCTCCTTGATTCTGGTTGTTCTAGACTGGAGGGTTCAGTGTATTGTTGGGGTTACTCCATGAAAATTTGGGGTCCTTCCTCCAGTTTGGGTTGTAGTGGTTGGAGTCATAGGTTTTATTCCTGTTATAGTTCCCAACATACATCCCTTCTTCCAGCTGTAAAGGGCACTCCTCTGTACTGTGGTTACCACTACAAGTTTTACACACCTCTTCTACAGAAAATACAGCCTTAGAATCCTTCTGCTGCAGATTTTCAACTATTTTAGTGAGATATGCAATCTGAGTTTTAACCGAGTTGTCGACTCCATACTCCTTGAAAGATATTCCTCGTTTACATCCCCTTCGAGCTGTAGGAAACTGCTCATCATTCTTTGCTAACTTTTTCAACACCAGCATTTCCTCGTCTGGTTCTTTATCCAGTAATAACCCATTTGCTGCTGAATCTATCCTCGGTCGAGTGTGTGCATTGGCAGCGTTGTAGAATTTGACAACCTGATTCCACACAGGGAATCCATGCATTGGACAGTTTCGAAAGAGAGTCGTAAATCTGTCCTACGCCTCATGCATTGGTTTGTCATCTTCTTGTTGAAAAGTAGCAATCGCGTTATGCAATCTTTCAGATAAATGAGAAGGATTAAAACGAGAAGCGAATTCACGAGAGAGATCTGCCCAAGTTCTTATTAAACCCGACGTTAATTTATTCCACCAAGTTTTAGCTCTATCTCTCAAGGAATGAGGAAATAGTCAGAGCCTCAGTACTTCCGGGCTTATTCCTGGCAGTCTGAACAATCCACAGATCTCCTTGAAAGTTTTAAGATGTTCACGTGCATCCTCAGTAGCAGAACCACCAAATTGGCCAGCAGAGTTTATCATGCTGAGCATGACAGGTTTTAGTTCAAAGTGTTTAGCTTCCACATCTGGCAGGGCAGTTTCCAGTTCAACATGGTCATTATCCATGTAATCTCGACAAGTCTATCGTGTTGCTGGGGCAGCGGGCCGCGGCAGATCGTTTTTGGGGTCGTTAGGAGGATCCATATTACCCTGGGTTGTTGTTGTCATCTTCCCTAAGGCCTTGCCTTCCGTTTACCATTGCCTCCAGTATCTCCTCAAGATGGTTGTTTCTTTCTATCAAGAGTCGGGCTTGGTTCCTGAGTTGATATGTGCGTTCGATTTTTGGATCTAATTCATTCTCAGGTTCCTTACCACGTCTCGATCTACGCATAAGTAACAAAAGAACCTTGTAAAAAGCATGGGGAAAATAAAACAACTAAAAATAGAAAATAAAAATAAAACCAAAGTGCAATAATTAAAAGGTAAAGGTATGTTTCCAGTCCCCGGCAACGGCGCCAAAAACTTGTTGCGTGTAAACAAAACTATCGCAAATAGTGCAAGTGTACACGACGCAAGTAGTAAAGTGATACTAGAGTATCGGATATCGTCTCCACAAGGACTGAAAATAACTCTATCCTTGAATTGCTGAACAAGAAAAAAATAGTTTAAATGATTGTTTGAAGTAATCTTGAGTAATAACTGGAATAAAAGATAAGGAAATCAGGTTGAGAGAATAAGCTGGTATTGATTTGCTCAGTAGTGCAAGTGTTGCACTGTTCAGTGGAACTTATGTTGTTATGTCGTTGTTCCTTTCGCGGCAGCACCTGTCGCGATAGAGGTCTGTTGATATCGCGGCAGCGACCAATAACTTCATACTTCAAGCTTGGCAAGAATCCCTGTTATGACTTGTCCTATCCCTAGGTCCAAGTTCTGTTGATGAACACGTCTTGGATGATACCTCCCGGCGCGAATCAAAGGGTGAACACCAATGTTTGTGAATTCTTTTTTAGCCACTTAACCTTGTACTTATCCCTAAGCCAAGATGGTTTAACCACAAATTGTAAAATGCGTATTTACTCCTTTCGTATGCTTAACTCTCCCGATATCAAGCAAATGAATAACCTCACAATGATCTCCCGATGCTCTTATGAGATATTGAAAAACCAGAGTAAATAAACTTAAAGTTTTATTACTTGAACAAAAAAATCCCAAGAACAAATACAATCCCTACAACTATTTTATAAGGTAAACCCTTAGCCCTTGGGGAAGTTTAGAACATGGTGGAGAGAGAGAAACGACTAGGGTTTTGGGGTAAGACGGCCAGGAGTGAGATATCCTTCCCTAGGTCGAATTACATGCCTTTATATAGGCCTTGGGTCCAAGTTTTCTAATATGGCAAGAATACAAGTTTAAATTAAACTACAACTATATTAAAGACTAAATCTTCTGAGTATATGCCTTTAATTCGTCATCTTTTCTTGCTTTGACTTTCTTCCTTGAACTTTGGGCATAGCCTTCCTTCTGCTTCAAGGCTCAGAAAAATATGGGAGTGATCCACGACAGACCGGCTTGAAATCCTCTATCTGTCGAGATCCACTTCACTTTTCCACCTGTAACCCCCGTAGCCCGGCCTGGACGGTTGACCCGAACTACGAAGATTACACGGGGAAAACCAAAGTCAACCCGAAAGTCAACCTTGATTAACGACCCTTTTTTTTTCTTTTTAATCTTGTCTAGATGCACATTAACCTTAGATGTGATCACACAAACACCATGCTCAAAGATCACAAACATCAGAGATCAAACAGGGACCCAACTGAACAAATTACAACTTTAGGGACCAAATTGTAATTTCTGAAAACTTTAGGGACTTAACCAGATTTTAAGTTACCAACTTAAAATTAATCATGTTTCATGCTTCCATGCCAAATTTCAGCTCAAACGGACATCCCGAACTCATACAATTGCACAAACAAGATTCAGGACCAAAATGCAAACATTTTGAAACATTTAACCGCCCATGTCAGCCCCCAACGGTCACCCGTTCCGAAACAGGCCAAGCCCGTTCCGAAACACGGGCCGTTCCGCAACACGTTCCGCAACGGGGGTCTGGCAGAATGCCTTCCGTTTCGGAACGGTGGCACCCGTTTCGGACGCCTGGGTTCGTGCAGGGCACCCGTTCCGAAACGGTGTTGCCTGTTCCGAAATGCCTAGCCCAGAATGTTGCATTTTGCTCATTCAAACTCACAATTGGTCATTCAAACATGCTCCAAAACCCACCAAACTTTGCCAACATGCAATTCAACATAAAAGGAACATACTTGCATCAACAATTCAACATATGAACAACACATAAGGAAAGCCCCAAATCTATAGGCATGCTTCCTACACAAGCAACCAAAACAAGCACAAACCTTCCAAAGCAACCTCAATTAAGCCAATTCATGTTTCAACAACATTAACGACAGCATTTAACATCCATGATCAACATATACGATCACATTAACAACAATCCGAGAGATTCTACCCCATTGCCCTTATTAACTATAGCTATTCACCGAGACATACATCTCCATTGGAGTCCACCTTGAATCCCTTGCTCCTTGCTGTCCAAACTTCAAGATTCTGCATTGATGGACAAAAAGGAGCGTAAGCACATAATGCTTAGTGAGGAATGCTCAAAACCAAAACACCATCAATGCAGCGGGTCTTTAAAACACTTTAAAACCAACCCGATTTGCTTTCCAAAACCATGTTCGAAAACTCTTTTCAACATCAAGCTCATAACCATGCATTAATACCATATGCCAAGCTTTAAACAAAACCATGGAAAACACTTCCAATTTGCAACATACCTTTCTTTAACTTGGAAACCACATCAAGCAAGAAACCATTTAAAACCATAGTTCAATTAAACCATTTCATGCATTTAATCAAGGCATCATAAAACCATAACATCATATTCACATGCCTTTAACAACAAGTCATACATAACTCCAATGCAACATAGGTAATCCATGCTCACATGCATTACTTATCAAATGGTAACCAACACTTGTTCAACATACAAGTAACATGCTTTCACTAGCATTATACACATTTCATGCAACTATGCATCTTACCAAGCATCTCATGCTTCTCAAGCAAACATGCATCAATTCAAGCATCTCATGCTTCACATGCAACCATGCATCATTTCAAGCAATCCCATGCTTCACATGCAAACTATGCATCATTTCAAGCATCTCATGCTTCACATGCAACCATGCATCATTTCAAGCAATCTCATGCTTCACTATGATCAAGAACATTACATTGGCATCCAAGTGATCAACCACATTCACTTTCCAACTTATCGATTCGATCGGATACGCGGATTACAAGCGTGTCCCAACGCTTCCTACACACTACCCAATCCAAGGTCTTCCAAATGGGCAACAACCTCCATTTGACCTTAACAACCTAAGGTTCCCATGTATGGACTTTTAAACACCATACAACCTTAGCTTTTCCTCAAGGTTACCATGTATGGACTTTCAACCACCATACACCCTTGACATGCACAAGGTCTTCCCGTATGGACTTTCAACCACCATACAACCTTTGCATAACCGATTGGTAGTTGTAGACATCATCTAACGAGATCCGGGACATCACACACAAGATCCACACATGGACTTAACCATAGCCATTGTGATCTTAACAAGTACAAGGTTCTCACATAAGGACTTTTAACCACCTTATAACCTTTACTTAACCAAGGTCTACCGTGGGCAACAACCTCCACTACGACCTTAAGCAACCGAGGTCCTCCCGTGGGCACACCCTCCACTGACCTCATCTCGTTAGGAATACTTGAGGGGAGTTTACCCGGTCCACACTTGACCACTCCACCATCAAGGCGACTTTATTCACGGTTCACCCAATCCTATAGCCGGCTAATTATACCCGATCAATGAACCAAGAACCTTTCACATCACTTGCCAATATAACCATCTTACCATATTATCAAATATTCCACATGCATAAACAAAATGCAAGGCCATCTCATCATTAGCTCAATGATTCACATGCATACACATAATGCAAAACCATCACATCATTAGCTCAATGATTCACATGCATAAACAATATGCACAAGGTAACAATTATCATCATTAATCATCATCAACTCACTGTTTTTAAGCATCATACAAAGCCAATGAACAACATGCAACCCTATGCATCAAAATCACAATTTCCATAAACATAACCAAGGATCTCTTACCTTGAGCATCCTTCTCAATTGACTTTCAAAACCAGCATTAAACCATGCTAAAACATGCTTACAAAACAGAATTAAACCATGCAATAACACATGCATATCAATCATCAACCACAATTGATTTTAAAACCAAATCATACACAATTCAAGAGCAAAAACCCATCCACTTACTCTTGAGCTTAGCAAAGTTGTTTAGACTTAAACTAAGCTCCCAAAAACCTTCAAACCTTGTTTCAAAAGCTGAAATCCCAACTTCACTCACCGATTACCAAACAAAGCTAGCCAACAAGCTTTCCAAGCTTCCGAAACCTTCCGAAAACACCTCCAAGCTCAAGGATCAACCTCCCCTGTTTCAAGCACATAAAAACAGAACATTAATGCATCCTTATGCATTAAAACACCAGCAACATCAACACAACTCGCTGCTCATCACAAATCTAACAATTTGGCTACCAAACACAACCGAAATCACCTCCAAACACTTCCAAAACTTAACCCAGCCAAGATCCATCACTTCTAACCATTTTTATACATCAAATAACATGCAAAAATATCACAACCACGTCCTTATACCTCCAGGTATAACAGATCACCAAAAACACTCCAAAAACAACCAAAAACTCAAGCCAAACTTAGGAAATTCAACCTATCCGGGATTGCATTGATTAAACCTCAACTTCTAATCATTTTAGCATTCATTTAACATCAATTTAACACCTCAAAACCCTGCTTAAACAGATCACACGAAATTTTCACCAAAATCATCAAATCTTGCATTTTAGCCAAAAATCAAGATCTCAATTGAAAAGCCATTAATAAAACATAAATCAAGGATTGAGAACTTAGGAATTTCAGTAAAGAACTGATAGTTTAGAGGAGAAGGACGTTCTTACCTCCAAACTTGAATTTCTCCATTTTAGAGCCAAAAAGCTTGATGAATCAACTTGTAAATTGAGAGGTTTTGATGAATGAGAGATTAAGAATCAAATGAGAATTGAAATGAGAGATTAAGATGTTAAAATCAGAGAAAGAAATCTGAGGAAATCTTGTTTGGGTAGAGAGAAAATGAGAGAAAAGAGAATTTGAGAGAAAATAGAAAGTTAGTTGAAAATTGGTTAAAAATGATTTCCCTCTCTTTTCTTAATCTTTAAAAATCAGATTTGAGTCATAAAATATCTTAGAAAAATCTGGAGAAATCCTTTTTGGAATAATAGCTCCTTAAAGATTCAAAGTTTCAATCCTTTATAAAACTGTCCCGCAACTTTCAAAAATTACATTTTGGTCACTAGCCAAAATGTCAACCTTCCGAACCTCATTTTCCAAAATTGATTTCACAGTTCACCTTTACATATTAAAATATGATTTTAGAACATTTTTCCATATTTTTAATGCAACCCGAACTAGGTTTTCCTAAATTCCCTCTTATATATTCGATCAGCACTTTGATCGAACCGGTCAACACCCAAAACTTCCGAGCCCAAAACCGGGGCGTTACAACTCTCCCCCCCTTAGGAAATTTCGTCCTCGAAATTTCAACCGGCGAAAAGAGAACCACAACCTTCTCAAGCAACACACAAGGCAACACAAAAGCCTCAACCAACACCACTGATCACCTTCCACACAAAACTTCCACCACTCACTGTTCACAAATCCACACTCTCAAGGGTAACCACAACCCAACCTTCCATACAACCAGATTATACACAATCCCAACATCAACTTGAAAACTTTAGCTCTTACAGCAGGCAACACTGTAACACATAACTTTCAAAACTGGTTTACACAGAAACAACAACCAAACCAACTTAGCCACACTAGGCAAACCCCTCAACCTCTAAAACTCCTGTGATTCCCAAACCTCTTCCAAAGATTTCCCAACAAGCAGAAATCCCTAAACATCAACTGTTTACTCAAGCTCTTCAACGAAGCTGACAATCCTTCACATCCGCCAAAGACATTACCATAACAGCTCACCAGCACTATTCACCCAAATACCAAAAATTACTTCTCAAACCCAACTTGAAACCTTCAGCCGTTCTACATACCATCAACAGACTTCAAACAGAACTTTCTTAACCACAACTAGCCAACCACTGCTCACAAGAACCCAAACAACCAACAGAAACCTTCGATCTTTCACAGCCCTTCACTACAAACTCAACCAGAACACTTGCATTACCAGAGCATCACTGAACCAAAACACACACAACAGCTTCAAAACTCTTCAAACATTGCTAGAACCAACACAACCCTTTCGCAACAACCTAAAAGCTAAACCACTTCAGCACCTGGAAACTCAACCTCAAACCGCGACAACACTTAGCACCAAGGAACTACCACTTTCTTTAAACTAAACAAACCACTTAGCAGATACTAACCTCAAACAGATACCCTTCACTACCAAACCACTAAACTCTCAGAGCATCAAACACTATCCTTCCACCAACAAGCCATTCCACTCTCACTATCACTAGCAACTAGATGACAAACTCCAGCACTCCACTCAGCACCAACAACCTCTAAAAACCGTCATCCCATTTAGTCCAACCACAACACTAACAGATTCGATTAGTTATTAGCGAGCGTGAACATCGTATGCATGATCACCTACATGCCCTATCAATGCCTGATGTACATGTATGCAAAACCTCTAATGTCATGTCACATGTATGCATGGACCAACATATATAATATAGAATATAACAATGATTTTAAACTGTGCATGAATGCCAGTTCACACCCTCCAATAACATCCTCAAAATCTGTCTAAGAACAACCTCCTTACTCACCTTTAACTTATCTAACTCCATCATACCAACAACCATTAACCACAAGATACTTACCCAAGCCTTCTTCACATCCAAGATATTACCAAACCACAACTATCATTACCCCAAACATGCTAGCAACAAGACTAAACTTACTACGCAAGGAAAAACCAACAGAAACTAAACTAAACAACTAAAGCAAAGATCACTTAACAAGGTTACCTGGAAACACAACACCACACTGAAGCTTCATCGAACGAACTCTCTCCCTTGCGAAACCATCATCCTCCCGCGGCACAACTGCAGCACCAACAAACACACCAGGGTCACCACCAACTCCTTGCGATAAGAAACCTTGGCTGTTCCGCGCCAACATCAAGCAATCACGCTTCATGTGTCCAGCAGACCCACATTTCCAGCAAACTTCATTTCCCACACTCTTCACAACCTTCTGCTTTTTCTGCCACTTCTGAACCTCGCCTCGGCCGTGCTCACGACCTTTCAAAGATCCCTGGGCCAACACCAAAGCTGACTTCACTCCATGAGGACAATCACGCTTAACATGCAACTTGGAACCACAATTCCAACAAACACCTGCGCCCCAACAATTTCCAACATGTTGCCTTTTACAACGGTCATACACAGATGACTGAGCTTCCACTCCTTGCTCAAGCAACACTTGCTCACCAACAGCATTAGCCGCACCTTGCCCAACCCTTGGAAATTCCCTTCCAAGATACCTTTCATAGAAAGCAGATACGAAGAAATCCCAATCAATATCAGGAATATGTGACGCCACAGCCACAGATGCCCACCAAGCACAAGCATCCTCCAGCATCAAAGAAACAACACTCCCCAGCTTACAGGCACAATCACAACCTTCCTGATCCAAAATCAGAACCACATTGGCCAACCAAGCCTCAAACATCTCCGGGGAAGAACCATGGTACTCCTCAGCACCCAAATCAAACAAATGCTGCTTCGGCAAACCCACACATCTAGCCAGCACATCCACTGACTCTACCTCAACCGTAGCCTGAGATGTTTCCAACACCTCCTGATCAACAGATAAAGAACTTTCCGTCCCGGAACCAGCTTCTTTCCCTTGCCTTACCATCTCAACTTCGGTCACAGAAGACTGAGACAAAACACCTTTACAAAAGGGTGACTCCTTTGACTTAACAACCTGCCCCAAGGCAGCAACCATTTCACTCATCCTCCACTCTTTCATCATCTTTGCCACACCACTAACAACAAACAACATACAATCACAACAAACAAACAAAACCAGTTAGACCAGCATTAAGCAAGGATTCAAACTCCAACTCCAAAATAACACAATAGCTATATTAATAAGGCAATGGGTATCCCGAATCCTCCCCTTAACATGACATAACAGCCAACACAACATGAATATCACAACATCAAGCATATCAACAACATACCTTGATCATGCTTTCACCAAACAACATCCAATAGCACCAGCACATTAGCAACATAACATGCTCAAAACACATTCATCATGCATAGCATCAGCTCATAGCATCAACACATATCCACATGATCTCAACCAAGATTCATAACCACAAATCATGCTTGCATACGTCAGCAACATGCTTAAAAACATCAACAGCATACCCAGAAACACATGCTTCAACCAGCTTTCAACCATACAACAAGGTAAATATCAAGCACACTTACCACAACAACTTACCGTTTTCCCCAACCTTCGCAACTCAGCTCTGATACCACCAAATGTAACCCCCGTAGCCCGGCCTGGACGGTTGACCCGAACTACGAAGATTACACGGGGAAAACCAAAGTCAACCCGAAAGTCAACCTTGATTAACGACCCTTTTTTTTCTTTTTAATCTTGTCTAGATGCACATTAACCTTAGATGTGATCACACAAACACCATGCTCAAAGATCACAAACATCAGAGATCAAACAGGGACCCAACTGAACAAATTACAACTTTAGGGACCAAATTGTAATTTCTGAAAACTTTAGGGACTTAACCAGATTTTAAGTTACCAACTTAAAATTAATCATGTTTCATGCTTCCATGCCAAATTTCAGCTCAAACGGACATCCCGAACTCATACAATTGCACAAACAAGATTCAGGACCAAAATGCAAACATTTTGAAACATTTAACCGCCCATGTCAGCCCCCAACGGTCACCCGTTCCGAAACAGGCCAAGCCCGTTCCGAAACACGGGCCGTTCCGCAACACGTTCCGCAACGGCGGTCTGGCAGAATGCCTTCCGTTTCGGAACGGTGGCACCCGTTTCGGACGCCTGGGTTCGTGCAGGGCACCCGTTCCGAAACGGTGTTGCCTGTTCCGAAACGCCTAGCCCAGAATGTTGCATTTTGCTCATTCAAACTCACAATTGGTCATTCAAACATGCTCCAAAACCCACCAAACTTTGCCAACATGCAATTCAACATAAAAGGAACATACTTGCATCAACAATTCAACATATGAACAACACATAAGGAAAGCCCCAAATCTATAGGCATGCTTCCTACACAAGCAACCAAAACAAGCACAAACCTTCCAAAGCAACCTCAATTAAGCCAATTCATGTTTCAACAACATTAACGACAGCATTTAACATCCATGATCAACATATACGATCACATTAACAACAATCCGAGAGATTCTACCCCATTGCCCTTATTAACTATAGCTATTCACCGAGACATACATCTCCATTGGAGTCCACCTTGAATCCCTTGCTCCTTGCTGTCCAAACTTCAAGATTCTGCATTGATGGACAAAAAGGAGCGTAAGCACATAATGCTTAGTGAGGAATGCTCAAAACCAAAACACCATCAATGCAGCGGGTCTTTAAAACACTTTAAAACCAACCCGATTTGCTTTCCAAAACCATGTTCGAAAACTCTTTTCAACATCAAGCTCATAACCATGCATTAATACCATATGCCAAGCTTTAAACAAAACCATGGAAAACACTTCCAATTTGCAACATACCTTTCTTTAACTTGGAAACCACATCAAGCAAGAAACCATTTAAAACCATAGTTCAATTAAACCATTTCATGCATTTAATCAAGGCATCATAAAACCATAACATCATATTCACATGCCTTTAACAACAAGTCATACATAACTCCAATGCAACATAGGTAATCCATGCTCACATGCATTACTTATCAAATGGTAACCAACACTTGTTCAACATACAAGTAACATGCTTTCACTAGCATTATACACATTTCATGCAACTATGCATCTTACCAAGCATCTCATGCTTCTCATACAAACATGCATCAATTCAAGCATCTCATGCTTCACATGCAACCATGCATCATTTCAAGCAATCCCATGCTTCACATGCAAACTATGCATCATTTCAAGCATCTCATGCTTCACATGCAACCATGCATCATTTCAAGCAATCTCATGCTTCACTATGATCAAGAACATTACATTGGCATCCAAGTGATCAACCACATTCACTTTCCAACTTATCGATTCGATCGGATACGCGGATTACAAGCGTGTCCCAACGCTTCCTACACACTACCCAATCCAAGGTCTTCCAAATGGGCAACAACCTCCATTTGACCTTAACAACCTAAGGTTCCCATGTATGGACTTTTAAACACCATACAACCTTAGCTTTTCCTCAAGGTTACCATGTATGGACTTTCAACCACCATACACCCTTGACATGCACAAGGTCTTCCCGTATGGACTTTCAACCACCATACAACCTTTGCATAACCGATTGGTAGTTGTAGACATCATCTAACGAGATCCGGGACATCACACACAAGATCCACACATGGACTTAACCATAGCCATTGTGATCTTAACAAGTACAAGGTTCTCACATAAGGACTTTTAACCACCTTATAACCTTTACTTAACCAAGGTCTACCGTGGGCAACAACCTCCACTACGACCTTAAGCAACCGAGGTCCTCCCGTGGGCACACCCTCCACTGACCTCATCTCGTTAGGAATACTTGAGGGGAGTTTACCCGGTCCACACTTGACCACTCCACCATCAAGGCGACTTTATTCACGGTGCACCCAATCCTATAGCCGGCTAATTATACCCGATCAATGAACCAAGAACCTTTCACATCACTTGCCAATATAACCATCTTACCATATTATCAAATATTCCACATGCATAAACAAAATGCAAGGCCATCTCATCATTAGCTCAATGATTCACATGCATACACATAATGCAAAACCATCACATCATTAGCTCAATGATTCACATGCATAAACAATATGCACAAGGTAACAATTATCATCATTAATCATCATCAACTCATTGTTTTTAAGCATCATACAAAGCCAATGAACAACATGCAACCCTATGCATCAAAATCACAATTTCCATAAACATAACCAAGGATCTCTTACCTTGAGCATCCTTCTCAATTGACTTTCAAAACCAGCATTAAACCATGCTAAAACATGCTTACAAAACAGAATTAAACCATGCAATAACACATGCATATCAATCATCAACCACAATTGATTTTAAAACCAAATCATACACAATTCAAGAGAAAAAACCCATCCACTTACTCTTGAGCTTAGCAAAGTTGTTTAGACTTAAACTAAGCTCCCAAAAACCTTCAAACCTTGTTTCAAAAGCTGAAATCCCAACTTCACTCACCGATTACCAAACAAAGCTAGCCAACAAGCTTTCCAAGCTTCCGAAACCTTCCGAAAACACCTCCAAGCTCAAGGATCAACCTCCCCTGTTTCAAGCACATAAAAACAGAACATTAATGCATCCTTATGCATTAAAACACCAGCAACATCAACACAACTCGCTGCTCATCACAAATCTAACAATTTGGCTACCAAACACAACCGAAATCACCTCCAAACACT
Source organism: Hibiscus tridactylites (assembly GCA_958450335.1). NCBI lineage: Eukaryota > Viridiplantae > Streptophyta > Magnoliopsida > Malvales > Malvaceae > Hibiscus > Hibiscus tridactylites. Next base: position 38,754,525 of record OY288288.1, read on the forward strand.
TCCAAAACTTAACCCAGCCAAGATCCATCACTTCTAACAATTTTTATACATCAAATAACATGCAAAAAGATCACAACCACGTCCTTATACCTCCAGGTATAACAGATCACCAAAAACACTCCAAAAACAACCAAAAACTCAAGCCAAACTTAGGAAATTCAACCTATCCGGGATTGCATTGATTAAACCTCAACTTCTAATCATTTTAGCATTCATTTAACATCAATTTAACACCTCAAAACCCTGCTTAAACAGATCACACGAAATTTTCACCAAAATCATCAAATCTTGCATTTTAGCCAAAAATCAAGATCTCAATTGAAAAGCCATTAATAAAACATAAATCAAGGATTGAGAACTTAGGAATTTCAGTAAAGAACTGATAGTTTAGAGGAGAAGGACGTTCTTACCTCCAAACTTGAATTTCTCCATTTTAGAGCCAAAAAGCTTGATGAATCAACTTGTAAATTGAGAGGTTTTGATGAATGAGAGATTAAGAATCAAATGAGAATTGAAATGAGAGATTAAGATGTTAAAATCAGAGAAAGAAATCTGAGGAAATCTTGTTTGGGTAGAGAGAAAATGAGAGAAACGAGAATTTGAGAGAAAATAGAAAGTTAGTTGAAAATTGGTTAAAAATGATTTCCCTCTCTTTTCTTAATCTTTAAAAATCAGATTTGAGTCATAAAATATCTTAGAAAAATCTGGAGAAATCCTTTTTGGAATAATAGCTCCTTAAAGATTCAAAGTTTCAATCCTTTATAAAACTGTCCCGCAACTTTCAAAAATTACATTTTGGTCACTAGCCAAAATGTCAACCTTCCGAACCTCATTTTCCAAAATTGATTTCACAGTTCACCTTTACATATTAAAATATGATTTTAGAACATTTTTCCATATTTTTAATGCAACCCGAACTAGGTTTTCCTAAATTCCCTCTTATATATTCGATCAGCACTTTGACCGAACCGGTCAACACCCAAAACTTCCGAGCCCAAAACCGGGGCGTTACACCACCTCAGAGTCTCTCTGTCGTCATAGCTGCCACGACAGGTGTCACGATAGACAGTGCTTTATGTCCTTCAATTCTAGCTCCTTAATTCGCCTTTTCTCCTTTTCTTCCCTGGATTGCTACCGCGGCAGATACCTGCAAAAGTGACCAATTTCAGCAGCATTTGTGCAGTTTTATCTAATTGTGATGTGTATGCAAAAATTTATCCTAAATGCGTATTGTCATGCTTGAGTGCAGCAAAAATATGAGTAAATGAAGGGTAAATTATAGAACTTTTATGCACTCAACACTATTTATGGGGTTAAACAAGCTATGTGTGCTTGGTATTACGAATTACGATCATTCTTGTTAACATTTGGATTTATTAACTCAATTGTTGATGCTTCACTGTTTGTCTTTCGTAGCCAGAACATTGTTCTTTATCTTCTAGTATATGTTGATGATCTCATCGTCACGGGTAATACATCCTTTGCTATATCTCGGTTTCTTCAGCAACTTTCAGCTCGTTTCTCTTTAAAAGATCTTGGTCACCTACATTACTTTCTCGGTGTCGAGGTCATTCCTCATGCAAATGGTTTGTTTCTTAGTCAGCGGAAATATATTGCTGATATTCTTCACAGAGCTCAAATGAGTGATGGTAAATTAGTCTCCACACCCATGTCCACCTATGTGCAACTTACGTTACATTCTAGTTCCCTATTGGAAGATGTTATTGCGTATCGCACTATTGTCGGAAATCTTCAGTATATGTCACTCACCCGCCCTGATGTCTCCTATGCTGTTAATAAATTGTCACAGTTTATGCATCAACCAACAACAGATTATTGGACTACTGTCAAGCGTCTCTTACGATATCTCGTTGGTACTTTGGATCATGGTCTTACTCTCCATCGTCATTTGCTGCTTTCTCTTCATGCCTTCTTGGATGTCGATTGGGCTGGTGACAAAGATGGCTTCGTTTCTACGAGTGCTTATATTATCGATCTGTAGCTGATACAGCTGCCGAATTGCACTGGTTGTGCTCTCTTTTGTCTGGACTTGGTGTCATTCTTCCGCAACAGCCGATGATTTATTGCGATAATGTTGGCGCCATGCATCTCTGTGCTAATCTGGTATTTCATTCACGTATGAAACATGTTGTGCTTGGCTACCATTTTATTCGTGAACAAGTACAGAGTGGTTGTCTTTGTGTGTCGCATATCTCTACTGTCGACCAGCTTGCCGATGCTCTCACCAAAAAGTTACCCCGCAACAGTTATCCAATGTCGTCACCAAGATTGGTCTCACTTCACCGTCGTTCATCTTGTGGGGGCATGATAAGACTGGTCACCAAAAGTAACCTTGTTGTTGGGATTCTTCCTATTCTTTAGCCTCTTTATCTACGCACTTATCTCTTGTTTGGATTTCAAATAATACTGTTAAAACAGAATGCTATAGTTGTGTATATTTATGTTGTTGTTATGGGCTAAAGTGCATAATAAAATCATTCCTTTCAACCTCTTTTCCTTTGCTCTCTCTTTCTCCTTCTACACATCATTCGAAGATATTCAAGGTGGGAATAAGCATTCACATGCAAGCAATTCAAGATTTCATGTAGGGGCAAGAATTTGAGAATTCACAAGAAGCACTGAAGATGCTTGATAAGGGGCATATGAAGACTTGAAGCTTTCAAGACCACACAAGGAAGCCTTTCACTCAACATTGATGTATCAATCACAATGATGGTGGATCATGAGTCATTTGCCTATGAAGATTGAATGTTTTTGATCAAGCAAGGAGATATAAAGAATGAGAATGGCCAAGGAAATTTGTCCTTCCAGCTAAGAGTACAAGATCACTGGATTAAGTGAGCAAGTTTGCAAATCTCAAATGTTTTCCATGAGTCGAAAAAACTATGAAGAAGTACAACTACTTATTTGGATTCAGCGAGCAAACGTGTGGAAAAATTAATTCTAAGAAAAAGAATTCAAAAAGCAAAATAAATTAGACATGCATTCATGCTTTAGGCATCCCTAGGGGCATGCACATCATAATTCCATCACATGTTTCAGGTACACGAAGGACCTTTCAGCAAAAGAACTCGCTTATTCACCCAAGTGTAAGGTGGATGAAACCCTTTTTGGAATCTGCTTATCTATTTGAGCACAAGGAGAATAGAGCCCGCTTATTCATCGAAGCATTAGGAGGATGAAATTTTTTCATAAGATTTGCCTATTCGTTCAGGCGTAAGGAGAATGGAGTTCCCTTATTCATCCAATCGTAAGGAGGATGAAATTTTCAGAAGATTCGCCTATCTGTCCATGCATAAGAAGAATGGATTTTGCTTATTCATCCAAGCGTAAGGAGGATGAAATTTTTCAGAGGATTCATTTATTCGTTCAGGCGTAAGGAGAATGGGGTTTGCTTATTCATCCAAGCATAAGAAGGATGAAATTTTTTAGAGGATTCGCTTATCCGTTCAGGTGTAAGGAGGATGAAATTTACTTATTCATCCAAGCTTAGCAGGATGAAATTTTTTAGAAGATTCGCTTATTCGTTCAGGCGTAAGGAGAATGGAGTTATCATATTCATCCAAACATAAGAAGGGTGAAATTTTTCAGAAGATTCACCTATCCATTTAGGTGAAAAGAGAAAGCCTGCTTATTCCCTGCTAAAACTCAATTTCAGCAGCCTGCACATTCTCCAGGTCTAGTGGATATACATTCACCTAGTCCCAAAACTCCCAACAATTCCACTACTCTTGTTCAAACACCTACTCTTTGCCTAAAACACCACAAAAAACCTTAACTCCACATCTTAAAGATAAACAACTCAATGTTTATAAATAGAGAAAGAGATCACTTCTAGAAAACATTGCTCAACCTAGCATTTGTCAAGAATTCGAACTAGATTCTGCAGCCTCAGAAGGTAATATTGTTCCTCTAAATGTTGCTCCCATTATTGACACTACAGACCTTTATGTTTCCCAAAGGAAAGGTGTTAGAAAATGCACATCTCATCCCATTGTGAGGTTTATTGCCTATGGGAAATTAATGCCTGATTTTAAAGCATTTATAGCCAAGGTGGACAGTATCATTATTCCAAAAACTGTAGATGAAGAACTAAAGGATCCTAAGTGGAGAAAGGCAGTGGAGGAAGAGATCAAAGCTCTTCGAATCAACTAAACATGGAACTTGACTGAGTTACCGAAAAGGAAGAAGACAGTGGATTGTAAGTGGGTGTTTACGGTTCAGTTCAATTCAAATGGTAGTGTAGAGAGGTTTAGAGCTCGGTTAGTAGCAAAAGCGTACACACAATCCAATGGAATCGATTATCAAGAAACATGTGCACCTATGGAAAAGCTCAACACCATTAGAGTACTTATATCCTTAGCTGCAAATGAGGATTGGGAGTTGCATCGTTGATATGAATCCAGTTGTAAAGTGGCCGAATTTGTATTGGAATTTGACCGACCATGATTCGAGTAAGCACTTGTTTGACAATGAAAAGGAAATGAAATGAGGTTCAAGAATGAATTGTTAAGAACGTAAGTGGTTAATGGTGTGATGGCTATTTGGTAATATCGAATACTAGGAGGATGTGTTTATGGTAGTGGAATGAAAGAATAGTGATGGAATTGAAGACAAAGGAAATGAAGGGAAGGTAGAATGGAGATAGGGAAATAATAGATATGGAAGAAAGATAGTATACATGTGTTTGGAGTGGAATAAGGGTGAACCAACACTAAAGAGTGAAGACCCAATCCTTATAGGTTCTCAAACTAAGAATAACAGATGGAAGAGTATGTATTGTGACTCTCTAGTTATGAAGAACTAGGAACCAATAATATATCAAAATGGAATGGAATGAAAGTCACAAGAATGAACTTGCAAGCCGATAAAGTTCTTGTAGAACAAGAAAAGAGAACACTCTCAAAGTTTAATATATGATCCAAAAGTTGTTTATACAATGGAAATTGGTGCATATTTATAGGAGCAAAGTATCCGAATTGAATAAACCAACAAAGATTAAAGACACATTATGATGGTGTTAATGGCATTGTAAAAGCTTCACTTTTCCCCTTCTCCTAATGATAGCTGAAAAGCTTGTTGAAGGCTTAGGAAGAATTTGGACATCCTTAGGGTTAATTTAGACACACATGTCAAACAAAAGGAAGGTACCCTTGAGCTACCAAGCTTGGTTGAATAGCATTCATTCTCCTTTAAAGGGGTGATACTAAAGACTTAATTGCTTTTCTTCCTTGAACCAAAACCGATCAGCTTTAAGTGGTGTTAAAGTAGCTCTTAAGTGGTGTTTTAAGTAGCTCTTGAATGCATTGTTTCCTAGCTGAAATCGGTCAGCCATCAAGTTGTCTAATGAGGCTCTTGAATGCCTTGAATTGGATGAAACCGATAACCTTCTTCAAGTGTCTTCAAGTGCCTTTAATTAGTGGTAAAAGCTCTCTTCAATGCTTTGTCAACTTAGAGGAAAATGATCAGCCATCTTTGATCCAACCCTATTCGAAAGTACATCAAACAGTCCATGAGAAAACACTCTTTATTAAAGAGAGTAAATGCTAAGAAAAAGAAAATGAACTAGTTTAATTAAATGAGGCAGTTAAGTGATTGAACTAGTTTGATTAATTGAACTACCTCGCTTAAGAAACTAACAACCATAAATAAGCTAACATGCTTAAATAAACTTAACATGCTTAGTAAGCTAACAAGCATAAATGAACTAATATGCTTAAAAGATCTAAACAATCTTTAAATGAAACAATCGTGCTTAAATGAACTGTGTAACGGGGTTTTTTTTTCCGCACAAATCAAGTTCCCGCTACTTTTGACAAATATGTTCGATTTGATTTAAAAAGTGGGGAATTTAAAAATTGGTTCGGTTCGGGTTTTGGGAAAACAACCTTTAAAAGAAAATCTTTTTTCTCGGTTTGGAGTCGCCACCGGCCACTAAGGTAGACCAGACACCGTAAGAAAACAAAACCAGAGATTCGTTTGAAAGGGTTCGGGAGTTGGTTACGTGTGGGGTAGGGTTAGCGCCCCCATCACGCCCGGAAATCGGTACCAAAACAATTGTTGCTTTTAATTGATGGAAATTATTTAAAATTTAAGAAGACTTTAATTAGGGGTTCTTGATTGAAAATCGGACTTTAATAATGCGAGCTTTTTCGAACTGGTGGTTTCGACTTAATTAAACATTTAATTAAAAAGGATGACGGTACACCGGACCAAAGACTAAACCGACATCATATAAGACTGACTGCCGTGTTAGTTTAGGGTTCGGATCCCGTACGTCACCTTTATGCATGGTGCAAGCAGATAAAATATGATGCTATGGTCTTGTCCTTTTTATTTACGGGTTAACCTTTAGACGATTCAAATTAATCCGAATATTCGCGGGACATCCAATAAGCTAGGCATGTCGACCCGAATACGCGAATTAATAGGTATCTCCGTTTTATAGTTAAAAATGAATTAATTTAAAAATGCTAAAAATCACATGAATGACAATAAAAATGCATGTCACAAATATATTCGAACGACATTAAAAGCATACAACAAATATATATATTCGAATGAAGTAACAACTAGCTAAAAAACTCATACCACATGCATACATCACATATTTACACCAAGTGAACGTAACAACACGACGAAAACATATATTCGATAAAATAAAAGGGGCAATACATGAGTAACAAAATATAACATACAAAATGAAATGCGACGTAAATAAATAAAATGCAAACATTAAGGGACTGAAAATGCAATAAAACCCTAAAAAAAACTAATTAAAAGGCGAAATTGGGACTTAATCAAAAGGGCGCGGGAAGCTTCAGGGACCTAAACTGTAATAAAACCATTTGCTACAAAACTAATTAAAACACGCAGCAGGACTCGATTAAAAGGCGCGGAAACCTGTAATGACCTAAAAAGTAATTTTCCCATTCGGCACTTAGCCAAATTGAGATCGGGATGAGATTGACAATATCCAAGAAACTAGGGGGACCGGGGAAGGGATTTCAAAACACGGAGGCCCCTCACGCGCAAAAACGGTGACGCGGAGGGGTTTAAGATGACATTACACCATTTTAAAAACAAAAAATATTATAAATACGTGTTTAGACAGATTCGGCTCCCTTTTTTGTTTGAAAACCCTAAAAACCGAGAGCCCCTTTCTCTGTTTTCTTTCCGGCGCCGCAAAGGGGTTCCGGCCACCGTTGTCGGCGCCGGAACCCTAAAAAAAACCTTCCTTTTTGAAACCCAAAACAGGGATCAACCCTCTTTCTTCTTTAAACCAAAAACATTTCTCTTTTTGTTTAGAAAACCCAAAAACCGAAACCCCAAAAAAACACAAACTTACCCCTTTCGTGTCGCCGGCTCACCATGCACGGCTTCCGAGGGAGCCAGAAGGCTTATCGCCAGCAACGGACAACGACGACGGGGATCCCGACTCGAAACGGAGGTAAATAGACCCTTTTACTATTTTTTATTTTTGTTTTTATGATTCGAAATGGGAAATCGAAAAGTATACCTCAAAAATGTGTTTTGCTTGTATTGATATGAACACTATGATTACAAAGCCTCTCTGGTTCTTTAAATCCCGAAAATCCCTTCTGAAAACCCGAAAAATCCCTTCTTACAATTTTTTCTCTCTCAAAAATCCTCTGGAGAATCCCCCTTATTACAATGCTGATTTCGGCTTTATATAGCCCTAAAATCGTATATTTTTCATATTCTAAAAATACACGTAATTGCTGCAAATTCTGTTGTGCTGCTGGTCATTTGTTTGTATCATGTGCAATCTGCCTCTGCAATTTGTGTGATTTTTTCTGAAATTTTGGTTATGCTTTTTCTTTTGGCTGCATGTACTGCTGGAGAGGGGGACCAGAGGAGGACGTGGAGCGATCCGGACGATCGGCGGGATTCGAAAAGGCCACTGGTGTGCTGCACGCGCGCATCTGGGAGACGTATAGACGCGCGTGGGAGACGGGGCGTCGCGCGTGGGGATCTGGAACCTTCTCCGGCTCAATCTCAGTCGTTGATGCACTTCCGATCCAATGGTCCTGAGGGGTGCGGCGCGAGGGTTGTTGAGGCTTCAGCTAGGGTTTCCTTCTCCTGGTGCAATCTGGACCGTCAGAACTAGATCAGATCTGACGGTGAGGGGAAGGTGGCGGCTGCACAAAACATAAGGGTATTAGGGTTCATCTAGCAGATTAGGGTTTTTTTTAATTGTTTGGGCCCAAGCAGGCCATGTAATACATATAATATTTTTTGGGCAATGGACTTTAATATAAACTATGGGCTTTTATTTTATACGTATATGTTGGGCTTTTATTTAATGTTTTTTTTGTTTTTTCAGATTTGATTAATAATAGTAATAATAATAAATAATACTAATATGATACTAATAATATGGTAGATAGAGATAATAATAATAGTAATAATCGGTAAATATATTATTAATAATAATAATATAAGTAATACTACTAATATATGATAATGGTAACAAGAATAATAGATAATAATATAATATCAAATATAATAATAATGATAATATAAATAAGTAGATAGTAATATAATAGTAATAATAATATATGGTAATAATGATATGTGATAACAATAAATATGATAGTAATATAGTAAAAATGATAAGATTAATAGGTGATTAATAGGGTAGCAATAATAATATCATATTAAAGCCCATTAAAAATAAAAGAAATCGAGTCTAACACCCCGGACAAAATTATTGATTACAGTTGCCCCCCTTTGCTTATACTTGTAGCACAAGGATAAAGCAAAGGCCATAAGCACCAATTTTGTCCGACTTCCCTGTTTGGATTCCTAGTCACCATGCACTTGAACTACTGGCAGTTCGGAAGTCAGTACGGGAAAATGCAACGGTCGCGGAGGCTTGAAGTTGTCTTTCTCATTTCAACATTCTTCAACCCTTCGAGGTCCGATCAAACAGATAATTAGCAAAAGTTCCATTCTCCAAATGCCCGAACGGATAGGCGGGTTCTATTCTCCAAAAGCCCGAACAGATAGGCGAGTTCTATTCTCTGAAAGCCCGAACAGATAGGCAGGTTCTATTCTCTGAAAGCCCGAACAGATAGGCAGGTTCTATTCTCTGAAAGCCCGAACAGATAGGAAGGTTCTATTCTCTGAAAGCCCGAACAGATAGGCGGATTACATTCTCTGAAAGCCCGAACAGATAGGCAAGTTCTATTCTCTGAAAGCCCGAACAGATAGGCAGGTTCTATTCTCTGAAAGCCCGAACAGATAGGCAGGTTCTATTCTCTGAAAGCCCGAACAGATAGGCAGGTTCTATTCTCTGAAAGCCCGAACAGATAGGCAGATTCTATTCTCTGAATGCCCGAACAGATAGGCAGGTTCTATTCTCTGAAAGCCCGAACAGATAGGCAGGTTCTATTCTCTGAAAGCCCGAACAAATAGGCAGATTCCATTCTCTGAAAGCCCGAACGGATAGGCGGGTTCTATTCTCTGAAAGCCCGAACAGATAGGCAGATTCTATTCCCTGAAAGCCCGAATAGATAGGCAGGTTTCCTTTTACGGGGAAAGCTTTAAAACACCTGTCGAAATAGGTAAAAATAATATGATTATGTGAGTTAGCATGCCCCTAATCCTAGGGATGCCTAACTACAAGTGATGCATGAACTATGACATCAAAATGCTCGGATGCTTTTACTCTCCGAGTTAGTCAATCTCGACCTTCTTCTTGTCTCTTCTTCTTCTCAATCTCTTTTGGCTTTCTCATCTTTGCCAAATCTCGATCTCTTGGTCTCTTCTCGTAACACTTCTCGCAGTGCACATACTCAAAGCATTGCCCCCTATTTAAACTGGGTGCTCAACCGTTCTCTCCGTCTTTACTGAATGTGACGAATTTTCTCTTTTCTTAACATCGGGGGAACACGTGCCCCCAAGTCTTTGAACTTTTCTCTTAAGCTCATTAAGGAGTGCTCGGACGCTCCCACTCTTCAGATTGGTCAATCTCGACCCTCTTCTTCTTTTCTTTTTTTCTCAATTTCTTCGGGTTTTCTCATCTTTGCCAGATATCAGTCTTTTGGCCTCTTCTCAAAAGACGACTGCTGACTTTCACTGGTCAGACTGGTCACAACACTTCTCATAGTGCTTGCCGCCAAAATATTGCCCCTTTCTCAAACTAGGTGCTCAATTACTCTTAGTCTTTACTCAACGCGGCGATTTTTTCTCTTCTCAACAATAAGGTAAGCACGTGCCCCCAATTTCCTGAACTTTTCTCTTAAGTTCATCAAGGTCCAATTTCATCTTCTGAAGCAATCGAAACATTTCGACAAAAATTTACTTCAAGTCCCTGAACTATTGCATGTAGGGACTGATTACAATCTTCACCATAGCCACTGACGAGCTGTCATTTGTATTCATGGCATTGCATTCTAGACTTTATCCCTGAAGCAAAGGGAAATTAATTTGTGTTCACAAAAAGATTTAGACTGCATCTTCTAATTTCAAAATAAGATGCATTTTCGAAAACTAGATTTTCTTTTCAAATCATGGATATATCAAGCTAGATCAAATACCCTGAATATCAAGTGCGCAGACGACACTGTTATGGCTTACCAATGATTGCCTCAAGCATCATGTGTCTAGGAGACCTCGAAAGCTAAGCTGATGTCTGAAAATGTGACATACTCTCCAAGTTATTTCGACTTTTAATCAATTAGATTTATCTTCAATAGGCTTCGCCTTTATCAATTCATTACGATTTTGGGGAAGTCAACTCATCACATTCCTTTGGCTCGAGAATAAGGATGGAGCATACAACGATACCCTGAGTTACTCGGCATTGTCACGATTTTACCATCACTCATGTAGCTAAAGTGGATGGTGCATAGCAACCTTATTGGTCTTTTGCTACAGCGGAGTGCCCAAAAATTAGATTTATCTTCAATAGGCTTCGCCTTTATCAATTCATTATAATTGTGGGGAAGTCAACTCATCACATTCCTTTGGCTCGAGAATAAAGATGGAGCATACAACGATACCCCGAGTTACTCGGCATTGTCACGATTTTACCATCACTCATGTAGCTAAAGTGGATGGTGCATAGCAACCTTATTGGTCTTTTGCTACAGCGGAGTGCCCCAAAAATTCCACATTTGTATCCGAAAATGCCTATTACCAGGCTTCGAACATTGTTAGGCTTAGTATTCTTGAATTTTTTTTTATTATTTTTTTTAGCACGAAAAACTTCCGGTTATTCTCCTGAAGGTCATAATTCTATGTGTGTTTGACCAAATTAACTTGGAGTGTAAGCCACATATTCATCATCTTCAAAGCTTTCGATTTCCACTAGACAAAGGCAGCTCGAAGTCAACCTTTAGGGTCAAGGTCAATGTCCCTTGTGCAATTGATATACGGGGACTCAATAGGCAAATATATACACACAAAATGAAAAGGCAATTGAAACGTAATGCATCCTTTCATTGAAATTTTGAAAATGCAAACTTGGGCCCTTACAAAAATCTTTGCTACCTTCGGGCAAAGGGTAGCAAAGTGGATTCCACACATCACTTCAAGGAAAAAAAACTAGAATGCAATAAAATGAAAGCAAACAAACTTGGATGCATTAGAACTCTTGACTAAGCTGGCCGTCCATCCCACCCCTTTAAGCTTCTTCGAGGAACTCAACCTCCCGATTGTCCATCAAATCCTGGACCAACTGCTTGAATTCGGGACAACTCTGAATCTCGTGCCCCGTAGTCTGATGGTACTCACAGAAAGGTTCATGGCCATCATATGCCCCGTTCGGCCCTTCCTCAATCAAGCCCGCTGTACACAACTGCTCGTACACCCAACTCAGAGGTGACTTGATTTCTGACACTGCCATCCTTACTCCCTTCGCATCTACCACTTCGAGGGCATTCACGCCCTGACCCTCATGCTTCGGAAGTGGGTTGGTCGTCACATTGGGCTTCTCTAACTCGAGGACCCCAGTGTTAATCATGTTTTGCACGAGCTTCTTGAATGTTGTGCAATTTTCTATCGTGTGCCCCGGTACTCCGTCGTGGTACTCACAGTGTGCCTTCTCATCGTACCATGCAGGGTAAGGCGGCTGGAAGGGAGTAACATGATACGGGCGGACCAGATCAGCCTCGTATAGGTGTTTGTACACATCCTTGTACGGTATAGGTAGAGGGGTGAAGGTCATTCTCTCTTGTTCCTTCTTGGGAGCCCTATTCTCTCTTCGGTTTGAGCCTTGCGCATTCCCGACTGCGGCTTGAGGCGCTGAGACTGTGAAGTGCTTAGAAGCCTCGTAAGTACCGACGTTGTTCACATCATGGTCCTTCTTCTTAAACTGCTTTCGGGCATTCTCGCCCCCATCAATCCTACCACTCTTGATGGCTGCCTCGATCCGTTCACCGGTCATAACCATATCTGAGAAGTTACCGATGGGGTTGCTTATCATACGGTCATAAAGGGTCCCCTTCAGTGTATCGACAAACATAGGGGAGATCTCATTCTCACGGAGCGGGGGCTGAACCTGTGCCGCTACATCTCGCCAACGCTGGGCGTACTCACGGAGGCTCTCATTGGGCTTTTGTTCCAAACCTTGTAGCATGAGTCGGTTCGGAACCATGTCGGTTATGTGCCTATACTGATCGGTGAAAGCCTTGGCCAGATCCTTCCACGACTTGATCTGAGCGCGAGTCAACTGATTGTACCACCTCACCGCGGGTCCTACTAAGCTGTCCTGAAAACAGTGAATTAGCAGCTTCTCGTTGTCGATGAAACCCGTCATCTTTCTACAAAACATGGTTATGTGAGCAGTAGGGCAAGTCGTCCCGTCAAAATTCTCAAATTCCGGTGTCTTGAACTTAGGCGGAATTGTCAGATCTGGAACCAAACTGAGGTCTCTAGCATTCATCCCGTATGCCCCCTTTTCTCCTTCTTTAGTTCGGAATTTCTCCTCGAGGTCTTTCCGGGTCTCTTCTAGTTGTTTTGAGAACTCGGCCATCACTTTGTTTAAGTTCTCGATCTCATCCAAGTCCGGGACACTATCCCCGACATTCTCCATATTAAAAATCAGACCCGATGGAACATGGGTAGAGGCGCCCGCCTGATGCGATGTTGCCCCATCTCCTTGAGTAGTCGCTCCTTGCGAGGGCTTAGGGGTATTGGTAACAAAATCGGGAGAAAACGAGGGGTCTCCCTTATCCTGACCAGGGTTTCCGGCAGCACCCTTTCCTTTCAGATTTGCTTGCAACAGTTGAGATATCTCATTCATCATATCTTGTTGGGACTTGATGATGGTGTCCCTTAATTCTTGCTGGGCTCGCTCTAACTGACCTCTCAAATCAGCTTCCAACTTAGCAAAACTCTCCTCCATTTGCTTCCATTGATGGCGAGTAAAGTGTGGGTGCGGAATCTTCGATAGTCACAAATGCTGCCATAACTCCGAATAATTAATTCCGAGACTTAATGATGTAATGCATGATATGTTGTATGCAAAACAGAAACATATGATTAAATACATCAAATTAAAAAACACAAAATCGAATGCAAGGAAATGCTGATTCGACGAACATCCTCATTAAATAACTTTTCATAATGGAGATCAAATCTTGTTACAACGAGGTAAGAAAATAGATACACAAGGTACGAGTTTTTTCTTTTTTCTCGTCCTTTTTCTTCAAATTAGGGTCCCGAAAACTCCGTTGCTATGGACTCTTTCTCCCATTGTGAAAGTTTTCAACTTTAGACTGTTCTCGAATCAACACTTCGTATGAAATGCGATGAGTATGCAAAAATGATCAAAACAAGACAAAAAGGCAACTGGGTTAGTAACACCAATAATGAATACTGAATAAAACAAACAAAAGGAAACACATCAAGGTAAATTAACGATGCAAGACCTAATAGCGTGAATTCTAATTCTACGGTTATCCGCATGGCTCTAATCGGGGTAGGCTTCTTAAATTCTTACTCATGTGGTTCGGTTCTAACAAGGGGTACCCGAACCTATCTCATCACCTACTAAGGTAACAAGAACCCCAATTCTAGCCCATTACAAGCTTGCGAATTGGTTTCGGTTTGGGGGAAAGCACGACCTAATGACGTGGAGGGCTGCTCACATGTCAAAGGTGTGGATTCCGGAAGTGAATTACCGACCCGTGGAGGGAGACTCACGTGGGTATGGGCGTTTCACTCCCACTTAAGGGACGAAGCTCGGGTATAGAGCCTAATGCGTGATGCAACACATGTCGGTGATTCCTTTGAAATTAAATGAAAAATTAATTCAAGACCACCAATTATCAAAGCTCGTGTAATTAAAGTTCTATTTTCAAGGACGAACCATCTCGCTAAAGTCAAATTAAATTTCAAAAATTTCCATCATTAAAAGCAACAATTATTTTCTTGGCCTAACTCTCTTTTTGTTTTGAAAAACAAAATTTGTCCCCAGCGGAGTCGCCAAGCTGTAACGGGGTTTTTTTCCGCACAAATCAAGTTCCCGCTACTTTTGACAAATATGTTCGATTTGATTTAAAAAGTGGGGAATTTAAAAATTGGTTCGGTTCGGGTTTTGGGAAAACAACCTTTAAAAGAAAATCTTTTTTCTCGGTTTGAAGTCGCCACCGGCCACTAAGGTAGACCAGACACCGTAAGAAAACAAAACCAGAGATTCGTTTGAAAGGGTTCGGGAGTTGGTTACGTGTGGGGTAGGGTTAGCACCCCCATCACGCCCGGAAATCGGTACCAAAACAATTGTTTCTTTTAATTGATGGAAATTATTTAAAATTTAAGAAGACTTTAATTAGGGGTTCTTGATTGAAAATCGGACTTTAATAATGCGAGCTTTTTCGAACTGGTGGTTTCGACTTAATTAAACATTTAATTAAAAAGGATGACGGTACACCGGACCAAAGACTAAACCGACATCATATAAGACTGACTGCCGTGTTAGTTTAGGGTTTGGATCCCGTACGTCACCTTTATGCATGGTGCAAGCAGATAAAATATGATGCTATGGTCTTGTCCTTTTTATTTACGGGTTAACCTTTAGACGATTCAAATTAATCCGAATATTCGCGGGACATCCAATAAGCTAGGCATGTCGACCCGAATACGCGAATTAATAGGTATCTCCGTTTTATAGTTAAAAATGAATTAATTTAAAAATGCTAAAAATCACATGAATGACAATAAAAATGCATGTCACAAATATATTCGAACGACATTAAAAGCATACAACAAATATATATTCGAATGAAGTAACAACTAGCTAAAAAACTCATACCACATGCACACATCACATATTTACACCAAGTGAACATAACAACACGACGAAAACATATATTCGATAAAATAAAAGGGGCAATACATGAGTAACAAAATATAACATACAAAATGAAATGCGACGTAAATAAATAAAATGCAAACATGAAGGGACTGAAAATGCAATAAAACCCTAAAAAAACTAATTAAAAGGCGAAATTGGGACTTAATCAAAAGGGCGCGGGAAGCTTCAGGGACCTAAACTGTAATAAAACCATTTGCTACAAAACTAATTAAAACACGGAGCAGGACTCGATTAAAAGGCGCGGAAACCTGTAATGACCTAAAAAGTAATTTTCCTATTCGGCACTTAGCCAAATTGAGATCGGGATGAGATTGACAATATCCAAGAAACTAGGGGGACCGGGGAAGGGATTTCAAAACACGGAGGCCCCTCACGCGCAAAAACGGTGACGCGGAGGGGTTTAAGATGACATTACACCATTTTAAAAACAAAAAATATTATAAATACGTGTTTAGACAGATTCGGCTCCCTTTTTTGTTTGAAAACCCTAAAAACCGAGAGCCCCTTTCTCTGTTTTCTTTCCGGTGCCGCAAAAGGGTTCCGGCCACCGTTGTCGGCGCCGGAACCCTAAAAAAAACCTTCCTTTTTGAAACCCAAAACAGGGATCAACCCTCTTTCTTCTTTAAACCAAAAACGTTTCTCTTTTTGTTTAGAAAACCCAAAAACCGAAACCCAAAAAAACACAAACTTACCCCTTTCGTGTCGCCGGCTCACCATGCACGGCTTCCGAGGGAGCCAGAAGGCTTATCGCCGGCAACGGACAACGACGACGGGGATCCCGACTCGAAACGGAGGTAAATAGACCCTTTTACTATTTTTTATTTTTGTTTTTATGATTCGAAATGGGAAATCGAAAAGTATACCTCAAAAATGTGTTTTTCTTGTATTGATATGAACACTGTGATTACAAAGCCTCTCTGGTTCTTTGAATCCCGAAAATCCCTTCTAAAAACCCGAAAAATCCCTTCTTACAATTTTTTCTCTCTCAAAAATCCTCTGGAGAATCCCCCTTATTACAATGCTGATTTCGGCTTTATATAGCCCTAAAATCGTATATTTTTCATATTCTAAAAATACACGTAATTGCTGCAAATTTTGTTGTGCTGCTGGTCATTTGTTTGTATTCATGTGCAATCTGCCTCTGCAATTTGTGTGATTTTTTCTGAAATTTCGGTTATGCTTTTTCTTTTGGCTGCATGTACTGCTGGAGAGGGGGACCAGAGGAGGACGTGGAGCGATCCGGACGATCGGCGGGATTCGAAAAGGCCACCGGTGTGCTGCACGCGCGCATCTGGAAGACGGATAGACGCGCGTAGGAGACGGGGCGTCGCGCGTGGGGATCTGGAACCTTCTCCGGCTCAATCTCAGTCGTTGATGCACTCCCGATCCAATGGTCCTGAGGGGTGCGGCGCGAGGGTTGTTGAGGCTTCAGCTAGGGTTTCCTTCTCCTGGTGCAATCTGGACCGTCAGATCTAGATCAGATCTGACGGTGAGGGGAAGGTGGCGGCTGCACAAAACATAAGGGTATTAGGGTTCATCTAGCAGATTAGGGTTTTTTTCAATTATTTGGGCCCAAGCAGGCCATGTAATACATATAATATTTTTTGGGCAATGGACTTTAATATAAACTATGGGCTTTTATTTTATACGTATATGTTGGGCTTTTATTTAATGTTTTTTTTTGTTTTTTCAGATTTGATCAATAATAGTAATAATAATAAATAATACTAATATGATACTAATAATATGGTAGATAGAGATAATAATAATAGTAATAATCGGTAAATATATTATTAATAATAATAATATAAGTAATACTACTAATATATGATAATGGTAACAAGAATAATAGATAATAATATAATATCAAATATAATAATAATGATAATATAAATAAGTAGATAGTAATATAATAGTAATAATAATAGATGGTAATAATGATATGTGATAACAATAAATATGATAGTAATATAGTAAAAATGATAAGATTAATAGGTGATTAATAGGGTAGCAATAATAATATCATATTAAAGCCCATTAAAAATAAAAGAAATCGAGTCTAACACCCCGGACAAAATTAGTGATTACAAACTGCATGCTTATTTATTCATGTGAAAATGCTTAAACTAAATATAAACTCAAGTAAACTCATGCAAACTCACGCACAAGTAAAAGGTTGCATTTGTTCAAAAGATGGCCAATGATCCAAGCTCGTATTCAATACTTGAAAAGGCATATTTGAGCTTGAATTGTTGAGAACCCCGGCTCGGGAACAAGTGTTTAAATCCTGTGACTTCTCCTCTAATTTGAGCAAGGCCTCAAGAAGTTTGGTGCTGGCCTGGATCACATCAGTTGGACATCAAGAATGCATTCTTGAATGGGACTCTTGAAGAGGAGGTGTACATGGAAATTCCTTCATGAGTCAACAGTTTAACTAGGCAGGAAGTATGTAAGTTGAATAAGTCTCTTTATGGCTTAAAACAATCCCCAAGAGCCTGGTTTGACAAGTTTGCTAAGGTTGTCATGAAGTCTAGCTATAAACTGTGCCAAACAGACCATACTGTCTTTGTAAAAATCACAGCAGATAAGAGGCAGACTTTAGTGATAGTTTATGTCAATGACATAACAATTACAGGGACAACATTGAGGAGATTGAAAATTTGAAGAGATTCCTAGCAAGGAAATTTAAGACCAAAGATCTGGGGAGCTTAAGATACTTTCTAGGAATGGAGGTTTTGAGATCAAAAGGAAGGAACCCTCACCAAATAGAGGAAGTATATACTGGATTTGCTATCTGAAACTGGAATGTTTGGTTGCAAACCAAAAGACACTCTTATGAAATCAAATTTGAAGCTGACTAAAGATAACATTAGAGGACCTGTTAATTGAGAATCCTATCAAAGACTGGTTGGTAAATTAATTTACTTGTCCTTAACTGATCAGATATAACTTACTCAGTCAGTATAGATAGCTATTACATGAGTGACCCTAGAGAAGAGCACATGGATGCGGTAAATAGAATTTTGAGGTACCTCAAATTTACTCCTAGTTATGATTTATTTTCTCGGAAAAAATAAAGACAGGTCTGTTAAAAATTACACTGATGATAGTTGGGCGAGTGAATTAACAAATAAAAAATCCATCAATGGGTATTGCTCATTTGTTTGGGGCAATCTAGTTACTTAGAGAAGTAAAAAAGCAATCTTTAGTGTCCTGAAGTTGTGCTGAATCAGAATATATAGCAATGGCACAAGGTATTTGTGAAGGAATGTGGTTAAAAATACTTCTTTCAGAATTGAAAATAGATGATAATCAAAGCTTTGATTTGCTTAGTGACAGTCAACCAGCAATTAGCATTGCCAAAAATCCAGTTCAACATGATGAAACCAAGCATGTTGAAATTGACAAACATTTTATATCCGAGAAGGTTAATAATGGAGTAGTGAAACATCAGTTCATTTCAACCAGAGATCAACTCGCAGATCTTCTCACCAAGTCATTACCTCGAGTAAATTTTGATGATATAACATCAAGCTGAGAGTTCATAACATTTACTCACCAGCTTAAGGGGGAGTGTAAGTTAAAATTGTGTAAATATTAAGAGATAATTATAGATGCTATCCTAAAAGTTAGTTGAGATGTTGTATAGATGTAACATGACTCTATCCTAGTATTTGATAAGGATTAACTTCTTAGGAGTAGTTTACTTTAAGCTTGAGGGGGAGTGTAATTTCATTGCTATATTTTTCTATGATGTCGAAATTGCATTCAATGCGGCAAATTATCCTAGCTTCAAGGAAATGTGTGAAAAGATTGAACAATATGGTCCTAGTTTGAAGTCACCAAGCATGCATGAGCTTAGAGTTCTTATCCTTATAAATGAAGTAGAGGACACCCAAAAGATAATGGAGAATCAAAAATTGGAGTGGGCACAAAAGGGTTGCTCGATTATATCGGATGGATGGCGTGATTCGGTCGCCCAAAAAGATATTGTGAATTTTCTTGTCAACACTCCAAAGGGCTCTATGTTCATTAAATCCATGGATGTTTCAGAAATTGTCAAGGAGGCCAACTTGTTGTTTAAAATGCTTGATGGCATGGTGGAGGAAGTGGGAGAGAAAAATGTGGTCCAAGTAGTGATGGATAATGCATCCAACTACGTCAAAGTCGGTAAGAAATATGGGTTCCTTTTAATTTCTTTATTTTTTTATTATTCAAATTACTTTATTATTGAAATTATTTAAAATTAATTTGTTGTTTTTTAACATGTAGGAAAAATGCTAGAGTTAAATAGGCCACATCTTCATTAGACTCTATGTGCGGCTCATTGTATCAATCTGATGTTTGAGGGCATTGGAAAAATTCCTAAAGTGATGAATGCACTAAATAAGTGCATATTGATGAATGGCTATATATATGGTCACATCTCTTTTGTGAACATGATGAGAAAGTGCACAAATCAAAGAAATTTGCATAGGCCGACGATCACAAGATATGCAACATCTTTCATCACTCTTGCACAATTTCATAAACAATTGAGCAATATAAGGAAGATGATTACTTCCCAAGAATGGAATGAATCCAAGTGGCCAAATAAAACGGGAGGAAAGAAAGTGGCATCTTACCTTATGCAAGATATCTTTTGGAGGAACGTGTTATATGCACTTAAGTTAACGGGACCTCTTGTTAGAGTTCTTAGAATAGTTGATGGGAGAAGAAACCACCAATGAGATATATTTATGAAGTTATGGATAAGGCTAAGAAAGCTATTTCTAAGAGCTTTTCAATGAAGGAAGAGCACTACAATCAAACTTTTGAGTATATTGATAGAATATAAAATTCTCAACTTCATCAACCTTTTGTATGCGACTGGTTATTTTTTAAATTCGAATCTCTATTATGATAACCCTAAAACATCAGCTTGTGAAGAAGTTATGAATGGTTTATTAGATTGCATTGCAAGGTTAACTCCAGTGGCTGAAACTCAAGACAAGATCATCACAGAATTAGACATATATCAAAATGCTCGAGGTATTTTTTGTGAGCATTGTCATTAGGCTAAGAAAATCTAAATCTCCATATATTAAAAGTTATAATACAAGTTCTAAATTGTAATATAATTATATATTTAAAAGTCTTTGAAATCACTAACTTAAAGCTTACATTGTTTTGCTTCTGTTTTTAAACAGCGGAGTGGTGGTCTACATTGGATCTTCAACTTTGAAACTTTAAAAGTTTGCTATAAGAGTTCTTAGCCTCACTTGTAGTGCTACCGGTTGCGAGAGGAACTGAGGTGTTTTTCAACTTGCAAGAAATTTTATTTGTATTTTTTGTTATATATCATAATAAATTAATAGTCTTTAATTATTTTATAATTTATATTAATTTTCACTTATTGGCATTGCAGCTTCATACAAAGAAAAGAAACAGATTGGCACAAGACCGATTGAATGATTTTTTGTTTGTCAAATATAATCGTGCATTGAGATATCGATGCCAAAAGAAAGACACCATTGATCCTATTCTTTTGAATGACATTGATGAAAGTAACGAGTGGTTACTTGGGAGAATAGAGGGTAACTCTTCTGATAATGAAGATGAGTTTGTGTTTGATGGTGATCACTTGACATAGGGTCAAGTTAGTAGAGCTGTCGAGGCTCATGATTCTAGATATTTAACTATAACATCAAAGATCATAAAGGAAAGTTTTGAACCTCCTTCCAAATTCAACAAAGGAAAAGGTATAGCAACTAGCTCTACTCCTAAACCAACTCATAAAGTTTCAATGTATGATGATGATGAGACATAAGAGGATATTGGTGAAGAGGAAGAACATGAAGAAAATGATGGAGATGATTACGAGGATGATAATTATTTGGAGTGATGGAGTAGTTGTTTGCTTTGCTTTGCTTTTTGTTTAAGTGTTACAACTCAAAAAACACTATGAGGATAATCCTCTTCTTTTTTTAAATTTGAATTATGTTTTTTTATGCTAGTTTGTTCGTTGTTCGTTGCTACTTGTTATTGCAATGATATTGAATATTTTGATCTTTAAAAAATTATAATATGATTTATCATGTTATTTTGAGTAGGGGTGTTCAAAAATACCCGACTCGGATGACCCAGCCCATTGACTCGACGACTCGACTAAAAAAATTCGGGTAATTTTATAATTATTTTTCACCTCCCGGGTGGGGTACCCGGCCCGCCACTTCCCGGGTCGGGCCTAGGTAGTAAAATTTTAAATTTTTGGATACTCATATCTATTTAAAATTAAAATATTTTTATATTTAATATATACATATTTTTATATTAAACTAATAAAACATCTTCAATATTTTTATATTAAATATATACACATTTTATATTAAACTAATAAATACATATTTTTATTTTTTAAAAAAACAAAGATTTATGTAAAAAATAACATAAAAAATATTCACATTTGGTAAAAATTTACAAAACAAAACATTCACATTTAATTGTTTTACGTTCAACGCTAATTTAAATCTGGTAATCTCACCTTTTAGGTTGTCGAACTCAAATCACATTTTAAATCATTTTGATATGGCACATTTATCACTCAATTTGTTAGCTTGAACAATATGGGAGGACACTGTTGCGCACTTCATTTTGAGTTGGCAATGGTCTTACAATTTCAAAAACACGAATTTTTCGTTGCAACAACAAGTTTAGCCTAAAATATATATTTTTATATTAAAATAATAAAATATTTTTATATTTAATAAATACATATTTTATATTCGAGTACACAATTACTTGATTTTACGGGTACCCGCAATATTCTGGTACTCGACTAGCAGGTACCCGACCAACACAGGTCGAGACACGGGCCGACCAAGCTACTACCCGAAGGTTCGGGTACTCGGTATTTCGGGTACACAAAAATTCGAGTACCCGAATTTGAACACCCCTAATTTTGAGTATAAAATATACTATATAATTACTTTATATTTCTTAGAAAAAATATGTGTCTCGCCTACGAAAGGCGCGCATCTACTCTTTGTGCCTAGGCTTTACGGACCCTTTACGCCTTGCGACCTTTAAAACTAAAGGTGACACCCACTTGTATAGCCCTCAAGCTATCTCCTAACTAGTAGGCATGAGAGGCCGATCAGACGCCAAAGCACGTAGCGTCATCAATACTAAATTTTGATTTTGCTCTGACATCGTATCACGCTCTACGATCTTATTAAAAATAAAATTAAGTTCTGATAAATTTATAGATTTCACAATATGCTAACAAAGAGAATATTCTAGTGTACAACATTCTCGGTGAAACTGGCCGAACAAGAAAGATTAGTTGCAATCCAATTCTACAAGTTCATAGAAAAAAAATTATTGCAATTTGTTAGGCCTGATCAAGCTTGTACATACTTGTAGAGCAGGTGTACTTTATTTGCTTGGTGGTCTACTTTAAAAAATGACTTTGGAACATGGTGAAGAAAGTAGGCCTAATGTCTTTGACCTTGTTCATGTTGAAGGCAATGGGCCTAATGGCCTTGATCAAGGTGGGTGGTGTTAGAGATGACATTGAGTATAATGGGGTTGATGGAGGTGCTAATGAGATTTTAGGTGAAGATAATAATGATATTAGTGGGGATAAATTGTTATTATATCAGGTATATGGAGACAATTTATTATCTAGACGTGATGGGGAGGAAATAGTTTCAATCAACAACAAGTTCAGAGTAGTAAGAAGGAAAATAAAAAATAAAATTATCAATATAGAAGACTTGAAACCTAATGTTATATTGGAGAGCGTAAATATTTTCACTAGGCTAACTGAAGAAGATTTAGAAGTTTGGATAATGGAAAGGACATTTAATACTTAGACTCTTCTTCTGATGGTGGTAGCTATGAGACAGAGTCAGATTCTGATATAGTTTGTAAGAAAAATGGTAAGGTATTTTTATGCTTCAACTGTTGAGCTTATATTTTAATTGAAAATGATAATTGAATTCCACCAATAGTTGAATGATGCCTTTTGTACTTACGCTAGCTCATATTTTGATTTTAAATATATTTCAAATCTTAAAAAAAAAAAATCATGGGTGTTTGTATGGTAAAAGTATGTCTTTTTGTAATACATGTCCCTTGAAATAAATCTAATGGATGTTATAAGATTAAGATATTAGTGACTTGAAATCAATGTTATGTCACCTTTAAGAACAAAAGAGTAAATTTTAAGTGGTTAGGGGAACATTTTCTTCTTAAAATTAGGGTTCTACAAAATTTATATATGTTGGAGATAAGAAGATTTGCTAGGGAAGAGTTAAAAGTGGAGTTATAGAAGCACACTTGTGAAAAATAGGAAATGGGCTTTATAAAAGATAAAGTGTAGTGTTGTTCATAAGTTTAATAGGTTGTTTGACTATGTATTTACCTTCAAGAGTGTTTATTCAAATAGAAACTTCGATTTTATTGTTGTGTGACCTATTAATTTTGATACATCAAATTTTAGGAGGTTGTATATATTTTTTAGTCCACCGAAAGAAAGATTTAAAAAATTTTGTAGCCATGACATTTTATTGGATGGTTGTTACTTAAAAAAGGTCATTTAAAGGTGAAATTCTCTTGATTGTGGGTAGAGATAACAACAATCAGATTTTTCTTATAACTTGGATATTTGTTGCGATAGAAAACATAGAAATTTGAGTATGATTTTTGAAAATATTTAGAGTGATTTTAATTTGGGAGAGGGCTCTCAGTTTCACCTTAATTAATGATATGAAGAAAGTAAACTATTTCTTACTTTTTAGTTTATAAAGTATTATTTGTGTGTATCTTATGTTAGTTTTTTCTATTATTTTGGAGGGATTGATTGAAGAGATCCACGCTTACCGAATTATAGCACATATTTTGTGGTAGGCGTATGTATGTCAATTGAAAGAAATTGAATACATGTGGTGATCTTTTGTTGTTGTTCTGATCATGTTGAAAGGCAACAACTAAGCCTCAATTTGAACAATATATGCTTCAAGAATTGGTAAGTTAAAGAAAAAAAACACTAACTTAAAATTTTCTTCTCTATTATGTCCAAATGTGATGCCATAAACAATAATTATTCAGACATTTGATTCTAGCATTTTATGAGTTATATTTGATTATATTATCTCAATATTTGAAGATGTCGGATATTATGTTATGGTTAAGATAGTCGAGCAGAAACAAATAATTAGTTGGAAAAATAAAGGGTAAACTACATAAATGATCACCATATTATTGGTAAAGTCGCGATTTGATCACCTTACTTTTTTTCTAAGTAATTAAACCACCAAATTATTTAATTGGTTGCAATGTGACCACCAGCCGTTAAAAACTAACGGCATGAGTGACGTGGTAATTAATAAAATTAGTATAATTACACATTTAGTCCCTTCTATTTGTACATTTTATCAATTTGGTCCTAATTTTAATAAATAAAATAATTTTATTATTTAATTAGGTTACGACACGTGTCGTCGTATTATTGGAGGACTTTATTTATATATTTTGAATTTAATAATTTTTAGTTTTGCTCCTCCAATCAGGTGGTGACACGTGTCACCAGATTGAAGGAGCAAAACTAAATAAAGAAGCACCTTGCTTTTAGTAGGGTTCAAACCCAAGTTTATTGGGTTGAAAGTGAGCACAGCTACCACTAGGCCAAAGCTATCCTTGTAATGTATTGTTCAAAATCTACTATATATCTTAGTTTGTTACTCATGTCAGGAATTATATATTATGCTTAGAGCGATGTACCACTTTTAGAGGATGTCTTGCACGTATTGAGAGCTTTTCTTTTTCTTTTTGCTTCATATCTGAGTATAAGACTTTCGTTAAGCTCAAATAGATATAAATTGCCACACTTTTGCTTTGGTATTATTTAAGTTGAAATGTTCGCTTCAGGGGTTCTTAAATTGCATCAAATAAATTTTGACCATCTTAACTCGTATCTGAATATGCTTTTCAAGGTAAAACCAATTGTAGGCAGAGGAATTAATTAGATGTTGCTGTTCGAACTTAGAAATCATGGGCAGATTAATTTGATGCTGTTGTTCGAACTTAGTAATCATGGGCAGCATCTGATTTCTTCCTACAAATAAGACATGCAATGGAGGGTTTACCTAAAAGGAAATTTAACCAAGAGAATTCTGATAAAAAGAAATTTAAAATTAACAATTGAAATTTACTTTAATTCGTTTAAAAACATATGAAACGAAACCTAAAACATGATTTTGATTACCTGAAAGACTGCCAGAACTACACCGATCATTCGAAAGCATTGCTTCCGCAATAGAAGATAGGCAGAAAGGCAAGAGCTGTTGCCCAAAAGGGAGCTTTCATCGCAGTATTGAATCATGGCTTGTGGAGCTTAAATCCAAATACTCTTGAAACATAACTCTGAGATGCTTTTTGTGGCTTCAGGTGCTGGTATGTCATCAAAAACAGGTTTGGAAATGTTGTCCCAAAGTAGGCTCCGTCAGTGTCTAGATAGAATTAAGGTAACTCATTACTTATATTAGATAATAATTTTTAAATTATTATATTCAGATAATAACTTTTGACAGTAAAAAAATTACAAGAAACGGAACCTCAACTCCAACCTGCAAGTTCTATTTTTTTTCTTCCCTTAATGAATAATATTATTCATTTCTTGAGGTGAGGGAAACAAGTATAGATGTCAGATTTTGGGTGCTTAGCTTCGGCATGTTCTCTGCACTTCACCTCTGATGTGGTGCATATGAATGTAAGCTTGCACACCCTGCACTGCAACCATCAAACGTCTTTGAAACTTGCTTCTCACTACAGGGATTCAAGGATAAACATATACATGTATATATATATACCTGGATCGTCATGGCTTTCTTGTTTGGGTCCAGCTGACTACCTAGTATATCGCATCAGAAGAAAAAAGGTGGTAGGCATGCTCACTTTTAACCCAAGAAACTCGGGTTCGAATCCTACCAAAGGTAACATGTTTCTTGTTTTTTTCCTGAGTAACAAACTAAGATATATAGTAGATTTTGAACAATACATTACAATGATAGCTTTGGCCTAGTGGTAGCTGTGCTCACTTTCAACCCAATAGACTTGGGTTTGAACCTTACTAGAAGCAAGGTGCTTCTTTATTTAGTTTTGCTCCTTCAATCTGGTGACACGTGTCACCACCTGATTGGAGGAGCAAAATAAAAATTATTAAATTAAAAATATATAAATAAAGTCATCCAATAATACGGCGACACATGTTGTAACCTAATTAAATAATAAAATTATTTTATTTATTAAAATTAGGACCAAATTGATAAAATGTACAAATACAAGGGACCAAATATGTAATTATACCAATTTTAATAACTGCCACGTCACTCATGCCGTTAGTTTTCAACGGCTGGTGGTCACATTGCAACTAATTAAATAATTTGGTGGTTTAATTGCTTAGAAAAAAAGTAAGGTGGTCAAATCGCGACTTTACCAATAGTATGGTGGTCATTTATGTAGTTTACCCAAAAATAAATTATGTCCTAAAAAACCCTGAAATGCATAAAGTTAATAGTACTTTTTCTATGTAATTTGTAATGGGTCCAAAGAAGATGAGGTCATGTGTCATCAAGACACTTTTGAAGTTGATATTAGGGGCTGGAGTTACACCTGCAAGGTGTGGAATCTTACATGTATTTTTACCTCATATTTTGTATGTCATATTATATATGGAGGAAAGATTGAAACACTATATACTTGATTCATATAAGAAACATGTATATAGTGATTTGTACAATATTTTCATGCCTATCATCTTAAGTTAGAAATACTATAAAGACACTATAATGGACACTATTGATCCACCGTTAAAGAAAAAATTACTTAAAAATTAATGAATAAAAAAAAGAATGTGAAATGAAAACAAGTAAAGATGATCTGCAGACTATGTAGGCTTAATAGACATACAAAAAAATATGTCCTAACAAAAAAAATCAATGTAACTTTAATTATGGTAAATAAGTGTATGTTCTAACTATGTCTCTCGTAAACTAATATTTATATGTAATTGATAGGTTCACCAATGCCAAATTCGCCCCACATAATCAACCACCAAACTATTAGCCAACAAGGAAGCCTTACACTAAAAAGGAAGATAACAACAAATAGGACACTACAATTGTGTAGGGCATCTAGATACAATGTAAGTTTCTATTTAGTGAATAATAAAGTATTATCATAATTGGTGATTTTTTCATCTGTAAGGTGTTGTTTTGAATAATAAACTATTGGTCGGTTACTACAACATCTCAACCAACTACATCATCTCAACAACATACTACTGTCTTTAAGCCCCATGCAGCATCTCAACAACATACTATTGTCTTTCATAGTAGTAATTTACAACATTTGATTGAAATAAGGTGATGTTACTTTCATATGCATGTAATAATTTATGATAAAAACCAAATTTTAACAAAACGTATATTACCTATGAAGTAAAAAGAAAGACTATCTTATACGACTTAATCTTCTCTTTCTCATCTTTGAACTTGATCAGCTCCTTCAATTCATTGTTTTCAGCTTTAATTTTTTTCTATTTTCGACTATCACTAGTTTAAGTTGAGCTCTCAATTCTTCAATTACAGAATTATTGACGTCTTCATTATCATATCACTAAAAAATTACAACGGTTCTAGAGGACATTCAAGTCAAACTGTCAGTGTATATGGTTATCCTAGCTGTTAGCAGTTAGTCTGTTATAGAGTCTGTTAAGGCTTGTTAAAGAAACTGTTAAGCTTCTATATCAGTGTATATAAAGATGTAATTGTATACTGTAAAAGTAAGCTTGATTCAATAAAAGATCGATAACATTTCCTTTCTTCTTCTTCATTCAGTCTTTCTTTCTCTTCAATCTTTCTCTCCTTCATCTATATTTTCACATGGTATCAGAAGTTTCAATGGATGAAAACTCTACCAAACCGTTCACCAACAAGTCTATCTCCATTCGCCTTGATGACTCGAATTATCTCCTTTGGAAGCAACAGATTATCTTTGCTATTGAGAGTCTTGCGCTTACAAATCACATTGACAGTGATTTCTCTGTTCCTGATCAGCATGTTTCCACTAATGGTGTTCGCACAGTTAATTCGAAGTACACTCGGTTCACGCAAGAAGACAGTGAGCTCTGTTCTTGGCTCCTCTCGTCTATGGGGCCTTCCATCTTGCCTTCTCTTGTGAATTGCAAGAACGCTCTGCAAATCTGGGAAAAGGTGCGTCAGATTTTCTCTGTTACTTCTACTACTCGCGTAATGCATTTACATTGCTCGCTTAAGAACATTCGGAAACGTGATCAAAGCATGAGGGATTATCTTGCCCAAATTCAAAGCGTCTGTGACAGTCTTGCGGCTTGTGGAAATCCGTTGACTGAAATGATGCATATTTCAACGATCTTGTCTGGCTTGCCGTCGGAGTATGAGCCGGTGGTGGCGGTTACAACGTCGAGTCAGTAGCCTTACAAGCTTGACGGGGTTACAAGCGTTCTTCTTGACACTAAGTCCAGGCAGCTTGAGATTTTGGCTCAAGATTCTATAGCCAATCTTGTTCAAGGTTCTTCCGGTTCTGTGGGTCATAACCCGTTTAACTCAAACTTGGGTTATTTGGCTTCTGGCCCGTTTTCTTCTAATATGGGTTATTCTAATTCTAATGCGGGTTATGGGTATTCTAATGCCCAAAGATCAGTCGCTCCTTCTTTTCGTCCTAGTAACCCTAATCCTAATTCGGCTCGTGGTGGAACGCCGTTCAGAGGTCGTGGCAGTAGGTTCTTCCCTGGTCGATCTCGTCCACAGTGCCAGATTTGCAGAAAGATAGGTCATCTCGCGAATCGCTGCTATTTTCGCTTTGATCAAGCGTATGAAGGTATTGGGAATCCCATGGTTGCGAATCAAGTCTCCTATTCTGATGACGATCAGTCCTTCGCTCAAGGGAATGGTTCGTCTTTGTAAGGTCAAGATCAGGCGGTTCAGGGTTTTACTGGTCAACAATCTTCTTCGTTTCCCTCGACGACAGATTCTGTTGTTGCTTCCGTTGCGGCTGTGACTGAATATTTTTTGTTTGGGGATGTTACGTGGTACCTTGATTCCGAAGCGACGTCTCATCTCACTCCCGATGCAGGTAACCTTCTTACTTCTGCTCCTTATTATGGATCTGGAAGAGTTTGTGTTGACAATGGTTCCTCAATTCCTATTTCTGAAATTGGGAATTCTGCTATTAGTTCGTACTTAAGACCTTTGCACCTTAATAACTTATTACATGTTCCATCTGTTACAAAAAAATCTGCTATATGTTTCTAAATTCACTAAGGATAACAATGTCAGTGTTGAATTCTTTCCTAATTTCTGTGTTGTTAAGGATTTGATCACTCAACAAGTGATGCTTCGAGGTTCTCAAAATGATGGGTTGTACAAGATTGATCCTTCTGATGTAGACTCTGCTGATTGTGCCTTACTTGTGAATGGTTCTGATATTAGTAATAAGGGTGTTTTAGACAGTGGTCAATGCAGAGATTCTTCTGCTTGTCATAATTCTGTTTCTGGCAATAATGTACTTTCTTCTACAAGTTGTAGTCATGCTCAATGCTTTAGTGTTGTTGATATTCATGTTTGGCATAGGAGGCTTGGGCATCCTTCTGTTGATGTTCTTTCCAAGCTATCCAAACTTTGTAATTTTGAGAAAATCAATAAAAAGTTCATTTCTTGTGAAGCATGTAAACTTGGAAAAAGCCATTAGTTGCCTTTCTATAATTCTTAAATTGTGTATGATAAACCTTTACAAAATGTGCAAGTTGATGTCTGGGGCCCTGCACCTCTAATTTCTAACAATTTCTGCTACTATGTTAGTTTTGTTGATGCTGCAACCAGATACACTTGGATTTATTTTGCTGCAAAGAAATCTGATGTTACTAAAATTGTCATTAATTTTCATACTATGGCTGAAAGGCATTCTGATTGTAAACTTAAAGTTATACAGTCTGATTGGGGTTCTGAGTTTAAGCCCTTAAAAAAATATTTTGCTCAGCATGGAATTCAGTTTTTACACACTTGTCCTTATACTTCTGAACAAAATGGTAGGGTTGAGAGAAAACATAGGCATATAGTTGAACTTGGCTTAACCTTAATGGCTCAAAGTGGTGTACCCTTTAAGTTTTGGTCTGATTCCTTTTATATTGTTGTGTATCTAATCAAGAGGCTACCTTCTAAAGTTTTAGGGGTTGTTCTCCTTATGAGAAGTTTTTTAAAAAATTCCTGATTACAGTTTCATGAGAGTTTTTGGTTGTCAGTGTTATCCTCTTACCAGGTCCTAAAATCAGAATAAACTTCAATACAGGTCTAAACCTTGCCTTTTCCTGGGATATAGTTCTACTCAGCATGGCTACAAGTGCCTTGATGCTGATGGTAAGATGTACATTTCTAGACATGTACAGTTTAATGAAAATTGTTTTCCTTACTTACAGGTCAAGAGTAGTTCAACCACTGTGGCAAGTTCTCCTGTTGATTCTAAGTATGTTCCACCTAGGAAAGTTGTTTCTTCCCAGCAAGATAATTCTGAGCCTTCAAACACTTTTTCTTCTCGAAATAGTGGGTCTAAGTCTTCTGATGATCCCTTCTTAGAACCAATGTCAGATAGTTCAAGTACTTCTGATTAGGGATGGGCACGGAACCCGGACCCGACGGATTCCGACTCGACCCAGCCCGACCGGGTCGGGTATTTTTATGAAAAAATCGGGTTCGGGTCGGGTCGGGTCGGGTTTTTGTGTATGGCGAGGTCGGGTCGGGTCGGGTTCGGGTTTTAGGGTGAAAAAATTCTACCCGACCTGACCCGGGACTAATTGTGTAATTTTCCCTTAAATTTTTTAGGGATATTTGTAACAATACCCCTTTTTTATATATTTTTTTATAATTAGGTCCTTAAAATTGATTTTTTATTTACAATTTAGTCCTTAAATTTATTATTTTTTACAATTAAGTCTCTTAAAATTATTTTTTTTACAATTTAGTCCCTAAAATTAATTTTTTTATATAGGTCGGGTCGGGTCGGGTCGGAGTCGGGTCGGGTCGGAGTCGGGTTTAAGGTATTTATTTTCGGGTCGGGTCGGGTCGGGTTTTTTTAAAAATATGGTCGGGTCGGGTTCGGGTTTAGGGTTAGTATTTTCGGGTCAGGTTCGGGTGGGCCAAAAACCCGGCCCGACCCGACCCGTGCCCATCTCTACTTCTGATGTTCCTGTTATTCCTTCTTCACAGTAACCTTCAAGCCACTCATCTCAGTCTGAGTCTATTTCTGAGTCTATACATGAGCATGTTACTGAGTTTAATTCCTCTATTCCCGAGCCTATTCTTGAGTGTCAAGCTTCTGGTGATCCTCAACCTTCTGGCATTGTTCCACCTATTCAAGGTTCTTTAGTTTCTGAGGATATTTCAGTTCATTCTCTTCCAGTTCAATATTCTGCTGGTCAATCTTCCTCTCCTAGTCAGCCTGTTGTTCCCACTCATACAATGGTAACTAGATCTAAAGTAGGAGTGTTTAAGCCTAAGGTATATCTTGCTCATTCTGATGCTAAAATCCATGTCCCTTCTACAATATAACAAGCTATGTCCTCTCAAGTCTGGAGGGAAGTTGTGTTAAAAGAATATGAAGCTCTCATGTCCAAAGGAACCTAGAAGTTAGTTGAGTTGCCTTCTGACAGAGTACCTATTGGCTGTAAATGGCTTTTTAAGGTAAAGCATAATTCTTATGGGAGTGTAGCAAGGTATAAGGCCAGGCTTGTTGCCAAAGGTTTTTATCAACAAGCAGGGTTTGATTATCTTGAAACTTACAGTCCAGTTGTCAAGCATGTTACTATTAGTATTCTTTTAAGTGTTGCTCTTAACAATGGTTGGAGTCTGAGGCAAATTGACATAGATAATGCTTTCTTAAATGGTGATTTAAGTGAAGAGGTATATATGCAACAATCTCCTTGATTTGAACAAGAAGGTTCTCATGGAAACAAGTTGGTTTGTAGGCTTCAAAAATCCTTGTATGGACTCAAACAAGCCCCAAGGGCCTGGTTTGAAAATTTTCGAAATTATTTGGTGGCAAATTTAGGTTTTACTTCGTCTCTTGCTGATTCTTCATTGTATTTTAGAGAATCTAGTGGAAATATAGTCTATGTCATGGTTTATGTAGATGACATAGTAGTTACTGGTAGTAATGCCTCTGAAGTTAGTCTGGTTATAGAAGGTATTGGTAAAGTTTTTTCTTTGAAAGATTTAGGCCAACTCACCTACTTTCTCGGGATGAATGTGCAAGCTGTTGATCAAGGTTTAGTTCTCAGTCAAAAGAAACACATATTAGAGCTTCTGGAGAAAACTAAGATGAATGATGCAACACCTACTCCTACTCCTATGGTAACATTGCCCTAAATTTCTTCTAAAGATGGTACTGCAATTGAGGATGGCTCTTTGTACAGACAAGTTGTTGGTACATTGCAGCACATTTTTACAACCAGGCCTGACATTCAATTTGATGTTAATAAAGTTAGTCAGTACATGCAAGCTCTTCTTGACAAGCATTGGACAGTTGTAAAGAGAATTATTAGATACTTGAAAGGTACTTTAAATCATGGTCTCTTTTTCAGTAACAGTCAAGGATCTATACCTTGATTGCCTACACTGATTCTGATTGGGGTACAAGCATTGATGACAAGAGATCTACTGGAGGTCATTGTGTCTTCTTAGGGGGCAAATTAGTTTTCTGGGGATCTAAGAAACAAAATGTTGTTTCTCGGTCTTCTATAGAAGCAGAATTCAGAAGCTTAGCTGATACAATGTGTGATGCAATGTGGATTAAGTCTCTTCTCTCTGAACTCAAAATTGAACTGTCCAAAACTCTTGTGATATGGTGTGATAATACCAGTGTCATAGCTCATTCGGCAAATCCTGTTCATCATGCTAAGATCAAGCATGTTGAGTTAGATCTTAGATTTGTTAGAGAAAAAGTAGCAGAAGGATTGTTCCAAGTATGTTATGTACCAGCATCTGAGCAGATTGCAGATGTTCTTACAAAACCTTTATCAGCGGCCTTCTTTATTCATCTTAGACAAAAACTCAGAGTTTATTGTCCTGATGAGCTAAGGTTACAAGTTGCAGATTGTCTTGTCTCAAACAAAGCAGGGGAAATATAAGAAACATGAGCCATCATCATCTCATCGTCGTCATATCTTCATCCCGTGGCTGAAACATTAAAGCAGGGGAAATATGTTTCTTTTATTCAAAATCATGAGGACATGAAGAATGTCAGTGTATATGGTTATCCTAGCTATTAGCAGTTAGTCTGTTATAGAGTCTGTTAAGGCTTGTTAAAGAATTTGTTAAGCTTCTATATCAGTGTATATAAAGATGTAATTGTATAGTGTAAAAGTAAGCTTGATTCAATAAAAGATCGATAACATTTCCTTTCTTCTTCTTCATTCAGTCTTTCTTTCTCTTCAATCTTTCTCTCCTTCATCTATATTGTCACACAAACGTAATGTTTTATAAACAAACCAAATTTTTTAAAAACGCTATATTTACCACTGTAATATATAAGAAATATTTAAAAACTAACAATCATAAATTTACCGTTACATATTACAAGAAGATTTTTGAAAAAAAATCATAATTATACAATGATAACTTAAAAGCTTTTTTTTGAAAATTAAGAATCTTAAATTTAAAAAACTAAATTTACCTCTTTCATTTTCGAGCACCCATAAAATATCCTTCCTTTGTTTCAAGGCATATTTAAACTGCAAATTAGGATCTCATTTCGCAATAACAGTACACGACCCTTGAACTGTAATACAAATTTAAAGATTCACTCGACATCTTTAACAACTTAATAGTTCACACGAAATTTCGGTAATTTTTCTTAAAAATGCCAACCAAAAAATGCTAGGTTATAGGATGGAAATCAGAACTTTTCTCACTCTAAATCCTGACTTACAAGACAAATCAAGATCTTTTTCATGAAATATCAAATGATTGTTGAGAGTTTCATGGGAAAAGAAGAGACGAGAGGAAAAGGGTTATAGAAAAAGAGGGAAAGGCTCTATTTGGTAATTAGCGGATAGTGGATTGCATTAGCTGATTTGTCTAGCGGATTGTATTAGTTGATTGTATAAAAGTGTTTGGTAAAATTAACTGATAGTTGATAGCTGTTAAATGACATATGAGGACATGTTTATATTCAATACTTGTTTGAATGGTTTATTAGTTATCATATTTTGCATCTAATTATTATTAATTAGATCTATAAAATTATTTTTAATATAACTTTTCTAAACATATTCAAATGATTTATATATAAATTTATTATTTATATAATTATTTTAATATAATTAATTAATTAATTAATTTAAATACACATATAAATATGTGATAATAAAAAGAAAAAGTAAATAGGATTAGCTTATAAATAGGGTGAGAAAATATTTAATTTAGGTTATTTTGAGATTTTTGGTAATTGGTAAGGGTAAAAGAGTCTTTACAACTCTAATATCAAACCTCTAATCTCAAAAAGCTCCTATTATGAGCTTTTTCAAAATTAGTGGTTTCAACCCAATCCGCTCTTTCAATCCGCTATTTACCAAACAACAATATTAGCGGATTTGACTGGTCAAACCTCTAATTATGTCTCAAACCTCTAATTTTTGCCCAAACCTCTAATTTTTGCCTAAACCTCTTTTTACCAAACAGGGCCAAAGAGTTATATTGAATTTAGTGTTTTACCTTTTTGGAGGATTAAAATTAGGGTTATATTATTACTTTATTTAATATTTGAGTTTTAAAGAAAATATTTAGAAATTACGATTAATGTAATTTAAAAAAAATCTATAATGGCAGTTAATAGGCATTTAAAAATGTAACAGAGAAAACGTTAAGCACTTACTTTGACCAAAAAATAGTTTAAGCACAAAAACTTAGTAAATATGTATAGCTTAGGCACTTATGTTATGTTGTTATTAAGTAAAATTTAAATGTATAAATGTTCATGGGTTGTGTTGGACTATGTTTAAGTCGGTTTGTAACGATAGCAATATTACATTTATAGTTATCTACGTATGATTGAGAATATGGGGCTCAAATTTTATCTAAATTTGTTTATATTTATAAATGGTTAATCTAAACCTATTTAAATCAACACATCATTTTTAAAATAAATAAAAAAGCATATTAATTTTTATTTAACATGTAGTAATTTAATAGAGGGACAAGGGGTAGGTAGGAATAGGATTCCACAGTCAAAGAAGGTCCAATAGTTTAACTAACATAAACTAATCCAATCATTCATCCTAAACAACCACTGGACCTGAACCCAAAATATCAGAACCACAACAACAAAATCCTCTTCTATGTATTCAGTTCAGCCCAAAAGAAAAAACAATCACTTGAAGTAAAAATCATAAAGAATGACATTTTGTTGTTGCCCAGGATCGAATTGGGGACTTTCAGTGTGTAAGACTAACGTGATAATTATTACATTGGTGTAACTCGATGCTCATGGACGGAGCTAAAATTTGAGATTGAAGCAAAAAATAATGTTTGAAAGTGAGGATTAAAAAATAATTTTGCCTTTAGGGCACGTTTTCCTCTAATTTATGACATATTTATCTATGCCTTTTGTCACATTTCTCGTCTTTTTTCTCAATTGTTTAATAGTTCTTTTATTTTATGTTTTCTCAGGGGCGAATTTGGCGACGTAATGACTAATTAAGATGACGCTTATTTGTAATCCTGGTGATCTTCCCTTCTCTAGACCCTCGAATTGAATCTAGATACACAATTTACGTTTGTGAATAGTTTCTCATGACGTCCGGGTCTAATTTGGATTTCTAGGTGGTCTTTTAGCTTAGGCTTAATACCTAAATAGGTGCCCAAACTATGCTTGTGGATCACTTTTGGTGCCTAATCTATTTTTAGCTCTAAATAGGTGCCTAAAGTTTCAATTTTGATCATTTTAGGTGCCTAACCATTAATAAAAAAATCATTCGCCAATTAAAAATGTGACAAGCGGCATGTTTTAAATTTTAATTTCTTTTAATTAATTTTTAAATAAAATTCAAATTTCATTTTTTAAAAAATTGTCAGTTTTAAATCTTTACAAAACAGTCCCAAATCCCTAACCCAAACCCTGAATCCCCAAATTACCATCGTTGTCGTTGTTTAATACCTCACCGGAGACCATCACTACCACCGCCGGACTACAACGACCGTTTCCCCCAACCACCCATCGTCGGTAATCGACGGTAGGTGTGCTGACGACTTCCTTTTCACGATTTTGGCTTATTTCAACGTTAGGAAGTCGATCGACACACCTACCGCCGGTTACTGGTGATGGGTGGATGGGGAAAACGGTCGTGATGGTCCGACGATGGATATGGGGGCGGCGGAGTGACCATCGGCGGAAGAATTGGCTGGGGAATTTAGGGGCTATTTTGTGAGTTTTGAGAAATTTAGGTTTGTTAATAGTTTCTCATGACGTCCGGGTCTAATTTACAGTTCTAGGTGGTCTTTTAGCTTAGGCTTAATACCTAAATAGGTGCCTAAACTATGCTTGTGGATCACTTTTGGTGCCTAAACTATTTTTTGCTCTAAATAGGTGCCTAAGAAATTTAGGTTTTTTAAAAATAAATTAAGTTAAAAAATAAATTAAATTAAAAAAGAAATATATATATATATATATATATATATATATATATATGTTTTTTAATAAAAATAACGATACTTAACGGTTATGCACCTAAAATAACCAAAATTAAAACTTTAGGCACCTATTTAGAGCTAAAAATAGTTTAGGCACCAAAAGTGATCCACAAGAATAATTTGGGCACTTATTTGGGTATTAAGCATTTATAGTTTGTTTGCCGATGCAGTCGAATTTGTTCGTATCTAATTTTCGTTCAAGTCTTTTGGTTGGGTTTTTAACCTTTTCCATGTATGGTCCTTGTATGATCTAAAGTGGCTAGTTTTTTGTGTCAATGTTATAGGTAAATGGTCAAATTATGTATTTAGTTTACAATGTTAATCGTAAACTCTTATAGTAATTTTGGATGTTTTTTTTTTCTTTTCAATAAGAATAGCGGGTTTAAGTGATTTTATATATTCTAAGCATGTCATGCTCGAATCCCCTTAATGTAATTTTATTTTTTTAATGACATTAACTACAATTTAACATATACATTAAATGTTGTAAACTTGTAATCCATATCACAAAATGTGATACTTGGCTAGTGGTAAGGGTGCTCCTCTTACCCTAGCACAACGTGTGTTCGACCAAGTTTCAACAAGGAAAAAAAATAAATTTATTAAATCAAATAAATGAATGATTAATTTATAAAATTAAATTAAAAATATGATTAGATTGATAAAATATATCAGTATCATGGGTCATATGTGTAATTATATAAATTTATGTTAATATCGATAAAATTAAAAGAATGATGTTCAAATAAACCTGCTCATAGTTA
Source organism: Hibiscus tridactylites (assembly GCA_958450335.1). Classification (NCBI taxonomy): domain Eukaryota; kingdom Viridiplantae; phylum Streptophyta; class Magnoliopsida; order Malvales; family Malvaceae; genus Hibiscus; species Hibiscus tridactylites. The sequence continues at coordinate 38,792,417 of OY288288.1, forward strand.
CATGATCACTCATACAGTGCATCTAAGAATAAAAAAGAAAAGTTAAATAATTTTACTAGCTTTACTTCCTTCTCACCTGCACGGCTGCACCCAAATTTGAGTATTAAAAATGGAGTACAATAATAAAAATTAAGGATGTTTTTAACTCACATAATTTTCACTTCTTTGATAAAAAATCAATTCAAGTTAGGGATGGGTATTTGGGTCGGATTTTTAGCCTATCAAACCCGATCCAAAATATAAACTTTATATCATAACTTGGTCTGAGCTGACACATGGTGACTTGATTCGAATTTAGAATTAAAATCTGCCTCCAACTCGAAACAAATAAAAATATGTATTTTTCATTTTTTATTAAAAAATAAAGGGGGTGATAGGGAAAATGTAAAGAGGGGTATTTATAGTAATTATTTTTAATTCTCCTCATCTTTGTACTCGATAAAATTATGTACGCAATTGAAAAAATATATATGTGGGATATTATAGCAATTATCTCCTAAATATATATATAATAACTATACAAAGATTTAAATGGAGTTGGTATTTTTCATCTAACCCGAATCCTTAAAAAAAAGACCTTATTGAAATTCATCGGGCCCGAATCTCATTCCGAGTCCTAACCCAAACATGGGAAATGGAGTCTTTTCTCTCACTCTACGTAAACTTCCTTTCCCTCATCTCTTTACGTGATTTTCTTTTCCTAGGGGAGAAAACAATTAGAATAATATTTTATGGGAAAATTCTACAACGGGCGACGAACATTGATGAACACTATTAATTTTTTTTAAAAATTTAAAAATTTAAAAGACTAAAATTATAATTAAAATTATCTCTTAAAAAAATAAAAATCAAATTTAATAATTACTTTATAATATTTTTTAATAGGTTAGAATTAAATATATCAAATTCTCATAAACCCTAACAAAATCAATCTCTTAGAAAAAATAAAAACCAGTTTATAATTTTCTAATAAATTATAATCAAACATAGCCATATTAGTATTTGTTAAGGTTTAGGTTTATGATATGTGGCGCTGTCAACCTCAGCGATGTAGTATTTCTTTATCGTGTTTCTTGCATCGTCACTGTGACCAACATCTTCGAAATCATGAGTAGCATCTTTCCCTGCATATTTAGTAGTTCATATATGAATCAAACCGAGCAAAAGAAAATCATGAGTCGCATCTTTCCATGCATATTTTGTAGTTCATATATGAATCAAATCAAGCAAAAGAAATACGACCCGTCACTGCCGATAATTTGATTATAATCTCTTAAAAAATTATAAATTGATTTTTATTTTTTAAGAGATTGATTTTATTAGGGTTTATGAGAATTGGGTATATTTAATTCTAACCTATTAAAAAATATTATAAAATAATTATTAAATTTGGTTTTTATTTTTTAAGAGATAGTTTTAATTATAATTTTAGTCCTTTAGATTTTTAAAATTTTAAAAAAAAATGTAATAGTGTTCATCGGTATTCATCGTTAGTGGTGTTCATCAATGTTCGTCGCACGTGGTAGACTCATCCTATTGTATGTTCTATCAAAAAAAAATATATTGTATGAAATAGTTCCTATAACTAGTGTTTAGTTAGATTGAAAATTCATATGGCTTTTTTATAATCTATGCGTACATGCATAGGATAATGGTCATTTAAGAGCCTTTATTAAATACAAAGATTTTATTTGAAAAAAATACAATATTTTAATGTATTACAAAACTCTAAAAAAATTTATTGAAAAAATTCTCATTTAATGTATTAAATTTTTATTATTTAGGATTTAGGGTTTAGTGTTTAGCGTTTAGTGTTTTAGGGCTATAGTTTATGATTTTAGCGTTTAGAGTTTAGTGTTAGAGTTTATGGTTTAAGGTTTATGATTTATGTTTAGGCTTTAGGGTTTATGGTTTATGATTTTTAGTGTTTAGGGTTTATGCTTTAATGTTTATGATTTTTAGTGTTTAGGGTTAGGGTTTATGTGTTAAGGTTTATGGTTTATGTTTAGGGTTTATGCTTTATTGTTTTATGATTTTAGTGTTTAGGGTTATGGTTTATGAGTTAAGGTTTATGGTTTATGGTTTATTGGTTATGATTTTAGTGTTTAAGGTTTAGGTTTGAGGTTTAGTGTTTAGGGTTTATGTTTAGGGTTTATGTTTAGGGTTTATTATTTAGAGTTAGGGTTTATGTTTAGGGTTTATGTTTAAGGTTTATGATTATAATTTTAGGGTCTAATGTTAGTGTTTAAGGTTTTGGGTCTTGGTTTTAGGGTTTACTACATTGAATGTGTTTTTTACTAGAATCTTTTAGGGGTTTCTAATACCTTAAATGATTGTGTATTTTTCAGATAGAATCTTATATTTAATGAAGACTTTTAAATGACCTTTAACCTATGTTTATATGCATAAATTAGACAAACTCAATATATATTTCTCGTACATAAAATTGTAATAAATTTTTTCTTTGACCAAGGTTTCGCAAAGATCATAGATCCAAACTCTATAAACAATTTTTTAATGTTATTTATTAACGTTTATTATTTCAGTGTTTTCTCTAAATTTTAACTGATTTAAAATTCTATCGAACAAAACTACACCAACACAAACAATATTCCCCGTGACCAAATACTGAAACTTCATTGGCAAGCTGCAAGAATTTTTGCAAACAGATGCTCACATACTCTGAACAAAATTCATTGTATTTTTTATTGTGTTTTATATACCCACCAATAATTTTATATCATATGTAATAATAATCTTTTTAATGTTTTATTAATTATTTATATTTTATTGATAATACATGTGACATAAAATCATTAATGAGCATAAAAAAACTAAATAAATTCTATTTCTCCTACTCCCGATTTTGTAGCTGTTTTTTTTCTTATTTTTTATTAACTGCACCCCAATAATTTGTTCATCGAATAATTATTTAATTTCACTTTCAAATTTCCAAGGAAAGTGAGCTAACGACTGATGTGAATTCTTATCCAACCGAATTGGCCTAAAACAATTTGAATACTTCAACTTCTAGACACATGAGAAACATTGATTTCTAAAAAATTAAAAATCTTATTTTCATTGAAGAAAATTAAGAGTTTGACATGATGCAATCTATCATGCCTACATGTATTAAGATAATATTCTCATGAGACCGATAGGGTTAATTTAGTTTCTTATTTAATGTAAAACTATGTATGGAAAATGCCTGCCAACTTGGTCATTTCGACGTTTTCTTTATTTAAAATTTGTCGTAATAGGATAGCTAGTGAAGATAATTAGTGCAATCATCCGAGGGAGGTCTTAAGTGGGGATGAACACAAGCTCTTAAAGTTGACTTCCAATTTCTCTCTCATCTTAATTTATTATTTAACTATTAGTATCCGACTAATTTAACTATTAATTCAGTCGAATTTTATAAAAACACACAATTCATTCACAACGTTAAAATTTGAACCACCTAACACCTCATCTAGCTATAACACTCTTCCACTTCTTTAAACACTTTTCTTCTACCTATATAACAAACAAGGTGTTTTGAATGCCATTAAAATCTGAGTTCCAAGGAAGACAGAAAAGCAAAGCTGGCCGTCGGGGATCGATCCAATTGGAAGAGCTTTTGAAAATGATTCCAGAGGCGAGTACTTCATGTTTCCCCAATGCGTCGCAAGGTTTGCCGTCGTATCCTATGTTGGCCGATCAAGACAATGTTAATGTTCCATATGCTTCTAATATTGAAACAGCAGGCCAGGACCAAGCTCATTCAAGCTCTCTCCTCTACAATCTCTCGGTCCTGAAAGATAAAGTCCATCAGGCTCAATCACTTGTTAGCATCCTCTCGGATCAAGTCCACCCTGAGTCAACCAGGTCTTTAGCCATAGCAAGCATGAGCTCTTTGGTTCAAGACATCATGGTAACCGCGTCTTCGATGGCAGTCGTTTGCCAACAAATGTCTCTTGGAACCATTTCAGGTAATAAAAATACTTGTGGTGGTAATAACTTAGTTCAAGAAACAGAACAAGGGTTTTATCCTAGTACGGATCAAACATTTAGCTGGTACGACTGCAATAGCAATGACGATAAGCGATGTTTGCAAGTCGGTAACGATGATAGGTTGAAGAAAAAGAAAGAATTGGCTGAAATGGTCCAGAGAAGTGAAGGATCATTAGGGAATATTTCGGGTACGAATTGTGATATCGTCGAATTGGATGCCGAGGACTTGTTAGCTAAGTACACACATTACTGCCAAGTTTGCGGTAAAGGGTTCAAGCGAGATGCGAATTTGAGGATGCACATGAGAGCTCACGGTGATGAATACAAGACCAATGCCTCTTTGGTTAACCCGGTGAAGAATCAGGAGGGAAGTAATAGTGGCATGGGAAAGTGTTCGACAAAATTCCCAAAGAAGTATTCGTGCCCTCAAGAAGGTTGTAGGTGGAACCAGAAACACGCCAAGTTCCAACCTTTGAAATCCATGATCTGCGTGAAGAATCATTACAAGAGGAGCCATTGTCCGAAGATGTATGTCTGCAAGCGGTGCAACCGGAAGCAGTTCTCGGTGCTGTCGGATCTCCGGACTCATGAAAAGCACTGTGGTGATCTTAAGTGGCAATGTTCATGCGGAACCACATTTTCGAGGAAGGATAAGCTTGTGGGTCACGTTGCTTTGTTCGTTGGCCACACTCCATTTGTTGCTAATGGTTTGACGACGCAAGGAAAGCTCGAAAACTAAGCCACCACTTCGACAAGATAATATAGGTAACATGGACTGCTTGCTTTTCTTTCTATTTAATTTTGATTGTTTAATGCTTCCATTAAAACTTTAATTCTCCACATTTAAAAAAAAAATATCTTAATTAATATCATACTGACTCTTACTCTAAATCGATTCTCCTTAATAATACTTTTAACCATATGTATCCCAATCTTTTATGTTGATTAATCAAATGAAACAAACGATTCAGGGTCTTCGGGAGTAAAGTTTAGAATTTATAGAATTTTGAGTTAGAGTTGTTTATAATTTAGAAATATGATTTTAAATATAAGATTTAAAATTGAGTTAAATTTAGGGTTTGAAGTATTCGATTTTGTGTGTTATCAGAGTTAGAAAACAACTAAAGTACTAAGAAATGGATAGAAGAAATGACAGTGGACTTCTTCCCCAGATACTAAAACCAAGTTTGACGCTCTAACAGTAGCAGACTAGCAGTTGGCGGAATTAAGAAACCGCCAAATACTCTTGATTGCTATAAAAAAGAGTTTAATTTAGATTAGGATGATCTTAAAAATCATTTCTAGGCACCAATAATAATCGGGTTTTGCTATATAAGAATCAATAAGATTCTTGTTTATTTTATTTTTTAATAGAATATACTGAAATACAATTAATTACATTCTTAAAAAGTTATACTATTATATTAATTTAGGGTGTTTAATGTAATTAATATTCACCTAAAAGGGTTTATGTTTTACAGTTTTTTGATTTTATGATTTAAGGTTTTTGTTTAGGATTTAGAGTTTAGGGTTTATGATTTTAGGGATTTATAGGTTTTAGGGCTTAGGTTTTAGGTTTTACTATTTATGGCTTATGGTTTTAGTTAGAGTTTAGGGTTTATGATTTTAGGGATTTATAGGTTTTAGGGCTTAGGTTTTAGGTTTTACTATTTATGGCATATGGTTTTAGTTAGAGTTTAGGGTTTATAAGTTTACGAGTTAGGATTTAGGGTTTAGTTACATTAAACACCATTAATTAATGGAGTACTTTTAGGAATGAAAATAATTATATTCTAGTATATTCCATTCAAAAGTAAAATAAGTATTAATAATAGAAATTTTGGTGTAAACGAGCCGAGTCGAGCTCGAGTAATTTTTAACGAGCCTGAGAAATCTGAGCTTGACTCGGCTCGTTAAGAACTCGAGTCGAGTTCGAGCTTGATTCGAGCTCAATCAAGTCAATGTTGATCGATCTTTGACCGTGTCGAACTCGAGTAGCTCGCGATCTGTCGCACCTCATTTAAAGCCCTATTAGGAAAAAAAACTTTGATACACAAGTTGCGTAAACTCAAACTAGTTAATTTTAGGGTTTAGTGTTGGGTTTTTAGCACGCTCGAATCGATCACCGAAACCATCAAGGAGGGTTGTAAATGTTTGGTGGTTGAATTGGCTAAAATCGAAATAAAGGTAGACAAGTGACACAATGATTTTAAAGTGGTTCGGCCTTCTAACAAGCACCTACATCCACTACCTTAGCACACCACTAAGGATTTCCCAATTCACTCAACAATGAATTCGTCCCCTTTTCCCGGTTTAGGAGGAAACCGTTACAACTCTATCTTTTGGACTTGGCTAAAATAGAACCAACTCTAGTTTTTCTCTCAAGGCTAAACTAGAACCTCTCCTTTTACAAGGGAATTGTTTGGTAAACTAAATACCTCTCTAGGTGGGTGTTTACACAAATTTAAGCTCACAAGAGTGTACAAAGAATTTACAATAAAGAACTTTCTAAAGACTATGTACAAGAGAATAGTAAAATAAATATTTAGACTCTAATTCTCTTGATCATATTGCTTGGATGTTGTCTCTAACCATCTTCAAGTGTCCTTGTGGTGTTTATATAATGTGGAATGAGTTTCTAGCCGTTTATGGCCGTTGGAGATATTTTGGAGCCGTTGGAAGCCATTAAAGTCGAGCTTTAAATGCTCACCTGCACAATGGTTTCGAAACCATTGAAGAGGTTTCGAAACCTTAAAAAGGGATTTGTAAAAACTAGCCGTTTATGGCCGTTGGAGATGTTTTGGAGCCGTTACAGGGCCAAAGTTTCGAAACCTTCATAGAGGTTTCGAGACCTTTGTGCCAAGGTTTCCAAACCTTAATAGAGGTTTGGAAACCTTTGTTAAGGTTTCAAAAACAATAGCTTACTGCCCAGGGAGGTTTCGAAACCTTATAGGGATGGTTTCGAAACTTCCACTTAAAAACACAATTTTGGCTAATTTTTGACTTTAAAATGTATATTCGATATAGGTGCAAAGTCAAAAATATTTTAAACATATTTTTCAAGTTTTAAGGACTTTTGAATTATTTTTGAAATCTTTAAATAAGTCCAAAACATTTTTCACATAATTGTTATATCAAAATATTTCTCAACATTTAGGGTGTTAGTTTAGGGTTTAAATTATTGAATTTATAATTTAGGATTTAGATTTTAGAGTTTAGGAGTCATGTTTAGGGTTTATGTTTTAGGTGTTTAGGTTTTGGAATTTAGATTTTAAATTTAAAAAATTGTATATTATATTTTGAGTAGCTTGCGAGCTTTTCGAGTCAGGTATCAAGTAGCTCGGCTCAACTCATTAAGAACTTAAGCTGAGTTTGAGCTCGAGTCGAGTTTTAACCGAGTCAGACTCAAGTAGCTCACGATCTTTTTAGTCTCATTTCAAGCCCTATTTGAAGCCATCAGAGCTGCACATAGCAAAAACCTATAATAATGTCAACAATCTCTAGAAGAAGTGGTTAAAGCTCTCAGTTGACACTCTCTCTCTCTCTCTCCTGAGTTGTAGGTTCTAAACTTATTAGGAGCAAATTCCTCTCCCTTCCCCTAGGTAAAAATTGTTCTAAAAAAACCATAATAATATGTTGGGTTTTTTTGGAGTGTATGAATAATATTATACACCAATAAACAACAAATTAACTCCAATTATGAAATTATTAACTCTAATTAATAATATAATAATAGCCTCAAACTTAAATTATACTCAAACCTAAACCTTAAAATCATAAAACTTAAAATTCTAAAGTTTAAACCTTAAATACTAATTACATCCTAAACTTCAATATATCAAATAATGATATGTCAAAACTTGACTTTCTAAATATATCTTAATCTAAGTTAAACACATATAATTTGTATTGTCTTATTGTGTATGAGTTTATATCCCGATATGAAATTAATGTTGATGTTTTGAGGAAATGTATCATATGTGTTCATGTTGTATATGATTGTGAAGAAGAATTTGAAAGCATTGTAGAATTAGTCCCACCATCAAACTATATATAAATCTCTACAAAATAATGTCTATACTAATATATATATGATATTGCATATGTTTATTATGAGAGTATCCCTATCAACAACTTTTTTTTCATTCATAATGTTAAAATTTGAATATGATTTTATTAAATGAATTTAATACCTTATCCTGTAAGATCAACGAGTAATTGGTTATATGTTAATTATTTCATCCTAAACTTCAACGTATCAAATAATGATATGTCAAAACTTGACTTTCTAAACCTGTCTTAATCTAAGTTAAACACATGTAACTTCTCTACATATGTCAAAATTAACGACAAAGAGATTAATTGACTTAGTGGCTAAATATGTTCATATTGTCTTATTTTGAATGAGTTCAAATCTCGATATAGGAATGTTAGACCTCTCTTTTTTAATAAAAAAATAACGATAAAACTAATAATTACCACTTATTAGTTATTAGTAATCGGGTTTAATTAAGTTTTTAACCACATACTATTTCCAGGTGATAACTGTGTGCCTATAGGGCATCGGCTGTGGTGTATTATTGTTTGAAGACTAAATTGGCTTTGCTCCAAAAAGGATATTGGAGATTGATGCAGATGTTTTGAGGAAATGTATCATATGGCCCTGTTTGGTAAATAGCGGTTTGGGTAAAAATTAGAGGTTTGAGGTATAATTAGAGGTTTGACTAGTCAAATCCGCTAATATTGATGTTTGGTAAATAGCGGATTGAAAGAGCGGATTGGGGTGAAAAAGCTAATTTTGAAAAAGCTCCTAATATGAGCTTTTTGAGATTAGAGGTTTGATATTAAAATTGTAATGACTCTTTTACCCTTAACAATTACCAAAAATCTCCAAATAACTTAAATTAAATAATAACATTTTTTAATATAAATAATAACATATTAAATATTCGACTTATTTGTTGTTACTACTAATTTATATGGTGATATTTGTAAGTTAATTCTATTTTTTATTATCACATATTTATATGTGCATATAATTTTTTTAATAATTATATAAATAATAAATTAATATATAAATCTTTCAAATATGTTTAGGAAATTTATATTAAAAATAATTTTTACAAATCTAATTAATATTTATTAGATACAAAATATTCATAACTGATAAATTATTCAAACAAATATTGAATATAAACATGTCCTTATATGTCATTTTGCTTGTTTAAATAATCAAGCAGTTATCAGCTATCAGTTAATTTTACCAAACAGTTTTATACAATCAGCTAATACAATCCGCTAGTCAAATCAGCTAATGCAATCAGCTATCAGCTATCAGCTAATGTAATCCGCTATCAGCTATCAGCTATCCGCTAATTGCCAAACAGGGCCATGTGTTTCATGTGTTTCATGTTGTATATGATTGTGAAGAAGAATTTGAAAGCATTGTAGATTTAGCCGCACCATCAAATTAGGATAAAATATTTTTTTTCTCCTTTTCGGTGCCATTATTTATGTTTCAACACTAAAAAACACTACAAAATTAAATTTTGAAGCCTTAACCCTAAATTCTAAATCTTAAACCCTATACTATATACCTTAAAAATTCACTCTACCCTAAATTCCCTAAACCCTAAGCATAAACCTTAACCTAAAACCCTAAACCCTAAACCTAATTTTAAGCATGGGGACATAAGTAATGGCACCGAAAAGGGGCAGATAAATCTCTGCAAAATAATGTTTAGACTAATATAGATATGATATTGCAGATGTTTATTATGAGAGTGACTCTATCAACGAGCTTATTTCATTTAAAATATCAAAATGCGAATCTCTGACTTTATTGGATGGATCTAACACCTTATCTTGCAAGATCAACGAGTAATTGGTTATATGTTATCTATTTCATACAATAATGACGAATTTTTTATCTATACAAGTGATATTAATCTACTTCTGTAGTTTTGTATATATTTAGTTAATATTTAAATAAATAAATGAGACGTGACAATAGATTGAAATAGACATGGTAAATTTGACTCGAGACTTGAAAACTGAATTGATTTATTTGAACCGAACTCGAAACTGAACCGAACATACTTACCCGAAGTTTGACCCGAAACCCGAAACCAAACCGAAACCGAACTGATTTTTAGTTGAACCGAAATGGACCCGAACCAATGGACCCGAACCAATGGACCCGAACCGAATGGACCCGAACCGAAGACAACCCGAAATAAATAAAAGATATTAATAGAAATAAAAAAGATGAGATATGAACAATCACACAACTCACCAAAAAGTCAAATATATTGCTTTATAAAGCCATATAAAGGGTGTAAAAAAAACTGACCAACCTAAAAACTTGATTAAAACCGACCGATCTCCCATCAACTAGAAATTGACTCGAACCGAACAGAACCGAAAATCAACCAACCCGAAAATCAACCGAACTGGAACCGAACCGAACTGAACCTAAACCGAACGATATCAGACCCGAAATAACCAAAACCGAAATGACCCGAACCCGAACCGATTGACCCGTTTGACACCTCTTTATTGAAATCACTTGTGAAATAAAAAATCTTCAACTTCCTGAATCCTGATGTATATATATTTTTAAATAACTACTTGATGTATATCAAATGGTAATTATAATAGTAATCCTAATGTATATGATTTTTTTTCGTTGTAGTTTTAAGTCTTTAATTCGATCTTTTTAAGTATATACTTTACATTTAAAAAAAACAAGTACGATAATTAGGAAAAATTGCAAATATTGAACTTGAACTCTAATTTTAATTTCTTAAAAATGCTTCTAGGAACGAATAAAACTAAATTATGAATTCATATTAATTAAACTTTTAATTACAATATTAATTATATTTTAATACCCCTAATATAATTAGTTTTCATATTTTTATAGATAACTAAATGCACGGTATTATTTTGAGTAAATTACAAATTTGATCACTCAATTGTCCTTCCATCCTATTTTGATCATTAAAGTTTATAATTTTTCAATTTGACGACATTATGGATGGACATCTATCTTTTTAAAAAATACAAAATGACCCCAAAACTTTCCTCATTCTTTGTGAAAAACTCACGGTCTCTGATTACCTTTGATTTCTCAAGGATGGATAATTTTTTCCCTAAATCTCAATGATGGGGAGGTGGAGAAGGATGAAGCAAGATGTATATTCTAATTCCACACTAATCGAACGATGAATATTTTAGATTAGAGTGATTTAGAGTTTTGCGAGTTTTAGGCTTTGAATTGAGCTTCGTCAGTTTTAAAATGATTTGGGAAAATCTAAACTAGTAGAAGACAATGAGGTGAGTTTGGTAGTGTCTCGAGTGGTTGGAAAAGACACAGAAGAATGGTGGTTCCAACGTCAACGTGGAATAGGAATGAAAGTGTAAAATTTTCATCTTTGGGGGAAAGATAAAAATAAAAACAAAGAAAAAGGGGAAATGACATGTGGCTTCCATGCCACCCTTTCATTTATAATTTAACACTCGAGTGACTAAAATAAGTGTAAATGAAAGTTTAGTGACTAAAATAAGGGAGAGATAAGAAAGTTAACAGGTGAAATATGTAATTTACGGTATTGTTTTTCTTACGTTTTGTATTAGTGGCTTCATATTTTAAGATGATGTTTAGTCGACCGTAATTAGTTTTGAACCTTGACTATGAGCTTTTCCAAAATGCATTTGAATGTTGGGTAAAACAAAGAATTAAAAGAAGAAAAACATGTAAATCAGTTTTAAGAAAACCATACTTTTCTCTCAACAAAGTGCAGCCGCAATCTCTCATATTTTCTCGTTGAGTAGCCGGCGGCGGTTTCCAACTTTGTTGGTTACCGACCGCCGGATCCATTATTTACTTGTCTTTTTATTTGTTTATTTCGTTTCTTTTGATTTTCAGTCCTTTTTTTAATAAATCGTCTACCTTTTGGTATGCTTTTTCTCTACTTATTAGCACGTTTTTCTGCCTTTTGACACGGTTTTTGTTTATTTGTCTTCTTTATGGTTGGATTTGACGTCATCACGACTGATCAAGATGGTGCTCCTTTCATTATGTTGTTGATCTCCCTGTCTTGGACCCTTGAAGCGGGTTTGGATACGTGATTACATCTATCGTTTATTAGCGATTGAGTTGTGGTAATGACCTTATTGTCAACGTTCGATCACTGTAATATGCATTTGTTAATGTTGTTTGTTGATGGTTTTACCTTCATCGTTGATTTGAGGATGTTTGTATCCGCCTTTTGTTTCGAGTCTTTGGAGTAGGTTCTTTCATGCTCCTTGTTTGGTCATTCTATGATCTAGAGCCGCTATTTTAATTTTCTGGGGTTGTATCCGGATTTAGGTGTTTGTTTACTCAGGGATAAGCTTTCATTGTATTTTTTGATTTTTCCTCGTTTAATAAAATTAGTGGTTTCATTTTAAAAAAAGAGATGAAAAACATGTTGAACGGTAGGATACAAACAAAAATCTTTCTTGTAAGTAATTTAAATAAGGGAAAACTACACTGGTGGTCACCCAACTATTATTTTTTCAGTTTTGGTCTTCCAACTAATTTTTTTTTTATCAAAATCGTCCTTCCTGTTGGATACCTTTTTTGTTTTGGTCCTATCCGTTAAAAACCTAATGGAATTATTGACGTTGATTTTTTAAGTATTTTCAAATATTATTTTATTATTTTCTCTCTCCTCCCATATATATTTTTAACGTTTTAATTCAAACTAATGTGGTGGTGTCACCACCACAACAAAGAAAATATTTAAAATTTAGGGAGGAGCTAGAATTCAAACATGTATTTGGGCCCTTAAGCAAGTGGCTTAGCAGCTGGGCTAAACCCCAAATATAGTCACGTTTTACCATAAAATTTCTTTAAATTTGTAACCCCCTCGTCCCGGGCTAGACGATAGACCGGTCCGAGCAGGTTACAAGAAGAAAACCGAAGCGAAACTCGTTAAGGTTCCACTCTGATTAGCAACCTTAGAAAATTTTCTTTAATTATCTTGTCTAAATGTATCATTTAGTCCTATGTGTGAAAACGACAACGGAAAATGAGGACAAGACGATACAGACGGAACATAAGGTAATTTAAATTTACCAAGTGACATGTTATGTCCAATTGCTTGCATTCGAAACCAAAACCATTCATAAACGATGCACACGAGCCTAACAAGGTAACTTACTAACATCGAGACTAAAACACAACATTCGAGAACCTTTGAAGATGCCTAAAAGCCCAATTATAGGCTTGCATTTTAAAACAGGCTTGCCCGTTTCGATACGCGGGCTCCAGTTTAAAAGCCAGACCAAGCCGTAGCGATACGGTCCACTCCATTCCGGTAAGGGGGTCTCCAGTGTTGAAACGTTTCGGAACAGGTTCCGAAACCGGCACTCACAGAGGCAAACTGTATCAAAATGCGTACCGAAACAAGGGCTCACAGTGTCAAATCATATCGAAACGGCACCACCCTCGTTCCGATACGAGTATCCCTAGAGCTACACTCGTTCCGAAACAACCATGAGCGTTTCGAAACGCATGCACTCTGTGTGACCCCAAAAACAGTTTTCTGCATCTCCAAGTGTTACCAAACATACCCCAAAACAACAAGAATAATGAATCAGCAATTATACTCATAATCTATAGGCATTACGTCCTACCACAAGCATGATCAACATACAAACTTGCATAACAAGACCATTTCATTCATAAGAAGCATGCATCCACAAAAACATTGCATAACAAGGTTTACATGCTTTCAAACAACACATAAACATTCATAAAACATGGTTTACATACATTTTCACATGAACACATAAACATCTCATGAATCATGGTTTACAAATCCCAACATAAAAACATTAACCAAAAAGGAGTCTAACACATGCTCCTACAACACGTAGCATCCCTATTGCTAAACTACTACATTATTCCATAAAACCATACTTGAGCAACCACCACACACTTGGATCTCCTTTCCTTGCTCCTTGCTAACTCCACACTAATGATCTGCATTGTCGGAAACGAGAGCGTAAGCTAGAAGCTTAGTGAGGGAGCTCTAAAACAAAACAACGACAATGCAGGGTTCAAAGCATGATATCCTTAAGACATTCACGAGGCATACATTTACGCTAACATAGCAACATAGCCAAACGTTAAGAGAATGCATGAACATGACATCTTACCTCATGTTACGCTAAACAAAGATATAACAAATATCTTACACAACAACCACACATGAACAAGTATATTGGCAACTATATACTACTCGGATATGCTGATAACTTCCTTTCGGATTTTCGCCCCAACGTACTCAACAACCATATTACTTCCGGTGGGATTACACACATCACCGTTTTCACTCATGGGTGAGATTACACTCATCATCACATGCTAACATTTTCTGGTGGAATATTACCTCACTTTACTCCTCCTTGATGACTACACGTCACCAAGGCCACGCGCGAATTTGACTCTTACCGTGTGCACACTCATCCTAATGATCGATCATTTATATCCGGTAATTATAACTAGTGCCAATTATACTAAGCAAGTCTCACCATGATTTCACAATCATGCAACACCACATATCATCACCAATAAACAACATCAATATATATATCAACATGCATAGCGAACACATACTACACAAGTCCACATTAATGCACAATAAGCAAGAACTCATAAAGTCAACAAGAGATTAAGCTACCAACTTAATCCCCACCTTGGATTGGCCTACCAAGCACAATCCAACACCTCAACCACACACTTGAACCAATTTAAAATTATTTTAAACAAACCACTCACCGAGCACTCTTAAGCAAACCGAGAAAGCCGATCAAGCCTCTAAATTTCCCGAAATCGAGCCTGAAGCTTCTCCAATGATTTCCATTGATTCTAATCAATCAAAAACAACATATTACTCACCAAATCATCCACAACCCACTTTCACAAATCAAGTCATAATCACAAGACTATTTCTCTACATTTCCAAGCCAAAACTAACACAAAAATCCTCATTTTCGGACTCACACACAACCCAACAGAAATCTATCGAATCCAACACCCAAATCAACATTAATCACCTTCAAAACAACCCTCAAGCATTACTATATCATTAGCTCAACTCTCCTACACCAAACTACCTCAAAAACCCAAGTTTTCAATCCTTTAAAACACCCACAAAAACCCATTTCGGGATTTTCATCAAAACCCCACCATTTTCACATATAATACTCTTTAGGGCAAGATTAAAATATAAATTAACTTTACAAATCAAAAGCTAAACGAAAAACCATTAAAGCTCCCACCTTTTACTTAAAATTTTGAAAACGTGAACAACCCAAAATGAAGCTTATGAAAATCTAAAACCATGTAAACGTTTGGAATGATGAGGAGAAGTCAAAAATGAAATTACCTCGATGAAAACTCTTGAAATCCGTGAAGAAATGAATGGAATAGTGATTAGGGGGTTTGGGGAGGTTTTGGTCATGAAAAAAGGTTGAAGGTAGAAGATGATGAAGACATTTTAAAAAGGCACTTTTGACATTTTTGTTGAGTTGTGAGGAGCTCGATTCGATCAACCGATGTTGCTCACCAAGTGGTGGAGAGGTGGAATTTTGGGTGGATGTGGTGTGGAAGCTGAAATGTAAATGACACGATGAATTTAGAGTGGTTCAACCTTCTAACCAAGGTCTACATCCACTACCTTAGCTCCCCACTAAGGATTTCCAATCAATCCACTATTGATCCGTCCCCTTTTCTAGGCTTAGGAGGAACTCTTATACACCGATCAAGCTTTCTACCCAAAGCCTTGATCAAACCCTCTTTCACAAAGAGATGATAAAAGCAAACATAAATCCCTCTAATAGGTGTTTGTTTGTACAATCAAAGCACTCACCCAAAACATAAAACACTTGAGCAAATTTGACAATTTTGGCTCACTAATGTTTGTCTATACAAGAATTGACAATTTAAGTACAAAGACTATATTTAATCATTTTTTGATTGACAATTGAAGCATTAACCATATCTTGATGCTTGGAGGTCCCTTTTATACTCCTTGATGAGTTTATAGCCGTTACTAGCCGTTGGGGTTGATTTGGAGCTGTTGAGGACTTTATTTCCCACCATAAATGCAGTTCTACTGCTCATCGTTTCGAAACACTCGTGACCGTTTCGAAACACCCTTTAAGTAGAAAGAGTCGTTGCAGTCTGATGAGCACCCGTTTCGAAACACCCCTGGTCGTATCGAAACGCCCGTATCGAAACGCTAGGCACCGTATTGAAACGCTCTGTATTTAAAAGTTAGTTGGAAAATAGCTGTTGGGGTTTATGACCGTTGTGGTCGATGCCACGTAGGTGTATCGAAACGACATAGCCCGTATCGAAACGCTGGGCAAAAATCTCATCCAGGGAAGGCTCGTTTCGATACTCGTATCGAAATGTTTTTGCTTCTGGAATCCCCTGTATCGAAACACCTAAGGGTGTTTCGAAACACCTGGACGGTTTTGTGTAGTTTGGCTTTTGAAAACATGTAAAACCCTTTTGAAAACATCCCTAAACATAGTTTCAAGTTATTTGGACTTTGGAAATAGTTTTGAATTCTTTTTAACTCAGTCCAAAACATTTTTCAATTATTATATCAAAACATTAGTTCTACAATCTCCCCCTTTTTGATATGATAAAACTACCTTGAAAAATTGTTTGGGATTCTCCCCCTTTAACTTTAAAAATGTGAATAAGAGATTAAATATATGAAATCAAATAAAGCTCTGTTGAGTGTGTAAAAGTTCTATTATTTACACCCTTTTTAACCCATATTTCTGCTGCATTCAAGCATCATTTCATTGCATTTAGGTTAGTTTACAGCAAAACATCACAAATATATTAAAGGCACAGATTCTACTAAAAGATGGCTGATTTTGCAGGTTGCCGCCGTCGTAGACGGAGAAGGCGGACGCAGGGCAGAGAAGCAGAAGAGCTGAACTGGACAAGCAGACAAAGAGGACGATGCTGCCATGGTGTTGCCGTGACAGCAGATGACGATAGCAAGTTAGTGAAGAAAAAGCAAAGTGGACCTCGATAGATAGAGAAAATTATGCTCGTCTGTCGTGTGAAAACCATGTATTTTTCCAAGCCCCGGATCAAAAGATATGTCAAGCCAAAGCTCAAGGAGAGAAAATCCCAAGAAACAAGGAGGACGGCTGAAAAGTAGGAACCTTGAAGATTAAGTCTTTATTAGAATCATACTTTTAATTAAAGTTGTAATCCTTGTTAACTTAGAATACTTGAGCCCAAAGCTTATATAAGGGCATGTATTTTAACCTAGGGCAGAGATCATACTCCATATCCCATAGCCGATTTCCCCATAACCGACTACCAAAACCCTCCACCGTTTACCCGCCGTTGATATGTTCTAAAACCCCCTTAGGGCCACGGGTTGATTTGTAAAGTAGTTGTAAGGGTTGTTTTGTTTTAGGTATTTTCAATTCAATAAAATAAACTTCAAGTTCTCTTATTTTGGTTATTAATATCTTGCAAGAGCATCGGGAGAGCATTGTGAGGTTATCTATTTACTTAGCATCGGGAGAGTTAAGTATACGAAAGAAATAAGAGCAAGGTCTTTAGTTTATAGTTGAACTATCTTGTGCCTAGGGATAGGGCAAGGTTAAGTGGCTAAAGAAGAATTCATACACATCGGTGTTCATCCTTCGATTCACGCCGGGAGGTATCATCAAGACGTGATCATCGACAGACTTGGACCTAGGGATAGGCCAAGGCAGATCTGGGATTCTTGCCAAACTTGAAAGTACTGAGTTGAGAGGTTGCTGCCGCGACGATCAACGGACTACTGCCGCGACAGGTGCTGTCGGCGACGGACGCGACGACAGAACTGGATTTCCTAAACTCTGCAATACCTGCAGTACGGAGCAATTCAATACCAGCCCATTCTCTCTATCTTGATATTTCTACTCTTTTATTTACGTTTTCTTTATTATTCTCGTGACAACCTTCTCAATATTTCCTTTACTTTCGTGTAGTGAATTAAGGTGAAGCTATTAGCCCAATCCCTGTGGAGACGATATCCGATACTTCGTATCGCTTTACTACTTGCGTCGTGTACACTTGCACTACCATTGCGATAGACTATTTTACACGCAACAAGTTTTTGGCGCCGTTGTCGGGGATTGGCAACATAACTCTACCTTTTCTTTTACTGCACTTTTCGTTTTTTGTTTTTGTTTTTTTTTTGTTATTTTTATTTTTCTGTTTTTCGTTGGTACATTCAACTCTTGCTTTTCACAAGGTTTTCTTGTTTATGCGCAAATCGAATCGAGGTAAAGATCCTGAGTATCCATTAGATCCGGAAGTTGAACGTTCCTTCAATCTCAAGAAACAACTTCGACACCTTCTAGCCAGGAACGAGTACCTTGAAGAACAGCTAGAGAAGATGGCCCACGTTAGAGACGACCCGCCTGCTGGCGATATGATACCGCCTGTCGGCAACCCTGCCGCCGGCTGACGGTCCTGTCGTGACTACATGCTAAACGATCATGTAGAGTTGGAGACCACGCTGCCAGATATTGATGTTGATAACTTCGAGCTTAAACCTGTCATGTTTAGTATGATCAACAATGCCGGGCAGTTCAGTGGTGTTGTTACAGAGGATGCTAGGGAGCATCTCAAAACATTCCAGGAAATCTGTGGTTCGTTTAGACTGCCAGGAGTTAATCCGGAGATACTGAGGCTTCGGTTATTTCCCCATTCATTGAGGGATAGAGCAAAGACTTGGTGGAAAAAACTTACGTCGGGTTCAATTAGAACTTGGGCAGATTTATCTCGTGAATTTTTATCTCGTTTTAATCCTTCGCATTTATCTGAGCGATTACATAACGAAATTGCTACTTTTCAACAAGAAGATGACGAGCCAATGCACGAGGCCTGGGACAGATTTACTACTCTTCTACGGAACTGCCCAATGCATGGATTCCCCGTCTGGAATCAGGTTACAAAATTTTATAATGCTGTCAATTTACAAACTCGTATTTGAATTGATTCAGCAGCAAATGGACTATTATTGGATAAAGATCCGAACGAGGCAATGCAAGTATTGAAAAATCTGGCTAAGAACGAGGAGCAGTTTCCGACAGCTAGAAGAGGGGGTAAACGGGTACTTGCTGTCAAGGATTATGAAGCCGACAGCACGATAAAATCACAGGTAGCATTCCTTACTAAAGCAATGAAAAAGTTATTGAATGATGATGGACAACATGGATTTGCTGTTGAGGAGGTATGTGAAATCTGTGAGGGAAATCATGGTTCGGATGAGTGCCCGATACAATTAGAAGAAGGGAAATATGTTGGAAACTACAAGCCAAATTACAACTCCAACAACTATAATCCCAATTGGAGGAAGGATCCCGAGTTTTCCTGGAGTAATCCTAATAATGCCCTAAATCCGCAAGCACAAAATCAGAATCAGGGAGGTCCTAGATTGCTGATACGACAGCAACTGCCGCCGCAACTGCCGCCGCAGCAGCAACAGCAGCCACCAGCTGCCACGAGCAGTATACTGGAACAGACTCTAGCCACCTTTATGTCTCAGACCGGTACTTATATTGAGAATATGAATCAGTTTGTCAAGAAGACAGAGAATTTCATGGATAAAACAGAGACGAGGATGACGAATCATGAAGCTACTTTGAAATCTCTGGAGACACAAATGGGTCAGGTTTCCCAACATATTAAGCCGAGGCAGATTGGAGGATTCCCTAGTAATACTGAAAATGCTAGGCAGCCCACACATGAGCAATGTAAGGCTATTACTACTAGGAGTGGGAAGAAATTATCAGGGCCGGAAAAAGAAGCTGAAATAGTAAAGGATCCAATCTCAGACAAACCTGCAGAGGAAGCTGCCCCGACAGGTGATAAACAGACTGTTGCCGATGAGCCTGTCACGATAGCAGAAGCGGCAGAGGAGAAAAAAGATGATTACCGTCCTCAGATTCGTATGCAGTGGGAAGGACGTATTGTTGATTACCGTCCCCCGCCACCTTTTCCCCAATGGATACAGCAAGCTAAGCAAGAATCTCAACTTAAAAAGATTTATGATATTTTTAAGTAGGTTCATATTAATATTCCGTTGTTAGATGCCGTTAAGGAGATGCCCGGTTATGCCAAGTTTCTCAAGGATGTCATGTCGAAGAAATCTAAACTTGGGGAATTTGAAACGGTAAAGATGACAGAAGGTTGCATGAGTATTCTTCACCGGCAACCACCCCAGAAAAAGAAGGATCCGGGGAGCTTCATCATACCTTGTGTAATCGGAAATAAATTTTTGGGTAAGGCACTTTGTGATCTTGGTGCTAGTTTTAATTTAATGCCAAAATTTGTCTTTCAGAAATTAGGTATTGGAAAGGCGCGGCCCACGACAGTAACTCTGCAGCTGGCAGACCGCTCTTACGTTCATCCAGAAGGAAAAATTGAAGATATTCTGGTAAGAGTGGACAAGTTTATTTTTCCTGCTGACTTTCTTGTTTTAGATTGTGAAGCAGACGAAAACGCACCAATCATCCTTGGGCGACCCTTCTTAGCCACGGGAAGATCACTGATTGATGTGGAGAAAGGAGAACTCACCATGCGAGTGAATGATCAAGAGATTAAGTTGAATGTTCTCCAAGCGATGAAACATGCTGATGTAGACGAGGAATGCAAGGCCATCACTGACGTTGCCCTTGATCAACCCTGCATCAGGTCGGGCTGTCACGATATTAAATTTGGTCACTGCCGCGGCAGCCACCTACAAGACTGTCACGACAGCATTGACGACAGCACCGACGACAGCAACTCCTCTGAATCCGATACATCTGATACTGAAGATCAGGAGGAGGTAAACTGGATAGGCAATCGTCCAGGTAAGTTATTCGAACCTTTGAATTATACTTCGGATAACCATTTAATCCAAAAGCCATCTACTGTTGAACCACCTGCCTTAGAATTGAAGCCCCTGCCAGGGCAGCTAAAATATGCTTTTCTTGGTTCAAATAATACGTTGCCCGTAATCATCTCTTCTAAGCTGTCGCAGGAACAGGAACGGCAGCTCATAGGCATGCTACGGCAGCACAAAAAGGCAATTGGATGGATGATCGCTGACATTCAAGGCATTAGTCCAGCATTATGCATGCACAAAATCCTTCTAGAGAAAGATCATAAGCCGACTATAGATGCCCAAAGGCGGCTTAACCATGCGATGAAAGAGGTGGTTCGTAAAGAGATAATTAAATGGTTAGATGCTGGCATTATTTACGCCATCTCCGACAGCAAATGGGTAAGCCCGATGCAATGTGTTCCCAAGAAATGAGGAATGGCCGTGGTAACCAATGAAAACAATGAGTTAATCCCAACCAGGACTGTGACCGGTTGGAGGGTTTGTATGGACTATCGGAAGCTTAACAAAGCTACCCGAAAGGACCACTTTCCTTTACCCTTTATTGATCAAATGCTTGATAGATTAGCGGGTAAACCCTACTATTGTTTTCTTGATGGTTATTCAGGTTATAATCAAATTGCTATCGCACCGGAAGATCAAGAAAAGACGACTTTCACATGCCCCTACGGAACGTATGCTTTTAGGAGAATGCCGTTTGGATTATGCAATGCACCTGCCACCTTCCAAAGGTGCATGATGGCCATATTCTCCGACATGGTTGAGGACTTCCTTGAGATTTTTATGGATGATTTTTCTGTCTTTAGAGACAATTTTGAGAGCTGCCTCGGCAATCTACAAAAGGTGCTTGAAAGATGTGAAAAAGCAAACCTAGTTCTAAATTGGGAAAAATGCCACTTTATGGTGGATGAGGGGATAGTCCTTGGCCATAAGATTAGCTGCCGTGGCATAGAAGTCGACAGGGCTAAAATAGAAGTGATCGAGAAGCTGTCGCCGCCGACCACAGTCAAGGGCATTAGAAGTTTCTTAGGGCATGCTGGTTTTTATCGAAGATTCATCGCAAATTTCTCAAAAATCACCAAGCCCCTATGCCATCTTTTGGAGCAGAACCGACCCTTTGACTTTAATGATGAATGTACTGAAGCATTCAAGGTTCTGAAGGAAAAGCTGGTAACAGCCCCAATAGTACAGCCACCAGACTGGACACAGCCATTTGAGATTATGTGTGATGCTAGTGACTATGCTGTCGGGGCAGCACTTGGGCAGCGGAGAGATAAACTATTTCATGTCATATACTATGCCAGCAAGACACTGAATGACGCCCAAGTGAACTACACCACCACAGAAAAGGAGCTATTAGTTGTGGTATTCTCCATCGACAAGTTTCGTTCTTACATACTTGGGACAAAAGTAATAGTGCACACAGACCATTCTGCCCTTAAGTATTTGTTCGCGAAAAAGGATGCAAAGCCTCGATTGATACGGTGGATTCTGCTACTACAAGAATTCGACCTTGAAATCAAGGACAAGAAAGGGACAGAAAATCAAGTAGCAGATCACTTGTCAAGGTTGGAGAAGGGACAGAGTCTGCCAACAGATGAGACAAACATACTGGAGACCTTCCCAGATGAGCAGCTCTTTGCTGCCGCAATCGCTGCCGCGACAGCCATGGCGGCAGGTAAGTCTTCTGAACTCCCCTGGTATGCTGATTTCGTTAATTTTATAGTTAGCGGAATACTTCCTTCTGATCTTAATTATCAAGCCAGGAAGAGGTTCCAAAATGATGTTAAGCATTATTATTGGGACGAACCTCTTCTTTTCAAAATGTGTGCAGATCAGGTTATAAGGAGGTGTGTACAACAAGAAGAACAAGAAGACATACTCCATCACTGTCATGCTTCACAATATGGAGGTCACTTAGGAGGTAATAAAACTGCTGCCAAAGTGCTGCAGTCAAGGTTCTACTGGCCGACACTGTATAAAGATGCACAGGACTTCTACAAGAACTGTGACAGGTGCCAGCGGACAGGTAACATCTCGAGGAGAAACGAGATGCCACTGCAGAACATTCTAGAAGTCGAGATCTTCGACGTTTGGGGGATTGATTTTATGGGACCTTTTCCATCTTCATGTGGAAATCTTTACATCCTCCTAGCAGTGGATTATGTCTCTAAGTGGGTAGAAGCAATCGCAACTCAAAAGAATGATGCCAAAACGGTCCAAAAGTTTTTACACAAAAACATCTTTTCTAGATTTGGCATCCCTAAGGCGATTATCAGTGATGAAGGGAGACATTTTGACAATAGGGTTATTGCTGCCGCCTTGAAGAAATATGGTGACAAGCATCGGATCGCGACAGCGTACCACCCACAGACCAATGGACAAGCTGAGATATCCAATAGGGAAGTTAAGAACATTCTTGAGAAAATGGTTAAGCCAACTAGGAAAGATTGGTCTTTACTCCTCAATGATGCATTATGGGCATATAAGACAGCTTTTAAGACTCCATTGGGCATGTCTCCATACCGATTGATTTATGGGAAAACCTGTCATCTGCCTGTCGAGATAGAGCACAGGGCATATTGGGCAATCAAGGCAGTAAATATGGACTTGGACAAGGCAGGCCAGAAAAGGCTGTTAGATTTGAACGAGATTGAAGAAATACGGACAATGGCCTACGACAATGCAAGAATATACAAGGAGAAAACTAAGAAGTGGCATGACAAGAAGCTGCTGCCACGACAGTTCTGCCCAGGGCAGCTTGTATTGTTGTTCAATTCTAGACTGAAACTCTTCCCAGGGAAGCTAAAATCTAGATGGTCCGGCCCGTTCCAAGTTGTACAAGTTTTTCCCCATGGTGCCATTACAATCTGATCATTAAAAGACGGGCACCAATTCAAAGTCAACGGACAGCGCCTCAAGCATTATCAGGGGACTGAAGCCCCAGGAATACAGGAAGTGGTTACCTTAGGAGATGCCCTACAAGGCATCCCTAATTTAACCTAAATTTTATTTTTATTTATTTTTATTATTTATTAGGTATTAAGGTTTATTTTATTCGAATAATGTTCTTTTTATGTTTTCTGTTTTTAGGAAATAAAGGAGTCAAGAAGAATAGGAGAAGTGACCCAAGCCCACCATCCATCCATCAGCCCATCAAAGCCCTATATTGAAGCCTGTCGTTCCAGCTGCCGCCGCAGACACGGATGAGACAGGTTGTCACCAAACAGTCACGACAGACGTAGAAACGTGTGACAGACGCGTAACAGACGCATAAATGCGTGTCAGACGCGCCAGACACGCTAAAGCTCAGCAGTCGCCCCGTTATTCACACCTGCCATTACAGCATTCAACGGGCAGCAACTCTACCTCTATAAAACCCCGTTTCATTTTCATTTTCCTCACTTCTGCTTATTCTTACTTACTCTCCCCTTTCGTGTTTATTTGTTTTCTTTACTTTCACAAAACCCTTGCAACTAACATGTCTTCCAGAAGAACCCACCGCAGTGCTGCTTCAGCCTCTTCACCGGCAGCACCCACCCCGCAGTCCTTCGCAACTAAAGAACTTTGGGAAGAACGAGGCTTTATTTACACTAGTAAGGCAGTGAATATGGGGCTCAAACCGTTCATCGCAAGGGCGATAAAGGCTATGCTGTGGGAGCAATTTGCAGAGCAACCAGCAGAAATGAATGAAACGCTGGTGAGGGAATTCTATGCCGCCATCGACAGCAGGACGGCAACAACAGTAACTGTCCGAGGGATAGAGGTACCATTCACAGCCGACAGCATCAACCATCCCCACCCCTGCCCACACACCTACACCACCTGCCTCCCCACACACACATTCTGCTGCTTCCACCCCATCACCTGCCCCGACGGCAGCTGGCAGTCCTCCGGCCGATACATCCGCCCGAGGAACCAAGCGACCGCCCTCGGATAACATCGATGCCTTTGTAGCTGGTTTCTCCCCTTCCTCTGTCTGGGCAGAAAGCGAGTCAGAACCCCCTATTCGGAGGAATTTGGAGAAGGAATTCACGCCTGTCAAGAGGTAGAAAAAGATGGCCGACAGAAAGCTTATGCCAAAGGCCAGCACCACCACCAGCAGCAGCAGCACTTGGGATAGCGGCAGCAGCTCGGATATCCAGGTCGTAGAGCAACCAGCCCAGCCTGCCCCAAAGCGCAGAATCCGCCGCATAATCCGCCTCAGCAGCAGCAGTGAAGACAGTGCTTAAAATTTAAGTTTCTTATTTTCTTCTTATTGCTGCCTGCCATATCTATATTTTGTGATGCACTGCCTGCATTTTTATTTTGTCATTTTCATTGAGGGCAATGCAACCCTCGAGTTTGGGGGTGGCAACCCTCCATTTTAATGGAGTCTTAATACATCTTAATTAACTGTTGTGTCTTTTACTTAGTTTTTTTTTCTCTTAAAAAAAGAAGAAGATGAAAATATTGGAAATTTTGGCTGAAAACTGTGAATTGAACTTGCCTGCCGTGACAGCTCTGTCGTGACAGCAACTTTAGGATAGTTTAAGGAGAAGTTTAGAGCCTTTCTATAGTTCTGAAAACTTAAACACCATTGTGACTGTTATTTTGCTTAGATTTCTTTCAGCCAAACTAGAATAGGAAGCTTAGCACTTGAATAGCCCCCTAGAGGTGCCTAACACTGGCTCTAGGAAAGAAGTTTGGAAAAAGTGACTCAACAGCCCTAGAGGTGCCCGAAACTGGATCTAGGAAGTTAACTAGAGGTGCCTAAAAACTGGCTCTAGTCAAACTTTAGCTTGAAAAATAGAAAAATCGAGTCAAAAAAAAAATCAAAGGAGCATGAAAAAGTTCATTCAAAAGATAAACTTTGGCATAAAAATTCGAGTTAAGAGTTGAATATTCTAGTGAAACTAAGAGAGTCTTGGCATATAACTGTTCACAAGCATGCACACACTGCACGAGGACTATAGTGAGATTCCGGACAGATCCTAAATTATCCGACAGGTTGCTGCCGCCACAGAGAACGAACGACGGGTAAGGGAAATTTCACTGTTTGAAAGCCAAAACAAAAATATTTCATTTTTTTGTTTTAGGTCTTAGTTGCTTGAGGGCAAGCAAAAACTTGAGTTTGGGGGTGTGTTGAGTGTGTAAAAGTTCTATTATTTACACCCTTTTTAACCCATATTTCTGCTGCATTCAAGCATCATTTCATTGCATTTAGGTTAGTTTACAGCAAAACATCACAAATATATTAAAGGCACAGATTCTACTAAAAGATGGCTGATTTTGCAGGTTGTCGCCGTCGTAGACGGAGAAGGCGGGCGCAGGGCAGAGAAGCAGAAGAGTTGAACTGGACAAGCAGACAAAGAGGACGATGCTGCCATGGTGCTGCCGTGACAGCAGAGGACGACAGCAAGTTAGTGAAGAAAAAGCAAAGTGGACCTCGATTGATAGAGAAAATTATGCTCGTTTGTCGTGTGAAAACCATGTATTTTTCCAAGCCCCGGATCAAAAGATATGTCAAGCCAAAGCTCAAGGAGAGAAAATCCCAAGAAACAAGGAGGACGGCTGAAAAGTAGGAACCTTGAAGATTAAGTCTTTATTAGAATCATACTTTTAATTAAAGTTGTAATCCTTGTTAACTTGGAATACTTGAGCCCAAAGCTTATATAAGGGCATGTATTTTAACCTAGGGCAGAGATCATACTCCATATCCCATAGCCGATTTCCCCATAACCGACTACCAAAACCCTCCGCCGTTTACCCGCCGTCGATATGTTCTAAAACCCCCCTAGGGCCACGGGTTGATTTGTAAAGTAGTTGCAAGGGTTGTTTTGTTTTAGGTATTTTCAGTTCAATAAAATAAACTTCAAGTTCTCTTATTTTGGTTATTAATATCTTGCAAGAGCATCGGGATAGCATTGTGAGGTTATCTATTTACTTAGCATCGGGAGAGTTAAGTATACGAAAGAAATAAGAGCAAGTTCTCTAGTTTATAGTTGAACTATCTTGTGCCTAGGGATAGGGCAAGGTTAAGTGGCTAAAGAAGAATTCATACACATCGGTGTTCATCCTTCGATTCACGCCGGGAGGTATCATCAAGACGTGATCATCGACAGACTTGGACCTAGGGATAGGCCAAGGCAGATCTGGGATTCTTGCCAAACTTGAAAGTACTGAGTTGAGAGGTTGCTGCCGCGACGATCAACGGACTGCTGCCGCGACAGGTGCTGTCGGCGACGGGCGCGACGACAGAACTGGATTTCCTAAACTCTGCAATACCTGCACTACGGAGCAATTCAATACCAGCCCTTTCTCTCTATCTTGATATTTCTACTCTTTTATTTACGTTTTCTTTATTATTCTCGTGACAACCTTCTCAATATTTCCTTTACTTTCGTGCAGTGAATTAAGGTGAAGCTATTAGCCCAATCCCTGTGGAGACGATATCCGATACTTCGTATCGCTTTACTACTTGCGTCGTGTACACTTGCACTACCATTGCGATAGACTATTTTACACGCAACAAGCTCCCCTTATTCATTTGAAAATTCAATTTTTCAAATTATTTCTCCCCCTTTTTGTTATATCAAAAAGAATTTAAAAACATTAAGTTCAAAATAACTATAGAGGAAAAAATTTGACAAAAATAAGAATTTGGTTTTAAAATGGCTCCCCCTTACTCAAAGCATCATAAAAATGTTAGTCCAACATATATGATCATCTAGTTGACATTAAATGAAAAATAAATCAAATAAAAACAAAAGCAACTAGATTTTTACCACACTTGAATCCAAGGGAGGATGTGAAACCTTCATTCTTCAAGTGTTCTTCCTTGTGTGCATGGAGCTCCCCTCAAGGTTTGACTTGTTGATCACTCTTCATCACACCTAGCAAAAGAAAATCAAGTAATTTTTTGTATCCAAATTTCTTTGGATCCATAAATGTTAGTAGCACAAAACTTAGTCCCCTTTGGAATCCATTTTTCAATGTCATCCTTTTTAGTTGAAGTGATTAGTTCTTTTGGGACCCAAACACTTCTAAAACATTTACCGTTTACAAATCTAGGGGCACTAGATTGTCTTACATAAAAATTTGATTTTCCAAAATTATTTTTCTTTTCAAGCTCTTTGGAAATCAAATCCTTTTCTTCTTGAACTTTTTGAAGCAAATTTTGTAAATCAAAACATTTTTTTTGAAACTCTTCGAGTTTTGCTTCAAGTTCAAGTTTGGTTTTAGAAATCAAATCATTTTGAATTTTTAACTTTGAAATCAATTTATTGTTTTTCAAAATGTGAATTTTAAAGTCTAAAACCAAATCATCATAGGCATCTTGTAATTCATCAAAAGAGTAAGAACATGAAGTAGATGAATTAAAAGTTACCCTTGAATCTTCTTCGATGGCCATAAGGAAAAGGTTGGCTTGTTCATCGTCGGTGGAGTCCTCATCACTCCAAGTAGCCATATGTTCCTTCTTCTTATGGCTTGAAGTGCTCGCCCTCTTATTTTTCTTGGATTCTCATTCAAGCTCTTTCAAAGCTTTCTTCATGAACGGGGCACACTTCTTGAAGAGATGAACTATCTCTTCTTCTTCATCCTCCTCTTCACTTGAATAGACATGATGGCAAGTGGAGGACTTGAGAGCAATATCATTGGTGTTGATGCCAATCCCCTTGAGCTTCTTCTCTCCCATAGCTATAATTTCTTCTCTCTTCTTCTCATCTTCTTTGTTCTTCTTCATGATTTGATGAGTAAGGAGTGACCGCATGAGTTCATCAAGCTTCAACGTTTTCAAATTCTTTACTTCGATGATGGCGGTCCTCTTTGAGTCCCAAGACTCGGAAAGTGAGTAGATGAGCTTTCGGACAAGTTTCTCCTCTAGAATGGCTTTTACATAGCCCTTGAGACCATTTGTGATTGTGGAGAACCTATCAAACATCTTCTCGATGTTCTCTTCCTGATCCATCTTGAAGTTCTCATACTCTAAGGTGAGGAGCCCAATCTTGGTCTCCTTGACTTCATCGGTTCCCTCGTATGTGACTTCAAGCTTGTCTCATACCTCTTTGGCACTTTCACAAGAAGACATCTTCTCATAGATGGTTGGGCCAAATGCACAAAAGAGAATGTGCAAGGCTTTGCAATTTAGCTCAATTTAGCTCCAAATGCACAAAAGATGGTTGAGGTACGAACGGACTATCTTCAACTATGTCCCATAGTTTGTAGTCTCTTGACTTTATGAAAAACTTCATCTTGGTCTTCCAATGGGCATAGTGGGTTCCGTCGAAGAAAGGCGGTTTGTCGATGGATTGCGCCATTTGAGCCGGTTGGTGAAATGATGATCGAGCTTGTCGAATCTTCTCAATAGGATGTGAATCCCCTTTGATTGAGCCAAGATCTGATACCAATTGTTGAGTTGTGAGGAGATCGATTCGATCAACCGATGTTGCTCTCCAAGTGGCGGAGAGGTGGAATTTTGGGTGGATGTGGTGTGGAAGCTAAAATGTAAATGACACAATGAATTTAGAGTGGTTCAACCTTCTAACCAAGGTCTACATCCACTACCTTAGCTCCCCACTAAGGATTTCCAATCAATCCACTACTAATTCGTCCCCTTTTCTAGGCTTAGGAGGAAACCCTTATACACCGATCAAGCTTTCTACCCAAAGCCTTGATCAAACCCTCTTTCACAAAGAGATTATAAAAGCAAACACAAATCCCTCTAATAGGTGTTTGTTTGCACAATTAAAGCACTCACCCAAAACCTAAAACACTTGAGCAAATTTGACAATTTTGGCTCACTAGTGTTTGTCTATACAAGAATTGACAATTTAAGTACAAAGACTATATTTGATCATTTGTTGATTGACAATTGAAGCATTAACCATATCTTGATGCTTGGATGTCCTTTTTATACTCCTTGATGAGTTTATAGTCGTTACTAGTCGTTGGGTTGATTTGGAGCCGTTGAGGACTTTATTTCCCACCATAAATGCAGTTCTGCTGCTCATCGTTTCGAAACACTCGTGACCGTTTCGAAACATCCTTTAAGTAGAAAGAGCCGTTGCAGTTTGATGAGCACCCATTTCGGAACACCCCTCGAAACGCCCGTATCGAAACGCTAGGCACCGTATCGAAACGCTCTGCATTTAAAAGTTAGTTGGAAAATAGTCGTTGGGGTTTATGACCGTTGTGGTCGATGCTACATAGGCGTATCGAATTGGCATAGCCCGTATTGAAACGCTGGGCAAAAATCTCATCCAGGGAAGGCTCGTTTCGATACCCATATCGAAACACCTGGACGGTTTTGTGTAGTTTGGCTTTTGAAAACATGTAAAACCCTTTTGAAAACATCCCTAAACATAGTTTCAAGTTATTTGGACTTTGGAAATAGTTTTGAATTCTTTTTAACTCAGTCAAAAACATTTTTCAATTATTATATCAAAACATTAGTTCAACAATTTTTAATTTTTCCCGTTTAGAAAATTACCACTTTGCCCTTAATGATAGTCTCAAGCCCTTTTAATTAAAATAAGCCCATTTTAATTTTAAACAAGCCCACGACTCAAACCCGATTCACACACTTAATTCTCGACCCCTAAACCCGGGTGTTACAACATTAATTAAATGAACCCCAAAAACCAAAAAAATATTGAAATCAAGTGACTCTCAACAAAATTCGAACTCACATCTCATAGCATAAAAAGACCAAGCACAAACCAAATGTGTCAGGCGAAGAGTCTACTTTATTTCAACTAAAATTTATATTTAACGTATATTAAGTTACCAACGACACAAAATAATATATTAAAGCTAAAGGAGTGATTCGAACACAAAATTTTATTGATAAAATTTTAAATATTTAAACACCAAATTAAACTAAAAAGTTGTGATACTTTTAACTTAAAGTATATTTAACTAAATTGTGATTAAAATTAAAAATCAAACCAGATTTCATCTTTTCACTTGTTTGATAATGACAAAATTAATTAAATAATTATTTATTTATTTTTATAAAATTATTAATAAGTTATTTTAAAAATTAAATTAATAACATTTATTTGTTATAGAATATAAACTTTTAAAATAAATTTATTTATTGTTTTCAGATAATCTAAGATCCTTTTAAAATAATTTAATATTAATTTTATAAAAATAAAATAAATAATTATTTATTTTATTTTTAGATTCGTTTCTTTAATTTAACATTAATTTGTGGTAAAATGTGACAACAATTAGTGTTTAGCTTAGTGGTTAACACACTCACCTATCCACCTAGGGACGTAGGTTTGAATCATAGCTCCCTTCAATTCTAATTTATTTTCTTTGTTTGTTGTGGTGGTGACACGTGTCACCACCACATTGGTCTGAATTAAAATTTTAAAAATAATATACGAAGGAGAGAGAAAATAATAAAATAATATTTGAAAATATTTAAAAAATTCACGTCAGCAATTCGTTTAGGTTTTTAATGGAGGGGGACCAAAACATGAAAGGTATCTAACAGGAAAGACGATTTAAACGAAAAGATTAGTTGGAGGACCAAAATTGAAAAAAGGATAATAGATGAGTGACCACCAGTGTAGTTTTCCCTTTAAATAATAGGTTTACCTTAAATATATGAGAAAACAAAACATGATAAAACTAACAAAATTAATTGTTTTAAAATCAAGTCCATGAAACGTTTAAGATTCAAATACCAAAAACTTACAAACTAGAAATATACTCAAATATATATAATAAAGCCTTAAAAGTCAATTTAGCCTTTAACGAAAAATTAAAATATCAATTAAGCTCTTATGAATTATGAGTAGGGGTGCTTATTGAGTTGAGTAGCTTGCAAACAACTCGAGCCCGATTCAGTTAAAACTCGGTTAACGCTCGAATCGAGTTGACTCGACTTGAAATCGAACTCGACTCGAGATCTTAGCGAGTCAAGTTGAGCAAGGCCCAGCTCAACTCGATACGTTTGTGAGCAACTCGTTATTTTTTTTATAAAGTCTTTTATGCTTTTTTTGTGGTTACCTAAAAAAATTGTTTCAAATTTCCAAAACGTTTTGTATTTTTTAAGAATTAAAAAATTAATTTGTATTAATAAGAAATTAAATTATAATAATGGATCTTTCCCTTTTTATTAAAGTCTTTCCTTTGTCTTTTATTAATTCTTTATGTATAAAGTAAAAAAAAAAAGGGAAAAGTCTTCATTTTTCACCTTCCCAAATTTCTAAGGCATTCTCTTCTTTGTTATTCATCGAAGATTGTTGAGAAAATAATAAAAAAATTATTATACTCGTCAACTTCATCTCTAACTTGGTCATGACAAGTTCGTTTATTTATCTCCTCATACCTCACATTTTTTTTTAAATTTCTATGTTTATATTAAACTCTAAAAGTATCACTAGATTTTACTTATATTTAAAAAAAGGCTAAAAGAATATTTTGTCCCTAAATTTGACCCAAAAAATCAATTTTGCTCCTCGCCAAAAAACACATCTAATATAGCTCTACAGTACGTGAAATCAATTAAATTAGCTCATTGACCACGTTAAATAACATAACTCTCAATTCTTACGTGACTGGCCATTAAATTCTGCCAGATTAGCTGTTTGAACCAGCTAGTGTGCTATGTAATGCTGACGTGGCATAAAATAAAATAAAAAAATTAATTAATTAATTAAAATATTAATATATTTTTCTAGAAACCTACCACACCACCGTTTTGTATCGCCACCGACAGCTTCATTTCTTTCTCGAAATTACAGATTCAGCTAAGTTTTGCCTCATTTTTATTCTAACGTAATCGAAACACCTTTGCAACCCAACAATAGTGAAGACAATTGTTTGTCGTCTTACATGGCAGCCTGTCTCAAGCTTTCTCCCATCCCTGGAGTGGGGTTTTTTTTTTGCATCAATAATAACAGTAAAAATTCTCCCAGCGACGATAATTAATAATATTTAACAATTGAGTGACTAAAATTTCAAAATTTTATTTGCGTGTCTAAAATAAAAGAGTCTTAAAAGTTAGATAAGTAATTGAGCAATTTAATATTAATGATGTTTAACACTTGAATGATTAAAATAAACAAATTTTCTAATATTGATAATTAAATTAAAATGATTTTTTATAACTGAAATAAAAATTTTATTGGAACAATTCAATAATTTTGGAGCTTTGAATGAGAAATTGATTCAAACGTTGTTGAGGAAAATGTGGAACCAATTGTTGGTTCGTAAATGTGCAGACGTGCACAACGTGGGTAACACAAATGTCTGAATCAGTTTGGTTCTTTGTGGGCTTGCAGATATTTTGACCCAAATTTGAAATGAATTTTTCCTCAAATAAGAGCATATATTTGTCAATTTTTATCTTGAAATTAAAAGGGTAAATATTGAAAGTTACCTTTAATTCAAATAGTAATTTTGAAAACTGCTCTATAGAAGAATCAATTGATTCTCAATATTAAATGCTTCATTATGTCAAATTTTCACTTATACCCTCATGACACTCCTATAAATAGATAGTAAAACTTCTGGGTTTTACACAACTCAAAACCACAGAAAAATTTTATTGTTTTTACTATGTGGATTTTACAAGTGGTTTTCGGTGATAGAAGAAGGCGAGGTTACGGTTCGTTGATCACTGCAAACGTGCTACTGTTGTGCTCATTATGTTGGTATATCTTGAGAGATAGACATCAACATTTCTCAAGCACTATAGGAACAAACGAATATGTCTTAAAGAAATTGCGTTCATGCAGGCTTCGACACGTTTCCTTTGTTTTTTTTTATTTCAAATCAGTTTGATTTACATATTGTTGTATCTTCTGTATTTTTGTATTGTTCGTTTAAATAATAATATTTTATCTTATTATTTATTTTTCGATTAACGTCATTTTCCTAACAATGTTAAGACATATTTGGTTTTAATCCAAGGTGAACTCGTGAACCTTCGACTTGTGAGTTAAATTCCAACATGTGACTATGGAAGTTGACTTATTTATCTTTATGCTTATAATCGGTCAATTGAGCAGTACAAAAGTATTTGAAAACATGATATCATAACTACTTACTTACATGTTAATGAGAATATCATTAGGAACATGTTTTATATTACTATGTATAGGACAAGGTTTTATGCATGATTAATATATGCAATAATCACGTGGCCTTAATTATGCTATACATGGAATATTCAATCGTGCATGTTTCTTTGTAAAAATTGCTATAATATTTTATACAAGAAAAATGCTCTCTAAATAGGAGATGGATCATGATGGCAAGTCTTTGACTTACCAAGTTCAAACTTGAAATATATTTAAGGTAAATCCTTAAATTATAATATTACTTTGGTAATATTATTATGGTATTATCATGGTAAAACTTTACCTATAGTTTTTGGCCTTTAATATTGAATATTAAATATGGCAGGAAAAAATATCTCGTGTCTTGAATAATAATTATTAAATTATTATATTTGTGTTTTAGAAATTGTAAAATCTATGTTTGATTTTGATATAATTAAGTTGTTAAGGATTACATTGAAAACTTGAAACTGATTTCTAAGTCCCTTTAATAATTTATAAATCACCAACACTTTAAACTGATTTGAAAAACTCAAACTCCAAATATTTTCTAAATGTTCCAGGGCCAAAGTATTGAAAATCGTCCAGGTGTATCGATACGCATCCAGCCGTATCGATACATTTTTTACAAAGTTGGCTACTGAAAAGACGCGTTTTGATATGCTCTTAACTGTATCGAAACAGCGTATCGAAACAGATTCAATCTGTATCGATACGCCCCTCTGTAAAAACTGAAGGAGTTTGAATGGTGTACCGATACAACTTAACCCGTATCGATACGGTTTTAACTGAATTTTTAATTCAAAGTGTTTTAAATGTTTTCGACCGTTGGTGTCAGTCGTTAGGTAACTAACATTTAAAGTGATAGTTGTCCCGTATCAATACGGTGTACCCCCGTATCGAAACGAAGACTTCCAGTGAGCTAAGTTGAGAAAAAGGTATCGGTACGGTCTCTTCCGTATCAGAACGGTCCCTGTCCCGTACTGATACGCTTACGAGCGTTTCGATACGCCCTCTTTATTATGTACAACAGCTCTTTCTGTTTTGAGACAAGCATCGATACGGCTCCCGTGTACCGATACAGATAGCTGCAGAAGTGCAATTATGGTGGAAAGAGAGGGTCCCAACGGCTATAATCAATACCCTAACCACCCAAACGGCTAGAATTGATAGAGAAGGTAAAAATTGAAGCTCATTGAAGACTAGCAAGAACTATTGCATTAAAAGACAAACATCCAAGCAAAAATTCAACCTCAAGTGTGCCTATTTTCCAATTTCTTGTAAACCTCAAATTGAGTTGTATTCAATTCTTATTTTATCTTCAAATTTGGGTTGAGTGTTGTACTTCAAGGGACAATATTGTATTTGAGAGATATATTTCTTGTCCACTTTCTTCTTTGTTTATTTGTGAGGGTTTTGTCAAATTTTGGGTAAAAATTTTGACCGGTTGTGTAAAGGTTACCTCCTAAGCCTTGGAAATGGGAAGAACAAATTAGTGAATTGTTGCAAATCTTTAGTGGTAGCTAAGGTAGTGGATGTAGAGTTCATTTGGAACTTGAACCACTCTAAAATCCTTTGTTCTTCATTTTTAGCTATCCTTTCACTCCAACAAAATTTTAAAATACCAATTACCCCCTCTTGGTCTTGATCAATCCATTGATCCACTCAATAGAAATATTGTGAATTTTATTCTAGTATTAATAATTTCCTTTTGAGAAATTTTATAATGGTGAACAATGATACTTAGGCGAAATTGGAAACAAAGATCTCGTGAATAATTCATTTCGAGAATTAATTCCGGCCTTTTTAACGGGTTTACTTGATCTTCAAACAAAAATTAATGGAATTAAAATCAAAGGATTAATTCCTTTTGGTTAACAAAATCAAGCTGGATTGATATCTTTGTTGTTTAACAGAAGATATAATGAAAATAAATTACTAAATTTATTTCTTTATTAGAATCTTGCGTTGATTCTAATTTTGGACAAGAAGATAAATCATTGGATTTATTTTCAAAAGTATCTTGTATGATTCTAACGTTGTGGGGGGAAAATAAATCATTGAATTTATTTCCGTGAGAATCTTGTATGATTCTAACATTGCGGGGAAAAGAACTTCCTTAAGCATAAGAGAATGAAACCCATAAACGGTGATTGAAAGACAATATAAAAGTGCATGTCTAGGATTGGGTCTTTAAGAGACCTGATATTTAAGTGTGCCTAGTGCACCACCTCTCTTTCATAAGATATCTACCTGGTGCACTGTTTATTATTGTTCTTTCTATTAAGACCGTGTGAACTTTTGTTTTGGGGTTTAGATTACTAAATCTCTATCGTCTAACAAAAGTTAGAAATTATGTTTCTATTTATGGTTTTTAGTCTCCGACTAAATTCTTGACGTTTAACATATTCATAATACTTTGGTTTTGGATTGTGTCTATGTGATACAATGGTAAAATCAACGAAATTCATTGTAAAGAATTTCAAACGTGGCAACAAAAGAGAGGTTTCATATTTGACCATGATAAACCTGGTCAAATATTTGAAGGATGATCTTAGGGGTGTTCAAAAAAATTCGATCCGATTGATTCGATCCGATTATTCGTTGATCTGATCTGAAATTTTAGATATCCGATCCGTTTTTTATTTTTCGGATAATTCGGATCAGATATCCAAAAATTTTGGATCAGATACGGATAGTGGTTTTACATTCGTATTGGATATCCGATTATCCGATATCTGAAAATTCAATTTTTTATAGGTATAAATCTTATTATATTTGATATTTTTACTTGTTATACATGAAATTTCCATGGATACAAATATTGTTATATTCAATAATTTATTAATTTTTATATTAAAAACCTAAAATTTTCATGGATAGAACCATTGAATTAAAAAAATAATCAAATAAATTCATAAATTTCGGATATTCGGATATCCAAGTATTCGATCTGGAAATTCGGATATCTAGATTTTTGGATATCTGATTTTTCAGATCGGATACGGATCGCTTTTTAGGTGATCCGAATTTTTTGGATATCTGAATTTTTGGATCGGATCTGATTCGACATCCGAAATGAACACCCCTAGATGATCCTCCTATGATTAGAGAGGATAATGTAAATATTGTTACCACCTTCAAATGTTACTAAGATAAATATTGCTAAGACAAATATTACTATGGTAAACAGAGTGGAAGTCAAAGATGACTTCAAACCACAAATTAGGCGGTGTGTTCAAGAAGCAAAATTTCATGGGAAATGCTTCGATTTCCATTAGACGGGGAACAAGTCTTCGGACTATAAACTTCCAAACGAGGGCAATGTTATTAGCATAACAATTGATATGGCAACACATTGGTTGAAGGAATTCATTTATTCCCTTCATTGACGATAGCACAAAAATAATTGTAACGCCCCGTTTTGGGCTTAGGAGTTTTTAGGTTGGTTTCGGGGTCCGGTGAACCTAGAGTAGAGATTCAAGTTAGTTCAAGAGTGGTTCAGAGAAAATATGGTTCGGGATGTGATAAAATTATGAGAAAAATTCTTAAAATCCTCTTAAAATATATAAAAGGGTGTGGTAAAGTCAATTTTGGAAAATGACTTTTAGAATATAGACATTTCAGTTTAGTGACTAATTTGTAAAAATGTAAAAATTGTTTTTAAAGGACTGTTTCGAAAGAGGACTAAAACTTAGAATCTTTAGGGGGCTAATTCAAAAGTAATCAATCATTCCTTTAATTGAGCACATTTTAATTGTGGTTTAATTAAAAGATTAAAAAGAGTTTTATTAAAAGGAGATTTAGTTTTATAAATATATTTTTGACATAACTTCCATTTTTTCTCTTTTCTCATCAACCAAACATTTATTTTCTCTCATATCTTCCAGATATTTTCATCTTTCCATTTCACTTTGATTTCAAATGATTTCTTTGGTGTTTCCTCGATTTATCTCAAATGATTCTTGAAGTTTTTCATCAAAATCTTGTCAATTGAAGGAATAGCAAGGCATTAGAGGTATTTTTTGTGCTTCTCCTCTAATCAAGGTTCTTTAATGAAATTCCCAAGTATTTGGCTCTTTAATTGTGTTTCCTAATAAGGTTTTATAATTGATTAAAGGAAAATGGTTAAAACGAGCTTTAAATGATGATTTTGAATGATTTTCGTATTGGATATGTTATGGCTGATTTATGATTGATTTTAATAATGTTTTGGATGTTTATTAATGTTGAAATGAAGGTTTGATTATGTTAATCCTGAAACTAGTTGGATCGCTAGTTGTTTAGGTTGTTAGAATTGTGTTTTTTGTGGTGTTAATGTGAAATTGCGGTTGTTGGAGATATAATGACGCAAATAGGTTGATTTTGGATGTTAATTGATGATTAAAAATTGATGGAAGTGTTAGGTTTTGGCTGGGCTAAGTTTGTAGTGTAATCGAAGGTGTTTTCAGTTGTTTTGGATAGGCGTTTTGATGTTTTTGGTCAGAACAACGTGGTAGGTTTGTTTACTAGAGATTTTAATGCATTGAGATGCAGTAATCCTCTGTTCTTGTGTGGTATAAACATGGGAGAACGTATCGGAAGCAATCAGTGAAGTTTTGTGAGCTTCGGACACTTGGTTTCGCGTCGGCTAGTCAAGTTTTCGCGTGTCAGTGAGTGAGAATGTGAATTTCAGCTTTGAATTGATATAAATGTGGTTTTGGGAACTTAGATGTAAGCTAGAAATGCTTGTCTAAGTTTGAAAGTAAGTATAAGGAATTTCTCTCTCGGTTGTGCTATTTACGAAATGGTTTTTATGCACTTGGTTTTGAATACATGTTTACCTACTGTTAAAGCAAGATTATAGCATGTGATTTGTTGTTTTTAATGTTGGAATGATGAAGGATGCACATGGTAAGTGATCTGTGTAAGTATATGTTTTATACTTGAGATTTAAAGCATGATTTAATGCTTTGGAAAATGATTTATTGATGATGCTTTGATAACAGTGAGGTATGTGGTTAAATGTTAATTATATTGGAAAGCGATGTTGTAAAAATGGTTTATAAAAGAAATCGGATATAGTTAGCCGGCTATAGGATTGAGTGCACTATAATTAACATCTACCGATGAGTGGTGTTGAGGGGACGGTGTACCGAATACTCCACCACGGGTGTCACAACGGTGGAGGGTAACTTCTGTGTGTGAACCTTGAGATGCCGATGAGAATGTATGAAGTGTTAGGACAACACTTGTGAATCCGCGTATCCGATGTTGTTTTGAGAAATGAGCATGTTAATGATCACTTGTAAGCCAATATAATTGATGATGTATTATGAAATGGTTTATGATGCATAATGTGTAAATGCATGTTTCACTCTTTAAACTTTGCATAAGGTAGTTATGCATAGGAGAGCTTAAATTGAGTTTTAGCAATGGGATTTGCTGTTGATTCATAATACATGATGCATAAGGTTTATATGTTGATTTTTGATTAAGGAAAGTGCATGGTTTTGAAGGCATGATTGTTTTCAATTGATGTTTTGAAGTAATTGAAATGTGATTTCAAAGTGGCCTTGGAAAATAGTTTTAATGCATTGATGGTGTTTTGTTTTTGAGCACTTCTCACTAAGCCTTCTGTGCTTATGCTCTCATTTGTCCATCAATACAAATAATTGAGGTTTTGGAGGCAGCAAGTAGTAAGGGATTCCAAGAGACTTTGTTTAAGAAAGTATGTTTCGGTTTAGACTAAAGTAATAAAGGCAATGGGGGATCTGTTGTATTTTTGGGAGATTTGTGCAAACTCCCTTTTGAGCAAGTTTTATATGTGGTTTTGACTTGTAAATGGCCTTTAGTATTTTGGTTTGTGCTTGATTATGCATTTTGGTATTCTTTCTTGATTTACATTCTAGGTTGCATGCCTATAGTATATACTTGATGCATTTTGCCATGCTATGATGTTGATCTTGCCATGTATGATTGAGGTTTGATGTGTAACCCCCTCGTCCCGGGCTAGACGACAGACCGGTCCGAGTAGGTTACACGGGGAAAACTGAAGCGAAACCCGTTAAGGTTCCACTCCGATTAACAACCCTAGAAAATTTTCATTTAATTATCTTGTCTAAATGTATCATTTAGTCCTATGTGTGAAGACGACAACGGAAAACGATAACGAGACGATGCAAGCAGAACGTAAGGTAACTTAAATTTACCAAGTGACATATTAGTCCGATTGCATGCTTATGAAACCAATACCATACATGAAAGATGCATATAAACTTAGCAAGGGAGCTAACAATCAAGCGGGACTAAAACACCACAGCCGAGAACCTCTGAAGTTGCCAAAAAGCCAAATTACAGGCCTGCGTTTCGCAACAGGCTTGCCTGTTCCGAAACGCAGGCTCCAGTTTAAAAGCCAGACCAGGCCGTACCAATACGGTCCACTTTGTTCCGATACGGGGGTCTCCAGTGTCGAAACATTTCAGAACTGGTTCCGAAAGAGGCACACACAGTGGCAAACCGTATCGAAACGTGTACTGAAACAGGAGCCCATAGTGTCAAATCGTATCAAAACGGCACCACCTCCGTTCCGATATGAGTATCCCTGGAGCTACAACCGTTCCGAAACAACCACGAGCATTTTGAAACGCCTGCACATAGAGTGACCCTGAAAACAGTTTTCTGCATCTCCAAACATTCCCAAACATGCTCTAAGACAACAAGAATCATAAAACCGCAACCATGCATACAATCTATAGGCATTAC
This sequence comes from Hibiscus tridactylites, assembly GCA_958450335.1. NCBI lineage: Eukaryota > Viridiplantae > Streptophyta > Magnoliopsida > Malvales > Malvaceae > Hibiscus > Hibiscus tridactylites. Next base: position 38,833,191 of record OY288288.1, read on the forward strand.
ATCCTACCACAAGCATGATCAAACATATAAACATACAAGACAAGTCCATTTCATTCATAGAAAACATGCATCCACAACACATAACATAAACAAGGTTTACAATTCTTCAACACAAAAGCATAGGCATTTAACAACAATGTAAAAGCCAACACATGGGAGTTTAACACATGCTCCTACAACACGTAGCATCCCCATTCCTAACTATTACATTATTCAATAAAAACCATACTTGAGCAACCACACACACGCTTGGATGCCCATTCCTTGCTCCTTGCTAACTTCCACACTAATGATTTGCATTGTCGAAAACAGGAGCGTAAGCTAGAAGCTTAGTGAGGGAGCTCAAAACAAAACATCGACAATGCAGGGTCCAAAGCATGGTATCCATACACATCAACAAGATATACATTAACACCAACATATCAACATAGCCAACTACTGCAAGAATGCATGAACATGGTATCTTACCTCATGTTATGCTTAGCACAAATGTAATAGAACATCTTATCACAACCACCACACATAAACAAGTATATTGGCAACTATATAGCTTACTTGGATATGCGGATAACTTCCGTTGGGATTTTCGCCCCAACGTACTCAAACAACCATATTACCTTCTGGTGGGATTCTGTACATCACCGTTTCTTTCATGGATGTGATTTCACTCATCATCACATACAAACACTTTCTGGTGGAATGTTACCTCACCGTACTCCTCCTTGGTGACTACACATCACCAAGGCCACACGCGAATTTGACTCTTACCGTGTGCACACTCATCCTAATGATCGATCATTTATACCTGGTAATTATAACTAGTGCCAACATACTAAACAAGTCTCACCATGATTTCACAATCATGCAACACAACATATCATCACCATTATACAACATCAATATATAGCAACATGCATAAACGAACATGTATCACACAAACCACATTTGCACATTTAACAAGAAACTCATAAAGTCAAACAAGAGATTAAGCTACCAACTTAATCTCCACATTAGATTGGCCTACCAAGCACAATCTAACACCTCAACCACACACTTGAACCAATTTAAAACCATTTTAAACAATCCACTCACCGAACACCTTTAGAGCAAACCGAGAAAGTCGATCAAGCCTCCAAATTTCCCGGAATCGAGCCCGAAGCTTCTCCAACGGTTCCCCTCGTTTCTAATCAATCAAAAACGACATATTACTCAACAAATCATCCACAAAACCAGTTCCACAAATCAGATTACAACCACAAGACCATTCTCTACATTTCCAAGCCAAGAACTAACAAAAAATCTTCATTTTCGGACTTGAACTTAACCCAGCAGAAACCCATCAATTTCAACACCCAAAACATCACTAAACACTCTTAAAACAACCCTCAAGCATAACCATATCATCAGCCCAACTTTTCCACACCAAAATACCTCAAAACCCAAGTTTTCTACCCTTTATCACACCCTCAAAAACCCATTTCTAGATTTTTAACAAAACACTACCATTTTAAAATATGATTCACCTAAGGGCAAGAGTATAACATAAATTAACTTTACAAATCAAAATCCAAACGAAAATCCATTAAAGCTTCTTCCTTTTTCTCAAAACTTGAAAACTTGAAATGTCACAAAAATGTGGTTTATGAAAATCTAAAGCTATAGAAATGTTAAGAAAGATGAGGAGAAGTCAAAAACATGTTTACCTTGATGAAAGCTCTTGAAATCGATGATGAAATGGATGGAATAGTGTTTTGGGGTTTGGGGAGGTTTTGTTGTCGTGAAATTTGTTTGAAAGGGGAGGAAGAAGATGACTAGTAAAAAGTCCCTTTTTACTTGTTTTGTTTCCCTTGTTTAGAAATTTACCACTTTACCCTTAATGAAGTCTCAAGCCCTTTTAAATAAAGCCAAGCCCACGACTCGAACCCGATTCAGACACTTAACTCCCAACCCCTAAACTCGGGTGTTACATGATGTTTAGATAAGTTGTATGCAAGTTGGAAGCATGTTGGAATGATTATGATTGCATTAGAGTGTGAAAAACCAACAAAAAGTGTCATTACATGCCCAGGTGTTTCGGTACGCCCAAGGATGTATCAAAACAGTGAGCCTAAAATGGCCTAAGGGTTTTGAAACAGGGAGAAACATTTTGATACAAGCTCATTTAGGTTGGCTACTAGAAGTTCGAGTTTCGAAACACTTTAAAGGGTGTTTCGATACGGGCCCGTGTTCTGAAACACTTGGACATGTTTTGAAATAGGGTGTTCCGATACAGGGCAATGTGTATCGAAACACTTTGTTGTTAAGCTGGTTATTGGAATCTTTTGAAGTTCCGTTTCTTTATGTTTCGGTCCCTGAATGTTGTGAATGCAATTAATTGAGTTTGGATGATCGTTTTGAGCTGAGTTTTGACAAAGTGGCATGTAATGTGACTAATTAAAGGTTGGTAACTTAAAAATTGAAGAAGTCCTTGTAAATTTATAAAATTATAGAATGGTCCCTAAAATGTGGTTATATTCAACTGAGTGCCTAATCGATGTTTGATTGAGCTGATGATTCTTTCGTTGCAAGTCTAAACACATAGGGTAGCAATGTGCATCTAGACAAGACTAAAAGAAAAAAATAGAGTCGTTTATTGAGGTAAACTTCCTGGTTTACTTCAATATTCCCCGTGTGACCCATTCGGTTCGATCTTTCGCCTAGGCTGGATCAAAGGGGTTACATTTGGTGGTATCAGAGCTAGGTTTTGAAAGATTGAGATAATGGTAAGTTATTGGTAAGTTGATGTGATGTGATTCCAAGTGAATGATGATGTTTGCTTTGCACGGTGATTGTTATAATCATGTTGATGATGAATAAATGATATTGATGCCATGCATGATGGTTATGATATATGTGTTAATTGTTATATACATGATGATGTTGTGGGTTGAATCTGGTTGTTTGCTATGCACGATGTTTGCGATATGTATGTTGATTGCTTTATGCCATGACTGGGGGAATAGGGATACCCATTGCCTTATTACTATAGTTGAAATGTTTTAAATTGAGTTGGAAGTCTTGGATCATTGCTTGAAGCCGACGTGATTGTTTTGTTTTATTATCATGCCTTAATTATAATAGCACAATGGGACCGAGGAGAGAGTTGCGATCTAGCATGATTGGTGCTGCTGCAGGGCAGGGAAATCAGGAGAACGAGGTACCTCATGGTGGGAATTTACCTCCTCCACCGCCCCCACCTGGGGGTGAGGAGTATGTACAACATGAGCAAATGGACTCGTGTTGGGTGATTTGACGCCTTTAGTTCATGCGATGACTGGAGCATTCCAGGCCGGGTCGAGGGGGGCTACGGTAATGTTATGTGCATTTGTTTAAAAGCAAAGATGAAGCTATAGAGAAAATTGTTCTCTATGAGCATGATGTTGAAACCCAAACTTAATTAAAGGATTAAGATGTGGAGAAACTCTATATGAGTAACGTTGGTGCTATAATGTGCCTAACATGTAGGGGAAGTTGTTCTATAAGCTAATTACCTTTTAAATAAGGTTCCTTATAATTAAAGAGATAAGACACCATATGAGTTAAGAAAGGTAATTAAACCTTCCCAAGACTACTTGAAAATGTGAGAGGTGTCTTGCAAAGGTAATGACCTCATTACTGAAGCAAATGGAAATAGAAATAGTGGATTTTATTGACTATATGAAACATAGCAATATATATCAGTTTCTTGTGTGCGAATCAAAGAACCCTGAGATTCACAAGAATATGATAATGGAATCAAAGAAAGTCTATTTCTTTGAAAATATATTTCCTTGTATAACTAAAGAAGTTGATCCAAGTTCAACGAAATGAACTTTAGAGACTATCAATGAAGATAGTCTAAATGTTCAACAAAAGGTTGAAACTACGATATTGTCATGATGACAAATGAGTGTGACAAATGTGTGTATGTCAAACCTATCGACATTAGGATATATGATCCTATGTTGACGACATGCTCATTGTTATATATAACAATAAAATGGTAAAATGTACCAAAGACATGTTAAATTCAAAGATTTGACATGGAATATATGAGACTAGACGATATGATTTTGGGAATCCAAATCAAACGGTCACTTAAAGGTCTCATATTGACTTAATCACACTATATGGACAAATTCTTGAGAAATTTAGCAAGGATGGTTCTGGTATAGCTAGAACTCCAATAAACACGAGCCAAGATATGTCCAAGAATAAAGGTCAAAATGTTAACAAAGTGGAATATACAAGGGTCATAGGCAGTCTAATGTACCTCATGAGCTGCACTAGACTAGATATTGCTTTTACTGTGAGCAGTCTAAGTAAATTCACAAGCAATCCAAGTGAAAATCACTGGAAAATGATTGTAAGGGTACTGAGATATCTTTAATATACTCGGAATTATGGATTGCATTATTCCAGAGATTCTGCTATCCTAGAAGGATACTCTGGTGCTAGTTGGGTATCTTTTATTCAAGATATCAATGGCACAAGTGGATGGAAATCTCCAAGACAAATGGTTATAACAAGATCTTTAACGGGATCTGAGTTTGTAGTTCTAGACAAGTCTAGAGAAGAAGTCGAATGGCTTCAAAAATTTCTTGGAGGATATTCCTGAATGACCAAAGCTAGTGCCCACAATGTGCATACATTGCGATGACCAAGCGAAAATTGGTAGGACATAGAGCTTTTTGTATAATGGTAAGTCAAGACATATGCGCCGTTGGCATAATACTGCTAGACAACTAATCTCAAATGAAGTTATCTCTATTAATTTTGTGAAATCAAAGGATAACAATGCAGATCCACTAACCAAAGGGTTAAATTGAGAAAAGATCGAAAGGAATGAGACTAAAGCCTAGGAAAATTTAAGGCGTTATGTGAAGGAAAACCCTACCTAGTTGACTGGAGATCCCAAGATCTAGGTTCAAAGGGATAACCTAATTGCATAGACCTGTGCGGTCACTGTATGAGTTCTTATCCAAGTCAATTCTTATGATGTAAACAATTATCAAAGTAGTTTAGGCTAAACAATGCTTTTAATGACCATTGTGTTCTTTGGTGAATCAAGCAACATAAGTCACCTATGTGAGAGTGAAGTGGGGCCACTTCAAAGAAACTATTGGGGCATTGTTCTCTCAAACTCTTGTAGAACTAGGGAGATGTTCACGATCATATGTATATAACCATGAGAACTAAAACCCTCGTCAAGGAGGTAGTTGTGTGAGGTATATCATCGTTTACACAAACAACAAATAGTTCAAGGACATCACGTCTACTGATCAACCAGTTAAGTAAATATACTTTCACAAGGGAAGGTTCAAGGGTGGACACCTACCTATCCTATGTAGCTATCGATCGTAAAATCTATCACCACATCGAGTCAAAATGTTTTTGATTAAATCAATTTCATTCATGTGGGGGTTGTTGAAAAATTCGATAATTTTGGAGCTTTGAATGAGAAATTGATTCAAACGTTGTTGAGGAAAATATGGAACCAATTGTTGGTTCGTAAATGTGCAGACGTGCACGACGTGGGTAACGCAAATGTTTGAACCAGTCTAGTCCTTCGTGGGCTTGCAGATATTTTAACCCAAATTTGAAATGAATTTTTCCTCAAATAAGAGCATATATTTGTCAAATTTAATCTTAGACTTAAAAGGGAAAATATTAAAAGTTAACTTTTAATTCAGATAGTAATTTTGGAAATTGCTCTATAGAAGAATCAATTGATTATCAATATTAAATGCTCCATTAGGTCAAATTTCTATGTATACCCTCATGACACTTCTATAAATAGGGAGTAAACCTTCTAGGTTTTACACAACTCAAAACCACATAAATTTTTTTTATTGTTTTTACTATGTGGATTGTACAAGTGGTTTTCGGTGATAGGAGAAGATGAGGTTACGATTTGTTGATCACTGTAGACGTGCTACTGCTATGCTCATTATGTTGTTGTATCCTGTGAGATAGACGTCCGACGTTTCTCAAGCACCATAGGAGCGAACAAATGTGTCTTAAGGAAACTGCGTTCGTGCAGGCCTCAACACGTTTCCTTTGGTTTTTCGTTTCAAATCTGTTTGATTTACATGTTGTTATATTGTTTGTATTTTTGTACTGTTCGTTTAAATAATAATATTTTATCTTATTATTTATTCTTGGACTAACACTATTTTCTAACAAACTTCCCAAAATCTGAGTGACTATCTCTATCCAATTAATAACCTTCTAAGTTTTGTTAGTTATTTTTTTTTGAACAAGATAAATTTACTTAATTATATTCAAAGGGATAAGATTACAAAATAATCACACCGCAAACATAAAAATTCAATGCTCAATAAAATCCAAAGGATGTGAAAGACAAAAAAAAAATAAAAACCATCACTTTGAGAACAACTTGTACAATCTTCTGAAAAAAATTCAGCAGTCAACTACTTTGACCAGAGTGCTATATGAAGAAAGCAAAATCTTTTCACCCCTTGTTCTTGGCATATCGACAAAACCACAAAATGGAGTCATAATCATAAATAGATCGTCGTCCTTCGCTGGCAAAACACTCGATGATACTCGTCACCTGAACGATAAACTGTCAAAAGATAGACAACTGTCACAAAGACAAACTAAAATTGCTACAAAGCAGAAGAATGAACTGCCACAAAAGCCGACAAAAAGACAGCCATAAAAGTAGATGTGATATGAATATGTCAAAGTAAAACAAAAAATAAGAAAAAAAAGTTGAAAAATGAAGCATTAATAAAAAAGATGAATTTTTATTTATATACAAACAACAAAACGATCAAAGACTGCTATCAATATTAAGAAAATGCAACGAAGAAGATGAAGTTTGAAAACTAGAAGGGAAAGGTTTAGTAACTGCCGTAGAGCAGTAGCGTTTTTTTTAGTTATTTTTGTAAAAAACTGTTAATGTAAGCTTCATAATTTATAAAACTTAACTAGATAAAATGTAATGAATGCTCTCTTTAGGATGAGTATTATTTGATTTTAACCGAATGAATTGATCGAACTAAAGTTTTTTCGGTTAATCGGTCGGTTATTAGGTATGACCAATTAATGGATAGTATTTTTTTCCTTTCAAATTTTGATTATCGATTAATTTGGTTTGAAACTGGTTAATTAACTAAATTAACTGAAGTTATTATATATACATATATATTTTGTCATTAAACTTTAACAAAGTTATAAAATAATCTTTAAAATTTTTATATGTTATACAATAGTCATTAAACTTTATCAAATTAGCACAAAATGATCATTAAATTTATTAAATTATTACAAAATGGTCATTAAACTTTTCAAAGCTTATCAATAATTTATAATGTGCAATGATCGTTTTTTAATAGTTCGATAAGTTTAATGGTTGTTTTGTAACTTTTGAAAGTTCAATTACTAAAAAGATCATTTTAACATTGTTGTTGTGTACTTTACCCCAAAACTTATAACAAAATTCGGTTAATTCAAAAATTGACTGAATTAATCAAACTTTGTTTTGTTCAATTAATTTTTTTTAAAAAGTTTGATTTAATTAACGTTTAAATAAAAAATTCCGATTAATAGATTTTAGCTAGTTCGATTCGACTGGTTAATCAATTTAACACCCCCATAGCTCTCTTTGTTCTATTGTAATAGTTTTTATTAATTTCTTATCAAATATTTTAAACTTTAACTACATATGTTCTAAATATTTTAAAAATTTGAAAACTATTTAAGCGAAAAAATTAAAAATAATATTCATATTTTTATTAAAAAATATATTTAAATATGTGAAGATAAGTATAATTGTGAAAATGAAACTTTGCAAAATCTAACGTAAGAATAATAATGTTTACATTTTTATCAAATTTTGATATAGAAGAGTTCCCCCGCCTTTAAATTAATCCTTACCATTACCTCCCGGGAGATTCAGATTGGTGCTTCCTGGGGAGTTAGCCAAGCATGCTGTGTCGGAAGGGACTAAGGCTGTTACTAAGTTCACCAGTTCTTAGTTTCAGATTACATGGGGGGATCACTGATCAGTAGCACTTTCTCTTTCTTGCCCATTCTCATCAGCCTCAGGCCAAACAAACACCAAGCCTGCCTTGAGATATGAACACTGCAACTGCCCATTCTCATCTATCCTCCCTTACGGAGAGATGAGCAAGCCTATGGGGCCCATTTATCATCAAAACAACCACCCAGAAGCTGAAATGCTCCATATCTTCAACCAATCATCTTTCCATCACAACTTGGACTCTCAACACTCTTCACCAAATTCATCTCTTACCCTAAACTCTAATTGTTTCTCATCTTGAGCTCCTTCTGCTGCTGCTGATGATGGACAGTCTTTAGCTAACGACGAGTTTTAATTTTTTTTCGATTTAAACCTTAATTACGGGATTAACCTAATCCCAAATCGAATTTGCTATATGACCACGACGAGTTCCCTCTGACTTAACAGTCGTTCTAGGGCTAATCAAAATATCGTTTTTGAATGCACTGAACTTGCCGTGTGTACACGGTGAGTTCGGTTCGGGATTAGGCATTAAGATTTAAACCGAAAGTGCTGTAAAGTTTGAGTTATAAATTATGTCATTTATATTTAATTTTTTTTTAAAAATGATAAAGGTTTTGAAAATATGTTTTTATTAAAATTTAAATTTGTGTAAGTTGTAAAATATTTTAAAGAAAATGTAGAAGTTGAAATGAATTATTTAATTTCAAAATTATAACCGTTTAGGTTAATTATGTAGTGGTTAAAAGTTAGATCGAAATGAAGTGAAGTTTTGATTCTAATATTTATGTTAAAACATGGCGACGTAGTCTAAAAAACAACAAATTTATGTTCGAGATGGACAATTTGACATTCTATGACCTGGAAGTCTACAATTCCCGAAGAGTCTAGGTTGTCCGGTAGGCTCACGGTTGCGGTGACACATGTCGTCCATCTCATTCTGAATCCTTGTGGATCTTGGACGTTCTCCTTTTCCCTTCGTAAAATTGGGTTAGGTAAAATTGTGGTCCACGTCTGCTCAATATTCCATTCAGTTTCGCTGTCGATTGGTGAGAATTCCATTTCGTATACCTTAAATACCGAATGCAACCAGTATACATGATCCACGTATTCCTTGTAATTGATCTTGGCAGCGGAGCATGCAACGATGACATGCTCACATGGAGTCTTTAGTGCTTGAAATTTGCCACAACCGCACAACCTGTTTTTGAGATCCATCTTGTACAATGTTGGGTCAAAACTCTATATTGGTCGTGGTATCTCAGAGACACAGAAATAGTTGTCGTTACGCGACATTGGCAGCACATGCAACCCGTTGGATTTAACAACGATTTTTTAAATTTCTTCTCGTATCTTCAGGTTGCAAGTGCGACTCTTTTGCATCTGTAGAGCGTTTAGGGTGCAATCTATTGATGAGCGCAAGTGCACACTCTTGTCAAGTTATAGTATATAAGATATCGTCTCCACAAGGATTGAACAGCTTTGTTCGATTTGTTATTCCTGCACAAGGAAAAGTAAATTGTACAAGTAAGATGATTGTTTGAGATTGAAAAGTAAAATAAAATACAAATAATTGAGGGAGTAATCAGGTTGATAGAGAGGGCATGGTTATGATGCTCCTTATTGTGGAATTGCGTTGAAAAGGTCAAGTTGTTTTGCGCTGCCACGATATGCTACCTCGGCGGGTAATGGCGGATTGAGGCTGCGACAACTTTCGCTGCCACAACGAATTTCTGCTCTTGCAACTTTCGCTGTCTCGACACATGGAATGGAGAGAAGTCCTGGCGGCAAGTTTGGCAGATACTCCAAGTTCGACAGAGCAATTCTGAAGTGATCCTTCCTATGTCTAGGCAAGGATTCTGTCACCATGTGATGTAGGCAATACCTAGAAATCTCAACGTAAACCTAACACAAATAATCGACGTTTGGTTGCTTCTTTTAGCCACTGAAATTCTAACTTATGTCTAAGCCGAATTAGTCAACACCTCGACATGATGGGACCATACTTAATTCTTTCGTGAGTTTGACACTCTCGTGCCCGACAAATAAATTTCTTCAACTGGACTTTTGGAACTAATTGAAGAAGTGAAGAACACGAATTAAGTAAACTTGGAATATTTTATTGCAAAACAAACTTTAAACCTAAACAACCGTTCTCACAACTAATTTACAACATAACCTCAAACCCAAGGGAAGTTTAGAACATGGCGGCGGCAAGAACACCTAAGCTATGTCTATAGAAAACCTAAGATGTGTATCTTGATTTGCTAAATACATGAGGTTTATATAGGCAAAGGTCTAGTCTAAGTCCTTCTTGAAGTAGAAGTCGTCAAAAGTAGCTTTCCACATTTAATGTGACTTTAAACCCTGACTTCTTTGAGTTGAATGTGGACTTTATCACATTGCCTTGTCCCGCAAGCAATCTTGAGATTTCGCTTCGGCGGCTCTACCCGCTACTACAAACGTCAAAAAATTATGTGATTGGCACCGTTAGAATCAGGATTTTCTGCTCTGTCGATCGCACTCCAATTCTCCAACTCCTATGTTTGTTGCCCTGGGCGGCACTCGACAGCACTGGGCGGCACTAGGCAGCACTGGGCAGCACTAGGCGGCATTGGGAAGCACTGGGCGGCACTTTGCTGCCCTCGTCTGCTACCTCAACATCTTCTCCTCTGGTCTGTCCTCCTCCTGCCAGCTTCTAGTCCTGGAAAAATATACACTAAAACATATTTATTATACCAAATAACATATATTCAATAAAATCATGACAGAATAAAGAATAATGTATTTATGCAATGCATGACCTAATTATGCCTAAAATGCACTTGAAAATAACAATAAAATGATATGGATTGTGTAAAAAATATAGGACTAACATGCACTTTACACACCCCCAAACTCAAACTATTGCTTGTCCTCAAGCAATGCAATCCTAACTATCCTAACTATACTTGCCCTTATACTAATCAGAAAGAAAAACATGTTTTTGACTTGATTCCGCATCTCAAGGCTGTGGCACCTACATTAGATTAGTGCTAGGGAAAACAACAAGTAATAACTCAGAATTAATCTATAATGCAGTGCAGTGTGTGCAGAACTGTGTACAGGCTGAATATGAAGAATAACTAGATAAACAAAGATGTTGTCATGATGTATATGGTTGCTGCCGAGACAACACCATTAAGCACAATTATTTAATAATGACAATGAGGGCTTCATCTCATCACAACTACTCTTCTAGGTCTGAAATTAAGATAGGAGCAAACTACAAAACCCCGAACCCATGGAGTAGAGTCATCCCATGAAGACTTTCATTCACTCATGCTAATTTGTCCGTCACTTCAAAATTTTCAGATTCATGGACTTTGATAGCAGCGGAGTGTCCTCACACATGATTCTTCCTAGAGCTTGTTTTGGGCACCTCTAGGGCAAAACATCAATGTTTCTTTGTTTTTCTTTGCTGTCGTGGCTGTGGTGTATTTTTTTGTTTCTGTTTTCTGCCTCGGCGGCTACCTACAACCATGTTAGAATTTTGCAAGGAATCATAATAACAAAGCAGGCATTGTTTATAAGACATTCTATCAAACTCAACAAGTAACAATAGCGTTAATTTTTTTGCTATTATAGAAATTTCTAAGTTATTCATGCTTTTCCCGATTTAAGTTCAATTTTTAATTGGTGCGAAAAATTAATCAGCTGTCCTATCATAGGCACAATGTAACCCCCTTAACCCGGTCTAGACGGTTGACCCGAATTAAGAAAGTCACACGGGGAAAACCAAAGTCAACCCGAAAGTCAACCTTGATTAACGACCCTTTTTTTTTCTTTTTAATCTTGTCTAGATGCACATTAACCTTAATTGTGATCATACAACAACATATTAAAAGATCACAAACATCAGAGGTCAAACAGGGACCCAACTGAACAAATTACAACATTAGGGACCAAATTGTAAATTCTGATAAATTAAGGGGTTTATCCCAAATTAAAGTTACCATCTTGAAATTAGTCAGGTTTCATGCTTCTCTGTGAAATTTCAGCTCAAAAGGACATCCACAGCTTATGCAATTGATCATGCAAGATTCAGGACCAAAATGCAAACATTTCAAAACATATAACTACCATGTCAGCCCTCTAACGGTCGACCGTTCCGAAACAGGCTAGCCCTGTTCCGAAACACGGGCCGTTCCGATACGGGTTCCGGAACGTGGCTTCGGCAGAGGCCAAACCGTTTCGAAACGGTGTATACCGTTTCGGACGCCTGGGTTCATGCAAGGCACCCGTTCCGAAACGGTACACCCCTGTTCCGAAACGCCTGCACAAAATTCAGCAAACAAGCATATCTAATCATGCAATTGGACACTCAAACATGCTCCAAACATCACCAAACTTTACCAGCATGCAATTAAACATATTTTAGGCATATAAGCATCATCAAATCAACAAAATAACATCACATGCAAAAAGCCCCAATTCTATAGGCATGCTTCCTACACAAGCCAACTTTCAAGCAATAAACCTTCAAAAACAAGCAATAGGAAATCAATCCAAAATCCAGCAACCACACAACATCTAACATCCATAGGGAGTCTCAAACATCTCCCAAAACATATACATTGGTCCCCCATTGCCAAATCAACCAAAAGCTAAATTGTTTAACAAAACCTTCCATACATTGAGCTTTACTTGAACTTGTTTGCTTGCCTTCTCTTGCTGCCCTCAATGTACTCTAATGCTCTGCATTATTGAATCAAGAAAACGAGAGAGCGTAAGCCAAAGCTTAGTGAGGAGTGCTCTTTAAAAACCATTCAATAATGCAATTAAAACCATTTGTAAATCATGCTTGTAAACAACCTTTACACATGCTCAAAGCATACTTTAAATCAAGCAATATCATGCTTCCACATTTCATTTAAACAAGCATCTCATGCTTCAACATAAACATTAAAACATGCATCTCATGCATCTCAATGTACTATACATGTCATATTGGCTCAAGTGAAACATTTCATTTATGAAATCAAGTTCAACAACTTTCCCCAAGGACTTTTAAACACCTTGGCCCCAAGGACTTTTAAACACCTTGGCCATGGACTTTTAAACACCATGAAAGGACCACACAAGGACTTTTAACCACCTTTGTGTCCGTAGCTTGAATTACCCCAAGGACTTTTAAACACCTTGGCCCCAAGGACTTTTAAACACCTTGGCCCCATGGACTTTTAGACACCATGGAAAGGAGCACCTAAGGACTTTTAACCACCTTAGTGTCCGCAACAAGATTCATCCAAGGACTTTTAACCACCTTGATGATTTTAGATAACAAGGCTCACTCAAGGACTTTTAACCACCTTAGTGACCTTCACTTTTACAAACCATCACTTGCCAATACACACTTTATACATCATGTAATCCACTGTTTTAAAGCATTTATACCAAGCCATTTCATCATGCATTTCAAAGCATTAAATCATCATTTAACAATGCATAAAAACAAGGTACTCTTACCTAGAGTCACCTTCAACACATGGCTTAAAACATCAGCATAAATCATGCTAAAACATCAGCAATTAACATGCTTAATCATGCTTTCAAAACAGTAACAAAATCATGCAAAATCATCATTTTACATTACATCAAAACATGGCCACCACTTAAGAGAGTAATCCGAAAACTTACACTTGAGCTTAGCAAAGTTGTTTAGACTTAAACTAAGCTCCCAAAACCTTGGTTTCAAAGCCGAAAACCATTTTCACAAATCCACTCACCGATTTCCACTTTGCTTCAAGCCAAAGCACCAAAATCAAGCCTCCGGATCAACAATTCTTGGATCCAAGGATGCCTCCCCTGTTTCAACACATTAAAGCAGAGGATTAATGCATCATCATGCATTAATTGCTTCAATGAAAGCATCTAAACTCGCTGCTCTCACTAAACCTCCATTTTCGGCCACCAAACACAACCGAAAATGCATCCGAAACACTTCTAAACAAAGCCCAGCCACAAACCAGCAAAACCTCACTTCCATCAACATCAAAACACATCTAAAAACAACCTTTAAACATCCTTATTCCTCCAGCAACATCAGATCACCAAGATCACCACAAAAGCTACCTTAAAACACAAGCTAAACTTAGGAAATCCAACCTATCCGGGATTGCATCAATCAAGACTCATTTCCACATCAATTTAATGATCATTTAACATCAAAAACACTTCTCAAAACACAGATTTAACAGATCAAACGAAAATCAAGTGAAATCATCAAAATCTTGCATAATTAGCCAAGATCCATAAATCAACCTTAAAACCTTTAATCAATTATCAAATTAGGATTGAAAACTTTAGGAATTTCATTAAAGAACTTGAAGTTCAGAGGAGAAGGACGTTCTTACCTCCAAACTTGAGTTTCTCCTCTTTTTGGAATAGAAAAGCTTGATAAATCTTGAAGCAATTGAAGAGGATTTGAAGACACAATGATTTGCAATCAATTGAGAGTTGAAAGAAGGTTTTTAGGTGAGAAAATCAGAATAAGATCTCTGGAAATTGAGTGTTTGGGTTGAGAGAAAAAGATAGGAAGAAAATAGGTAGTTAAATGAGAAAATAGCTAAAAATAGATTTTCCCTCCTTTTGATTCCTTTAAAATCAGAATTATGTGTTAAAATATCTTAGAAAAATCTGGAGAAACTCCCTTTGGGTAAATAGCTCCTTAAAGATTCAAAGTTTCAACCCTTTATAAAATAGCCTCCAAACTTTCCAAAATTTACATTTTGGTCACTAGCCAAAATGTCACACTTCCGAAACTCATTTTCCAAAATTGATTTCACAGTTCACTTAATTATAATAAAAGATGATTTTAGAACATTTTTCCATATTTTTAATGCAACCCGAACTAGGCTTTCCTAATTTAACCTCTTACGATTCGAACAACACTTTGACCAACCGGTCAACGCCCAAGACTTCCAAGCCCAAAACCGGGGCGTTACAACTCTCCCCCCCTTAAGAAATTTCGTCCTCGAAATTTACCTGAAGGAAAGAGATAAGGAAACTGCTTCAGCATATCTTCCTTCCGCTCCCACGTGGCTTCCTCAACACCGCGATGCTTCCACAGCACCTTCACCAACTCAATGGTCTTGCCACGAAGAACTTTGCTATCTGAATCCAGAACCTTCACCGGTTCCTCATCATAGGTCAAATCCGGATTCAATTCCACTTCCTCCACAGGCAACACATGCGAAGGATCAGATCTATACTTCCGGAGCATAGAAACATGGAACACATCATGAATTTTCTCCAGCTCCTGGGGTAACCTCAACCGATACGCAACAGGACCCACACGCTCAACAACCTCATACGGTCCAATGTATCTAGGGCTCAGCTTACCCTTCCGACCAAACCTCATCACCTTCTTCCAAGGCGAAACCTTCAAGAACACGCGATCACCCACCGCAAACTCTATCTCCTTACGCTTCAAATCCGCGTAAGATTTCTGCCGATCAGAAGCAGCCTTCAACCGCTCACATATGAGCTTCACCTTCTCGGTAGTCCCTTTCAACAAAGCAGGCATCGATACCAACTTTTGACCAGTTTCAGCCCAACACAGAGGAGTCCTACACTTCCTCCCATACAGAGCCTCATAAGGTGCCATCTGTATACTCGCCTGAAAACTGTTGTTGTAAGCGAACTCAACCAAAGGCAGATGCTTCTCCCAAGAACCTTGGAACTCTATCACACAGCATCTCAACATATCCTCCAAAATCTGAATAACTCGCTCAGACTGGCCATCCGACTGAGGATGATAGGATGTACTGAAATGCAACCTTGTACCCAGAGCTTGATGCAAACACTGCCAAAAACGCGATGTGAACCTCGGATCCCTATCCGACACGATCGACTTAGGCACACCATGCAACCTCACAACCTCAGCAACATACAGCTCTGCCAGCTTATCCAAAGAGAACGTAGTATGCACAGGCAAGAAATGCGCACACTTCGTCAGGCGATCCACAATCACCCAAACAGAATTCTTCTTCGACGGAGACAAAGGCAAACCAGATACAAAATCCATGGTAACCCTCTCCCACTTCCATTCAGGGATTTTCAACGGTTGCAACAAACCAGAAGGAACCTGATGTTCAGCCTTAACTCGCTGACACACCAAACACTTGCTTACGAACTCTGCCACATCCTTCTTCAAACCTACCCAATAGTACTCATCACGAAGATCGCGATACATCTTTGTACTACCAGGATGCATAGCAAAAGGACTGCTATGACCTTCAGACAGAATAGCACGCCTCAACTCAGCATCAGCAGGCACAACTATCCGACTACCAAAACACAACACCCCATCCTCATTAAAACAGAAATCCGAAGGTCTACCCTCCGCGATATCCTGAACATGAGACACCAAGGAATCATCCAACAACTGCTTATCCTTGATCAACTGAACCAACGATGGTTTCACTTGCAACTCAGCAACAAGACCACCATCCTGCGATAGGCTCAAGCTAGCAAACATAGCTCTCAACTCAACAGCTACCTTTCTACTCAAGGCATCCGCAACAACATTGGCCTTTCCAGGGTGATACTCTATCGTCAGATCATAATCCTTGAGCAACTCTAACCAACGTCGCTGCCTGAGATTCAACTCCTTCTGAGACATCAGATACCTCAAACTCTTGTGATCCGTGTACACAGTACACTTCTCACCATACAGATAATGTCTCCAGATCTTCAAAGCAAAAACCACTGCAGCCAGCTCAATATCATGCGTAGGATAATTGCGCTCATGCACCTTCAACTTCCGCGACGCATAAGCCACAACCTTACCCTCTTGCATCAGCACACACCCCAAACCAACATAGGATGCATCACTGTAGACTACAAACTCTTTCCCTGATTCAGGCTGAATCAAGATAGGAGCTTGAGTCAAAGCCATCTTCAGTTTCTCAAAAGCTTGCTGCCTCGCTTCTGTCCACTCATACATAACATCTTTCTGCAGCAACTTCGTCAAAGGAGCAGCAATCTTGGAAAAACCATCCACAAACCTTCGGTAGTATCCTGCCAAACCAAGGAAACTACGAACCTCCTGAACAGACTTAGGAACTTTCCAGTTCATCACTGCTTCAATCTTCTGAGGATCAACACGAATCCCCTCAGCTGAGACCACATGTCCAAGAAAAACCACCTCTCTAAGCCAAAACTCACACTTGCTCAGCTTAGCATAAAGCTGATTCTCCAACAAAGCTTGCAACACAATCCTCAAATGCTCTTCGTGCTCTTCCTCAGTACGCGAGTACACAAGGATATCATCAATGAATACCACAACGAACTTGTCCAGGTATTCATGAAAAACACGATTCATCATGTCCATGAAAGCAGCAGGAGCATTTGTCAGACCAAACGGCATCACAAGGAACTCATAATGCCCATACCTTGTCCTGAAAGCTGTCTTAGGCACATCCACATCCTTCACCTTCAACTGATAATACCCTGACCTCAAGTCAATCTTAGAGAACACAGCAGCTCCCCGAAATTGATCAAAGAGATCATCAATCCTCGGCAAAGGATACCGATTCTTGATAGTCAACTTGTTCAGCTGACGGTAATCAATGCACATCCTCATCGTGCCATCTTTCTTCTTCACAAACAAGACAGGAGCACCCCAAGGCGAAACACTCGGCCGGATGAAACCATGATCAAGCAGCTCTTGCAACTGCGTCTTCAGCTCCTTCAGCTCTTTAGGTGCCATTCTATAGGGAGTAATGGACACAGGAGTGGTATTCTCATACAGCTCAATACCAAACTCCACCTCGCGATTAGGAGGTAAACCAGGCAACTCCTCAGGAAAAACATCAGGAAACTCCTTCACAACCCTGATATCCTGCACCCTCAGCTCCTTCGAACTAGGATTCATCACGAAAGCCAGAAAAGCTTCACAACCTTGCCTCAGCATCCTGCTCGCCTCCAAGGTAGAAACAACATTGGCAAGAAACTTCACATTCTCACCAACCACCACCACTTCATAATCATCCGCAAGCTTAAGCGAAACCCGCTTATTCTCACAATCCACAACAGCACGATGCTCAGCAAGCCAATCCATACCAAGGATCACATCAAAACCATAAAAGGGCAACTCCATAAGATCAACATGAAAGACATGCTCTTGAACAACCAAAGGACACCTTCTATAAAGCTTACGAGTCACAACAGTTTCACCAAAAGAACTAGTGACTCTAACACCAACATCCAAAGACTCAACAGGCAAACCAAGCAGCTCAGCATGCTCACGAAGAATGTATGAATGCGTAGATCCAGAATCAATCAAAGAAAGCAATGACAAGGATTGCAAAGTAAAGGTACCTGCAATCACATCAGCATCATTCCTTCCCTCGCGCTGAGCATACACCCTCGCTTGGCCTCCACCCTCAGGTTGAATAGCCACAACATGAGCTACACCGCGTCCACCTTCCTCTCGCCTCTGAAAATTACCACGGCCGCGCCCACGACCTCTCTGCGGTGCTGCAACAACAGGAGCACGCTCTTGACCACCAGCCATCCTCGGACAATCACGTCTCAAATGATCAGCTGAACCACAGTTCCAGCACTCATAACCAGCTGCCATCACAGGAGCTTGCACCTCCCTCCCAGCACGAGGACAGTCACGTCTCAAGTGACCACGAGAACCACAAATCCAACAAGCACTAGGGTCAGCTCTAGCATTGCCACCCCTAGCAGGTGCACCTCCACCTCTCTTAGACGATGACTGAAACCTCTGATCACGCCCTCTCTTGTTCCGTCCACCGGAACTATACTCAGCAGCTCTCTTCCCAGAACTAGCTCCAGCACCTTTAGCAGACAAACTCAGGTTCATCTCAATGTCCTTTGATCGACTAACCAACACATCGAAATCATTGTACTCCGCAGCCAACATATAGGTCTTAACTTCCGTCACCAAGCCATAACGGAACCTTTCGCACCTCTCGCGCTCATCAGGTATCAGCTCCGGTGCATACTGGCTAAGACGTACAAACTGTACCTCATACTCAGCCACACTCATGCTCCCTTGGGTCAGAGACATGAATTCACGCTTCTTCTCATCCAGATATCTAACTCCCAGATATCTCCTCTTAAACGCATGCTGAAAGAACGTCCAAGTAACATCAGCATCAGCCATCCCAGAGATTGTGGTCGTCCACCACGTATAAGCATCACCTTGCAGCAGTGACACCACACATCCCAGCTTTTGCACATCAGTGCAACTCATCTGTCCCAAGACACGCTTAGTACTCTCCAGCCACGCTTCTGACCTCTCAGCTGACATACCCCTAAACTCAGTCCCACCAAGACTGCGCAAACGTTCCAAGGGTAGTCTAGCACCAGCATCTCCCTGATGCCCAGCTCCTTGAGCTCCAGCTACTGCTGCTCGAAACGCACCCGCAATAGCTTGTACCAGCACAGACATGTCAGGCATCGCTTGCCCCTGACCAACTTCAGGTCCCGCAGCTCCAGCATCGGCTGCCTCAGCTCCAGCTCTTTCCCTCTCCGCACCACCACCACCAGGTGGAGGAGGAGTTATCACAGCACTACCAGTGTGCTCATCATTCACATTCCCTTCCGGGGTCGTAGCTCTCGCGCTACTCCGTAACTCTCTACGTGGTGCCATACTATTACCATGCATAACAATACAAAATAAAACAAGTCAGGACCAGCAAGGTAAGCAAATTCCAAGTATTCAAGCTCAATTTCTTTCAAAAACAACATCATCTCTTTAGCTTTTGTTTGGCAATGGGTACCCTCATCATGCATCATCACAACATGCATCACATACACATCATCATACCATATCACTGAACATGCTTTCACTCAACAAGCATACAAACCAAACCATGCTTCAATCATGCATACACACATTCCCAATTACTCGAAAACTCAGCTCTGATACCACCAAATGTAACCCCCTTAACCCGGTCTAGACGGTTGACCCGAATTAAGAAAGTCACACGGGGAAAACCAAAGTCAACCCGAAAGTCAACCTTGATTAACGACCCTTTTTTTTTCTTTTTAATCTTGTCTAGATGCACATTAACCTTAATTGTGATCATACAACAACATATTAAAAGATCACAAACATCAGAGGTCAAACAGGGACCCAACTGAACAAATTACAACATTAGGGACCAAATTGTAAATTCTGATAAATTAAGGGGTTTATCCCAAATTAAAGTTACCATCTTGAAATTAGTCAGGTTTCATGCTTCTCTGTGAAATTTCAGCTCAAAAGGACATCCACAGCTCATGCAATTGATCATGCAAGATTCAGGACCAAAATGCAAACATTTCAAAACATATAACTACCATGTCAGCCCTCTAACGGTCGACCGTTCCGAAACAGGCTAGCCCTGTTCCGAAACACGGGCCGTTCCGATACGGGTTCCGGAACGTGGCTTCGGCAGAGGCCAAACCATTTCGAAACGGTGTATACCGTTTCGGACGCCTGGGTTCATGCAAGGCACCCGTTCCGAAACGGTACACTCCTGTTCCGAAACGCCTGCACAAAATTCAGCAAACAAGCATATCTAATCATGCAATTGGACACTCAAACATGCTCCAAACATCACCAAACTTTACCAGCATGCAATTAAACATATTTTAGGCATATAAGCATCATCAAATCAACAAAATAACATCACATGCAAAAAGCCCCAATTCTATAGGCATGCTTCCTACACAAGCCAACTTTCAAGCAATAAACCTTCAAAAACAAGCAATAGGAAATCAATCCAAAATCCAGCAACCACACAACATCTAACATCCATAGGGAGTCTCAAACATCTCCCAAAACATATACATTGGTCCCCCATTGCCAAATCAACCAAAAGCTAAATTGTTTAACAAAACCTTCCATACATTGAGCTTTACTTGAACTTGTTTGCTTGCCTTCTCTTGCTGCCCTCAATGTACTCTAATGCTCTGCATTATTGAATCAAGAAAACGAGAGAGCGTAAGCCAAAGCTTAGTGAGGAGTGCTCTTTAAAAACCATTCAATAATGCAATTAAAACCATTTGTAAATCATGCTTGTAAACAACCTTTACACATGCTCAAAGCATACTTTAAATCAAGCAATATCATGCTTCCACATTTCATTTAAACAAGCATCTCATGCTTCAACATAAACATTAAAACATGCATCTCATGCATCTCAATGTACTATACATGTCATATTGGCTCAAGTGAAACATTTCATTTATGAAATCAAGTTCAACAACTTTCCCCAAGGACTTTTAAACACCTTGGCCCCAAGGACTTTTAAACACCTTGGCCATGGACTTTTAAACACCATGAAAGGACCACACAAGGACTTTTAACCACCTTTGTGTCCGTAGCTTGAATTACCCCAAGGACTTTTAAACACCTTGACCCCAAGGACTTTTAAACACCTTGGCCCCATGGACTTTTAGACACCATGGAAAGGAGCACCTAAGGACTTTTAACCACCTTAGTGTCCGCAACAAGATTCATCCAAGGACTTTTAACCACCTTGATGATTTTAGATAACAAGGCTCACTCAAGGACTTTTAACCACCTTAGTGACCTTCACTTTTACAAACCATCACTTGCCAATACACACTTTATACATCATGTAATCCACTGTTTTAAAGCATTTATACCAAGCCATTTCATCATGCATTTCAAAGCATTAAATCATCATTTAACAATGCATAAAAACAAGGTACTCTTACCTAGAGTCACCTTCAACACATGGCTTAAAACATCAGCCTAAATCATGCTAAAACATCAGCAATTAACATGCTTAATCATGCTTTCAAAACAGTAACAAAATCATGCAAAATCATCATTTTACATTACATCAAAACATGGCCACCACTTAAGAGAGTAATCCGAAAACTTACACTTGAGCTTAGCAAAGTTGTTTAGACTTAAACTAAGCTCCCAAAACCTTGGTTTCAAAGCCGAAAACCATTTTCACAAATCCACTCACCGATTTCCACTTTGCTTCAAGCCAAAGCACCAAAATCAAGCCTCCGGATCAACAATTCTTGGATCCAAGGATGCCTCCCCTGTTTCAACACATTAAAGCAGAGGATTAATGCATCATCATGCATTAATTGCTTCAATGAAAGCATCTAAACTCGCTGCTCTCACTAAACCTCCATTTTCGGCCACCAAACACAACCGAAAATGCATCCGAAACACTTCTAAACAAAGCCCAGCCACAAACCAGCAAAACCTCACTTCCATCAACATCAAAACACATCTAAAAACAACCTTTAAACATCCTTATTCCTCCAGCAACATCAGATCACCAAGATCACCACAAAAGCTACCTTAAAACACAAGCTAAACTTAGGAAATCCAACCTATCCGGGATTGCATCAATCAAGACTCATTTCCACATCAATTTAATGATCATTTAACATCAAAAACACTTCTCAAAACACAGATTTAACAGATCAAACGAAAATCAAGTGAAATCATCAAAATCTTGCATAATTAGCCAAGATCCATAAATCAACCTTAAAACCTTTAATCAATTATCAAATTAGGATTGAAAACTTTAGGAATTTCATTAAAGAACTTGAAGTTCAGAGGAGAAGGACGTTCTTACCTCCAAACTTGAGTTTCTCCTCTTTTTGGAATAGAAAAGCTTGATAAATCTTGAAGCAATTGAAGAGGATTTGAAGACACAATGATTTGCAATCAATTGAGAGTTGAAAGAAGGTTTTTAGGTGAGAAAATCAGAATAAGATCTCTGGAAATTGAGTGTTTGGGTTGAGAGAAAAAGATAGGAAGAAAATAGGTAGTTAAATGAGAAAATAGCTAAAAATAGATTTTCCCTCCTTTTGATTCCTTTAAAATCAGAATTATGTGTTAAAATATCTTAGAAAAATCTGGAGAAACTCCCTTTGGGTAAATAGCTCCTTAAAGATTCAAAGTTTCAACCCTTTATAAAATAGCCTCCAAACTTTCCAAAATTTACATTTTGGTCACTAGCCAAAATGTCACACTTCCGAAACTCATTTTCCAAAATTGATTTCACAGTTCACTTAATTATAATAAAAGATGATTTTAGAACATTTTTCCATATTTTTAATGCAACCCGAACTAGGCTTTCCTAATTTAACCTCTTACGATTCGAACAACACTTTGACCAACCGGTCAACGCCCAAGACTTCCAAGCCCAAAACCGGGGCGTTACACACAAGTTCTAACAATTTTTTCTTTTCTGATTAATATGAAGGCAAGTACAATATGAAGGCATTGCCCTCAATGCACAAAATAAAACTAAAACTGAAAAATAAATATGAGAAAGGGAAAGAAAACTCAGGCTTAGTTGCTGTCAGATGGTGGAGAAGATGTGGAGGAGTTATCTGCTCTTCCGCCAGTTGCAGGTTGCGGTAGTGTTGCCCCTGTTGTGCTCGGTGGCTCGATTCCTTAGTGTCTGAATTTGGGTAAGTAGTTGTGAGACGGGAATAAAACGCAAATAAAATCTGGTCCTAAGTAGGTAAAATCTACTCCTAAATAAAACAATAAAGATATGGAAAAATAAAAATGTATACAAAATTTTGTTACTCTATGAGTGCATAGATATGCATATCCTAAAGTAACTACTCCCTTATCGGTTTAGCTTAAGAGGGTCGTTTTCAGTACTTCTTGTAATCTATTCGCACCCTCCATCTAGTGATTATCCTCATGATGGAGGAGTCATTCTTCCTCGTTCCCTTATAATCCATGTGAACCTTCCTTCTTGTTCCTATTCCTGAAGGCATGCACATGTGATTAGGAATAATTATATAACTACCTAACCATGTACTTACCTCTTTTTTGTCGAAGTTCGTCATAGGGGAAAGTTTCTTTTGCTGCCGAGGCAGCTGCTCCGGCAACCAGCTGTTGTGGTAGTCTTCTGTCATGGTGTTGTACCGGTCAGGGGAAAACTCTTTAGGCTCCTCGAAAATCTCCATCAGTAGAGATTTTGACGGCTCTAAATCTACCTGTATCGGCTCCTCTAGATATATATAATACATAGCTGTCGAGGTGTCTTTCAAGGTGAGCGTCATTATGGAGGCTTCCGTCATGGCGGGCCTCTCTACTGAGGCATAGCTTTGCTAAGGTGTTGTTAGTTCGTCCTCAAGGCAGAGTTCTAGGTAGCTGTCGAAACAGCTGTCAATCTTGCTGTCTGGGCAACATTCTACATCCTCTTGTCTTGGAGGTTCGAATTGCTCCGTACACATTGGAGATCTTTCCTCGCATTGCTCTTTGTCCTTTTGTCCTGGGACATCTGTTGGTAAAATAGAACTGCAAAACCGGCTGTTTAGCACTGACTGGAAAAATATAAAAAAACAGAACGTAAATATGTGAACCGTGTCGTGGTACGGTGGCCACTGCCTTAGAAACAAAACTGCCCCGAACAGTGTAGTCGCTTCACGGGCAGGCTGTCCCCCAAGGTGCACACGGACGCTCCTGGAACCGTACACTCGACTCCCGGAGTGAACAACAGTGGAACTGCTCGAACAAAACAGTGGAGGAAACAGAGAGAATCGAAATGCTTGTAATGTGTTTGATATATAGAATGGTGCATGCAACACCTCTATTTATAGGCTGGATATCATGTCTATAATTGACATTTCACTGCTCAAATAATTACAAAATTCCATACGAATTTTCTCCAAAAAGAATATATATGCGCGCGTACGTGTCGAAGACACGTGTTACCCGATCCCGAGCCCGAGCCTGAGCCCGAGCCGAGCCGGCCGGCCGGCTGGACGGCGCTGGCGGCGACGCGCGAGGACTTCCCTTGTTCTTTCCCACTCAACAAGGGAGGGAGGAAGCATGGGTATAAATACCCTTCCCTAGCTATTTTCCTAACCAATGCGGGATATAGCTTTGGTAACTCTTGAAGCATTACCAACATTCCCCCACTAATGCGAAAGAATTCATCTGTATGTCAAACACAGACCTCCTCAGACGAGCAGTAGCGGAATTAGTTGCTTAAGCACTAGTGAACGTATCTTGAACTAGTACATAGTGATAATGAGCGATCCTTCTCTTAGATAAGTGAAACTAGTCTTGAACTTTCTAAGATAGGGGTAAACTCATAACACACAACTAACTCCTTCATCCACCGAAGTTCTCGATGTGTAAGATATATATACACAAGTGTATATTTGGCCATCTTACCCTCAGGATTCTAGTAAGTGTTTTTAGAAAAACGGCCCAACGTTTTTCACAGAAGGTGGCTAATCCTTCTCACTTACATAGGTTATTTCATCAGGTTTATCTCAATATAAACCACCCTGAATCTGGGCTATGAAATAATTAAGAACCATTTGTAATGGTTCAACCTCTTATAGACTTATGGTGATTTCTTCAAGTCCATTTAAAATGAACCACCCAGTCTTGGGATAAGAAATCATTAAGAATAAATATTCAACCTCATTGTCGGTGAATTCAAAATGTCCTTCTCAATAGGATCATTAAACTTTGAATTCATTAAGAGTTTCTTGAAACTCAACCTTTCTGGCGGTAAGTCCATCTTGTCCTTCTCAATAGGACAACACATTCATACTTGTGTTATGAACTTATTAAGAATAAGTATTCAACCATGATTTGGTAAATTCATCAAGTCTTTCTCACAAAGACCACTCAAAACCTGGGCTATGAATTTATTAAGAGTAATAGTACTCAACCTGGACATGTACATCATTCGTCATAGGGATAGGCAGTGAGAAATGTACACTATGAGTCTTTCCATGGTTTTGTTTGACCACATTGAACTTAGATAACTAAGTTGGGTATCCACCATGAATTCCTCAACCAATGGGCTTTAAACCCATCCCCCTCGATGAATCAAGGACCAATTTCCGACTTAACCCTTTGGTAATCGGATCTGCTAGGTTTCTTTCCGACTTCACATACTCTAAAGAGAGTACTCCATTCCTTATTAAATGTCTAACAGATTCATGCCTTATGCGAATGTGTCTCTTTTACCATTGTAAACTTGACTCTTGGCAACACAAATCGCAGCTTGTGAATCACACAACAAGGAAACAGGAGGAGTCGGAGTTCCCCACAACGGAATATCGGCTAACAAACTCCTTAGCCACTCAGCTTCTTGCCCAGCTAAGTCAAGAGCTATAAACTCTGACTCCATAGTAGAGCGAGCAATACAAGTCTGTTTTGAAGACTTCCAAGAAATTGCTGCTCCTCCCAAAGTAAATACATACCCACTCGTAGAGCTTACTTCATCACTATCGGAGACCCAGTTGGCGTCACAATATCCTTCTAGTGTAGCAGGAAAGCCAACAAACTCAAGTCTCCAGTCCATAGTACCCTTAAGGTACTTAAGTAAGCGTCTAAGAGCAACCCAGTGCTCACCACTAGGGTTATGAGTATATCTACTGAGTCTGCTAACAACATAGGCAATATCTGGCCGAGTATAGTTCATTAAGAACATCAGACTGCCAATTATTTTGGCATATTCCGTTTGAGAAACGCTACTTCCTTCATTCTTAAAGAGATGTATGCTAGAGTCATAAGGAGTTTGAACAGGGACGACATCAAAACTGTCAAATTTCTTTAACACTTTCTTAATATAGTGTGTCTGGCTTAAAGAAAATCCCTTTTCAGATTTGATTACTTTGACTCCTAAGATTACATCGACTTCTCCCAAGTCAGTCATCTCAAACTTAGTGGACAAGAAACTTTTTGTTTTGTTAATGGACTCAATGTTAGTACTGAAAATCAGCATGTCGTCAACATACAAGCTTATGATGACACAATCAGTACCAAACATCCTTGAATACACGCATGCATCCGAACCATTCACAACAAAACCAAAACTAAGAATAGTTTTGTGAAATTTCTCATACCACTGTTTAGGAGCTTGCTTCAGGCCATAAAGTGACTTTTTAAGTCTACATACTTTGCCTTCTATACCAGGCGCCTCGAAGCCAAGAGGTTGCTCCATATAGATCTCCTCATCTAGATCCCCATTCAAAAATGCAGTCTTTACATCCATTTGATGTACTTGCAACTTGTGAATGGAGGCTAGTGCAAACAATGCACGGATCGCTGAGATTTTTGTGACAGGAGAGTAAGTATCAAAGAAGTCTTGACCAAATCTTTGAGTGAACCCTTTGACTACTAGCCTTGCCTTATACCTTTGGATAGAACCATCTGGTCTAAGTTTCTTTCGAAAGACCCATTTACTGTTAATGGTTTTAAATCCTCTAGGCAAGTCAACTAATTCCCAAGTATGATTAGACATTATTGATTCTAGTTCATCTTTTATAGCGCTTTTCCAGAAACTAGCATCAATAGATCGTATAGCTTCTTCGTAAGTTTTAGGATCCTCATCTAACAAATATGCTTGAGCTATAGGATCAGAAAGAGTGTCTAAATCATTTATCTTAGAAATAAAGGAAGTTATGAAGTCTGGTCCAAAAGAGGTTTCAACTCTTTGTCTCTTACTTCTTCTAGGCTCAAATTCAATCTCTTGAGAAGACCTAGCAGGCACACTAGAAGAAGTGGATGGCAAGTTTTCTATTCGTGTTTCAACATTTAATCTAGGTTTCTTGAGAGGAAAGATTTCTTCAAAGAAAACAGCATCCCTAGATTCACAAATAGAGAAGTCTTGTAAAGTCATGAATCTATATGCGACACTGTTAGAAGCATAGCCTATAAACACTGCATCAACGGTCTTAGGTCCAATGGTGGACTTCTTAAAGTCTGGCAACCCCACTTTGGCCAGAAACCCCCACACTTTCAGGTATTGTAAATTTGGGGCATACCCTTTCCATAATTCGTATGGGGTAGAATCAATTTTCTTATGAGGTACTCGGTTCAGAATATGATTAGCCGATAGAATGGCTTCCCCCCACATGTTGTCAGACAACCCAGAACTTATCAACAATGAGTTCATCATCTCTTTTAAAGTTCTGTTTTTCCTCTCGGCTATACCGTTCTGTTGAGGAAAATAGGGGGCTGAAGTTTCATGTATTATGCCATTCGTCTCACAAACCTCTTTTAGAAAATTAGATCCATATTCACCACCTCTATCAGACCTAACACGTTTTATTCTCCTATCTAACTGATTTTCATCTTCTGCCTTATAAATAAGAAAGAAATTTTCAGCTTCATCTTTAGTTCTTAGGAGATAAACTTTTATATACCTAGAGAAGTCATCTACAAAAGTTATGTAGTAGTGTTTTCCTCCTTTACTTTCAGTGTTTCTAAAGTCTGCTAGATCAGTATGAATAAGTTCTAACAGTTCAGTCTTTCTTTTAGAAACATTTTTAAAGGTAGGTTTTGCATGCTTTGCTTCTACACAAACTTCACATTTATTATAGTTTGTTATGTCTAGTTTAGGCAAAATATTCATATTCATCATTTTCTTTAGGGATTGAATATTTACGTGTCCTAATCTAGCATGCCACATATCAACAGACTCAACAATATAAGCAGAAGTGGTAGCTTTATTAATTTCATTAAGTTGAGTTTCTATGACAAATAAACCTTCGCTTAAAAAACCTTTCCCGATATAATCACCGTTACGGGAAAGTACAAGTTTATCTGCCTCAAAAACTAACTTAATGCCTGCCTTATTTAAGAGGCCACCACTGATCAAATTTCTACGTAGGTCAGGCACATATAGGACATTGTTAAGGGCCAAAGTTTTACCGAAAGTCAGCTTGAGTAAAACCTTGCCTTTGCCCATCACTTGAGAGCTGCTGGAGTTCCCCATGTACACACGTTCACCATTTTTCACGTCCTCAAACTCGGTGAGGAACTCCTTTTTTGCGTAGAAGTGTCGAGAAGCTCCGGTGTCTACGACCCACTCGGTGTTCTTCTCTACGAGGTTGACCTCCAAAACCACCGCGGCTATGACATCATCATCCATGTCCTCCGTCACATGCATGTGTGGTCTAGTCTCATTCTGGCGGTCCAAGCGGTGCTGACATTGGTACGCCTTGTGACCAGCTTGCCCACACACGTAGCACTTCATGGTTTTCACGTCGGGCTTAGCCTTGATGGGCTTCTTGAAGTTGGTAGTCTTTTGTGGTTTGGGCTTTTTGCTCGGAGGGCCTTTCTTAAAGGGCTTTTTGGACCCTGAAGCACCACCAGACTCAACTATGTTAGATTTAAAAGATAAGTGACTAAAGTTGTTCGTAACCTTATCTTTCAAACGGTTGGCCTCCTCGATTTTCATGTGATCGATCAGCTCCTGAAGTGGTATGTCCCTTTTCTTGTGAATTGAGGGAGTTGCGATAATCGGACCATGATTTTGGCAACTTCTCGATAAGGACATTTGCTTGCAAAACTTCACACATTTGCATGCCTTCCGCTATGATGTCCGAGACAAGATTCTCATAGTCATGCACTTGGTCCATGATGGGCTTGTTGTCGGTCATTTGGAACTTCAACCATTCGCCCACGACATATTTTTTGATCCCCGCATCATCGGTGCCATATTTGGTGTCCAAGGAATCCCATATCGCCTTTGCACTCCTCTCCTTTAGATACATGTCAAATAATTTGTTGGACATGTGACTTAGGAGATGGCCACGAACCGTCTTGTTGTCCTTCTCATATTTGGCAAAGGTGGCAGCAGCAAGGGCATCGGCGGCAGTATCATTTTGGCCTTGGTTATCGGCAGGAACATCAACGGTAGGTGGTGCAACTGGTGGTTCGTTGAGCAGCACATAATCGAGGTCCAATTGCTCAAAGAAAATCAGTATGCGCTGGGACCACCTTCGATAGTTGCTGCCATCTAAAGCATCGAGCTTGGAAAGGTCGGGAATGAGCTTGCTTAGTAGTGCGGATGAAGAAGCCATTTTGCAGAATCGGAGAAAAGTTTTGTTTCTAAATTGTTGGTAAAATAGAACTGCAAAACCGGCTGTTAGCACTGACTGGAAAAATATAAAAAACAGAACGTAAATATGTGAACCGTGTGGTGGTATGGTGGCCACTGCCTTAGAAACATAACTGCCCCGAACAGTGTAGTCGCTTCACGGGCAGGTTGTCCCCCGAGGTGCACACGGACGCTCCTGGAACCGTACACTCGACTCCCGGAGTGAACAATAATGGAACTGCTCGAACAAAACAATGGAGGAAACAAAGAGAATCGAAATGTGTTGGGATGTGTGGGGCTCGATTCGTTCAACCGATTTTGCTCACCAAGTGGTGGAGAGGTGGATATTTGGGTGGAAGGGTTGTGGAAGCTAGAAAGAATAAAGACACAACAATTTATAGTGGTTCGGCCTTCTAACAAGCACCTACATCCACTACCTTAGCTCCCCACTAAGGATTTCACAATCAATCCACTAATTGATTCGTCCCCTTTTCTAGGATTAGGAGGAAACCATTACAACCGATCAAGCTTCTACCCAAGCCTTGATCAAAACCGTCTTTTACAAAGAGATAAAGAAAGCAAACTTAAACCCTCTAATAGGTATTTGTTTGCACAATGAAGCACTCACCCAAAACCTAAAACACTTGAGCAAATTTGACAATTTTGGCTCACTAGTGTTTGTCTATACAAGAAATGACAAATTAAGCACTAAGACAATTTCTTGATCATTTGTTGATTGACAATTGAAGCATTAGTCTTCTCTTGATGCTTGGAAGGCCCTTTTATACTCCCAATTGAGTTTATAGCCGTTTAGGACCGTTGGGGTTGAAATAGAGTCGTTGGAGCCTTTAATTCCCTCCATAAATGCAGTTCTGTAGCTCCCCGTTTCGAAACGCTCGAAGCCGTTTCGAAACGCTCTTAATATAGAAAGAGCCGTTGCGGTCTGTCAGGGCACCCATTTCGGAACACCCCCTTGCCGTTTCGGAACGCGTATCGGAACGCTATAAGCCCGTATCGAAACGACCTGCATTCAAAAGTTAGTTGGGAAAGAGCCGTTGGGGTTTATGACCGTTGTGGTCAGTGCCACGTGGGCGTATCGGAATGGCCTACCCCGTTTCGAAACGCTAAGGCCCGTTTCGATACGAGTATCGAAACGTTTTAGCCACTGGAGGCACCTGTTTCGAAACGCCCTAAGGTGTTTCGAAACACTTGGTCAGTTTTGTGAAAATTGGCCATTGAAAACATGAAAAACCTTTTTTAAAGACATCCCTAAACATGTTTGGACTTTGGAAATGTTTTAAATACTTTTTAAATCAGTCCAAATTATTTTTCAATTATTATATCAAAACATTAGTTCTACAATCTCCCCCTTTTTGATATAATAAAACCACTTGAAAAATTGTTTGGGATTCTCCCCCTTTAACTTTAAAAATGTGAATAAGAGATTAAAAGTTTTAATTCAAATAAAGCTCCCCCTTATTCTTTGAAAAATCAATTTTTCAAACCATTTCTCCCCCTTTTTGTTATATCAAAAGGAATTTAAAACATGAAGTTCAAAAATAACAATAGAGGTAAAAATTTTGATAAAAATGAAAATTTGGTTTTAAAATGGCTCCCCCTTACTCAAAGCATCATTGAAATGTTAGTCCAACATATATGATCATCTAGTTGAATTAAATAGAAAATAAGACAAATAAATTCAAAAACAACTAGAAATTTTACCAACACTTGAACCCAAGGGAGGATGTGAAGCCTTCCTTCTTCAAGTGTTCTTCCTTGTGTGTATGGAGCTCCCCCTCAATGTTTGACTTGTTGAACATCTCCATCACACCTACAATAGACAATCAAGTAACTTTTGGTATCCAAATTGCTTTAGATCCATAAACGTTAGTTGCACAAAATTTAGTCCCCTTAGGAATCCATTTTTCAATTTCATCCTTTTTAATTGAAGTATTAAGTCTTTTTGGGACCCAAACACTTCTAAAACATTTACCATTTATAAATCTAAGGGCACTAGATTGTCTAACATAAAAATTTGATTTTCCAAAATTGTTTTTCTTTTCAAGCTCTTTGGAAATCAAATCTTTTTCTACTTGAACATTTTGAAGCAATTTTTGTAAATCAAGACATTTTAACTCAAACTCTTCAAGTTTTGCTTCAAGTTCAAGTTTGGTTTTAGAAAGCAAATCATTTTGAATTTTTAACTTTGAAATCAATTTATTGTTTTTCAAAATGTGGCTTTTAAAATCTAAAACCAAATCATCATAGGCATCTTGTAATTCATCAAAGGAATAAGAACATGAAGTAGATGAATTAGAAGTTACCCTTGAATCTTCTTCGATGGCCATAAGGCAAAGGTTGGCTTGTTCATCGTTGGTGGAGTCTTCATCACTCCAAGTAGCCAAATGTGCCTTCTTCTTATGGCTTGAAGTGCTAGCCCTCTCCTTTCTTTTAGGTTCTCGTTCAAGCTCTCTCAAGGCTTTCTCCATGAACGGGGCACACTTCTTGAAGAGATGAACTATCTCTTCATCTTCATCCTCCTCTTCACTTCAGTAGACATGATGGCAAGTGGAGGACTTGAGAGCCATGGCACTAGCATTAATGCCAAGCCCTTTGATTTTCTTCTCTCCCATAGCTCTAATTTCTTCCCTCTTCTTCTCATCCTCTTTGTTCTTCTTCATAATTTGATGAGTAAGAAGTGACCCCATTAGTTCATCAAGCTTCAAAGTCTTCAAATTTTTGGCTTCGATGATGGCGGTCCTCTTTGAGTCCCAAGACTCGGGAAGTGAGTAGATGAGCTTTCGAACAAGCTTCTCCTCCGGGATGGCTTCTCCATAACCTTTAAGACCATTTGTGATGGTGGAGAACCGATCAAACATCTTTTCGATGTTCTCTTCCGGATCCATTTTGAAGTTCTCATACTCCAAGGTTAGGAGCCCAATCTTGGTCTCCTTGACTTCGTTTGTCCCCTCGTATGTGACTTCAAGCTTGTCCCATACCTCCTTGGCACTCTCACAAGAAGACATCTTCTCATAGATGGATGGACCAAATGCACAAAACAAGATGTGCAAGGCTTTGCAATTAAGCTCCATCTTCTTGCGATCGTCGGCACTCCACTCCGCTTTACTTCTTTTAGGCACGAACGGACCATCTTCAACTACATCTCATAGCTTGTAATCTCTTGATTTGATGAAGAACTTCATCTTTGTCTTCCAATGGGCATAGTGGGTTCCGTCGAAGAAGGGCGGTTTGTCTATGGATTGCGCCATTTGAGCCGGTTGATGAAATAGTGATCGAGCTTGCCGGATCTTCTCAATAGGATGTTAATCCCCTTTGATTGAGCCAAGCTCTGATACCAATTGTTGGGATGTGTGGGGCTCAATTCGTTCAACTGATTTTGCTCACCAAGTGGTGGAGAGGTGGATATTTGGGTGGAAGGGTTGTGGAAGCTAGAAAGAATAAAGACACAACGATTTATAGTGGTTCGGCCTTCTAACAAGCACCTACATCCACTACCTTAGCTCCCCACTAAGGATTTCACAATCAATCCACTAATTGATTCGTCCCCTTTTCTAGGATTAGGAGGAAACCCTTACAACCGATCAAGCTTCTACCCAAGCCTTGATCAAAACCCTCTTTTACAAAGAGATAAAGAAAGCAAACTTAAACCCTCTAATAGGTATTTGTTTGCACAAAGAAGCACTCACCCAAAACCTAAAACACTTGAGCAAATTTGACAATTTTGGCTCACTAGTGTTTGTCTATACAAGAAATGACAAATTAAGCACTAAGACAATTTCTTGATCATTTGTTGATTGACAATTGAAGCATTAGTCTTCTCTTGATGCTTGGAAGGCCCTTTTATACTCCCAATTGAGTTTATAGCCGTTTAGGACAGTTGGGGTTGAAATAGAGTCGTTGGAGCCTTTAATTCCCTCCATAAATGCAGTTCTGCAGCTCCCCGTTTCGAAACGCTCGAAGCCGTTTCGAAACGCTCTTAATATAGAAAGAGCCGTTGCAGTCTGCCAGGGCACCCGTTTCGGAACACCCCCTTGCCGTTTCGGAACGCGTATCGGAACGCTATAAGCCCGTATCGAAACGACCTGCATTCAAAAGTTAGTTGGGAAAGAGCCGTTGGGGTTTATGACCGTTGTGGTCAGTGCCACGTGGGCGTATCGGAACGACCTACCCCGTTTCGAAACGCTAAGGCCCGTTTCGATACGAGTATCGAAACGTTTTAGCCACTGGAGGCACCTGTTTCGAAACACCCTAAGGTGTTCCGAAACACTTGGTCAGTTTTGTGAAAATTGGCCTTTGAAAACATGAAAAACCTTTTTTAAAGACATCCCTAAACATGTTTGGACTTTGGAAATGTTTTAAATACTTTTTAAATTAGTCCAAATTATTTTTCAATTATTATATCAAAACATTAGTTCTACAATCTCCCCCTTTTTGATATAATAAAACCACTTGAAAAATTGTTTGGGATTCTCCCCCTTTAACTTTAAAAATGTGAATAAGAGATTAAAAGTTTTAATTCAAATAAAGCTCCCCCTTATTCTTTGAAAAATCAATTTTTCAAACCATTTCTCCCCATTTTTGTTATATCAAAAGGAATTTAAAACATGAAGTTCAAAAATAACAATAGAGGTAAAAATTTTGATAAAAATGAAAATTTGGTTTTAAAATGGCTCCCCCTTACTCAAAGCATCATTGAAATGTTAGTCCAACATATATGATCATCTAGTTGAATTAAATAGAAAATAAGACAAATAAATTCAAAAACAACTAGAAATTTTACCAACACTTGAACCCAAGGGAGGATGTGAAGCCTTCCTTTTCAAGTGTTCTTCCTTGTGTGTATGGAGCTCCCCCTCAATGTTTGACTTGTTGAACATCTCCATCACACCTACAATAGACAATCAAGTAACTTTTGGTATCCAAATTGCTTTGGATCCATAAACGTTAGTTGCACAAAATTTAGTCCCCTTAGGAATCCATTTTTCAATTTCATCCTTTTTAATTGAAGTATTAAGTCCTTTTGGGACCCAAACACTTCTAAAACATTTACTATTTATAAATCTAGGGGCACTAGATTGTCTAACATAAAAATTTGATTTTCCAAAATTGTTTTTCTTTTCAAGCTCTTTGGAAATCAAATCTTTTTCTACTTGAACATTTTGAAGCAATTTTTGTAAATCAAGACATTTTAACTCAAACTCTTCAAGTTTTGCTTCAAGTTCAAGTTTGGTTTTAGAAAGCAAATCATTTTGAATTTTTAACTTTGAAATCAATTTATTGTTTTTCAAAATGTGGCTTTTAAAATCTAAAACCAAATCATCATAGGCATCTTGTAATTCATCAAAGGAATAAGAACATGAAGTAGATGAATTAGAAGTTACCCTTGAATCTTCTTCGATGGCCATAAGGCAAAGGTTGGCTTGTTCATCGTCGGTGGAGTCTTCATCACTCCAAGTAGCCAAATGTGCCTTCTTCTTATGGCTTGAAGCGCTAGCCTTCTCCTTTCTTTTAGGTTCTCGTTCAAGCTCTCTCAAGGCTTTCTTCATGAACGAGGCACACTTCTTGAAGAGATGAACTATCTCTTCATCTTCATCCTCCTCTTCACTTGAGTAGACATGATGGCAAGTGGAGGACTTGAGAGCCATGGCACTAGCATTAATGCCAAGCCCTTTGATTTTCTTCTCTCCCATAGCTCTAATTTCTTCTCTCTTCTTCTCATCCTCTTTGTTCTTCTTCATAATTTGATGAGTAAGAAGTGACCCCATTAGTTCATCAAGCTTCAAAGTCTTCAAATTTTTGGCTTCGATGATGGCGGTCCTCTTTGAGTCCCAAGACTCGGGAAGTGAGTAGATGAGCTTTCGAACAAGCTTCTCCTCCGGGATGGCTTCTCCATAACCTTTAAGACCATTTGTGATGGTGGAGAATCGATCAAACATCTTTTCGATGTTCTCTTCCGGATCCATTTTGAAGTTCTCATACTCCAAGGTTAGGAGCCCAATCTTGGTCTCCTTGACTTCGTTTGTCCCCTCGTATGTGACCTCAAGCTTGTCCCATACCTCCTTGGCACTCTCACAAGAAGACATATTCTCATAGATGGATGCACCAAATGCACAAAACAAGATGTGCAAGGCTTTGCAATTAAGCTCCATCTTCTTGCGATCGTCGGCACTCCACTCCGCTTTACTTCTTTTAGGCACGAACGGACCATCTTCAACTACATCCCATAGCTTGTAATCTCTTGATTTGATGAAGAACTTCATCTTTGTCTTCCAATGGGCATGGTGGGTTCCGTCGAAGAAGGGCGGTTTATCTATAGATTGCGCCATTTGAGCCGCTTGATGAAATAGTGATCGAGCTTGCCGGATCTTCTCAATAGGATGTTAATCCCCTTTGATTGAGCCAAGCTCTGATACCAATTGTTGGGATGTGTGGGACTCGATTCGTTCAACCGATTTTGCTCACCAAGTGGTGGAGAGGTGGATATTTGGGTGGAAGGGTTGTGGAAGCTAGAAAGAATAAAGACACAACGATTTATAGTGGTTCGGCCTTCTAACAAGCACCTACATCCACTACCTTAGCTCCCACTAAGGATTTCACAATCAATCCACTAATTGATTCGTCCCCTTTTCTAGGATTAGGAGGAAACCCTTACAACCGATCAAGCTTCTACCCAAGCCTTGATCAAAACCCTCTTTTACAAAGAGATAAAGAAAGCAAACTTAAACCCTCTAATAGGTATTTGTTTGCACAATGAAGCACTCACCCAAAACCTAAAACACTTGAGCAAATTTGACAATTTTGGCTCACTAGTGTTTGTCTATACAAGAAATGACAAATTAAGCACTAAGACAATTTCTTGATCATTTGTTGATTGACAATTGAAGCATTAGTCTTCTCTTGATGCTTGGAAGGCCCTTTTATACTCCCAATTGAGTTTATAGCCGTTTAGGACCGTTGGGGTTGAAATAGAGTCGTTGGAGCCTTTAATTCCCTCCATAAATGCAGTTATGCAGCTCCCCGTTTCGAAACGCTCGAAGCCGTTTCGAAACGCTCTTAATATAGAAAGAGACATTGCAGTCTGTCAGGGCACCCGTTTCGGAACACCCCCTTGCCGTTTCGGAACGCGTATCGGAACGCTATAAGCCCGTATCGAAACGACCTGCATTCAAAAGTTAGTTGGGAAAGAGCCGTTGGGGTTTATGACCGTTGTGGTCAGTGCCACGTGGGCGTATCGGAACGGCCTACCCCGTTTCGAAACGCTAAGGCCCGTTTCGATACGAGTATCGAAACGTTTTAGCCACTGGAGGCACCTGTTTCGAAACGCCCTAAGGTGTTTCGAAACACTTGGTCAGTTTTGTGAAAATTGGCCTTTGAAAACATGAAAAACCTTTTTTAAAGACATCCCTAAACATGTTTGGACTTTAGAAATGTTTTAAATACTTTTTAAATCAGTCCAAATTATTTTTCAATTATTATATCAAAACATTAGTTCTACAAAATGCTTGTAATGTGTTTGATATATAGAATGGTGCATGCAACACCTCTATTTATAGGCTGGATATCATGTCTATAATTGACATTTCACTGCTCAAATAATTACAGAATTAAATCTGTATAACAGCAGTATTAAACATGCTGTAACAACTTCACATAATCACCATTTTAATTCTGTAATAATCATGCAATAACAGTGCTGTTACACCTTGAATTTGACTGAAAAACAGTCTAAATTCATCCACTAAACAGACTTTACATATTCGAATAAATTTGAATAAACTGCACTGGAATCAAATCGTTCGAATCAAATAAATATTCTGAACGTTTCAGTTCAGATATGAATTAAAAAATAAATTCGGATTGATTCAAACAGTTTTCTCAAAAATCTTTTGTTCATCATAAAATTCCATACGAATTTTCGTATTACCCGAGCCCGAGCCGGCCGGGCGGCGGCGGCGGTGCGCGAGGACTTCCCTTGTTCTTTCCCACTCAACAAGGGAAGGAGGAGGCATGGGTATAAATACCCTTCCCTAGCTATTTTCCCAACCAATGTGGGATATAGCTTTGGTAACTCTTGAAGCATTACCAACATCTCAATATCCTTTAATTATGGAGGTTCATCCACAACATCAATGAGGACTGAATTGCTCAGAAGTGCATCCATCTTAGCGATGCTAACGTCCATAGCAGTTGACACTTTATCCGTGAGCGCAAGGAAAGTTTGAAATGTATCCTCCAAGGATTTTGATTGTTCTTGCGGATAACTATATTGCCGGGGCATGTCGATTTCTACAGCAAAACTGTTATGGTATTTTTTAGATTCTTGATTATACCATGAAAAATCATGCTTCTGCGGCGGCAATTTCGGCAACGACATCAATTGTCCCTGTTGCTGTTACGGTGGCATCTGTTGTCCTTATTGCTGCTGTAGCGGCATCTGCTATCCCTGTTGATGATGTGGCGGCATCTGCTATTCATATTCAGGCATCCACTCCCAAGTGGTTTTTCTCGACATGTCTGCTGCAAAAAGATGAGGGCAACTTTCGAACGCATGATTGCCTTCACAAAATTCGCAAGAACTTTCCCAAATATTGTTTCCCTTAACTCGTGGGGCACCTGAATAAGCACTTTCCCACATAGTTTTTTTTCGATTAAAAATAAAAATAATAAAAATTAGAAATTAAATAAAAGTGTAGAAATTAAAAACGAATTTCGATGTTACCAATCCCCCGCAACGACGCCAAAAACTTGTAGAGCGTTTAGGGTGTACTCTATTGGTGAGCGCAAGTGCACACTCTTGTCAAGTTATAGTATATAAGATATCGTCTCCACAAGGATTGGACAACTTGGTTCGATTTGTTGTTCCTGCACAAGGAAAAGTAAATTGCACAAGTAAGATGATTGTTTGAGATTGAAAAGTAAAATAAAACACAAATAATAGAGGGATTGGACAACTTGGTTCGATTTTTTTATATATTCGAATACATCTATATAAATTACACTAACTTAATTTCATTCATTTCACATATAAACTATACATATTTCATGTCATATTTCGATTAAGGCTTGGTGGACACTTATAATTCATTTATTTATTTATCTATTTTATAATTTACAAAGGATCTAAATTAATTTCTTTATTCATCCGATTATCTCATACATATACCATATTTAATTTCCATTTCCATTAATTTTAATTCATTCGAATGCTACTCTATCCATTCCAATTCGGTTTTAACATAGCATTTAAGATTATTTCTAATGATAAGGATAATCGATTCATACATCATATATATATATATATTCATATTCGATAACATCCATAGTATTTTCGTTTCCCTTATACAAAACATCTTCCCCCGGGGAAACTATAAACGGCTAAACCTATCGGTTGCCTATACAAAGTATAACAAAAAGAATCATGCCCTAAAACATGTACTAAGGGCGATCTATACCCCAAAATCTATACCCCTTAATTACATATAAAAAAATGAGGGAAACTTCTTATAAAGTTCATACATTATTAAAATAGTAATTCATGAACATAACCATCAATGCAAACTGCACTAGCATGCTGACCGTTAATCCACCCATCATGAGCATAACAAAGATAAAGAAGGGCATACTTAATCTTCGTGTCAAAAGATATCTGAAGGTAAGTCAACAAACTATAACCTGAAATTTTTGGGAAGGAAGGAAAGGTTCGAGTGATAAGTACTTCTAGTACTTAGTGAGGAAACCTTAATCTAATTTCTTTTCATTTATACACCAAGTGATCACACAATAGATTCCACTTTATATTATTACATATTTCTATTCCATTCGAATAGTTTAAACAATCAACACAATTTCACAATCAATTATTAAATAATGCTGACATTCGAATTGATCACTACAATATACCAAGCATTTGACAATCGAACACAACAAATTAAGATACCATTTGTATCATAATCGAATTATTCAAGGACTATCAATGATTGTATTTTATTTCTATCGCATACAATTAACATAGATTAAAAATCAATTCATTCATTTCTTTAATCACCATACATCATTCGAACATCATACTTCAATTTCACATACTCATTTAATAACAATTTCAGATAAACAAGCAGCAGCAGCAAACTGTAGCACAGAATCAATTAATTTCATAATTTATAATTGATATGCTACCATCCAATTCAAAGAAATTCACTAAATCAAGAATTTCAATCTCAGAATTTTAATGAATTTCTTCCATATTAATTCAATTCGCAATGCCTTGGATAGTATAGTAAGCTAGATATTCGAGTCACATATAACTGAAGTGTGAATCAAATTCATCATATAATAGGTACCACGTACCAATTTCATATCATCGTATCACATATCATAATGTCCACTGACATTAAGCAAGAAGGTACACTTACGTACCACAATATCGAGTACACTAACGTACCGATTTTCTTATCGAGCTCAAGACTCTAGGCTAGCCGTACTACCTGGACAGACTATACACACCAAGGGCTTTGCTAATTAATCTTTAATTTCAATCGTATAATTATTCGATCTGTTGAGTGGATCGTAAGATCGATATGAACCAAGAGGGGGTGAATTGGAAATTTAAAGATCTTGTGGTGGAAATTGCAAATTAAAAATAATGACAAGGGGTTTTAGAGTGGTTCAAGTTCCAAATGAACTCTACATCCACTACCTTAGCTTCACTAAGGATTTGCAACAATTCCACTAATTGCACTTCCCCTTTTCTAGGCTAAGGAGGCAACCCTTACAATTTCGGTTGAATTTTCTACCCAAAATTCAACCCAATCCTCACAACAAGGTAACAAAGAAATTTGTTGGCTAATAGAGTATCTCTCAATACAAATGATAGCCCAATTACAAGCACTCAACCCAATTGAACAAGATAAGAATGAAAATTACAATTGGGGTTTCTAGACAATAAGGAATTTTTGCACAATTGCTTGGATTTGATGAATAGATGTTTTCTTGATGATCAATAGATGTTGTTGATGCTTTTAGATGTCTCTTTTATACCTCTTCATTGATTTCTAGCCGTTTGGGTGGTTGGGAACATAAATGGAGCCGTTGGAACCCTCTCTTACCACCATAAATGCACTTCTGCAGCTATGCGTATCGGTACGCGGGGAGGTGTATCGATACCTGTCTCAGAAAAGAAAGAGTCGTTGTGTGCAATAAATAAGGGGTATCGAAACGCACGTAAGCATTTCGGTACGGGGTATCGAAACGGTAAAGGCCGTATCGATACCTTTTTCTCAACTAAACTCACTGTCGATTTCCGTATCGGTACGAGGGTTTTGCGTATCGATACGGGTCAACGAACATTTAAAATTTGGTTACCAACCAACTGACACCAACGGTCAAATTATTTAAACCGACTTATATTTAAAAATTTATTAAGGCCGTATCGATACGAGGGTTTGCCGTATCGGTACGCCATTCAAACTCTTTAGATTTTAACACAGGGGCGTATCGATACGAGGGTTTACCGTATCGATACGTGTTCCGACAGTAACTTTCTTTGTGAAAAAGGTATCGATACGCTTGGGAGTGTATCGATACACCTGAACGTTTTTCAATAGTTTGGCCTTGGAACACTTAGAAAATATTTTGAGTTTGAGTTTTTCAAATCAGTTTTAAAGAGTTGGTGATTTAAAACTTATTAAGGGACTTATAAAAATAATTTTAAGTTTTTCAAACTGATCCTTAAAGATCTAATTATATCAAAATCAAACATAGGTTTTACACGATCAATTTCAGAATTTCTTTATTAATCATTTCGATTAATTTCTTGTAATTTCCATTCAAATGTCTCATTCTATCACATTTAATCATATCATAGATTGCAATTCAATTTGCATACCTTCAATTCAGCATATACACAATTCAATTTCATATCACATAGCTCAATTTCACATTTCATAATTCAATTTCCAACTAAATTCACCAAACACATATATCATATAAGATCATCAATTGATCAAATATCATATCGAGCAATGCTATCAATTCTCCAAACAATCACATTAAATATCAATAATTCTAATATCCAACATCTCAATTTCATTCAGAATCAAGCCAATACACCTCAAATCAGTTTCAAATTCAGCAAGGCAAAAGTCAATTTTCAATTCAAACACATAGATCACAAAAATCACATAGCACATGCATTCAATCCAAATTCCTTTATTCCTTCTTCCCTTATCAGTTACCAATATTTAATTAGTCCAATTGCATGCTCAATATATACTAAAATCAAATTAAGGGTAGTTGAGACTCTAATCTCAACTCTAAGTTCGTTTCACTCACAATTCGCCAAGCTAACTCTAAATTCGGAGGCCTTTTGCGCGATCCTTGGTCTTTCCAGCTACGGTTTCTTCTTCAATTCTTTCTCCTCTAGGATCTAATGCAATTAATCCAAATAATAGCAGAAATTTCATAACTTTATTCATCTAATTTAAATCTGAATTTTCTCTTGATTCCAATTTCAGTCCTTATACTAATTTAGTTTCGAATATGACCAATCTAATTTCACTAATTCATTCTAATTAGTGCTCAAGTTTTCAAATTGCTTACTTTTTCATGTGAATTGCATTTCTAACAGTCTATCTATCAATTTACCACCTTCCTTTTCATCCAATTTTACAAATTAAATTTTTCAATAGTTCTTCAATTTCTCTTATTTTATTTTCAAAACTGTTTTGACCACTTAACTTAACTTGTTTCCCATTTTCAGCATATAACTCCAAATAAGTCCTGGTTTGTTTCTAAGTTCAATTAACATCTTCAAGTTCATCCTATTAAATTTTCAGATCTAAATTCGAAGTCATTGATTTTTCCCAATTTTTCAAAGTTTATTGTTCAGCTAAGAACACTGCTGGGCAGATTTACACGCTGTTCGAATTTCATTCCCAGATTTTGCTACACATCACTAAATTCATTTTTATAATTTTTCTATCAAAGTAGACATACCAAAGTTTGTTATATCAAAATTTCATCATGAAATTCTTTCTATTTATTTTTCTACAAATTTCTGAAGTTGCATGTTTCTACTAATAAGAAATCTGTCCAACTTTGATCTAACATGTTCAAAAGCCTTTTAACATTTTAATTTCTTAATGTTTCTCATATCTTCTGTAGAACTAATGTTTTGATATAATATTTGAAAAATGATTTGGACTAATCTAAAAAGTATTTAAAACATTTACAAAGTCCAAACAACTTGAAATTATGTTTAGGGAAGATTTTAAAAAGGGTTTTTCATGTTTTTCAAGCCTATCTTAACAAAACTGTCCAGGTGTTTCGAAACACCTTAGGGCGTTTCGAAACAGGTGCCTCCAGTAGCCAAAACGTTTCGAAACTGGTTTCGAAACGGGCTCTCTATGGACAGGATTTTTGCCCAGCGTTTCGAAACGGGCTAGGCCGTTTCGATACGCCCACGTGGCACTGACCACAACGGTCATAAACCCCAACGGCTCTTTCCCAACTAACTTTTAAATGCAGGTCGTTTCGATACGGGCTAAGGGCGTTTCGATACGCGTTCCGAAACGGCAAGGGGGTGTTCCGAAACGGGTACCCTGACAGACTGCAACGGCTCTTTCTACATTAAGAGTGTTTCGAAACAGCTTCGAGCGTTTCGAAACGGGGAGCTGCAGAACTGCATTTATGGAGGGAATTAAAGGCTCCAACGACTCTATTTCAACCCCAACGGTCCTAAACGGCTATAAACTCAATTGGGAGTATAAAAGGGACCTCCAAGCATCAAGAGAAGACTAATGCTTCAATTGTCAATCAACAAATGATCAAGAATTGTCTTTGTACTTAAATTGTCATTTCTTTGTATAGACAAACGCTAGTGAGCCAAAATTGTCAAATTTGCTCAAGTGTTTTAGGTTTTGGGTGAGTGCTTCATTGTGCAAACAAACACCTATTAGAGGGTTTAAGTTTGCTTTATTTATCTCTTTGTAAAAGAGGGTTTTGATCAAGGCTTGGGTAGAAGCTTGATCGGTTGTAAGGGTTTCCTCCTAATCCTAGAAAAGGGGACGAATCAATTAGTGGATTGATTGTGAAATCCTTAGTGAGGAGCTAAGGTAGTGGATGTAGGTGCTTGTTAGAAGGCCGAACCACTATAAATCATTGTGTCTTTTTACATTCTAGCTTCCACAACCCTTCCATCCAAAAATCCACCTCTCCACCACTTGGTGAGCTAAGTTTGGTTGATCGAATCGAGCCCCACACATCCCAACAATTGGTATCAGAGATTGGCACAATCGAAGGGGATTAACATCCTATTGAGAAGATCCGGCAAGCTCGATCACTATTTCATCAACCGGCTCAAATGGCGCAATCTATAGACAAACCGCCCTTCTTCGATGGAACCCACTATGCCCATTGGAAGACAAAGATGAAGTTCTTCATCAAATCAAGAGATTACAAGCTATGGGATGTAGTTGAAGATGGTCCGTTCGTGCCTAAAAGAAGTAAAGCGGAGTGGAGTGCCGACGATCGCAAGAAGATGGAGCTTAATTGCAAAGCCTTGCACATTCTATTTTGTGCATTTGGTCTATCCATCTATGAGAAGATGTCTTCTTGTGAAATCTCCAAGGAGGTATGGGACAAGCTTGAAGTCACATACGAAGGAACAAATGAAGTCAAGGAGACCAAGATTGGGCTCCTAACCCTTGAGTATGAAAACTTCAAAATGGATCCGGAAGAGAACATCGAGAAGATGTTTGATAGGTTCTCCACCATCACCAATGGTCTTAAAGGTTATGGAGAAGCCATCCCGGAGGAGAAGCTTGTTCGAAAGCTCATCTACTCACTTCCCGAGTCTTGGGACTCAAAGAGGACCGCCATCATCGAAGCCAAAAATTTGAAGACCTTGAAGCTTGATGAACTAATGGGGTCACTTCTTACTCATCAAATCATGAA
Source organism: Hibiscus tridactylites (assembly GCA_958450335.1). NCBI lineage: Eukaryota > Viridiplantae > Streptophyta > Magnoliopsida > Malvales > Malvaceae > Hibiscus > Hibiscus tridactylites. The sequence goes on from OY288288.1 coordinate 38,878,065, forward strand.
GAAGAACAAGGAGGATGAGAAGAAAAGGGAAGAAATTAGAGCTATGGGAGAGAAGAAAATCAAAGGGCTTGGCATCAATGCAAGTGCCATGGCTCTCAAATCCTCCACTTGTCATCATGTCTACTCAAGTGAAGAGGAGGATGAAGATGAAGAGATAGTTCATCTCTTCAAGAAGTGTGCCCCTTTCATGAAGAAAGCCTTGAGAGAGCTTGAACGAGAACCTAAAAGAAAGGAGAGGGCAAGCACTTCAAGCCGTAAGAAGAAGGCACAATTGGCTACTTGGAGTGATGAAGACTCCACCGACGATGAACAAGTCAACCTTTGCCTTATGGTCATCGAAGAAGATTCAAGGGTAACTTCTAATTCATCTACTTCATGTTCTTATTCCTTTGATGAATTACAAGATGCCTATGATGATTTGGTTTTAGATTTTAAAAGCCACATTTTGAAAAACAATAAATTGATTTCAAAGTTAAAAATTCAAAATGATTTGCTTTCTAAAACAAAACTTGAACTTGAAGCAAAACTTGAAGAGTTTGAATTAAAATGTTTTGATTTACAAAAATTGCTTCAAAAAGTTCAAGAAGAAAAAGATTGATTTCCAAAGAGCTTGAAAAGAAAAACAATTTTGGAAAATCAAACTTTTATGTTAGACAATCTAGTGCCCCTAGATTTGTGAATGGAAAATGTTTTAGAAGTGTTTGGGTCCCAAAAGGACTAACCACTTCAACTAAAAAAGGATGAAATTGAAAAATGGATTCCTAAGGGGACTAAAATTTGTGCTACTAATGTTCATGGATCCAAAGAAATTTGGATACCAAAAGTTACTTGATTGTCTATTGTAGGTGTGATGGAGATGTTCAACAAGTCAAACATTGAAGGGAAGCTCCATGCACACAAGGAAGAACACTTTAAGAAGGAAGACTTCACATCCTACCTTTGGGTTCAAGTGTTGGTAAAAATCTAGTTGTTTTGCTTTTGTTTGTTTTAATTTTTATTCAACTAGATGATCATATATGTTGGACTAACATTTTTAATGATGCCTTGAGCAAGGGGGAGCCATTTTAAAACCAAATTCTCATTTTTGTCAAATTTTTACCTCTATTGTTATTTTTGAACTTAATGTTTTAAATCTTTTTGATATAACAAAAAGGGGGAGAAATGGTTTGAAAAATTGAATTTTCAAATGAATAAGGGGGAGCCTTATTTGAATTAAAATTTTTAATATCTTATTCACATTTTTAAAGTTAAAGGGGGAGAATCCCAAACAATTTTTCAAGTGGTTTTATTATATCAAAAAGGGGGAGATTGTAGAACTAATGTTTTGATATAATATTTGAAAAATGATTTGGACTAATCTAAAAAGTATTTAAAACATTTACAAAGTCCAAACAACTTGAAATTATGTTTAGGGAAGATTTTAAAAAGGGTTTTTTTATGTTTTTCAAGCCTATCTTAACAAAACTGTCCAGGTGTTTCGAAACTGGTTTCGAAACGGGCTCTCTATGGACAGGATTTTTGCCTAGCGTTTCGAAACCGGCTAGGCCGTTTCGATACGCCCACGTGGCACTGACCACAACGGTCATAAACCCCAACGGCTCTTTCCTAACTAACTTTTAAATGCAGGTCGTTTCGATACGGGCTAAGGGCGTTTCGATACGCGTTCCGAAACGGCAACGGGGTGTTCCGAAACCGGTACCTTGACAGACTGCAACGGCTCTTTCTACATTAAGAGTGTTTCGAAACGGCTTCGAGCGTTTCGAAACGGGGAGCTGCAGAACTGCATTTATGGAGGGAATTAAAGGCTCCAACGACTCTATTTCAACCCCAACGGTCCTAAACGGCTATAAACTCAATTGGGAGTATAAAAGGGACCTCCAAGCATCAAGAGAAGACTAATGCTTCAATTGTCAATCAACAAATGATCAAGAATTGTCTTTGTACTTAAATTGTCATTTCTTTGTATAGACAAACACTAGTGAGCCAAAATTGTCAAATTTGCTCAAGTGTTTTAGGTTTTGGGTGAGTGATTCATTGTGCAAACAAACACCTATTAGAGAGTTTAAGTTTGCTTTATTTATCTCTTTGTAAAAGAGGGTTTTGATCAAGGCTTGGGTAGAAGCTTGATCGATTGTAAGGGTTTCCTCCTAATCCTAGAAAAGGGGACGAATCAATTAGTGGATTGATTGTGAAATCCTTAGTGGGGAGCTAAGGTAGTGGATGTAGGTGCTTGTTAGAAGGCCGAACCACTATAAATCATTGTGTCTTTTTACATTCTAGCTTCCACAACCCTTCCACCCAAAAATCCACCTCTCCACCACTTGGTGAGCTAAGTTTGGTTGATCAAATCGAGCCCCACACATCCCAACATCTTCCAAATTCTAGAAGCATCTCCCTTTAACCTAATCACTTTCATGATTTTTTAAAGGTACTAAGACCACCAATTTTTCAAAAATTTTCACATATTTGAAAGGTAGGGAGAGAGTGCTACTTACTTATAATTTTTTGCTTGAATTTCCTAGACCAAATCCTAAGCCATGCACGCCATTCTTCTTCCTCACCGAGATCTCTTCTAATGTCTCAACTAATGTCTCCTTATTAAGCCCTTGTTTATACTATCATTTCATGTTAATTCAAGGTTAATTTAAAGATTTTGGACTTTGGCATGCATCTCTTCTATTTGATGCTTAATTCGGTTTGGTCAGTAATTAAATAGCCGAATTCTTCTTGTACTTTTCATTGAATTTCAATTTGGTCCTTGTTATACCTATTTTCAATTCAATTATTTAAGGCTTATATTCTAATTAATTTCCTAATCATTCAATTAAACTCCCAAACTTCGAAGCTAATATTTAGGATGTTACACTTAATTCTTTCGTGAGTTTGACACTCTCGTGCCCGACAAATGGATTTCTTCAACTGGACTTTTGGAACTAATTGAAGAAGTGAAGAACATGAATTAAGTAAACTTGGAATATTTTATTGCAAAACAAACTTTAAACCTAAACAACCGTTCTCACAACTAATTTACAACATAACCCCAAACCCAAGGGAAGTTTAGAACATGGCGGCGGCAAGAACACCTAAGCTATGTCTATAGAAAACCTCAGATGTGTATCTTGATTTGCTAAATACATGAGGTTTATATAGGCAAAGGTCTAGTCTAAGTGTTTCTTGAAGTCGAAGTCTTCAAAAGTAGCTTTCCACATTTAATGTGACTTTAAACTTTGACTTCTTTGAGTTGAATGTGGACTTTATCACGTTGCCTTGTCCCGCAAGCAATCTTGAGATTTCGCTTCAGCGGCTCTGCCCACTGATACAGACCTCAAAAAATTGTGTGATTGGCACCGTTAGAATCAGGATTTTCTGATCTATCGACCGCACTCCAATTCTCCAACTTGTCAGTTTGCTGCCCTGGCAGCTTTGAGCAGCACTGGGCGGCAGTTTGCTGCCCTCGTCTGCTTCCTCAGCATCTTCTCCTCTGGTCTGTCTTCCTCCTGTCAGCTTCTAGTCCTGGAAAAATATACACTAAAACAACATCTTTATTATACCAACTAACAGATATTCAATAAAATCATGGTAGAATAAAGAATATTGTATTTATGCAATGCATGACCTAATTATACCTAAAATGCACTTGAAAACAACAATAAAATGAGATAGAGTGTGTATAAAATATAAGACTAATATGCACTTTACAACATTATAATGACAACTTCTTTCCCTAAGGTTACGAACAACTTACCCAAACGAAAGTACATAGCTTTCACGATAGTGGTCACTGGAAAATTTCGGACCTCCTTCAAGGAAGAATTATTTGCCTCAGCGAAGTTGGTTATCATGTGGCCATATCTAAATCTGCCATCGTATGCATTGGTCTATTTTTCTTTTGGAAATTTTGCAACGTACTTGTAGTCTACAGAATTCCTCCCCCGCAAGTCTTCAAGCATTTGTTCAAATTTGTGTTGAACTAGTTCGTACCTTAAGACAAGACGAAGTGTATAAATGAGATACGGGGAAAGTAGTAATAAATACAAAAATTCTTAATACGTACCCATACGCATAACGAGCCTGTGTTCATCGTCCTTCTTATACCGACCATGGTAGTTTACGACAATGTGGCATATGAAGTAACGACGTTCAATGTTTGGAGATTGAAACCGAATGCCTGAAGATTCGATCACTAACTTTATCCTACCTCTTTGATCTGAGATCAAGCAAACTCGATCCTTTTTTATAATGTAATGACGTAGCTTCTTGAGGAAAAACCTGCATGATTAAGTATCATTTTTGGGCACGAGTGTGAAAGCTTTGGGTATTGTTTCGCGATTGTCGTCTTGAACAACGAATAATAGCCAAACCTGCTTGTATCTTCTATACAAGAATGTGCCATCGATCTACACGATAGGCTTGGAGTTCTTGTATGCATAAATACACTGCAGAAATGTCCATAAAAGTCGTTTGAATTGGCAAACATTAGGAACCACGCGATCGTTCTTGTAGCATAGTTTAGTTTCCAAATTTGCGATCATTCTCTGATTTTACTTCTTCATGATGTTTATCCAAGATGGGAGCTCGTTTTAAGAAGCGTCTCATTCCCCATGCAAATTCATGATTGCCTTGTTTCTTTCCCTCAAAGTCTTTTTGTATGATGGCGTGTAATCTTATAATGTCGTAACATGCGTCTACAACGCAGAAACAATGACTTTGGGGCTTGCCTGGATAATTGTTTGGATGATCTCGACGATGATTTTTGAGTCTAGGTTTGGATGATCCTATCTGTAACCAGCGGCACAACAACTATAAAGCCCGTTGTAGAATGTGATCTCTCAGACATTGTTTTTTTCTTCATCTTTTGGACCCGCACCTTCTAGTTGCATCATTGTGCCAATTTCTGTCTACATTCACATACGTATTTCTTTGATGTCGAGTACATCACCTTGGAGTGCACACTATAATGTATGTTGTAGTTTTCAACAGCAGCTTTCGCTTCGCCCCTTATTCTGAATTGCATCTCTTAACACAAGTCATCTTTTTTATTGCAAAGTAAGAACTGTCAAAACCCACGCCAAGCACGTCAGGGAACTCTTGCACGTCCATTTCTGACAATTCAATGTTGTGCATGTGCAACGGAGGCTCGTATAGTAAGAGGACACTACTGCTTGCAACCTGTCCCAATTGATTTTCATTGATGTTTCTAGGGGCGTCATCATTATTATCAATGTCACTTTCAGTTTTAGAGGTGAAATCAACAGCAACATCTTCAGGCTCCACGAATAACCCAACTTCAGCACCATCGGGGCTGCACTCTTGAATCGGTTCTTCTAGGGATGTGTAACCTTCATCACCATCCGTGTCTAGATGGGTACGTGTAGAAGTCGTAGATGTAGACCTGGGAAAAAATAGGAGGAGCATAGATTGGCACATTTAGATTGAAAGATGATGCGCAAGAGTGTCATCCCCTTGAAAAACTTGATCCACCAATTCTCGGTTGATGCCCATCAACGTATGGGTTAAAGGTGGAATGTCGAGTTGGTGGTTGTTCAACGTTTAGGTCGAAGAAGTTGGCGGAATAGTGCTTTGATGTTGAACATGCAGGTTCATCATGAAACACATGGGTATAAGTAGGAACACCAAGATTATAACCCCCCATTAAATAGCTAAAATCATATGTTGTCGCCTGAGTTGCGACTCGGTTTTCATTATCAACAACTACTTCTCCATTAAAATCTGCATATAAATAGCAATTTTTCTCTTTGTACCCAATAAGCGTGTCGACTATTGCTTCGACATCGAATTGAATGTCAATTGTCATCGTATCGTATGTCACTGTAAAAAATGATGTCTGGAACCTGTGATAGAGAGCTTGTAGTGGTCTGTTACGCCCGATAGGTACTAGCAGTTTGATCTTCTTGACTAGCTCCTCAATAGGAATAGTGCGAATGAATTTGATATGAAAAAAATTTTCAGACTCAAAGTTTCCCCCGCTATTATCTCCCATACAGTTGCCATCATAATATACAATTGCTGAGATTGGTGCTGGTGCCATTGTAAAACGATGTTTGTATGAGTTTGGGAAATTTTGAATTGATAAAGAGATTAGGAGGTTTGTTTGGGTGCTGTGGAAAATAAAGATTAGATTAGTTGGGTTATAGAAATTAATGATTTTTTGAACTCTCCATGTATATATGGTGAATTCCATTAACGCAATCCTCGTTAATTACGTTCATCCTGGAAATATAAACCTACAATGTAATTTCAATTCTGAGCAGCAAATTGGTGATATGATATGCCAAACTGGTAAAATGATGTTCGATTATTTAAAACTTGTATTTCAAAATTTTATATTTTATGTGTCTTAAAATGCATTCGAATTGGGGTCATTTTATGTATTTGTGGCATCTAGTTGCATGAACAAAGTTTTCCTTACAATATTAACCAAGCAGGGGGAGATCATGGTGTCAATGGCCAGCTAGTTTCTTAAATGGAGCATCCCAAACCACCCATTGTGCAAAATTTAACAACAGCTGCATATCTCATGTTGAGTAACTCTGTGTAGCACCCACTGTATCTCTTTATATTCTATCAAATGGGATCACGAGCCGGAAATTTGCCTCATACGTCCACCTGTTCGAACTAGCACCCATTACCAAACCACTCAATTTCCTTCCCTCTTACCCCGTAAGTCCACCTGTTCGAACTAGCACCCGTTACCAAACTTTATAGCACGAACGAGAATGTCCTTCAGAAGTTCCTCCAAAGATGTATATAATACAAGTTTATTAATTTTATAAAATTATGTATGTATTATAACTGTATTAATTTTCTACTCGTTGCCTACTATGTGAAATGTGTATTTATGTATATATATATTAGATTTATTAGTTGAGTTTCATTTAAATTCAGTCATCCATGTTAACTCTCATAGGGTGGTTTAGGCGTGTTTTATGTCGTCTTCGGATGTTTTTTGGGCCGATTTTTTTACTTTAATATCAAGTACACATGTTTCTCTATACGACGATGTGTCCGCCTTTCGGTCCAACATTCAAAAACCACTCTAAAAAATACGTCGAAAACCCTACCAAAGAACTCCTATAGGGGTGTTTAGGCGCATTTTACGTCGTCTCTAGATATTTTTTGGGCTGATTTTTTTTTATGTTAACATCATGTTCAAGTGTTTATATATACAATGGTGTATCCTCCCTACGATCCAACGTTCAAAAACCGCTCTGAAAAAAATGCGTTGAAAACCCTACCAAGAGAACTCCTATAAAGGTGTTTAGGCGCGTTTTACGCCGTCTCTGGATGTTTTTTGGACCAATTTTTATACATTGACATCAACTACAAGTGTTTATCTATACGAAGACATTTGATCCAACATTCAAAAACCGCTCCCAAAAAAGGTTGAAAACCCTACCAAGAGAACTCCTATATGGTTGTTTAGGCGTGTTTTACTCCGTCTCTGGATGTTTTTTGGGCCAAATTTTTAACGTTAACATCAAGTACAAGTGTTTATCTATATGACTAAGTGTCTGCCCTTTGATCCAATATTCAAAAACCTCTCGAAAACCTGCGTTGAAAACCCTACATGAAACCTCTGCAAAAATGCTTCTAAAAGGCTGGGGAAGTGGAAATGACGGGGGAAACTCGCCGAGCATGCACGACGAGTTTCCCCCTTCATTTCCACCTCCACACTAATGTAGCCAACCAAAATTTTCAGTATAAATAGCACTAAAACAACACATTCTCTTCCATACCACAACCGTCTTTCAATTTTTTATATGTACCAAATTAAAAAAGTTCACCCCACTACATTAATACGTTGTACATTGTTTAGAATGGGGCTGCCATAAATCATAATGGAAGCTCATAAACTCCAATTACTGTCGTATTGTCTCATATTATGAAGTTCTGCTTACAACATTAGCTTTCTGTGAAACCACGTGGTCTTACATTATTTGGGATGCAACCCAAATGTTGTTGCTGAGCCACCAACGCGCAATGTTGCACCCATTTTTATTCCATGCAGGGCCCCTATGCGTCTATCATGACATATACAGGTACTGCATGTCATATTCCATGTTGACTGACCCTATTTTTTTGAACAATTCCTACCTAAGGGGAGAGGGAATGGAAAGTTTGCTCCTACTGGGTCTAGAATCCACAACCTAGGGGAGTGGAGGTGTCAACTTGAGAGCTTTTAACATATCAAACAATTGGGCAGTCATTGCACAAATTCTAGTATTGAGTTAATCTGTTGTAAACTACAACAAATTATTTACATGTACTCAAGCATATGTATTCAAGTTCAGAGAGTAATGTATAATAAGTTGTCAGTTTTGGTGCCAGGAATGGAAGCCTGTACCAGGCCCATGATTGTATAATCACCACACACCCACCAATATTGGTGTGCGTGAATCTACCGTTGACGTCTGTTTGGTCGATGCCTTGCACAACTCACGGCACAAGAAACTTAATATTGCAGATTCCCAACTGATTTTTTTTGTTGCTACCCACGACGTCTCCAAGAAAAGAAGGTAATGCGTGTGCACGTGAGAACTCAATTTTTCCGTCATTAGCATACCACCAATAAGGAGCAATTTATAGACTCGAGCAGCGTAGTCAATTTCTACCAATATGAAATTTCCATCCACTTAAACATCACTCTTCAACCATATCGGCTTCACACGTTTACTGTAACATCCCAAATATTAGCTTAGAAGTTTGGGAGTTTAATTAAATGATTAGGAAATTAATTAGAATATAAGCCTTAAATAATTGAATTGAAAATAGGTATAACAAGGACCAAATTGAAATTCAATGAAAAGTACAAGATGAATTCGACTATTTAATTAGTGACCAAACCGAATTAAGCATCAAATAGAAGAGATGCATGCTAAAGTCCAAAATCCTTAAATTAACATGAAATGATAGTATAAACAAGGGCTTAATAAGGAGACATTAGTTGAGACATTGACATGAAAGTCTAGTCTCATTAATGTGTCCCCTTCTCCCTCCCCTAACCGGCCACACTAACCCACAAAGCTAAGCAACTTTGTGTTCATTTCACACACTTAAAACATAAAAATTGAGAGAAAATTGAAGAGCTCTCGGTGAGGAAGAAAAATGGCGTGCATGGCTTAGGATTTGGTGTAGGAAATTCAAGCAAAAATTATAAGTAGCACTCTTTCCCTACATTTCGAATATGTGAAAATTTTTGAAGAATTGGTGGTCTTAGTACCTTAAAAAATTCATGAAAGTGATTAGGTTAAAGGGAGATGCTGCTGGAATTTGGAAGATATGAGAAACATTAAGAAATTAAAATGTTAAAAGGCTTTTGAACATGTTAGATCAAAGCTGGACAGATTTCTTATTAGTAGAAACATGCAACTTCAGAAATTTGTAGAAAAATAAATAGTAAGAATTTCATGATGAAATTTTGATATAACAAACTTTGGTATGTATAATTTGATAGAAAAATTATAAAAATGAATTTAGTGATGTGTAGCAAAATCTGGGAATGAAATCCGAACAGCATGTAAATCTGCCCAGCAGTGTTCTTAGCTGAACAGTAAATTTTAAAAAATTGGGAAAAATAAATGACTTGAAATTTAGATCTGAAAATTTAATAGTATGAACTTGAAGATGTTAATTGAATTTAAAAACAAACCAGGACTGATTTGGAGTTATATTCCGAAAATGGGAAACAAGTTAAGTTAAGTGGTCAAAACAGTTTGGAAAATAAAATAAGAGAAATTGAAGAACTATTGAGAAATTTAATTTGTAAAATTGGATGAAAAGGAAGGTGGTAAATTGATAGATAGACTGTTAAAAATGCAATTCACATGAAAAAGTAAGCAATTTGAAAACTTGAGCACTAATTAGAATGAATTAGTGAAATTAGATTGGCCATCTTCGAAACCAAATTAGTATAAGGACTGAAATTGGAATCAAGAGAAAATTCAGATTTAAATTAGATGAATAAAGTTCGGAAATTTGTGCTATTATTTGGCTTAATTGCATTAGATCCTAGAGAAGAAAGAATTGAAGAAGAAACCGTAGCTAGAACGACCGCGGATCGCGCAAAAGGCCTCCGAGTTCAGAGTTAGCTCGGCGAATTGTGAGTGAAACGAACTTAGAGTTGAGATTAGAATCTCAACTACCCTTAATTTGATTTTAGTATATATTGAGCATGCAATTGGACTAATTAAATATTGGTAATTGATAATGGAAGAATCAATAAAGGAATTTGGATTGAATGCATGTGCTATGTGATTTTTGTGATCTATGTGTTTGAATTGAAAATTTACTTTTGCCTTGCTGAATTTGAAACTGATTTGAGGTGTATTGGCTTGATTCTGAATGAAATTGAGATGTTGGATATTAGAATTTATTGATATTGATTGTGATTGTTTGGAGAATTGATAGCATTGCTCGATATGATATGTGATCAATTGATGATCTTATATGATATATGTGTTTGGTGAATTCAATTGGAAATTGAGTTATGAAATGTGAAATTGAGCTATGTGATATGAAATTGAATTGTGTATATGCTGAATTGAAGATATGAAAATTGAATTGCAATCTATGATATGATTAAATGTGATAAAATGAGACATTAGAATGGAAATTACAAGAAATTAATCGAAAGGATTAATAAAGAAATTTTAAAATTGATCGAATAATTATACGATTGAAATTAAAGATTAATTAGCAAAGCCCTTGGTGTGTACAGTCTATCCAGGTAGTACGGCTAGCCTAGAGTCTTGAGCTCGATAAGAAAATCGGTACGCTAGTGTACTCGATATTGTGGTACGTAAGTGTACCTTCTTGCTTAATGTTAGTGGACATTATGATATGTGATACGATGATATTAAATTGGTACGTGGTACCTATTATATGGTGAATTTAATTCACACTTCAGTTATATGTGACTTGAATACCTAGCTTACTATATTATCCAAGGCATTGCGAATTGAATTAATAAGGAAGAAATTCATTGAAATTTTAAAATTGAAATTCTTGATTTAGTGAATTTCTTTGAATTGGATGGTAGCATGTTAATTATAAATTATGAAATTAATTGATTCTCTACTACTGTTTGATGCTGCTTGTTTATCTGAAATTGTTATTAAATGAGTATGTGAAATTGAAGCATGATGTATGGTGATTAAAGAAATGGATGAATTGATTTTTTATCTATGTTAATTGTATGCGATATAAATAAAATACAATCATTGATAGTCCTTGAATAATTCGATTATAATACAAATGGTATCTTAATTTATTGTGTTCGATTGTCAAATGCTTGGTATATTGTAGTGATCAATTCGAATGTCAGCATTGTTTAATAATTGATTGTGAAATTGTGTTGATTGTTTAAAATATTCGAATGGAATAGAAATATGTAATAATATAAAGTGGAATCTATTGTGTGATCACTTGGTGTATAAATGAAAAGAAATTAGATTAAGGTTTCCTCACTAAGTACTAGAAGTACTTACCACTCGAACCTTTCCTTCCTTCCCAAAAATTTCAGGTTATAGCTTGTTGACTTACCTTTAGATATCTTTTGACACGAAGATTAAGTATGCCCTTCTTTATCTTTGTTATGCTCATGATGGGTGGATTAACGGTCAGCATGCTAGTGCAGTTTGCATTGATGGTTATGTTCATGAATTACTATTTTAATAATGTATGAACTTTATAAGAAGTTTCCCTCATTTTGGACATGTAATTAAGGGGTATATATTTTGGGGTATAGATCGCCCTTAGTATATGTTTTAGGGCATGATTCTTTGTGTTATATTTTGTATAGGCAACCGATAGGTTTAACCATTTTTAGTTACCCGGGGGAAGATATTTTGTATAAGGGAAACGAAAATACTATGGATTTTGTCGCCTGAGTTGCGACTCGGTTTTCATTATCAACAACTACTTCTCCATTAAAATCTGCATATAAATAGCAATTTTTCTCTTTGTACCCAATAAGCGTGTCGACTATTGCTTCGACATCGAATTGAATGTCAATTGTCATCGTATCGTATGTCACTGTAAAAAATGATGTCTGGAACCTGTGATAGAGAGCTTGTAGTGGTCTGTTACGCCCGATAGGTACTAGCAGTTTGATCTTCTTGACTAGCTCCTCAATAGGAATAGTGCGAATGAATTTGATATGAAAAAAAATTTCAGACTCAAAGTTTCCCCCGCTATTATCTCCCATACAGTTGCCATCATAATATACAATTGCTGAGATTGGTGCTGGTGCCATTGTAAAACGATGTTTGTATGAGTTTGGGAAATTTTGAATTGATAAAGAGATTAGGAGGTTTGTTTGGGTGCTGTGGAAAATAAAGATTAGATTAGTTGGGTTATAGAAATTAATGATTTTTTGAACTCTCCATGTATATATGGTGAATTCCATTAACGCAATCCTCGTTAATTACGTTCATCCTGGAAATATAAACCTACAATGTAATTTCAATTCTGAGCAGCAAATTGGTGATATGATATGCCAAACTGGTAAAATGATGTTCGATTATTTAAAACTTGTATTTCAAAATTTTATATTTTATGTGTCTTAAAATGCATTCGAATTGGGGTCATTTTATGTATTTGTGGCATCTAGTTGCATGAACAAAGTTTTCCTTACAATATTAACCAAGCAGGGGGAGATCATGGTGTCAATGGCCAGCTAGTTTCTTAAATGGAGCATCCCAAACCACCCATTGTGCAAAATTTAACAACAGCTGCATATCTCATGTTGAGTAACTCTGTGTAGCACCCACTGTATCTCTTTATATTCTATCAAATGGGATCACGAGCCGGAAATTTGCCTCATACGTCCACCTGTTCGAACTAGCACCCATTACCAAACCACTCAATTTCCTTCCCTCTTACCCCGTAAGTCCACCTGTTCGAACTAGCACCCGTTACCAAACTTTATAGCACGAACGAGAATGTCCTTCAGAAGTTCCTCCAAAGATGTATATAATACAAGTTTATTAATTTTATAAAATTATGTATGTATTATAACTGTATTAATTTTCTACTCGTTGCCTACTATGTGAAATGTGTATTTATGTATATATATATTAGATTTATTAGTTGAGTTTCATTTAAATTCAGTCATCCATGTTAACTCTCATAGGGTGGTTTAGGCGTGTTTTATGTCGTCTTCGGATGTTTTTTGGGCCGATTTTTTTACTTTAATATCAAGTACACATGTTTCTCTATACGACGATGTGTCCGCCTTTCGGTCCAACATTCAAAAACCACTCTAAAAAATACGTCGAAAACCCTACCAAAGAACTCCTATAGGGGTGTTTAGGCGCATTTTACGTCGTCTCTAGATATTTTTTGGGCTGATTTTTTTTTATGTTAACATCATGTTCAAGTGTTTATATATACAATGGTGTATCCTCCCTACGATCCAACGTTCAAAAACCGCTCTGAAAAAAATGCGTTGAAAACCCTACCAAGAGAACTCCTATAAAGGTGTTTAGGCGCGTTTTACGCCGTCTCTGGATGTTTTTTGGACCAATTTTTATACATTGACATCAACTACAAGTGTTTATCTATACGAAGACATTTGATCCAACATTCAAAAACCGCTCCCAAAAAAGGTTGAAAACCCTACCAAGAGAACTCCTATATGGTTGTTTAGGCGTGTTTTACTCCGTCTCTGGATGTTTTTTGGGCCAAATTTTTAACGTTAACATCAAGTACAAGTGTTTATCTATATGACTAAGTGTCTGCCCTTTGATCCAATATTCAAAAACCTCTCGAAAACCTGCGTTGAAAACCCTACATGAAACCTCTGCAAAAATGCTTCTAAAAGGCTGGGGAAGTGGAAATGACGGGGGAAACTCGCCGAGCATGCACGACGAGTTTCCCCCTTCATTTCCACCTCCACACTAATGTAGCCAACCAAAATTTTCAGTATAAATAGCACTAAAACAACACATTCTCTTCCATACCACAACCGTCTTTCAATTTTTTATATGTACCAAATTAAAAAAGTTCACCCCACTACATTAATACGTTGTACATTGTTTAGAATAGGGCTGCCATAAATCATAATGGCAGCTCATAAACTCCAATTACTGTCGTATTGTCTCATATTATGAAGTTCTGCTTACAACATTAGCTTTCTGTGAAACCACGTGGTCTTACATTATTTGGGATGCAACCCAAATGTTGTTGCTGAGCCACCAACGCGCAATGTTGCACCCATTTTTATTCCATGCAGGGCCCCTATGCGTCTATCATGACATATACAGGTACTGCATGTCATATTCCATGTTGACTGACCCTATTTTTTTGAACAATTCCTACCTAAGGGGAGAGGGAATGGAAAGTTTGCTCCTACTGGGTCTAGAATCCACAACCTAGGGGAGTGGAGGTGTCAACTTGAGAGCTTTTAACATATCAAACAATTGGGCAGTCATTGCACAAATTCTAGTATTGAGTTAATCTGTTGTAAACTACAACAAATTATTTACATGTACTCAAGCATATGTATTCAAGTTCAGAGAGTAATGTATAATAAGTTGTCAGTTTTGGTGCCAGGAATGGAAGCCTGTACCAGGCCCATGATTGTATAATCACCACACACCCACCAATATTGGTGTGCGTGAATCTACCGTTGACGTCTGTTTGGTCGATGCCTTGCACAACTCACGGCACAAGAAACTTAATATTGCAGATTCCCAACTGATTTTTTTTGTTGCTACCCACGACGTCTCCAAGAAAAGAAGGTAATGCGTGTGCACGTGAGAACTCAATTTTTCCGTCATTAGCATACCACCAATAAGGAGCAATTTATAGACTCGAGCAGCGTAGTCAATTTCTACCAATATGAAATTTCCATCCACTTAAACATCACTCTTCAACCATATCGGCTTCACACGTTTACTGTAACATCCCAAATATTAGCTTAGAAGTTTGGGAGTTTAATTAAATGATTAGGAAATTAATTAGAATATAAGCCTTAAATAATTGAATTGAAAATAGGTATAACAAGGACCAAATTGAAATTCAATGAAAAGTACAAGATGAATTCGACTATTTAATTAGTGACCAAACCGAATTAAGCATCAAATAGAAGAGATGCATGCTAAAGTCCAAAATCCTTAAATTAACATGAAATGATAGTATAAACAAGGGCTTAATAAGGAGACATTAGTTGAGACATTGACATGAAAGTCTAGTCTCATTAATGTGTCCCCTTCTCCCTCCCCTAACCGGCCACACTAACCCACAAAGCTAAGCAACTTTGTGTTCATTTCACACACTTAAAACATAAAAATTGAGAGAAAATTGAAGAGCTCTCGGTGAGGAAGAAAAATGGCGTGCATGGCTTAGGATTTGGTGTAGGAAATTCAAGCAAAAATTATAAGTAGCACTCTTTCCCTACATTTCGAATATGTGAAAATTTTTGAAGAATTGGTGGTCTTAGTACCTTAAAAAATTCATGAAAGTGATTAGGTTAAAGGGAGATGCTGCTGGAATTTGGAAGATATGAGAAACATTAAGAAATTAAAATGTTAAAAGGCTTTTGAACATGTTAGATCAAAGCTGGACAGATTTCTTATTAGTAGAAACATGCAACTTCAGAAATTTGTAGAAAAATAAATAGTAAGAATTTCATGATGAAATTTTGATATAACAAACTTTGGTATGTATAATTTGATAGAAAAATTATAAAAATGAATTTAGTGATGTGTAGCAAAATCTGGGAATGAAATCCGAACAGCATGTAAATCTGCCCAGCAGTGTTCTTAGCTGAACAGTAAATTTTAAAAAATTGGGAAAAATAAATGACTTGAAATTTAGATCTGAAAATTTAATAGTATGAACTTGAAGATGTTAATTGAATTTAAAAACAAACCAGGACTGATTTGGAGTTATATTCCGAAAATGGGAAACAAGTTAAGTTAAGTGGTCAAAACAGTTTGGAAAATAAAATAAGAGAAATTGAAGAACTATTGAGAAATTTAATTTGTAAAATTGGATGAAAAGGAAGGTGGTAAATTGATAGATAGACTGTTAAAAATGCAATTCACATGAAAAAGTAAGCAATTTGAAAACTTGAGCACTAATTAGAATGAATTAGTGAAATTAGATTGGCCATCTTCGAAACCAAATTAGTATAAGGACTGAAATTGGAATCAAGAGAAAATTCAGATTTAAATTAGATGAATAAAGTTCGGAAATTTGTGCTATTATTTGGCTTAATTGCATTAGATCCTAGAGAAGAAAGAATTGAAGAAGAAATCGTAGCTAGAACGACCGCGGATCGCGCAAAAGGCCTCCGAGTTCAGAGTTAGCTCGGCGAATTGTGAGTGAAACGAACTTAGAGTTGAGATTAGAATCTCAACTACCCTTAATTTGATTTTAGTATATATTGAGCATGCAATTGGACTAATTAAATATTGGTAATTGATAATGGAAGAATCAATAAAGGAATTTGGATTGAATGCATGTGCTATGTGATTTTTGTGATCTATGTGTTTGAATTGAAAATTTACTTTTGCCTTGCTGAATTTGAAACTGATTTGAGGTGTATTGGCTTGATTCTGAATGAAATTGAGATGTTGGATATTAGAATTTATTGATATTGATTGTGATTGTTTGGAGAATTGATAGCATTGCTCGATATGATATGTGATCAATTGATGATCTTATATGATATATGTGTTTGGTGAATTCAATTGGAAATTGAGTTATGAAATGTGAAATTGAGCTATGTGATATGAAATTGAATTGTGTATATGCTGAATTGAAGATATGCAAATTGAATTGCAATCTATGATATGATTAAATGTGATAAAATGAGACATTAGAATGGAAATTACAAGAAATTAATCGAAAGGATTAATAAAGAAATTTTAAAATTGATCGAATAATTATACGATTGAAATTAAAGATTAATTAGCAAAGCCCTTGGTGTGTACAGTCTATCCAGGTAGTACGGCTAGCCTAGAGTCTTGAGCTCGATAAGAAAATCGGTACGCTAGTGTACTCGATATTGTGGTACGTAAGTGTACCTTCTTGCTTAATGTTAGTGGACATTATGATATGTGATACGATGATATTAAATTGGTACGTGGTACCTATTATATGGTGAATTTAATTCACACTTCAGTTATATGTGACTTGAATACCTAGCTTACTATATTATCCAAGGCATTGCGAATTGAATTAATAAGGAAGAAATTCATTGAAATTTTAAAATTGAAATTCTTGATTTAGTGAATTTCTTTGAATTGGATGGTAGCATGTTAATTATAAATTATGAAATTAATTGATTCTCTACTACTGTTTGATGCTGCTTGTTTATCTGAAATTGTTATTAAATGAGTATGTGAAATTGAAGCATGATGTATGGTGATTAAAGAAATGGATGAATTGATTTTTTATCTATGTTAATTGTATGCGATATAAATAAAATACAATCATTGATAGTCCTTGAATAATTCGATTATAATACAAATGGTATCTTAATTTATTGTGTTCGATTGTCAAATGCTTGGTATATTGTAGTGATCAATTCGAATGTCAGCATTGTTTAATAATTGATTGTGAAATTGTGTTGATTGTTTAAAATATTCGAATGGAATAGAAATATGTAATAATATAAAGTGGAATCTATTGTGTGATCACTTGGTGTATAAATGAAAAGAAATTAGATTAAGGTTTCCTCACTAAGTACTAGAAGTACTTACCACTCGAACCTTTCCTTCCTTCCCAAAAATTTCAGGTTATAGCTTGTTGACTTACCTTTAGATATCTTTTGACACGAAGATTAAGTATGCCCTTCTTTATCTTTGTTATGCTCATGATGGGTGGATTAACGGTCAGCATGCTAGTGCAGTTTGCATTGATGGTTATGTTCATGAATTACTATTTTAATAATGTATGAACTTTATAAGAAGTTTCCCTCATTTTGGACATGTAATTAAGGGGTATATATTTTGGGGTATAGATCGCCCTTAGTATATGTTTTAGGGCATGATTCTTTGTGTTATATTTTGTATAGGCAACCGATAGGTTTAACCATTTTTAGTTACCCGGGGGAAGATATTTTGTATAAGGGAAACGAAAATACTATGGATTTTGTCGCCTGAGTTGCGACTCGGTTTTCATTATCAACAACTACTTCTCCATTAAAATCTGCATATAAATAGCAATTTTTCTCTTTGTACCCAATAAGCGTGTCGACTATTGCTTCGACATCGAATTGAATGTCAATTGTCATCGTATCGTATGTCACTGTAAAAAATGATGTCTGGAACCTGTGATAGAGAGCTTGTAGTGGTCTGTTACGCCCGATAGGTACTAGCAGTTTGATCTTCTTGACTAGCTCCTCAATAGGAATAGTGCGAATGAATTTGATATGAAAAAAAATTTCAGACTCAAAGTTTCCCCCGCTATTATCTCCCATACAGTTGCCATCATAATATACAATTGCTGAGATTGGTGCTGGTGCCATTGTAAAACGATGTTTGTATGAGTTTGGGAAATTTTGAATTGATAAAGAGATTAGGAGGTTTGTTTGGGTGCTGTGGAAAATAAAGATTAGATTAGTTGGGTTATAGAAATTAATGATTTTTTGAACTCTCCATGTATATATGGTGAATTCCATTAACGCAATCCTCGTTAATTACGTTCATCCTGGAAATATAAACCTACAATGTAATTTCAATTCTGAGCAGCAAATTGGTGATATGATATGCCAAACTGGTAAAATGATGTTCGATTATTTAAAACTTGTATTTCAAAATTTTATATTTTATGTGTCTTAAAATGCATTCGAATTGGGGTCATTTTATGTATTTGTGGCATCTAGTTGCATGAACAAAGTTTTCCTTACAATATTAACCAAGCAGGGGGAGATCATGGTGTCAATGGCCAGCTAGTTTCTTAAATGGAGCATCCCAAACCACCCATTGTGCAAAATTTAACAACAGCTGCATATCTCATGTTGAGTAACTCTGTGTAGCACCCATTGTATCTCTTTATATTCTGTCAAATGGGATCACGAGCCGGAAATTTGCCTCATACGTCCACCTGTTCGAACTAGCACCCATTACCAAACCACTCAATTTCCTTCCCTCTTACCCCGTAAGTCCACCTGTTCGAACTAGCACCCGTTACCAAACTTTATAGCACGAACGAGAATGTCCTTCAGAAGTTCCTCCAAAGATGTATATAATACAAGTTTATTAATTTTATAAAATTATGTATGTATTATAACTGTATTAATTTTCTACTCGTTGCCTACTATGTGAAATGTGTATTTATGTATATATATATTAGATTTATTAGTTGAGTTTCATTTAAATTAAGTCATCCATGTTAACTCTCATAGGGTGGTTTAGGCGTGTTTTATGTCGTCTTCGGATGTTTTTTGGGCCGATTTTTTTACTTTAATATCAAGTACACATGTTTCTCTATACGACGACGTGTCCGCCTTTCGGTCCAACATTCAAAAACCACTCTAAAAAATATGTCGAAAACCCTACCAAAGAACTCCTATAGGGGTGTTTAGGCGCATTTTACGTCGTCTCTAGATATTTTTTGGGCTGATTTTTTTTTATGTTAACATCATGTTCAAGTGTTTATATATACAATGGTGTATCCTCCCTACGATCCAACGTTCAAAAACCGCTCTGAAAAAAATGCGTTGAAAACCCTACCAAGAGAACTCCTATAAAGGTGTTTAGGCGTGTTTTACGCCGTCTCTGGATGTTTTTTGGTCCAATTTTTATACATTGACATCAACTACAAGTGTTTATCTATACGAAGACATTTGATCCAACATTCAAAAACCGCTCCCAAAAAAGGTTGAAAACCCTACCAAGAGAACTCCTATATGGTTGTTTAGGCGTGTTTTACTCCGTCTCTGGATGTTTTTTGGGCCAAATTTTTAACGTTAACATCAAGTACAAGTGTTTATCTATATGACTAAGTGTCTGCCCTTTGATCCAATATTCAAAAACCTCTCGAAAACCTGCGTTGAAAACCCTACATGAAACCTCTGCAAAAATGCTTCTAAAAGGCTGGGGAAGTGGAAATGACGGGGGAAACTCGCCGAGCATGCACGGCGAGTTTCCCCCTTCATTTCCACCTCCACACTAATGTAGCCAACCAAAATTTTCAGTATAAATAGCACTAAAACAACACATTCTCTTCCATACCACAACCGTCTTTCAATTTTTTATATGTACCAAATTAAAAAAGTTCACCCCACTACATTAATACGTTGTACATTGTTTAGAATGGGGCTGCCATAAATCATAATGGAAGCTCATAAACTCCAATTACTGCCGTATTGTCTCATATTATGAAGTTCTACTTACAACATTAGCTTTCTGTGAAACCACGTGGTCTTACATTATTTGGGATGCAACCCAAATGTTGTTGCTGAGCCACCAACGCGCAATGTTGCACCCATTTTTATTCCATGCAGGGCCCCTATGCGTCTATCATGACATATACAGGTACTGCATGTCATATTCCATGTTGACTGACCCTATTTTTTTGAACAATTCCTACCTAAGGGGAGAGGGAATGGGAAGTTTGCTCCTACTGGGTCTAGAATCCACAACCTAGGGGAGTGGAGGTGTCAACTTGAGAGCTTTTAACATATCAAACAATTGGGCAGTCATTGCACAAATTCTAGTATTGAGTTAAT
Organism: Hibiscus tridactylites; assembly: GCA_958450335.1. Taxonomy (NCBI): domain Eukaryota; kingdom Viridiplantae; phylum Streptophyta; class Magnoliopsida; order Malvales; family Malvaceae; genus Hibiscus; species Hibiscus tridactylites. The sequence continues at coordinate 38,898,769 of OY288288.1, forward strand.
CTGTTGTAAACTACAACAAATTATTTACATGTACTCAAGCATATGTATTCAAGTTCAGAGAGTAATGTATAATAAGTTGTCAGTTTTGGTGCCAGGAATGGAAGCCTGTACCAGGCCCATGATTGTATAATCACCACACACCCACCAATATTGGTGTGCGTGAATCTACCGTTGACGTCTGTTTGGTCGATGCCTTGCACAACTCACGGCACAAGAAACTTAATATTGCAGATTCCCAACTGATTTTTTTTGTTGCTACCCACGACGTCTCCAAGAAAAGAAGGTAATGCGTGTGCACGTGAGAACTCAATTTTTCCGTCATTAGCATACCACCAATAAGGAGCAATTTATAGACTCGAGCAGCGTAGTCAATTTCTACCAATATGAAATTTCCATCCACTTAAACATCACTCTTCAACCATATCGGCTTCACACGTTTACTGTAACATCCCAAATATTAGCTTAGAAGTTTGGGAGTTTAATTAAATGATTAGGAAATTAATTAGAATATAAGCCTTAAATAATTGAATTGAAAATAGGTATAACAAGGACCAAATTGAAATTCAATGAAAAGTACAAGATGAATTCGACTATTTAATTAGTGACCAAACCGAATTAAGCATCAAATAGAAGAGATGCATGCTAAAGTCCAAAATCCTTAAATTAACATGAAATGATAGTATAAACAAGGGCTTAATAAGGAGACATTAGTTGAGACATTGACATGAAAGTCTAGTCTCATTAATGTGTCCCCTTCTCCCTCCCCTAACCGGCCACACTAACCCACAAAGCTAAGCAACTTTGTGTTCATTTCACACACTTAAAACATAAAAATTGAGAGAAAATTGAAGAGCTCTCGGTGAGGAAGAAAAATGGCGTGCATGGCTTAGGATTTGGTGTAGGAAATTCAAGCAAAAATTATAAGTAGCACTCTTTCCCTACATTTCGAATATGTGAAAATTTTTGAAGAATTGGTGGTCTTAGTACCTTAAAAAATTCATGAAAGTGATTAGGTTAAAGGGAGATGCTGCTGGAATTTGGAAGATATGAGAAACATTAAGAAATTAAAATGTTAAAAGGCTTTTGAACATGTTAGATCAAAGCTGGACAGATTTCTTATTAGTAGAAACATGCAACTTCAGAAATTTGTAGAAAAATAAATAGTAAGAATTTCATGATGAAATTTTGATATAACAAACTTTGGTATGTATAATTTGATAGAAAAATTATAAAAATGAATTTAGTGATGTGTAGCAAAATCTGGGAATGAAATCCGAACAGCATGTAAATCTGCCCAGCAGTGTTCTTAGCTGAACAGTAAATTTTAAAAAATTGGGAAAAATAAATGACTTGAAATTTAGATCTGAAAATTTAATAGTATGAACTTGAAGATGTTAATTGAATTTAAAAACAAACCAGGACTGATTTGGAGTTATATTCCGAAAATGGGAAACAAGTTAAGTTAAGTGGTCAAAACAGTTTGGAAAATAAAATAAGAGAAATTGAAGAACTATTGAGAAATTTAATTTGTAAAATTGGATGAAAAGGAAGGTGGTAAATTGATAGATAGACTGTTAAAAATGCAATTCACATGAAAAAGTAAGCAATTTGAAAACTTGAGCACTAATTAGAATGAATTAGTGAAATTAGATTGGCCATCTTCGAAACCAAATTAGTATAAGGACTGAAATTGGAATCAAGAGAAAATTCAGATTTAAATTAGATGAATAAAGTTCGGAAATTTGTGCTATTATTTGGCTTAATTGCATTAGATCCTAGAGAAGAAAGAATTGAAGAAGAAACCGTAGCTAGAACGACCGCGGATCGCGCAAAAGGCCTCCGAGTTCAGAGTTAGCTCGGCGAATTGTGAGTGAAACGAACTTAGAGTTGAGATTAGAATCTCAACTACCCTTAATTTGATTTTAGTATATATTGAGCATGCAATTGGACTAATTAAATATTGGTAATTGATAATGGAAGAATCAATAAAGGAATTTGGATTGAATGCATGTGCTATGTGATTTTTGTGATCTATGTGTTTGAATTGAAAATTTACTTTTGCCTTGCTGAATTTGAAACTGATTTGAGGTGTATTGGCTTGATTCTGAATGAAATTGAGATGTTGGATATTAGAATTTATTGATATTGATTGTGATTGTTTGGAGAATTGATAGCATTGCTCGATATGATATGTGATCAATTGATGATCTTATATGATATATGTGTTTGGTGAATTCAATTGGAAATTGAGTTATGAAATGTGAAATTGAGCTATGTGATATGAAATTGAATTGTGTATATGCTGAATTGAAGATATGCAAATTGAATTGCAATCTATGATATGATTAAATGTGATAAAATGAGACATTAGAATGGAAATTACAAGAAATTAATCGAAAGGATTAATAAAGAAATTTTAAAATTGATCGAATAATTATACGATTGAAATTAAAGATTAATTAGCAAAGCCCTTGGTGTGTACAGTCTATCCAGGTAGTACGGCTAGCCTAGAGTCTTGAGCTCGATAAGAAAATCGGTACGCTAGTGTACTCGATATTGTGGTACGTAAGTGTACCTTCTTGCTTAATGTTAGTGGACATTATGATATGTGATACGATGATATTAAATTGGTACGTGGTACCTATTATATGGTGAATTTAATTCACACTTCAGTTATATGTGACTTGAATACCTAGCTTACTATATTATCCAAGGCATTGCGAATTGAATTAATAAGGAAGAAATTCATTGAAATTTTAAAATTGAAATTCTTGATTTAGTGAATTTCTTTGAATTGGATGGTAGCATGTTAATTATAAATTATGAAATTAATTGATTCTCTACTACTGTTTGATGCTGCTTGTTTATCTGAAATTGTTATTAAATGAGTATGTGAAATTGAAGCATGATGTATGGTGATTAAAGAAATGGATGAATTGATTTTTTATCTATGTTAATTGTATGCGATATAAATAAAATACAATCATTGATAGTCCTTGAATAATTCGATTATAATACAAATGGTATCTTAATTTATTGTGTTCGATTGTCAAATGCTTGGTATATTGTAGTGATCAATTCGAATGTCAGCATTGTTTAATAATTGATTGTGAAATTGTGTTGATTGTTTAAAATATTCGAATGGAATAGAAATATGTAATAATATAAAGTGGAATCTATTGTGTGATCACTTGGTGTATAAATGAAAAGAAATTAGATTAAGGTTTCCTCACTAAGTACTAGAAGTACTTACCACTCGAACCTTTCCTTCCTTCCCAAAAATTTCAGGTTATAGCTTGTTGACTTACCTTTAGATATCTTTTGACACGAAGATTAAGTATGCCCTTCTTTATCTTTGTTATGCTCATGATGGGTGGATTAACGGTCAGCATGCTAGTGCAGTTTGCATTGATGGTTATGTTCATGAATTACTATTTTAATAATGTATGAACTTTATAAGAAGTTTCCCTCATTTTGGACATGTAATTAAGGGGTATATATTTTGGGGTATAGATCGCCCTTAGTATATGTTTTAGGGCATGATTCTTTGTGTTATATTTTGTATAGGCAACCGATAGGTTTAACCATTTTTAGTTACCCGGGGGAAGATATTTTGTATAAGGGAAACGAAAATACTATGGATTTTGTCGCCTGAGTTGCGACTCGGTTTTCATTATCAACAACTACTTCTCCATTAAAATCTGCATATAAATAGCAATTTTTCTCTTTGTACCCAATAAGCGTGTCGACTATTGCTTCGACATCGAATTGAATGTCAATTGTCATCGTATCGTATGTCACTGTAAAAAATGATGTCTGGAACCTGTGATAGAGAGCTTGTAGTGGTCTGTTACGCCCGATAGGTACTAGCAGTTTGATCTTCTTGACTAGCTCCTCAATAGGAATAGTGCGAATGAATTTGATATGAAAAAAAATTTCAGACTCAAAGTTTCCCCCGCTATTATCTCCCATACAGTTGCCATCATAATATACAATTGCTGAGATTGGTGCTGGTGCCATTGTAAAACGATGTTTGTATGAGTTTGGGAAATTTTGAATTGATAAAGAGATTAGGAGGTTTGTTTGGGTGCTGTGGAAAATAAAGATTAGATTAGTTGGGTTATAGAAATTAATGATTTTTTGAACTCTCCATGTATATATGGTGAATTCCATTAACGCAATCCTCGTTAATTACGTTCATCCTGGAAATATAAACCTACAATGTAATTTCAATTCTGAGCAGCAAATTGGTGATATGATATGCCAAACTGGTAAAATGATGTTCGATTATTTAAAACTTGTATTTCAAAATTTTATATTTTATGTGTCTTAAAATGCATTCGAATTGGGGTCATTTTATGTATTTGTGGCATCTAGTTGCATGAACAAAGTTTTCCTTACAATATTAACCAAGCAGGGGGAGATCATGGTGTCAATGGCCAGCTAGTTTCTTAAATGGAGCATCCCAAACCACCCATTGTGCAAAATTTAACAACAGCTGCATATCTCATGTTGAGTAACTCTGTGTAGCACCCATTGTATCTCTTTATATTCTGTCAAATGGGATCACGAGCCGGAAATTTGCCTCATACGTCCACCTGTTCGAACTAGCACCCATTACCAAACCACTCAATTTCCTTCCCTCTTACCCCGTAAGTCCACCTGTTCGAACTAGCACCCGTTACCAAACTTTATAGCACGAACGAGAATGTCCTTCAGAAGTTCCTCCAAAGATGTATATAATACAAGTTTATTAATTTTATAAAATTATGTATGTATTATAACTGTATTAATTTTCTACTCGTTGCCTACTATGTGAAATGTGTATTTATGTATATATATATTAGATTTATTAGTTGAGTTTCATTTAAATTAAGTCATCCATGTTAACTCTCATAGGGTGGTTTAGGCGTGTTTTATGTCGTCTTCGGATGTTTTTTGGGCCGATTTTTTTACTTTAATATCAAGTACACATGTTTCTCTATACGACGACGTGTCCGCCTTTCGGTCCAACATTCAAAAACCACTCTAAAAAATATGTCGAAAACCCTACCAAAGAACTCCTATAGGGGTGTTTAGGCGCATTTTACGTCGTCTCTAGATATTTTTTGGGCTGATTTTTTTTTATGTTAACATCATGTTCAAGTGTTTATATATACAATGGTGTATCCTCCCTACGATCCAACGTTCAAAAACCGCTCTGAAAAAAATGCGTTGAAAACCCTACCAAGAGAACTCCTATAAAGGTGTTTAGGCGTGTTTTACGCCGTCTCTGGATGTTTTTTGGTCCAATTTTTATACATTGACATCAACTACAAGTGTTTATCTATACGAAGACATTTGATCCAACATTCAAAAACCGCTCCCAAAAAAGGTTGAAAACCCTACCAAGAGAACTCCTATATGGTTGTTTAGGCGTGTTTTACTCCGTCTCTGGATGTTTTTTGGGCCAAATTTTTAACGTTAACATCAAGTACAAGTGTTTATCTATATGACTAAGTGTCTGCCCTTTGATCCAATATTCAAAAACCTCTCGAAAACCTGCGTTGAAAACCCTACATGAAACCTCTGCAAAAATGCTTCTAAAAGGCTGGGGAAGTGGAAATGACGGGGGAAACTCGCCGAGCATGCACGGCGAGTTTCCCCCTTCATTTCCACCTCCACACTAATGTAGCCAACCAAAATTTTCAGTATAAATAGCACTAAAACAACACATTCTCTTCCATACCACAACCGTCTTTCAATTTTTTATATGTACCAAATTAAAAAAGTTCACCCCACTACATTAATACGTTGTACATTGTTTAGAATGGGGCTGCCATAAATCATAATGGAAGCTCATAAACTCCAATTACTGCCGTATTGTCTCATATTATGAAGTTCTACTTACAACATTAGCTTTCTGTGAAACCACGTGGTCTTACATTATTTGGGATGCAACCCAAATGTTGTTGCTGAGCCACCAACGCGCAATGTTGCACCCATTTTTATTCCATGCAGGGCCCCTATGCGTCTATCATGACATATACAGGTACTGCATGTCATATTCCATGTTGACTGACCCTATTTTTTTGAACAATTCCTACCTAAGGGGAGAGGGAATGGGAAGTTTGCTCCTACTGGGTCTAGAATCCACAACCTAGGGGAGTGGAGGTGTCAACTTGAGAGCTTTTAACATATCAAACAATTGGGCAGTCATTGCACAAATTCTAGTATTGAGTTAATCTGTTGTAAACTACAACAAATTATTTACATGTACTCAAGCATATGTATTCAAGTTCAGAGAGTAATGTATAATAAGTTGTCAGTTTTGGTGCCAGGAATGGAAGCCTGTACCAGGCCCATGATTGTATAATCACCACACACCCACCAATATTGGTGTGCGTGAATCTACCGTTGACGTCTGTTTGGTCGATGCCTTGCACAACTCACGGCACAAGAAACTTAATATTGCAGATTCCCAACTGATTTTTTTTGTTGCTACCCACGACGTCTCCAAGAAAAGAAGGTAATGCGTGTGCACGTGAGAACTCAATTTTTCCGTCATTAGCATACCACCAATAAGGAGCAATTTATAGACTCGAGCAGCGTAGTCAATTTCTACCAATATGAAATTTCCATCCACTTAAACATCACTCTTCAACCATATCGGCTTCACACGTTTACTGTAACATCCCAAATATTAGCTTAGAAGTTTGGGAGTTTAATTAAATGATTAGGAAATTAATTAGAATATAAGCCTTAAATAATTGAATTGAAAATAGGTATAACAAGGACCAAATTGAAATTCAATGAAAAGTACAAGATGAATTCGACTATTTAATTAGTGACCAAACCGAATTAAGCATCAAATAGAAGAGATGCATGCTAAAGTCCAAAATCCTTAAATTAACATGAAATGATAGTATAAACAAGGGCTTAATAAGGAGACATTAGTTGAGACATTGACATGAAAGTCTAGTCTCATTAATGTGTCCCCTTCTCCCTCCCCTAACCGGCCACACTAACCCACAAAGCTAAGCAACTTTGTGTTCATTTCACACACTTAAAACATAAAAATTGAGAGAAAATTGAAGAGCTCTCGGTGAGGAAGAAAAATGGCGTGCATGGCTTAGGATTTGGTGTAGGAAATTCAAGCAAAAATTATAAGTAGCACTCTTTCCCTACATTTCGAATATGTGAAAATTTTTGAAGAATTGGTGGTCTTAGTACCTTAAAAAATTCATGAAAGTGATTAGGTTAAAGGGAGATGCTGCTGGAATTTGGAAGATATGAGAAACATTAAGAAATTAAAATGTTAAAAGGCTTTTGAACATGTTAGATCAAAGCTGGACAGATTTCTTATTAGTAGAAACATGCAACTTCAGAAATTTGTAGAAAAATAAATAGTAAGAATTTCATGATGAAATTTTGATATAACAAACTTTGGTATGTATAATTTGATAGAAAAATTATAAAAATGAATTTAGTGATGTGTAGCAAAATCTGGGAATGAAATCCGAACAGCATGTAAATCTGCCCAGCAGTGTTCTTAGCTGAACAGTAAATTTTAAAAAATTGGGAAAAATAAATGACTTGAAATTTAGATCTGAAAATTTAATAGTATGAACTTGAAGATGTTAATTGAATTTAAAAACAAACCAGGACTGATTTGGAGTTATATTCCGAAAATGGGAAACAAGTTAAGTTAAGTGGTCAAAACAGTTTGGAAAATAAAATAAGAGAAATTGAAGAACTATTGAGAAATTTAATTTGTAAAATTGGATGAAAAGGAAGGTGGTAAATTGATAGATAGACTGTTAAAAATGCAATTCACATGAAAAAGTAAGCAATTTGAAAACTTGAGCACTAATTAGAATGAATTAGTGAAATTAGATTGGCCATCTTCGAAACCAAATTAGTATAAGGACTGAAATTGGAATCAAGAGAAAATTCAGATTTAAATTAGATGAATAAAGTTCGGAAATTTGTGCTATTATTTGGCTTAATTGCATTAGATCCTAGAGAAGAAAGAATTGAAGAAGAAATCGTAGCTAGAACGACCGCGGATCGCGCAAAAGGCCTCCGAGTTCAGAGTTAGCTCGGCGAATTGTGAGTGAAACGAACTTAGAGTTGAGATTAGAATCTCAACTACCCTTAATTTGATTTTAGTATATATTGAGCATGCAATTGGACTAATTAAATATTGGTAATTGATAATGGAAGAATCAATAAAGGAATTTGGATTGAATGCATGTGCTATGTGATTTTTGTGATCTATGTGTTTGAATTGAAAATTTACTTTTGCCTTGCTGAATTTGAAACTGATTTGAGGTGTATTGGCTTGATTCTGAATGAAATTGAGATGTTGGATATTAGAATTTATTGATATTGATTGTGATTGTTTGGAGAATTGATAGCATTGCTCGATATGATATGTGATCAATTGATGATCTTATATGATATATGTGTTTGGTGAATTCAATTGGAAATTGAGTTATGAAATGTGAAATTGAGCTATGTGATATGAAATTGAATTGTGTATATGCTGAATTGAAGATATGCAAATTGAATTGCAATCTATGATATGATTAAATGTGATAAAATGAGACATTAGAATGGAAATTACAAGAAATTAATCGAAAGGATTAATAAAGAAATTTTAAAATTGATCGAATAATTATACGATTGAAATTAAAGATTAATTAGCAAAGCCCTTGGTGTGTACAGTCTATCCAGGTAGTACGGCTAGCCTAGAGTCTTGAGCTCGATAAGAAAATCGGTACGCTAGTGTACTCGATATTGTGGTACGTAAGTGTACCTTCTTGCTTAATGTTAGTGGACATTATGATATGTGATACGATGATATTAAATTGGTACGTGGTACCTATTATATGGTGAATTTAATTCACATTTCAGTTATATGTGACTTGAATACCTAGCTTACTATATTATCCAAGGCATTGCGAATTGAATTAATAAGGAAGAAATTCATTGAAATTTTAAAATTGAAATTCTTGATTTAGTGAATTTCTTTGAATTGGATGGTAGCATGTTAATTATAAATTATGAAATTAATTGATTCTCTACTACTGTTTGATGCTGCTTGTTTATCTGAAATTGTTATTAAATGAGTATGTGAAATTGAAGCATGATGTATGGTGATTAAAGAAATGGATGAATTGATTTTTTATCTATGTTAATTGTATGCGATATAAATAAAATACAATCATTGATAGTCCTTGAATAATTCGATTATAATACAAATGGTATCTTAATTTATTGTGTTCGATTGTCAAATGCTTGGTATATTGTAGTGATCAATTCGAATGTCAGCATTGTTTAATAATTGATTGTGAAATTGTGTTGATTGTTTAAAATATTCGAATGGAATAGAAATATGTAATAATATAAAGTGGAATCTATTGTGTGATCACTTGGTGTATAAATGAAAAGAAATTAGATTAAGGTTTCCTCACTAAGTACTAGAAGTACTTACCACTCGAACCTTTCCTTCCTTCCCAAAAATTTCAGGTTATAGCTTGTTGACTTACCTTTAGATATCTTTTGACACGAACATTAAGTATGCCCTTCTTTATCTTTGTTATGCTCATGATGGGTGGATTAACGGTCAGCATGCTAGTGCAGTTTGCATTGATGGTTATGTTCATGAATTACTATTTTAATAATGTATGAACTTTATAAGAAGTTTCCCTCATTTTGGATATGTAATTAAGGGGTATATATTTTGGGGTATAGATCGCTCTTAGTATATGTTTTAGGGCATGATTCTTTGTGTTATATTTTGTATAGGCAACCGATAGGTTTAACCATTTTTAGTTACCCGGGGGAAGATATTTTGTATAAGGGAAACGAAAATACTATGGATTTTATCGGATATGAATATATATATATGATGTATGAATCGATTATCCTTATCATTAGAAATAATCTTAAATACTATGTTAAAACCGAATTTGAATGGATAGAGTAGCATTCGAATGAATTAAAATTAATGGAAATGGAAATTAAATATGGTATATGTATGAGATAATCGGATGAACAAAGAAATTAATTTAGACCGTTTGTAAATTATAAGATAGATAAATAAGTAAATGAATTATAAGTGTCCACCAAGCCTTGGTCGAAATATGACATGAAATATGTATAGTTTATATGTGAAATGAATGAAATTAAGTTAGTGTAATTTATATAGATGTATTCGAATATTAAAAAATGTCACGCAAATTACCTTCCGCTACCTAATACGAATTACAAGTTAATATAACGCTCATTGCCCCTAATCCAGGGTGAGGGGTGTTATATAGAGTGGTATCAGAGCTTTTTAGGTTAAGTCCTAAAAGTCTAATCGAGTCTGCATGCATCTACATTGTTTTAGGCATGCCACCCATGAATTGCATACTAAGATAATTGTATTGAGCTTTCTGATCTTCTTGTTGTTTAAATGTATGATAGAAAATGACGGACCCAAAGAATGGGAGCTCACATGAATCTTCGAGCGAAGGTGAAAGTGTGAGACTGGGTGATAATCCACCAGCCCAAACTGAAACTCCGAGAAAGGAGAAAAATAAAGAGCCTGCTTAGATCGCTGAGCAAATTATCAAAGAGCCTGCTCAAGTCACTGAACGGATCACTAAAGAGCATGTTCAGATCGTTGAGCAATCCAATAAAGAACTTGTTTAGAACAGAGAACAGCCTCCACCTAAAAACCCTATGGTTCAGTCTGCTCAAAGGGAATGTCTCCTCAGCATGAAGGAGATGTTCAATCAACTTCTGACAAATTTGAAACAAGAAAAACCTGTTGTTTCTGTCCCTGTTGCACCTAGCAGAGCACCGATAGATAAACTTTCTCAGCATCGAGCCTACACTTTTGCTGGTACAAATGAAGAAAGGCCAGAAGATGCACAGTACTGGCTTGAAAACACCACCAAGGTGGTAACCAGACAATTACAGTGCTCCGATAACCATAAATTGGAGTGTGTTGTGGCTCTGTTAGCTGATGAAGCTATGAATTGGTGGGAAACCACTACTCTAACTGTTCCAACTGAATTGGTGACATGGGAATTTTTCATTGAAGAGTTCAAAAAGAAGTACATCAGTGAGAAGTACTTAGCTGAAAGAATAAAGAGATTCCTGCACCTCAAACAGGCCAATCGACCTATTGAGCAGTATGTTGCAGACTTTTGCAAGTATTGCAAATACGGTGCAGAGTACATTAAAACTAAGGCTGATAAATGCAGAATGTTCATTGAAGGTATGAATGATGAATTGAGTCCAATCTTCATTGCTCTGGAAATTAATGATTTCCAGAATCTTGTTAATCGGGCTATTGCAACCGAAGCTAGAATGAAAGTTGCTGAAAAGAGAAAAGGGGCAATAGATCTGACAAAAAGCAGAAAAGAGACAACAAGTCTCAATGGCAGTTTAAGAAGACTAAATTTCAGAAAGAAGGGTCTTCTAATTTCACTTCTGCCCCAAGGAGTAATTACACTTTGAAACCAGCTACAGTGATCAGATCCTCAATACCGGCTATATCAATCAATAGCACGAGAAATTCTGAAAAGATTCCTCCTTGCAAGTTCTGTCAGAAACCACATCGTGGTCAGTGCGGACTTCAGACGAATCTCTGTTATGCTTGTGGTGGCGATGATCACTACATCAAAGACTGTCCTCATAAGCCTAAATCTATGCCAGCTCGTAACACTGCAGTTCCTAGTCCGACATCATCTAATCAGAATAGGAATGCCAAGTCAGCCTAGCCGAGTTATCATAAGAAAAACAAGGGTACTCATTCCAATGATACCACTCATCAGGAATCTCGAGCTCCTGCTAGAGTTTATCACATTCGTGGTAGGGATGATGAAGAATCTCCTGAAATGATTGCAGGTACTATTGAGCTAAACTCACATCTTGTTTATGCCTTAATAGATTCGGGATCCACTCATTCATTCACATGTCTATCTGTAGTGAAAAAGTTGAAACTAGAACCTGAAATTGTGAATACAAGTCTAATAGTCTCGAATCCTTTAGGAGGAAATTCGAACATTAACCTAATATGTAGAAACTGTTCATTGCATATTAGCAATTTGCCATTCTTTATTGATCTCTACATATTACCCTCCTGTGAGTTTGACTTAATTTTGGGTTTCGATTGGCTAAGTAAACATGAGGCTTGGGTAGATTGTCAAAATAAAAGATTGTATCTTCAGGGTTTAGGAAAAGAATCCATACTCCTAATTGATAAAAAGCCCACTTCCATTTTTGCATCCATGGTCTTACGAGATCAAATTGAATTTGGAATACCTGAGATGCCTGTTGTTTCTGAATTCATTGATGTGTTTCCCGAGGAACTACCTGGTCTCCCTCCGACTAGAGAAGTTGAATTTGGGATTGAAATACAGCCTGGCTCAAATCCGGTGTCTATCACTCCGTATCGGATGACACCTCTTGAATTAAAAGAATTGCAAAAGCAACTTCAAGAGCTTCAGGACAAGGGTTTCATTCGACCTAGCACTTCTCCTTAGGGTGCACATGTTATGTTTGTAAAGAAGAAGGATGGAGAAATGCGTCTTTGCATTGACTACCGTCAATTGAATAAGATCACAATCAAGAACCGATATCCACTCCCAAGAATAGAAGATCTGTTTGATCAACTTAGGGATGCTTCGGTGTTTTCAAATATCGATTTGTGATCTGGATACTATCAAATGAGAGTCAAAGAGGAGGATGTGTCAAAAACAACCTTCCAAACTCGTTATGGACGTTATGAATTTCTGGTAATGCCATTCGGATTAACAAATGCTCCGGCGACATTCATGGATCTCATGAACAGAGTATTCAAGCCTTATCTTGATAAATTTGCGGTCGTCTTCATTGATGACATTCTAGTTTAATCTCGCAATCGAGAAGAACATGATGATCATCTCTGTATTGTTTTGCAAACTCTCTGGGAACGCCAGTTATTCGCAAAATTCTCCAAGTGCAAGTTCTGGTTATCGGAAGTCTCTTTCCTTGGACATGTAATTTCTGCAGAAGGAATTAAAGTAGATCCAAAGAAAATTCAGTTAATCATGGATTGGTGACCTCCCAGAAATGTCAGTGAAATACGGAGTTTTCTTGGTCTAGCTGGTTACTACAGAAGGTTTGTCAAAGGGTTTTCCACTATTGTCTTACCTTTGACCAAACTTCTTCGTAAAGACCAGCCATTTGAATGGTCTGAAAAGCAACAAAAAAGCTTTGACCAACTTAAAGCAGCCTTGACTCATGCCCCAGTTTTGATCCAACCAGAAGCGGACAAAGATTATACAGTGTACAGTGATGCTTCACATGCGGGTCTTGGATGTGTTTTAATGCAAGGTGACAATGTGATAGCTTATGCTTCACGCCAATTAAAATCCCATGAATTGAACTATCCAACGCATGATCTTGAACTTGCTGCTATCGTGTTTGCTCTCAAAATATGGAGACACTACTTGTATGGTGAGAAATGTTATCTGTTCACCGGTCACAAGAGCTTAAAGTATCTCCTCACTCAGAAAGATCTGAATTTGAGACAACGCGGATGGATGGAGTTGTTGAAAGACTATGATATAGTCATTGACTATCATCCAGGAAAAGCCAATGTGGTTGCAGACGCCTTGAGTCGTAAACCGACATTGGGTAAGAATTTCTAATCCTTGATCTTTAAGAAAATAAAAATATATACCCTTAATGATATTATGTTTAAATTATCTAAATGAATCTTGTAGCTCCAACTGCTATCAACGCTCATCTCCGAGTGTATCAGAAGCAAGGATTTCTATCCAAACTTCAAATTCAGTCCTGTCTAATCTCAAGGATTGGAAATCTTCAGAAAGCGGACCCAGAACTTCAGGATATTATTTCCAAACTTGATACAAAGTCTGGTGAAGGATTTCGTATTCACACAAATGGTCTCCTCTATTTCAAAGATAGAATCTCTGTTCCAAATGATGAAAGTTTGAAAAGAGATCTTCTGGAAGAAGCACACCAGAGTTCTTTCTCGGTCCACCCTGGATCGGTTAAGATGCATAAAGATCTCAAAACATTGTATTGGTAGTCTGGTATGAAAGCGGCTATCAATGAATTTGTGTCTAAATGTCTCAATTGTCAAAGAGTCAAAGCTGAACATCGAGTTCCCACCGGACTACTCCAGCCACTTGTACTGCCACAGTGGAAATGGGAACGAATTACCATGGACTTCGTGACTGGTCTTCCTTGTTCTCCCAGAAAATATGATGCTATTTGGGTGATTGTTGACCGGTTCACCAAATCAGCACATTTTATTCCAATTCGTATCAACTACAGTTTAGAGACTTTAGCCAATTTGTACATTCAAGAAATAATTCGGCTCCATGGAATTCCTATCTCCATTGTCTCTGATCGTGATCCAAGATTTACTTCTAGATTTTGGAGAACTTTGCAACGAGCTATGGGAACTAAATTGAATCTAAGCACTGCTTTCCATCCGCAAAGTGATGGTCAGTCTGAACGACTAATTCAAATTCTCGAAGATATGCTTAGAGCTTGTATTATTGACTTTGGAAAGAATTGGGAGAAATCTCTACCCTTAGTGGAATTTGCCTACAATAATAGTTATCAGTCGTCTATTCAGATGGCTCCTTTTGAAGCATTGTACGGCAGAAAATGCAAAACTCCTCTTTGTTGGTCCGAACTTGGTGAAAACAAAGTGTTGGGACCACAATTGCTCAGAGAAACAGAAGAGAAAGTTCAAATCATCCACTCTCAATTAAAACATGCTTTCGATAGACAAAAAGCCTATGATGATCTGAAATGGAGAGATATCCAACATAATGTGGGAGACAAAGTCTTTCTTAAAGTCTCTCCATGAAATAAAGTATTTCGGTTCGGAAAGAGGGGAAAACTCAGTCCTCGCTTTATTGGACCTTTTGAAATTTCTGAAAGAGTTGGCCCAGTGGCTTATCGACTTGCACTTCCCAGTGAATTCGATAAAATCCACAACGTCTTCCATGTATCAATGCTCAGAAAGTATAGGTCTGATCCATCTCATATCCTAGAACCAGAAAAAGTAGAGCTGAATCATGACTTGTCCTACGAAGAAGAGCCAATTTAGATTTTGGATAGAGAAATCAAAAGGCTTAGAAACAAAAATGTTACACTGGTTAAAGTCTTGTGGAGAAATCACAAGATGGAAGAGGCAACATGGGAACCAGAAGAAACAATGCGAAACCAATATCCCTATCTGTTCAGTTCAGGTAAGAATTCGAGGACAAATTCTTTCTTTAAGGGGGAAGAAATGTAACACCCCAAATATTAGCTTAGAAGTTTGGGAGTTTAATTGAATGATTAGGAAATTAATTAGAATATAAGCCTTAAATAATTGAATTGAAAATAGGTATAACAAGGACCAAATTGAAATTCAATGAAAAGTATAAGAAGAATTCGGCTATTTAATTAGTGACCAAACCAAATTAAGCATCAAATAGAAGAGATGCATGCTAAAGTCCAAAATCCTTAAATTAACCTTGAATTAATATGAAATGATAGTATAAACAAGGGCTTAATAAGGAGACATTAGTTGAGACATTGACATGAAAGTCTAGTCTCATTAATGTGTCACCTTCTCCCTCCCCTAACCGGCCACACTAACCCACAAAGCTAAGAAACTTTGTGTTCATTTCACACACACTTAAAACATAAAAATTGATAGAAAATTGAAGAGCTCTCGGTGAGGAAGAAGAATGGCGTGCATGTCTTAGGATTTGGTCTAGGAAATTCAAGCAAAAATTATAAGTAAGTAGCACTCTCTCCCTACCTTTCGAAA
The DNA here is from genome assembly GCA_958450335.1 of Hibiscus tridactylites. Classification (NCBI taxonomy): domain Eukaryota; kingdom Viridiplantae; phylum Streptophyta; class Magnoliopsida; order Malvales; family Malvaceae; genus Hibiscus; species Hibiscus tridactylites. Next base: position 38,914,592 of record OY288288.1, read on the forward strand.
ATGTGAAAATTTTTGAAGAATTGGTGGTCTTAGTACCTTAAAAAATTCATGAAAGTGATTAGGTTAAAGGGAGATGCGGCTGGAATTTTGAAGATATGAGAAACATTAAGAAATTAAAATGTTAAAAGGCTTTTGAACATGTTAGATCAAAGCTGGACAGATTTCTTATTAGTAGAAACATGCAACTTCAGAAATTTGTAGAAAAATAAATAGTAAGAATTTCATGATGAAATTTTGATATAACAAACTTTGGTATGTCTACTTTGATAAAAAAAATTATAAAAATGAATTTAGTGATGTGTAGCAAAATCTGGGAATGAAATTTGAACAGCATGTAAATCTGCCCAGCAGTGTTCTTAGCTGAATAGTAAACTTTGAAAATTTGGGGAAAATAAATGACTTGGAATTTAGATCTGAAAATTTAATAGGATGAACTTGAAGATGTTAATTGAATTTAGAAACAAACCAGGACTGATTTGGAGTTATATGCTGAAAATGGGAAACAAGTTAAGTTAAGTGGTCAAAACAGTTTGGAAAATAAAATAAGAAAAATTGAAGAACTATTGAGAAATTTAATTTGTAAAATTGGATGAAAAGGAAGGTGGTAAATTGATAGATTGACTGTTAAAAATGCAATTCACATGAAAAAGTAAGCAAATTGAAAACTTGAGCACTAATTAGAATGAATTAGTGAAATTAGATTGGCCATATTCGAAACCAAATTAGTATAAGGATTGAAATTGGAATCAAGAGAAAATTCAAATTTAAATTAGATGAATAAAGTTCTGAAATTTTTGCTATTATTTGGCTTGATTGCATTAGATCCTAGAGGAGAAAGAATTGAAGAAGAAACCGTAGCTGGAACGACCGCGGATCTCGCAAAAGGCCTCCGAATTCAGAGTTAGCTCGACGAATTGTGAGTGAAATGAACTTAGAGTTGAGATTAGAGTTTTAACTACCCTTAATTTAATTTTAGTGTATATTGAGCATGCAAATGGACTAATTAAATATTGGTAATTGATAAGGGAAGAAGGAATAAAGGAATTTAGATTGAATACATGTGCTATGTGATTTTTGTGATCTATGTGTTTGAATTGAAAATTGACTTTTGCCTTGCTGAATTTGAAACTGATTTGAGGTGTATTGGCTTGATTCTGAATGAAATTGAGATGTTGGATATTAGAATTATTGATTTTTTTTTGAAAATTAAGTACTTTTATTAATGATCAACACTACTTCGGACCTCATTAAAAAACTTCCCTAGTCCTAAAATGAAGGAAAAAGAGTGCCCCGAAGTAATGTATTACAACCTTTAAACATTAGATTCCAAAACCACAAAATTTGCGTCCCAGCAAGCTGTCACATCTCAAAACAAGAAACATAACGTAAGCTGGACACAAAGAAGAAAACACAAAAGGCAAACTTTTCACCCCCTTAGTTGCGACCACTCTAATCTCATCAAGAACCAATTGATCGAAGGTAAAGAGAAAGGACACCCAAAACCATCCGGCCATTATTACAGTTCTAAACCGACGAGACTGCATGTTGCTGAATCCAGATCAGCGACAACAATCTGGAAATCCCAGCTTTAGCTAATCTATCAGCCGTACCATTTGATACATGCATGAGAGGGGTGAAACTAATCATCTTAGAAAAGAAGTTAAAACTATTTTGCAAGTCAGAAACGTCAGTAAATTTGCGACCCCTTTTTGGATGGGATTCAGGCATTTATGGGTCAACATGTCTTCTTCAAACTTGTCCGGCTGTCAATTAGCTTTCCAACGGATCTTGAAACGCCTCAATCGGACATCTAGAACTCAAGATACGTCTATTTTAGCGAAGACAGCGCATGCAGAAATTCCTATACGAGATTAATACGAGATTTTTGGATAATTACGAATTTTCATGATTTTATTTGATTATTTGTAATTTAAATCAATATAGGATTCTACAATATCTATTAGGATCAGATTTATTTAATTATAATTTATTTTTAATATTTATTTATTATTAGAAGTTACTTATGTAATTAGGAGATTAGATTTAAGCATTTATTTATTGTATTTAATTTCCTAAGTTTACTAGGATTAGAACTTCTTCAAGGCTTATATAAGGAGGCTTCAACCACATTGTAATGGAAGATTTGAATGATTAAATAAAGTTCTCTTTTGAGTTCAGACTTGCAAGAAGTATAACTTGTATTCTTTATTTTAGAAGCGATTCTTCAAGTTCGTCAGAATTTGTTGTTGATCTTCACACTCCTGCTTGCCTAGGTAACTGCGTCTAGGAGGGTGGGTTAGAGCCGCTTGAGGTTGCTTGCTTGGTTAATTGCAATCAAGAGGGTGTCGAGGACAATTTATCTATTTATCTTCCATCTCCATCATCATCGTCTATCTTCAACCATCTTTTCACCGATCCAACATTCGCGCCAACATCCTTATTCACTTTCGCAAGTTCAACGTTCGCATATACGTGGTCGTGTCCGTATCATTTGGTATCAGAGCCAGATCGTTCTTGAGGATGTCATTGAGCAACTTATTGAATTTTACTCTTTTGGGGACTCGATGTCATTATTGTTGTCGACTAGATCATTCTGGGTATGATTGTCCAGATAAATCTTATTTTCAAGAAAAAATTTTGAGAGATATGTTGTCTGAAATCATGCCTTCTAATGATATTGAAATCTGTGATTCGGAACATGATAAAGAAATTTGTTCTCCTAAAGAACATGAAGAAGGCGATACCATCGAGAGTTTAACCTTGCCTATTGATGAGGAAGAAATTGTAAGTAGTGTGTTTGTTTCCAGTGACAAACCTACTATTCTGACTCAAGATGATCATCAAACAACATACACCAACGAAGGTACGCTACAATCAAAAGGTATCATTGATTGTTTTCAAAATTCTATTTATGCTTATTTCTCCTCTAGCATTAATAACAATTTTGAAGATGAGAACGAGTCACTTTGCAATCGAAAGAGCAATAGTGATGATCTCAATGAGAAGGAACTTGTAAATTACATTGCAAAAAGAGATTATGCACAAGGATCTTTCATGACACCTTCTCTTTACTGGTACTTTGATGAAATTCCTTCATTTACCGGTTTAGATTCGAGAGCGAATCTTTTTGAGGAGTGGGAGAATGATACATGCATGAGAGGGGTGAAACTAATCATCTTAGAAAAGAAGTTAAAACTATTTTGCAAGTCAGAAACGTCAGTAAACTTGCGACCCCTTTTTGGATGGGATCCAGGCATTTATGGGTCAACATGTCTTCTTCAAACTTTTCGGGCTGTCAATTATCTTTCTAACGGATCTTGAAACGCCTCAATCGGACATCTAGAACTCAAGATACGTCTATTTTAGCGAAGACAGCGCATGCTGAAATTCCTATACGGGATTAATACGAGATTTTTGGATAATTACGAATTTTCATGATTTTATTTGATTATTTGTAATTTAAATCAATATAGGATTCTACAATATCTATTAGGATCAGATTTATTTAATTATAATTTATTTTTAATATTTATTTATTATTAGAAGTTACTTATGTAATTAGGAGATTAGATTTAAGCATTTATTTATTGTATTTAATTTCCTAAGTTTACTAGGATTAGAACTTCTTCAAGGCTTATATAAGGAGGCTTCAACCACATTGTAATGGAAGATTTGAATGATTAAATAAAGTTCTCTTTTGAGTTCAGACTTGCAAGAAGTATAACTTGTATTCTTTATTTTAGAAGCGATTCTTCAAGTTCGTCAGAATTTGTTGTTGATCTTCACACTCCTGCTTGCCTAGGTAACTGCGTCTAGGAGGGTGGGTTAGAGCCGCTTGAGGTTGCTTGCTTGGTTAATTGCAATCCAGAGGGTGTCGAGGACAATTTATCTATTTATCTTCCATCTCCATCATCATCGTCTATCTTCAACCATCTTTTCACTGATCCAACATTCGCGCCAACATCCTTATTCGCTTTCGCAAGTTCAACGTTCGCATATACGGGGTCGTGTCCGTATCACCATTCAACTCTCGGGAGATCACTTGAATTTTCCAACCAAATTGAGAACATGATTCGAAGCAAGCATCGACCAACGACCTAAAAATCACCAGAGCTAGAAAAGGCTTATTGATCCATTCCACAATAATAGAACAATCAGTTTCAATGATTAACTTGGTTTTACCAAACCAAGGAGATGATCGAAACAATTGACATGCTTCCAACACAGCAAGTAATTCTGCTGTAGTAGCATCGATCAAACCTGCAGATTTTGAAAACTGAATTAGGATTGAATTAGCATGATTTAAGCACACACCACCAATACCAGCCTTTCCGAAACCACCAGCCACCGCACCATCAACCTGAAATTTGACCCCTACTTCCGGAACATGCCATTTTGAGGACCCAATTTTATTTAGCTTGACGACAACCTCTTTGAATAGTAAAGATTCTGAATTAAGTCTGAAGAAGGAGGGGAATTCAGTGGCCACTTTGCCTTGCACCAAAGGCTTAGGCGGACAAGGCATATGTCAACTAGGATGTTAACCGAGACAGTGGAGCCCTTAAAGATAACGTCATTCCGATAAAACCAGATCGACCACACCATACATTGAAAAGCCATCAACCATGATTGTTTGGAGAATTGATAGCATTGCTCGATATGATATGCGATCAATTGATGATCTTATATGATATATGTGTTTGGTGAATTCAATTGGAAATTGAGTTATGAAATGTGAAATTGAGCTATGTGATATGAAATTGAATTGTGTATATGCTGAATTAAAGATATGCAAATTGAATTGCAATCTATGATATGATTAAATGTGATAAAATGAGACATTGGAATGGAAATTACAAGAAATTAATCGAAAGGATTAATAAAGAAGTTCTGAAATTGATAGAATAATTAGACAATTGAAATTAAAGATTAATTAGCAAAGCCCTTGGTGTGTACAGTCTGTCCAGGTAGTACGGCTAGCCTAGAGTCTTGAGCTCGATAAGAAAATCGGTACGTTAGTGTACTCGATATTGTGGTACGTAAGTGTACCTTCTTGCTTAATGTCAGTGGACATTATAATATGTGATAAGATGATATGAAATTGGTACATGGTACCTATTATATGGTGAATTTGATTCACACTTCAGTTATATGTGACTCGAATACCTAGATTACTATACTATCCAAGGCATTGCGAATTGAATTAATAAGGAAGAAATTCATTGAAATTCTAAAATTGAAATTCTTGATTTAGTGAATTTCTTTGAATTGGATGGTAGCATGTTAATTATAAATTATGAAATTAATTGATTCTCTACTACAGTTTGATGTTGCTTGTTTATCTGAAATTGCTATTAAATGAGTATGTGAAATTGAAGCATGATGTTCGAATGATGTATGGTGATTAAAGAAATGGATGAATTGATTTTTGATCTATGTTAATTGTATGCGATAGAAATAAAATACAATCATTGATAGTCCTTGAATAATTCGATTATGATACAAATGGTATCTTAATTTGTTGTGTTCGATTGTCAAATGCTTGGTATATTGTAGTGATCAATTCGAATGTCAACATTGTTTAATAATTGATTGTGAAATTGTGTTGATTGTTTAAACTATTCGAATGGAATAGAAATATGTAATAATATAAAGTGGAATATATTGTGTGATCACTTGGTGTATAAATGAAAAGAAATTAGATTAAGGTTTCCTCACTAAGTACTAGAAGTACTTACCACTCGAATCTTTCCTTCCTTCCCAAAAATTTCAGGTTATAGCTTGTTGACTTACCTTCAGATATCTTTTGACACGAAGATTAAGTATGCCCTTCTTTATCTTTGTTATGCTCATGATGGGTGGATTAACGGTCAGCATGCTAGTGCAGTTTGCATTGATGGTTATGTTCATGAATTACTATTTTAATAATGTATGAACTTTATAAGAAGTTTCCCTCATTTTGGATATGTAATTAAGGGGGTATATATTTTGGGTATAGATCGCCCTTAGTATATGTTTTAGGGCATGATTCTTTTTGTTATATTTTGTATAGGAAACCGATAGGTTTAGCCGTTTATAGTTACCTGGGGGAAGATATTTTGTATAAGGGAAACGAAAATATTATGGATGTTATCGGATATGAATATATATATATATATGATGTATGAATCGATTATCCTTATCATTAGAAATAATCTTAAATGCTATGTTAAAATCGAATTGGAATGGATAGAGTAGCATTCAAATGTATGAGATAATCGGATGAATAAAGAAATTAATTTAGATCGTTTGTAAATTATAAGATAGATAAATGTAAATGAATTATAAGTGTCCACCAAGCCTTGATCGAAATACGACATGAAATATGTATAGTTTATATGTGAAATGAATGAAATTAAATTAGTGTAGTTTATATAGATGTATTTGAATATAAAAAAATGTCACGCAAATTACCTTCCGCTGCCTAATACGAATTACAAGTTAATATAACGCTCCTTGCCCCTAATCCGGGGTGAGGGGTGTTATATTTACCATTAACAACATGCACCTGTAGTGTCTTCCCCAAATACTTGTAGCAGTAATCATTAACAAAATACCTATTATGACCAATGATTGGATTGCTTGAAATTGGGACACTAAGATTCATAGTAACATCTTCGAGGGTGATTGTGCACTCCCCGCACGGCATGCGGAAGGTATGCGTCTCCGGTCTCCAACGCTCCACTAACCCATTAATTATCTACAACATGATATTAAACTCACGAATCTTTGACACGTACCTAAAACCAAAATTATCCAGAAATCCAATTATATATTGGCTTGGCGGATCGCTCCATATCAAGCGAGGCTGAAATTTTGAATCATCTTTCTACAAATACAAAATTTAAATTAAAATAGTACTTTATCATTTAAAAACAATAAATTCTTACCAATAATCTCATGTTATTTGTGATCCATGTTATTTGTGATCCATGTTATTCGTGATGTGAGAATCTTGTCCTCAATAGTTATGCACATTTAAATACCTAAAACATCACAAATCAATTGAATTTTTTAAATATTTTCGATTAAAATATTACAACACAATTTACTATTTGAAATAAAAAAGTATGCATATTTAAAAAAATTCGAATAAAAAATAAACCATATTCAAAAAAATTTAATCGTACTCTAAAAAAATTAATGAATGTTACCTTTAACCTTTTGAATTATGTGTGAGCTTGCTTCTTTCGCTCTCATATAAGAAAATCTCACGGCTTCACAAACTCTTTTGTTGTGCTCGATCAAAATAGATTGAAATTTTTTGTGTGTTCGAAACCTTAAACAAAACTATCTATTTATAAGAAAATACAAAACCCTAATTTGCAAAAACCTAAAGAAACTCGTTATTTTTTCATACAAATCGTTACAGACATAAAGTCAGAGGAAACTCATCGTGGCCATTCGACAAGTTCAGTTTGAAATTAGGTTAATCCCATGAAGGTTAAACCGGATATAAAAATTAGAACTCGCCGTAAGCCTAAGGCGAGTTTGAATAAAAAATAATATATTTTTAAAACTCGTCGTGTTGGTGCGGCGAGTTTACTGTAAGGGTGCTAGTCCGAAAAATTTAAGATTTCATATCCTATTTTGCTCAAAATAAGATCTAAAGATCCAACAAATGTCCTTAAGCCGAAACAACGGGATTTGCTTCTCGTAGATGTTAGAAAAGGAGTAGCCAAGTTGGTTGTAGAGATGGTAGGTAGAAGAACCCTGTCATTTTTTTGGCTTAATGGCCTATTTAGCCCCCGAAGTATACGTAAAATACCGAACTACCCTTAGAGTTTTTTGGAACGTTTTTTCCCATGAACTAAAAATCATAACCTCTGTTAGTCCTTATCTTGTAATGTTCGTTTAAAAAAAATTGGGCCAATTAGATCGTGCCATATGACTCTTTTGACCAAAAAATTGTCTGACTTTAATAAAAATGGGTAAATGACGTGTTTGCTCTCAACTTTTATATTTATTCAATCTAGACATTTTCTTCCTCCCTCGTTTCAACCATAGCTCCCACGAGCAAACTAGATATCAATTCGAGTATCAGTTTCATTCCTCTCTACTTCAAACTGTGATCAGGTACAGAAGTCTTCAATTTACTTTTGTTCATTTAATGGACTAATAATGTAGAAATTAAAAGCAGAAATTACATTTACCTTAGGGGAGTTCCTCACCAACTTTTCATTTGGCTTTAGACTGAAGTGATTAAAATCCACTTATGTTTCTTCTTCCTGCAACGTTTTGACCCTTTCTAGAAACTCCTTCATGTAATCTATGGTATCTGGCAATTTTAGGGGAATAATCCCTTTTTAATTATTATTTGGGAAAATGGCTCCCAAAAAATAATATTTGGCAAAATGACCCCCAAACTTGCCACGTCGGTAGACCTCGCGTTGTGTAGGACGCGAGGTAGGATATCGCGTTCTACACAACGCGATTTTTGTCTACCTGGCCTTGTTGTTTGCGTTAACGGTTTTACACTACAGAACGCGAGGTTCACGAGAATTTGAAACGGCGACTGAATATATCGCACAGACCTCGCGTTATGCAGGACGCGAGTTCTGCGCAATTATGGGCTGAAGAACAAGGGAAAACAAGTGTGGGTACGCCTGTTCGAGTCCAATTTCGAGCGTGTAAATCGTATATTTTTAGCGATCATCGAGTTTGGGATCGTAGTACTAGAAATTGTCTATTGTATGATACTAACATGGTTAATTTCCGTCCATTCTACAATGGTTTAAAATGGCTTCAAAAACCCTATGCTATCATGCATTTGTTTTAATGAAGTTGCATTTCAACAAATGTCGATAGGCATGTTCGAGCAGAATTTCATACGTAGAAATTTCGAATTTGTAGGTAACATCGAGTTTGAGGTTGTAGTACTGGAAATTCTCTATCGTATGACACTGACACGGTCAATTTTCGTCCATTGTACGCTAATTTAAAGTTGCTTCGAAAACACTATCATAACATATTTTTTTGAATGATTGAAAATATAAGATGACGTACTGTATAAATCGAAGTAGACTAACTTTATTGATTCGATTGTCATGGGGAACTCACATATACAAATTAAAAATAATTAATTAAGACGAGGGGCTGAGCGATTAGGACACTTAGGAGCTGTGTGTCCAGGATTTCGACATACAATACAATGCTTCTTTTGTCCGGTTTTCTCTCGATGTTCGACCATATCCTCGGCACAGTATATTCTTGTAGAACGTGGACGTCATTTGCCTCTTATTAGTGCTGGATCTGGGCGTATGATCGGTTCAATGTCCACATCATTCAGATCAACCTCATTTCCGATTGGAGGAAACTCTTTTACGTAAACCTTAAACACCGTTTCGAGTAAGTATACAGGATCAACCATATGCATGTATTGTATCCGTTGGTTAGTGCAAGCAGCAATGGCGTGTGCGCACGGGTATTTGAAAGTTTGGAAAATTCCGCACTCGCAGGTTCTATCCCTCAGGTTTACCACGTAAGCGTTGTGCTGAATGCCTTCCAACCGCCTGGAAAATTCCGCAACACGAAACAAGTGTCCTTCTCGCGAGAAGAGAGTTGCTTGCATCTGTCTTGATTGGCCCAATTGAGTATGCAGTTTTGTGCGGAAATCTGGATGGACTTTGTGTCCACCCGCCATGTACTCAGTTGCTTGCCTTCCCAAGATTTCAAAAAGGGTAGCCAAACGATAATAGGCCGCTTTGACAATGGAAGTGATAGGCAACTGCCGCACTCCCTTCGGTGATGAGTTCACTGCCTCAGCCAAGTTCGTTGTCATGTGACCATAACATTTACCCTCGTCATACGATCGAAGCCATTTTTCCTTTAGGGGTTTTTCAAGGTATTCTGCGCCATTGTTTCTCGCTCTCAGTTCCTCGAGCAGGTCAGCCACCTCTTGTTTGTAGTGCGAGTTGCCTACGGGATGACAGTTGAATAGTTATGGGCGAAAAACACATGCAAAAAGGTCGTAAATGAAAGCGAGTAACAAGTAATATAGTAAATGAAAATGACATAAAGGACGTACCCATATCGAGCACCATTTGACGTTCATCACGATTCTTGTATTTCAGCAGGTAGTTTGCGGCTATGTACCGCAAGCAAAAACGGTGGTGAATGTATGGAGGCTTCCAATAGTTACCCAAATTTTCTATCGCCCACAACAGCGTTGTGCCTCTGTCAGAAATAACACACACCCCTTCATCCCTTCTTCGTATTACATGATCAAGGACATATTTTCGTAGGTTCTGAATGAAGAACTTCCAAGACTCCAAATCCTCCTTCGGGACGATTGCGAATGCAACAGGAACACATTTGCGATTGCCGTCCTGTGCTATAGCTAGAAGTAGGGTGTGTGTATATCTTCCGTACAACCATGTGCCGTCGATTTGGACCATCAGTTTGCAGTGCTTGAATGCGTTGATACACTGGGGGAAAGTCCAAAATAACCGGTGGAATTGAGAAACACCTCGGACGACACGATCATTTTCGTATGCCAGAACCGTATCAAGTTTGACAACCATGGGATCTGTTTCTGCAGGAGATTAAGCCACGGGCGCAACTCTTTGTAAGATTCCTCCCATCGGCCATACATTTGCTCTTTGGCCTTTTTCCTTGCATACCATGCTTTCGAATAACCTGGACGGAAGCCGGTGACAGCTAGAGCTGCAGCCTGACATGTGGGGACCGACACAGTGGGATTTGTTTTCACCAGTGTCGAAAAGATGTCCGCGAGGTACTTTGCATCCAGGTTCTTGTGATCCTGGTTGAGGCTAGCAACGTTTCATGTATGGGGCCCCTCAAGTTTTGTTATTTTCCAACGGTTGCCTGCCCTCTTCAACTCTGATATATGGATTTTCCATTTACAACCTTGATTTTTTTGGACGCAATAAGCCTTGTAGTATGTGGATTGGGTTTTATCCACTGCCGTCTCAACATTATGACGAAGGTTGTACTGCTTAACTGCCGCCACCGCAATTTCCTTGTTCAAGAACGCCATACCAATTCTCAGTTCACCATCAAAACGGTTGATTCGGCCATCTATTGTGTCGTCATGCGGAAAATCAGGGACGCCCATTGCATCCATATCAACCGTTGTGAAGTGGGATGGTGGCTGGAACATAGAAATTGGTGTTGCGTCTACAGGAAAGTTGGTGGCAGTCGGTTCTTCGTCCAAATCTGGTGGTGGAACGGTAGTGTCTTCCGGTAGAACTGTCAAGTCTTCTAGTTCGGGATAGAATGGCCCCAGCTCGTCTCCGTCGGGCCCGGGTTCTCTAATCGGTTCTTCGTCAGAAGCATCCTCCGGGAGCTGGAATAGTAGAGCTTCGTCGATCACTACCCTTGGAGGCGAGGATGGGGGTCGATGAGCGGGAGACCTCTCACGAGATCGCTCACGAACCGCATTTCCAAGACCAAAATCAAGATCACCATAAGAAGAATGTATTCCCATAGATGGTTGAACGTACTTCGTGCTAGGGACATACGTTGAGTGTCGTCCATATGAGGAATCATGGTCGTGCATACTGTAAGAAGACGACGCTCCCTCACCACCAAAAGAAGAATGTCTCCCCATAGATGGTTGACCGTAGTCGGTGCCAGGGACATACATTGAGTGCCGGCCATATGATGCTTCATGGTCGTGCGCAACGTAAGGAGCCGACGTTCCCTCCCCCCAAAACTATAAGGATTGTATGGATTGTATGATGCATTTGTTGGTACATCGAATTCATCGTTTGGGGTTGGTTCAGGTCGAACCCGATGCTAGCTACGCACGACTGCCTTGGATATAATGGAGCCCTTATAATTATTAGTATGATTATTACTTTTATTATTATTATTATAATTATTAGTATGATTCATTATTATTGTTATTATTATTATTATTGTTATTATTATTGTTGTTATTATTATTAATATTATTATTATTCTAATTATAATTATTATTATTATTATTATTTCTATTATTATTATTGTTATTATTATTATTATAAATAAATTTTTAATATTAAATGACTTTCCCCCTGGAAAGTCTTCATTTAAAAAACCACACGACCTCGCGTCCTGTAGAACGCGATATCTTTAGAACCTCGCGTCCTATAGGACGCGAGGTCACTTCTGACCGTTCAGTTCACGCGTCTGTTCATTGACGCGCCTTTTTAATGAACATCGCGTTCTATAGGACGCGAGGTATATGAATATCGCGTTCTACAGAACGCGAGGTTCATTAACATCGCATCCCAAAAGGCGCGAGGTCTTCTATAAATTGAAGGTTTTTTTCTCAAAATCAACCACAGAACGCGAGTTCTATAGCATTTTTACAAAAAATTCTCATCAACTTTTATATGTCGTTCGATATAATGGAGCCCTTGCTACGCAACGAAGCGAGTCACTGCAGTCAATATTGGCGAAACACTCTAGAGGTATTATTTTTCCCCTTTTATTTTCTAAAATTTTTAATTTAATTATATTTTTTTATTTTACTAACTATTTTATTTTATTTTTTGTAGGGATACGAACGTAACTTACAATGTTACCTTAACCGTATCAACACCGCACTCGTTGATGCTGTTATGGACTGGATTGAGCGCGCTGGTTTTGGGCACATAGCTCGGTATATAGGGGGTGAAGGTAAAACCGTCGTTGATCAGCGCGCTGATAGAACGGTGGAGACCCGAGATGCACACATTTCATCTTCCATTTGGCGAGGCAACAATCACGTTGGAGGATGTTGCCTACATTCTGGGGTTGCCTATAAACGGCAGCGTAATTACAGGTATAGCGTTGGCAGATTGGCCAACTCTATTTGCTGAAGAAATGGGCGTGATACCCCCGGATGACGCGTGGGACGGAGGAAAAATCGATCTATCATACTTGGAGGCCCAGTTTGGAACCCCTCCCCCCAATGCGGATGTAGTTGCACTTTAGGTATTTTTTCTATTTAAAAATTACGATGCCATTATTATATATTTAGTATGCTTTTATTAGATTTATGATGAAATTAAAAATATTTATTTGAACATTAGGATGATTTATAAAATTTTTAGGATGACTTCATTAAATATTTAGGATCCTTTTAATAAATTTAGGATGCAATTACAAATCAGTACTTGAAAATTAGGATGCTTTTATTAAATATTTATGATGACTTTATTAAATATTTAGGTTGCCTACATTAAATATTTAGGATGAAGTTACAAATATTTATTTGCAAATTAAGATTAAGTTACTAATTTGTTTGGATGCCTTTATTAAATTTAGGATGAACTTACAATTTTTTTAATTAGGATGTCTTTATTAAATCTTTATTTTCACAGCGGTGTGCGCGAGCCCACATCTTGCGCATTATTGGCAGGATATTAATGCCAGACAAATCCCGCACAAAGGTGCACGTGATGTGGCTTCGTCATCTTACAGATTTAAATGAGTCTGGAAGAAAATCTTGGGGGTCAGCTGTCTTGGCGTTTCTTATCAGAGACCTCTGTAGAAACGTTGACGCCTCCAAAGCATCGATGGGAGGATGTTGTTTATTCCTACAAGCTTGGGTTTGGCTTCGGAAGCCTACTTTGAGACCACAGCTTAGACAGCCCACCGCTATGTTATTTCTGCCTCTACGGAGGTACTACGTGATCTACTATATTTTTTTATTTTTAAATTATTTTATTTAACGATGTTTTTCATTATTTATAGGTGGACCACCACACTGACCCACACCGGCCTGCCGAACTCCCAGAAAGCATACAGGCATGCTTTCGATGCCTTGAAGGAGGACGAGGTAATTCAACGATTAATTTGAATTTTTGCGTACATTTTTTCCAATAATATTTCATATAACTGTTACAAACGCTTTCATTTTTTTTAGTTCGTGTGGAAGCCCTAGGATTCAGAGGAGATTCGGCAGATTACTCCACCAGATATTCTACGAGATCGAGACCTCTGGATTTCCGTCGTGCCGCTGCTGAACTACGAAATTTGCGTGTGGCGTTCTACAGATAGGGTACTCCGACAGTTCGGGTACTTCCAAAATGTTCCAGCCCCTCCGCAAAATATGGACCGCTTCCACAATCTTACGCGCCAGGGGAAGACGGAGGTTGACTGGGCCGAGCACCACGCTACATGGATAGCGCTTTGGGGTCACCGATTTGACAGACGCCCATAGTTTCTCCAACAAATTATGGAAGGGGTAATTCGGTCGCTTTCAATTATGACCAGTGGTATAGGAACAATGGGATGTCGCATATCATTACTCAGGCCGAGCGCGATGCAGGGCTTCCTCAGCAACCCCAAAACCGCCCACGCGGGAGCCGTCGCGCGACCCAGAGCCAGAGGCAGTCGACGCAGCGCGGTCCGAGACCACGATATGACACTGCAGGGGCATCATCTTCTGCCGCACCATTTCATGCTTATAGCGGTCCATCGAGTTTCCAGCAGACGATGCCTCCACCCCAGTTCGGCTCCTCTGATGCCTATCGTCCCCATACGCCCACGACTGACCTTCAGCTTATCGAATATTCACAGCTGCACTCTCAGTATGAGTTTCCCATTGTGGAGAGTACGCCGATCGGTAGCTTGTTTTACTCCCCGCCTGGGCCCAGTACAGATCCGCATATCGCGCACGATGGTCAGGATGATGGGGACCAGGGACCACCACACGATAGACGTAGGTATCCGGATCGTGAGCGTCATCCACCCGACTGCGGAACGGGTGGACATAGGCATTTTTAGTCTTTTCTTTTTACTGTTTTGTACTTATGTTTTTAATATTTATGTAAAACACATTTGAATTTTATAATGTCGTATTATAATTTTGTTTACATATTATAATTAAACTTTATAATGTTTATTTAATTTCAGTTTTTAATAAATTTAATGGGATTACTAAACCGAAAATCGACATTAGTTGAAATGCAACTTCATTCAAAAAAGGCTTGATAGCATAGGGTTTTCGAAGCAATTTTATTTTATTGTACAATGGACGGAAATTAACAATGTTGGTATCATATGATAGACAATTTCCAGTACTACAACCCCAAACTCGATGATCGCTAAAAATATACGATTTACACGCTCGAAATTGGGCTCGAACAGGCCTACCCACACTTGTTTTCCCTTGTTCTTCAGGTCAGATTTGCACAGAACTCGCGTCCTGCAAAACGCGAGGTCTGTGCGATATATTCAGCCGCCTTTTCAAATTCTCGTCGACCTCGCGTTCTGCAGAACGCGAGGTACTGTAAATCCGTTAACACAAACAACAATGCCACGTCGACTAAAATCGCGTTCTATACAACGCGATATCCTACCTCGCGTCCTACACAACGCGAGGTCTACCGACGTGGCAAGTTTAGGAGTCATTTTGTCAAATATTATTTTTTGGGAGCCATTTTCCCAAATAATAATTAAAAAGGAATTATTCGCCTAAAATTGCCATGGTATCTCCAGGTATAGATGTTCTATCCATATGCAAATTTTCACTCTTTCAAACTTTACTAAAAGTATGGCTTAGTACACATTTCTTTCTTAAACTTTACCTATTTTTCCAACATGCTCCCTAAATTACTTTTTGCTCACTTTTTTCCCTTAAATTTTTCGTTGTTACTTATATAACCCATAAAGCTAAAACCGTTAAAAAATTATTTTGACCAATCAGAACGCCGCCACACTATTTTCTTTCTTTATTTTTAAATTTTAAAATAAAATATTTATTAATTTAATTATATCTCCCAAAATGCCCAAAACATCCCATCTTCATCCTCTATCATCTCCCCCAACTTTATACCAGAAACCTCACAATTCCCCGCTTCTTCTTCACCCGATTTACAACAATTTCCTGCCTTTGCAACATCCGGAGAATGATTATTGTCTGCAAAATTTAGTATCTCCTGGGATTTTTGTTTTAACAAATTAGAAGAATTTCTATTCCTTGAAATGTTGATCCCATAGAAGCTTTGAGCCGCTGATTGTTTTGCTATTTGTTGATGATTATTTTGGTCAAACCCAATCAACCCATAACCAAGATTGAGGCACCTCTATCTTGCTCGTCTGATCGGAGAGAAAATGAAGAAGCTACAGTTTGCGGGTTTTGTATGAGTTTTATGATTTGGGTTAGTCTTGATAAGCCTGTTGAATTTAGCATCTCCATCACCATTTGTGACGGACAACAAGGATTGAGATTTCCTTTTCATATGGAACTTGTCGCAATGCGGGTGTGTTGATACAAACTCTATACTTAAAAGGCTGCATCAATTCATCCCATGCAACATGATCGGTCGTTGGAATAAAGTTAACGTGGATGGATGAAAGCACTGCTTGTGCTGGAGCCTGGAGTTATGGATATTGGGTTTCTTCAGCCAAGTTATGGGGTATTTATGTGGGCATGTTGTGTGCTTGGAATTTTGACTTTCGTTTGGAAGCCATTCGGATATTCACTTATAAAACCTCTCATCATGCTCCTGTATATTGAGGAGCTCATTTGGCGATAGTATTTTTATTAAGGGTAAATTAAATATTAGATTTTGTGAATAAATAATAAACTCTTAATCTAGTTTAGTGGTTAAGCATAAATCTTTTAGTTCAAAGTGTTATTGGTTCAAATCTCTATAATGTAGTTTTGCTTATTTTTGAAGTTGGGAAAGTATAAGTTAAATATTAGTTTGGATAAATTTTAAACAACTCCAAGACTTAGTTCAGTGGTTAAACATTGGACCCATGCACAAGAGGTCTCAAGTTTGATTCTGCAAAGTTGCAATAAGGGTGTGACTTTTAAAATACCACATAAATGCTGACGAGGAAAGAGAATGTTGATGTGGAAAATTAAAAAATACCACATCAACAATTTTGTTAGTTTTTTAACGACGGGACCAAAACAGAAAATTATCTAACGCGAGGGACGATTTTGACGAAAAAATTAGCTGGAGGACCAAAATAAGAAAACGTAATAATTTGGTGACCACCAGTGCATATTACCCTTTTATTAATACCATAAATTTTAAAGTGAATTTTCAATGTATATGTTCATCACCGAACATTACCATAGACTATGACACGTATCATTATATCTATATATTTATATATGTTATGAATATTTATCTATGTGGATGTCTATCATGATTAGAACTTTATCTAAGGAGTTTGATTTATTTATTATTAAGAATATTATCTCTATTAATTAGAGTTTAATGTATTATGTACTTCTTATGCCTATAAATAGATGATTCATTGAAGGCATTGTACACAATTCTATTTATGAGAATAATACAAATCTTGTAACACCCGGGTTTAGGGGTCGAGAGAAATAAATAAATAAAATAATATTCCGGTTTTGTTTTGCTAAATTTAATTTAAAGGGTTGGACCAAATTTGATTGAAACTCAAATTCATGGATTTTAAAGTAAATGAGATTGTCATCTCATTAATGGCATTTTTGTAATAAAAAGACCATCCAAATTAAAAACCCCTCTTTTTATTTAAAACACAAATTTGCCATCTTCTTCCCCAACCCTTCCCCATTTTTCACGTCAAACTCCCCTCCCCCTCCTTGATGCTTCTCCATCAAATCTTGCCTCCATTTTTGGAGCATTTTGAAAGGTAATTATATTTCCGACTTACCCTCATCTTCCTCTACTTGGAAGTACAAATATATTTCATTTTCATCAATGTTTTAAAAATTGGGTTTTTGAAAGTTTAGGTTAAAGGATGGAGCTTTATGGGTTTTTACTAAAGCTTTTGAATTATAATGGTTAGATATGATGTTTATGAATCAAATAGTTCAACATATATAATTTTTAGAGTATTTTAAATGAATTTCCGAAATTGGGTAAAAATGGGTTTTTTGGAGGGTTTTGGGTGAGTTTTGGGGGTTGTTTTAGGTGGAAATTGATAGCCCAATGGTAGTGCTATGGTTAGGGGTTGATTTGGGATTGTTTGTGGGTGCTATGGATGTTGGAAACATGGTTTTTGGACATGGTTTAGGGGCTGCCCGAACTTGCAAAGTATGGGGTTTGGTCATGGCTTGCAACGTTGTAAATTGAATTTGAATTGTGTTCCGGGTTGGTCTTTTGATGTTGGGCTGATTTGGAATTGTTTGAATTGTGTTTGAGGTTGTTTGGAAGCGGGAATTTGTGTTGGAGAAGCTTCGGGAAGAAATCCAGAAATTTGAGGGAGGTTGCTTGCTTGGCTTGGAGCTTGGAAGCTTAGGTGAGTGGTTAAATATTTTCAAAATGGTTTTGAGTATTTGGTTCAAGCATGGGAACCTAGGATGGGCTTGGTAAACCCACCTAGAGTTGGGGTTAGAGTGGTAGCCTAAACCCAAGCTTTGATTAGAGACTTTGGTTGCACTTTTTAATGGTTGTATATGCCTCGTATTAATTTGGGATGGGGTTGATTACGTATATGTTGTATACATGTATGTTGGGGCATGTTTGATGTATTGTTATATGCATGTTGATGATAGATATGATATGGTTATACACATGTGTAAACTATAATGTGATATGGTTGTTAATGTTGTACATGTGGTGTTGACATGTGAAATGATATTATGAGGTGGTTTCATGATCCGAGAATCATGGTGAGTACATGCTAGGCATGGAAATGTGGTTTGTACATGATGGTAAGTCATGGTGAGTACGTGCTAAGCACGGAAGTGTTATGAATTGATATTATGAATGATTAATGAAATGTGTAGTATTGGCACTAGTATGCTTGGGTACAAATGATCGATCATTAGGATGTTAGTGTGTACACATGAGTCAAAAGTCGCGCGTGGCCTTGGTGGCGTTGAGTCACCAAGGAGGAGTACGGGTTCGCCCGGAAATTGTATTTATATTAGTCGGTGATGAGTGGAATCCCATCGACGGGGCGTGAGGATGAGTGGAATCCCCTCCGCGTGAAATGAGGCGTGAGGATGAGTGGAATCCCCTCCGCGTGAACGGTGATGAGTGGAATCCCACCGTCAGGTAATGGTTGAGTTGTTGGATGTGAGTTCCAACGGTTATCTGCGTATTCGAGTCATAGCTAGGTGAAAATACAGATTGTAGTTTATGTCGCCAATATGTGGTTAATTGCGAGCCAATGTATTTTGGGATGTGTTGCTAACATGGTTTAATATATGTGATTTCATATGTTGTGGATTTAAACATGTTGAGCATGACATGATATTGAATATATGTTCATGCATCATCTATATTTACGGCTCGTGTGGATCGGAGGTAAGATCATGTATTTTATCTTGGTTGTAGCACGTGCTTGGACCCTGCATTGTCGAATGTTTGTTTTATGAGCTTACCCTCACTAAGCTTTTATGCTTACGCTCTCTCTTGTTCGACAATGCAGATAAATAGCTTGTGGGTGGCAAAGGCAAGGAAAGGACACCAAGTGTTGCTTACGGTTAGCTCAAGTATGATAGTTAAATTTAAAGATTGTAATAGTAAAACAATGGGATAGGTGTCGTGTTATGATGCTTTTGGAATACATGGTTGTCGTTGTTGTTGTTTAGGAGCATGTTAGACTCCTCATATGTGTTGGTTAATTTGGCTTTTAGGATGTATGCCGTTTTTGAAATCATGTTAGTATTTTGCTATCTAGAATTGCCTAAGTGTTGGATATGTTAAGCTTAATATCTATAATGACATGTGTGGATGTGTGGCTTGTGATGTTGTGTTTGATGTTTAGTCTTGATATGATGTTGCTCAAGCATGCTTGAATGTTGGGTTGCCTTAAGTTTCTTTGCTAGTGAGTCGTTATAGGTTGTGGAGGTGTTTTGGGGCACCCTTGTGCCTTAAAACAGCCCAAACGAGTCTGCAGACAGGGGGTGTTTCGAAACGGGCCACCCTGTTTCGATACGGCCCCTTTGCATTTGGCCAGCCGTTTCGGAACGGATAGGGGCTGTTTCAGTACGTTTTCGCTACTGGAATTTTGAGAAATTGACGAGATATAGGCGTACCGAAACGGGTCCTTAGTGTTTCGGAACGGTCAAATCTCGTTGACCACGAGAAGTTGACCGTTAGGGTCGTTTCGATACGGGTCACCCCTGTTTCGAAACGGTCACCCTATGGTTGACCCTGGCCTGTTGACTAAGTCAAGGCGTTTCGGAACACCCTCAGGGCGTTTCGAAACGGACTGCTGTAAAAGACTAAAATGAGTTGTTTAATGTTTTGGTTGGTCGGAGTATGCTGCATTATTCGTATTTCCCGCTGTTGTGTCCTACATAGGATTAAATTATGCCTATAGACAAGATAATTAAAAAGAAAATTTTCTGGGTCGTTAACCGAGGGGAAGCCTTAACGGGTTTCGCTTCGGTTTTCCCCGTGTGGCCCACTCGGACCGGTCATCCGACTAGACCGGGACGAGGGGGTTACAAATCTTCCTCTTTCTCTCATCTCTTTGTTCTTCTATTCTTGTTCTTTGTTCTTATTATTGTTCTTTATTATTTTGTTCACAACACGTTATCAGCACGACTCTAATCAACTGAGGTCTTCATTGTTTGAAACCAAAAGAAGTTATTGGAAAGAATTCGATTCTAGGATAAACCAAAGATAAGTTTTTTTTTTCTCTCTTCATTTTTTTTAAATTATCGATTGTCTTTTTCTTTATATTTTAACTTTCTTTTTGAAAAGTTTGGAAGTATGTTTGATTTTATTCGAACATTGGAAAGAGACAAATTTGTGGCTTCTCACAAACCAAAAGACGGATCGAAAGAGACGAAGAGGTTGCGTTTGGTGTAAATTACGTGTGTTTTCTCTTGTTCCTAAAAGCGTTAATTAGCGGTATGTTTATTCATACTTTTACTTATATGATTATATTTGATATTTTTCATATTATTATTTATGTTATTTTATTTGGTAAAAGTTACTATTTTTAACCGTGTTTTGAGTTTTACATGATATGCTTAAATGACTTGGAAATAGATGTGATATAAAGGGACTATAAGAAGTTATCTCGGTCATATGCTATGTCTCCATTGTCCACGAGAGAAAAATCAATATCGGTAAATTTTAATTTTAATTTTATTTTTATTCTTTATATTATTATTTAAAAGTGCGATAAATCATGATGATTTTGAATTTACAAGAAGATTATTATAAAGTCTATATTTACTCGAAAGTAATATTTCTTCTTCGTCGAAAAACTCGACCATAGACTTCTCCCAATTTCAAGTTACGAAAATTCGTCTTGATCCAAAAAGTTTTATGGGAGGCATTCCCTGAAGTGAATGCAAAGCATGGTGTTTATTCCATGCAATTATCAATGATGGGGCATTCCCTGAAGTGAATGCAAGCATGATGTTTATTCCATGCGATTATCAATGATGGGGCATTCCCTGAATTGAATGCAAGCATGATGTTTATTCTATGCGATTATTGGAACTGTTTCATTCCCTGAAGTGAATGCAAACATGGTAAATCATTATTCAATTAGAGACATAATTTTGATATAATCCAAGTATATTGGCTGGACATCCCGTTCTGCGAGGCTACTGGTCTCAAAGGAGGTTTTTAAAGGACCTTGTGGACATGTTTAACAATGTCGCGTACGAGGATTAAATCTTTGTTCTCTGTGATAAGGATATGTGAAAAAGATTTCAAAGGTCCACTGGCTCTACTCCATTCCCTGAAGTGAATGTGAGATTATATTATGAAAGGAATAAAAAAACCACATTAAAAGTTGTGGTCGTGGTCGATGCTATGAATATACACATGAAAAATATAGTCGTTTTAAGAATACTTCTACTCGCTGGTAGCGAAGTTATAAGGATGACAAGAGTGATAAATATCATTCTAAGGAAGTGAAATCCTTTTACCAATGTGATGTTATAAATCATTGGTTTCGTACTTGTCAAACGCCAAAGTATTATGAATTTTATCCATAATCATGAATGATAAATGAAATAAAATATAAACAAAATTTGTTTATGGCGAAAATAATTATGGCATTATTTATTTATTTTATTTTATTATGTTAATTTGTTTTATTTATTATTTATTTATGTTAGTTTGCTTTATGTTTATTTATTTCACATATTATTTATTTACGCTTTATGTTAATTTATTATTTGAAGAATATGATTACTTTCGGAATAAAATATACAATGAATTGTGGCTATTTATGCCTAAAATTGTGGCTATTTATGCCTAGCAGATAATGCAAGTACTCATATTGTACTTAAGCATAAGAAATATTTTTCCCATTTAAATGCAAGGGGAAATATGAGTAATATTTCTCAAAGTATTAAAATATCAATGCTTCGGAAGAGCACTTGAAAGTTTATCTCTGATAGATAATCGACTTGATATGATGTACTATATTTTATATTTTTCATTCCTCGAAGTGAATGATACAAAGTACATATTTTCATTACCCGAAGTAAATGAAACAAAGCACATTTTGAAAGGTGCATAATTATGCATTTCTCGATTAAAATGCAAGAGAATAATGTGAGTACTATATCCGGAAGTACTAATATCACAAAAGGCTCTGGTTGAGCAAATATGTTATTGTCAAATGGAACTTTATTCCATATTCACAGTGCGTTATACTCGTCAAAGTCATAAAGAGACTTATTTAATTTTAAAGATATTCACAGTAATAGATATCATATTGAGACCATTAGTCGATGGGATGTTGACTATCTCAATATTATGAGTATAAATCAAGGCAATAATAAAAACTTGAAAAAGTTATATGCACTGTCATCCATAGTGTACTACAATAAAATTAGCACAAATTGAAGCTCATGCTATTGTGAATCAGAAGTTTACTGATAACTTTATTATTTGGCAATGACCGGTTAGACCATCCCGGTTCAATTATGATGCAAAAATTTGTTGACACTTTCATGTGGTAATTTATTGAAGAGTTGAAATTTTCTTCAAAGTAATGTTTTCATGTGATACTTGCTATCAAAGCAAATCGATTATTCAATCATCATCAGCTATGATAGATTGCGAATCTATTAATTTTTTCTGGAACGGATACAAAGGTGATATATGTGGGCCCATACACCTTTCTTACAGTCCATCTAGATATTTTACGATTTTAATTGATGCATCGACTAGATGGTCATATGTATCCTTGTTACTAATCTGCAACTTGATATTTGCGAGGCTACTTGCTTAGTTGATAAAACTATGAGCACATTTTCAGATTACCTTATAAAGACAATTGGTCTTGATAATGCTGATGACATGTCATTTTACATGTAATATCACTAATTCGCATTAAGCCAACAAATTATCATAAGTTCTCCCCATTACAAATAGTTTTTGGTCAAAACCAAAGATTTCTCATCTTAGATTTTTTTGTGCGGTATATCTTCTGATTGCTCCACCATAACGCACAAAGATGAGTTCTTAAAGGAGGTTGGGAATATATGTCAGATTCAAATTTTCCTTGATAATTAAATATCTTGAGCTTCTCATAGGGAATTTATTTACAACTCGATTTACTGACTATCATTTTAATGTGTCAGTTTTCCCAACGTTAGGGGGAGAAAATAAAATAGCTGGGAAAAGAAATAAATTGGAATGAATTATCATTATCTTAGTTTGATCCACGTATTCAACAATGTGAACTATAAGTTCAAACGATAATTAATTTAGCAAATCAATTGTCAGATGATTTTGCTGACCCTAATAGAGTGACTAAGTCACATATACCATCTATGAATGCTCCGTTTAAATTTAATGTCTCGGAAGGACAAATTCTAGTTGCTAATGAGTCTAACTTACGCCTGTAGCGTGGTAGGCAAGTAGGTTCCAAAGATAAAAATCCTCAAAAAAAGGAAGGGAGCTATAGTTATGGTGGTTTGATCGAGGAATCAATAAATTATGAAAATCTCAAGAAGAGATTAAAAGGTCTCCAATAGAGGCATTAACATGACTCAGGTACCTGATAATAAAGAGATCTCAATTGATTATGTCATGTCTGGTAATAAATGGAACTGAAATCAAATCGACGTCGATAATACATTTGTATGCAATATAGCACTAAAGATTTTATTTGATGATGTGGATCATGAATCATTGTCAATTGGACAATGTAAACAAAGAAATGATTGGCCAATATGGAAAGAGGCAATTGAGGCGAAACTAAGATCTCTTTCGAAAAGAGAAGTATTTGGGCCTATAGCCCGTATATTGAAATGTGTAAAGCTCGTGGATATTAATGAGCCTTTGTGAGAAAGAGAAATCAAAAGGAGAAATCACGAGATATAAGCTCGTTTAGTTGCAAAGATTCTCACAAAGACATGAAATTGATTATGAGGAAAATATATTTTTCGGTGGTGGATGCAATTACTTTTAGATAGTCTGACAATAAATGAAATAATTCAGTTTCCGCCTAATGGATGTTGTTACATCTTATTTGTATGAGCCTCTTGATAACAACATTTACATGAAGCTTCTAGAAGGATTTAGACTGCCATAAGCAGTTAATTCAAGTTCTCGAAAATATTATTCAATTATATTAAATATAATTTTTTATGGATTAAAATATTTTGGGCACATTTGGTATAATCGCCCCATTGAATACTTATTAGCGGAAGGTTATAAGAATGATTTAATTTTCAGAGCATTTTATTAAGAGGTTTAGCTCTGGATTTGTCTTTGTTTTTATTGTGTATGTTGGTGATTCATTGAGACTCATGAAGAGACCTCCTTAATAATGGAATCATTGTGCAGCAATCAGCAAACACAGAAAAATGTTTAAAGAGACTTTGCATGCATAATGCATATTTGTTGACCACTATTTGGTTGCTAGATCTCTTAATGTAAACAAAGATCTATCCCGCCCTCGAGAAAAAGGTGATGATATTCTTGGTCTCAAAGCACCATATATACATTAATTGATCTGGAAGCATCGTATCTTAGCTGGTCCAGAAATACTATTTAAGTGCTACGAGACCATTGCCTTTAAATAATTGCTATGCATGAGGCAAAGCTGAAATATGTGTTTGGCTAAACATATCCAGAAGATATGTGAATTGCTTTCACAAGATAAGATGCAAGCTATTTTATGTAGAGATAATGCAAAATTCATATCTCAAGGCGAATACATCAAATGTGATAAAACGAAACATATCTCTTTAAAGTTTGGTCCCTCATGATCTTCAGAAGAATAGTATTTGATGAATCATTTCAAGCAGTAATTTGGAAGATTTATCCACTAGTGCATACTATATTTCAACAATTGAAGATTATATTCAAGATTGAATTATGAATATTCAAAGATCTTATGTGATATATTTATAAGGGGAAGTAAATACGCGTTGCACTCTTTTTCCCTTAACCGAGGTTTTGTCACAATGGGTTTTCCTGGTAAGGTTTTTAATGAGGCAACATGTTATGCGTATTAAAGATGTGTGTACTCTTTTTCCTTCACTAATGAAATTTTTTCCCACTGAGTTTTTATCTTAGTAAGGTTTTAACGAGGCACATTATCTTCATAGACATCCAAGAGGGAGTGTTATGAATATTTATCTATGTGGATGTCTATCATGATTAGAACTTTATCTAAGGAGTTTGATTTATTTATTATTAAGAATATTATCTCTATTAATTATAGTTTAATGTATTATGTACTTCTTATGTCTATAAATAGATGATTCATTGAAGGCATTGTACACAATTCTATTTATGAGAATAATACAAATCTTCCTCTTTCTCTCATCTCTTTGTTCTTCTATTCTTGTTCTTTGTTCTTATTATTGTTCTTTATTATTTTATTCATAACAATATATAGATATTTATTATTTTTTGTCTTTATTTTATAAACTCTGACGAATGTATAATCACATAGACAAAGATGCAGTTAGCTGAACGTGGTTTCACATAGACCTAGATTATTGGGCTTTCACGTAAACTAATGAAATGTCTAACTATTATGTTTTTAAATTGAGGGGAGAGTAATCGAAAAATTACAGAGATTCAAATCGACATGCATAAGAAATAACTGAATCTTCACCTATAGAGATGGGAATGAGAAAAGTTTTATTACTAAAGTTCAAATAAGAATAAAAACAAAAATCACTATATTCGAAACATAGAAATAACCGAATTGTACCATATTAATCCTCGTGAGGATGTCAAAAAGTATTCGCATGAATTCTCGATATTTTACTATATTTTTAAAATTTAAATGACCATGAGCATAATTTACCCATTTTTCAACAAACAAAAATATAATGTCCCACAACTTTTAGTATGGCTAGTTGTTAGTTGTGAAATAAGCTCAAAAATAGAGTATTATAGAGCAGTAAGTTTGAAATTTTTTCATAAATTTCGTAAAAATAATTAGAAAGTGGTTCAGACATCGTTATAATTGTGATTCGGTTTAGCTTTGTTTATAACAAATTATGATCGTTTTGAATTTGTATTTTAAAAGATATAAAATTTTTAGTGTTGAAAGGTTATAAAAATCTGATAATAGATTTCTTAAAAAACAGTTTTAACAGTAATTTTAAAAATTATCAAAAATTTTACAAGATAAATTAAGAAGTGAACATTATATATCTATAATTACACGAAAATCTAGATTCGTTTAAAACAAACGGTACTCAATTTCAAATTACATATTAAGAGTTACTAATTTTTGAGTAAACAAGGTTAGAAGAAAAGGTAACATCATGTTTTCAAAAATAACAATGACAACAACTTCAAAAATTCGTCATAAATAGTACGAATAAATTTGAAAGTAATTTATATGGTTAGAAAGCTTATCAAATATAGTTCCTTTTAGAATAAACGGATCATGATTTGATATTGTAGACTATCAGTTACATATTTTATTTTAAAGGCAGTGGAAAGTGTAATGTTTTAATAGTTAATATTTTAATCATGTTTTTTAGTTTTGAAACAGTTTATTTATTGTTGGCAAAACTAAATCTATCATTTAACTTTGTAATTGTAATTTTGGAAATTTAACGTTGAGTATTTGTTTTTTTATGAGATTAACCGAAACCCGTAGGTATCATAAGGGATGAGTATGGAGACGAAAAAATCCTGAAACATTTAATGAGATCCCCAAAACCGTACCTGCAAGTATTGGAGACGAAATGGGGAATCCAAAACTGTCCCCGCCCAGCCCAGCCCTGTTGCCACCCCTATTCATAAGCATACATGGGAAGAGGGGCCAATTTGCATAATTTAAAAATTGATAGGGACCAAAAGGATATTTAAACCAAAAATTTGGGTGCAGGGTGAATTTGACTAATTTAGCAAGAATCTAAGAAGTGTGTAAACAAAAAGAAACTGGGAGCCAGGGCCACTCTCACCCTGTATAAAGATGCAAAAACAGCAATGCTATGTTGCAAGAAATGCAGGCAGCCAACCACAAGCAATAAATTAACAAAATATTGGGCTTTTATCAAGAAACTTAGAAGAAAACTTCTATGGCCAAATCAACTAGATTAGAACATACTACCATGAACAAGTCTCGGCCATAACATATCGAACACAAGGAGCAAACTACTCTTGACATCTATTGAAACGATGGCTCTCATATTTCATCTTGAGTTCGAAATAAGAACACGAGATAAGGGGGGGGGGGAGAAAATAAAAGGTAACATAAGATCATGACAAATATAAAAGCAAAACGAAACATTAGGCTCTGCTCTTATAACATAAAATTTTCATGTTCACTCGTCAATCAATACTCATTGTGCTGCAGAAAGCAAAGTGAATTCCTAGGTCAGCCTCCACATACACACGCAATAGTCCGAAAGGAAGACTAATTTCAAACGCATTGTCAATTCATGTAGTGCACAAAAGGAGCATACGAACTTACAGCTAACAGGAGTTAATTCAACGAAAAAAGGATCAATTCTTCGGGTACGTTCGGTGATCAGGTCCAACATCACGTGAACCAGTGTTTACGTAAGGCCCTCGAAAAGTCGCCTGCGGAGGAAGTGGTTTAGATGAATCCACAGGTTTCCTAGATGTCCTGGATGATACACATCATTTTGAACTATTTTAAAGTTGATAACTATATAGCTCTCAACAACTAATTGCCGTTGAAAAAAAGTATTACACTTACGCCATATAAAATGGAAACGCTAAGCCTGCACCGGCAAAAGCTAGTAAGCCAGAAGCAACCAAGACATTTCGTGCTCGTGACATCGTGTTTCAACAAGGAAAGACGAAGACCTATAAGTAACATGTCAAAGAAATCGTTGACATTTCCGATATCAGTATGAAATTCTACATGTTGATCCATACATTTTATAAAAACAAATAAACGAGATAGTATTCTAGACTCGTTGATAGTAGCTCAAACTACCTATAAAACAGAAAATGAGGGTCACAAAGAGATCTAGAATTGCCAAGTTCGTTCTCAAATGCAGTTTTCACACCCATCTATCACCAACAGGCATGTAAAGCACAAAACTTTCCAGTCAGCAAGGAATTTCTACACATGATCGAAATCGATATGCCCCAAACTCTCGATTTCCAGTTCAGGGAGGCTTGTGTGTGATAAAGAGTTAAAGAAAAGTGGCCTTGGCATAGTTTTCCAGAATTCACTACCACCCTTTCATAATTGCAATTTGGGATCTCCAAAATAGACCTAAAAACCAGAGCTTTCAATCACAAGGCACTGATTTTCACCATCCAAAACCTTTAGTTCCACTAGCTTCTCTACTTATTTCTAAATGTTAATTTTGAAACAAAACTAAGCAACACCAATACAAAGAAATCAGCTTAAAACTAGTCCCCTCATATTCTAAATTGTGGAGCCTAACTGTAGATTACTGTTCTAAAATGATGAAATAATAAAATTCTAAAAAATTCCCACTTTAAGATTCTTTTCCCCTTAAATGAAGCTAAAAATAAGGGGAAATAGTTGCTTTCTAAGGATGAAGGTAAATCAGAGATGAGAAACCCATATGGGAGAGATGTTATAGAATCTGAAATTCGTTACCTTAAAGAAATGAATCAGCCACCCGGAATTGGACTGAAAAGAAGAAAAAAAAGGAGAAATTTGCTGGATGCTGAGACTCTTAGATTTCTGAGTTAGTTGTAATTTGTAAACACTGCAGATTGTATGTCGTGGAGAAGACGGCCACATTGAACGCGTTTGGGTTTCGAATACTCACATCAAATGGGCTGGACTAAGATCCAATGGGTCTTAACCCAAAATTCAAATCGGATTCAATTCTAAAGTTTGAATTTTTTTTAATGGCATAACGGCATTTTCGGATATCGTATTTGATCTAATTCAGAAAAATAGATATTTAAAATTTTAGATTGGTAAGATAACAATTCGCATTTGATTCGAGAAAAATTGGATATCCGACTATTCGAATAAATAATTTAATTTAAGTATTTTTTTTAAATTTAGTGGTCCTATCTATGAAAATTTTAGATTTTCGAATATAACAAGCAACAAATTGTCAAATATAACAAGATTCGCATCTATCGAGATTTCAGTTTTTTTCGAATTTTCGAATATAACAAGCATCAAATTGTTAAGTATAACATAATTCATATCCATAAAATTTTGAATTTTTGGATATTCCAAATTTTCCAAAAAATTGGAAACTTAAAATATTATTATCCGTATCTAATCCAAAAAATAAAAACTTGAATAATATATGGAAAAATTACCCCATTGACCACCAAACAAATTGGAGATACCTATTTGGACCACCGAACTATAAAAACGTCAACCAGACCACCGAACTTATAAAATCAATCTATTTTGACCACCGCCGTTAAAAACCTAACGATGGAGTGACGGAACTGCCACGTGGCAATTGACGGAAAAATTTAAAAATTAAACATTTGGTCCCTGTTATTTACATATTCTTTCATTTTAGTCCGAATTTTAAATTAATAAATTATTTAAGTGGTGACAGTTGTCAACACCTTATTGGATGACTTTAATTATTTATATTTGATTTTATTAATTTATTTTCCCCCTCCAATCAGGTGGTGACACGTGTCACCACCAATTTAGAGGAGAAAAATATATTTCTCTTCACTTGCACTTTAGAGGATTTGAACCTAGGACTTAATATGGTAAAGCCATTACCAAGCACAACTTTGTGCTATAATTCTCCAGATATAATATATACCTCTTATTAGTTTCTACATTTATAAGCCAAAAGCTCAAACACTAAACACTAATTTCACATATATAAATCTTAAACCCTAAATTCTAACCTTAAATACTTCAAATTAATTTCACGCTAAATATTTCAAATTAAACCCAAACCCTAAAACTTTCAAATTAATTTCACGCTAAATATTTCAAATTAAACCCCAAACCTTAAACACTAAAAATTTCAAATTAATTACATGCTAAATATTTTAAATTAAACCCTAAACCCCAAATATTTCAAATTAATTTCACGCTAAATATTTCAAATTAAATCCTAAAATATTTAGCATGGATTTAATTTGAAATTTTTAGGGTTTAAGGTTTGTGTTGAGGGTTTAGGGTTTAATTTGAAATATTTAACGTGAAATTAATTTGAAATATTTAGGGTTTTGGAGTTTACGGTTTAATTTAAAATATTTAGCGTGGAATTAATTTGAAATGGTTAGGGTTTGGGGTTTAATTTGAAATATTTAGCATGAAATTTATTTGAAATATTTAGGGTTAGAATTTAGAGTTTGAGATTTATATATGTGAAATTAGTGTTTAAGGTTTGAGCTTTTGGCTTATAAATGTAGAAACTAATAAGATGTATATATTATATCTGGAGAATTATAACACAAAGTTGTGCTTGGTGCAGTGGCAAAGCCATTGGCTTTACCCTCTTAAGACCCAAGTTTAAATCCTCCAAAGTGTAGGTGAAGAGAAATTTATTTTTCTCCTCTAAATTGATGGTGACATGTGTCACCACCTGATTAGAGGGGGAAAATAAATTAATAAAATCAAATATAAATAATTAAAGTGCTTCGATATGGTGTTAACAAGTGTCACCACTTAATTAAATAATTTATTATTTTATTAATTTAAAATTAAGACTAAATTAAAAGAATGTGTAAATAACAGGGACCAAATGTGTATTTTTTAAAATTTTCTGTCAATTGCGACGTGGCAGTTCCGTCACTCCACTGTTAGGTTTTTTAACGGCGGTGGTCAAAATAGGTTGATTTTATAAGTTCGGTGGTTTGATTGACTTTTTTATAGTTCGGTGGTCCAAATAGGTATCTCCAATTTGTTTGGTAGTAAGTAAGGTAGTTTTCCCATAATATATTAATTTATCCGAATATAAAAATCGAATCAAATATCTAAATTTTAGATCAAATCAACGGATAAACGAATCAAATTTTTTACGCACTCCTAATACAAACAAAACCTCAACGTTCAATTGCGTCTTAATTTTTTTTTGATAACTTAATTTTTAAGTTTATTTTTCAAATAAATCACTTTTTTCACTAGTATATATTTTACTTTTGATTCATATTTTTTTAGGCATAATGCGTAAATTTGCCCTAATGTTTAACACTTTTGTCATTTTGACTCTTTATCTTTCTTATGAAGCTATTTTGTCCTTAACGTTTCATTTTTTCTAGCAAAATTACCATTATGTTAACTAGTACCGTTAGTCAACTGACAGTTAAAGTTTATGTCTGATTCAGCAGGTACATACGGAATGCTCTGCTAGCATGGCATAGCCACATTGACAGTTTGATGATGTAGCACACTGCCACGTCAGATTTAAAATATATATATATATATATATATATTTTAATTATATATATATATATATATATATATATATATTATTTTATTATATTAATACGCTGAATTAGAAATTAACACCTGATAATTTAGTATTTGAGTAAAAACTTACAACTTTTGCATTTGGCCTTACTGTAGTTCAAACCCAGGACTTCAAGGGTTAAGGCTCACACCTTAATCACTGCGTCAAGCTCCTTTCTCTAAACCAATATCAAAGAGTAAATCATAAAACCAATAAAATAGTTGCGTTAAACTAAAAAAAAAAAAAAAACCTTTAAAGCACGTTTCTAACACCAAAATTCTCCCAAATGCTTCTCATTTCAATCATATCTTGAACCCTAGTTTTTCAACATATCTCTCTCTCAACCCAAATCAATTCCCTTGAGTAATAACACTTCAAGTCTATAGATATTTTAGGTTGATCGAGGTTGAGTCAATAAATTTCAAAGTAATCTTGGTCGAATCACAATATGGAGAAACCGAGTTATACAAACATTGTTTATTCGCCACAACGAGAGTTTGTGTATGGTGAAGAAGAGAAAATATATTTGGCTCCTAGAGATACTACATTGAAAAGGAAAGCTTGTTTTACATTCAAGGCATTGAAAATGAAAACGATTTAAGAAGAAAACCATAATCTAAATAAAAGGATTTTACGAGACTTTGTTTATTTTTTGTTGGCAATAGTGGAAGTGCTAGTTGTTTAAGAACCTGATTATATACATGACAATATGATTCAAGTAAGTTTAATTATGAAATTTGTGCTTGAGACCTATTTTGAACTTCATTGTTTTCCCATATGTATATTTAACAACATTGTAATTACTTTGTTTCATGCTTAAATATAGACACATTTACAAATCTATTATATGCTCGTTTGTAAAAGATTTTTACAATGAACAATAAAGAATAAAAATATCAATGTAGAACAGGCCAAAGGTTCTCCAACAGCTTTTCTCTTGTTATTTTGAGTCTTTTTCAACACATAGGCTTCCATATCAGTTTTCGCAAAAGCTAGAGTAATATTTGTCCTTGTACCTGTTTCAGACTAAAAAAAATAAAATAACTATGTCAATTTTATGAACATAAAGTTTGGGTCAATTTCAATGTACTCACGTGGAAAGTTTGTTCTCAAGTGCTTAAATTGGTGTAAAGGCCAAATTCTTGATTTCTAATGCTCCTTCTTGGTCTATCAACCACTGTATGGACCTTCTCCTTGCCTTTATGTGTTTTAGATCTTTACACATGTGAAGATTTCGCAGTTTCATTGTGTTAGAGAATAAGCGTTAATCCAAGAATAAATAATAAGATAAAATAATATTATTTAAATGAACAGTACAAAATTAAGAACAATACAACAATATATAAATCAAACCGATTTGGAACCAAAAGAAACGTGTTGAGGCCTGCACGAACGCAGTTTCCTTAAGAGAAATTTTCGGCCACTCCTATGGTGCTCGAGCTCATTGGTCGTCTGTCTCCCAGGATACAACAACAAATGACCATCCACAGTTGCACTACTGTGTAGATCACGAACTGACCCTTGCCTTCGTCTATCACCGAAAACTACTTGTAAAATTCACAGAGTAAAACAATAAAATTTTTCTGTGGTTTTTAGTTGTGTTTAAACCTAGAAGGTTTACTCCCTATTTATAGGCGTATCATGAAAGTATAAGTGGAAATTTTGACCTAATGGAGCATTTAATATTGAGAATCAATTGATTCTCCTATAAAGCAATTTCCAAAATTATTATCTGAATTAAATGTAATTTTCAATATTTACCCTTTTAATTCCAAGATAAAATTTGGCAAATTTATGCTTTTATTTGAGGAAAATTCATTTTAAATTTGGATCAAAATATCTGCAAGCCCACGAAGGACCAGACCGGTTCAGACATTTGCGTTACCCACGTCGTGCACGTCTGCACATTTACGAACCAACAATTGGTTCCACATTTTCCTCAACAACATTTGAATCAATTTCTTATTCAAAGCTCCAAAATTATCGAATTTTTCCAACAATCCCCCACATGAAAGAAATTGATTTAATCAAAACATTTTGACTCGATGCGGTGATAGATTCTATGATCGATAGTTGCATAGGATAGGTAGGTGTCCACCCTTGAACCTTCCCTTGTGAAAGTATATTTACTTTACTAGCTGACTAGTAGACGTAATGTCCTTGAACTGTTCTGCCGTTTGTGTAAACGATGATATACTTCACACAACTACCTCTCTGACAAGAGTGTTAGTTCTCATGGGTATGTTCATATGGCCGTGGACATCGCCTGGTTCTGCAAGAGTTTGAAAGAACTATGCTCAATAGTCTCATTGAAGCGGCCCCACTTCACTCTCACATAGGTGACTTATGTTGCTTGACTCACCAAAGCACACAATGGTCATTAAAAGCATTGCTTAGCCTAAACCACTTTGATCACTGTTTACATCATAGGAATGGACTTGGGGATAAGAGCCCCTGCAGTGACCGCATAGGTCTATGCAATTAGGTTGTCCCTTTAAACTTAGATCTTGGGATCTCCAGTCAACTAGGTAGGGTTTTCCTTCACATAGCACCTTAAATTTACATGGGCTTTAGTCTCATCCCTTTCTATTTTTTTTAACTTGATCTCGATTTAACCCTTTGGTTAGTGGATCCGCAACGTTATCCTTTGATTTAAAAAAAATCAATAGAGATAACTTCATTTGAGATCAGTTGTCTAACAGTATTATGTCGACGACGCATATGTCTCGACTTACCATTATACACAAAGCTCTATGCTCTACCAATTTTCGCTTGGTCATCACAATGTATGCACATTGTGGGCACTGGCTTTGGCCATTTAGGAATATGCTCTAAGAAATTTCTGAAGCCATTTGACTTCTTCTTCAGACTTGTTTAGAGCTATAAACTCAGATTTCATTGTGGATCTGGTTATAACCGTTTGTCTTAAGGCTTCACATCCTCCCTTGGATTCAAGTGTGGTAAAATCTAGTTGTTTTTGTTTTTATTTGTTTTATTTTTCACTTAAATCAACTAGATGATCATATATGTTGGACTAACATTTTTATGATACTTTGAGTAAAGGGGAGCCATTTTTAAAACCAAAATTCTTAATTTTGTCAATTTTCTTTACCTCTATTGTTATTTTGAACTTAAAAGTGTTTTGAATTCTTTCTAACATAACAAAAAGGGGGAGAAATTGTTTGAAAAATTGAACTTTCAAATGAATAAGGGGAGCTCAAATTGGTTTCAAATTTTATAGAGGGGCGTATCGATACATATTCAATTTGTTTTGATACGCTGTTTTGATACGGTGAGGGGCGTATCGAAACACGTCTTTCCCGTAGCTAACTTAGTAAAAATGGTACTGATACGGCTGGAAGCGTATCGATACGCCTGGAAGTTTTTCAATACTTTAGCCTTGGAACACTTAGAAAATATTTGGAGTTTGAGTTTTTCAAATCAGATTAAATTGTTGGTGATTTATAAATCATTTGAGGGACTTAGAAATCTATTTCAAGTTTTCAATTTAATCCTTAACATACTTAGTTATATCAAAATCAAACATAGGTTTTACAATCTCCCCCCTTTTGATATAACAAAACCAAAGCTTGAAATTTTTTGACATTTTGAAAAACTTTGCAAAATAACTCCCCCTTAATATTAGCTAGGTAAACTTTAAGTTGAAAATCAAAATATTTTAAGTGTGAGCTTGTTCCCTCTCCCCTTTTTGTTAGAACAAAAAATAGAGACATTGATAAACATAGGCAAAAGGCATATATAATAACCAAGCAACATAATATTGATAATCAATAAGTTCAAATTAAAGATAACATCAACTGAAAATCCAAATAACAGAAAATCAAAGCATAGGTTTGAAAATGCAAACTTAATCCTAAAAACATAAACGAAAGTGCATAAATATCCTAAGGGGACTAAGTTTTGTGCTACTAACGTCTATGGATCTAAAGCAATTTGGATACCAAAAATTACTTGATTGTCTTTTGCTAGGTGTGATGGAGAGTGATCAACAAGTCAAACTTTGAGGGGGAGCTCCATGCACACAAGGAAGAACACTTGAAAAAGGAAGGCTTCACATCCTCCCTTGGATTCAAGCGTGGTAAAATCTAGTTGTTTTTGTTTTTATTTGTTTTATTTCTCATTTAAATCAACTAGATGATCATATATATTGGACTAATATTTTTATGAAGCTTTGAGTAAAGGGGAGCCATTTTGAAAACCAAAATTCTTAATTTTGTCAATTTTCTTTACCTCTATGTTATTTTGAACTTAAAAGTATTTTGAATTCTTTTTTATATAACAAAAAGGGAGAGAAATGGTTTGAAAAATTGAATTTTCAAATGAATAAAGGGGAGCTCAAATTGGTTTCAAATTTTACATCTCTTATTCACATTTTTAAACTTAAAGGGGGAGAATCCCAAACAATTTTTCAAGTTGGTTTTATTATATAAAAAATGGGGAGATTTTAGAAATAATGTTTTGATATAATAATTGAAAAATGTTTTGGACTAATTTGAAAAGAATTTAAAACTTGTCTTTAAGTCCAAACAACTTGAATTTATGTTTGAGGGATCTTAAAAGGTTTTTGGCAAAGTTTTTCATGATTTAAAACAACCAAACTTATGTTTTCAAGTTGCCCGTACCGATACGGTCAAAACCGTATCGATACCTTTTTGCCCAGTTTGGTCACTGCCAAAACCCGTATCGAAACAGGCTTGGCCGTTTCGATATGGTAAGGGATCATTTCGATACGCCTAGTAAGCGTACCGATCCCATTTTAACAACCCCAACGGTCATATTTCCCAACGGTCTTTTAAATGTCATACCGTACCGATACGCCCTCAAGCGTATCGATACGCCTAGGCTGGCAAGAGCCCAACGGCTAGTTTCTGGTGAATGTCGTACCGATACGGTCCAAACCAAGCAATCCGGAACACAAACCAAGCACAAACACAAGATTTCAAACTAAAGACAACCCCAAAATCCTCATTCCCGAGTAGCCCTAAAGCACAGTCCAAAACCAATGATTCCAACACTTATATTACTCCCAAAAGCTTCCAAAACAACACTCAAACATAGTCTAACCATCAGCCAGCAATACTTCACCCAAAACAACCCCAAAATCTAACCTAAAACCCTTCAAAAACCTCCATAAAACCCAATTTTGGGAAACATCATAAAACCATGTAAAAAACAAGTATGTTGCACCTTATAAGACGCTTTTAACTTATCTAACAACATTAAATCAAAAACTCATCTAAAGGTTATCAAAGTTTACATTTTTATCTTCAAAACTTAAAAACTCGAAATGTAAAAACCATGAGCTTCCATGAAAATAAAGGTATGAGCTTGTAGAGGAAAGAGAGGACAAGTCAAAAATGGGTTTACCTTTGAAAAATCTCCAACAATCAGCAAGAAGGATGATGGAACAATGAACTTGAAGGGGAGGGGAAACTTGTCGTGAAAAAGAAATGGAAGAGGAGAGAAGAAGATGATTAAAATGGGACTTTTAAATAAACGGGGTTTTGTTTTACAAGTCCACATATTTACAAGAATGCCATTAATGAGATGACCATTTTCCACTATTCCAAAATCCATGAAATTTTGGGTTTTAATTTAAAATTGATTTCAATATAATAAATGAATTTTTAAAACAAAAAGGGGAAACTCGAAACATTATTTTAATATTATTTTCACCCGACCCCCAAACTCGGGTGTTACATTTCAAGCTTAAACCTCTATTTTTTAATCATGCCTCCTAGAGCTAAACGTACACATCTTGAAAGAGGTCAAAATTCCGGTTCTAATCAACCACCATCTCAACCTCAAAATTCAAACTGTTGAGTTGATCGAACAATTGCAAATGGCCAAGAGGGGGGTGAATTGGCAATTAAAATTTTGGTGGGAAGAAATGAGTGAAAAATAAAATTGACACAAGTAGTTATAGTGGTTCAAGTTCTCCAAATGAACTCTACATCCACTACCTTAGTTCCCACTAAGGATTTTCAACAAATTCACTACTTGAATTCTTCCCCTTTTCTTGGATGAGGAGGTAACCTTACAATTTCGATTAAGCTTTCTACCCAAAGCTTAATCCACTCAAATACAAAGACAAGTTGTGGTAAACTCAAATGATTCTTCTCAAAGGATAATTTGTCTACCCAATTACAATTTCAATAACCCCAAACTCACAATACAATTTGACAATTGAAAGACACTAGAGTTGGGTACAAGAATTTGACTTTGAATAGCTCAAGGGTTTGGATTTTTGCTTTGATGATGCTTGTGTGTTGAATAGTTGTTGTTGACCTTCAAAGGGCTTCATTTTATACCTCCTCCATTAATTCTAGCCGTTTGGGTGGTTGGGAACATGAATAGAGCCGTTGGAACCCTCTCTTACCACCATAAATGCACTTCTGCAGCTATCCGTATCGGTACACGGGGAGCCGTATCGATATCTGTCTCAGAAAAGAAAGAGTCGTTGTGTGCAATAAATAAGGGGTATTGATATGCACGTAAGCGTATCGGTACGGGGTATCGAAACGGCTAAGACCGTATCGATACCTTTTTCTCAACTTAGCTCACTGTCAATTTCTGTATCGGTACGAGGGTTTTGCGTATCGATACAGGTCAACGACCAATTTAAAAATTGGTTACCTAACCAACTGACACTAACGGTCAAAATATTTAAACTGACTTGAATTTAAAAATCATTAAGTCCGTATCGATACGGATGAAGTTGTATCGGTACGCCATTCAAACTATTTAGACTTTTACGAATGGGCGTATCGATACAGGTGAAGAGCGTATCGATACGTGTTCCTCCAGTAGCCAACTTTGGTAAAAAGGTATCAATACGACTGGAAGCGTATCGATACACCTGGACGATTTTCAATAGTTTGGCATTGGAACACTTAGAAAATATTTTGAGTTGAGTTTTTCAAATCAGTTTTAAAGTGTTGGTGCTTTAAAACTTATTAAGGGACTTATAAAACAATTTTAAGTTTTTCAAATTGATCCTTAAAGATTTAATTATATCAAAATCAAACATAGGTTTTACAATCTCCCCCTTTTTGATATAACAAAACTAAAACTTAAAATTTTTTGACACTTTGAAAAACTTTACAAAGTTAACTCCCCCTTAATATAAGCTAGGTAACTTTTAAGTTGAAATCGAAATTTTTAAAGTGTTGTGAGCTAGTTTCTCTCCCCCTTTTTGTTAGATCAAAAATCTTGAGATAAGATATAAGTGCATAATATAGACAAAGTTATAAATAAGCAACATAAATATTATTAAGCATAGCATCAATCTTAAAAATCCAACAAAAAACAGAAAATCAAAGCATATGTTTAAACATAAAGCAAACTTAGTCCTAAGAACATAAATCAAAGATGCATAAAATAGAAATATCCTAAATGGTATGCATGAGATGCAAGAAGAAACGTCTAGGCATCATCTTCGTTGTCTTCATCATCTTCATCATCAACTCCCATTGGATCATTGTCCCTCATGCTATTGCGCTACTCATCATGTAAAGCGGAGAGGGAAATATTCAAAGAATTATGTCCGCTTTCAAGAGATGTGAGGCGATTCTCCATGCTCGTCATCCTTGTATCAAAAGTTGTTTCAAGGGCGGTAAGACGATTTCCCATGTCCGTGCGCAACCCGGTAAATTGCTCATTGAGGAATGTCATGAGAGCATCCATGGAGGGTTGAGGAGCTTGATCTCCTTGAGGTTCTTCAAATACGGCCGCGGCCTCGGGTGGTAGCTCGGCAAGACGAACCCAATTACCATTAAAATAACGGAACTTTCCCCGTGCAAGAGATCGCTCATCAATGGGATCGGTAAGGGGAGTTGGGTAGTCAAAAGAGCAATCAATATCCTTTTTCACAAAGAAATAACTTAAGGCTGTACCATATGTAAAGGAGGTGACGAGAGTGGTGTGACGATTTTGCACTAGATAGACGATTTCCCCGAACATGATTCGAGCAAGATTTGGGCGCTTTAGCTCATGGAAGCAACGGATCCAAAAATCATCCACTTGACGGATGGTAGAGTATTTTCCTCTGAAGGGCCTAAACCACCAAGACACCATCAAATGGAGGATCCGATCTTGAGCATTTAGGGCGGTTATGGAGCCACTAAGAACATGCCCCAAAGCATCCTCATCATCAAGGCCTTCATCCTCTAATTTAAAAACTTCACAAATGGATTTGACATCAAGGATGAATTTCTTTCCCATGAGATAAGAACTAATGGCGATAACAACCCCATTGCGAGTAATACATTTGGCATTAGTGTAGAAAATAAAAACCAAAAGACGATAATAAAAACCGAGAATAGATAGAAAATCCATGAAATTCCAACGTTGGAGCAAAGGAAGATATTCAAATTTGAAACGCTCCGAGTTGAGAAAAGGAATGGATATTACCCTTTCCGCACGAATCTTGTAATTCTCGAATTGACGAAAATATGCGAGACCCGCGGGACTTTCAAAGGAGTGTTCATAGATCGAAGTGTAGTTCGGACGTGCAACCATTCCAAGATTGGATGATTCACCGGTTTGAGAAACCCTTGATCGCTTCCTCGATTCCTTTGGTGCCATGATCTAAAAGAAAAATCATGCATATAGATTTCTTCAATTTTGGTTAAGAACCAAGGCAAAAAAAAATTTGAAAATAAAATAAAGATTTGAAGAAAAAGAAATTTTGAAGAACAAAAGTTTTGTTAAAAAAAATGAATCATAAAAACAAAAAAAAAAGAAAAAAATTGAAAAAGAAAAAGAAAGAAATTTTACCTTGATAGAAACTTGAGAGATTGAAGAAAATTCTAACACAATTTTGATGAGAAAGAGCTTAAAGCTTTGCTTGATAGAAAAACTCTTTTAGATTTTGAGTTGTGGTGTGAAAATATGAGGGAGGAAGAGCCCTTTTATAGGCAAAAACGGCTAGGGTTTTTAGGGTTTGAAGAATTTTAGTTTTGGTAAAAGTTGAACACTTTAAATGCCAAATTGAAAGTTGTCTGCGCAATCGAGTATCGATACGCCTGAGGGTGTATCGATACAGGGGTAGAAATGTCATTTCCTTAAAAATGCCTGTTGGAGAATCGTATCGAAACGGATGAGATCCGTATCGAAACGATTTGAAGCTCGTATCGATACGGGTTTAACCGTATCGATACCCGTTCAAGGCAAAAGGAGCCTGGGAATCTGAATGAAGAACACGTATCGATACGCGTAGAACCGTATCGATACCCTATGCCCAGAAATGCATCTTTAGTCCTAAAGAACAACCATAGGCTCGATTTTAACATCTCCTAAGGGTATGCAAATGATGAATGAACAATTCTAAGCATATTTTAATAGAAGCATACTCCCCCTAACTATAGGCATGGATATTTTCAAGAGTTACAACCACAAACATGCAATTTCACAAAATCAAGCAATTTTAAGCACAAAGAGGTCCTAAAAGGTCAAGATAGGCTAGCTAGACCTAACTCTCTCCTAAGGGACCAAAAATGCTCTTTATCTAAAGGTTTTGTAAATATATCCGCTAATTGGTTCAAGGTATCAACATATTCAATAACAACATCATTTTTCAAAATATGAACTCTAATAAAATGATGTCGAATTTCTATGTGTTTAGTTATAGAGTGTTGGATGGGATTCTTAGTAAGACAAATGGCACTAGTGTTGTCACACTTAAGGGGTATGGTTTCTACTTCAACACCATAATCTAAGAGTTGTTGCTTCATCCAAAGGACTTGAGCACAACAACTCCCTAAGGATATGTACTCCGCTTCGGTGGTAGATAAGGCTACACTATTTTGTTTCTTAGAGAACCAAGATACGAGCATACTACCTAAGAATTGACATGTCCCGGAAGTACTTTTTCTATCTATCTTACATCCCCCATAATCCGCATCCGAATAAGCATGAAGGCTAAAGGAAGAATCCTTAGGACACCAAAGGCCTAAAGTAGGTGTGTCTCTAAGGTATCTAAAAATTCTCTTAATGGCAACTAAGTGTGATTCTCTAGGACTAGCTTGAAACCTAGCACACAAGCAAACACTAAACATGATATCCGGTCTACTTGCGGTAAGGTAAAGCAAAGAACCTATCATGGATCTATAAAACTTAGAATAAACACACTTACCTCCTTCATCTTTGTCAAGCTTTATGGAAGAACTCATAGGAGTGGCTTGAGGCTTTGCATTCTCCAAGCCAAACTTTTTGAGCATATCATTCACATACTTAGCTTGATTTATGAAGGTGCCATCTTTCTTTTGTTTGATTTGTAGTCCCAAAAAGAATGAGAGCTCCCCCATCATGCTCATCTCGAACTCACCTTGCATTAGCTTAGAAAATTCTTTACAATAACACTCATTAGTAGAACCAAAAATGATATCATCAACATAAATTTGAACTACTAAGATGTCATTGTTATATCTATTTATGAAGAGTGTTGCATCCATCTTTCCCTTTTCAAAACCCTTTTCAATTAAGAAATTTGAAAGTCTCTCATACCAAGCTCTAGGAGCTTGTTTTAAACCATAGAGAGCTTTTGTTAGTTTAAACACATGGTTTGGAAATTTTGAATCCTCAAAACCCGGTGGTTGTTCAACATACACCTCTTCATTTATAAAACCATTTAAAAAGGCAATTTTCACATCCATTTGAAAAAGCTTGAAATTATGATAACATGCAAATGCAAGCAACATCCTAATAGCTTCCATTTTAGCTACGGGTGCATAAGTCTCATCAAAATCAATTCCATCTTCTTGTGTATAACCTTGAGCAACAAGCCTAGCCTTGTTTCTCACTATATTACCACTTTCATCTAATTTATTCCTAAAA
Organism: Hibiscus tridactylites; assembly: GCA_958450335.1. Classification (NCBI taxonomy): domain Eukaryota; kingdom Viridiplantae; phylum Streptophyta; class Magnoliopsida; order Malvales; family Malvaceae; genus Hibiscus; species Hibiscus tridactylites. The sequence continues at coordinate 38,957,190 of OY288288.1, forward strand.
ACCCATTTTGTTCCTATAGTAGATTGATCATTAGGCCTTTCAACTAATGTCCACACTTTACTCCTCTCAAATTGATTTAATTCCTCTTGCATGGCCAAAATCCAAAAATCATCTTTTAAAGCTTCTTTAATATTTTTAGGCTCAATGCATGAAAGAAATGCAACATGATTCATTAATTTGAGAGAGGATCTAGTAGTTACCCCCTTGGATGGATCACCCAAGATTTCACCACCTTTGACATAGTTTAACTCCTTTGGGTAAGACACCTCCCTTTCCTCAAAAGCCAAGTCCTTCAAGGCTTCAAGAGGTGGATCTTGTGTATCCTCATCTTTAGTTGGAATCTCATCCACCTTTGACGTTTGTCCTTCATCAATGGCATCAAGGATTCCTACATCATCATCATCACAAGATTCCTTCCTCGGAAGGAGGTTATCATCGAAAACAACATGTATTGACTCTTCAACTACTAGAGTTCTTTTATTAAATACACGATAGGCTTTAGAGTTTAAAGAGTACCCTAAGAAAATAGCTTCATCACTTTTAGCATCAAATTTACCCAAGTTTTCTTTACCATTATTCAAAACAAAACACTTGCATCCAAAAGGATGAAAATAGCTAATGTTAGGCTTCTTAGATTTTAAAATCTCATAAGGTGTTTTCTTCAAAATTGGCTTAATCATTACTCGATTAATAATATAGCAAGCGATATTTGTGGCTTCCGCCCAAAAATATTTAGGTAAATTATTTTCGCAAAGCATAGTTCTATCCATTTCTTCTAAAGTTCGATTTTTCCTCTCAACTACCCCATTTTGTTGAGGAGTGCGAGGTGCGGAAAAATTGTGGCTAATCCCATTTTCATTTAAAAACTCATCGAAACCTAGATTTTGAAATTCGGTTCCATGATCACTTCTAATGTGAGAAATTTTAAGTTCAAGATCATTTTGAGTTATTTTAGAAAATGTGATGAATTTTTCTAAAGCCTCGTCCTTTGTACTTAAGAATAGAACCCAAGTATACCTAGAATAGTCATCTACAAGCACAAAAGCATATGATTTTCCACCCAAGCTCATTGTTCTAATAAGCCCAAAAAGATCCATATGAATCAATTGTAAACATCTACTAGTAGAGACATCATTTATGGATTTAAAAGAAGTTCTATGTTGTTTACCCTTTGAGCATGCATCACAAATTTTATCATTAGAAAATTTAAGTTTGGGTAAACCTCTAACTAGATTAAGGGAAATTAATTTTTCTAAAACACTCATGCTAGCATGTCCTAATTTTCTATGCCAAAGCCATGAGTCATGTTCATCATGTGCAACTAAGCATGTATGAGATGAATGAATGTCATCTAGATGCACCATGTAAATGTTCCCTATGCGATGACCAATGAGCATTAGTTGATTTGTTTTAATGTTTACAATTTTGCAACCACTTTTATCAAATAAAACATTAAAACCCTTGTCACACAATTGACTAATACTCAACAAATTATGCTTAAGACCGTTGACATACAAAACATTTTCAATGAAAATAGAAGAGTGATTACCAATGGAGCCTATTCCTTCAATGTGGCCTTTGGAGTTGTCACCGAAAGTTACCACTCCACCACCTTTTGGCTTTAGTTCCACAAATCGACTCTTGTCACTGGTCATGTGTCTTGAGCATCCACTATCAAGGTACCAAGAATTTTTTATTGAAGCTTTAGCCTTGTAGCAATGCTCCCCTACAAACAAAGAAATTAGGCCTTGATTTTTGGTACCCAAATCATTTTGGGTCCATGAGTGTTAGCCTTCAACATTTTGGTTCCCTTAGGAATCCAAGAAGCAATAGCATTCATATCATTAGAAATAATGAGTTCCTTAAGAACCCAAACACTCCTAACTCTTTGACCTCTAGATTGCTTATTAAAATTTCTTTGCTTAGGTATAAAAGGTTTTCTTTTTACATATTGGGATTTAGAATGATTCCTTTTTTCAAAATTATTTTTCCCAATAGCAATAGATGTTTTAAGATTATCCACTTCCTTTGGGTGATAATCTTGAAAATCGGAAAGAAGTTTTTCAAGTTTAAGATTTTTTGTTTTAAGATCATTTGAAAGATTTACTAAAAACAAAACCTTCTTTTCCAATTCGGAGTTAGCTTTAGAAAATGTCTCATTTTGATTTTTCAAGTCGGAAATGGTTTTCTTGTTTTTCAAAATGGATTCTTTGTATTTTCCTACTAATTCATCATACACTTTTTGCAATTCATCATAAGCATCTTGAAGTTCATCAAAAGTAAAATCGAAATTGGATAAGTTAGAGTTTACCTTAGGTTCATCATCAATGGCCATGAGACATAGATTGACCACTTCCTCCTCTTCCTCGGATGACTCATCGTCACTCCAAGTAGCTATTTGTGCTTTGAGCTTGTTCTTCTTTCCAAAGCTTTTCTTTTTCAATTGAGGACACTCAGAACGGATGCGACCCGGTTTCTTGCATTCATAACAAGTAATTTGGTCCTTCTCCTCTTCCTTGCTTTTACTCTTGAAGTCTCCCTTTCTAATGAATTTTCTTCCACGATTTGACTTCATGAACCGAGTAAACTGTTTGGCCAACATAGCCATCTCCCCATCTTCATCCTCACTAGAATCGCTTTCTTGATGTGAAGCTTTTAGTGCGATTCCCACTTTCTTCTTCTCAACTTCCTTCTTCTCAACTATTTTCTTCTCTTATTCTCTTCCCTTCCTCATGATCTCATGGGTGAGTAGAGATCCAACAAGAGCATCAAGCTTGAGAGTCTTCAAATCTCTAGCTTCAATAATGGCCGTTCTCTTGCCATCCCATGACTCCGAAAGAGAGTACAACAATTTTCTCACTAGCTTGTCTTCGGGAATGATCTCGCCGAAACCCTTCCATCCGTTGACAATGACTGAGAATCGATCAAACATCTTGGAGATACTTTCTTCGGGATCCATCTTGAAGTTCTCATAGCTTAGATTGAGTAGCCCAATCTTTGTCTCCTTGACATCACTAGTTCCCTCATATGTTGTCTCGAGGGTGTCCCAAACCTCCTTGGCATTTTCGATTGAAGACACCTTGGAGTAGATATCCGGACCAAGTGCACAAAATATCACATGAAGAGCTTTGTCATTCACTTGCATCCTTCTTCTTTCATCATCCGTCATCTCGGCTTTGACCTTTGGGACGAGTCTTTCTCCATCTCTCTTCATGGGAATGTATAGACCTTCTTCAACCACATCCCACACCATATAGTCGGTAGACTTGATGAAAAGCCTCATCCTATTCTTCCAATATGGGTAGTTGTTCCCATTGAAGAATGGTAGCTTGGTGGTGGATTGGGACTCATAGTTGGAGGTGGATGCCATTGCTTGACTTGTTGTTGATCAAACTCTCCTAGAATCGACTCAAGAGGGTTGTAATCCTTCCAATGAGTGTAGCTCTGATACCAATTGTTGAGTTGATCGAACAATTGCAAATGGCCAAGAGGGGGGTGAATTGGCAATTAAAATTTTGGTGGGAAGAAATGAGTGAAAAATAAAATTGACACAAGTAGTTATAATGGTTCAAGTTCTCCAAATAAACTCTATATCCACTACCTTAGTTCCCACTAAGGATTTTCAACAAATTCACTACTTGAATTCTTCCCCTTTTCTTGGATGAGGAGGTAACCTTACAATTTCGATTAAGCTTTCTACCCAAAGCTTAATCCACTCAAATACAAAGACAAGTTGTGGTAAACTCAAATGATTCCTCTCAAAGGATAATTTGTCTACCCAATTACAATTTCAATAACCCCAAACTCATAATACAATTTGACAATTGAAAGACACTAGAGTTGGGTACAAGAAATTGACTTTGAATAGCTCAATGGTTTGGATTTTTGCTTTGATGATGCTTGTGTGTTGAATAGTTGTTGCTGACCTTAAAAGGGCTTCATTTTATACCTCCTCCATTAATTCTAGCCGTTTGGGTGGTTGGGAACATGAATAGAGCCGTTGGAACCCTCTCTTACCACCATAAATACACTTCTGCAGCTATCTGTATCGGTACATGGGGAGCCGTATCGATACCTGTCTCAGAAAAGAAAGAGTCGTTGTGTGCAATAAATAAGGGGTATCGATACGCACGTAAGCGTATCGGTACGGGGTATCGAAACGACTAAGACCGTATCGATACCTTTTTCTCAACTTAGCTCACTATCGATTTCCGTATCGGTACGAGGGTTTTGCGTATCGATACGGGTCAACGACCAATTTAAAAATTGGTTACCTAACCAACTGACACCAACAGTCAAAATATTTAAACCGACTTGAATTTAAAAATCATTAAGTCCGTATCGATACGGATGAAGTCGTATCGGTACGCCATTCAAACTCTTTAGACTTTTACGAAGGGGCGTATCGATACAGGTGAAAAGCGTATCGATACGTGTTCCTCCAGTAGCCAACTTTGGTAAAAAGGTATCGATACGGCTGGAAGCGTATCGATACACCTGGACGATTTTCAATAGTTTGGCCTTGGAACACATAGAAAATATTTTGAGTTTGAGTTTTTCAAATCAGTTTTAAAGTGTTGGTGATTTAAAACTTATTAAGGGACTTATAAAACAATTTTAAGTTTTTCAAATTGATCCTTAAAGATTTAATTATATCAAAATCAAACATAGGTTTTACACAAACCTTTTGAATCTTTGTTTTTTTAAAATAATGAAAATCTTGATCGTTTTCATCGTATTTACGAAGCTAAAGATATTAGGGTTGAATGAACAATTGATTTAGATTTCTTGGCCTCACTCGATTATTGCTTCGAGTTTTTCCATATGTTTTTCGAATAGGGTTTGATGCAATTTTTGGACATTAAATCTCGTGTTTTTCATAACCTTGTCAAAACTTTTTACGCACATGCTACTCTCGTCCATAATCCTAACGATGATTTCCAGGTTATTGTCATTGATTCTTATCTTATGGGAATCGAGTTTCGACTTTCTTCGGTAAGTATTGCCACCAGATGGAGGTTCATTCATGGCGAATGGGTTCACAAGAATGATGTAGATGAAGCTCGTGTTAATCCAAGGAATGTTGATGCACCAGATGCTCCACCTCCCATGACCATTGAATCAATGTATGCGGCTAGCGGGCTAGGGGTGTTCATTGTCGGGTACCCGAAAAACCGAGTATCCAGCTCATCCGGGTACCTCTTTTGCCAGCATGTGTCTCGGAACGCTATATCCGGGTACCCGCTACTTGCGTACCAGTGAAACTCGGGTACCAGATTCATTTATTTTTTTTAATTTTTTTAGTTTAAAAATTTTAAAATATTACATTAGAAACACATAAAATTTAAAAGTTCATAATACATAATCCAAACACAAAAATTAGTAATTTAAAATTAGTTTTAAGATGAGATATTTGGATATATATATATTATAGTTTATCACAAAAAAGACATTAAAAATATTAATCTCGTTTTCTCTTTTGAATCCCGATATGAGAATGTAATACATCTCTATTTAATGAAAAATATTTAAAAATTTTAAAACTTTAAAGTAAATAATACAAACATAGAAATAATTTAGAGATTTAAATTTAGTTTTATGTAAAAATATTAAGTAATCTAAAATAAAAATATAATTTAAAACTAAAAAATAAATATATTAAAACTATCGGGTCGGGTCGGGTACCCGATAACTAAAAAAATCTGCCCATGCCCGACCCAACTACCCGGGAAAAATCACGGATCGGGTACCCGGCCCGATCGGGTAATTTTTTTAGAAGATTACCCGATATTTTTAGGTTATGATCGTCGGGTCGGGTCAACCGGATCGAGTATTTTTTAACACCTCTATATGCGATTATGATTACTCGTTTTGACAACATGGATGCATTTCTTCGTAGCTCTCATGAGGAGACTAACAGTTTGCTTCGTAGCTTAGATGGTCGTGTGACATTTCTAGACCATGATATGCATGATGTTCGTGGTCATATTTTCCCACGATCATCGCCTCATGGTGCACCAGATGCTTAGGTTTTATATTGCATTCTAGTATGACTTTATGCTAAGGTATTTTGGACTTATTTTGTTTTAGGATTTCGGTTTTTGCTTTTAGGCTTTTTCTGCACTTTGTTGGATATTTTTATACCTATGGTTTTATGTTGGATTTATATTTGAATTCTTATGTTGAATTCTATGTTGGATTTTGTGTTATTTTTTTTTTGGATATTATGGTTTACCTTTTTATTGTTTCATTAATTTTTGGATAATGCCCTATTGCACTAATGATGTTTGTTCTTTTTGAAGCATTTTATTCTTTTTACTATAACAAAGGGAGAGAAAAAATAGTGATAAAAGTTGAAAAATTATTTGTCAATTTGTTTTCAAAAACAAAAATATCTTTAATGTAACGCCCCAGTTTTGGGCCTATGAGTCTTTAAGGTTGACTCGAGGTTCGTAGGACCTAGACTAGAGATACGGGTTAGTTCGGGAGTAGTTCAGGGAAAACAAGGTTCGGGATATGATAAAATTCTGAGAAAATTTCTAAAATCCTCTAAAAGTATATATAAAGGTTTGGTGAAGTCAATTTTAAAAAATGACTTTTGGAAGATTAACATTTTGATTTGGTGACTAATTTATAAAATGTGCAAAATCTATTTTTAAGGACTATTTTAAAAGAGGGCCAAAACTTAGAATCTTTAAAGAGCTAATATATATTCAATGGGCCTTTTCCTTTAATTGATCATTTTAAATGTATTTTATTTAAAAGAATAAAAAGAGATTTTATTAATTAGCCTTTTCCAAAATCTATTTTGACGTAACTTTCTTTTCTCTCAATTTTCATTAATCAAACACTTCATTTTCTCTCAAGCTTGATCCAAACATTTTCATCAAATAGATTATAAAATCTTGTTATTAAACACAATTAGAGAGCCAAAGACTTGGAAATTTTATTAAAGAACCTTAATTAGAGGAGTTAAAATTTTACTGAAGGAGAGCCCAAGTGAAAATTTTGAAAACTTAATTTTCAAAAGATATCATAAAAACATTTACTAAGGGGAGCCCAAGTGAAAATTTTAAAAGTTTGACAAATTTCTCAAAAACAATTTTATCAAGTGTTTTGTTATATCAAAAAGGGAGAGATTGTTAGACTTATTTTGATTTTGATATAACTAAAAGGACTAATTTGTAAAAATTGTAAACTTAGGTTATTCGATTCAAATTTGTCAAAAACATAATTTTAACTTGAACAAATATTTTCTAAATTGTTTGACTTGATACCTATATTGTATACTCCTTCAAAAGTCAACAAAAATTCAAATTTGTGAGTTTTCAAGAAGAGGTTTCAAAACCCCCTAGGTGGTTTCGAAGACAGTCTCTATAACGGCTATATTTCTTTTTTAAAAACCCCTAGGGTTTCAACCCCCTTCAATGGTTTCAAAACCCTGTACAGGTGAGCATTAATGCTCGGTAACTTTTAAAACTTTCATGTTATTTTTCGTTAGAAAATACTGATGTGGCTTGTTAGTTTTTTCCCCTCAATAAAATTAATGGTAAACTACATAAATGATCACCGAACTTATAGGGCACTTCCATTTTGGTCACTAAACTTTTAAAACTTTCATTGGGATCATCAACTTTTATTTCGCTTTAACCGTCGCCTGAAGAACTTTTCGAAAATTGTAAAACCTATGTTTGATTTTGATATAATTAAATCTTTAAGGATCAATTTGTAAAACTTAAAATTGTTTTTATAAGTCCCTTAATAAGTTTTAAAACACCAACACTTTAAAACTGATTTATAAAACTCAAACTCAAAATATTTTCTAAGTGTTCCAAGGCAAAACCATTGAAAATCGTCCAGGAGTATCGATACAGCACCAAGCGTATCGATACTATTTTGCCAAACTTTGTTACTGTCGGAACCAGTATCGATACCCCAAACCCTAGTTTCGATACACCCCTGTGTTAAAATTCAAAGAATTTGAATAGAGTACCGATACGGGTCATCCTCGTATCGATACGGTCTTTATAATTTTTAAAGATTAAGTCGGTTTAAAAGTATGACCGTTGGTGTCAGTTGGTTGGTAACCAAACTTTAAAAAACCGTTAACCAATATCGATACGGCTAACCCCAGTACCGATACGGTTTTGGACAGTGAGCTAAGTTCAGAAAATGGTATCGATACGGCCATTGCCGTTTCGATACCCCGTACCGATACGCGTGCGTGCGTATCGATACCCCTTATTAAATGCACACAACGGCTCTTTCTTTTGTGAGACAGGTACCGATACCCCTTCCCGCGTACCGATACTGGTAGCTGCAGAAGTGCATTTATGGTGGTAAGAGAGGGTTCCAACGGCTCCATTTATGTTCCCAACCACCCAAACGGCTAGAAATCAATGAGGAGGTATAAAAGACATATCCAAAAGCTACAACAACAATCATTGATCTTCAAGAAAACACTTATTCATCAAATCCAAGCAATTGTACCAAAATTCCTATTTGTCTAGAAATCCCAATTGTAATCTTCATTCATATTTTGTTCAATTGGGTTGAGTGCTTGTAATTGGGGCTATCATTTGTATTGAGAGATACCTTTTTAGCCATCAAATTTCTTTGTTCACTTGTGTGAGGATTGGGTTGATTTTTGGGTAGAAAAATCAACCGAAATTGTAAAGGGTTGCCTCCTTGTCCTAGAAAAGGGGAAGAGCAATTTAGTGGAATTGTTGCAAATCCTTAGTGAAGCTAAGGTAGTGGATGTAGAGTTCATTTGGAACTTGAACCACTCTAAATCCCTTGTCCATTATTTTCAATTTGCAATTTCCACCACAAAACCTTTAAATTTCCAATTCACCCCCCTCTTGGTCAATATCGATCTTGCGATCCACTCAACAATTGGTATCAGAGCCTACCTCTTTGAGGATTAACAACCACAAGAGGAGTTCCTTGGAAGAGTGTGATCATCAAAGTATCAAGAGATGACTTCAACCTCTGGTTCCGGCATGTACGAGTCACAATCGACCACAAAGCCTCCCTTCTTCAACGATGATAACTATTCTTTTTGGAAGAATAGAATGCGTCTATTCATCAAGTCAAATGACTATCTTGTGTGGGATGTCATTGAGGATGGGCCATATATTCCATTGAAGCAAGATGGTGTTAAAGAAGAAAGTGGAGATGAGTGAAGAGGAGAGGAAAAAGATTTAAGTCAATGATAAAGCTCTCCACATGCTATTTTGTGCTTTCGGTCCAGACATCTACTCAAAGGTCTCATCAATTGAAAGTGCCAAGGAAGTGTGGGACACTCTTGAGACCACTTATGAAGGCACCAATGATGTCAAAGAAACTAAGATTGGAATTCTCAATCTTAGCTATGAAAATTTCAAGATGGAGCCCGATGAGACGGTGTCAAAGATGTTTGATCGATTCTCCATGATTGTCAATGGTCTAAAGGGATTTGGAGAGATCATACCGGAAGACAAGCTTGTCCGGAAGCTACTCTATTCACTTCCCGAGTCTTGGGATGGGAAGAGAACCGCTATCATCGAAGCAAAGAACTTGAAAACGTTGAAGCTTGATGAGCTTGTGGGTTCTCTCCTTACTCATGAGATCATGAAGCAAGGAAGGGAAGATGAGAAGAAGAAAGAAGAAAAAAGGGTAGAGAAGCTTGAGGTTGAGAAGAAGAAGAAGATGGGAATAGCTCTCAAGGCTAAAGCTTCACAACTTGATGAGAGCTCATCTAGTGATGAGGACGAACTTGAAGAATTGGCTATGATAGCCAAACGGTTCTCACGTTTCATGAGGTCCAACCGGGGAAGAAAAATCCAAAGAAAGATGGACTTCAAAGGGAAGAACAAAGAAGAAGGAAAGGATCCCATCATTTGCTATGAGTGCAAACAACCCGGCCACATCCGTTCGGAGTGCCCTCAACTCAAGAAGAAGGGCTTTGAGAAGAAGAAAAGACTCAAAGCCAAGCTTGCTACTTGGAGTGATGAGGAGTCATCGGAGGATGACGAACAAGAAGTGGCTAATCATTGCCTCATGGCACTTGAGGAAGATTCCTCCTTGGGGGAGCATTGCTACAAGGCCAAAGCACAAAGTCAAAACTCATGGTACCTTGATAGTGGATGCTCGAGGCACATGACCGGAGACAAGAGTCGATTCATGGATTTAAAGCCAAAAAGTGGAGGAGTAGTAACATTTGGTGACAACTCCAAAGGCCACATTAAAGGTATTGGCTCCATAGGTAATCACTCTACCATTCTCATTGAAAATGTATTATATGTCGATGGTCTTAAACACAATTTATTGAGCATAAGTCAATTGTGTGATAAAGGATTTAATGTTCTATTTGATAAAAATGGATGCAAAATTGTAGACATCAAATCTAATAATATTATGCTCATAGGTCATCGCATAGGAAACATATACATGGTGCATCTAGATGACATACATACATCTCATGCATGCTTAGTTGCTCAAAATGAAAATGATGCATGGTTGTGGCATAGGAAGCTAGGACATGCTAGCATAAGTGTTTTAGAAAAACTAGTCTCTCAAAATCTAGTTAGAGGTTTACCCAAAATAAAATTTTCAAATGATAAAATTTGTGATGCATGCTCAAAGGGTAAACAACATAGGTCTTCCTTTAAATCTATTAATGATGTTTCTACTAGTAGATGTTTACAACTAATTCACATGGATTTATTTGGGCCAATTAGGACTATGAGCTTGGGTGGTAAGTCTTATGCTTTTGTGCTTGTTGATGATTTTTCTAGATTTACTTGGGTTCTCTTTTTAAGTACTAAAGATGAGGCTTTGGAAAAATTCATCACATTTTCAAAACTAACTCAAAATGATCTTGAACTTAGAATTTCACATATTAGAAGTGATCATGGAACCGAGTTTCAAAATTTAGGGTTTGAAGATTTTTTAAATGAAAACGGTATTAGCCATAATTTTTCGGCTCCTCGAACTCCTCAACAAAATGGGGTAGTTGAGAGGAAAAATAGAACTTTACAAGAAATGGCTAGAACTATGCTTTGTGAAAACAATTTACCTAAATATTTTTGGGCGGAAGCCACAAACACCGCTTGTTATATTGTAAATCGAGTAATGATTAGGCCAATTTTAAAGAAAACACCTTATGAGATTTTAAAATCCAAAAAGCCTAACATTAGCTATTTCCACCCTTTTGGGTGAAAGTGTTTTGTTTTAAATAATGGAAAAGATAACTTAGGTAAATTTGATGCAAAAAGTGATGAAGCCATTTTTATAGGTTACTCTTTAACCTCTGAAGCCTATCGAGTATTTAACAAAAGAACTTTAGTTGTAGAAGAATCTATTCATGTTGTATTCGATGATAACCTCCTTCCTAGGAAGGATTCTTGTGATGATGATGATGTAGGGATCATAAATGCCTTTGATGGAGGTCAAACTTCAAAGGAGGATGAGATTCCAACAAAGGAAGAGGACTCACAAGATCCACCTCTTGAAGCCTTGAAGGACTTGGCTATTGAGGAAAAGGAAGTGAGCTACCCAAGGGAGTTGAACTATGTCAAAGATGGTGAAATCTTGGGTGATCCATCCAAGGGGGTAACCACTCGTTCTTCTCTTAGATTAATGAACCATGTTGCATTTATCTCATGCATAGAGCCTAAAAATATAAAAGAAGCATTGAAAGATGACTTTTGGATTATGGCTATGCAAGAAGAGTTAAATCAATTTGAGAGAAGTAATGTATGGACATTAGTTGATAGGCCTAGTAATCAATCTACAATAGGAACTAAATGGGTCTTTAGAAACAAGCTAGATGAGAGTGGTAACATTGTGAGAAATAAAGCTAGACTTGTAGCACAAGGTTACACTCAAGAAGAGGGAATAGATTTTGATTAAACCTATGCACCCGTAGCTAGAATGGAAGCCATTAGGATGTTGCTTGCATATGCATGTTATCATAATTTCAAGGTTTTTCAAATGGATGTTAAAAGCGCATTTTTAAATGGTTTTATAAATGAAGAAGTGTATGTGGAACAACCACCGGGTTTTGAAGATTCAAAATTTCCAAATCATGTTTTCAAACTTACCAAAGCTCTTTATGATTTAAAACAAGATCCTAGAGCTTGGTATGAAAGACTTTCAAATTTTCTGATTGAAAAAGGATTTGATAAAGGTAAGGTGGACACTACACTTTTTATAAAAATGTATAAAAATGACATTTTAGTAGTTCAAATTTATGTTGATGATATTATCTTTGGTTCTACTAATGAATTTCATTGTCAAGAGTTTGCTAAGTTAATGCAAGGTGAATTTGAGATGAGCATGATGGGGGAGCTCTCATTCTTTTTGGGACTCCAAATCAAGCAAAAGAAGGATGGCACCTTCATCAACCAAGCAAAATACATAAAGGATATGCTCAAGAAGTTTGGCTTGGAGAATGCAAAGCCTCAAGTCACTCCTATGAGCTCATCTACAAAGCTTGACAAAGATGAAGGAGGTAAGTGTGTTGACTCTAAGCTTTATCGTTCTATGATTGGATCTTTGCTTTACCTTACCGCAAGTAGACCGGATATCTTGTTTAGTGTTTGCTTGTGTGCTAGGTTTCAAGCTAGTCCTAGAGAGTCTCACCTTATAGCCGTTAAGAGAATCTTTAGATACCTTAGAGACATTCCTTGTTTAGGTCTTTGGTATCCTAGAGACTCTACCTTCAACCTTCATGCATACTCGAATGCGGATTATGGGGGTTGCAAAATTGATAGGAAAAGTACTTCGGGAACTTGTCAATTCTTAGGTAGTATGCTCATATCTTGGTTCTCTAAGAAACAAAATAGTGTAGCCTTATCTACCACCGAAGCCGAGTACATATCCTTAGGGAGTTGTTGTGCTCAAGTCCTTTGAATGAAGCAACAACTCTTAGATTATGGAATTAAAGTTGAAACCATTCGCCTAAAATGTGACAACACTAGTGCAATATATTTAACAAAAAATCCCATCCAACACTCTAGAACCAAACATATAGAAATAAGGCATCATTTCATTAGAGATCATGTCCTTAAGGAAGATGTTGTTATAGAGTATGTAGACACCTTGAATCAATTAGCGGACATATTTACAAAACCTTTAGACAAAGAGCGTTTTTGGTCCCTTAGGAGAGAGTTAGGTCTAGCTAGCCTATCTTGACCTTTTAGGACCTCTTTTGTGCTTAAATATGCTTGATCTTGTGAAATGCCATGTTTGTATGCTTGGACTCCCAATTTCATCCATGCCTATAGTTAGGGGGAGTATGATTCTGTTAAAATATGCTTAGAACTGCTCATACATCATTTGCATACTCATAGGAGATGTTAAGTTCGAGCCTTTGGCTGTTCTTTGAACCATATATGCATTTCTGGGCATACAGTATCGATACTGATCTACGCGTATCGATACCTATGCTTCATTCCGTTTCCCAGAATTCTCTTCGCTTCACGGGTATCGATACGATTAACACCGTATCGATACAGGTCGTTTCGATACGGACCCCTCCGTTTCGATACGACTTTCCAACGGGCATTTTTGCGAAAAGGTCTATTCTATCCCCGTATCGATACCCCACCGGGCGTATCGATACTCGACTGCGCTGATGGCATTAAATAAGCTTTTAATGAGTTCAACTTTTACCATAATTCAAACTCTTCAAAACCTAATTAACCCTAGCCGTTTTTGCCTATAAAAGGCACTTCCTCCTTCATATTTTTCACACCTCAACTCAAATCTAAAAGAGTTTTTGAATCAAGCAAGGCTTTATGCTCTCTTTCTCATCTTTGTGCTAGTTTTCTTCAATCTTCAAGTTTCTATCAAGGTAATCTCTTTCTTTATCTTTTTCAATTTTTTTTGTTTCATTTTTTTAAAAACTTTGTTTTTCTTCAAACTTTTTCTTGAAACTCTCTTTTAAATTTTTCTTTTCAAAATTTCTTTTATTTTTTTTACCTTGATCTTTTACTCAAATTGAAGAAATCCTCTTTGCTTAATTTCTCTTTTAGATCATGGCACCAAAAGAGCCTTCGAGGAAGCGTTCAAGGGTTACCCAAGCCGGTGAATCTTCCAACATTGGAGAAATTGCTCGTCCAAACTATTCCATCATCTATGATCAATGCTTTCATGGCAATTCGGGTCTCACTCACTTTCGTCAATATGAGAATTACAAGATCCGTGCCAAAAGGGTAATCTCCGTTCCTTTTCTCAATTCGGAGCGTTTTAAGTTTGAATATCTTCCTTTATTTCATCGTTGGAACTTTATGGAGTTTATCTCTATTCCCGGGGTTTTCTATCGCCTTTTGGTTTTGATTTTCTATGCCAATGCCAAATGTATTAGTCGTGATGGGGAAGTAGTTGCTATTAGCTCTTATCTCATGGGGAAGAAAATTATTCTTGATGTCCCATCCATTTGTGAGGTTTTCAATTTAGAAGATGAAGGCCTTGACAATGAGCATGCTTTGGGGCATGTTCTTCATGGATCCGTCACCGCCCTAAATGCTCAAGACCGGATCTTACACTTGATGGTGTCTTGGTGGTTCCGTCCCTCCGGAGGAAAGTATTCCACCATTCGTCAAGTGGATGATTTTTGGATTCGGTGTTTCCGTGAGAGACAAAGACCAGATCTTGCTCGACTCATGTTCGCGGAAATCGTCTACCTCGTGCAAAATCGTCACACTCCTCACGTCACCTCCTTCACATACGGTACGGCTTTGAGCTATTTCTTTGTTAAAAAGGATATTGATTGCTCTTATGACTACCCAACTCCTCTCACCGATCCCATTGATGAGCGATCTCTTGCTCGGGCAAAATTTTCTTATGTTAATGGTGAATGGGTACGTCTTGCCGAGTTACCACCGGAAGCCGTCTCCGCTTTCGAAGAAGCTCAAGCTCCTCAAGCTCCTCAAGTCCAACAACCCAACATGGATGCTCTCATGACCTATCTAAATGAGCAATTTACCGGGTTGCGTACGAACATGAACACTCGTCTTACTTCAATGGAAACTACCTTTGATACTAGGATGACGGGTTTGGAGAATCGCCTCACATCTCTTGAAAGCGGGCACAATTCCTTGAATATTTCCATTGCCGCTTTCCATGATGAATGACGTAATAGCATGCGCACTAATGAGCCTTTGGGAGTTGATGATGAAGATGATGAAGACGAAGAAGACGATGCTTAGACGTTTCTTCTTGTTTGTCATGCATATCATTTAGGATTTTATATTTTATGCACCTATGTTTTATGTTCTTAGGATTAAGGTTGTTTAGGATTAAAACCTATGCTTTGATTTCTCTTTTGCCTTTGTTTGGATTTTAAGTATGTTGCTATAATGAATAAAATCTATGTTGCTTATTATGCCTTTGATTTCTTTATGCACTTAATTGTTTCAAAGAATTTTTTACCTAACAAAAAGGGGGAGAAGAATCCAGCTCACTTCAAAATATTTTAATTTTAATTCAAAGGTTACCAAGCTTATATTAAGGGGGAGTTAACTTTGTAAAGGTTTTTCAAAAATATCAAAAATTTTAAGTTTTAGTTTTGTTATATCAAAAAGGGGGAGATTGTAAAACCTATGTTTGATTTTGATATAATTAAATCTTTAAGGATCAATTTGTAAAACTTAAAATTATTTTTATAAGTCCCTTAATAAGTTTTAAAACACCAACACTTTAAAACTGATTTATAAAACTCAAACTCAAAATATTTTCTAAGTGTTCCAAGGCAAAACCATTGAAAATCGTCCAGGAGTATCGATACAGCACCAAGCGTATCGATACTATTTTGCCAAACTTTGTTACTGTCGGAACCAGTATCGATACCCCAAACCCTAGTATCGGTACACCCCTGTGTTAAAATTCAAAGAGTTTGAATAGAGTACCGATATGGGTCATCCTCGTATCGATACGATCTTTATAATTTTTAAAGATTAAGTCGGTTTAAAAATATGACCGTTGGTGTCAGCTGGTTGGTAACCAAACTTTAAAATATCGTTAACCAGTATCGATACGGCTAACCCAATACCGATACGGTTTTGGACAGTGAGCTAAGTTCAGAAAATGGTATCGATACGACCATTGCCGTTTCGATACCCCGTACCGATACGCGTACGTGCGTATCGATACCCCTTATTAAATGCACACAACGACTCTTTCTTTTCTGAGACAGGTACCGATACCCCTTCCCGCGTACCGATACCGGTAGCTGCAGAAGTGCATTTATGGTGGTAAGAGAGGGTTCCAACGGCTCCATTTATGTTCCCAACCACCCAAACGGATAGAAATCAATGAGGAGGTATAAAAGACATATCCAAAAGCTACAGCAACAATCATTGATCTTCAAGAAAACACTTATTCATCAAATCCAAGCAATTGTACCAAAATTCCTATTTGTCTAGAAATCCCAATTGTAATCTTCATTCATATTTTGTTCAATTGGGTTGAGTGCTTGTAATTGGGGCTATCATTTGTATTGAGAGATACCTTTTTAGCCATCAAATTTCTTTGTTCACTTGTGTGAGGATTGGGTTGATTTTTGGGTAGAAAAATCAACCGAAATTGTAAAGGGTTGCCTCCTTGTCCTAGAAAAGGGGAAGAGCAATTTAGTGGAATTGTTGCAAATCCTTAGTGAAGCTAAGGTAATGGATGTAGAGTTTATTTGGAACTTGAACCACTCTAAATCCCTTGTCCATTATTTTCAATTTGCAATTTCCACCACAAAACCTTTAAATTTCCAATTCACCCCCCTCTTGGTCAATATCAATCTTGCGATCCACTCAACAAAAATGTTTCATGACTTGAATAAATATGGGTTCTCATGTTTTTAAGGCAATAAAGATTTTGACTTTGTATGGTTGATGAAATTGTTTAGCTGCATCATCCATCAGCACTAGAGATGTTCGAGCAGATTATAGATACTTTGAAAGGGAAACAAATAGTAACGTTTTTAGATTACGATGCCACTCTTTTGTCGATTATTGTGTATCCAGATCAATTTTTCATGTTCAAAAAGGTTAGCCATTTTTTTCATACTCACATAAAATTTATAGATATTTTTCATCTGTAACTTTGAGATTATTTCCCCCATGTTTTGTGTACACCAGATGAGAACGACAGTGAGAAAGGCATCTAAATGATTCCCTATAATTATAGTGAGTGGTAGATGCATGGACTAAATACATTTTCAATCCTTAAATTTCATCCTTTTAGTTTTTATTTATTTAGTGTTTTCACTAGCGGTAAAATCTTATATTGTTTTGAAAAGTGTAGGTGTATAACTTTGTCAAGTTAGCTGAATTACATAAACACAAAATTAGGAAAAAGTTCTTTAGGGGAAGGTTAATACTGAAAATCAAAAGGTTAAAGCGAAATAAAAGTTGAGTGACCCCAATAAAAATTTGTAAAATTCAGTGATCAAACTAAAAGTGTCCTAAAAGTCTAGTGACCATTTATATAGTTTACCCATTATTCTATTGAGGAAAGGCAAAAGTGACGAGTCGCATAAGTATTTTCTAACGGAAGGTAATGAGAGGGATTAAAATGAAAGCAAAATAAAAGTTGAGTGACTCCAATAAAATTTTTAAATGCCCAATGACTAAATGAAAGTGCCTAAAAGTTCGACGACCATTTATGTAGTTTACCGAACAAATAACATACAAAGAACAAAAAGAACATAGCTACGAGCAGGGGAGGTTGTCAACACTTGAGAAGGGGTAGTTCAAAGATTTAAAGTTTATTGTTAAAATTTAGAATTTAGAGTTTAGAGTTTAGTTTTAGAGTACTAGGGTTTAAAATTTAGGTTTGAAATTTTATAGAGGTTATCAAAATATTACCCATAATATATTTTCAAAAAAAATATTACCCATAATATATATGTATTATTGTGAATTATAAATAGAGAATTAATTTGTTAGTTTCCCATATAAATTATAATAAAATCATTTTGAAATGTAAAATATTAGAAAAAAGAATGGCCCCCCTAGGTTGTCGCTACTAGCCAGCATGCAAGGACCCTGTCCGTTTATACTCTTTCCCGTTCTTGACTGAGTTCCGATTACCGCTCCGCACCTTCCCAAAATCTCTACCCTCTCACCATGTCAACCCCCACTCCAAACGGCCGATTCTCTAGGGTTTTCAGCGAATCCGACGAAATCCGGATCCTCAAGTTCCTAATCAGAGCCACCAGATCCATTCCTCCGCCCATCACAACCATCGGTACCCCGACAATCAACCGCGTCGTCGAGCGCCTCAACCACAAGTTCACCCCTTCCCAAATCAACGACAAGCTCCGTAGGCTGAGAGACAAGTACCACAAGCATGTAAACAACAAGTACCTCGTTAAAACCCATCACGACCGAAGAGTATTCAAGCTTTCCAGAAGGATTTGGGGCAAGAAAAAATCCCCAAAGAAAAGGGCTGACAAGTTAAGAGGAGCGGAGGTAGCGGAAAGTGGAGAGGGAGATGGGGATTTGGAGAAATACCCTTATTTGGTTGCTGAGTTTTCCAGGGTTTTGCCTGACAATGAGGTGTGGAAGGAGAGATTGAAAGGGTTGGAGGAGAGGGAGTTGAGGAAGATGGATCAAGAGTGGGTGCTTGTGAAGGTCGAGGAAGCTAAATTGGTGGCTAAGAAGGCTCAACTGCTGCACCGGCAGATGATGGAGATAATGGGGGAAAATGGGTCTAATGCCATTGGGGTTAATTAGCATTTGGTTTAGATGTAGTTTTCAGCATACTTACTTTGTAATTGACTTGACTTCATTGTTTGGTTGGGTATTGAGGATTGAAAAAATTGACTTCAAAATGTTATCAAGCTTTCATCTCTGTATTTGGTCAGTGTTGTTTTCAGGATATTGTCTCTTTAATCTGTGAAAAGATTTAAGCAACATAGGAACAGAGCTAACTCTAAGGATAGAATTACCTTAAGAACATCCAAACAATTTGTATTCAAATGTCAAGAGCATGATGATCACTTGAACAAGTAACCATAGGTATTTAAGCAGGCAGGCAGCAGCAACAAGGATGGTGAAATAAATGGGTTCAAGAAAAATTTCATCACACCATCTACATGAAAAGCCAGAAGATACTAGCAGTAGCCATAATATGATGCTATCGACGCCACAGTACAGATAGAAATAAAGCCTAAGGCCCCGTTTTTTGTTGCGGCTACCGTTTCCAACGGCTGTTTGGCCTCAACCCCAATGCCAAACAACTCTTGGTTTGATCTTCAACCGGCCATTGCAACCCAAATTTAGCCCTCCAAACGGGCGTTCATAGAAGCTAGATTTTTCAGCTTCTCCAGAACGGGCGTTCATATCGGATTTACCTCCCAAAGCTGGTTTCCAACCTCAACCCCAAACTAAGCCTAACATGAACTCTGCCTCGTTAGAGAATCACAACAACTACCAGTATTCCATAACATACGAACCGTTTATGCTCTGCATAAACACTAAATATGATGCTATAGACACCAAACACAAATTCTGCCTCAGTAGAGAATCACAACAACAACCAGTATTTCAAAACGTTCAAACCGTTTGCACTGGATAACTATTTCTGTATTCATCCATCTTTCAGGGTAATGATTTTACTAAACACTGCTATAATTACTTGGCGAGGGCCTGATTCTCTTGCTGCTGCTGATAGTTGAGAGGCCTCTCAAACACTTCTTTCGAACAAAATATCTTCAGTATAGTTAGTTCTGAAACAATGGAAATAAAGAAGGACAATAGCAATTAGCATGAGCAACAACACATATGAAATGAGATATATAACGTTTTACAACTTGGCACTGAAAAGTGAAAACCATCATTCATTCAATGAATTCATAATTCAAAAGTGATCAAGTAATGTAAATATATTGGGTACTATGAGAATCATAAATCGGAAATGCAAGTAAATGAAAAGATCATCATGGTTTATAGAAAAACTTAAAATGCATACCCAGAAAATGATTTTACTAGTTATTTCCATTTCTAATCTTATCAATGCTTATAAATCAAACTCAAGTAATAAGTTACCTCACAAAACAATCAACCCAACAAATTGCAATAAAACCTCATGAGGAAGGATGAAACAAAATATAATAAAAAAGCGGCATTTCTATAAAACCCTAAGGAACAAACATACTTCAGAGAGGAGGCGATTCTTCGGTAGAAGTTTGGCCACTTCAGGAGGAAGAACAACATGTCTGTACAGCCACCGCCGCAAAAACAAATTTGATTAATTTAGAGAAAATACTGAACCTATTTTTTTTTAAAAAAAATAGAACATAATAAGTGATCAAAATTCAAATTTAGAGAAATAGAAATGAATATAAAAAAAATTACCTGTACTCGTAAGTCTCATCGAAGTATTTATCAGAGTACTGAATCTGACCCTTTTTTTTTTTTTTTTGCTGAAAGGTTTTTACCGGTTTTGCGTCAAAGTTGGATTGCAGCAAAGATTAAACAGACTTTTATAAGTTTAGAAGAAAAAGAACATAATACATTTTAAAGAGAAAAAAAAGGCCTTAGCGGAGCGGACCTTTAGGTAGAAGAGAGTGTGCTTGAAATGAAGCGTGCGACTCTTCGTGGCGGGGGAGAGAACTGATTAGGGAGGGCAAAAGAAAAAAAAAAACAAATAATAATAATAATAATAATAATAATAATAATAATAATAATAATAATAATAATAATAATAATAATAATAATAATAATAATAATAATAATAATAATAATAATAATAATAATAATAATAATAAGCTTAAATGTAAATTTATCCCTTGCCCATTGGTTAAAAAATCAATTTTACCCTTATGAATTTTTTATTTTTATATTTTAAAATAATTTGTACATTTTTAAAATTATTTATTTATATTTTTTAAAAATTTCATCATTTTTATATATTTTTTAATTTTTTTGGTGAAACAAAAAAACAAATACATTAACATTAAAAAAACATTATAATTGACATCAACTTAACAATTTTGTTATGATTCAATTTGATAAAAAAAAATAGAAAAAGGAAAAAAATTAAAGGCTAAATTGTTTTTTACAAGTTTGACGATAAAAAATGTCATTAGTTCAAAATACATTTAAAATTTTAGTTTTAAATCATTTAAAATTTGCAAAATATATTTATATTTACGATTAGATAATTAAAAAGTAAATCTTGTTAATTAAATATAAATAAAAATTAAAATATTGGTATCTTTACAATTACATAATTATAATTAATTTTCAAAAATGTATTTTAATTAGAAATTGTTTGATGTAGGGGTGGGCAAAATTTAACTCGAAAAAATTGAATTATTCACTTGAGTCAATGCGAAATTACTCGACTCGTAATTTCATAAACTCAACTCGAAAATTTTTTAAATAAAGTTTGAGTTATAAAATTGAACTTTTCAACTTGAAAAAAAATTTAGTCAACTCGATCAAATGCCCACACATAATTTGATGGAATGAGATCACCTTTACTTGATTCAGAGTCACATACAATTTTACATCAAAGAGAGATAACACAAACTACGAAAATATGATTTATGCCTGATGCACCATAGTTAGAGGTGAACGTTCGATCGAGTCAAGTTGAGTAAAAAAATCGAGTTATTCGAGTTGAGACATCATATTTTACAACTCAAACTTAATTTAAAATTTTTGATCCGAGTTTATGAAATTCGAATAGAGTCGAGTTTTCGAGTTCCTATACAAATTTAATTGTAATTATTTATCACATTATATTACGATTTGATTCCAATTTAAACGATTTTCTCTAACCATGTAAGACATGCATATATATATATATATATATATATATATATATATATATTCTTCATATTTTTTCACATGTAATGTTATTTAATAAAAAAATACCATCTAAACTTCTTGTAACGCCCCGGTTTTTGGGTCTAGGTGTTAGCGGAGTTTGGTTAGGCGGTTCGGTTCGATCCCGTTTAGCAGTCTAGTCTAGTTCCGAGAAATAATTAAATCGAAAGGTTTTTGGTCAGATAAAAAAGTAAAAATTTCCTAAAATCATAATTATATATATGATTAATTTTGGTAAAGATAATTTAAAGAAAATAATTTTAGAAATCGGACATTTTAGTTTAGTGACCAAAATGTAAAAAAAAAATGGTAAAGTTTGATTTAATGGCAAAAACGTAAAAGGCTAATACTTTGAATCTTTAAGGAGCAATATTACCAAAGGCTAATAGGGACTTTTCCTATTATTTTACAATTTTAATTAAATAAATTATATTAAAAAGATGGAGGGAAATTGAAACGAGTTTTCATTCTTTTTACAAAGATTTGACGTAGTTTTTCTTCTCTCACTTTTTCTCTCAAAATCTCTTCATCGAAACAGCAAGATTTCAAAGGTAAGCTCTTATTTTCTATTGATTCTCTATTGAATCTCTTATTTTCTCTTTGGTTTTCTTTTCAAGAGAAGTAGGGCAAGACGTTGCTTGATCGTTGGAAGGCGCATTTGGAGTTTAAAAAGTGGAAGCGGTTTGAACGCTTTTGTAAGCTTGAAAACAAGGTTTTGGGAGGTTAGTGTAAGCTTGAAACACTTATCTAATCTCGGAAGTAAGTATGGTTACTAAAGCTCTCGGTTTTCGGTTTAAAGTCCATGTGGATTATCATGCTCATGTTTTGAATTATGTCGTTACTCACTGTTATGCAGGTTTTATAAGCATGATTTTACTGAATTATATCTTATGAAATGATTTGATTATGTTTCAAGAGGTTATATTTTTGATGAGATATATTATGCTATATTTGAGGCATGTTTTGAGATGTGATATGTGATGATTTTATTAATGCATTGAATGCAGTGAGTTAACATGGATTTAAATGGTATATTGGCTTAGTGATGAGATTTCTATTATCGGGTATGTTGGTCGACCAATAAGATGTGTAGTGCACTATAATATACCAAATTCGTGCGTGAGATAAATTCTTCGGTTTCACAATAGGGGTAGTGCTATTGTGATGCGAGTGATAGGGGTAATTGTAAAACCTATGTTTGATTTTGATATAATTAAATCTTTAAGGATCAATTTGAAAAACTTAAAATTGTTTTATAAGTCCCTTAATAAGTTTTAAATCACCAACACTTTAAAACTGATTTGAAAAACTCAAACTCAAAATATTTTCTAAGTGTTCCAAGGCCAAACTATTGAAAATCGTTCAGGTGTATCGATACGCTTCCAGCCGCATCGATACCTTTTTACCAAAGTTGGCTACTGTCGGAACTCGTATCGATACGCTCTTCACCTGTATCGATACGCCCCTTCGTAAAAGTCTAAAGAGTTTGAATGGCGTACCGATACGGCAAACCCTCGTATCTATACGGTTTTAATAAATTTTAAAATCAAGTCGGTTTAAATATTTTGACCGTTGGTGTCAGTTGGTTGGTAACTAAATTTTAAATAGTCGTTGACCCGTATCGATACGCAAAACCCTCGTACCGATACGGATTTCGATAGTGAGTTTAGTCGAGAAAAAGGTATCGATACGACCTTTACCATTTCGATACCCCGTACCGATACGCTTTGTAACCCCCTCATCCCGGTCTGGCCGGACGACCGGTCCGAGTGGGCCACACGGGGAAAACCGAAGCGAAACCCGTTAAGGTCCCACCTCGGTTAGCAACCCTAGAAAAAATTTCTTTTATTTCTCTTGTCTAAAAGTCCATTTAAGTCCTATGTGATCAAACAACGGAATAAAATACATGAGACAAACATTCGATCCCAAAACAGCAATTAAACAGCCAACTTTTAATATTTTAAACAGGCCGTTTCGAAACACCCTTGAGGCGTATCGAAACGCCTTGACCAGGTCAACAGTCCCAGAGCCTCTACCAGGGGCCGTATCGAAACGGTGGTCAGCCGTTCCGAAACGCCCTCAACGGTCAACTTCTCGTGGTCAACGAGATTTTGACCGTTTCGAAACCCTTATACCCGTTTCGATACACCTTCATCTCGTGAATTTCTCAGAATTCCAGTAGCCAAAACGTTCCGAAACGCGTATCGGAACAGGGGTTTCAAAGGCTATACCGTATCGAAACGCGTTCCGATACGGGGTCCCTGAAGCCTTACCCGTTCCGAAACGACCCAGCCCGTTTCGAAACGCGGGCTGTCTGCAGCCTTTTGAAATTCAGATTTAAAGTTATTTCAACAAGTATAAAGGTCCCATAGGACCCCTAAAGGCACACAAAACCATCAAACAAAGTCTAGAGGCATACATCCTAGATTTAACATACTCAAACACATACAAGCATGGATTTAGACAATCTTTCGTACATAGCAAATTACACATTAAGAGCCTTTCATACAAGCATGCTTGAAGACATTAAAAGAGAACCAAAAAGCATCATACATATCAAATAAGTTTACATGTCATTCAAGCAACTTAAGCATTCATAAGCCATCCATCATACAAACATTCGGCAAGATATAACATGCTTACAAACCAAGTCAACCATAGACATACATCAAACTCAAACCAACAATACCTATCCCATTGCTTTACTATTACAATCTTTAAATTTAAACATCATACTTGAGCTAACCGTAAGCAACACTTGGAGGCCTTTCCTTGCCCCTTGCCACCCTCAAGCTATTGATCTGCATTGTCGAACAAAAGAGAGCGTAAGCATAAAAGCTTAGTGAGGGTAAGCTCTTTAAAAACAAACCTCGACAATGCAGGGTCCAAGCACGAGCTACAACCAAGATAGAATGCATGATCTTACCTCCGATCCACGCAAGCCATAAATATAGATGATGCATGAACATATATTCAATATCATGTCATGCTCAATATGTTTAAATCCACAACATATGAAATCACATATATTAAACCATGTTGGCAACACCTCCCAAAATACATTGGCTCACAATTAACCACATATTGGCAACATAAACTACAATCTGTATTGGCACCTAGCTATGACTCGAATACGCGGATAACCGTTGGAACTCACATCCAACAACTCAACCATTACCTGACGGTGGGATTCCACTCATCACCGTTCACGCGGAGGGGATTCCACTCATCCTCACGCCCCGTCGATGGGATTCCACTCATCACCGACTAATATAAATACAATTTCCGGGTGAACCCGTACTCCTCCTTGGTGACTCAACGCCACCAAGGCCACGCGCGACTTTTGACTCATGTGTACACACTAACATCCTAATGATCGATCATTTGTACCCAAGCATACTAGTGCCAAATACTACACATTTCATTAATCATTCATAATATCAATTCATAACACTTCCGTGCTTAGCACGTACTCACCATGATCCTCGGATCATGAAACCACCTCATAATATCATTTCTCATGCCAATACCACATGTACATCATTAACAACCATATTACATTATATTTTACACATGTGTATAACCATATCATATCTATCATCAACATGCATATAACAATGCATCAAACATGCCTCAACATACGTGTATACAACATATATTTAATCAACACCATCGCAATTTAACATGGGGCATATACAACCATTAAAAGTGCAACCAAGGTCTCTAATCAAAGCTTGGGATTAGGCTACCACTCTAATCCCAACTCTAGGTGGGTTTACCAAGCCCATCCTAGGTTCACATGCTTGAACCAAATACTCAAAATCATTTGAAAATATTTAACCACTCACCTAAGCTTCCAAGCTCCAAGCTCCACTACCAAGCAAGCATCACCTTCAAGTTTCCGGATTTTCTTCCCGAAGCTCCTCCAACGCAAACTCTCGCTTCTAAACAACCTCAATACAATTCAAATAATCCTCAAATCAGCCCAACATCAAAATATCAACCCGGAATACAAATTCAAATATCAAACCCAACATTTCAAGTCATGACCAAACCCCATACTTAGCAATTTCGGACAGCCCTAATACCTCTTCCAAAAACCTTGTTTCCAACATCCATTGCACCCACAAATGATCCCAAATCAATCCCTAACCATAGTACTACCATTGGGCTATCAAACCCCACCTTAAACAACCCCCAAAACTCACCCAAAACCCTCCAAAACACCATTTTCATACTAATATTTTACCCAGCAGAAAATCATGTTTTTAAACACCCAAATGACATCTAAATGGTCCCAAATCATCCCCTTAGCATACATATACCATCAGCCCTCTAATTACACCTTAAAACCCACCAAAAATCAACTTTTTGACACCTTAAAAATGGGTCCAAGAACCCACTTCGGAAATTCATCAAAATTCAACCAAATTAACATATAATGTATATTTCAACTTGATTAAACAAAACCCCAACTCAATTTAACAAAACAAGATGAAAACCCCATAAAAACTCAAACTTTAAAATCAAACCCTAATTCTCAAAAGTTCATATTTTTAAAATCTAAGACCATGTATGAGTAGGAAATGAAGAGGAGGTTTAGAAAATGATTTTACCTTTAAAAACGCCCTTGAATTGATGAAGAAATTGATAGAAATACGAATTTGGGATTTGGGAGGGTTTGTTAGGGTTTCCATGGTGAAGAAAGGAAAATGAGGAAGATGACTACACCTTTTTTTTTGTTCTCTTTAACTTTCAAAAAGTGGTCTAGCTTTTTAAAACATTTAGGTTAAATCACCGCATTGGTCCTTCCTTTTTATTTTAAAACCCAATTAGCCCAAGTTAAGGTCAAATTGATTAAATTTTAATTTTACCGACTCGGACCATTAACCCGACTAACTCCTAGCCCCAAAACACGGGTGTTACAACTCTCCCCCACTTAAGGAAATTTCGTCCCCGAAATCATCAGACAGGAACCCACTTTCTTTCACACCACAACACACTAACCAACCTCGGTGGACTTACCACACAACAATAGATATCTGATGCTAAGATCTCTACTGATTCTTCAAGGCATGCCAATTTCAAACTCAACTCAATCTTTTCAACAAATATAGCACGGAACAGATCTGACTCACATTTCTGAATCATAGATACACTTAACGCATCTCAAACCCCTTTCTAACTCTGGTGGTAACCGCAACAGATAACAATAGAACCAGCCCGATTCACAAACTCATACAATACTGCTTGAACACTTGACTCATAACTTTCTCTGACTGATCATCTGTCTTCTTCAATTAACCAAACACTATGCAGACGTCTTCAAAATTATTCTAGTTGAAATCTCGGATCTTTATTACTCACTTTTACTGCGAATCTTCCACGGATGTAACAAACTAGAAGAAAACTGAAGCTCAGTCTTGACACGCTGGCAATTTACATACTTACTCTCATACTAAACCACATTATTCATCCACTCACTCCGGAAGTACTCATCTTCAACCCACAATACGTCTTCATACTACTCAGATGCAATACAAATCAACCACCGTGCGCTTCAGCCAAAACAATACATCTCAAAACACTAGGTCAGTCGGTACAACTATTCTATCTCTGAAATGCAAAACTCTATCATCTCTGGACTGTATTCTGAAGGTCTTCTTTCCACTATGCCTTGCACGTGAGGTGCCAAGAATCTATCTTGCAACTGTTTCTCATCAAACATTCTGACTCAAAGTAGTCTCAACCCGAAACTCGGCCACAAAACTACTATCATTTGATATACGGAATTCGGCAATTGCAACTCGTAACTCAACTACTAATCTAACAACAAATACAACTCGGAACTCGGTTGCTACGTAGACTCTCTTCAGATAGTACTCAATCTTGAGATCACAGTCTTCAAGCAATTCTAACTACTCATGTTGTTCAAGTTCCAACCATTCCCAAGTCTTCAAATATTTCAAGCTCTAATGATACGTACATATACACTGCGCATTTCTTACTATACAAGCTTGTCTCCAAGTCTTCGAAGCAATTACAACTGTAGTTAACTCTATGTCTCATATCGAATAACTCTTCTCACGGTCTTTCAACTAACTCGATGAACAAGTCGCAATCTTCCGTCTTGCATAAGCACACAACCTAACTCTACATGTAATGCATCACTATGGTTCACAACCCTTTCTCTGACATAAGTTGATTCAAGGTCGAAGCTCTCTTCAAAGTTTCTTTCAGTTTCTCAAGGGCTCATTGTCTCGCATCTAACCACACAACTGAACATTCTTCTGTAGCAATCTATCAACGGAGCAACTATCTTCAAACACTATTTACAATTCTCTGAAAGTAACAATGCTAGGCCTAGAACTATAGATATCTGTCACAGTCTTCAATTTCTTCCAACTCACATCTTCCTTTGTCTGTTCAAGATTTGTTCTAATACA
Organism: Hibiscus tridactylites; assembly: GCA_958450335.1. Taxonomy (NCBI): domain Eukaryota; kingdom Viridiplantae; phylum Streptophyta; class Magnoliopsida; order Malvales; family Malvaceae; genus Hibiscus; species Hibiscus tridactylites. Next base: position 38,985,454 of record OY288288.1, read on the forward strand.
CTCTGCTAATTTTCATGTTCTAAAAGGACATCTTCATTAACTCGAAGTTCACGTTGTACAACTTGGTATACAATTAATTCTCTAATAGAATCTACCACACTAACTTCAAAACTCGTCATGATCTTCCTCGGTACTTGAATATACTCACGTGACATCTAGAAGAGCTACTACCACTGATCATGAAACTCAGAAAATTATTCTGCTCAACATCTCTATGAAGGTAACTAATACACTAGTCAAACAAAGCGGCATAACTCAGAGCTCAAGGCGATTACATCTTGCCCCTAAAGCTGTCTTTGGTACTCCAAATTTCTCACCTTCATCTGGTAGAAACGGATCTCAAATTAATCTTCAAATAGACTGAAGCACACACTAACTGATCAACAAATCACTGACACTTGTTTCGACTGTATGTAAACTGAGCACATTCTCGTACTGTCACTCTTTCTTCCTCACAAATTACACTGTAGAACTCTGAGATGATGCACTAGGCCTACTGAATCTAAGGTCTAACAAGTCTCGGAGCTAATTCTTCAACATTCCCAATTCTGTCGGAAACCATAAGACACAGAGCAAACTAAAACACGAGCAACTCGGAGACGACATCAATAATAAACTCTTCTTCGCTGTTAGGAGACAAACTGGGCGTTTCTTCTAAACACTTCTAGGAAGAATCATAAACCATTTTAACATTCTGCGGTCTAATCTTCGTTCAAAAATCAAATCCATCACAATTGCTCAGCAAGTCTGTCAACTAAACTCAATCAACCTTTGATCTCTAAAACTGGATCAACATTCAATAAGAAGCTCACATCATCACCTACCACTACAGTCACACAAAAATCTACAATTTCAAGGCAACTCTCTCTTTGTCTCAATGTACACACTAACTATGTGCTCTTCAAGCTGAACCTTGTCAAAAGGTACATCAAAACCGTAGGAAGACGATCGCTTCACACCTACGAGAAACTAGTAACTCTAAACCACCAACAACATCTTCTGTACATCTTTCTGATCACTACTGTCTCCCAAAGAGGCTAGTCACATGTGTCCCTACATCTAAGGTCTCAACAAACTTATCTAATTTCTTACATGCTCACGCAAAAGGAGGTATTCGCAGAAATTGCAACTTCACATATACACGACTGATAGTCTTCGGTCCTCTTGTTTTCAGACTGGTTCTTCAACAGAATCTGACTCTTCTAAACTGTTCTTAGAGCATCTCGTAACTTCAAGACTCAATTCTGATCGCACACAAACAGTCTTGCTGGACTTGTTCTACCCCTACCAAACAATCCTGAAGTCAAAGCTCAAGGCTCCCTTCTCGGCTCAACTATATCGGAAGTGACTTCATCTCTTCCGCTTGCTGGAAAACAACTCAACGTACACTGACTCAATCACACCAACTAGCTTCCACTCACGGACACTGACCGGCTGACTTGCATTAAAATCATAGGCCAACCCCAACGGTCACCAACTAACACCTCACCAGGCATGTTCAACTTGCATACTTGCTAACAATGTACAAAGATACGGATTCAGAATCAACTGGAGGAAACAACTTGATACTGTGCTAAGGGCTCATTCGATAAAACATTGACACCACTCTGACCCCCGCCCATAGGCCTTCACTTCTTCTTACTAACTAATGCCAGAGTTGATCACACCGTCCCTCATCCACAAGAATCGACCCATATACACACTGTCTCAAACGGACGAATTGTACCTCAATTCTGGTACAACCATACCTCTCTAACTGAGGTGATGGACTCCCTCAACCTAGTCCACCCCTTTCAGAAACTACGACTTCTACTTACCGAAAAGCAATTAAATCAACAACAATATCAACAGTAAAACATACAAGATTGGGTTAGCAAGGCAAGGCTTCCAAGTGGCTCAAGTATGTTTCCCTCACTTAAAAAAAATCTCTTTTTTCGATGTAATAGTAGCAATGGGACTCTACTAAACACGTTTCAAACAAATCAACACACATACATGTTCAACCAAGCGTATAACAAGGCTTACTTGCTAAACAAGTAAACATAAGCGTACTATCAAACAACAGGCATTCTCAATCAATCAATCCTTCATCACAACATACACGGATAACAAACAACATGCTTTTAAACAAGCAATCAACATACTTGTCATACAAGCAATCGTACTTACAAAGCAAGCAAACACCGTGCATATCAATTCAAAACTTAAACTTACCTCACTTACCTACCTAAGGTCTCGGAAACCTTAGGCTCTGATACCAACAAATGTAACCCCCTCGTCCCGGTCTGGCCGGACGACCGGTCTGAGTGGGCCACACGGGGAAAACCGAAGCGAAACCTGTTAAGGTCCCACCTCGGTTAGCAACCCTAGAAAAAATTTCTTTTATTTCTCTTGTCTAAAAGTCCATTTAAGTCCTATGTGATCAAACAACGGAATAAAATACATGAGACAAACATTCGATCCCAAAACAGCAATTAAACAGCCCACTTTTAATATTTTAAACAGGCCGTTTCGAAACACCCTTGAGGCGTATCGAAACGCCTTGACCAGGTCAACAGTCCCAGAGCCTCTACCAGGGGCCGTATCGAAACGGTGGTCAGCCGTTCCGAAACGCCCTCAACGGTCAACTTCTCGTGGTCAACGAGATTTTGACCGTTTCGAAACCCTTATACCCGTTTCGATACACCTTCATCTCGTGAATTTCTCAGAATTCCAGTAGCCAAAACGTTCCGAAACGCGTATCAGAACAGGAGTTTCAAAGGCCATACCGTATCGAAACGCGTTCCGGTACGGGGTCCCTGAAGCCTTACCCGTTCCGAAACGACCCAGCCCGTTTCGAAATGCGGGCTGTCTGCAGCCTTTTGAAATTCAGATTTAAAGTTATTTCAACAAGTATGAAGGTCCCATAGGACCCCTAAAGGCACACAAAACCATCAAACAAAGTCTAGAGGCATACATCCTAGATTTAACATACTCAAACACATACAAGCATGGATTTAGACAATCTTTCGTACATAGCAAATTACACTTTAAGAGCCTTTCATACAAGCATGCTTGAAGACATTAAAAGAGAACCAAAAAGCATCATACATATCAAATAAGTTTACATGTCATTCAAGCAACTTAAGCATTCATAAGCCATCCATCATACAAACATTCGGCAAGATATAACATGCTTACAAACCAAGTCAACCATAGACATACATCAAACTCAAACCAACAATACCTATCCCATTGCTTTACTATTACAATCATTAAATTTAAACATCATACTTGAGCTAACCGTAAGCAACACTTGGAGGCCTTTCCTTGCCCCTTGCCACCCTCAAGCTATTGATCTGCATTGTCGAACAAAAGAGAGCGTAAGCATAAAAGCTTAGTGAGGGTAAGCTCTTTAAAAACAAACCTCGACAATGCAGGGTCCAAGCACGAGCTACAACCAAGATAGAATGCATGATCTTACCTCCGATCCACGCAAGCCATAAATATAGATGATGCATGAACATATATTCAATATCATGTCATGCTCAACATGTTTAAATCCACAACATATGAAATCACATATATTAAACCATGTTGGCAACACCTCCCAAAACACATTGGCTCACAATTAACCACATATTGGCAACATAAACTACAATCTGTATTGGCACCTAGCTATGACTCGAATACGCGGATAACCGTTGGAACTCACATCCAACAACTCAACCATTACCTGACGGTGGGATTCCACTCATCACCGTTCACGCGGAGGGGATTCCACTCATCCTCACGCCCCGTCGATGGGATTCCACTCATCACCGACTAATATAAATACAATTTCCGGGCGAACCCGTACTCCTCCTTGGTGACTCAACGCCACCAAGGCCACGCGCGACTTTTGACTCATGTGTACACACTAACATCCTAATGATCGATCATTTGTACCCAAGCATACTAGTGCCAAATACTACACATTTCATTAATCATTCATAATATCAATTCATAACACTTCCGTGCTTAGCACGTACTCACCATGATCCTCGGATCATGAAACCACCTCATAATATCATTTCTCATGCCAATACCACATGTACATCATTAACAACCATATTACATTATATTTTACACATGTGTATAACCATATCATATCTATCATCAACATGCATATAACAATGTATCAAACATGCCTCAACATACGTGTATACAACATATACTTAATCAACACCATCGCAATTTAACATAGGGCATATACAACCATTAAAAGTGCAACCAAGGTCTCTAATCAAAGCTTGGGATTAGGCTACCACTCTAATCCCAACTCTAGGTGGGTTTACCAAGCCCATCCTAGGTTCACATGCTTGAACCAAATACTCAAAACCATTTGAAAATATTTAACCACTCACCTAAGCTTCCAAGCTCCAAGCTCCACTACCAAGCAAGCATCACCTTCAAGTTTCCGGATTTTCTTCCCGAAGCTCCTCCAACGCAAACTCTCGCTTCTAAACAACCTCAATACAATTCAAATAATCCTCAAATCAGCCCAACATCAAAATATCAACCCGGAATACAAATTCAAATATCAAACCCAACATTTCAAGTCATGACCAAACCCCATACTTAGCAATTTCGGACAGCCCTAATACCTCTTCCAAAAACCTTGTTTCCAACATCCATTGCACCCACAAATGATCCCAAATTAATCCCTAACCATAGTACTACCATTGGGCTATCAAACCCCACCTTAAACAACCCCCAAAACTCACCCAAAACCCTCCAAAACACTATTTTCGTACTAATATTTTACCCAGCAGAAAATCATGTTTTTAAACACCCAAATGACATCTAAATGGTCCCAAATCATCCCCTTAGCATACATATACCATCAGCCCTCTAATTACACCTTAAAACCCACCAAAAATCAACTTTTTGACACCTTAAAAATGGGTCCAAGAACCCACTTCGGAAATTCATCAAAATTCAACCAAATTAACATATAATGTATATTTCAACTTGATTAAACAAAACCCCAACTCAATTTAACAAAACAAGATGAAAACCCCATAAAAACTCAAACTTTAAAATCAAACCCTAATTCTCAAAAGTTCATATTTTTAAAATCTAAGACCATGTATGAGTAGGAAATGAAGAGGAGGTTTAGAAAATGATTTTACCTTTAAAAACGCCCTTGAATTGATGAAGAAATTGATAGAAATACGAATTTGGGATTTGGGAGGGTTTGTTAGGGTTTCCATGGTGAAGAAAGGAAAATGAGGAAGATGACTACACCTTTTTTTTGTTCTCTTTAACTTTCAAAAAGTGGTCTAGCTTTTTAAAACATTTAGGTTAAATCACCGCATTGGTCCCTCCTTTTTTATTTTAAAACCCAATTAGCCCAAGTTAAGGTCAAATTGATTAAATTTTAATTTTACCGACTCAGACCATTAACCCGACTAACTCCTAGCCCCAAAACACGGGTGTTACACGCTTACATGCGTATCGATACCCCTTATTAATTGCACACAACGACTCTTTCTTTTCTAAGACAGGTATCGATACGGCTCCCCGTGTACCGATACGGATAGCTGCAGAAGTGCATTTATGGTGGTAAGAGAGGGTTCCAACGGCTCAATTTATGTTCCCAACCACCCAAACGGCTAGAATTAATGGAGAAGGTATAAAATGAAGCCCTTTGAAGGTCAGCAACAACTATTGATCCTCAAGAAAACATCTATACATCAAATCCAAGCAATTGTGCAAAAATCCCATATTGTCTTGAAACCCCAATTGTAATTTTCATTCTTATCTTGTTCAATTGGGTTGAGTGCTTGTAATTGGGCTATCATTTGTATTGAGAGATACTCTATTAGCCATCAATTTCTTTGTTACCTTGTTGTGAGGATTGGGTTAAATTTTGGGTAGAAAATTTAACCGAAATTGTAAAGGTTGCCTCCTTAGCCTTAAAAAGGGGAAGAGCAATTAGTGGAATTGTTGCAAATCCTTAGTGAAGCTAAGGTAGTGGATGTAGAGTTCATTTGGAACTTGAACCACTCTAAAATCTCTTGTCAGTCTTTTAATTTGCAAATTTCCACCACACAAACTTTAAATTTCCAATTCACCCCCCTCTTGGTTCATATCGATCTTTCGATCCACTCAACAGTAATGCTATCACTAACAAGCAATGCGGGTAGTGGCATCCCGGCCGAAGTGAGATAATGGTGAGGGTTGTTTCACCATGTGACTTGATGGGGGTAGTGCCATCAAGGTATTCATATATCCGATCGTGAATGGATAGGGGTAGTGCTATCCAAGGATGGGGGTAGATTCCGTCTGGTTCACTTAAAATGCATATATATGAATTAAACATGTATCATGGTTTTAAAATACTTTTGCATAAAGACTCTTACATATGATGACTATGCTTTATGAGATTTAAGCATGTGAAGCTTTGGTTTGATTTTTCATTGAGATATGCATGAGGTAAGGATACATGTGGTTTATAAAAGATGCTTTAATTGTGGTTTCAAAAACATGAGAAAGTTGAGCATGGTGTGGCTACATTTTAAAGGAATCATTGGTTTGAAAATTGCATTGTTGTTGTTTAAATTGAGCTTTCCTTCACTAAGCAAATATACTTACGCTCTCCTTTCCAACAATGCAGATAAGAGAGCATTTGGGCAGCAAAATAGCAAGAGATTTCACCCAAGACATCACTCGATTTACAAGTATGAGATTTGACACTTTTAACAAGGTAGAATTGGAATGGGGAGGGTGCCTCGGTATTTGGGAGAGGATTGTTTAAACTCCCTGGTTTGGCAAGTGTGTTTTGCCTTATAAGACTTGTATTGGGCCTTTAAGTGTCGTGATGCTTTGCTCTTTAGTTTTGATACCCTATGTGGATTGCTTATAGGGTGCATGCCTCTAGAGTCTCCATGTTATATAAATCATGTTACTAGATATCTTTGTTGATGTCTATGTATTGGATAAATATGATGTGGATGTTTTCCTATGATTGCATGATGATTGGAAACCATATGGTATGTTTTAAGATGCTTAAATGTTGTTGTCTTAGTGCAGATCTGGTATGTGTTCCAAAATAGTAGTAGCTGTTTCGATACAGCTTGCATATTTGGTCTCAACGTTTTGGAACACTACTAGACCGTTTTGAGACTTTTAGTTATGATTTGAACCTGTATCGAAACTCGGGGTCATTTTGATACGGCTCTGTTTTGTCTGAATGCAGAGGAAATCAAATTGGGGATTTGGTCGTGAAACGGGTAAGGTCGTTCCAAGATTAAATGCTACTGTAATGCATGGTTTCGAAACAGGGGGTGATTGTTTCGAAACGGGGTTGTTAAGTTAATTAATGGCATGATCGGTCAATTTTCATTGTTTACATTTCAGTCCTTGTTTATATGATTTGCAATTGTGGGTGTTTAAATGATCGTATGATGCTAATATTTCACTTGCAACCATGTAATGAACCTAATTAAAGGTTGGTAACATTAATTTGTAAATGACCTTATATCAGATTGTTTGAAAATGAAAGTACATTTGAGGTTCGGTTTAAATGAAAATATATTTGTTGCGTGAGTAAACACTGTAGGACTTAATTATGCATCTAGACAAGTAAAAAAGGGTTGCTAATCGATGTTGACTTTAATGAGTTGACTTCGGTTTTCCTCGTGTAATTCTCTTAATCGTTTAGACCAGACTAAGAAGGTTATATTTCTTGGTATCAGATCCAGATTTCGAAAGATTGGGATGCATATTGAATGTTGAATTATGGTTAAAGGCATGTTGTATTCTATGCTATGCTCGGCAAATGATTGTATCATGATCTAATTGATAGTATGTGATGTATGATGATTATGTTATGAATCGACATATGTGACTGGGTACCCATTGCCAATACTACCGATAAAGAATAGAGTTTCTGTTTTAAAAGACAGAAGGAGTGATTTGGGTTCCTGCTATTTGTAAGCCTAACTATTTTTTCTATTATATTTGTATGATAAAATTGTTTATCATATCATGGGATCGAGACGAGAGCTTAGAGGCAATATGCGGAATGTTGTTGAGAATGAGGTAGAGGTGGATTATGAGAACTTGCCGCCTCCTCCTCCTGGCGGAGGTGGAGCTGAAGTAGGAGCTGGTGGTGGAGGTGTTGAACCTGAGGTAGCGAAGGGGCAAGCTGCTCCTGACATGACACCTTTGATTCAAGCTATTACCAGGGCCTTTCAGGTAGTAATAGCAGGCATGTACGTTGCCGCACCTCAGCCTAGTGCCAATGCTGGTTTACCCTTAGAGCGTCCGCGTAGTTTGGGCGGAACAAAGTTTAGAGGCCTATCTTCTGAGAACTCTAAGGCTTGGTTCGAAAGTACCAAGAGAATTTTGGGGCAGATGAGTTGCAATAATGTGCAGAAGTTGGGCTACGTTGTCTCTTTGCTTCATGGAGATGCGTATACTTGGTGGATGACCATCACAACTGGTAGGGAACATGACGAGGTTACCTGGGCATTCTTTGTAAATGATTTTAAGAAGAAGTATATGGGTGTTCATTATTTGGACGAGAAGAAGAAGGAATTCATGGCATTGATGCATGGCAACATGACCGTTGCGAAATATGAGGTGTAGTTCATCCGATTGAGCCAATACGCCTCTGAGCTGGTACTAGATGAGCGAAAGAGATGTGATAGATTTCGCTATGGGCTGGTGAAGGAAGTAAAGTAATATATGCTTGCGACCGAGTATACTGATTTTGATATGTTGGTTACTCGAGCCAAGGATATCGAGCAGAGTCTGGGATTGACGTCACACTTGGGGAGTTCTAGCTCTGGGAAGAGAGCTACTGATTATGATGGTGGACGTGATCGAGGTAAGAGATCACGTGATATGAGCTATCAGCGAGACCATCGTCGACGTGGTGGTGATGGATCGGGCCGAGGCTAGTGTGGCCAGAATGTTGCTACACATGTTCCTACGTGTAACCGTTGTGGGAGGAATCAAACGGGGAAGTGTTAGGGTAATCTTGGGATATGTTTGTAGTGTGGGGCCCAAAGTCATGTAAAGCGTTACTGTCCACAGTTGGCGAGGCAAGCACCAACTCGTGCTATGGAGCCTCAGAGGGGCTGTGGGCGCGATCGAGGTAATTTTTAGCGACGGGAGGATGGTCAAAGGAATGTGGCACATGTGGTTACGGTGCAGCCAGAGGGTGGTGGACCAGCTCAAGTTATGCTCATCGGGAGGGTCGAAATGACACGAATGTGATTGCAGGTACCTTCTCCTTGCAATCTTTGTCATTGCTTGCTCTAATAGATTCTGGTTCTACGTATTCTCACATTTTGCATGAGCATGCTCGGTTGCTTGATATGCCATTAGAGTTTCTCGATGTGGGTATGCAAGTTACGAGTTCATTTGGTGAGACCGTAGTTGTTAGGAAGTTGTATAGAAGATGTCCCTTGATGGTTCAAGGACATGTGTTTCCTGTTGATGTGATGGAGATACCTTTCTATGGTTTTGATGTTATCCTGGGATGGATTGGTTGTCGGAACATAAAGTTGTGGTTGATTGTGAGACCAAGCGTGTTTCGTTGAAGCATGCCTATGATTTTGAAGTTGTGGTGGTGGGTGAGAACATAAGGTTCTTGTCCAATGTTGTTTCGGCGGTGGAAGCTCACAAGTTGATGAATGGTGGTTTCCAAGCTTATTTGGTGTATGTGATGAACCCAAATATGAAGGAAGCACATCTGCAGGATATTCGAGCAGTTTTTGATTTTTCGGGGGTGTTTTCGAGAGAGTTACATGGGTTGCCACCGGATAGAGAGGTCGAGTTTTTCATAGAGACGTATGCGGATACGGCTCCGGTATCTATTGCTCCTTACCGAATGGAACCGAAGGAGTTAAAGGAGTTAAAGACACATATTCAGGAGTTGCTAGATCGTGGTTTCATTAGGCCAAGTATCTCGCCTTGGGATGCTCCAATTTTGTTTGTTAAAAAGAAGGATGGGACGATGCGGATGTGTATAGACTATCGGCAATTGAATAAGTTGACGATAAAGAACAAATACCCTTTACCTCGGATTGGTGATCTCTTTGATTAGTTTCGTGGTGCTGCTGTGTTTTCGAAGATTGATCTAAGGTCGAGGTATTATCAGCTTTAGGTGAAGGATAAAGACATATCGAAGACAGATTTTCGTATGAGGTACGGGCATTAAAAGTTCTTAGTGATGCCTTTTGGTTTGACTAATGCACCGGCTGCGTTCATGGACATGATGAACCAGGTGTTGCACGAGTACCTTGATCAGTTTGTGGTGGTGTTTATCGACGATATCCTTGTGTACTCTTGTACCGAGGAGGATCACGATAGGCATTTAAGGATAGTGATGCAGACTTTGTTGGATAATCAACTCTATGCAAAGTTGAGTAAATGTGAGTTGTAGATCAAGGAGGTGGCGTTTCTTGGTCATGTGGTATCAGCCAAGGGTATCCGTGTGGATCCTAAAAAGATTGAGGTAGTTGTAGGCTGGAAACAACTGAAATCAGAGACGAAGGATTGTAGTTTTCTGGGCTTGGCTGGGTATTATCGTCGGTTCATGGATGGGTTTTCTAAGATAGCTGCTCTGTTGACGAAGCTGCTTCAGAAAGATGTTAAGTTTGAGTGGACAGAGGCGAGGCAGCAAGCTTTTCAAAAGTTGAAGGAAGCTTTGGTACAAGCTTCGATCTTGATTCAACCTGAATCGGGAAAAGAGTTTGTGGTGTGTAGTGATGTATCCTATGTGGATTTAGGATGTGTGCTGATGTAGGAGGGTAGAGTAGTTTCTTATGCGTTGAGACAATTGAAGGTGCATGAGCGTAATTATCATGGAATTTTTAATTCAAAACCCAAAATTTTATGAAGGACTAAATAAGAATTTTTATCAAACATGGAAGTCAATTTGAAATTTTTTAAAAGTAAGGACTGACTCCATAAATAACATTTTATCAAATTGAATATAATTCTCTTCAAAGCTCACCGTCTTTTTTAAAATTTTGTTTAATTTATTTTTTCAAATTTTTAATTCAAATTAAATTTTAATGCTTTTTTCCCATGACTGATTTGAATCTCCTTTTTCAACTTAATTTCTTATTTTTTACATTATTATTATTATTATTATTATTATTATTATTATTATTATTATTATTATTATATCCGAAACCTAATTTGTTTAGATTACCACCACTCAACTATATATATAGTCATAGTTACTACGTACAGAAATAAACCTAAGCCTTAAGTTTTAAAGTGTTGTCGCTCTTAGTTATTCCCATGTTTTATGAATTCCTTTCGGATTGATGCTTCCATCACCTTACATTGAAGTCACAACCACCCTTTATTCATCGTTAGAGCTTTATTGTTGCGAGGTGTGTTTTCTTCCGGTGTCATAGTTAAATTATATATTATTTTTCTATGTGTTGGTGTTTTACCCCTTATGTGATTATTTATATGTATTATGGCTTGTATGGTTGACATCACGTGCATACGATTTTCAAAACGTGTTTTAATTATGACTTATGGAATATTTGATTTATGAAACATCGGATTTACGGATCTATGATTTATGGATTTATGGAGTATGGTTTATGAAGTATGTTTACGGAATATCGGATTTATGGAACTTTATTTATGAAATTTGATTTTTAATCATCATGTATGTATGAGCATGTATTGGGATTTGTACGGAGGAAGCAGTGGTTTTTACCACATATCGATTGGTGACGTTGTAGTGAGGGGTTCTGGGGAACCTTACTCTTATTTGGCGGACGTAGTTGGGTGCATTGCATTGAGCTTGTGATTTATGTGTTATGCTTTAAAGGGTTTTAATAAAATAATACTATGTTTTACGACTATGATTTTCTTGTACTTTAGAGACGCACTAAGCTCTTTAGCTTACGCCCCCTTAGTCTTTCTTTCAGACTCGGACCATAGGCGAATCAGTACTTGGAGGATCTCATATTTTATTTGGTTATTTTATTATTCAGTACAAAATTATTTTTAGTTATTCAAATTATTATTTATTATTTTGAGACATTGCATTGCGCTTGTGATTTATGTGTTATGCTTTAAAGGATTTTAATAAAAATAATACTATGTTTTACGACTATGGTTTTCTTGTACTTTAGAGACACACTAAGCTCTTTAGCTTACGCCCCCTTAGTCTTTCTTTTAGACTCGGACCATAGGCGAATCAGTACTTGGAGGATCTCATATTTTATCTGGTTATTTTATTATTCAGTACGAAATTATTTTTAGTTATTCAGATTATTATTTATTATTTTGAGACATTGGTGTAATATCATACTTTGAGAATAAATATGTTTTGGGATTATTTTTCTAGATTTCTTTTACTATGAATTTATTTCAGAGATTTTAGATAAACATTCTAATATTTATTATGATATTTATATTTTTATTTACTATAAGATATTTATTAAATTACTGTTATTTTATTTTAAGTTAAAGTATAATTTCCAAAATTGAATTTCTTGAGGATTATGTTTTCAAACGTGACTTTCTTAATTCGGTCTTTTCTTCTAGGCAGGGTTTAGGGGGTTATAATGACGATGGTGTCTTGTGTTTTAAGGGTCGGGTAGTTGTGCCAAAGGACGTTGAGTTGAGGCGCACTATCTTGACAGAGGCACACAATAGTCATTTTGCCATGCATCCTAGTAGTACTAAGATGTATCGGGGGTTGTGAGATGAGTACTACTGGGTGGGCTTGAAAAAAGGATGTGGCGGAGTTTGTTAGCAAGTGTTTGGTGTGTCACCGTGTGAAAGCTGAACATCAATTTCCATCCGGCCTGTTACAACCTTTGAGGATTCTGGAATGAAAATGGGAGAGGATCACGATGGATTTTGTGTCGGGTTTGCCTTTGACACCATCAAAGAAGAATTCCGTATGGGTGATCGTGGATAGGTTGTCGAAGTGTGCACATTTCTTGCCAGTGCATACTACGTTTACCTTGGATAAGCTGGCGGAGCTTTATGTTGCGGAAGTTATGCGGTTGCATGGTGTTCCTAAGTCTATAGTCTCAGATAGGGATCCACCATTCACTTAGAGGTTCTGGGAGTGTTTGCATCGAGCCTTGGGCACGAGGTTGAGCTTTAGCACGTCTTATCATCCTCAGACAGATGGTCAGTCGGAGCGGGTTATCCAGGTGTTAGAGGATATGCTCTGGTGTTGTGTGATCGATTTCCAAGGTTCGTGAGACAAGTTGTTGCCATTGGTAGAGTTCGCCTATAACAATAGCTATCAGGCGAGCATACAAATGGCACCGTACAAGGCTTTATATAGAGGTAAGTGTCGTACACTCGTGTGTTGGGCGAAAGCGAGGCAAAGGTTGGTTTCTTTGCCGGATATGCTCAAGGGTACAACCGATAAGGTGAAGCTCATTTGTGATCGTCTAAAGGAGGCTTCGGGCCGTCAGAAATCTTACACAGATTTGAAGCGTAAGGAAATTGAGTTTGAGGTTGGTGAGAAGGTCTTCTTAAAAGTTTTGCCTTGGAAGAAGGTGATGAGGTTCGGACGAAAGGGCAAGTTGAACCCGAGGTTTATTGGACCTTATGAGGTGCTTGAGAGGATTGACCCGGTTGCGTATAGATTGCTATCACCGCCGGAGTTGGAGAAGATACATGATGTTTTCCATGTATCTATGCTTCGAAGGTATCGTTCGAAACCTTCTCATGTGTTGCTAGTTGAGGAAGTGGAGTTAAATCTGGACTTATGTTATGATGAGGAACTGGTAGAGATCTTGGATTCAGATAGTAAGGTGCTTCGCAAAAAGACCTTTGAATTGGTGAAGGTGCTTTGGAGACACCGAGGTGTCGAAGAAGCGACATAAGAAAGGAAGGAGGATATGAAAAAGCAGTTTCCCTATCTCTTTCCACCAGGTAAATTTCAATGACGAAATTTCTTAAGAGGAGGCGAGTTGTAACGCCCCGGTTTTTAGGTTTAGGTGTTAGCCGGGTTTGGTTAGGTAGTTCGGTTCGAACCCGTTTAGTGGTATAGTATAGTTTCGGGAAATAATTAAATTGAAAGGTTTTTGGTTGGATAAAAATAACTAAATTTCGTAAAATTGAAAGGTTTTCGGGAAATCGGACATTTTTGTTTAGTGACCAAAATGTAAAAAATGGTAAAGTTTGATTTAAAGGCAAAAACATAAAAGGCTAATACTTTGAATCTTTAAGGAGAAATATTACCAAGGGCCAATTGGGACTTTTCCTCTTATTTTACAATTTTAATTAAATAAATTATATTAAAAAGATGGAGTGAAGTTGAAACAATTTTTCATTCTTTTTACAAAGATTTGACGTAGCTTTTCTTCTCTCACTTTTTCTCTCAAAATCCATTCATCCAAACATAAAGATTTCAAAGGTAAACTCTAATTTTGATTTAGATTTAAGAGATTTACTTATTTTCTATTTATTCTCTATTGAATCTCTTATTTTCTCTTTGGTTTTCTTTTCAAAATTGGAGAAAAAGCTCATCATTAGAGAAGCAGGGCAAGACATTGCTTGATCGTTGGAAGGCACATTTGGAGTTTCTAAGGCTTAGAATAGCTTCGACAAGTGAGGTGGAGTTGTATCGGTGAGTAGATGTGGTTTGAACGTTTTCGTAAGCTTGAAAACAAGGTTTTGGGAGGTTAGTGTAAGCTTGAAACGCTTAGCTAATCTCGGAAGTAAGTATGGTTACTAAAGCTCTCGGTTTTTGGTTTAAAGTCCATGTGGATTATCATGCTCATATTTTGAATTATCTTGTTACTCACTGTTTTGCATGTTTTATAAGCATGGTTTTGCTGAATTATATCCCATGAAATAATTTGACTATGTTTCAAGAGGTTATATTCTTGATGAGATATATTATGCTATATTTGAGGCATGTTTTGAGATGGGATATGTGATGATTTTATTAATGCATTGAAAGCAGTGAGTTAACATGGATTTAAATGGTATATTGGCTTAGTGATAAGATTTCTATTATCGGATATGTTTGTCAACCAATAGGATGTGCAGTGCACTATAATATACAATATTCGTGTGTGAGATAAATTCTTCGGTTTCACAATAGGGGTAATGCTATTGTGATGCGAGTGATAGGGGTAGTGCTATCACCAATGGACAATGCGGGTAGTGGCAACCCGGCTGAAGTGAGATAATGGTAAGGGTTGTTTCACCATATGACTTGATGGGGGTAGTGCTACCAAAGTATCCGTATATTTGATCATGAATAAATAGGGGTAGTGCTATCCAAGGATGGGGGTAGATTCCATCTGGTTCACTTAAAATGCCAATATATGAATTGAACATGTATCATGGTTTTAAAATACTTTTGCATACAGACTCTTATATATGATGACTATGCTTTATGAGATTTAAGCATGTGAAGCTTTGGTTTGGTTTTGCATTGAGATATGCATGAGGTAAGGATACATGTGGTTTATAAAAGATGCTTTAATTGTGGTTTCAAAATCATGAGAATTTTGAGCATGGTGTGGTTACGTTTTAAAGGAATCATTGGTTTGAAAAGTGCATTTTTGTTGTTTAAATTGAGCTTTCCCTCACTAAGCAAATATGCTTACGCTCTCCTTTCCAACAATACAGATAAGTGAGCAATTTGGCAACAAAATAGCAAGGGATTTCACCCAATACATCACTCGATTTACAAGTATGTGATTTGACACTTTTAACAAGGTAGAATTGGAATGGGGAGGGTGCCTTGGTATTTGGGAGAGGTTTTTTTAAACTCCCTGGTTTGGCAAGCGTGTTTTGCCTCATAAGACTTGTATTGGGCCTTTAAGTGTCGTGATGCTTTGCTCTTTATTTTGATACTCTATGTGGATTGCTTATAGGGTGCTTGCCTCTAGTGTAGACATGTTATATAAATCACGTTACTAGATGCCTTTGTTGATGTCTATGTGTTGGATAAATATTTTGTGGATGTTTACCTATGATTGCATGATGATTGGATGCCATGTGGTATGTTTTAAGATGCTTAAATGTTGTTGTTTTAGTGTAGATCTGGTATGTGTTTCGAAACAGTAGTAGTTGTTTCGATACAACTTCCATATTTGGTATCAACATTTCGAAACACTACTAGACTGTTTCGAGACTTTTAGTTATAATTTGAACCCGTATCGAAACTCGGGGTCGTTTCATTAGGACTCTGTTTTGTCTGAATGCAAGGGAAATCAAATTAGGGATTTGGTCCCGAAACGGGTGAGGCCGTTCCGAGACCAAATGCTATTGTAATGCATGGTTTCGAAACAGGGGGTGATTGTTTCGAAACGGGGTCGTTAAGTTAGTTAATAGCATGATCGGTCATTTTTGATTGTTTACATTTCAGTCCCTGTTTATATGATTTGCAATTGTGGAAGTTTAAATGATCGTATGATGCTGATATTTCAACTACAAGCATGTAATGAACCCAATTAAAGGTTGGTAACATTAATTTGTAAATGACCTTATATCGGATTGTTTGCAAATGAAAGTACCGTTGAGGTTCGGTTTAAATGAAAATATATTCGTTGCGCGAGTAAACACTGTAGGACTTAATTATGTATCTAGACAAGTAAAAAAGGGTTGCTAATCGAGGTTGACTTTAACGAGTTGACTTTGGGTTTCCCCGTGTAATTCTCTTAATTAGGGTTAATCGTCTAGACTGGGCTAAGGGGGTTACACTTCTAAAATATATTTATAATGTTATTTTTAAATAAGGAACTTTTGCGGATAAAGTATTGATGAGAGTATAAATGAGTCAATAATTTGATGAGAAGAAAAACTTTACAAAAAATTTCAGTTGAATGATCAAATTGAACAAAATGTAAAGTTAAAGGACTAAATTACAAAAATAATATGTTTAGATAGAAATATGAATTGAAGTTACATACATATTTTATAGTGTTAGTGAATCATGTGGTTTAATTTTGGGAAAAAAATAGACTTAAAACGAAAGATGAATTGAAGAAATGAGAAATCATTCAAAGTTGAGAGGCTAAATTGAAAAAAATAAGAAATTTATTTTAAAAATATGAATTGGAGATAAATATGTATTCTACTGTGGTGTAGGATCACGTGGTTCGAATTTGGTCAAATGGACTTAAAACGAAGGAGGGATTGAAGAAATGAGGAAATCATACAAAGTTGAGGGGTTAAATTGCAAAAGGATGAAATTTATTTTTTAAAATATGAATTGAAGCGAAATAGGTATACAAGATGGCCAAGCCTAAGCCTAAAAAATTGTAGGATTAACAGGTGGCTGAGTGTCTCACTTTCTCCATTGAGATTGTGGTGACACTTGGTTCACATTATAACCAAGAAATTGTGTCATTTAATAATTAAAATTATATTATAGCTACTTTAATTTTTGTTTTATTATTATTATTATTTAATTCTTAATTATATAACTTTCGGTTCTTATATTTTAATTCTAGATTCAATGTTTACACTTTTCTTCTTAATTAAATTGGTAATTCTACTAGGCTAGGATTTGGGGTATTACAGGAACAGAGGAAGAAGCTATGCCACTGTACCTATGCCAGGGATGTTGACATCAAGGAGGCTCTTGTGACCATGTCTCCAAGAGTCATGCCCGCATTCCCTGCCTTCCCAACAGAGCTCTTTGCCGATGATAGTGCCATGCCAGCCAGTCCAGTCCACAACCTCGTATCGTCTGATGCCACCGAACCTATTTCCCTTGTTCAAGTTGAATTCGCTAAGACTGACACTACCATAGAATCTGCTGAGGATGTCCAGAAGAAATATGTTGCCCCTTCTAAGTTTTCCGCCACTCCTACCACATCGGAGCCGATGTAGATTGTTAAGAAAACCTTTCCATCCACTACCGCCTCGAAGCCAACCACGACAAGAGTGAAACGCAAATCCCCTGATTGTGGAAGCTTTGTTAAGAGGAAGACTCGCATCACACGTGAGGAAGCCACACGAAAGGAAGCCTTTAAAGGGGAGTCTTCTTCTTCTTAAACTTCTTTACATTCTATTTCATTGCATTTTCATGTTCATGCATTTTATTTTTCTGTTTTTTCATTGTATATATATGTGTTGTTTTCATGCATTGAGAACAATGCACATCCTTGGTTTGGGGGTGTACGTTGACTCACATTTATGCCATGCCATGCATTTCATTTTTTTCATTTTTGTTGTCATGCCATGTATGCCATATAGATTAGCTTTGCATGCTGAACCATAAAAAAAGAAAAAAAAAAGAAAATTTTGCTTCGGTTTACTTTTGAAGAATGTTAACACTTTGTTTGGAAAGCTTAATTTGATCTAGATGTCTTTCCGATGAAGAAATTAACCTTTAGTCACCATGCCAACATAATAGTAATGCCAAGTCGCTTGGTAATTGATCTCTAGTTTAGAGAATTGAACTTTCACTTAATACGTAGTATGCATATAGTTCCCAAATAAACTTAGAAATTTTGAAACTAAGCTCAGAGTAAAAAAAATAATTGATGCTAGGGTAAAAAGAAACAAATAAGGCAACAATGTTTTGCCAAGGCAAAAAAAAATTGAACTCTCCTCTACCTCAGGGATAATAAGTTACTTGGGGCTTTGTGGTTTGCTCCCTCTTAGTTCTTAAGTCCAAAACTTTAGGGTATGGGTTGAAGAGAAAACCTAATGATATTTGGATTAACGTGGGGGTTTGTGGTATGCTCCCTCTTATTTCTCACGCTAAACAATGTCCCGAAGCAAGCTTAAATTAATGCCAACAAAAACCCCTGGCAAGAATAAAAAAAGAGAAAATCTGAGTTTAGGTAGTAAAATTGACTAATGGAGTAAAAGGATACTTGATGCATATTTCCTACACATTATGCACTCTTCATGCCCTTAGACTAGAGTTATATTGTTGCACTTGAATTTCCTATCTGCTTGGCATTATTGCACCGGGATACCTAAGGACAGAAATAGAGCCAACTTCTACTTGCTAGTACTTGTTGGCATTCCAAGCAAAATTTTGCCGAGGTACTATTTTCACAATTTTTGTTTTTCCTAGTTTATTTGAATTACTTGAGGACAAGAAATGATTTAGGTTTGGGGGAGTGTTACCTCCTCAAAATTACTGATTTTTATGACTATTTTACAGTATCTTTACTTGTCTCTGAGCACGTTTAGATGCATTTAGTTGTTAAAAATGCATTTGCATAAGGAGTTTTAAATCTGGCTATGTCAGTGTGAAGGGTGGTTTGTTGGCATGATTGCAGGCACAGTAGAGCAGATTAGAGCGGGAAAAGAATGATGAGAATGCCGATAGTTGTTGGCAAAGAAGGACCAAAAATCACCGAAGCACCGATTGGCAGACAAGAGATATTTGATGCAAGGTCGAGTGGACGGTGAACCAATAATGACGTTAGCCCTAGGATTCAAACGAGGGATAAGATGAGCACATCCCTTATCCTCGAGCGTTCAAATTCAAATTCAAAGCTTATCTTAGGTCATTCTCGTATGCCTATTTAAAGGAACTCAAGCAAAAACTTTAGAGGGATCGAGAATCAAATTTAGGAGGCTCCACCAAGGAGATGTTTGACCAAGCTTGACCGAGAGCCTGGATTCTGAAGGGTTGCATCGAGAGACACCCTTCTCACCCATTATCTTTGTTTAAGTTATTTTTATTTTTTATTTAAGATGGTGATGTTGAGATACAATTATGGTTTTTGGTTGGAAACCCTCACCATGAACTAATTTAATAGTTGGGGAGGGATGATTGTGTTGAACACTATTTTCTATGTTTATCTTTTAATAATTGGAAATACAATGACATTATTTTTCCTATATGGCATGATCTTAGTTGTTTTCACAAATACGACGCCAAGCGAGAGCTGGCTTTGTTGGCTTATTGAACCTTAATATCTTAACTGACTTAGGGAACAACAAACAAATTTGTTGAGTTTTAAGGTGCTCAATTCCTTTAACCGTTCTTGCTCACCAAGTGGTGGAGAAGTGGAATTTTGGGTGGATGTGGTGTGGAAGCTAAAATGAATAAGGACACAATGATTTATAGTGGTTCAACCTTTTAACCAAGGTCTACATCAACTACCTTAGCTTCCCACTAAGGATTTCCAATCAATCCACTATTGATTCGTCCTCTTTTCTGGGCTTAGGAGGAAACCCTTATACACTGATCAAGCTTTCTACCCAAAGCCTTGATCAAACTCTCTTTACAAAAGAAAAGATTAGCAAACACAAATCCCTCTAATAGGTGTTTGTTTGCACAATTAAGCTCTCACCCAAAACCTAAAACACTTGAGCAAATTTAACAATTTTGGCTCACTAGTGTTTGTCTATACAAAGAAATGACAATTTAAGTACAAAGACAATTCTTGATCATTTGTTGATTGACAATTGAAGCATTAACCATTACTTGATGCTTGGAGGTCCCTTTTATACTCCTCTTTGAGTTTGTAGCCGTTACTAGCCGTTGGGGATGTATTGGAGCCATTAAGGACTTTATTTCCCACCATTAAAGCTGTTCTGTAGCCTTCCATATCGATACGCATGGACCCGTATCGGTACGACCTTCACCAGAAACTAGCCGTTGGGCTCCTGCCAGCCTAGGCGTATCGGTACGGTATGACATTTAAAAGACCGTTGGGAAATATGACCGTTGAGGTTGTTAAAATGGGATCGGTAAGGTACGCTTACTAGGCGTATCGAAACGATCCCTTACCGTATCGAAACGGCGAAACCTGTTTCGATACGGGTTTTGGCAGTGACCAAACTAGGCAAAAAGGTATCGATACAGTTTTGACTGTATCGATACGGGCAACTTGAAAACATAAGTTTGGCTGTTTTAAATCATGAAAAACTTTTCCAAAAACCTTTTAAGATCCCTCAAACATAAATTCAAGTTGTTTGGACTTAAAGACAAGTTTTGAATTCTTTTCAAATTAGTCCAAAACATTTTTCAATTATTATATCAAAACATTATTTCTACAATCTCCCCCTTTTTGATATAATAAAACCAACTTGAAAAATTGTTTGGGATTCTCCCCCTTTAAGTTTAAAAATGTGAATAAGAGATGTAAAATTTAAAACCAATTTGAGCTCCCCCTTATTCATTTGAAAATTCAAATTTTCAAATCATTTCTCCCCTTTTTGTTATATAAAAAAGAATCCAAAATGCTTTTAAGTTCAAAATAACAATAGAGGTAAAGAAAATTGACAAAATTAAGAATTTTGGTTTTTAAAGTGGCTCCCCCTTACTCAAAGCATCATCAAAAGATGTTAGCCACAACATATGATAATCTAGTTGAAATAAATAAAAATAAATCAAATAAAAGCTAGAACAACTAGATTTTACCACACTTGAACCCAAGGGAGGATGTGAAGCCTTCCTTCTTCAAGTGTTCTTCCTTGTGTGCATGGAGCCCCTCCTCAATTTTTGACTTGTTGATCACTCTCCATCACATCTAGCAAAAGACAATCAAGTAATTTTTGGTATCCAAATTGCTTTGGATCCATAGACGTTAGTAGCACAAAACTTAGTCCCCTTAGGAATCCATTTTTCAATTTCATAATTTTTAGTTGAAGTGGTTAGTCCTTTTGGGACCCAAACACTTCTAAAATATTTACCGTTTACAAATCTAGGGGCACTAGATTGTCTTATATAAAAAATTGATTTTCCAAAACTATTTTTCTTTTCAAGCTCTTTGGAAATCAAATCTTTTTCTTCTTGAACTTTTTGAAGCAAATTTTGTAAATCAAAACATTTTTGTTTAAACTCTTCGAGTTTTGCTTCAAGTTCAAGTTTGGTTTTAGAAATCAAATCATTTTGAATTTTCAACTTTAAATCATTTTATTGTTTTTCAAAATGTGGTTTTTAAACTCTAAAACCAAATCGTCATAGGCATATTGTAATTCATCAAAAGAGTAAGAACATGAAGTAGATGAATTAGAAGTTACCATTGAATCTTCTTCGATGGCCATAAGGCAAGGTTTTGAATTCTTTTCAAATTAGTCCAAAACATTTTTCAATTATTATATCAAAACATTATTTCTACAAAATGCTAGATTCTAAGCCGAGGTGCTTCGAGAGAAGATGTTCAAGTAGATAAAATTACTTCGAGAGTGAAATATACCCCTTAAGAGCAAAATATTGAGACTTAATCAAACTAATTTATGAAAAAGTTGTTTTATAGTATAAATTTTTTGCATAATTAATTCAGGGCATTGCCATCGAGAGAGGCAATGCAACTTTCGAATATGCTCGGCAAACAATACCAAGACATGATTTATTAAAAGCTAGCATGGCATGAATAGCATGAAAACCAGGCATCCCTTGCCAACACTCACCATACATTTTAAAACTCTCCTTATCAATGTTGTTGTCTTTTATTTCCTTCTTTTCAACTTGCTTCCAAAACCAACTTTAAAACAAACATACTTTCCTTTGACAAGTAAAATGAGTAAGCAATTAAACTCTTGACCAATCCTTGTGGGATCGACAACTCAGCTTAGTGTTGTATTACTTTGAAGACAAAGTATACTTGCATGCAAAAGACTTTTTCTTGGCACTATTTATTCATTACCAACACATTTTCACCCCTTTTGCCAAGCTCTTTCACAAGTCCAACAAGTACCTGTGCACGCAGACTCATAGGTGGTTCATACCACTAGAAAAAATTACATGAACTTTGAAATATTTTTCTATGGTTAGAACACCCAAAAAATCTTCTTCCCAATTTTTTATCTGACCAAGATGTCTTCAACATGACGGGCTTTCTATAGCTATAGGTCAGAATTTCATTCGCCTTAGAGACAGAATCCATCTATCCACTTTTGTTTCTTCTTTTTTCTTCACGTATTTTTAGCGGAAAGAGGGGCCTTGAGTTTTTTATATTGAATGTTGGATTTACGGTTTGGTATTTTCAGGGTATTTAATTGGGATGTTTGTAGTTGGGGCTATTATTTATAACTGAGAAGATAGTTTCGGGAGGGAGCCATAATTTGAACTTAAATTGAAATCGTCAGGCAATTAAAATGAGACGACAATGTTGTGCCTAATGGTGCAACTGATAAGACTTATCTGCTGGTGACGTATCGAAATGGGAAACATAGATTTGAAACTGACACTAAAAAGACGCTTGCTTATTATTAGTATGCTTCTTTGTATATGTAAAAAAGTTGTGAACATCGGATATAGAACTCATAAATATATGTTCGGTACTAATGAACTAAAACTGAAAATTTGAGAAGAAAAGGTAATAGTTTTGGTTGAAAGTTCAAGAGTTCCGAACGAAATTGACATTATGTTGATACTGCGAAACGACGCGACAACTTCCAAGAGTAAGTCATGGCTCGACACGTTCTGGCCTATAAATACCCCCACAAAGTGTATTATAATCCGTCTTATTTCTTCATCTGCTTTGAGAGATCAACATGGGTTCGGTTGCACGTATTCGAAGGGAGTTCCGTCCTGATGCCTTAGAGAATCCACTTGTAGCTCCTTATTTGCTTTTTGGTAAACATCCCACTGTTACGGTGTAATATGCGCACAATTTTTGTTTTCATGCACTTTATAATTACCATGATTCTGCTTTAGTAATGGCAGATGTCGATGACTGACTGTATCATTATCGAATTCAAATGGCTGCACCTAAAGGCAACTTTTATAAAGGGCATCCAAGATTATATAATTAGCCTATGAATCCTCCTAATATTATATAATTAGCATTCAAGATTGTTGTTATATGTTGTTCGTTTTTTATGCTAGAAGCATTTCAAAGAGTAATGTTATCTGTTTATGTAGGTTGCTTTAAAATTTGATGGGAACTTACTCCATCCCAACAACACTGAAGCTGGCGCAATTAGGCTGAACTTCCTCCATGAAAATTGGACCCCTGCTATCAGAGTTGTAGAGATTCTCACGCGTATACCGGGTTTGTTGCTTGTTCCAAACCCAGACGACCCTCACCCGGATTGTGAGGATGTTGCTCTAATTTAGAAGAACAATCCCCAACGCTTTGAAAACTATGCGGGGAAGATTATGAG
This sequence comes from Hibiscus tridactylites, assembly GCA_958450335.1. Lineage (NCBI taxonomy): Eukaryota > Viridiplantae > Streptophyta > Magnoliopsida > Malvales > Malvaceae > Hibiscus > Hibiscus tridactylites. Next base: position 39,009,475 of record OY288288.1, read on the forward strand.
TTGAGATGCATTGGCCAAACCTGCTTGTAATATTCATTTTTTTATGTTTATGTATTGGCCACTTGTGCTAATTAAAGGTGTAACCCCCTCGAGCCGGTCTGGGCGAAAGACCGAACCGAACAGATCACGCGGGGAATATTAAGGTAAACCGAGAAGTTTACCCTAATAAATGACCATATTTTTTTCATTTTATCTTGTCTAGATGCTCATTATTATCACATGTGATAAACATCGCAGCGGGACAATTTGCAACTCGATCAGATAACGTTTAGGGGCTCAATTGCATACAAACACATTTTAGGGACCGTTTTGTAATTTCAACAAATTACAAGGATTTATTTCATTTTTAAGTTGCCAACCTTTTCACATTACATGCATCTCTGTCAAATCTCAGCTCAAAACAATCATCAAAGCTCATTTAATTGCATCCACAACATTTAGGGACTAAAACGTAAAGAAACAGAACTTCAGAAGATCCCAATAACCAACTTAACAACTGGTTGTTTCGGTACATGTTTCTCTGTAGTGAAACACCCGATCCGAAACAATTTTGAGCGTCTCGAAGCTTGGGCTCGTATCGAAACACCCTCTACGGTGTTTCGGAACACGGGATTCTAGTAGACAAACGTATCAAAACACCCATTCCTTGTTTTGAACCCCTAAGCCATTTCAGGCTCACCGTTTCGGTACAACCTTAGGCATACCGAAACACCTGGGGCTCTAATGACATTTTTTTGCGGGTTTTTCATACTTTAATCCATACAAAAACATTCCAACATGCATACAACATATCTAAACATCAAACCTCAATCACACATGGCAATTCCAACATCATAGCATGGCAATAAGCATTAATGAAATCTATAGGCATGCTACCGATGCAGAAAGACCATTCAAAAGCCAAAACACAATCCAAATCAAATACCAACAAGTAAAGGCCATTTACAAGTCATTAAGGGCATCACAAACTTGCCACAAAACAGGGAGTTTCAAAACACACACTTCCAAAACATAAAGGTATCCTCCCATTGTCGATTATTACTAATAAGCAAACATAAAACCATACTTGAGCTAAGTCTCACTCCTTGATTTCCTTCTTGCTTCTTCGCTGCCCCAAAGATGCTATTTCTCTGCATTGTTGGAAAAAGAGAGCGTAAGCAATAATGCCTAGTGAGGGATGCTCAGAGCAAACCAACAATAACAATGCATTTTAAAACTATTTCTCAATCAGAAAACTCTATCTCATCATGCTCAATTTATCTCATGCTTGAAATCATTTTCAAAGCAAAACCACAACATTAAAACCACATGTACCATCTATCTCATGCATTAACCAAAATGCAAAGTCTCAAAGAAAAGTTTACTCATGCTTGTTTCTCTTAAGCACTTCTCAAATCATGTTCCCATATGCAAAACACAATGCATAAAATCATTTATAATCAAGGTACATGTGAATCTCATATATTTGCATTTAGGCAACATTACTCGGATATGCGGATAGCTTGACGGAATCTCACATCGTCAAGTCCTACCTCGGTGGAATCTCACATCACCGAACTCTCATGGAGGTTTCTCTCATCACCATAAATCTTGATGGAATCTCACGCCATCAAGACCTACCGTGGTGGAATCTCTCATCACCACACTCTCACTTTGGAACAAGATGGCACTACCCTCATTGCCCGAACCAAAGAGCACGTACGAATTTTGTATATTATAGTGCACTTCTCATCCCATTGGTCGACATTTTATATCTAGTAACAATAATCTCATCTCATGCCAATATACTCAATCTTAAACATCATTTACCTACTTATTAATGCATCAACATAAATAATTCTCATCCCATTGCAAAAGCATAATTAAAACATAGCATTTTCTCAACAAATTCTCTCTCTTCAAGATCATAATTCTATCTCATGGGATCTCATAAATCATCAAATCATTTTCTCAAAACATGTATAAAACAGTAGGTTTACATCTATCTTTAAAACATGAGCATGATCATATAAAACAATGGGAAAAACCAAGAAACGAGAGTGAAACATCTCAAGCTTACTTTCGGGGTTAGATTAGTGTGTCAAACTCTATCTAAACCCCCAAACCTTTCTTTTAAGTCTTTAAAAGGCTTTAAAACCAATTCCACTCACCGACAACGCCTCGCTTGCTTTGTCAAAGGATAATCAAGCTTCTGAAGCTCCAAAACTTCACCGATTGCTTCCGATACGTTCTCCCTTATTTACATCACACTAAAGCAGAGGATTAATGCATCTCAATGCATTAAAATCACTAGAAACCAAAGCCACCACGCTGCTCTGTCCAAAAACATCAAAACACCTATCCGAAACAACATAAAACACTTTCGATTACTCTACAAACTCAACCCAGCTAAAACATAACACTTCTATCCATTTTTAATCATCAATTAACATCCAAAAACAATCTAATTGCATCCCTATACCTCCAGAAACACCAGAACCACATTATCACCACAAAAACCCAAATCTAGCAATCTAACAACTAGAGATCCAACTCATTTCGGAATTACTATTATAAAACCTTTATTTCAACATCCTTTAACATCCAAAACATGATTAAAAGCAACCTCAAATCAATCAAAACAGTACCATTACAAAAATCTTAAGAAATCACCTTTTAAAGCTTGATCTCACCATTTTCATCAAATAGATTATAAATCTTTATTGATAAACACAATTAGAGAGCCAAAGACTTGGGAATTTCATTAAAGAACCTTGATTAGAGGACAGAAAAGATAGATCACCTCTAACACAACCTTTTTCCCTTGATTGCAATGATTTGGATGAAAACCTTCAAGAAATCCATAGCTAGTTGATGCATAAATCCATGAGAATCATTTAGTGTTGAGTGGATCGTTGAATCGATTTAAAGCCAAGAGAAGGTGAATTGGATTTTTAGAAATTTTGGTGGTGAAGTGGAAATTAAAAATTTGCAAGACAAGGGATTTATAGTGGTTCAAGTTCTAATTGAACTCTACATCCACTACCTTAGCTTCACTAAGGATTTTCCAACAACTCCACTAGTTGATCTTCCCCATTTCTAGGCTTAGAAGGAAACCTTTACACAATGGCCAATTTTTCTACCCAAAAATTGACCCAATCCTCACACAAGGTTTACAAAGAAGGTTTAGGCTAATAGCTAGTATCTCTCAATACAAATGTATCCCTTTTTACAAGCACTCAACCCAATTGGAACAAATAAAATTGGAAATACAAAGTACCACAATTGGGGTTTACAAGAAAATATAGGAATTTAGCACAAGAGCTTGAATTTGATGTTTTGATGTTTCTCTTAGGATCAATAGTTTTTGCTGGAGCTTTTTGGACTTCCTTTTATACCTTCTCGATGTATTCTAGCCGTTGGGGTTGTTGCCTTCATAATTATAGCCGTTGGGATGTTCTCTTCCTACCATAAATGCAGTCTGGAACTACCCGTTCTAAAATGCTCGACCCTTTTTCGAAATAGACCAAAATAGAAATAGTCGTTGGGGTGTAATTAATAGGCCGTACCGAAACGGACACGATCATTTCGATACGCTAAGAGCCTGTTCCGAAACGTGTTGAAACCCGTTTCGAAACATTTTGCCACTGTCAAAACATGTACCAAAATGACTTAGAAGCGTTTCGATACACTTTAACCGTCTCTTAAAAATTAGTTATAAAAGTGCAACGGTCATATTTTGAAACCAAGTTTTACAATTGTTTCGAAATGTTTGAGGTCATTTCGATATTGCTGTATCGAAACGGTTCAACTCGTTCTGTTGTTCTTCATCCGTTTTGAAACAAAAAGACATGTTTTGATGCACCCGTATCGAAACGAGAAAGCTAGTTCTAAAACAAAGGTAAACAATTTCAAAACGTTCTGAAACACCAAAGGGCCATTCCTAAATGGTGACTCGAAAATCACTGTTTTGACTTAGTAAACACTTAGAAAAATTTTAGTAAGCTTAGGTTTTGACTTGGACATTTTTCTTAGACACATAGGGAAGTTTCGAGGACTTAAAAATTCATTTTCTCTTTTTCAATTTAGTCCTTAATTCCTTTGTTATATCAAAATCAATTCATTAGTTTTACAATCTCCCAATTTTTGAGATAACAAAACCAAGTATGAATTTTTAAGAATTTTGAAATCTTTGAAAAAGTTCTAACTCCCCCTCAATGTAAGATGGGTTTTAAAGTTTTGAAAAGATTTAAAATTCAAGCGTTTGAAACTCAAAACTAACTTTAAAAACACTTAGGCTTAGGCTCTTAGATTACTTTTCCCCCTTTTTGTTAGATCAAAAAATAGATAATCAAGGCTAATCAAGAGAATAAACGAAGTCATAAGCAATAAACCAAACAACATAATTATCATAGATATCAATAAGGTTCAAGAAACAACATCAAAAACATAAATATTCAAAACATAGAAGTTCAAGCTCAATCCAAACAAAAAATCAAAGCATAGGTCTTTAAAACATAAAGATAGATAGGTGCAAACTTAATCCTAATATGATAGATTAATATGATATGCAATATGAATCCTAAGCCTCGTCATCATCGTCACCACCATCATCAAGAGAATCATCATTGTCCTTATCTTGAGCACGACGATAGCTCCTCCAATCACTATAAAAGGTGGAGAAAGAGAGATCCATAGATGATTATTGATTCCTAAGAGAGGAAACACGTTCCTCCAAAGATTGAATGCGAGTGTTGAGAGCACCAAAACCCGAAGCCTTGTTCGTGTCTATCGAGTTGAACCGCTCGGTAAGGAAGGCAATAAGAGCATCATTGTTAGAAGCTGAAGCTTGAGGTGGAGGCTCAACTTGAGGTGGTGGAGATCTCCTATCGATGCGAACCCATTGGCCAAGAGTATAGCGAAACCCGAACTTGATAAGAGAAGATTCATCAATCTTTTTCTTGCGGGGTTCCGGAGAATCATAAGAACAATCAAAACCGAGGCTACGGAAGACATAGCTCAACACAGCCCCATAAGTGAAGGATGTAAGTGCATCGGTGGTGCGAATATTCACTTCATGGACCATCTCGGCGAACATGATTTTAACAAGGTTTGGTCGTTGTGCTTGGCGAAAACACTCTAACCAAAAGTAATCAACTTGACGAATGTGGGAAAATTTACCTCCTGAAGGGCGAATGAACCAAGAGATCATCAAATGGAGGAATCGGTCATGAGCATCCAATGTGAGAACGGATCCGGTGTGAGCACCAAAGTGGTTCTCATCCTCAGTTCCCTCAACTTTGAGCCCAAGGGTGTTCTCTAAAATGGATATATCAATAGTGAACTTTTTGCCCAAAAGATATGACTCAATGCCAATGACTTCGGTATGATCTTCATTGTCGATGAGAACGACATTAGAGTAGAATAGCAAGACCATGTGCTTGTAGACAATGTCCGGAATGCTAAAAAAGGCTAAGAAATTCCATTCTTGCAAGAGAGGTAGATAACAGAATTCAAAGTGCTCTGAGTCAAGGAACTAGATATCCACAACTCGCTCCCGGCGAACGGCTAAATCAATAATGATTTTGAATCGTTCCTTAGCTTCTTGATTCCTTAGACTCTTTTGAAAGAGGAGGGTAAGGTTTGGACGAATGTTTTCTTGGTTAGAACCTTCACTCGTTTGAGTCTTTCTTTTCTTGTTAATGTTTTCCATTAGAAATTCCTAAAAACACAAAGCAAGAAATACGAAAAATTTAAATGTATGCATTTAAATCCTTAATTCAATCCAATGAAAATCCCATGAAGGTTTTAAAAAAACACTTTAAAACGTATATACATATATAAAAAAATTAAAAGAAAAACAAAATTTGAAAAACAACAAAAAAAATACGAGTAAAAACAAATATATTCGAATAATTTTTTTTTGAGTTTTTGATTTTTTTTCAAGTTTTAGAAAGCCCAAGATGTAAAACACATATTTTATACAAAACTAATATTTTCTAATCTAAGAATCGAATAAAATCAAAGGAAAAAGAAAAAGATAGAAAATACCTCAAAAAGGGATTTTGGAAGAATGGATGGATGAAATTGCACCAAGTTGTTGAAGCTTGCTTAGATTATAGTTTGGGAGTAAAAGCCTTCAAGATATGATAAAAAACAATGAGGTTTGGAGGGTTTTTATAGAGAAAAATTGGGTTAGGGTTTTTAGAGTTTTTAGGAGTTTGAATAAAAAGTGAATTTGAGCAATTATATCCCTTAAAAAGCCTTTCCGGATATGCGTTTCGAAATAGGCACGACCATTTTGAAACAGGCGTACCGAAACATTTATTTTTGTTCTGAAACCTATTGACACTTCTGATATGGATTTGACCGTATCGAATCCCACGAGATATCCCGTATCGAAAAGCAATTGGGTTGTTTCGATACATTTCTTGGCAGAGGCAAAATGTTTCGAAACCCTTTGGGGCGTTTCGAAACATCCTGGTCACATTGCATTTTTTAAGGCACCCGTATCGAAACAGATTGACCCATTTCGATACGCCTAGGCCTGGAGGTGCATATGAGGCTCTAATATTGCAAAAAAATTAAATTTAAATAAGTCCTAGATGCATAAATGATATGTATAAGCAAGAATAACATGTTAAAATACAAACATACTCCCCCTAACTATAAGCATGGATAAAATTAGGATCAAAAACAAATAAGCATGGCATTTTACAAGAAATCAAGCCATTTAAGCACGAAAAGGTCCTAAAAGGTCAAGATAGGCTAGTTAGACTTAACTCTCTCCTAAGGGACCAAAAACGTTCCTTATCTAGAGGTTTGGTAAAGATGTCCGGTAATTAATTTAAGGTGTCTATAAACTCTAAAACAACATCTTCCTTAAGGACATGATCTCTAATGAAATGATGCCTTATTTCTATGTGTTTGGTTCTTGAGTGTTGGATGAGATTTTTGGTTAGGCATATAGCACTAGTGTTGTCACACTTAAGGGGTATGGTGTCTACCGTAATACCATAGTCTAAGAGTTATTGTTTCACCCAAAGGACTTGAGCACAACAACTCCCTAAGGATATGTACTCGGCTTCGGTGGTAGATAAAGCTACACTATTTTGTTTCTTAGAGAACCAAGATATGAGCATACTACCTAGGAATTGGCAAGTGTCGGAAGTACTTTTCCTATCTATTTTGCAACCCCCGTAATCTGTATCCGAATAAGCATGAAGGTTAAAAGATGAGTCTCTAGGGTACCAAAGACCTAAACAAGGAGTATCTCTAAGGTACCTAATAATCCTTTTAACGGCTGTAAGGTGAGACTCTCTAGGACTAGCTTAAAACCTAGCACACAAGCAAACACTAAACAATATATTCGGTCTACTTGTGGTAAGGCAAAGCAAAGATCCAATCATAGAGTGATAAAGCTTAGAGTCAACACACTTACCTCCTTCATCTTTGTCAGGCTTTGTAGATGAACTCATTGGTGTAGCTTGGGGCTTTGCTTGCTCCAAGCAAAACTTCTTGAGCATATCCTTGATGTACTTAGCTTGATTAATGAAGATGCCATCCTTCATTTGTTTGTTTTGGAGTCCCAAAAAGAATGAGAGCTCCCCCATCATGTTCATTTCAAATTCACCTTACATCAACTTAGAGAAATCTTGACAAAGTAATTCATTATTAGAACCAAATATAATATCATCAACATAAATTTGAACTACTAATATATCTTTGCCATTGTTTTTAATAAAAAGTGTCGTGTCCACCTTTCCTTTCTCAAAACCTTTTCCAACTTGAAAACTTGAAAGTCTTTCATACCAAGCTCTAGGAGCTTGTTTTAAACCATACAAAGCTTTTGACAATTTAAAGACATGGTTTGGAAAAATAGGATCTTCAAAACCCAATGGTTGTTCCACATACACCTATTCGTTTATAAAACCATTTAAAAACGCGCTTTTAACATCCATTTGAAAAAGCTTGAAAACATGCAAATGCAAGTAGCATCCTAATGACTTCCATTCTAGCTACGGGAGCATAAGTTTCATCAAAATCAATTCCCTCTTCTTGAGTATAACCTTGAGCAACAAGCCTAGCCTTATTTCTCACTATGTTACCAGTCTCATCTAGTTTGTTTCTAAAGACCCATTTAGTTCCTATAGTAGATTTATTTCTAGGCCTATCAACTAATGTCCACACTTTACTTCTCTGAAATTGATTTAACTCATATTGCATGTCCATAATCCAAAAGTCATCTTTCAATGCATGAGATAAATGCAACATTATTAAGCATTTTAAGAGAAGAGCGAGTAGTTACCCCTTTGGATGGATCACCCAAGATTTCACCACCCTTGATATAGTTGTACTCCCTTGGGTAGTTCACTTCCTTTTCCTCAAGAGACATGTCTTGCAATGCTTCTAGAGGCGGTTCTTGTGCTTCTTCCTCTTTAGTTGGAATCTCATTCACCTTTGATGATTCTCCGCCACCATTAGCTTCAATGATCCCTACATCATCATTATCACAAGAATCCTTCCTCAGAAGGAGGTTATCATCGAAAACCACATGAATAGATTCCTCTACAACTGAAGTTCTTTTGTTAAACACACGATAGGCTTTAGAGTTTAAAGAGTAATAAAGAAAAATAGCTTCATCACTTTTTGCATCAAATTTACCTAAATTGTCTTTTCCATTATTTAAAACAAAACACTTGCAACCAAAAGGATGAAAATAGCTAATGTCAGGCTTTTTAGATTTTAAAATCTCATAAGGAGTTTTCTTTAAAATAGGCCTAGTCATTACTCGGTTTATAATATAGCAAGCGGTGTTAGTGGCTTTTGCCCAAAAATACATAGGTAAACTGTTTTCACAAAGCATAGTCCTAGCCATTTCTTCTAAAGTTCTATTTTTCCTCTCAACTACCCCGTTTTGTTGAGGAGTTCGAGGAGCTGAAAAATTATGGCTAATCCCATTTTCATTACAAAACTTATCAAAACACATATTTTGAAATTCCGCTTCATGATCACTTCTAATATGTGAAATTTTAAGTTCAAGATCATTTTGTGTTATATTTGAAAATGTGATGAAGTTTTCTAAAGCCTCATCCTTGGTGCTTAAAAGGAGAACCCAAGTATATCTAGAGTAATCATCAACAAACACAAGAGCATATGATTTTCCACCCAAGCTAGTAGTCCTAACTGGCCCAAAAAGATTCATATGGATCAATTGCAAACATCTACTTGTAGAAACATCATCAATGGACTTAAACGAAGCTCTATGTTGTTTACCTTTTGCACATGCATCACAAATCTTATCTAATGAGAACTTGAGCTTAGGTAGACCTCTAACTAGATTAAGGGAAACTAATTTTTCCAAAACACTAATGCTAGCATGTCCTAGTTTCCTATGCCACAACCATGCATCATTTTCGTTTTGAGCAACAAAGCATGCATGGGATGTATGAATGTCATCTAGATGCACCATATATATATTGCCTATGCGATGACCAATGAGCATAATTTTATTAGATTTAATGTCAACTATTTTACACCCATTTTTATCAAACATGACATTAAATCCTTTATCACAAAGTTGACTTATGCTCAACAAATTATGTTTTAGACCATTGACATACAACATATTTTCAATGAGTATGGAAGAGTGATTACCTATGGAGCCAATACCTTCAATGTGGCCTTTGGAGTTGTCACCAAGTGTTGCCACTCCTTCACTTTTTGGCTTTAATTCCATGAATCGACTCTTGTCTCCTGTCATGTGCCTCGAGCATCCACTATCAAGGTACCACGAATTTCGACTTTGTGCATTGGCCTTGTAGCAATGCTCCCCCTACAAACAAAGAAATTAGGCTTTGGTTTTTGGTACCCAAATCATTTTGGGTCCATGTGTGTTAGCCCTTAAAACCTTGGTTCCCTTAGGAATCCAAGAAGCAATAACATTCATGTTGTTAGAAATAACGAGTTCCTTAGGAACCCAAACACTCATAATCCTTTGACCTATAGATTGCTTAGAAAATTTTCTTTGTTTAGAATAAAAAAAATTCTTTTTACATATTGGGATTTAAAAGAGTTTCCTTTTTCAAAATTGTTTTTCCCAATAGTAATAGATGTTTTAAGATTATCCACTTCCTTTGTGTGATAATCTTGAAAATCGGAAAAAAGTTTTTCAAGATCAAGATTTTTCTTTTTAAGATCATTAGAAAGATTTATTAATTACAAAACCTTCTTTTCCAATTCCGAGTTAGTTTTTGAAAGAGATTCATTTTGAGTTTTTAAATCGGAAATATTTTTCTTGTTCCTCAAAATTGACTTCTTATATGTATCAACTAACTCATCATATTTCTCTTGCAACTCATCACATGCATCATGCAATTCATCAAAAGTAAAAACAACACAAGATGAGTTAGAGGTTACCATCGAATCCTTCTCAAGAGCCATGAGGCAAAGGTTGACCACTTCATGTTCCTCATCCTCGGATGACTCCTCATCACTCCAAGTAGCAAGCTTGGCTTTGAGCTTCTTCTTCTTCTCAAAGCCTTTTTTCTTGAGTTGAGGGCAATCGGAACGTATGTGACCCGGCTTCTTGCACTCAAAGCAAATGATCGGATCCCTTTCTTCTTCTTTGCCTTTGTTCTTGAAGTCCATCTTTCTTTGAAATTTTCTCCCTCGGTTGGACTTCATGAACCGTGAGAATCATTTGGCTATCATAGCAAAATCCTCAAAATCTTCCTCCTCAATAGAAGAGCTCTCCTCTTGTAGAGAGGCTTTGAGAGCAACTCCTAGCTTATTCTTCTTTTCTACATCATGCTTCTCTATTCTTCTCTCTTCCTTCTTCTTCTCTTCTTCTCTTCCTTGCTTCATGATCTCGTGTGTAAGAAGAGACACAACAAGCTCATCAAGCTTAAAAGTTTTCAAATTGTTTGCTTCAATGATGGTCGTCCTCTTACCATCCCCAAGACTCCGGGAGAGAGTATAGAAGCTTCCTCACTAGCTTATCTTCGGGAATTACTTCACCGAATCCTTTAAGGCCATTGACGATGATCGAAAACCGATCAAACATCTTTGAGACGCTCTCATCGGGGTCCATCTTAAAATTCTCATAGATAAAGTTTAGCAACCCAATCTTCGTCTCTTTCACATCGCTAGTGCCTTCATAACTCGTCTCCAAAGTGTCCCACACTTCCTTCGCGCTTTCGATAGATGAAACCTTCTAGTAGATATTCGGACCAAGTGCACAAAATATGTTATGTAGGGCCTAGTCGTTGACTTGCATCCTTCGTCTATCTTCCTCGGTCATCTCCGACTTCACTTTCAGAACAAGTCTTCCTTCATCGGTTCTTTTAACGAGAATGTAAGGACCTTCTTCCACTACATCCCAAACCATGTAATCTGTTGACTTGATGAAGAGACAAATCCGATGCTTCCAATATGGGTAGTTGTCCCCATTGAAGAAGGGTGGTTTAGTGGTTGATTGTGACTCATAAAGGTTGTGTAACCCCCTCGTCCCGGTCTGGCCGGATGACCGGTCCGAGTGAGCTACACGGGGAAAACCGAGTGAAAACCCCTAAAGGATTCCCCCTCGGTTAGCAACCCTATTTTTTTTCATTTTAATTCTTGTCTAGATGAGTATTTAATCCTATGTGGTCATACATCGGAACAACATTTACGAGATAAAGAAACAAACTCAACCTAACATTTTACAGCCCAATTTTAAACTTAATCTGCAGGCGGTATCGGTACACTTAAGGGGTGTATCGATACCCCTTGACTAGGTCAACTGGTCAAAGTCAACCCGTGGAGACCGTATCGATACACCCAAGGAGTGTATCGATACCTCCCCAACGGTTGACTTTCCACGGTCAACGCTAAGATGACTGTATCGATACGCCAAGGGACCCGTTTCGATACCAAAGTGGACAGTAGCTTCAGTGACCAAAATGGTATCGATACGCCCCCTCGTGTATCGAAACACGAGGCCTGAAACATGAAGGCCGTATCGATACGGGACTAACCGTATCGATACCCCTGCTACGAACTTACATGTTTGAGCTGATTTAAGGCACAAGGAGGCCCCTAAATCCTTCTCAAACTTCAACCAACACACTATCATGTATCCTATGACAAACCAAGAGTATAGGTATGCTTAAACTTGAAACCAAAGACACATTTCAACACAAGGTGATACACAAACCATACAAGCAACATAAACTTTCAAGCATGGCATTCCAACAAAAGGCATTTCAACATTTAAGGTCATACAAGGAACTCCAAGCCATAAAGGCACAAGATAAGCATATAAGAGGTTTACACCCACATCAAGGCAACCTAAACATTAAGAGACATGCTAACACACACAACACTCATCCTAGCATATCATGCTTACAAACCATGGCCAAATCAAAGTCAACATACATGAGTCATACATATAGCTCATACAAATACCCTTGCTACATTGCTAACTAATACAAAATTTACCACCGTACTTAAGTCACACACTTGGAAAGCCCTTCTTGCCTTGCCTCGAGCTAACACCACGCTAGTGATCTGCATTGTTGAACATTGAGAGCGTAAGCTATAAGCTTAGTGAGGGTGCTCTAAAATGAAAAACATCAACAATGTAGGGTTCAAGCATGCAAATCCTAGACTCACATACATCAAACATTGGCATATAATTAAGTAGACCTAGCTAGTCTTTCAAGTGGCATAGTATGACATCTTACTTCATACTAAGCATCAAGCATCAAATATCAACAATCGTAAATCATCATCACATATCACAATATATGAACAAGTTAATTGGCCACTTTAAATTACCCCGATTGTGCGGATTTAAACCTCAACAACTCTTTACCTCGGTGGGATTACACTCATCACCGGACCTTGCATGTGCGGGATTCCACTCATCGCCACATGCCCTACGGATGGGATTCCACTCATCATCCCGTAGAAATAAATAAAAGCTTCCGGTGGAATATTGCATCACCGTACTCCTCCTTGATGACTTAACGCCATCAAGGCCACGTACGTTTTGACTCAATTTGTGTGCACACTAATCCTAATGATCGATCATTTACAACCGGTAATTTATTTAGTGCCAATTATCAAACCACATCATATACGTCATCAACCACATTCCATACTCATCACATATATACATTTCATGATATACATGCATCAATTTAACCACAATCCACAAGAGTATAGATAGGCAATTACACAATAGCATACAATAAAGTCAAAGGCTGGAATTAACAACTTGAAGTAGGGAAATGGCCTACCAAGCACATTCCACACAATACCGTACTCCTCCTTGGGTCAAAGCTTCTTTCAGTTTTTCAAAGGCTCTCTGTCTTGCATCTGTCCATTTAAACTGAACACTCTTCTGAAGTAACTGTGTCAATGGAGCGGCTAACTTAGAGAAACCCTCTACAAATCTCCTATAGTATCCGGCTAAGCCTAGGAAGCTACGTACCTCTATCACAGACTTCATTTGCTTCCACTCAACAATGGCTTCAATCTTCTTCGGATCAACTCTAATCCCATCGGCTGACACTACATGTCCTAAGAAGACTACCTCTCGGATCCAGAATTCACACTTGCTGAGCTTCGCAAACAACTGCTGATCTAACAAAGTCTTCAAAACAAGTCTCAAGTGTCAGTCATGGTCTTCTTCAGTTCGCGAGTACACCAAAATATCATCAATGAACACAACTACGAACTGATCTAGATACTGATGAAAAATCCTATTCATCATGTCCATGAAAGCTGCCAGTGCATTAGTCAACCCAAATGGCATGACTAAGAACTCATAGTGGCCATATCTAGTCCTAAAGGCCATCTTTGGTACATCGACCTCCCTTACCTTTAGCTGGTAATAGCCCGATCTCAAATCAATCTTCAAAAAGACAGATGCTCCCCTCAACTGATCAAACAAGTCATCAATTCTAGGCAACGGATATTTATTCTTCACTGTCAACTGATTTAACTGTCTGTAATCTATACATATTCTCATGCTTCCGTCTTTCTTCTTCACAAACAACACTGGTGCACCCCAAGGTGAAGAACTAGGCCTAATAAAACCTCTATCTGTCAATTCTTGCAACTGAGTCTTCAAATCTTTCAATTCTTTCGGTGCCATACGATACGGGGCAATCGAAACTGGAGCTAAATCAGAATAAGTCTCAATGCTGAACTCTACCTCTCTATCCGGTGGTAACCCTGGAAATTCTTCCGGAAACACACTAGGAAAATCACATACTGTCCGGATGTCCTGAGGTCTAACCTCACTCATGTTAGGGTTCATCACATATGCTAGGTATGCTTCACACCCCAACTCAACTAATCTCTTAGCCTCTAATACTGAAACCACATTGGACAAGAACTTCACGTTCTCACCCACCACTACAATCTCATAGTCATCTGTGAGCCTCAAAGAAATCCGCTTAGTTTCAAAATCTATCCTAGCCCTATGCTCCGTGAGCCAATCCATACCCAGAATCACATCAAAACCGTAGAAAGGAAGTTCCATCATATCCACTGGAAACATATGCCCCTGAACCATCAACGGACACCTTCGGTACATCTTCCTAACCACTACCGTGTCCCCAAAGGAACTAGTAACACTAACTCCTACCTCTAACATCTCACAAGGCAAATTCAAAGACCGTGCATGCTCACTCAATATGTAGGAATGTGTAGACCCAGAATCAATCAAAGAAAGCAAACCCAAAGACTGTATCGAGAAGTTACCTGTGATCACATCGGTGTCATGCTGGTCTCCACGCTGAGCATAAACTCTGGCCTGACCTCCGCCCTCTGGCTGAACTGCAACTACATGTGCTATGTTCCTTTGACCGTCGTTCCTCGGCTGGAAGTTACCTCTACCGCGTCCGCAGCCTCTCTGAAAGTCATTGGCTCTAGCAGGAGCCTGAGCTGGTGCCTGTCTCACCTGATGTGGACAGTCACGTCTAATGTGGTCTCTAGCCCCACAACTCCAACAAGAATGATAATTCCCCCAACACTCACCGGTGTGGTTCCTTCTGCAAGTAGCACATGTGGGCAACTTCCCACCAGCTCTCTGACCCTGATGGCCCTTACCGTGGTTACCGCCACCACGCCTATGATCATACTGATGCCTGTTGTCCCGATGCCTCTTGGCATCACCTCTATCAAAGTTGCTGGACCTCTTACCCGAACTAGATCCACCTGACCGTGTGGTCAAACTCAAACTGTGCTCTAATTCCTTGGCCCTCGCGACCAAGACATCAAAGTTAGTGTAATCTGAAGCTAGAGTATACGTCTTGATCTCTTCACTCAGCCCGTAACGGAAGCGGTTACAACGCTCCACCTCAGTAGGTACAAGCTCAAGTGCATACTGACTCAATCTGACAAACCGGATCTCATAATCTGTCACAGACATATTCCCCTGAAGCAATGCCATAAACTCCCTCTTCCTCTCATCGAGGTATCGCGGACCCAAATACTTCTTACGAAAAGCCGTCTCAAAGAACTCCCAAGTGATCTCGGCCTCATCCATACCCGAAGTAACGGTGACCCACCAGGTGTAGGCATCACCCTGAAGCAAAGACTCAACACATCCCAACTTGCGCTCACCAGTACATCCCATCTAAGCAAGGATACGGACAGTCTTCTCAAACCACAACTCTGACCTCTCCGGAGTAGCCCCTCTAAACTCTGACCATCCTAGGCCTCCCACGTGGTCTCATGCTACAGCTAGCAAGGTATAAACTACAACAAGAAACAGATGAGGATTACGTTAGTCAAAGCAAGGGTCCAATAGGGCTCAAGTACTCCTCTTTCCAAAAATATTTTTAAATTATGTAATAGTAGCAATGGGCACACACTCCACACCAGACACGACAATTCATGCTTCAAAACATCATACGTACAGTCAAATATTCAAGGATTCATGGCAAGACATGCACCGAACAACACAATTATTTAATGCATTAAGATTACCTCACTTACCTGCCCGAGGTCTCGGTAACCTCAGGCTCTGATACCAACAAATGTAACCCCCTCGTCCCGATCTGGCCGGATGACCGGTCCGAGTGAGCTACACGGGGAAAACCGAGTGAAAACCCCTAAAGGATTCCTCCTCGGTTAGCAACCCTATTTTTTTCATTTTAATTCTTGTCTAGATGAGTATTTAATCATATGTGGTCATACAGCGGAACAACATTCACGAGATAAACAAACGAACTCAACCTAACATTTTACAGCCCAATTTTAAACTTAATCTGTAGGCTGTATCGGTACACTTAAGGGGTGTATCAATACCCTTTGACTAGGTCAACTGGTCAAAGTCAACCCGTGGAGACCGTATCGATACACCCAAGGAGTGTATCGATACCTCCCCAACGGTTGACTTTCCACGGTCAACGCTAAGATGACTGTATCGATACGCCAAGGGACCCGTTTCGATACCAAAGTGGACAGTAGCTTCAGTGACCAAAATGGTATCGATACGCCCCCTCGTGTATCGAAACACGAGGCCTGAAACATGAAGGCCGTATCGATACGGGACTAACCGTATCGATACCCCTGCTACGAACTTACAGGTTTGAGCTGATTTAAGGCACAAGGAGGCCCCTAAATCCTTCTCAAACTTCAACCAACACACTATCATGTATCCTATGACAAACCAAGAGTATAGGCATGCTTAAACTTGAAACCAAAGACACATTTCAACACAAGGTGATACACAAACCATACAAGCAACATAAACTTTCAAGCATGGCATTCCAACAAAAGGCATTTCAACATTTAAGGTCATACAAGGAACTCCAAGCCATAAAGGCACAAGATAAGCATATAAGAGGTTTACACCCATATCAAGGCAACCTAAACATTAAGAGACATGCTAACACACACAACACTCATCATAACATATCATGCTTACAAACCATGGCCAAATCAAAGTCAACATACATGAGTCATACATATAGCTCATACAAATACCCTTGCCACATTGCTAACTAATACAAAATTTACCACCGTACTTGAGTCACACACTTGGAAAGCCCTTCTTTCCTTGCCTCGAGCTAACACCACGCTAATGATCTGCATTGTTGAACATTGAGAGCGTAAGCTATAAGCTTAGTGAGGGTGCTCTAAAACGAAAAACATCAACAATGCAGGGTTCAAGCATGCAAATCCTAGACTCACATACATCAAACATTGGCATATAATTAAGTAGATCTAGCTAGTCTTTCAAGTGGCATAGTATGGCATCTTACTTCATACTAAGCATCAAGCATCAAATATCAACAATCGTAAATCATCATCACATATCACAATATATGAACAAGTTAATTGGCCACTTTAAATTACCCCGATTGTGCGGATTTAAACCTCAACAACACTTTACCTCGGTGGGATTACACTCATCACCGGACCTTGCATGTGTGGGATTCCACTCATCGCCACATGCCCTACGGATGGGATTCCACTCATCATCCCGTAGAAATAAATAAAAGCTTCCGATGGAATATTACATCACCGTACTCCTCCTTGATGACTTAACGCCATCAAGGCCACGTACGTTTTGACTCAATTTGTGTGCACACTAATCCTAATGATCGATCATTTACAACCGGTAATTTATTTAGTGCCAATTATCAAACCACATCATATACGTCATCAACCACATTCCATACTCATCACATATATACATTTCATGATATACATGCATCAATTTAACCACAATCCACAAGAGTATAGATAGGCAATTACACAATAGCATACAATAAAGTCAAAGGCTGGAATTAACAACTTGAAATAGGGAAATGGCCTACCAAGCACATTCCACACACCCACTCTACACACACTCAATGGCCTACCAAGCACATTCCACACACCCACTCTACACACACTCGAACCAAACTTTAAAACAAGTTTGAAACCACTCACCGCCCTTCCTTAGCTACCAAGCGAAACTCCTACGAACCCGGATTCGGTCCCAAAGCTTCTTCGACGATCCCTCTTGCTTCTTTCAAAAACACCTTGAAATGAAGTTGAAATCGAATGGAATAGTAACTTGAAGTTTGAGAGAGTTTGGAGAGGGGTTCTTGTGTTTTCACGTGAGAATAGAGGGGAAAAGGGGAGAAGATGAAAACTTTAAAAGTTGTCTTCCTTTTTTTAAAACTTTTGGGTAAAATCGCAATATAGGTCCCTCCCCTCTTATTAAAACTCAATTACATCACAAATTAGGTTGAATTGTTTTAATTTAAATTTTATTGACTCGAACCATAAACCCGGATAACTCCTAGGCCCAAAACATGGGTGTTACAGGTTGGAGGTTGAAGTAGATGCCATGACTTGTCTTTGGAATAGATCAAACTCTCCTAGGGACTCCTCTTGTGGTTGTAAATCCTTCAAAGAGGTAGGCTCTGATACCAATTATTGAGTGGATAGTTGAATCCATTTAAGCCAAGAGGGGGTGAATTGAATTTTTAGAAATTTTGGTGGTGAAGTGGAAAATAAAAATTTGCAAGACAATGGATTTAGAGTGGTTCAAGTTCCAATTGAACTCTACATCCACTACCTTAGCTTCAGTAAGGATTTTCCAACAACTCCACTAGTTGATCTTCCCCTTTTCTAGGCTTAGGAGGAAACCTTTACACAATGGTCAATTTTTCTACCCAAAAACTGACCCAATCCTCACACAAGGTTTACAAAGAAGTTTTAGGCAAATAGCTAGTATCTGTCAATACAAATGTAGCTCTTTTTACAAGCACTCAACCCAATTGGAACAAATAAAATTGGAAATACAAAGTACAACAATTGGGGTTTACAAGAAAATATAGGAATTTAGCATAAGAGCTTGAATTTGATGTTTTGATGTTTCTCTTAGGATCAATAGTTGTTGTTGGAGCTTTTTGGACTTCCTTTTATACCTGATCAATGTATTCTAGCCGTTGGGGTTGTTGCCTTCATAATTATAGTCGTTGGGATGTTCTCTTCCCACCATAAATGCAGTCTGCAACTACCCGTTCCGAAATGCTCGACCTTGTTTCGAAACATACCAAAATAGAAAATAGTTGTTGGGGTGTAATTAATAGGTTGTACCGAAACGGACACGATCGTTTCGAAAAGCTAAGAGCATGTTCGGAAACGTGCTGAAGCCCGTTTCGAAACATATTGCCACTATCAAAACATGTACCAGAACGGCTTAGAAGCATTTCGATACACTATAACCGTCTCTTAAAAATTAGTTATAAAAGTGCAACGATCATATTTTGAAACCAAGTTTGAAATTCGTTTCGAAACG
Source organism: Hibiscus tridactylites (assembly GCA_958450335.1). Taxonomy (NCBI): domain Eukaryota; kingdom Viridiplantae; phylum Streptophyta; class Magnoliopsida; order Malvales; family Malvaceae; genus Hibiscus; species Hibiscus tridactylites. The sequence continues at coordinate 39,028,751 of OY288288.1, forward strand.
TTTGAGGTCGTTTCGATACTTCCATTTCGAAACGGTTCAACTCGTTCCGTTGTTCTTCATCCGTTTCAAAACACAAAGACACATTTTTCTGAAACAGAGGTTAACAGTTTCAAAAAGTTCCGAAACGCTAAAGGGCCGTTCTAAAACGGTGACTCGAAAATTAGTGTTTTGACTTGGTAAACACTTAGAAAATTTTGAGTAAGCTTAGATTTTGACTTGGACATTTTTCTTAGACACATAGGGAATTTTGAGGACTTAAAATTCATTTTCGCCTTTTCAATTTAGTACTTAAATCCTTTGTTATATCAAAATCAATTCATTAGTTTTACATTTAGAAACCAAAAGTGAATGAAAAGAGTAAATCTCTGAAGATTTTACTGATGAAAGGATAGTTTGGCTGATGAGAAAGTTGAGAGAAAAAATTAGTAAAAAAGTAGTTACGTAAGAGAATGTTTTAGCCTTTTAAAATCCTTTTAATGAAAACTCAATTAATAAATTAATTTATTAAATATTTTCAAAATAAAAAAACAAGGGAAAAGACTAATAACACCTTGGTGTAATAGCTCCCTAAAGATTCTAAGTTTTGTCCCTCTTTCAAAACAGTCCTTAAAAACAAATTTTGCAACTTTTACAAATTAGTCATCAAATCGAAATGTAAATCTTCCAAAAGCCATTTTCAAAAATTGACTTCTCCAAGCCTTTATATATATATATATTAGATGATTTTAGGAATTTTCCCATAATTTTACCACATCCCAAACCATGTTTTCCCTGAACCACTCCCGAACTAACCCGGATCTCTAGTCTAGGTTCTACGGACCTCAATTCAACCTTAAAAACTAATAGGCCCAAAATCGGGGTGTTACAACTCTCCCCCACTTGGGAAATTTCATCCTCGAAATTTTTACCCGATGGAAAAAGATAAGGAAACTACTTCTCCATATCATATTTCCTTTCCCACGTGGATTCCTCCACACCACGATGTCGCCATAAGACTTTGACCAACTCAATGGTCTTACCACGAAGAACCTTGTTGTCCGAATCCAATATCTCGACTTGTTCATCATCATAGGACAAATTTGGATTTAACTTTATCTCCTCAACTGGCATAACATGAGACAAATCCAATCTATACCTCCGAAGCATGGATACATGGAAAACATCATGTATCTTCTCCAACATGGGAGGCAACCTCAACCTATAAGCAATAGGTCCAACACGCTCAAGCACCTCATACGGTCCAATAAACCTCGGACTCAACTTGCCTTTCCGGACAAATCTCATCACATTCTTCCAAGGTGAAACCTTCAAAAACACCTTATCACCTACCACATACTCAACTTCCTTACGCTTCAAATCTGCGTAAGACTTTTGTTGATCCGAAGTCGCTTTCAACCTCTCACTAATAAGCTTCACTTTTTTCGTAGTGCCCTTTAACACATTAGGCAAAGAGACAAACTTCTACCCCACTTTTGCCCATCAAAGAGGTGTTCTACACCTTCTTCTATACAAGGCCTCATAAGGAGTCATTTGAATGCTCGCCTGATAACTGTTATTGTAAGCAAACTCCACCAAAGGTAATTGTTTCTCCCAAGAACCTTGGAAATCAATGATGCAACACCTCAACATATCCTCCAACACTTGGAAAACTCGTTCAAACTATCCATCCGTCTGCGGATGATACGAAGTACTGAAATTCAAATGCGTACCCTACGCTTGATGTAGACACTCCCAAAACCTTGCTGGGAAACGCGGATCTTGATCCAAAACTATGGACTTAGGCACCCCATGCAACCTCACAATCTTAGAGATGTACAAATCCGCCAACTTATCCAATGTATACGTAGTATGCACCGCCAAAAAATGTGCACAATTCGTAAAACGATCAACAATCACCCAAATGGAATTCTTCTTGGATGGTGTCAAAGGAAAACCCGTCATGAAATCCATGATGATTCTCTCCCATTTCCATTCTGGAATCTTCAAGGGTTGCAACAATCTAGAAGGAAATTGATGATCAACTATAACACGTTGACAAACCATACACTTACTAACAAAATCAGCCACGTCTTTAATTTAAACCAACCCAATAGTACTCATCTTTCAACCCACGATACATCTTTAATTTAAACTAACAAAATCAGCCACATCCTTAGCGACTATCTTACTGAATCAACCTTGCTCTGATGCCAATTGATATGAACCCGATAATGTGACCCGAGTCATATAGATGTGCCCGATCGTGATTCTAGTAAGAAATATTCTTTGCTACGCTTTGAACTGTAAGATATCACAAAACATACATGTGAGATGAATAGCAATATAATAAAAAAATAATGAAGAAAGGAATTGGATAGGTAATTTGGATAGTATGGTGGCTAAGGATGGAGGATGATAATCATGGAAAGGTGTAAATCAAAGAAGGAGTGATCTGAGATGCTAAAGGCGGCGTAGATTTGTATGGTTGCAAGGATAGCAAATTGTGACCCGCTAGCTATAACGAGCTAGGAACCAACAATATACTTTGATGGAGTCGATGTGGAGGAGTGTGGAACGTGACCCACAAGCTATAAGAGAGCTTGGAACCAACGCTATAGTAAAATGAAATGGATAGAAGACTACAAGCACAACTTGAAGCCGATAGAGTTCTCGCAATAACAAGATGAAAGCAATCTTTCAAAGGTTTATATTCTCTAAAAAAAGTCCTTACAAATGAACCTAAGGTTCCTATTTATAGTGTGGCTAGGCACCATATGAAAAGTCACACAAAAGAGAGATGAATGCTCATCTAAATGCTATTGAATACAAATAAATGAAATGTTTCTTTCTTATCCTTTTGATGGATGAATTTTGCTTTAAATTGAGATGAATTTAGCCTTAAATTCGTCCAAAAGGAGTGGTGACTCTTGGGCTGGTTCATTTTGCTTGCAAATGGATAAAAGAGAATGAATGTGGACACATGATGAATGTAGATATCCCACACGTCCAAATCAGCTTGTCTCTTTGAATTCCTTGATGATTTTATCACTTAATTTGATGATTAAATGACATTAAACCAACCTTCATTGCTTGCCCATTTGTGGAATATGACCAACCTTCAAAAAATGATAAATAAAGGCCTTGAATGCATAATTTGAATGCTGATTATTGCATGTCCCTTCTCTTGAACGTGAATGACCTTCATTGTTTCATAATTTCAACCTTGAATTGGTGAATTATGAAGCTTAAATGCTTTGTTACTCTAAGAAGATGAACATCCTTGAAAAGATGAAAAGAATTCAGCCTTGAATTGCCTTCAATTGCCTTGTTTGCATGAGTAAAGATGGTCATCAATGACTTGTTTCCAAGTTGAAGTTGAAAAGTCTCTTCTTTAATCCACACGTCACATGAACCTAGACACACACAAAGGATTTATTCAAACTTAAAATAATAGATGCATGAAACAATTAAAGAGTTAGTTAATTGAGTGAACTAGTTAAATGAATGAACTAGTTTAACTAAAGAACTAACTTTATTGAATTTAACTAAATGCATGAATGAAGTAGTTTAAAGAATGATTTAAGATACATAATTAAACTACTTCCCTAAATGAACTAAAACTATAAATGAAGTGCATACTTTAATGACCAGCACACTTTATCAATGCAATGGAAGTTTGAAATACTTAAATTCTCATGCAAATGCATGCATGAGCAAGGTAAGGCATTCCTCCCTTATTATTTATTCTTTCCCACGTTCATGGCTTGTTGTAAACTAGCTTTCCATGGCTGATTGAAACTCTTTGGCCTGTGCACGTGTAATGGGGCCACTTGGGTACTTCTCTGGGTCCTTGTTCTTGATGGTCATATCAGTCCCTCCCTTTTTAAAGCGATTTGTCCCCAAATCGTCACCTACATCAAAAGGAGATAAATCAGCAACATTAAAGGTTGCACTAACATTAAACTCACCTAGGAGGTCTAGTTTATAAGCATTATCATTGATCCTCTTAACTACTTGAAATGGCCCATCTCCTCGAGGCATCAATTTAGATTTCCGTTGGGATGGAAACCTTTCTTTTCTCATGTGCAACCACACCCAATCTCCCGGCTCAAAGACAACTCTCCTTCGACCCTTGTTTGCTTGCTGCTCATATTGCTTAGTTTTCTTTTCAATATTATCCCGCACTTGTTGATGAAGTTTCTTAACAAATTCAGCTTTGTTAAGTCCATCTTTATTCACAATTTGACCAGCGGGTAATGGCAATAAGTCCATCGGAGTTAATGGATTGAACCCATACACAACTTCAAAAGGAGTGTGTCCCGAGGTGGTATGGATTGATCGGTTATATGCAAACTCCACATGTGGTAAGCACTCTTCCCATATCTTTAGATTCTTCTTAATGATGCTCCTAAGCAACGTGGAGAGTACTCGATTCACCACTTCGGTTTGGCCATCCGTTTGAGGGTGACAAGTGGTGGAAAATAGCAGCTTAGTTCCAATCTTACTCCATAGGGCTCTCCAGAAGTGGCTTAAGAACTTCACGACTCGATCGGAAACGATAGTTCTTGGCACACCATGTAATCTCAAGACTTCCCTGAAAAACAAGTTAGCAATATGTAAGGCATCATTAGTCTTGTTGCAAGGAATAAAATGAGCCATTTTGGAAAATCTATCCACTACTACAAAGATGGAGTCTTTGTTATTCTTTGTGCGTGGAAGCCCTAGCACAAAATCCATTGAAATGTCCATCCATGGTGCTTCTAGAATAGGTAGTGGCGTGTAGAGTCCATGTGGCATGGCTTTAGACTTAGCCTTCTTGCAAGTGATGCAACGTTCACATAATCTCTCTACATCTCGTCTCATCTTTGGCCAATATAAATGCTCTTGAAGTATGGCCAAAGTCTTTGCTATTCTAAAATGTCCCATTAAGCCTCCTCCGTGAGCTTCTTTGATAAGTAATTCATGTGTGGAACCTTGTGGAATACAAAGTCTTCCTTCCTTGAATAGGAACCCATTGTCCCTATAATAGTTTTCAAACGTTCCTTTCTCACAAGCTTTGTAAATTTTTTCAAAATCAGAATCAGATTCATATAAATCCTTAATGAAAGCAAAACCCAACAACTTAGATTCTAAGGTGTTTAAAAGAGCATACCTCCGAGACAATGCATCGACAACTATATTCTCCTTACCTTTCTTATATTTGATCACATAGGGAAAAGATTCAAGAAACTCCACCCATTTGGCATGTCGTTTGTTGAGTTTATGTTGCCCCCGAATGTGCTTCAATGCCTCATGATCGGTGTGAATAATGAACTCCTTAGGCCATAGAGTGTGTTGCCATGTTTCCATTGCGCGAACAAGGGCATACATTTCCTTATCATTTGTTGGATAATTCAATGTAGCTCCACTTAATTTCTCACTGAAATATGCTATAGGACGTCCACCTTGAGATAATACTGCTCCAATTCCCACACCTGATGCATCACATTCAATTTCAAACGTTTTGTTAAAATCGGGTAAGGTAAGAAAAGGGGCATGAATTAAACATTATTTAATGTCATTAAAAGATTTCTCTTGGTCTCCCCCCAGAAAAAGTTAGCATTCTTCTTGATGACACTAGTCAAAGGGGCGGCAATGGTGCTGAAGTTTGGCACAAATCTTCGGTAAAAGCTTGCAAGTCCATGGAAACTCCTAACTTGGGAAATGCTTGCTGGTCGTGGCCATTCTCCAATGGATTTAACCTTCTCTTTGTCAACCTGTAAGCCTTTAGAACTGACAACAAAACCAAGAAAGACAACTTTGTCAGTACAAAATGTACACTTGTCTAAATTAGCATATAACTTCTCCTTTCTTAAAACCAACAAAACTGACCTCAAGTGTTGAACATGTTCTTCCATTGATTTACTATAGATTAAGATGTCATCAAAATAAACCACACAAAATTTACCCAAAAATGGTATAAGAACATGGTTCATTAACCTCATGAAAGTACTTGGTGCATTAGTTAAGCCAAAAGGCATAACCAACCATTCATAGAGTCCTTGCTTTGTTTTAAATGATGTTTTCCATTCATCACCTTCCCGCATCCTTATTTGGTGATAACCACTCTTAAGATCAATCTTATATAAAAGGTTAGAACCACTAAGTTCATCTAACATATCATCTAAATGGGGAATAGGGTGACGATATTTTACCGTAATTTTGTTTACCGCTCGACAATCTACACACATGCGCCAAGTTCCATCCTTCTTTGGCACAAGTAATACCGGAATGGAACATGGGCTAATGCTCTCCCTCACGTAGCCTTTGGCCATTAGTTCAGCCACTTGCCTTTGTAACTCCTTGGTTTCCTCGGGATTGCTTCGGTAAGCTGGACGGTTAGGAATGACGACACCGGGAATGAAATCTATTTGATGTTCAATGCCACGGATTGGTGGCAGCCCACTTGGTATCTCCTCTAGAAATAATTCGTCAAATTCCTGCAACAAAGACACAATAGAAGAAGGCAAAGTGTGATCAAGTTGGTTAGTGTTCAATAAACTTTCCTTGTACACAAGTACAAGTAATTCCTTTCCCGACAGAAAACACTTTCTCAACTCTCTTTCTTTGGTAAACACACTCAGTTTCGCACCCTCACTTTGCTCACTCTCACTTGCTTTTACCTCCATTTTTGATTCTCTCTCTTTGGCTCTTTCAATACTTTCTCTCAAATGTATTTGGTCTTTGTGAATTTGTTTTGGTAAAAGAGGGGCTAAGGTAATCTTTCTTACTCCATGGGTGAGTGTATACTGATTGGTATATCCATCATGTATGACTCATTTATCGAATTTCCATGGCCTCCCAAGTAGTAAATGGCCAGCGTGCATCGGAACAACATCGCAAAGAACTTCATCCTTATACTTTCCAAAGGAGAAAGCAACAAGAACTTGCTTGGTAACCTTGAGTTCTCCCCCGTCATTAAGCCACTGCAGCTTGTTGGGATGTGGATGCTTTGTGGTTGCTAATCCAAGTTTTTTCTACCATAAGAGTACTAGCAACATTAGTACAACTACCTCCATCAATAATGACAAATCATACCTTTCCATTAACATGGAAGCGAGTATGAAAGATATTCTCGCGTTGCTCATTCCCTTCATTCGCTTGCACACTTAGGCTCATTTTCACAATAAGGGTCTCTCCTTCTGCTGCATACTCTATATCATCACCTTCATCTTCTTGTATGGCAGCAACTTTATCTTCCTCCTCTTGTTCCGATTCAACCTCTCCATCATCATGAAGAAGCATGGTGTTGCGATTTGGGCATTGGCTTGCAATATGCCCTCTTCCCAAGCACTTGAAACATTGTATATCTCGGGAACAGTTTGGAACATTTACAGCCTTACCTTTGCTAGTTTCGGCAATGGCCTTGCTTCCTTTGGGTGGTGTGCCTCTTTCATTGGATGGTATTGGAGGACTTCGTTTGTAAGAACTTTGCCCCCATCTTGATGATGCTCCCCCATAGGTTCGTGTGGTACCCTTCCGTTTAAGTTGCTTTTCCACTTTTATGGCCATATGCACCATGTCTTCGATCTCCACATAATGTTGCAACTCAATGACGACCGCAATATTTGGGTCAAGGCCGGATAGAAATCTTACCATGGTGGCTTCTCGATCCTCATCAATGTTAGCTCGGATCATGGCTACTTCCATCTCTTTAAAGTAGTCCTCAACACTACGGTTGCCTTGGGTGAGATTTTGAAGCTTGTTGAACAACTCCCTGTGATAGTGAGTTGGAACGAACCTCCTACGCATAACGGCCTTCATCTCATTCCAAGTACAAATTGGATGTTCGCCATTGTGTCTCCTGCTAGATGTCAACTGATCCCACCATATTAGTGCATAATCTGTAAATTCAATGGCTGCAAGTTTTACCTTCTTAAGCTCGGAGTAGTTGTGGCACTCAAAGATGTGCTCAACTTTTTTTCCCATGCAAGATAGGCTTCAGGATCCGTTCTTCCTTGGAAATGAGGAATGGTTATTTTGATGTTGCTAAGATTATCATCAACTCTTGGCCGAGCTCTTTGGTACCTAGGTTCTTGACGCCTCAAACTTTGCTGGGAGGCTCGCTCGTCTATGAGTTCTTCGTCCACCTCTCCCTCATACTCTTCCTCGTGATCTGAATTATGCCTTCGTTGAGATCTTTCCTCCAAATGATCTAATCGTTCTTGCATCGGCCCCAACCTTTGTTGCAACAACTTTTCCATCTCTCGGATAATATCTTGAAGATTGGAGTTAGTTGCATCTACGTTAACATTATTACTTCCTCCAACAGAGTTTCTCACGGAATTTTGAGACATTATTAGTAACAAAAATAAAAAAAATTAAAACCTCAGAAACACAAAACCTCACCTATTCCACTCCAAGAAAATGCACTCACACTCGTGTTTCACTCGGGATGGCTTTTACCCTTGATGTGCACTCTTGCCTTTTTCCACTCTTGCTCTCAATCAAGTCCTTTTAAGAACTTCCTCAAGGCTTGCAAATGGCTTGTAGAATTCGGCTGAAAAAACAAAACTTGGCGAAAAGAATTTGTAAGGTGGGATAAGAAAAAGTGGCAACAACAAAAAAGGTAAATTGTGAGAGTTCGTAAAGATGACAAAATAGTAGCAAAAGAAAAAATGATGTAAGATTTTTTTAAAAGAAGAATAGAGAATACGATGCCCCCTCCTTCTTTAACTTTCTCTAAATTTTTTTTGATTTTTTTCTTTTTTTTTCAGAAGAGAGACAGCGACTATCTTACTGAATCAACCTTGCTCTGATGCCAATTGATATGAACCCGGTAATGCGACCCGAGTCATATAGATGTGCCCGATCGTGATTCTAGTAAGAAATATTCTTTGCTACGCTTTGAACTGTGAGATATCACAAAACATAAATGTGAGATGAATAGCAATATAATAAAAAAAATAATGAAGAAAGGAATTGGATAGGTAATTTGGATAGTATGGTGGCTAAGGATGGAGGATGATAATCATGGAAAGGTGTAAATCAAAGAAGGAGTGATGTGAGATGCTAAAGGCGGCGTGGATTTGTATGGTTGCAAGGATAGCGAATTGTGACCCGCTAGCTATAACGAGCTAGGAACCAACAATATACTTTGATGGAGTCGATGTGGAGGAGTGTGGAACATGACCCACAAGCTATAAGAGAGCTTGGAACCAATGCTATAGTAAAATGAAATGGATAGAAGACTACAAGCACAACTTGAAGCCGATAGAGTTCTCGCAAGAACAAGATGAAAGCAATCTTTCAAAGGTTTATATTCTCTAAAAAAAGTCCTTACAAATGAACCTAAGGTGCCTATTTATAGTGTGGCTAGGCACCATATGAAAAGTCACACAAAAGAGAGATGAATGCTCATCTAAATGCTATTGAATACAAATAAATGAAATGTTTCTTTCTTATCCTTTTGATGGATGAATTTTGCTTTAAATTGAGATGAATTTAGCCTTAAATTCGTCCAAAAGGAGTGGTGACTCTTGGGCTGGTTCATTTTGCTTGCAAATGGATAAAAGAGAATTAATGTGGACACATGATGAATGTAGACATCCCACACGTCCAAATCAGCTTGTCTCTTTGAATTCCTTGATGATTTTATCACTTAATTTGATGATTAAATGACATTAAACCAGCCTTCATTGCTTGCCCATTTGTGGAATATGACCAGCCTTCAAAAAATGATAAATAAAGGCCTTGAATGCATAATTTGAATGCTGATTATTGCATGTCCCTTCTCTTGAACGTGAATGACCTTCATTGTTTCATAATTTCAACCTTGAATAGGTGAATTATGAAGCTTAAATGCTTTGTTACTCTAAGAAGATGAACGGCCTTGAAAAGATGAAAAGAATTCAGCCTTGAATTGCCTTCAATTGCCTTGTTTGCATGAGTAAAGATGGTCATCAATGACTTGTTTCCAAGTTGAAGTTGAAAAGTCTCTTCTTTAATCCACACGTCACATGAACCTAGACACACACAAAGGATTTATTCAAACTTAAAATAATAGATGCATGAAACAATTAAAGAGTTAGTTAATTGAGTGAACTAGTTTAACTAAAGAACTAACTTTATTGAATTTAACTAAATGCATGAATGAAGTAGTTTAAAGAATGATTTAAGATACATAATTAAACTACTTCCCTAAATGAACTAAAACTATAAATGAAGTGCATGCTTTAATGACCAGCACATTTTATCAATGCAATGGAAGTTTGAAATACTTAAATGCTCATGCAAATGCATGCATGAGCAAGGTAAGGCATTCCTCCCTTATTATTTCTTCTTTCCCACGTTCATGGCTTGTTGTAAACAAAGCTTTCCATTGTTGATTGAAACTCTTTGGCCTGTGCACGTGTAATGGGGCCACTTGGGTACTTCTCCGGGTCCTTTTTCTTGATGGTCAATATCAACCAGGATGCATGGAAAATGGAGTACTATGCGCCTCAGTCATAATAGTGCGCCACTACTCGACATCCTCCGGCACAACTCTTCGACTCTTAAAGCATAAAACACCATCATCATTGAAACAAAAGTCCGTTGGATTTCCTTCTGCAATGTCCTGCACATGCAGTACCAACGAATCATCTAACAACTGCTTTTCCTTAATCAACTCTACCAATGAAGGTTTCACTTGCAATTCAGCCACCAAATAACCATCTCGCGATATACTCAAATGAGTAAACATCGTCCTCAACTCTACAGCTACCTTTCTACTCAAGGCATCAGCTACAACATTAGTCTTCCCCGGATGATACTGAATCGTCAAACTGTAATCTTTAAGCAACTCCAACCACCGTCGTTGCCTAAGATTCAACTCTTTTTGTAACATCAAGTAGTTCAAACTCTTGTGGTCCGTGTACACCGTACACTTTTCACCATAAAGGTAATGCCTCCAAATTTTCAAGGCAAACACCCTCGCATCAAACTTGATATCATGCGTAGGGTAATTACGCTCGTACACCTTCAACTGCTGAGATGCATAAGCTACCACTCTACGTTCTTGCATCAACACACATCCCAAACCAACATAGAATGCATCACTATAAACCATAAACTCTTTACCCGATTCGGGCTGAATCAGGATAGGAGCTTGTGTCAACACTCCCTTCAACTTCTCAAAAGCTTGTTGCCTAACTTATGTCCATTCAAACTTAACATCCTTTTGCAACAACTTAGTCAAAGGAGCAGCAATCCTTGAAAAACCAACCACAAACCTACGATAATATCCCGCCAAACAAAGGAAACTACGCACTTCATGGACTGACTTAGGCGACTTCCAAATCATCACCGCCTCTACCCTTTTGGGGATCGACCCGAATCCCTTCGGCCGATACTACATGACCAAGAAAACAACTTCCTTAAGCCAAAACTCGCACTTGCTCAACTTGGCATAAAGCTGATTTTTCAACAAAACTTGCAACACAATCCATAAATGCTTATCATGATCCCCTTGCTTCGAGAGTACACGAGACTGTCATCGATAAACACAACCACAAACCTATCCAAAAACTCATGAAACACACGATTCATCATATCCATGAATGCAGCAGGGGCATTAGTCAAACCAAAAGGCATCACCAAGAACTCATAACGCCCGTACCTCGTAAGAAAAGTAGTCTTAGGCACATCCACATCCTTTACCTTCAACTAGTAATATCTGGATCTCAGATCAATCTTGGAAAACACCGAAAAACCTCAGAACTTATAAAAAAAGATTATCAATCCTTGGCAAAGGATACTTGTTCTTGATCGTCAACTTATTAAGTTGCCGATAATCTATACACATTCGCATAGTGCTATCTTTCTTCTTCACAAACAAGAACGGTGCACCCCAAGGTGAAACACTAGGCCTAATGAAACCTCTATCAAGCAACTTCTGAAGTTGCATCTTCAACTCCTTCAACTCTTTCGTAGCCATTCAATAGGGAGCAATTGACACTGGAGTCTTCACATCCCAAACGCATCAACCGACTCGCTTCAAGAGTCGAAACCACATTAGACAAGAACTTCACATTCTCGCCTACGATTACCACCTCATAATGATCAGAAAGTTTCAATGAAACTCACTTGGTTTCAAAATCAACAACAACTCTATGCTCAGACAACCATTCCATACCAAGAATTACGTCAAATCTATAGAAAGGCAATTCTATAAGATCAACCTCAAACACATGTCCTTGAACAAACAAAGGACACCTCCTATACAACATCCTCGTAACAATTGTTTCACCAAAAGAACTAGTTACATGCATACTAACATCTAACAACTCAACAGGTAAATCAAGCGCTTGTGCATGCTCACGCAAAATATATGAAAGAGTAGAACCAAAATCAATCAAAGAAGTAATGACAAGGATTGCAAAGTAAAGGTACCTACGATCACATCCGTGTCATTCCTTCCCTCTCGGTGTGCATACACCCTAGCCTGTCTACCTCCCTTAATCTGAACAGCAACAACATGAGCAACATTCCTCTGTCCACCATCTCTACACTAAAAATTACCACGACTACGCCTGCGGCCTCTCTATGGCTCAACAGTTCGCACCGGAGCTTGCCTATCTCTAACCGGTTGTGGACAATCACGCTTCATATGTCCTCGTGATACACAGTTCCAACACGTACCCATATTACCCCAACAATCTCTCGTGTGCCTTCTACCACACCAGTTACACTCTAGTGTATGAACAAAAACATTTTGGCCTTGTTGACCACGACCAGGGTTACCACCACCACGCCTTAGATCCGGTTGATACCTCCTATCCTTGTGCTTCTTATAACGATCTCTACCAACATCATACTCAGCCGAACTCTTTCCAGAACTAGAACCACTTGAACGAGCAACTAAACCCAAGTTCTGCTCGATGTCCTTAGCCCGAGTGACTAAGAATCCTTCAGGTGCTCTCAAACCAATCCTCGTAACCCTCAGGAGACAAACCTCGAAATTCAGTTCCACCCAACTGCGTAAACGCTCCAAAGGTAAACCAATATTAGCACCAGGCTGAGGTGCGGCCACATGCCTACCCACTATCACTGCCTGTAACCCTCTCGTCCCGGCCTAAGCGGCCGACCGGTCCGAGTGGGTCATACACGGGGATAACTAAGGCGAAACCCGTTAAGGCTCCAATTCGATTAACGACCCTAGAAAACTTCCTTTTAATTATTATCTTGTATATAGGCTTTGATGCATCCTATGTGAAACAACGACAGCGGAAGAAATAAAGCAAAGCGAAACAATCAAACAAGCAATTTAGAACAACTCATTTTAGTTCATACAGCATGTCGTATCGATACACTAGAAGAGGGTATCGATACGCCTTGACTAGGTCAACGGCCAAAGGTCAACCTAGGGAGACCGTATCGGTACACTAGTTAACCGTACCGATACGCCCTCACTGGTCAACTTCTCACGTTCAACGATACAAGACCGTACCGATACACCCTAGACCCGTACCGATACACCAAAATCTCAGATTTCCAGAGAGGTTTTGCCATATCGATGCACCCTCGTGTACCGGTACGCTAAGCCAAATTTGAGTCCCAAAGTGTAGGACCGTATCGATACGGCCCTTGGGTGTACCGATACGCCCTGCACTGCAACACTCAAATTTGCAGCAAAACACACCAAGACTAAACTTTAAATGCAATTTAAGACTCACCTAGCTACAAGCAATCATTCATACAACATTTAGGAACCAAGAATAAACATACGAAACATTTTAAACGAGCAAGGAGCAATAACAACATTCATGTAGCATACCATAGAAGAAACTAAAGATCCAACCATAAACATGTCATACAAGCATAGAGATAAGGGCACAAGGCCAACATACATGGCACAAACAGCCACAACCAAAACACCAACATATCAAAGGAGTCTAAACAAGCTCCTAACACAAACAACAACACAAATCCCATTGCTTATCCATTACATCTCATAACTTAAAAGTTCATACTTGAGGATTAAGATAGCACACTTGGAGGCCTTCTCCTTGCACAAGCAACCCACGAACTAAGGATCTGCATTGTCAAACAAAAGAGAGCGTAAGCGTAAAGCTTAGTGGGGGTAAGCTCATAAAAAACCTCGATAATGCAGGGTCCAAGCACGAGCAACATAACCAAGGAAGAATGCATGTTTTCTTACTTTCGAAGCCACAAGAGTAAAACATATACAATGCATGAACATAACATCAAATATCATGTCATGCTCAACATGTCCATAAATACAACCATATGAAACACATTCAACAAAACATATTGGCACTTAACTATGACCCGAATACGCAGATAACAACCATTGGAACTCACATCCAACAACTCAACCATTACCTTACAGTGGGATTACACTCATCACCGTTTCACGCGGAGGGGATTCCACTCATCCTCACGCCCCGTCGATGGGATTCCACTCATCACCAACTAAAATATAAATGAAGATTTCCGGGCGTACTCGTACTCCATCTTGGTGACTAGCATCACCAAGACTACGTGCGCATTTCGACTCTCGTGTGCACACTAACATCCTAATGATCGATCATTTGTACCTGAGCATACTAGTGGCAATACTTACTCATTTCATAGCTCAACCTCACAACATTCTTACTAATTTCTGTGCTTAGCACGTACTCACCATGATCCACCATCATGCATCTACATTCCAACAATACCATGCATATCACAATGCATAAAACATCATGCCTCAACACACATGTATATCATAATATACATAACAACATCAATCACAATAAATATGGAACAAGAGGCATAATCACATAATATTCAAAGTTCATCCATAGGTCTCTAACTAAAGCTTGAGATTAGTCTACCAATCTAATCCCAATTCTAGGTGGGTTTACCAAGCCCGACCTAGGTCCACATGCTCGAACCAACATTTGAAAAACCAATTTAAAAACAAAGAACCACTCACCGACTACTCCAAGCTCAACAAACTCTAACCGATCAAACTTTCATGCTTCCCGTATTTCTTCCCGAAGATTCTCCAACACCAAATCTCAAAGCTAGTCAATCAAAGCCAACAAAATAAACACAAATCGGCCCACAAATCACTGTAGCAACCCTCAGAGCACAAACAAGCATTTAGCCAACTAAGAACACCCTTAAACATATATTTTCGAGCAGCCCATTTGCACAGCTAATAACCATTGATTCCAACCCTTTTTTCACTCTCATAAGCTTCCAAAATAACCCATAATCATCATGCAATCATCAGCCATCAATTCCCCCTCATAAACAGCCCCAAAACCCATCTTTTGAACCACCTAAAACCTCCCTAAAACCCATATCCGAAAATCCTTATAAAACCAAGTAAAAATCATATATGTTGGACCATTTGGGTTACTAAACACTTATCTAACTTCAAAGAATCAAAAGCTTGATCAAAAGTCAATAAAGTTTGGATTTTTATTCTTTGAACTCAAAACACAAAATAATGGGTTTCATCGAAAACTAAAAACATGAGTAGCAAGGGGAAGATGAGGACAACTCAAAAATGTAATTACCTTTCAACAATCTTCAAAGATGAAGCAAGGAGGTGATGGAATACTAACCTTCCATGGAGAGGGAGGAGATGTCGTGGGTTTTTGAAAGAGAGAGGGGAGGAAGATGAGTAAAAATGAAATTTGTTTTGTTTTGTTTTATTTTAAAAGCCAAAGACATTTTTACCCTTAATGAACACGGATTATTACAATAGTGAAAAATCCATGGCTATTTGGGTTTAATTTTAAAAAAAACCCAACATAAATTTATTTGTTTTGAAAATGCAAGGCCCAAATTATATTTTAATAATTTAATTTCACCCGACCCCCAAACCCGGGTGTTACAACTCTCCCCCACTTAAGGAATTTTGTCCCTGAATTTACTTGACGGAAACAAGTACAGAAACTGCTCAAGCATATCAGCTTTCCTCTCCAACGTGGCCTCTATGTCTCCACAACACCTTGACCAACTCTATGGTCTTGCCACACAACACCTTGCTATCCGAAGCAAGTATCTCAACCGGTTCTTCATTGTAAGACAAATCTAGATTCAATTCTATCTCCTCAACGAGCATAACATGAGACGAATCTAATCTATATCTTCTAAGCATCGACACATGGAATACATCGTGAATCTTCTCTAACTCTGAAGGCAATCTCAAACGGTAAGCTACTGGCCCAATCCGCTCGACTATCTAATACAGACCGATAAACCTCGGACACAACTTGCCTTTCTGGCCAAATCGCATTACCTTCTTCCACAGAGACACTTTTAGAAACACTTTCTCACCCACTGAAAACTCAATCTCTTTTCTCTTCAAATCTGCGTAAGACTTCTAACGATCGAAAGCTGCTTTTAGACGGTCACAAATCAACTTCACTTTATCGGTAGTCCCCTTAAGCAAATCTGGCATAGGTAACAACTTCTGACCCGTTTCGACCCAACAGATCGGAGTCCTACATCGCCTACCATACAATGCCTCGTAAGGAGCCATCTGAATACTAGTCTAGTAACTGTTGTTGTAAGCAAACTCGACTAAGGGTAAATGTTTCTCCCACGAACCCTGGAAGTCAATCACACAACAACAGAGCATATCCTCTAAAACCTGTATCACTCGCTCTGACTGACCATCTGAATGCGGATGATACAAAGTACTGAAATGCAAACGACTACCTAGGACACTATGCAAACAACCCTAGAACCTCGATGTGAATCTCGGATCTCTGTCTGATATAATAGACTTCGGAACTTTATGTAATCTCACAATCTCGTGAATGTACAAATCTTCCAACTTGTCTAAAGAATCTATGGTGTTCACTGCTAAGAAATGAGCACACTTAGTGAATCTATCGACAATCACCCAAACAGAATTCTTCTTCGAAGGGGACAACGGCAACCCTAACACAAATTCCATAGTGATTCTTTCCCACTTCCATTCCGGAATTTTCAAAGGTTGTAACAAACCTGAAGGAACCTGATGTTCTTCCTTTACCCTCTGACAAACCATGCATCGGCTCGCATACTTGGCTACATTCTTCTTCAAACCAACCCAGAAATAATCACTCTTCAGATCTGGGTACATCTTAGTACTGCCTGGATGCATAGAAGAAAGGACTCGGATGTGCTTTTCTCAGAATCATACGTCTCAACTCAACATCTTCAGGTACTACAACTCTATCTCTGAAACACAACACATTCTCATCACTGAAACTATATTCTGTCGGTCTACCTTCTGCAATGTCCTGAACATGCGAAGCTAAAGATAAATCTTGCAATTGTTTCTCTCTGATATGCTGAATCAACGAAGGCTTCACTTGCAATTGTTTCTCTCTAATCATCTGAATCAATGAAGGCTTCACTTGCAACTCTGTAATCAAACCACCGTCCCCTAATACACTCAGCCTAGCAAACATAGCTCGCAACTCAACTGCAACTTTTCTGCTCAACGCATCGGCCACTACATTTGCCTTACCCGGATGGTACTCAATAGTCAAATCATAGTCTTTCAACAGTTCAAGCCATCTTCTCTATCTCAAGTTCAGCTCTCTCTAAGTCATCAGATACTTCAAGCTTTTATGATTAGTGTAAACTGTGCACTTCTCAGCGTACAAGTAGTGACACCAAATCTTCAATGCAAACACAACTACTGCTAACTCAATGTCGTGCGTAGGGTAGTTCTTCTCGTGCACCTTCAACTGTCTCGAAGCATAGGCAACAACTCTCCTTTCTTGCATCAGAACACAACCTAAACCTACGTAGGAAGCATCATTATAGATCACGAACTCTTTCCCTGAAACTGGCTGTACTAACACTGGAGCATTTGTCAAAGCCTCTTTCAACTTCTCAAAAGCACTATGTCTCGCATCTGACCACTCAAACTTAACTCCTTTTTGCAACAATTTAGTCAACGGAGCAGCTACTCTAGAGAAACCATCAACGAACCTCCTATAGTAACCAGCTAGTCCTAGGAAACTCTTATTCTCTGTCACTGACTTAGGTTGTTTCCACTCAACAATGGCTTCAATCTTCGTCGGATCAACACGGATACCTTCAGCAGATACCACATGGCCAAGAAACACCACCTCTCTGATCCAGAACTCGCATTTACTCAACTTAGCATACAACTGATTACTCATCAATCTCTGCAAAACAAGTCTCAAATTCTCATCATATTCTTCTTCTGATCTCGAGTACACAAGGATGTCGTCTATGAAAACAACTACAAATCGGTCTAGATAGTCTCTGAAAACTTTGTTCATCATGTCCATGAAAGTTGTTGGTGCATTCGTGAGCCCAAACGGCATCACAAGGAACTCATAATGACAGTATCTAGTCCTAAAAGCTTTCTTCGGAACATCACATTCTTTTACCTTCAACTGATAGTACCCTGATCTCAAATCTATCTTCGAAAACATTGAGGCACCTCTCAACTGATCAAACAGGTCATCTATAGGAGGCAACGAATACTTGTTCTTTATTGTCAACTGGTTCAACTGCCTGTAGTCGATACACATCCTCATACTGCCATCCTTCTTCTTC
This sequence comes from Hibiscus tridactylites, assembly GCA_958450335.1. Classification (NCBI taxonomy): domain Eukaryota; kingdom Viridiplantae; phylum Streptophyta; class Magnoliopsida; order Malvales; family Malvaceae; genus Hibiscus; species Hibiscus tridactylites. The sequence goes on from OY288288.1 coordinate 39,047,300, forward strand.
ACAAACAACACGGGAGCACCCCAAGGAGAACTACTAGGCCTAATAAAACCTCAGTCTAACAACTCCCGAAGCTGACTTTTCAACTCTTTCAACTCTTTCAGAGCCATACGGTATGGAGCAATAGAAACTGGAGTAGACCCTGAAACAATCTCAATCACAAACTCTACATCTCTGTCATGAGGCAAACCCGGTAACTCTTCTGGACACACATCCGGATAATCACAAACTGTCCTGATATCTTTCGGTCTAACCTCACTCATATTCAGATTCATCACATACGCTAAATAAGCCCTACAACCGGAGTCCATCAACCTATAAGCCTCTAAAGCCGACACAACGTTCGACAAGAACTTAACGTTCTCGCCTACTACTACTACCTCGTAGTCATCAAAAAGCTTCAACGCAATTCTCTTTGTCTCAAAATCTACACTAGCTATGTGCTCAACCAACCAATCCATACCCAAAATGATATCAAAACTGTAGAACGGAAGCTCCATCATATCAACCAAAAACACATGACGCTGAATCTTCAACGGACACCTCCTATACATCCGTCTAACTACAATTGTCTCACCGAAGGAAATAGTCACATGCACTACATCTAAGATCTCAACAGGTATGTCTAAATTCTTTGCATGCTCACTCAAAATGTAAGAATGTGTGGAACCCGAATCGACTAAGGAAAGCAAAGACATGGACTGTAACTCGAAATTACCTGCTATCACATCTGTGTCATTCCCTGCCCCTCTCTGTGCGTAGACTCTAGCTGGTCCACCAGCCTCTGGCTGCACTGCCACTACATGAGCAAGATTCCTTGGTTCCTCTATCCTAGGTGCATCAGCCCTCGGCTGGAAGTAACCACGACCGCGCCCACGGCCTCTCTGATAGTCGATCGCTCTCGCAGGAACCTGTGCCTGAATCGAAGCCTGTGCCGCCTGATGTGGACACTCTCTCCTAAAGTGGTCTCTTGATCCACAGTTCCAGCAAGCATGATAGTTCCCTCAACACTCTCCTGAATGTTGTCTCCCACATCGGGCAAACGCCCTCCAGCTCTCTGGCCCTAATGGTCTCTACCATGGTGGCCACCGCCAGGCCTATGATCAAACTACTGTCCACTGCCCCGGTGCCTCTTGGCATCACCACGGTCAAAGTTGTTGTGCCTCTTCCCTGAACTGGATCCTCCTGAACGCTTGGTCAGTCCCAAGCTATGCTCGATGTCCTTGGCCCTAGAGACCAAAACATCAAAATCAGAATAATCAGTAGCCAAGGTGTACCTCTTGACTTCCTCACGAAGTCTATACCTGAACCGATCACAACGGTCCCTCTCAGTAGGAACCAACTCCGGAGCATATTGACTCAATAGGACAAAACGGATCTTGTAATTTGTCACTGAAGTGTCTCTCTGAACAAGAGCCATGAACTCCTGCTTCTTCTCATCTAAATAACTCGGGCCCAAATACCTCTTTCTGAAAGCAGTCTCAAAGAAATTCCATCTGATCTCGGCCTCAGGCACGCCGGTAGTAATGGTGACCCACCAGGTGTAGGCATCATCCTGAAGCAACGAGAATACACAGCCTAAGTTACGAGCCCCAACACATCCCATTTGACCCAAAATACGGACTGTCTTCTCTAGCCACAACGCTGATCTCTCAAGCGTAGATTCCTTGAACTCATCTGCTCCGAGGCTACGAAGCCTCTCTTAGGGTAAGCTAGCATCATCTCCTCTCGGCTGAGCTGTGGCCTGAGCTCAGGCAATTGCAACCTGAAACGCTCCCACTATAGCTTGAACTAGTGGAGCCATTTCTATTCATGTAGGACCCTGGCCAACCTGAGGTCCTGTTCCCTCATCTCTAGCCTCGTCTTCCAGATCAGGCTGAGGAGGAGGTGGTGGTGGTGGAGGAGCTTCGACTCCAACATAGGCTCTTCCATAGGAGCCTCTACTCCAACCACCGACTCATTAACAGGAGCCGCAACACGAGGTTCCTGACGAACCAGTCTGGGTCTACCTCTAGACCTCGACATAACAGCTCACAGATAACAACTACAACAACAATATACAAAGATTGGGTTAGCAAGGGCAAGGGTCCAAGTGGCTCAAGTATGTTTCCCTCACTTAAAAATCTCTTTTTTCCGATGTAATAAAAGCAATGGGACTCTACTCAACATGCTTCAAACAACACATATACGAGCAATTAAGCAAATATCAGAGCATGCTTGATAAACAAGCAAACATACTTACATGGAAAGCAAACATTGTGAAATTGCAATACAAGAATTCAACTTACCTCACTTACCTGCTCGAGGTCTTAGAAACCTCAGGCTCTTATAGCAACAACTGTAACCCCCTCGTCTGGCCTGGGCGGCCGACCGGTCCTAGTGGGTCACACGCGGGGATAACCGAGGTGAAACCCGTTAAGCCTCCACTTCAGTTAACGACCCTAGAAAACCTCCTTTTAATTATTATCTTGTCTATAGGCTTTGATGCATCCTATGTGAAACAACGACAACGGAAGTAATATAGCAAAGAGAAACAATCAAACAAGTAATTTAGAACAACTCATTTTAGTTCATACAACAGGCAATAACGATACACTAGAAGAGGGTATCGATACGCCTTGACTATGTCAACGACCAAAGGTCAACCTAGGGAGACCGTATCGGTACACTGGTTGACCGTACCGATACGCCCTTACTGGTCAACTTCTCACGATCAACGATACAAGACCGTACCGATACACCCTAGACCCGTACCGATATGCCAAAATCTCGTCAATATCTCAGATTTCCAGAGAGGTTTTGGCGTATCGATACACCCTCGTGTACCGGTACGCTAAGCCAAATTTGAGTCCCAAAGTGTAGGACCGTATTGATACGGCCCTTGGGCGTACCAATACACCCTGCACTGCAACACTCAAATTTGCAGCAAAACACACCAAGACTCAACTCTAAATGCAATATAAGCCTCGCCTAGCTACAAGCAATCATTCATACAACATTTAGGAACCAAGAATCAACATACGAAACATTTTAAACGAGCAAGGAGCAACAACAACATTCATGTAGCATACCATAGAAGAAACTAAAGATCCAACCATAAACATTTCATATAAGCATAGAGATAAGGGCACAAGGCCAACATACATGGCACAAACAACCACAACCAAAACACCAACATATCAAAGGAGTCTAAACAAGCTCCTAACACAAACAACAACACAAATCCCATTGCTTATCCATTACATCTCATAACTTAAAAGTTCATACTTGAGGATTAAGATAGTACACTTGGCGGCCTTCTCCTTACACAAGCAACCCACGAACTAAAGATTTGCATTGTCAAACAAAAGAGAGCGTAAGCGTAAAGCTTAGTGAGGGTAAGCTCATAAAACAAACCTCGACAATGCAGGGTCCAAGCACGAGCAACATAACCAAGGAAGAATGCATGTTTTCTTACATTTGAAGCCACAAGAGTAAAATATAAACAATGCATGAACATAACATCAAATATCATGCCATGCTCAACATGTCCATAAATACAACCATGTGAAACACATTCAACAAAACGTATTGGCACCTAGCTATGACCTGAATACGCGGATAACAATCGTTGGAACTCACATCCAACAACTCAATCATTACCTTACGGTGGGATTACACTCATCACCGTTTCACGCGAAGGGGATTCCACTCATCCTCACGCCCCGTCGATTGGATTCCACTCATCACCGACTAAAATATAAATAAAGATTTTTGGGTGTACCCGTACTCCATCTTGGTGACTACCATCACCAAGACCACGCACACGTTTCGACTCTCGTGTGCACACTAATATCCTAATGATCGATCATTTGTACCCAAGCATACTAGTGCCAATACTAAGTCATTTCATAGCTCAACCTCACAACATTCTTACCAATTTCTGTGCTTAGCACGTACTCACCATGATCCACCATCATGCATCCACATTCCAACAATCACATGCATATTACAATGCATAAAACATCATGCCTCAACACACATGTATATCACAATATACATAACAACATCAATCACAATAAATATGGAACAAGAGGCATAATCACACAATATTCAAAGTTCATCCATAGGTCTCTAACTAAAGCTTGAGATTAGACTACCAAAATAATCCCAACTCTAGGTGGATTTACCAAGACCGGCCTAGGTCCACATGCTCGAACCAACATTTGAAAAACCAATTTAAAATCGAAGAACAACTTACCGACTACTCCAAGCTCAACAAACTCTAACCGATGAAACTTCCAAGCTTCCTGGATTGCTTCCCGAAGATTCTCCAACACCAAATCCCAAAGCTAGTCTATCAAAGCCAACAAAACAAACACAAATCAGCCCATAAATCACTGTAGAAACCCTCGGAGCACAAACAAGCATTTACCCAACTAAGAACACCCTTAAACATATATTTTCGAGCAACCCATTTTCACAGCTAATAATCATTGATTGCAACCCTTTTTTCACTCTCATAAGCTTCCAAAATAACCCCTAATCATCATACAATCATTAGCCATCAATTCCCCCTCATAAACAGCCCCAAAACCCATCTTTTGAACCACCTAAAACCCATATCCGAAAATCCTTATAAAACCAAGTAAAAATCATATATGTTGGACCATTTGGGTTACTAAACACTTATCTAACTTCAAAGGATCAAAAGCTCGATCAAAATTCAATAAAGTCTGGATTTGTATTCTTTGAACTCAAAAACTCAAAACACAAAATAATGGGTTTCATCGAAAACTAAAAACATGAGTAACAAGGGGAAGATGAGGACAACTCAAAAATATAATTACCTTTCAACAATCTTAAAAGATGAAGCAAGGAGGTGATGGAATAGTAACCTTCCATGGAGAGGGAGGAGATGTCGTGGGTTTTTGAAAGAGAGACGGGAGGAAGATGAGTAAAAATGAAATTTTTATTTGTTTTGTTTTGTTTTATTTTAAAAGCCAAAGACATCTTTACCCTTAATGAACATGGATTATTACAATAGTGAAAAATCCATGGCTATTTGGGTTTAATTTAAAACAAGCCCAACATAAATTTATTTGTTTTGTAAATACAAGGCCCAAATTATATTTTAATAATTTAATTTCACCCGACTGCCAAACCCGGGTGTTACACTGCTTGAAAAGCCCCAGCTATAGCTTGAATCAACGGTGTCATATCGGCAAAAGCCTACCCTTGCTCTGCCTGAGGTCCAACACCTCCAGCGCATCATAAATCATGTTTACTTTTAAAACCAGAATCCTCTTTATGGCAATGGGTACCCTTAACCTCTTCCTCAATAGCACATAACAATCATAAATCATGTTCTCATACATCGTGCATCACACACAAATCAAAACAATGATCATTTCATAGCATACAACCATCGTACATAGCATTTATTAAGGAATCAACCAAACAACAATATCACATCAACCTTACCTCCCAATTCTTTCGAAACCTAGCTCTGATACCACCAAATGTAACCCCCTCGACCTGGTCTAGGTGAAAGACTAAATCGAATAAATCACACGGGGAATATTAAGGTAAACAGGGAAGTTTACCCCAATAAACGACCCTATTTTTCATTTTATCTTGTCTAGATGCTCATTATTATCCTATGTGATAAACATCGCAGTGGAACAATTTGCAACTTGATCAGACATCGTTTAGGGGATCAATTGCATACAAACACATTTTATGGACCGTTTTGTAATTTTAACAAATTACATGGATTTATTTCATTTTTAAGTTACCAACCTTTAATTAGTCACATTACATGCCTCTCTGTCAAATCTCAGCTCAAAACAATCATCCAAGCTCATTTAACTGCACCCACAACATCCAGGGACTAAAACATAAAGAAACAAAATTTCAGAAGATCCCAATAACAAACTTAACAACTAGATGTTTCGGTACAGGTTTCCTTGTATCGAAACACCCGTTTCGAAACAAGTTCGAGCGTCTTGAAGCTCGGGCTCGAATCGAAACACCCTCTATGGTGTTCTAGAACACGGGATTCCAGTAGCCAAACGTATCGAAACACCCCTTCCATGTTTTGAAATCCTAAACCATTTCAGGCTCACTGTTTCGGTACAACCTTAGGTGTACTAAAACATTTGGGCTTGTAATGACACTTTTTGTTGGTTTTTCATACTTTAATCCATACAAAATATTCAAACATCAAACCTTAATCACACATGGAAATTCAAACATCATAGCATGCTACCTATGCAGAAAGACCATTCAAAAGCCAAAACACAATCCAAATCAAATACCAACATGTAAAGGCCATTTACAAGTCATTAAGGGTGTCAAAAACTTGCCACAAAACAGGGAGTTTCAAAACACGCACTCTCAAAACATAAAGGTGTCCTCCCATTGTCGATTATTACTAATAAGAAAACATAAAACCATACTTGAGCTAAGTCTCACTCCTTGGTTTCCTTGTTGCTTCTTCGCTGCCCCAAAGATGCTATTTCTCTGTATTATTGGAAAAAGAGAGTGTAAGTAGTAATGCCTAGTGAGGGATGCTCAAAACAAACCAACAACAACAATACATTTGAAAATCATTTCTCAATTAGAAAACTCCATCTCATCATGCTCATTCTATCTCATGCTTGAAATTATTTTCAAAGAAAAACCACAACATTAAAACCACATGTACCATCTATCTCATGCATTAACCAAAATGCAATGTCTCAAAGCAAAGTTTACTCATGCTTGTTTCTCTCAAGCACTTCTCAAATAATGTTCTCACATGTAAAACACAATGCATAAAATAATTTATAATCAAGGTACATGTGAATCTCGTATATTGGCATTTAGGCAACATTACTTAGATATGCGGATAGCTTGACGAAATCTCATATCGTCTTCCTACCTCTGTGGAAACTCACATCACCAAACTCTCATGGCGATATCTGTAACTCTCTCGACCCGATCTGGGTGAAAGACCAAACCGAATGGATCACAGGGGAATATTGGATTAAATCAGAAAGTTTACCTCAATAAACAACCCTATTTTTTATTTTATCTTGTTTAGATGCTCATTAGGATCCTAAGTGTTTAACATCGCAGCGGAACAATTTGCAACTCGTTCAAACAACGAATTGAAACTCAATTACATTCAAATACATTTTGGGGACCATTTTGTAATTTTAACATAATAGAGGGACTTATCCACTTTTATAGTTACCAACCTTTAATTAAACATATTGCATGCTTCTCTGCCAAAACTCGGCTCAAAATATTCATTCATGCTCATTTAATTGTATACACAACATTCAAGGACTAAAACGTAAGGTATCAGAATTTCAGAATATTCCAACAACAAGCATAACAACTTGTTGTTTCGGTACAGGCTAGCCATGTACCGAAACTGGCGTATCGAAACAGGTTCTCATGGCTCGGAACACGGGCCCGTATTGAAACACCCTTTGAGGTGTTTCGGAACAGAGTTTCCAGTGGCAAAATGTACCGAAACAGACCTCCCTGTTTCAAAACCCTTAGGCCATTATAGGCTCATTGTTTCAGTACAAGATCGAGTGTACCGAAACACCTGAGCCTGTAATGACACTTTTTGCTGGTTTTTCATACTTTAATCCATACTAAACCATTCCAACATGCATACAACATATTTAGAACATCAAACCACAACATACATGGCAGAAACAACATCATAGCAAGTCCATAGGCATCAAGGGAATCTATATGCATGCAACCTATGCAAAAATAGCCACTTAGAAGTCAAAACACAAACCAAGGCATAAACCAAACATTAAAGGCCATTTACAAGTCATTAAGGGCATTCAAAACTTGCCACAAACCATGGAATTTCAAAACACATCTCCCAAACATCATGATATCCTCCCATTGCAAACTATTATTACTAATAAGAAAATGTAAAACCATACTTGAGCTTAACCACATTTCTTGGAATTCTTTTTGCCTCTTTGCTGCCCAAGTAAGCTAATTCTTTGCATTGTTGGAAAAAGAGAGGGTAAGCACAATTGATTAGTGAGGGGTGCTCAAAACAAACCAACACAACAATGCATTTTTAAGTCATTTCTCATTTAGAAATCTCTATCTCATCATGCTCATTCTATATCATGCTTGAAATCATTTTCAAAGCAAAACCACATCATTTAAATCACATATGCCATCTATCTCATGCATTCAACAAATGCATAGTCTCAAGGCAAAGCCTCACATGCTTAAATCTCATAAAGCGTTTCTCAAATCATATTCTCATATGCAAAACACAATGCATAAAATGATTTATAAACAAGGTACATGTGAATCTCATAATCAATCTCATATATTGGCATTTTAACAACATTACTCAGATATGCATATAGCTTGATTAAATGTCAAGTCCTACCCAGGTGGAATCTCACATCACCGGACTCTCATGGCGGCATCTCTCATCGCCACAAAGCTTGGGTGTTTCACCAAGACCTATCGTGATGGAATCTCTCATCACCACACTCTCACTTTGGAACGGGACGACACTACCCCCATTGTCCGAACCAAAGAGCACGTACAAATTTTGTATATTATAGTGCACTTCTCATCCTATTGGTCAACCAATTATATATGGTAACAAAAATCTCATCTCATGCTAATGTATTCATTTTAAACATTTACTTACTATTTTTCAATGCATCAATCTAAAACATTCTCATCCCATTTTACAAGCATGTACATTGCACAACATTTTCTAAAATAGTTATATCTCATTGAAATATAAATTCTATCTCATGGGATCATTAAAATCATCATTTCATTTCTCAAAACATGCATAAAACAGTAGGTATAAATCTATCTTCAAAACAAGAGCATGATCATAAAACCAATGGGACAATAACCGAGAAACGAGGGTGAAACATCTCATACTTACTTCCAGATTTAGGTTAATATTTCGAACTCAATCAAAACCCCCCAAACCTTGCTTTCAAGTCTTTGAAAGACTTTTAAAACCAATTCTACTCACCGATCACACCTCGCTTGCTTTGCCGAAGCGAAATCAAGCTTCTGAAGCTTCCTGTTGAGTGTATAAAAGTTCTATATTTTACCCCTCATTTACCCATATTTCTGCTGCATTCAAGCATATTTCATTTGCATTTATGATATATTCTCACATATACATCACAAATAGATAAAATGGTACAGTTGCTACTGATTTTGGTCACTTTTGCAGGTATCTGCCAGGCGGCAAGGGAGCAAAGCTGGATCATAGGACTAGAGTCAAGGAGACAACGCTGCCATGGCCACTGCCGTGGCAGCCATGACGACAGCATCGGTGAAAGGGAAAAGTAAAGTGGAGCTCGACAGATAGAGGAATTCAAGCCGATCTATCGTGGACCACTCCTATATTTTTTTGAGCCCTGGGGCAGAATGAAGGCCAAGCCCAAAGTTCAAGAAAGAAACCTAAAGCATGAAAAGAGGACGAATTAAAGGCATCTACTCAGAAGATTTAATAGAGTTGTACTTTAGTTTGAACTTGTATTCTTGCCTTATTAGAAAACTTGAACCCAAGGCCTATATAAAGGCATGTAATTCGACCTAGGGAAGGATATCTGATTCTTAGCCGTCTTCCCCAAAACCCTTGTCGTTTTCCCCCTTCTCATCATGTTCTAAACTTCCCCTAGGGCTAAGGGTTGATTCTGTAAAGTAGTTGCAAGGATTGTAATGTTTTAGGAATTTTCTGTTCAAGCAATAAAAACTTCAAGTTTATTTATTATGGTTTTCACATCTCGCAAGAGTATCGGGAGAGCATTGTGAGGTTATCTATTTGTTTGATATCGGGAGAGTCAAGCATACGAACGAAATAAATATGAGTTTTCCAATTTATGGTTAAACCATCTTGGCTTAGGGATAAGTACGAGGTTAAGTGGCTAAGGAAGAATTCAACAACATTGGTGTTCACCCTTCGATTAACGCCGGGAGGTATCATCTAAGAAGTGTTCAGCAACAGCACTTGGGCCTAGGGATAGGACAAGTCATAGCATGGATTCTTGCCAAGCTTGAAGTACAGAGTTGTGTAATCGTTGCCGCGACAACAACAAATTTCTGCCACGACAGGGACGACGACAGAACATGAATTTCTCCAACTATAGGATAAAGCTATTTCCAGTCCCTGTGGAGACGATATCCAATACTCCAAGTATCACTTTACTACTTGCGTCGTGTACACTTGCACTACATTGCGATAGACTATTTTACACGCAACAAGTTTTTGGCGTCGTTGCCGGGGACTAGCAACATATCTTTATCCTTACTTTTACTGCACTTTCTCTTTTAATTTTTCTGTTTTCCTTGGTATTGTTTACCCTGTGCTTTTCACAAGGTTTTTTGTTTGCTTATGCGCAGATCTAGACGAGGAAAGAAACTTGAGTACGAATTAGACCCTGAAATCGAACGCACGTGCAACCTCAAGAACCGAGTCCGACTCTTGATAGCAAGAAACGACTATCTTGAGGAACAATTAGAAGTAATGCAGAACCACGGGTTAGAAGATAACCAAGGTGTTATTGGAGATCCTCCCCATGATGCCCGGAATGGACGGCATGCCGCTGTCGCTGCCGCGATTACATGATCAGTGATCATGTTGAACTGGAGACCACCTTGCCAGACGTGGAAGCTGAGAACTTCGATCTGAAACCTTTTATGTTCAGCATGATAAATTCCGCTGGCCACTTTAGTGGTGCTGCAACATAGGATGCCCGAGAACATCTGAAAATGTTCCAAGAAATCTGTGGATCGTTTAGATTACCAGGAATAAACCCGGAAATACTGAGGCTCCGGTTATTTCCTCATTCACTGAGAGACAGAGCTAAAACTTGGTGGAATAAACTAACGCCGGGTTTATTACGAACTTGGGCAGATCTCTCTCGTGAATTTTTATCTCGTTTTAATCCTTCTCACTTATCTGAACGATTGCGTAACGAAATTGCTACTTTTCAACAGGAAGATGACGAACCAATGCACGAGGCATGGGACATGTTTACAACTCTTCTAAGGAACTGTCCGATGCATGGATTCCCCGTGTGGAATCAGGTCATTAAATTCTATAATGTTGCCAATACACACACCCGTATGAGAATAGATTCAGCAGCAAATGGGCTATTATTGGATAAAGATCCAGATGAGGCAATGGTAGTGTTGAAAAACCTAGCAAAGGACGACGAGCAATTCCTTACTGCAAGGAGAGGTAAACGAGAGATAACTGTAAAAGGATTATGAAGCTGACAATTCCCTGAAGTCACAGGTTGCATACCTCACAAAGGCGGTGGAAAATCTGTTGCAAAAAGATTCTAAACCTATATATTCTGTAGAAGAGGTATGTGAGACTTGCAGTGGGAATCACAGTTCGGAAGACTGACCGTTACAGTTAGAAGAAGGGATGTACGTTGGGAATTACAACAAACAAAGAAATTACGATTCCAACAATTATAATTCCAACTGGAGGAAAGATCCCAAGTTCTCCTGGAGCAATCCAAACAACGCACTTAATCCTCAGATGCAGAACAACCAAAACCAAGGGGCACCCAGAATCCTGTCGCGACAGCAGCCACAGCAGCAGCCGTTACAGCAACTGGTAGCCGCACCTAGTATACTGGAGCAGACATTGGCTACATTCATGTCACAGACAGGAGCTTACATGGCAAGCATGAATCACTTTGTCAAGAAGACTGAGTCTTTCATGGACAAGACAGAGATGAGGATGACGAACCATGAGGCTACCTTGAAATCCCTGGAGACACAGATGGGCCAGGTTTCCCAGCATATTAAGCCAAGGCAGAATGGAGGATTCCCTAGTGATACTGGGGTCACTAGAAAACCCACGCATGAGCAGTGTAAAGCAATCACACCAATGAGTGGGAAACAGTGACAAGGGCCAGAGACGAAGAGCACACCAAGTAAGGAACCGACCTTAGATACACCTGTCGTGAACACTACCCCGGTAGATGAAGAACAACCTACTGCTGACACACCTGTCACGACGGCAGAAGGGACAGAGGAGCAAATAGATGATGCTAAAGAACCTACACCTCCTCAGATATGAATACCATATGAAGGACGTCTTGAAGATTATCGTCCTCCACCTCCTTTTCCACAGCGGTTACAAAAACATAAACAAGGGTACCAGCTCAAAAAGATTTATGATATTTTAAGCATGTGCACATTACTATACCGCTGTTAGAGGCCATCAAGAAGATGCCCAGTTATGCGAAATTTCTCAACGATGCCATGTCAAAAAGATCCAGACTTGGGGAATTCGAAATGGTAAAAATGACAGAGGGATGCGTGACTATCTTGCACAGGCATCCACCCAGAAGAAGAAGGATCCTGGGAGCTTCATCATACCGTGCATAATTGGTGACAAATTCGTGGGTAAGGCACTTTGTGATCTTGGTGCTAGCATAAATTTAATGCCAAAATCTGTGTTTCAGAAATTAGGTATTGGACGAGCACGACCCACGATAGTCATGATGCAGCTGGCAGACCGCTCTTACGTACAACCAGAAGGGAAGATCGAAGATATTCTGGTAAGAGTGGATAAATTCATTTTTCATGTTGACTTTCTTGTTTTAGATTGTGAAGCAGATGAAAATGCACCGATCATCCTAGGACGACCCTTCTTAGCCACAGGCAGATCTGTGATCGATGTAGAAAAAGGAGAACTGACAATGAGAGTAAATGATCAAGAAATCAAATTCAATGTTCTCCAAGCAATTAAACATGCTAATGCAGAAGAAGAATGCAAGGCTATCACTGAAGTAATCCTTGACCAACCCTGCATCAAGTCGAGCTGCCATGACATAAAATTTGGTCACTGCCACAGCAGTCATCTAGAAAACTGTCACGGCAGCCATGACGACAGGGACTCCTCTGATTCAAAAATATCTGACACTGAAGGTCATGGGGAGGTAAATTGGATAGGCAGTCGTCCAGGTAAGTTCTTCAAGCCTCTTAATTATACCTCGAATGAACATATAATTCAGAAGCCTTCAATTGAAAAGCCACCTGTTTTAGATCTTAAGCCCCTGTCAGGGCAGCTTAAATACGTTTTTCTTGGTTTAAATGATACGTTGCCCGTAATCATCTCTTCCAAGTTAATACAGAAATAGGAACAGCAGCTAATCAGAATGCTACAGCAGCATAAGAAGGCTATTGGATGGACGATAGCTGATATCCAAGGTATCTGTTCGGCATTATGTATGCACAAGATTCTCTTGGAGGATGATCATAAGCCGACTATTGATGCTCAGTGATGTTTGAACGAGGATATATGAGAAGTGGTGAGAAAAGAGATTATCAAATGGCTTGACGCTGGAATCATCTATGCCATCTCGGATAGTAAGTGGGTGAGCTCGGTGCAGTGCGTACCCAAAAAGGGAGGAATAACTGTGGTGACCAACAAAGAAAAGGAGCTAATTTCAACCAGGACTGTGACCGGTTGGAGGGTTTGTATGGATTACCAAAAGCTTAACAAAGCTACCCGGAAGGACCATTTTCCCTACCTTTTATTGATCAAATGCTTGACAGATTAGCGGGGAAACCTTACTATTGTTTTCTTGGTGGTTATTCAGGTTATAATCAGATAGCAATTGCACTAGAGGATCAAGAGAAAACTACCTTCACTTGCTCGTACGACACCTATGCTTTTAGGAGAATGCCATTTGGACTCTGCAATGCACCAGCAACCTGCCAAAGGTGCATGATGGCCATATTCTCCGACATGGTGGAGGATTTCCTAGAAATTTTCATGGACGACTTTTCCGTTTTTGGAGACAGTTTTGAAGGTTGTTTAGGCAACTTACAGAAAGTTCTTGAAAGATGTGAAGAGGCAAACTTAGTCTTAAACTGGGAAAAATGCCACTTCATGGTGGATGAAGGGATAGTATTAGGCCACAAGGTGAGCTGCCGCAGCATAGAAGTGGACAGAGCAAAAATAGAAGTCATCGAAAAGCTGCCGCCACCCACCACAGTCAAGGGGATTCAGAGTTTCTTAGGACATGCTGGGTTTTATCGACGATTTATTGCCAATTTCTCGAAGATTACCAAGACCTTATGCCACCTATTGGAGTAGAATCGTCCCTTTGACTTCAATACTGAATGTACAGAGGCATTCAAAATTCTGAAGGGGAAGCTGGTAACAGCCCCGATCGTACAGCCACCAGACTGGAGTTTGCCATTCGAGATAATGTGTGATGTCAGTGACTATGCTGTCGGGGCAGCACTAAGGTAGAGGAAGGGTAAGCTCTTCCATGTGATTTACTATGCCAGCAAAACACTGAATGATGCCCAAGTGAACTACACCACGACAGAAAAGGAACTATTAGCAGTGGTGTTCTCAATCGAAAAGTTTCGTCCGTACATACTTGGAACGAAGGTGGTGGTCCATACAGACCATTCAGCATTGAAGTATCTGTTCACAAAAAAGGATGCAAAACCGAGACTGATACGTTGGATTCTACTACTGCAAGAGTTCGATATTAACATCAAGGATAAAAAGGGAACAGAGAACCATGTGGCAAACCACTTGTCGAGGCTGGAGACGGGGAAGAGTCAATCGACAGATAGGACCAACATATTGGAGACCTTCCCGAACGAGCAGTTGTTCGTTGCCACCAGCACTGCTGCGACAGCCATGGCGGCAAGTAAGCTTTCTGAAACCCCTTGGTACGTTGATTTTGTTAATTACATTGTTAGTGGGATACTACCTCCTGAACATAATTACCAAACAAGGAAGAGGTTCCAAAATGATGCAAAACATTATTATTGAGATGAACCTCTTCTTTTCAAACATTGTGCAGATCAGATTATCAGGAGATGCGTACCACAGGATGAATAGGAAGCTGTGCTTCACCACTGCCATGCTTCCCCATATGGAGGACACTTAGGTGGAAACAAAACTGCTGCCAAAGTTCTGCAATCCAGTCTCTATTGGCCCACATTGTTCAAAGATGCACAAGCCTTTTACAAGGGTTGTGACAAATGCCAAAGGACTGGGAACATCTCGAGAAGGCATGAGATGCCACTGCAGAACATTTTAGAAGTTAAAATCTTTGATGTATGGGGAATCAACTTCATGGGACCGTTCCCAGCATTTTGTGGGAACCTTTACATCCTACTGGAAGTGAATTATATGTCCAAGTGGGTAGAAGCGATCGCCACTCAGAAAAATGACGCCAAAATTGTTCAAAGATTTCTGCACAAGAATATCTTGTCTAGATTTGGCATTCCTAAGGCGATCATCAGTGAGGAGGGGAGACACTTTGATAACAGGGTAATCGCTCCTGCCTTGAGAAAATACGGAGTAAAGCACCGGATTGCAACAACATACCACCCTCAAACCAATGGACATGTCGAGATATCCAACCGAGAAGTAAAGAACATACTTGAGAAGATGGTTAAACCCACTCGAAAGGATTGGTTTTTACACCTCAATGATTCACTCTGGGCCTATAGAACAACGTTCAAAACACCATTGGGAATGTCACCCTATAGACTCATCTATGGGAAAACATGTCATTTACCTATTGAGATAGAACATAGAGCTTATTGGGCTATCAAGGCAGTAAATTTAGACTAGGATAAGGCAGGATAAAAGAGGCTACTAGATTTGAATAAAATTGAAGAAATTTGAGCAATGGCCTACGACAATGCCAAGATCTACAAAGATAAAACCAAAAGGTGGCACGATAGGAAATTGCTGCTACGACAGTTCTGCCCAGGGCAGTAGGTGTTATTATTCAATTCTAGGTTGAAACTTTTCCCATGAAAGCTTAAATCTAGATGGTCCGGTCCTTTCCAAGTTGTCCAGGTTTTCCCCCATTGTGCCATCACAATCAAATCCCTTAAGGACGGGCACCAGTTCAAAGTCAACGGACAGAGACTAAAGCATTATCAAGGGACTGAAGCCCCAAGGATGCATGAAGTAGTTACTTTAGGAGATGCCCCTCAAGGCATCCCTAATTTAACTTATTTTTTATTTTTATTTTTTATATATTAGGAATTAAGATTTAATTATTTTATTTTAAGAATTAATATTTTATTTTATTTATTTATTTTTAGGAAACAAAGGAAGCAAGGCAAAGAGAAGGAATGAACCAGCCCACCATACCCACAGCAGCCCAAAAAGCCCAACGGACGAGTCTGCCGTCACAGCCTGTCATCAGCTATCGCGACAGACGCGGAGAAGACAGCCTATCACGGAGCTGTCGCGACAGATGTGCAAGCACGTAACAGACGCGCAGCAGACACGGAAACGCGTGACAGATGCGTCAGAAATCGCGTAACAACTGCCCTCGTTATTCGCACCTGTCGTTACAGCTTCAACGGGCAGAAAATCACCCTTCTATATAAACCCTCATTCACTATTCACCTTTCACCTCATTCTCATTCGCTCAACTTGTTTCCTCTGTTTAGATCTTAAAAAAATTCTTTACATTTTCTACAGTCCTTGCAAATGGCTAGCAGGCAAACCCGCCGTAGTGCTGCCTCCACTTCTGCCGCAGCAGTATCCACCCCAAGCCATAACGCCATTCCAGACGGTTTCGCCTCCAACGACTCTGCCACAAGATACTATAGCTCCTTCCAGAAGAGGGATATGTGGAAAGAACGGGGGTTTATCTCTTCTCAACAAGTGCTTCATCGGTAGCCAATATCTCCACATTGTCATCATTTGTCTCTTCATGGACAGAATGGGAACCACCCCCATCAAGTTTATCCATTCGAGAATGTATAGGCTTCAATGCATTAGCAATCACTCGTTGCATCATGCGCTCTAAGGCTGGCATATGGAGATTCAGTGGTTGTTGTTCACCCGAATTATCATTAGAACCTGCCATGTTGAAAAACCAAAACAACAAACAAAAACACACACAATATATATATATATATATATATGTTAGTGAAATAAATAATAATAAAAATGGACCTCATAGCACACTCAACAAAAATCTCACAGATCGCTCCAAGGAAAGATCGCTCAACAATTGCACTCAAACGCTCGTGTCTCACTCGAGAGAATACTTGAATGGCTCTTTTTGTCTCCCCTTCTGTTCTCACACGCTCAATTTCCTTTTCCACTCGATCTCTCACAATCAGTTCTTTAAGGAACTAACTCGATCTTTCAGACTTGTTAACTGTGTCAAACTTACAAGATAATATAATAGGTAAACAAACAAATGGTTAAAGGACAAATAGGGGCTGTTAGGTGAAATAAAAAAAAAGGCTGAAAAAGAATAAATAAGAAGGCTGGAAATTGGTGATGAAACAAAAGAAAATAAAGGCTGATAAAAATGAAGGAAAAAGAAACAACTTACTGCAAAAGAATTGCTTACAACGACCCTATCACCGAACAAACAAGAAGAAGTTGTTTCGGGTGATTTCGAAGCATTCCATGGCAAATTTGGTCATCCTTCATCATTTTCACGAACCAACAACACATATGAAAGTAAAAATACACCAATATTCGAATCTGATTTTTTTATTTTTTTTTTTTTGAATTTTTTTCGACTTTTTTGTTGACTTTGACTTTTTTGTCAAACTTTGACTTTGATTTTTTTTCTTTTCTTTTCAGAATTTCGAATTTTTTTGACTTTTTTTTATTTCTTGTAGTGCAGAAAGTGCTATAATCCGACCAAAGCTCTGATACCATATGATAAAGGGTTACGTTGCTTCAGAAACAACGTTCCTTGTCTGTAACGGATCTAGGATAATAGCAAGCATATCTCTGCAATAAAAACAAAAATGGACATTGTTTTAGGATCAAAATAACAAGAAAATATAAAAGAAAACAAAAAGGGAAAAAATAATAAAGGTGTAGAAATTTCTGGACAGATTTGGACTCGAACAAGATGAAGGGTTCAACGGGCTTTCATGGATGTTACAGAGACCACAATATGGCACAAATGTTGCTGGAAAATCAGCGAAAGTTTGGCAACGTTAAACTCGAAAGAACTCGAACAATCTACTGAACGAACCCGAATCAAATCTGTCTAACGTCAAAGACGGAAAGCTCGAAAGAACCTGCACAATCTACTAAGCAAACCCGAATCAAATATGCTTCACGTCGAAGGACTTGGACCCACTAGATAGCGATCTAGGAACCCGAAGTATCAAGTAAAATTTGACAAATCAAACAAAATCTGAAATGTCAAAAGATAGTTCTAAAAAGAACCGAACAAGAGAAATTCTCTCAAAAATTTTACTTCCAAAATGTCTATCTTTTTTTACAATCATGTTCGGCCATAATGTATAGAGCTACAAGGGTGGTTTGCTGAAATCAAACATGTGGCTAATATTTAGCCATTTGAATGTTAAAATTCAAATGAAATGAAAATAACTACTTAAAGTGGCGACATTTGGGATAAATCACATTTAACATTGTAACGGGGTTTTTTCGCAAATCAAGTTCCCGCTACTTTTGAAAAATATTCAATTTGATTTAAAAAAGGGGAATTTAAAAATTAATTCGGGTTTCGAAAAAACCTTTTAAAAAATCTTTTTTTCGGTGTGAGTCGCCACCGGCCACTATGGTAGGCCAGACACCGTAAAAAAACAAAACCAGAGATTCTTTTGAAAGGGTTCGAGAGTTGGTTACGTGTGGGGAAGGGTTAGCACCCCCATCACGCCCGAAAATCGATACCAAAACAATTGTTGCTTTTAAGTGATGGAAATTATCTGAATTTAAAAAGACTTTAATTAGGGGTTCTTGATTGAAAACCGGACTTTAATTTTACGAGCTTTGTCCAAATTGGTGGTTTCGAAATAATTAAATGTTTAATTAAAAAGGATGACGGTACACCGGACCAAAGAATAAACCGACATCATATAAGACTGACTGCCGTGTTAGTTTAGGGTTCGGATCCCGTACGTCACCTTTATGCATGATGCAAGCAGATAAAATATGATGCTATGGTCTTGTTCGTTTTAATTACGGATTTACCTTTAGACGATTCAAATTAATCCGAATATTCGAGGGACATCCAATAAGCTAGGCTTGTAGACCCAAATACGCGAATTAATAGGTATCTCCGTTTTAGAATTAGGGTTAATTAATACACGAATTAAAATGCTAAAAGTCTCATGAAATGACATCATAAATGCATGTTGCAAAGATATACTCGAATCATCATGAAAAGACAAAATGCGCACACATTAAAAAAACATTATATACACATTAAATGAACACAACAACATGTGAAATGACATATATTCGATACAAACACGTAATAAAAAGGCATGAATATGGGCATGAATAATGACATCACAAAAATGACATGCAATATATATATTCGATGCAAACATAAAAAAATGCATGAATGACAATATACAATATGACATAAATGAAAAACAAAGAAATAAATAAAATGCAAACTGACAGGGACCACCTCTGTAATAAACCCATTTAAAAAAACTAATTAAACACGAAATTGGGGCTTAATTGCAAGAACACAGAAAGCCAGGGGGACTAAAACCGTGATTTTACTATCCAAAAATCAATTTAAACAAGAACGGTGGCAAAATTGAAAACATTTGAAAAATGAAGAGGACTGCGGGGAGGGTTTTAAAAAGCGGAAGTCCTCCCCGCGTAATTAAAAGGATGCGGAGGCCCTTAAAATGCGATTGTACCAATTTTAAAAAGAAAAATAACTATATAAGCAAACCTAAAAACATATTTGGCCACCTTTTTTTATTTTCAAAACCCTAAATCGGGAGAGCTCCCATCCTCTACTCTGTATCTCCGGCGCCGCAGAGGGGTTCCGGTCGCCGTTGCCGGCGCCGGAACCCTAAAAAAAACCTTTTTTTCCCTTCCGAAACCACAACAATCGATAACCTCTTTCCCTTTTTTAAAATAAAAAATGTTTCTCCTTTTTCGTTTAAAAACCAAGAAACCGAAACAAAAAAACACAAACTTACCCCTTTTCGCGTCACCGGCTCAACATGCGTGGCTTCCGAGGGAACCAGAAGGCTTGTCGCCGGCAACAGGGAAATGGAGAAGAAGGAAGACCGACGAGGGTAAACCCTAACCCCTTCTATTTTTTATTTTTTGGTTGCGATTCAAAAGTGAAGAAATGGAGACGAGCGTATACCTCTAAAACTCGAGATTGTTTTCTGCCTTGTTTGTATTCATTGAAATATTTTGGTTACAAACTCTCTGAATATCGAAAATCCTCCTCTATTACATTGCATTGCTTCGGCTTTTATAGCCGGGAAATTACAGATTTTCCTATTTCTAAAATGCATGAAATTGTTGTAAATCGCTGAGATTTGTTTCTGATTTTTGGTCGGATTCATTTGCATGCCTCGTACGTTTTTTATTGCTTCTGAAATTCCGTTGCGTTTGTTTCTGCCCCTGACGCTTCTTTTTTTGTATTGCATGTGAATCGTTGGAGGAGGGGGGACCAGAGGGACGTGGCCGGACGACGTGGCTGGTTGGGCTCGGGCGTGAGGCATCCGAAAAGGCGCGAGGTGAATCACACGCACGCGTGGGAGTTGAGGAGGCACGGACGCGCGGGCGCGTGGAGGCTCCAGAAGCTTCTCCGCGTTAATCTCGGCCGTCCGATGAGATCTCGATCCAAGGGCTAAGGCTGCGCGGCGCTAGGGTTTCAGCAGAGGCCTCTAGGGCTTCCGTCTTCCTGGGGTGATCTGGACCGTCAGATCTAGATCCAGATCTGACGGCTGAGATCGGGCTGCGCAAACAATAGGGTGCATTAGGGTTTTCAATTGTGATCAGATTAGGGCTAGCTTATTCGGGCCAACGGGCCTTGTATTTTTTGGGTTTTTATAATGTATAATGGACTGTAAAATTAAAAAAACACTTGGGCTTTTATTATATTAATGTAAATCGGGCTTTTATTTATTAATGTTTTTGTTTTTTTCCAGATTTAATAATAATAATAATAATAATAATAATAATAATAATAGTAATAATAATAATAATAAATAATAAGAATTATAATAATATATATGATAGTGGATAATAAGATAATAGCTATAATGCGGTTAAATAATACCAATATACGGTAATAGTATAATGAGGTAATATTATTCGAATAATAATGGTAATAAAAGGTGGTAATAGTAATAATAATGGATAATAATATATAATAGTAAATAATGTATATACTGTTTTAAATTTTTTCATTTCTTTTTTTGGTTTCTTTAATCGCAACATATATATAATATCAAAGCCCATTACTAAAAGAAAAGAGGACGGGTTTAACACTCCGGACAAAATTAGTGATTACAGTTGCCCCCCTTTGCTTATACTTGTAGAACAAGGATAAAGCAAAGACCATAAGCACAAATTTTGTCTGACTTCCCTGTTTGGATTCCGAGTCACCCTGCACTTGAACTACTGGCGGTTCGAAAGTCGATACGGGAAAATGCAACGGCCGCGGAGGCTTGAAGCTGTTTTTCTCATTTCAACACTCTTCAACCCTTCGAGGTCCGATCAAACAGATAATTAGCAGAAGCTCCATTCTCCAAGTGCCCGAACGGATAGGCGGGTTCTATTCTCCAAGAGCCTGAATAGATAGGCTGATTCTATTCTCCAAGAGCCTGAATAGATAGGCGGGTTCTATTCTCCAAGAGCCTGAATAGATAGGTCGGTTCTATTCTCCAGGAGCCTGAATAGATAGGCCGGTTCTATTCTCCAAGAGCCTGAATAGCTAGGTTGGTTTCATTCTCCAAGAGCCTGAATAGATATGCGGGTTCTATTCTCCAAGAGCCTGAATAGATAGGCTGGTTCTATTCTCCAAGAGCCTGAATAGATAGGCCGGTTCTATTCTCCAAGAGCCTGAATAGATAGGCTGGTTCTATTCTCCAAGAGCCTGAATAGATAGGCCGGTTCTATTCTCCAAGAGCCTGAATAGATAGGCGGGTTCCATTCTCCAAGAGCCTGAACGGATAGGCCGGTTCTATTCTCCAAGAGCCTGAATAGATAGGCGGGTTCCATTCTCCAAGAGCCTGAACGGATAGGCGAGTTCTATTCTCCAAGAGCCTGAATAGATAGGCTGGTTCTATTCTCCAAGAGCCTGAATAGATAGGCGGGTTCCATTCTCCAAGAGCCTGAACGGATAGGCGGGTTCTATTCTCCAAGAGTCTGAATAGATAGGCTGGTTATATTCTCCAAGAGCCTGAATAGATAGGCTGGTTCTATTCTCCAAGAGCCTGAATAGATAGGCCGGTTCCATTCTCCAAGAGCCTGAACGGATAGGCGGGTTCTATTATCCAAGAGCCTGAATAGATAGGCTGATTCTATTCTCCAAGAGCCTGAATAGATAGGCCGGTTCTATTCTCCAAGAGCCTGAATAGATAGGCGGGTTCCATTCTCCAAGAGCCTGAACGGATAGGCCGGTTCTATTCTCCAAGAGCCTGAATAGATAGGCGGGTTCCATTCTCCAAGAGCCTGAACGAATAGGCGAGTTCTATTCTCCAAGAGCCTGAATAGATAGGCTGGTTCTATTCTCCAAGAGCCTGAATAGATAGGCGGGTTCCATTCTCCAAGAGCCTGAACGGATAGGCGGGTTCTATTCTCCAAGAGCCTGAATAGATAGGCTGGTTCTATTCTCCAAGAGCCTGAATAGATAGTATCCAAAAATGCCTATTACCAGGCTTCGGACATTGGAGTGCTTTTGTTAGGCTTAGTATTCTCGCTCTCTTGTCTTCTCTTTTTTTCTCTTTTCATTTTCTCTCTTTTTTTTTCTTTTTTCTTTTTTCTTTTGTCTCTTTCTCTTATTTCTTTCTTTTCTTTTTCTTTTTCTCTCTTTTTCATTTTCTTTTTCTCTTTTCTTTTTTTCTCTTTTATTTCTTTTTTCCTTCAGCGTGGAAAATTTTTGGTTATTCTCCCGAATGCCCTAATTCTATGTGTGTTTAATTAGGTGACCAAATTAACTTGGAGTGTAAGCCACATATTCATCATCTTCAAAGCTTTCGATTTCCACTAGACAAAGGCGGCTCGAAGTCAACCTTTGGGGTCAAGGCCAATGTCCCTTGTGCAATTGATATACGGGGACTCAATAGACAAATATACACACAAAATGAAAAGGCAATTGAAACATAAGGCATCCTTTCATTGAAACTTAAAAACATGCAGTCTGAGGCCCTTACAAAAAATCTTTGCTACCCTCGGGCAAAGGGTAGCAAAGGTTGATTTCACACATCACTTCAAGGAAAAGATTAAAATGCAATGAAATGAAGACAAGCGGTCTTGGATACATAAAACTTTTGAATACTGCGGAGCTGACCATCCATTCTACCCTTCAAACTTCTTCGAGGAACTCAACCTCCCGATTGTCCATCAATTCCTGGACCAATTGCTTAAATTCTAAGCAACTCTGAATTTCATGCCCCGCAGTCTGGTGGTACTCGCAAAATGATCCATGGCCATCATATGCCCCCATTTGGACCCTTCTCAAGTCGGCTTCTAACTTAGCAAAACTTTCCTCCATTTGCCTCTTTTGGTGGCGAGTAAAGTGTGGGTGCGGAATCTTCGGTAGTCACAAGTGCTGCCATGACCCCGAACAATTAATTCCATGATTTAATGATGTAATGCATGAAATGTGTATGCATAACTGAAACAAATGAATGAAGGCAACAAATTGAAAAACACAAAATCGAATGCAAGGAAATGTTGATTCGACGAACATCCTCATTAAACAACTTTCCATAACGGAGATCAAGCCTTGTTACAACGAGGCAAGAAAATAAACACAAAGGGTACGATTTTCAATAAATTTTGCTCGTCCCCTCTTTCTAAATTAGCGCGCTCCGAGAGCTTCGTTGCTATGGACTCTTTTCTCCCGTTATGAAAGTTTTCAACTTTAGACTGTTCTCGAATCAACACCTCGTATGAGAATGCAATGAGTATGCAAAAATAAGCAAAACAAGACAAGAAGGCAACTGGGTTAGTAACACCAATAATGAAGACTGAATAAAACAAGTCAACAGAAAACACCAAAGCAGGTTAACAAAGCAAGACCTATTAGCATGAATTCTAATTCTACGGTTAACCGCATGGCTCTAACTAGGGTAGGCTTCTTAAATTCTCACACATGTGGTTCAGTTCTAACAAGGGTACCCGAACCTATCTTATCACCTACTAAGGTAACAAGAACCCCAATTCTGGCCCATTACAAGCTTGCGAACTGGTTTCGGTTCGAGGGAAAGCACGACTTAATGACGTGGAGGGCTGCTCACATGTCAAAGGCGTGGATTCTGGAAGTGAATTACCGACCCGTGGAGGGAGACTCACGTGGGTATGGGCGTTTCACTCCCACTTAAAGGACGAAGCTCGGGTATAGAGCCTAATGCGTGATGCAACACATGTAGGTGATTCCTTTGAAATTAAATGAAAATTAATTCAAGACCACCAATTATCGAAGCTCGTATACTTAAAGTCTTATTTTCAAAGAAGAAGCATCTCGTTAAAGTCAAATTATATTCCAAAAATTTCCATCATTAAAAGCAACAATTATTTCTTTGGCCTAACTCTCTTTTTGTTTTGAAAAACAAAATTTGTCCCCAGCAGAGTCGCCATGCTGTAACGGGGTTTTTTCGCAAATTAAGTTCCCGCTACTTTTGAAAAATATTCAATTTGATTTAAAAAGGGGGAATTTAAAAATTAATTCGGGTTTCGAAAAAACCTTTTAAAAAATCTTTTTTTCGGTTGGAGTCGCCACCGGCCACTATGGTAGGCCAGACACCGTAAAAAAACAAAACCAGAGATTCTTTTGAAAGGGTTCGGGAGTTGGTTACGTGTGGGGAAGGGTTAGCACCCCCATCACGCCCGAAAATCGGTACCAAAACAATTGTTGCTTTTAAGTGATGGAAATTATCTGAATTTAAAAAGACTTTAATTAGGGGTTCTAGATTGAAAACCAGACTTTAATTTTACGAGCTTTGTCCAAATTGGTGGTTTCGAATTAATTAAACCTTTAATTAAAAAGGATGACGGTACACCGGACCAAAGACTAAACCGACATCATATAAGACTGACTGCCGTGTTAGTTTAGGGTTCGGATCTCGTACATCACCTTTATGCATGATGCAAGAAGATAAAATATGATGCTATGGTCTTGTTCGTTTTAATTACGGATTTACCTTTAGACGATTCGAATTAATCCGAATATTCGCGGGACATCCAATAAGCTAGGCTTGTCGACCCGAATACGCGAATTAATAGGTATCTCCGTTTTAGAATTAAGGTTAATTAATACACGAATTAAAATGCTAAAAGTCTCATGAAATGACATCATAAATGCATGTTGCAAAGATATACTCGAATCATCATGAAAAGACAAAATGCGCACACATTAAAAAAACATTATATACACATTAAATGAACACAACAACATGCGAAATGACATATATTCGATACAAACACGTAATAAAAAGGCATGAATATGGGCATGAATAATGACATCACAAAAATGACATGCAATATATATATTCGATGCAAACATAAAAAAATGCATGAATGACAACATACAATATGACATAAATGAAAAACAAAGAAATAAATAAAATGCAAACTGACAGGGACCACCTCTGTAATAAACCCATTTAAAAAACTAATTAAACACGAAATTGGGGCTTAATTGTAAGAACACAGAAAGCCAGGGGGACTAAAACCGTGATTTTACTATCCGAAAATCAATTTAAACAAGAACAGTGGCAAAATTGAAAACGTTTGAAAAATGACGAGGACTGCGGGGAGGGTTTTAAAAAGCGGAAGTCCTCCCCGCGTAATTAAAAGGATGCGGAGGTCCTTAAAATGCGATTGTACCAATTTTAAAAAGAAAAATAACTATATAAGCAAACCTAAAAACATATTTGGCCACCTTTTTTATTTTCAAAACCCTAAATCGGGAGAGTTCCCATCCTCTTCTCTGTATCTCCGGCGCCGCAGAGGGGTTCTGGTCGCCGTTGCCGGCGCCGGAACCCTAAAAAAACCTTTTTTTCCCTTTTTCGAAACCACAACAATCGATAAGCTCTTTCCCTTTTTAAAATAAAAAACGTTTCTCCTTTTTCGTTTAAAAACCAAGAAACCGAAACAAAAAACACAAACTTGCCCCTTTTCGCGTCACCGGCTCACCATGCGTGGCTTTCGAGGGAACCAGAAGGCTTGTCGCCGGCAACGGGGAAATGGAGAAGAAGGAAGACCGATGAGGGTAAACCCTAACCCCTTCTATTTTTTTATTTTTTGGTTGCGATTCAAAAGTGAAGAAATGGAGACGAGCGTATACCTCTAAAACTCGAGATTGTTTTCTGCCTTGTTTGTATTGATTGAAATATTTTGGTTACAAACTCTCTGAATATCGAAAATCCTCCTCTATTACATTGCATTGCTTCGGCTTTTATAGCCGGGAAATTACAGATTTTCCTATTTCTAAAATGCATGAAATTGCTGTAAATCGCTGAGATTTGTTTCTGATTTTTGGCCGGATTCATTTGCATGCCTCGTACGTTTTTTATTGCTTCTGAAATTCCGTTGCGTTTGTTTCTGCCCCTGACGCTTCTTTTTTTGTGTTGCATGTGAATCGTTGGAGGAGGGGGGCCAGAGGGACGTGGCTGGACGACGTGGCTGGTTGGGCTCGGGCGTGAGGCATCCGAAAAGGCGTGAGGTGAATCACACGCGCGCGTGGGAGTTGAGGAGGCGCGGACGCGCGGGCACGTGGAGGCTCCAGAAGCTTCTCCGCGTTAATCTCGGCCGTCCGATGAGATCTTGATCCAAGGGCTAAGGCTGCGCGGCGCTAGGGTTTCAGCAGAGGCCTCTAGGGCTTCCGTCTTCCTGGGGTGATCTGGACCGTCAGATCTAGATCCAGATCTGACGGCTGAGATCGGGCTGCACAAAACAATAGGGTGCATTAGGGTTTTCAATTGTGATCAGATTAGGGCTAGCTTATTCGGGCCAACGGGCCTTGTATTTTTTGGGTTTTTATAATGTATAATGGACTGTAAAATTAAATAAACACTTGGGCTTTTATTATATTAATGTAAATCGGGCTTTTATTTATTAATGTTTTTGTTTTTTTCCAGATTTAATAATAATAATAATAATAATGAATAATAATAGTAATAATAATAATAATAATAAATAATAAGAATTATAATAATATATATGATAGTGGATAATAAGATAATAGCTATAATGCGGTTAAATTATACCAATATACGGTAATAGTATAATGAGGTAATACTATTCGAATAATAATGGTAATAAAAGGTGGTAATAGTAATAATAATTGATAATAATATATAATAGTAAATAATGTATATACTGTTTTAAATTTTTTCATTTCTTTTTTTGGTTTTTTTAATCGCAACATATATATAATATCAAAGCTCATTACTAAAAGAAAAGAGGATGGGTTTAACACCCCGGACAAAATTAGTGATTACAAACATGTGATAAAAACCAAATGAGAATTTCAAACATTTGTTCTCATCTTTGACGCACATGTTAGTTTGCTGCCTTTGAATTTCAAAAGAAATTGGCACATGTTAAATGTGCTTTGGCTTTTGAATTTCAAAAATGAAAACTAAGTGTTTTTATCTTTTCATGCCGCACTTTGTGGAAAATGAAGTGTGTTGTGCATTGTGAAACCCACGTGCTGCGCATTCAATGTCCAGAAAATTCACTCGGCTGCTCCCTGCGGCATTATTTCTAAAAATTGCATGGACGTGTAATTGATGTTGGTCACGTATGGTGAAGAGCTGATCGTGCATGTCATATGCACACATACTCGAGACAACGTCAATTCGGCCCACACTTGTTGCACTAACTGCCACTCACTTGTAGGACACTTGTTCAGTTGCTACGTGACTTGTCAGCTGTAGTTGAGCTAGTGGAGCTAAACCTGAGCTGACTAGAAAAGAGCTGAGCTGAAACGAACTAGCTGAAAGTGTGATGAGCTAAAAGTGAGCTGGTTACACTCTCCTGAGCAAGGATCGAGCTGCATATACTCTGGTGAGCTAGAGATGAGCTGCATACACTCAATTGAGCTAGTGTCCTCTTACAAATATGCTCACTTGAGCTAGTGTCCTATCACAAAATAATGAAACGCCTATCAAAGTTTTGTAAACTTATTTAATAACACTTAAACAAATATAAAAACATTATAAGGCATATCAAACTTATTCAAAACACACCAAACATACTATAAACATAGTAAACACACTAATATAAATAATATAAGTATAAGAAATGTTACACATCAAAATAAAAAAAGCAAACTTCCCTAAAAGTTTGAAGTTGCATCGTTGGGTGGCATAAACGTGCTCACATCATCCCCCCTTCTTTAATGCGATTTGTCCCCAAATCGACCATCATTACAAAAGGGAACAATTTCGACTTTCGCTTGGCAAGGAACTTCCTCAGTCGTCTCGCTCGGCACATATGCCATCCTCTCGAACCAAGTTCTTTTATAAACACAAATGGAAATGCCTTCTTTCTTGTACCTTTTCGAATATTGCACAACATAAAGTCAGACAATGCTCGTTGCACATTTGTAATCCTGCAAACAATGACATATAAAGGCAACTCCAAAGAACAACAAGAATCTCGACGATCATCCAAAATCACAACACAAGGTTGTTCACAATCCAATGTACAACCAAAGAAATCAGCATATAAAAATGAAAAATCAGTAGTACAATGGAAAGGAACGTCAAACCGTGGTAAAGAAGGTTGTGGAATTTCTGAAAAGGACATGGATGCACTATACATACCAACAGTAGCAACCTTGGAAACATCACATGGCATCACCTTATTAACCAGCAAGTTAGAAGAAGAAATAGAAGAAAATGTCGAATCAGATAATACCTGTGAATTTGCTTTCTTCTTTTCGCATTCATTCTTCTATTTGTTGTCCTTCCAAGCTGCAGTACTCGCTTTCAAACGAACTTCGTCTTTATATACTTCACTTGGAGTCATAGGTGCCAAAGTTACCTTTTTTCCCTCATGAGTAAAAGAGTATCGATTGGTGTAACAATTGTGCAAAACTCTCTTATCATACTGCCACGGTCTTCCTAACAACAAATGACGAGTATCCATGGAACAAACATCACAAATTACATCATCCTTGTATTTACCAATGAAAAATGGTATAACAACTTGTTCGGTAACTTCGATCTCAACACCATCATTCAACCATTGTAACTTTTACGGATTGGGATGCGTGGTCGTCTTCAGTCCTAACTTGTCAACCATGAGAGTACTAGCAATGTAACCCCCTAGACCCGCCTATGCGTTTCGCGGATCCTAGAAAGTCACATTAGGGTCACAAGAGCGACCCACCGTAAAAGTCCACATAAAACATTTCTTAAAAAAATTAACACATATTAAATTATAACGGTAACTTTTGTTGAAAATACTCTTTCATGGACTTATTTAAACATGTAACAAAAATTTCAGAAAAATATTTTACGGACACTGTCATGAAACAATAGTGACATGCATGCCCACTAACTGTGTCGGTAAAATATTTTTCTGAAATTTTTGTTACATGTTTAAATCATTTCATGAAAGAGTATTTTCAACAAAAGTTACCGTTATAATTTAATATGTGTTTATTTTTTTAAGAAATGTTTTATGTGGATTTTTACAGTGGGTCGCTCTTGTGACCCTAATGTGACTTTCTAGGATCCGCGAAACGCATAGGCGGGTCTAGGGGGTTACATTTAGTGGTATCGAAGCTTAGAGTTGCGCCATTCTGGGTTGATCGGCCGATCGTCTATCATAGGGTGTCTGGTCTATGCATGTCACTATTGTTTCATGACAGTGTCTGTAAAATATTTTTCTAAAATTTTTGTTACATGTTTAAATAAGTTCATGAAAGAGTATTTTCAACAAAAGTTACTGTTATAATTTAATATGTGTTTATTTTTTTTAAGAAATGATTTATGTGGATTTTTACGGTGGGTCACTCTTGTGACCCTAATGTGACTTTCTAGGATCCGCGAAACGCATAGGCGGGTCTAGGGGGTTACAAGCAACGTTAGCACAACTACCACTATCAATAATCACAATACATACCTTGCCGTTCACATTGCATCTCGTATGGAAGAGGTTGTTTCATTGTGGTTCATCCTGTGATGGTTGATCATTCAGACTTCTCTTGTCAACAAGTGCTTCATCGGTAGCCAATGTCTGCACATTGTCATCATTTGTCTCTTCATGGACAGAATGGGAACCACCCCCATCAAGTCTATCCATTCGAGAATGTATAGGCTTCAATGCATTAGCAATCACTCGTTGCATCATGCGCTCTAAGGCTGGCATATGGAGATTCAGTGGTTGTTGTTCACCCGAATTATCATTAGAACCTGCCATGTTGAAAAACCAAAACAACAAACAAAAACACACAATATATATATATATATATGTTAGTGAAATAAATAATAATAAAAATGGACCTCACAGCACACTCAACAAAAATCTCACAGATCGCTCCAAGGAAAGATCGCTCAACAATTGCACTCAAACGCTCGTGTTTCACTCGAGAGAATACTTGAATGGCTCTTTTTGTCTCCCCTTCTGTTCTCACACGCTCAATTGCCTTTTCCACTCGATCTCTCACAATCAGTTCTTTAAGAAACTAACTCGATCTTTCAGACTTGTTAACTGTGTCAAACTTACAAGATAATATAATAGGTAAACAAAAAAATGGTTAAAGGACAAATAGGGGCTGTTAGGTGAAAAAAAAGGCTGAAAAAGAAAAAATAAGAAGGCTGGAAATTGGTGATGAAACAAAAGAAAATAAAGGCTGATAAAAATGAAGGAAAAAGAAACAACTTACTGCAAAAGAAATGCTTACAACGACCCTATCACCGAACAAACAAGAAGAAGTTGTTTCGGGTGATTTCGAAGCATTCCATGGCAAATTTGGTCATCCTTCATCATTTTCACGAACCAACAACACATATGAAAGTAAAAATACACCAAATATTCGAATCTGGTTTTTTTGAATTTTTTTGAATTTTTTTCGATTTTTTTGTTGACTTTGACTTTTTGTCAAACTTTGACTTTGATTTTTTTTCTTTTCTTTTCAGAATTTCGAATTTTTTTGACTTTTTTTTTATTTCTTGTAGTGCAGAAAGTGCTATAATCCGACCAAAGCTCTGATACCATATGATAAAGGGTTATGTTGCTTCAGAAACAACGTTCCTTGTCTGTAACGGATCTAGGATAGTAGCAAGCATATCTCTGCAATAAAAACAAAAATGGACATTGTTTTAGGATCAAAATAACAAGAAAATATAAAAGAAAACAAAAAGGGGAAAAAAGAATAAAGGTGTAGAAATTTCTGGACAGATTTGGACTCGAACAAGATGAAGGCTTCAACGGGCTTTCATGGATGTTACAGAGACCACAATATGGCACAAACGTTGCTGGAAAATCAGCAAAAGTTTGGCAACGTTAAACTCGAAAGAACTCGAACAATCTGCTGAACGAACCCGAATCGAATCTGTCTAACGTCAAAGACGGAAAGCTCGAAAGAACCTGCACAATCTACTTAGCAAACCTGAATCGAATATGCTTCACCTCGAAGGACTTGGACCCACTAGATAGCGATCTAGGAACCCGAAGTATCAAGTAAAATTTGACAAATCAAAACAAAATCTGAAATGCCAAAAGATAGTTCTAAAAAGAACCGAACAAGAGAAATTCTCTCAAAAATTTTACTTCCAAAATGTCTATCTTTTTTTACAATCATGTTCGGCCATAATATATAGAGTTACAAGGGTGGTTTGCTGAAATCAAACATGTGGCTAATATTTAGCCATTTGAATGTTAAAATTCAAATGAAAAGAAAATAACTACTTAAAGTGGCGGCATTTGGGATAAATCACATTTAACATGTGATAAAAAACCAAATGAGAATTTCAAACATTTGTTCTCATCTTTGCCGCACATGTTAGTTTGCTGCCTTTGAATTTCAAAAGAAATTGGCACATGTTAAATGTGCTTTGGCTTTTGAATTCTAAAAATGAAAACCAAGTGTTTTTATCTTTTCATGCCGCACTTTGTGAATAATGAAGTGTGATGTGCATTGTGAAACCCACGTGCTGCGCATTCAATGTCCAGAAAATTCACTCGGCTGCTCCCTGCGGTATTATTTCTAAAAATTGCATGGGACGTGTAATTGATGCTGGTCACGTATGGTGAAGGGCTGATCGTGCATGTCATATGCACACATACTCGAGACAACGTCAATTCGGCCCACACTTGTTGCACTAGCTGCCACACACTTGTAGGACACTTGTTCAGTTGCTACGTGACTTGTCAGCTGTAGTTGAGCTAGTGGAGCTAAACCTGAGCTGACTAGAAAAGAGCTGAGCTGAAACGAACTAGTTGAAAGTGTGATGAGCTAAAAGTGAGCTGGTTACACTCTCCTGAGCTAGGATCGAGCTGCATATACTCTGGTGAGCTGGAGATGAGCTGCATACACTCACTTGAGGTAGTGTCCTCTTACAAATATGCTCACTTGAGCTAGTGTCCTATCACAAAATAATGAAACGCCTACCAAAGTTTTGTAAACTTATTCAATAACACTTAAACAAATATAAAAACATTATAAGGCATATCAAACTTATTCAAAACACACCAAACATACTATAAACATAGTAAACACAATAATATAAATAATATAAGTATAAGAAATGTTACACATCAAAATAAAATAAAAAGCAAACTTCCCTGAAAGTTTGAAGTTGCATCGTTGGGTGGCATAAACGTGCTCACATCAAGTTCGAGGTAAACAACTCTCCATCGAGCCTTCCTACATCAACACCCTCTACGACTTATATGTGAATAAGAAGGAGGACTCCCACAAAAGATTCGTCAATAGTCTATCGTCGGCAGACTACGACTCGGTCATGGCAGAGCTCACCGAGGAAGGGACGGAGTGGAACACCGACCTTAAACATCGATGGACTGTGAAAAGAACTCAGTTAACTCCACAAGCCAAATTGTGGAATCACTTTGTGAAGAAGCGCATCATGTCATCCTCCCAAAATTGCATCGTCGACAGACCAAGGTTAGCCCTTGTGCATTGCATTCTAAATGAAAGATCAATAAATGTCGGCCGCTACATACGGGAGGGAATACTTGAGTGTGCCCTCCGACCGTCGAGTCCCCTTGTCTTCCCATACCTCATCACCACCATATGTCGGGGCCATAATGTACTGGAGATTGCTAAAGACATCAAAGTCCGAGGAAAGGGGTGGACGCAGCGGAACATTTACAGCCTCATGGAATTAAAAGCTACCACCCCCGCTGTCCTACTTCAACCCCTCTATCGCGACAGACCAGATGGCAGGCCCCAGTTCCCCTAAACCTGCCACAGTAGAAAAACAGCAGACGACAGCAGCACCTCCACCAGACGCCTCCGCCCAGATTCTGTTGATGCTAAAAAGAATGGAGGAACGGCAGCTCAGACTGATGAGCTACATGAG
The DNA here is from genome assembly GCA_958450335.1 of Hibiscus tridactylites. NCBI lineage: Eukaryota > Viridiplantae > Streptophyta > Magnoliopsida > Malvales > Malvaceae > Hibiscus > Hibiscus tridactylites. Next base: position 39,080,801 of record OY288288.1, read on the forward strand.
GGATTTCACGGTAGCAACGGTAAACTTTATCCATAATGATTTACATTTTACCCATGTGCCATTCCCCTACTTCCCAGAACAGTTCTTTGCTGCCCCCACACCTACACCTACCCCTGTTGCGAGCCTCAGAACTCCACCTGCTGCTTCCACACCCACCCCTGCCACGACAAGAGATGGCGGCAGGCAGTCTGCCATAGCTAGAGAAGAGAAGAGAAAGGACCCCCTCCCGAAAATCGACCCTGAATATTGGGAAAGGTTCTCCTCCTCCTCTGTCTGGCAGGATTCTGATTTCGAGCCCTTAGTTGTCCGAGACATCTTCAAGGACTTCCTGCCAATGAAATGGAAGAAGCTCAACGAGACTGTCGAAGGACCCTCCGGCCAAGGTAGATCTGCCAGCAACAGCAGCAGCAGCTCCGATGATGAGGTCAATGTTGGAGTATGCCCAAAGACCAATCATATGATGATTGAATAGACATACTATTTTACTAGATTTACCAAGTAATGGCATTGACGTTATTATCATTTCGTATGTTTCTGTGCATCAAACTAACCATTGGATAATAATATCCATACAATAATACGATTATTGTTAAATAGGATCCTTAGTCGAATATTATTACGGGTATGGACAATGATAATATATAAAGACTAATATGTGGTTGATTGATAACTAGTGTTGTCATTGGCATAGAGATGTCAAAATCAACACATAAGTATTTGTTAGAGAACAACATACTGGATTGACCTGCTATGAGCATGTTTCTTGGGTAATTATGTGACAGTCACAACATTGCTCATGATAAACATATGTATAATCATCAGACTTGAGATCAACATGATTTCAACATAAAGATTTACGTATTTTGACATAGTCAAACGTGTGTCATAACTGACTACATTATAAAGACTGATGATTGGATACGTGATGACCTATGTAGAGAAATATGGTTGATCAAGAAATTATTTGTCCCTCCTACATAATGGGAGAAATATCTTCGGCCACTTGATTGAGTGAGATTAGAAAATGCATGGCCATGCTCGAATATTATGATATGAGATATCATAGAGATTCGTTTATAATAATCTACTCAAGACATCAAGAAACACTAGATGGACAACGCAAGTGTGACTAACCCATGACTTGTGTTCATCTAAGATATAAAGGACAAAAGGATGAAATACATAAAGGAAGTTTATTCAGGAATTAGGAAAGTCAAACCATGACTTCATGCAACTTAGGTAGCAATGATGTATTGCTAGATGCCACTCAATGTTTGTAAAATTAGAACAATTCTGATTTTGCTGCTAACGTTGCATGAACTTTACAAGGGTCATACCCTTCGAATGAAACGAACAAAAATTGGAAACCATACTCCCTATTTTAGGGAGGTTGCCGAAAATCCCCTATGGGATAGGGGAAATCAGCAACTCCCTTAAATGGGAATAATATTGGATAAATATTGTATTTATCAAATATTATTTAGAGTATGGAAAATATTTAGAGACTTAAATATTATAGAATAAGATTCTAGAAATTTAAATATATATTTGGAATTTATATAATGTATATTTAATTCCAAGTTTATGTAGAATTAGATTCTACATAATTAAAAATATATTTAAATCCAAGTAAAGATAGAATGAGATTCTATATAATATATATATATATGGATTAAATATAATGTATATTTAAATTCATGTTTTATGTAGAATAAGATTCTATATAATTAAATATATATTTTATTTAATATTATTAAATATAATGTATATTTAATATAAACTAATTTCAAGTAGAATTAGATTCTATGAATTTTGGTTGAACTTGGATTTAAGGAATTCAACTAGAATTAAGTCTCTGAATACTATTTAAAGGGACAAGGTCTAGCAACCAAATCATCTTTATTCCTCCTTGCAAATTTCGACATATCCCTGGGAATTCCCTTTTGGAATTTTCGACAAGTCCTAGATTTCTTCTGAGAAGTTTTTCTATATTTTTGTGGTATTCCTCTTGCCCCTGGCAAATTCCTGGCGATTTCCTAGTTCGAATCCAAGTCCCGGTAGAACCCCTGGTCGATTTCAGACTCCCTCAAGAATCCCTGGAGGGATTTCGACTTCTCCCTGGAAGGTGTTCAAACCTGTCGAAATTTATCCCTAAGTGTTAGGGAGGCAGAAACTTTGTTCATTTTGTTCGGGTAGACTCCGTAGAGGTCGTTGCGAACCTGTGACGATTCCGGTTTTACTTGACGTGGTTATTCTGATATATCGTCGATTTTCCAGTTTCTAGAGTTTTAAAAGGTAACTCTTCATCTTTTCACCCCGGATTCGTTCCTATACATGGATCATGGCTGGATTACGTCAGATTAATTTTTCTGCTGCGCCACGGGGCGTGCCGACGTGACCCAACAATGGTATTAGAGCCACTTGTATCATACGAATTCTGACTTAAATTCTTGGGTGACGTTTATGTATGAGATGCATGTTGTTTGATTCGATTTAGATATTTATCGTTTATCGTATCACACCTAATAAAGACTTATTTCGATTATCACTGGATGATTAAGAGTTAATCATAACTGTGTTAGGTTGCTTCAATGTTAAATGTTAACATGTTGAGACTAATAGTTAGTCTAGAGAACAAGTAGTTGTTCGTAGTTTCATAGATTTATGAAATCTCTGAAAGGGCTTCTAATTTGATAAAAGTTATCAAACTATCTTTCACGGTGAATCCATAAGAGTTATGATTAGACGTTATGAAAAATGCATGTCTAGGATTGGCATCATCAAAGACCTGGTACTTAAGTGTGCCTAGTGCGCCACCTCTCTTTCATGTTGACCTACCTGGTGCATTTGTTCGTTAACGCAAATGGTTTATGAAACCTCGTGATCCTTCTTTGGATCATTAACCGCAACATAGGGATAATCAGTTTAAAAACATTGTAAACATGTCGTTACATTGTTCGCACGATGTTTGAAATGCATGTTAGATTGCACGATGTTTGTTTTGCATGGTTATAGCCCATAGCCTTTATAGTTTTGGTTTTTATTAATACGGCCTGCGTGTCGTGCCTTTCTCTACCTTCTATTGTACTTCTCTTCTCATCTCACTCCCTCGCATGTAACGCGAGTTTCTGAAAATTGTAAATACTCATGGAGATAAAGCAAGAACCAAGGTAGCAGCGTGGTGGGCCTTCCCTGGTGGACTGGGCGTTTCAGAAGCAGATTCTATCTTCAGTAGAATGGTCCTCCCATTGGCTTGGGACGGGTCGCCTTAGGTTAAGAAGGGCTATAATCATTGCATATTTATTTACCGCTTATATTTACCTTGTATGTGATGCAATGGATGTTTTATAAGCATGATTAAACATAGTTCTATTGATAGGATCAATGCTAAAACGATGAGATAATTAAGTAAATCCTTCACTATAATTCTAAGTCTGTTTTAACCATCCAATATTTACCCTCGTTAAAGCTTCGATCGATATAATGCGAGCTTTGCCAAAGAAATGTCACATTTATCTATCTTAGTTAAACACAAAGAATAAGCTAGTGATATTCGCCGGTTGAGATATTGGTATTGACTTAGCTGGGTTGTTCTAATAGGATTAGAAAACCTAGTGGTTAATCATAAGATGATTTAAAGAACAAAAGTTGTTCGCCAAAAGATGAGGAATTACATGAGATGTAATTAGTAAGGTGTTACTTACCTAAATAATCATTTCCTAAAAGACTGGCCAAAGCTGATTTGGGAATGGTGAAATACGGATCCTCACTCACTAGAAAAACTATCAAAACGTTTTTCTGAAATTAAAACTAGAGGGTTTTTAATTTTGAAGAAAATAGTGGGAGTAAATTTATAGTAAAGACCAATCTATAAATTTTAAAATTTAGTAAAACTTATATAGAATATTTTCTTTGTTGTAGAATTAATGGCAAATAATACTCTATCTCTATGATCTATCATTGAGAAGGATAAGCTCAATGACATAAACATCCTTGACTGGTTCCGCAATTTGAGAATTGTTCTCAAATAGGAAAAGAAGGAATATGTCATTGAAGAACATGTTCCTGATGAACTGGTTGCCACTGCTTCCAGAGCTGACAAAGACAAGTTTAAGAAACACATGGACGACATGCTGGATGTCGGTTGTCTTATGCTTGCCTCCATGACTCCTGAACTTCAGAAGCAACATGAGGACATGGTAGCTTATGATATGATTCAAAATCTCAAGGAGATTTATGAAGGGCAAGCTCGTCAAGAGAGATACGAGACCTCTAAAGCTCTGTTTCAATGCAAGATGAGTGAGAGATCTCCCATAAGAGCTCACGTCATCAAAATGATGGTCTACATCCAAACGTTGGAGAAGCTCGGCTTTCCGCTGAAAGACAAATTAGCTACTGATGTCATCCTGCAATCGTTGTCGGATAGTTTCAATCAGTTCGTCCTTAATTTCAATATGAATGAAATTAACAAGACACTGCCACAGTTGCTCGGCATGTTGAGAACTACTGAAATCAACCTGAAGAAGGTAGGACCTAAACTTGTTCTGATGGTCCGCAAGGGCAAGAAGAAAGGTAAATCGGCAGCAAAGTCTAAAGGTGATGGTAAGACCAAAACCGATGGAAAGGAGGCATTGAAACCTAAGAAGGGAATCAAGAAGGATGGAAAATGTTTCCATTGTGGCAAGAGCGGACATTTGAAGAGAAACTGCCCCACACACCTACAAGAAGTCAAGAAAGCAAAAACGATTGAGGCATCAACCTCAGAGGCTTCTAAAGAGAAGGCATCAGAATAGACGTGGACCTGCGAATGGAAATAAAGCAAGAGTTGTTGCATCATCCATTAGGACATGTGTTTTTGCTTAAATAGATTTGTTTTAGTTTTAAGATTATTATTTTGTGCCTAAGTTTTAGTTATCTTGTAAAGGACAAGATATTTTAATTTTGAGATTATTTAAATAAATGTTATTCTTTTAATCTCTTATGGCACAACGAATCAATGATCTTTAAACTAATCAAATCAATAATATTTATAAGATAAATAAAACAAATGACTAATCTCAAACTCGTAAAAGTATTAAGGTAATTTGATGAGATCAAATTCAAGAATATTTAGAGTTTGATGAACTTTCAAAGAATATGGGAATGTCCCATAATTATATCCCACAAGTGGAACGAAAAGTCTTTGAAAGAGAATAAAATATGTTAGACATGTTTTGATTCAGAACAAGCCATTTTCTACTTCTTTACACACTAGAAAAACAACTCTCATACTTAATCGTTTTTCAAACTTGGTTCGAAACGCCATATAAGATATGGACTAAGAATTGTTCTAGAATAACTTTGAAGTTTTAAGGTTACTTACATGTTAAAATGTTTACAAAGTTCGAACCTTAAAAACTCCATTTGTTGTTTATCCTAACGAGAACAAAGCGTTTGTTTCTCAAACGAGAGTTTATCTTGAAAGAGATTAATTCTCACAAAGGGATATTATTTCTTCAACTTTAACGAGAACAAAATATTTGTTGCTCAAACGATAGTTTATCTCGAAAGAGAATACTTATCACTAAGGAATTTCATTTTTCAATGAGAACAAAATGTTTGTTGCTCAAACGAGAGTTTCTCTCGAAAGAGATTACCTCTCACAAAAGGAAAAAATGGAATTTGGAATGTGAAGAAATTTTAGACAACAAATTTATGAACCAAAGATTGAGAATGTTCCACAAATGATCAAGGAACATTGGAACAAAACACAACCATTGTGTTGATCCTTAAGAGAATACCATATACTTGAGAAATATGGATTTCTCACTATCCGTACATGGAAACACTCTTCTTTTCGGATCAAGATAAAGACTAGGTCTTGTCAGAAAGCAATGGTGAGCCCAAAATTCAAGAAATGGCTAAGTGCCATGAGATATGAGATGGAATCCATGTCTAAAACCAAGTATAGACTTTGGTTACCTAAAATGGTAAAACCTAAGAGGTATGGATGAGTTTTTCAAAAAGGAAAAACCGACATGGATGATAAAACATACAAAGGATGATTCGTCGCTAAAAGTTTTCGACAAAATTCATAGTATAGACTATGATAAAGCATCTTCCTTGTAGCTATGTTTAATCCGTCTTAATCTTACTTGCATGTAGTTACATACGATGATTATGGAATCAAATAAAGGAATGTCAAAACCACTTTCCTAAGGGAAAACTTGAAACAGATGTGTACATGACACATCCAAAAGGTTTTGTCACTACAGTAAACACTTGGAAGGTATGTAAGCTACAAAGGTCTATCCGTAGACTAAGGCAAGCTTCTCGAAGTTGGAATATTCGTTTCAGAAGATACAATCAAAAGGTTTGGTTTATCTAGAAACAAAAGGAAGTCTTGTTTTCAAAAGAGCTAGTGGGAGCATTGTTACTTTCCTAAGTATTGTATGTAAATAACATACTCATCAAAAGGAACTAAAGATCACAATTCGTTTTGCATTAATAAAAGATATTGCGAGTTAGCAACATGAGACAGTATCTAACTCTACAACATAGGCTGAATGTATTACAGTCGACATAGCAATAAAGAAGGATGTTTGGATCTAAAGGGTTCACTTCTGAACTAAGGGTTGTTCCCAGCATATTAGATGCTACATAACTCTGTTATGGTTGAACCTTTACGTAAGCAAATAAAACCCAGATCTCATCAATAAATCCAAATATATTCTAAAGTGCTTACATCTTGGAGATGTGAAAGTATGCAACATACGCACCAAGTTGATAACTTTGTCAACTCCCTGACAAAGCTTTTGACACAGCATAAGCATGCCAGCTACACTAAGCCATATCGTATTAGATATGAGAATGATTGGTCTTAGTGCTAGTGGGAGATTGTTGGAGTATGCCCAAAGACCAATCATATGATGATTGAATAGACATACTATTTTACTAGATTTATCAAGTAATGGCATTACTGTTATTATCATTTAGAATGTTTATGTGCATCAAACTAACCATTGGATAATAATGTCCATACAATAATACGATTATTGTTAAATAGGATCCTTAGTCGAATATTATTATGGGTATGGACAACGATAATATATAAAGACTAATATGTGGTTGATTGATAACTAGTGTTGTCATTGGCATAGAGATGTCAAAATCAACACATAAGTATTTGTTAGAGAACAACATACTGGATTAACCCGCTATGAGCATGTTTCTTGGGTAATTATGTGACAGTCACAACATTGCTCATGATAAACATATGTATAATCCTCAGACTTGAGATCAACATGATTTCAACATAAAAGATTTACGTATTTTGACATAGTCAAACATGTGCCGTAACTGACTACATTATAAAGACTGATGATTAGATACGTGATGACCTATGTAGTGAAATATGGTTGATCAAGAAAGGATTTGTCCCTCCTACATAATGGGAGAAATATCTTCGGCCACTTGATTGAGTGAGATTAGAAAATGCATGGCCATGCTCGAATATTATGATATGAGATATCATAGAGATTCGTTTATAATAATCTACTTAAGACATCAAGAAACACTAGATGGACAACACAAGTGTGACTAACCCATGACTTGTGTTCATCTAAGATAGAAAGGACAAAAGGATGAAATACATAAAGGAAGTTTATTCAGGAATTAGGAAAGTCAAACCATGACTTCATGAAACTTAGGTGGCAATGATGTATTGCTAGATGTCACTCATTGTTTGTAAAATTAGAACAATTCTAATTTTGCTGCTAATGTTGCATGAACCTACAAGGGTCACACCCTTCGAATGAAAAGAACAAAAATTGGAAACCATACTCCCTATTTTAGGGAGGTTGCTGAAAATCCCCTATGGGATAGGGGAAATCAGCAACTCCCTTAAATGGGAATAATATTGGATAATTATTGTATTTATCAAATATTATTTAGAGTATGGAAAATATTTAGAGACTTAAATATTATAGAATAAGATTCTAGAAATTTAAATATATATTTGGAATTTATATAATGTATATTTAATTCCAAGTTTATGTAGAATTAGATTCTACATAATTAAAAATATATATTTAAATATAGTTAAATCCAAGTAAAGATAGAATGAGATTCTATATAATAAAAATATATATATTTGGATTAAATATAATGTATATTTAAATCCATATTTTATGTAGAATAATATTCTATATAATTAAATATATATATATATATTTCATTTAATATTATTAAATATAATGTATATTTAATATAAACCAATTTCAAGTATAATTAGATTCTATGAATTTTGGTTGAACTTGGATTTAAGGAATTCAACTAGAATTAAGTCTCTGAATACTATTTAAAGGGACAAGGGCTAGCAACCAAACCATCCCTATTCCTCCTTGCAAATTTCGACATATCCCTGGGAATTCCCATCTGGAATTTTCGACAAGTCCCAGATTTCTTCTGAGAAGTTGTTCGATAATTTTCTGGTGTTCCTCTTGCCCCCTGGAAAATTCATGGCGATTTCCTAGTTCGAATCCAAGTCCCGGTAGAACCCCTGGTCGATTTCAGACTCCCTCAAGAATCCCTGGAGGGATTTCGGCTTCTCTCTGGAAGGTGTTCAAACCTGTCGAAATTTATCCCTAAGTGTTAGAGAGGCAGAAACTTTACTCGTTTTGTTCGGATGGACTCCGTAGAGGTCGTTGAGAACCTGTGACGATTCCGATTTTACTTGACGTGGTTATTCTGACATACCGCCGGTTTTCCAGTTTCCAGAGTTTTAAAAGGTAACTCTTCATCTTTTCACCTCGGATTCGTTCTTGTACATGGATCCTGGCTGGATTACGTCGGATTAATTTTTCCGCTGCGCCACGGGGCGTGCCGACGTGACCCAACAGTCAAGGTGCTGGACAAGCCCCCACACATCTCACCAACACGTGTCCAACCACCCCGGGAAGCAAAGAAGAAGGTAGCCTCTGCCTCCCCTAGCACACTACCGGCCCCTGCCATGAAAGTCACTGCTCGTTGGCAGCTCCAGATCAGCAGCAGCAGCGACGTTAGCTCCTCAACTTACGTTTCTTTCTTATATTTTGTTGTCTTTGCTGTTTTATTTCTTTTGTGATGTATTTTATTTTTCTGCTCTTGTCTTTCATGTTGTCATGCATTGAGGGCAATGCAACCCTCGAGTTTGGGGGTGGCATCCCTCCATCAATGAAGTCATAGTTATGTCTTAGATTTGTGTCTAAGTTTTAGTTATTATTAATTTTATTTTTGGTTAAAAAATAAAAAAATTTGGCTTATGTCTTTGAACTAAACTTACCTGCCGCGACATACTCTGTCGTGACAGTGCCTTTAGGAAATTTTAGGAACTGTTTAGAGCCTTTCTATAATTCTGATCTGTATAACACTCTTTGTGAATCTTATGCTATCTAGACTTTTGTAGTACACTAGAATAGAAATGTTTACTTACTTGACATTGCCCCTAGAGGTTCCTATCACTGGCTCTAGGAAAGGAATAAAAGGAAAGAAAGAATTCAGACTCAATTGCTTGCAAAACTGCCTTGCACTGATTTTAGGGAGATTCCTCTTTGAGCTTAAGTTAGAAAAAAAAAACTAAAGGAGCCTAAGAATTGCCTCCAGAAAAGATGCAGTTAAATCAAGAGTCAAAAAAACTAAAGGAGACTAAGAATTGCCTCCAGAAAAAATGAATTGGCATAAACTCAAGTTTGTAAGCATGATTATTCTGGTATTTTAAAGGAGTCTAAACACATAGTTGTTCAAAAAAACCCGCACACACCGCACAAGAATTATAGTATGGTTCTGAATAAATTCAGAAACACCCAACAAGGTATTGCTCTTGATAGGGAATAAGTGGTAGGCAAAGAAGGGTTCACTAAATTAAGCCAAACCAAAAAGTTTTTAATTTTAGTTAGGTAGTATTTGCTTGAGGGCAAGCAAGAACTTGAGTTTGGTGGTGTGTTGAGTGTATAAAAGTTTTATATTTCACCCCCAATTTACCCATATTTCTGTTGCATTCAAGCATATTTCATTTGCATTTAGGATAGATTCTCACATATACATCACAAATAGATAAAATGGTACAGTTGCTACTGATTTTGGTCACTTTTGCAGGTTGTTGCGTATAAAATAGTCTATCGCAATTATAGTGCAAGTATACACGACGCAAGTAGTAAAGTGATACAAAGTATCGGATATCGTCTCCACAGGGATTGGGCTAATGACTCCACCTAAATTCACTGCACGAAGTAAAGAGAAATATTTAAGAGAATTGTCACGAATATTAAAGTAAAAACGTAAATAAAAGATTGAGATATCAAGAGAGAGAGAATGGGCTGGTATTGAGTTGCTCAGTAGTGTAGGTATTGAATTGCTTAGGATCTCCAGTTCTGTCGTCGCACCCGTCGCCGACAGCACCTGTCGCGGCGTCTGTCCGTTAGCTGTCGCGGCAGCGAACACTAACTCCGTACTTCAAGCTTGGCAAGAATCCCTGATCTGCCTTGCCCTATCCCTAGGCACAAGTCTGTCGATGATCACGTCTTTGATGATACCTCCCGGCGTGAATCGAAGGATGAACACCGATGTGTATGAATTCTTCCTTAGCCACTTAACCTCGCCTTATCCCTAAGCACGAGATGGTTCAACTATAAACTAGAGAACGCGCTTTTACCTCTTTCGTATACTTAACTCTCCCGATGCTAAGTAAATAGATAACCTCACAATGCTCTCCCGATGCTCTTGCAAGATATTAAAACCAAGATAAAAGAACTTGAAGTTTATTTTATTGAACTTGAAAAATCCTAAAACAAAGCAACCCTTGCAACTACTTTACAAAACAACCCGTAGCCCTAGGGGGAATTTAGAACATATCGGTGACAGGTAAACGGCAGGGTTTTTGGTTTCGGTTATGGGGTAGTCGGCTATGCCCTAGGTTTAATCTCTGCCCTTTATATAAGCTTTGGGCTCAAGTTATCTAAGGTAACAAGGATTACAACTTTAATTAAAAGTAAGATTCTAATAAAGACTAAATCTCTAAGGATTCCTACTTTTCAGCCGCCTCCTTGTTTCATGGAAATTCCTCTCCTTGAGCTTTGGCTTGACATATCTTTTGATCCGGGGCTTGGAAAAATATTTGGCTTCCACACGACAGACGAGCAGATTTTTCTCTATCTATCGAGGTCCACTTCACTTTTCCTCTTCATAAATCTGCTGTCATCATGCTGTCACGACAGGTCCATGACAGGTTCGTCTTCTTCAGCTGCTTGTCCAGTTTAGCTCTCCTGCTTATCTGCCCTGCGCCTGCCTTCGACATCTACTGTGACAGATGCCTGCAAAAATAGCCATCTTTCAGTAGAATCCGTGCCTTTTATATAATTGTGATGTTTTATTAAAAACTAACCTAAATGCTATGCAATGATGCTTGAATGTAGCAGAAATATGGGTTTAAAAAGGTGTAAATGATAGAACTTTTACACACTCAACACACCCCCAAACTCAAGTTTTTGCTTGCCCTCAAGCAATGAAGACTTAAAAGAAAACTGAAAATTTTTATGTTGGCCTTCAAACAGTGAACTGTCCCTTACCTGTCGCTCATTCTCTATGGCGGCAGCAACCTGTCGGAAAGGTTAGGATCTGTCCGGAATCTCCCTATAGCTCTCGTGCAGTGTGTGCATGCTTGTGAACAGTTATATGCTAAGACTCTCTTAGTTTCACTAGAATATTCAACTCCTTAACTTGAATTTTATGCCAAAGTTTACTTTCTTTTAGAAGGCACATTTTCATGCTTTTTCTTCTATTTTCAAGCTAAGATTTTCTAGAGCCAGTTTTGGGCACCTCTAGTTAGCTTCCTAGAGCCGGTTTCGGGCACCTCTAGGTTTTTGAATTTTCTTTTGCTAAACTTCTTTCCTAGAGCCAGTGTTAGGCACCTCTAGGGGCTATCCAAGTTCTAAGCTTCCTATTCTAGTTTGGCTAAAAGAAATCTAAGCAATATAACAGTCACAAAAGTGTTTAAGTTTTCAGAACTATAGAAAGGCTCTAAACTTTTCCTTAACCTGTCCTAAAGATGCTGCCACGACAGAGTCGTCATGACAGGTAAGTTATCATCACAGTTTTAAGCCAACAGTTTAGATTTTCTTATTTTTCTGATTTTTTTTTAAAGAACTTAACACAACAATTAAACAAAAGATGTGCTAAAGACTCCATTAAATATGGAGGGTTGCCACCCCCAAACTCGAGGGTTGCATTGCCCTCAATGCAAAATGACATAAAAACAAAGAAAGAAAAACATGATAAATAAAAGTACATCACAAATATATAAGGGCAGGCAGCAATAAGAGGAGTAAAAGAAATAAAAACTTAAATTTTATTCGCTGTCCTCACTGCTGCTGCTGACGCGGATCTGATGGTAGCGTCTGCGTTGGGGAGGTGGCTGGGCAGGTTCCGGAGCAGGTTGATCAACAGGTTCATCAGCCTGTTGAGGTGCAGGTTCTTCCTCCGGTTGGGGGACAGGGTCGTCAGCAGGTTGAAAGGCAGGTGGCTCCACTAGTCGGACATCAGAACTGCTGCTGCTGTCCCAGCTGCCACTCGTGATGGCTTTGGACAGCATTCTCTTGTTGGCCACATGCTTAATTCTTTTCACCCGCGTGAAGGCGCTGTCCAAGTTCCTCCGGACAAGAGGGCTGTCATCAGTGGCAGCTCGCTTGGTGCCTCTAGGGGAAGTGTCCGCCGGTGGGCTGCCGGCTGCTGTCGGGGAAGGTGTGGAGGAGGCAGATTCTTCGTGGGGATAGACAGGTGGTGTGGGAGTGGGGGAGGGGATATTGAAATAATGGGCGGGGAAGGTGGGGAAAATGACATCCGGAAAATTCAAAGTATTGGTAATGAAATTTACCGTCGCATTGGAGAAGTCGCGGATGAATGTCATCAAACCCATCTGGCGCTCCTCTATCCTCAGGATGGCAGCAAGAATGTGGGAGTTCTGATCTGCCGGAGCGGTGTTGGTGGCAGCTTCTGGGGCAGGTTCGGTAGCAGGTTCATCATCAGACTCAGCAGGAGGGGCGTTTGGATCGAAGGCGTTGAGGGGCGATACGACGATGATCTCCATGAGGCTGGAGATGTTGCTGTCGGTCCAGCCGCTGCCCTTCTTGATTTTGTCTGAAGGGTCCTCCGGTACGGTAGCGCAGCGGCAGAGGGCAGTGATTGTGAAGGGCAGGCATAGTCGTGAATCTGATCGGAAGGCACAATCGAGAATGCTGTCTCGCATGTACCTGCCCACATTGATGGGCCTGTCATGCATGATAGAGTGGATGAGGGCCAACCGCTGTCTGTTGACTGTCGTATGGTGTGACGAGGGCAGGATACGCTTTTTGATAAAAGCATTCCATAATTTTGCCTCGGGGAGTAGCTCTGCCCTGTTGACGGAGTTGGGGTTCTTCTTGCTGGTGCTCCAGGTCGTGCCCTCCTCTGTCAACTCCCTCATGACAGCATCATGTCCGGCAGCGTCGAGGTTGTCCCAAAACTGTTGATGAGCATCGTCATTGGGGCCAAAGAAGAGGCCGAATACATGGTTGATGCTGCTGGCGGTGAAAGGAACTGTCACTCCTTGGACGACGACAGATGTCGCCGTCTTACTTTCGATCGCCTCGTAAAATTCCCTGACCAGAGTGTCGTTAAGCTCTGTCGGCTGCTCGGCAAAGTCCTCCCAAAGTTGTGCCGTAATGGCCTTCATAATGAACGGCCGGAGTCCAAAAAGAGGGGCATCTCTGTTATAGATGAAGCTCCGTTCCTCCCATAGTTCCTTGTTGGCGAACGGGGATGCTGCTGCTGAAGAAGAGGCGGCAGCAGCATTCTGGCGAGTTTGTCGTGAAGACATTTTTGGTTGCAAGGGCTGAAAAAGAAAGAAAGTAGATAAAACTAGAAGAGAATACAAGAGAGAAAAATCAGAAGTGAGGAAAAAAATGAAAGGGGGAAGGGGTTTATATAGCGGTCGAGTGGCTGCCCATTTAATGCCGCAACGGCAGGCGGGAATAACGGGGCGGCAGATTGGATATTGCGTGTCTGACGCGTCTGACACGCATTAATGCGTCTGCTGTGCGTCTGCCGCACGTTTCTTCGTCTGCTGTGCGTCTGTTGACAGCCTGTCAAATCCGTCTGCTCCGGCAGCCGAAACGACAGGTTACCATAAATGGGCTTTATTGGGCTGGTGGACGAGCGGTGGGTTTGGGCCACTTCTTCTTTCTCACTTGACTCCTTTATTTCCTAAAAACTGAAATTAAAAACAAAACATTATTAAAATAAATCTAATTCCTAATAAATAAATAAAATAAAATAAAAATAAAAATTAGGTTAAATTAGGGATGCCTTGTGGGGCATCACCTAAGGTAACCACTTCCTGTATTCCTGGGGCTTCAGTCCCCTGATAATGCTTGAGGCGTTGTCCATTAACTTTGAATTGGTGCCCGTCTTTTAATGATTGAATTGTAATGGCACCATGGGGAAAAACTTGAATCACTTGGAACGGGCCAGACCATCTAGATTTAAGCTTTCCTGGGAATAGTTTCAACCTAGAATTAAACAATAATACAAGCTGCCCTGGGCAGAACTGACGTGGCAGCAACTTCTTGTCATGCCACTTCTTTGTTTTCTCCTTGTATATTCTTGCGTTGTCGTAGGCCATCGTCCGTATTTCATCGATCTCATTCAAATCTAACAGCCTTTTCTGGCCTGCCTTGTCCAAGTCCATGTTTACTGCCTTGATTGCCCAATATGCCTTGTGCTCTATCTCGACAGGCAGGTGGCAGGTTTTCCCATAGATCAATCGGAATGGAGACATGCCTAATGGAGTTTTGAAAGCTGTCATGTATGCCCATAATGCATCATTCAGAAGTAGAGACCAATCTTTCCTAGTTGGTTTAACCATCTTTTCAAGAATGTTCTTCACTTCCCTGTTGGAAATTTCAGCCTGTCCATTGGTCTGTGGGTGGTATGCTGTCGCGATCCTGTGCTTGACACCATATTTCTTCAAGGCGGCAGCAATTACCCTGTTATCGAAATGTCTCCCTTCATCACTGATAATCGCTCTAGGGATGCCAAATCTAGAAAAGATGTTTTTGTGCAAAAACTTTTGGACCGTTTTGGCATCATTCTTTTGAGTTGCGATTGCTTCTACCCACTTGGAGACATAATCTACTGCTAGGAGGATGTAAAGATTTCCACACGAAGATGGAAAAGGTCCCATAAAATCAATCCCCCAAACGTCGAAGATTTCGACTTCTAAAATATTCTGCAGTGGCATCTCGTTTCTCCTCGAGATATTACCTGTTCGCTGGCACCTGTCACAGTTTTTGTAAAATTCCTGTGCGTCCTTATACAGTGTCGGCCAGTAGAACCCTGACTGCAGCACCTTGGCAGCAGTTTTATTGCCTCCTAAGTGTCCTCCATATTGTGAAGCATGACAGTGATGGAGAATGTCTTCTTGTTCTTCTTGTGGTACACATCTCCTTATAACCTGATCTGCCGCCATGGCTGTCGCGACAGCTATTGCGGCAGCAAAGAGCTGCTCATCTGGGAAGGTCTCTAGTATGTGTGTCTCATCTACAGGTAGACTCTGTCCCATCTCCAACCTTGACAAGTGATCTGCCACCTGATTTTCTGTCCCCTTTTTGTCTTTGATTTCAAGGTCGAATTCTTGTAATAGCAAGATCCATCGTATCAACCTAGGCTTTGCATCCTTCTTTGCGAACAAGTACTTAAGGGCAGAATGATCGGTGTGCACTATTACCTTCGTTCCAAGTATATAAGAACGAAACTTGTCGATGGAGAACACCACAACTAACAGCTCCTTTTCTGTGGTGGTGTAATTCACTTGGGCATCATTCAATGTTTTGCTGGCATAATATATGACATGAAACAGCCTGTCCTTGCGCTGCCCAAGTGCTGCCCCGACAGCATAGTCACTAGCATCACACATAATTTCAAACGGTTGCGTCCAGTCTGGTGGCTGTACTATGGGGGCTGTCACTAGCTTTTCCTTCAGAACCTTGAATGCTTCAGTACATTCTTCATTAAAGTCAAAGGGTCGGTTCTGCTCTAAGAGATGACATAGGGGTTTCGTGATTTTCGAGAAATTGGCGATGAATCTCCTATAAAAACCAGCATGCCCTAAAAAACTCCTAATTCCCTTGACTGTGGTTGGCGGCGGCAGCTTCTCTATGACCTCTATTTTTGCCCTGTCGACTTCTATCCCACGGCAGCTAATCTTATGGCCTAAAACTATCCCTTCATCTACCATAAAATGGCATTTTTCCCAATTAAGAACAAGATTAGCTTTTTCACATCTTTCAAGTACCTTTTGAAGGTTGCCGAGGCAGCTTTCAAAATCGTCTCCAAAGACAGAAAAATCATCCATGAAGATCTCAAGGAAGTCCTCAACCATGTCGGAGAATATAGCCATCATGCACCTTTGGAAGGTGGCAGGTGCGTTACAGAGTCCAAACGGCATCCTCCTAAATGCGTATGTTCCGTAGGGGCAGGTGAAAGTCGTTTTCTCTTGATCCTCTGGTGCAATAGCGATTTGGTTATAACCTGAGTAACCATCAAGAAAACAATAGTAAGGTTTACCCGCTAATCTATCAAGCATTTGATCAATAAAGGGTAAAGGAAAGTGGTCTTTTCGGGTAGCTTTGTTAAGCTTCCGATAGTCCATACAAACCCTCCAACCGGTCACAGTCCTGGTTGGGATTAACTCATTGTTTTCGTTGGTTATCACGGTCATGCCTCCTTTCTTGGGAACACATTGCACCGGGCTTACCCATTTGCTATCGGAGATGGCGTAAATAATACCAGCATCTAACCATTTAATTATTTCTTTACGCACTACCTCCTTCATTGCAAGGTTTAACCGCCGTTGGGCATCAATAGTCGGCTTATGATCTTCCTCTAGGAGGATTTTGTGCATACAGATTGCCGGACTAATGCCCTGAATGTCTGCTATAGTCCATCCTATCGCCCTTTTATGTTGCCTCAACATGTCGATCAGCTGTCGTTCCTGTTCCTGCGGCAGCTTAGCAGAGATGATTACGGGCAGTGTTTTATCACAACCAAGATAAGCATATTTGAGCTGCCCTGGCAGGGGCTTAAGTTCTAAGACAGGTGGTTCAACAGTAGATGGCTTTTGGATTAAATGGTTATCCGAAGTGTAATTCAAGGGTTCGAATAACTTACCTGGGCGATGGTCTAACCAGTCTACCTCCTCATGACCTTCAGTATCAGATGTATCGGATTCAGAGGAGTCGCTGTCGTCGGTGCTGTCATCGTTGCTGTCGTGACAGGCTTGTAAATGGCTGTCGCAGCAGTGACCAAATTTTATATCCTGGCAGCCCGACCTGATGCAGGGTTGATCAAAGGTCACCTCAATGATGGCCTTGCATTCTTCATCCACATCAGCATGTTTCATTGCTTGGAGAACGTTCAACTTAATTTCTTGATCGTTTACGCGCATGGTGAGTTCTCCTTTCTCCACATCAATCAATGATCTTCCCGTGGCTAAGAAGGGTCGCCCTAGGATGACTGGTGCGTTCTCATCTGCCTCACAATCTAAAATAAGAAAGTCAGCAGGAAATATAAGCTTATCCACTCTTACCAAAATATCTTCAATTTTTCCTTCGGGATGAACGTAAGAGCGGTCGGCAAGCTGTAGGGTAACTGTCGTGGGCCGCGCCTTGCCAATACCTAATTTCTGAAAAACAGATTTGGGCATTAGATTAACACTAGCACCAAGATCACATAATGCCTTACCCACAAATTTATCGCCGATTACGCAAGGTATGAGGAAGCTCCCCGGATCCTTCTTTTTCTGGGGTGGTTGTCGATGAAGAATACTCATGCAACCTTCTTGCATCCTTACCGTTTCAAATTCCCCAAGTTTAGATTTTTTAGACATGACATCCTTGAGAAATTTAGCATAACCGGGCATTTCCCTAACAGCATCTAACAACGGAATGTTAATATGAACCTGTTTAAAAATATCATAAATTTTTTTAAGTTGAGATTCATGCTTAGCTTGTTGTATCCGTTGCGGAAAAGGTGGTGGAGGACGGTAATCAGCAATGCGTCCTTCCCACTGCATGCGAATCTGAGGACGATACTCATCTTTTTTCTCCTCTGTCGCTTCTGCTGTCGTGACAGGCTCATCGGCAGCAGTCTGTTTATTACCTGTCGGGGCAGCTTCCTCGGCAGGTTTATCCAAGGTAGGTTCCTTTTCTGTTTCTGCTTCTTTTTCCGGCCCTGGTAACTTTTTCCCACTCCTAGTAGTGATTGCCTTACATTGCTCGTGTGGGGGCGGTCTAGCATTTTCAGTATTGCTAGGGAAACCTCCATTCTGCCTCGGTTTAATATGCTGCGACACCTGACCCATCTGTGTCTCTAGAGATTTCAAGGTGGCCTCATGGTTTGTCATTCTCATCTTAGTTTCATCCATAAAATCTTCCGTTTTCTTGACAAACTTATTGATGTTCTCCATATACGTACCAGTCTGAGACATAAAGGTGGCCAGAGTCTGCTCCAATATACTACTCGTGGCAGGTGGTGGCTGTTGTTGTTGCTGAGGCGGCAGGTTCTGCGGCTGCGGCTGCTGTCGCGTCAACAATCTAGGACCCCCTGATTCTGATTATATGCTTGCGGATTTAGGGCATTGTTAGGGTTACTCCAGGAAAATTTGGGATCTTTCCTCCAATTAGGGTTGTAATTGTTGGAATTGTAGTTTGGCTTGTAATTTCCAACATATTTTCCTTCTTCTATATTTATAGGGCACTCATCCCTACTATGATTTCCCTCACATGTAGCACAAACTTCCTCGACAGCAAACCCTCGTACTTCCTCTTCACTCAATAAGTGTTTCATGGCTTTAGTGAGGAATGCTACCTGTGATTTCATAGTGCTGTCGGCCTCATAATCCTTGACAGCAAGTACCCGTTTACCCCCTCTTCTAGCGGTTGGAAACTACTCCTCATTCTTAGCCAGATGTTTCAAAACTTGCAGGGCCTCGTCCGGATCTTTATCCAATAATAGTCCATTCGCTACAGAATCAATTCGAATGCGAGTTTGTAAGTTAGCAGCATTATAAAACTTAGTTACCTGATTCCAGACGGGGAATCCATGCATTGGGCAGTTTCGTAGAAGAGTTGTGAATCTGTCCCAGGCCTCGTGCATTGGCTCGTCATCTTCCTGTTGAAAAGTAGCAATTTCATTACGTAATCACTCAGCTAAATGTGAAGGATTAAAACGAGACAAAAATTCACGAGTTAAATCTGCCCAAGTCATAATAGAACCCGGTGTAAGTTTATTCCACCAAGTTTTAGCTCTATCCCTCAATGAATGGGGGAATAACCGAAGCCTCAGTATCTCCGGACTAACTCCTGGTAGTCTAAACGAACCACAGATCTCCTGGAACGTTTTGAGATGCTCCCTAGCATCTTCTGTCGCAGAACCACCAAACTGCCCGGCATTGTTGATCATACTAAACATGACAGGTTTAAGCTCGAAGTTGTCAACATCAATATCCGGCAGCGTGGTCTCCAGCTCTACATGATCGTTCAGCATGTAGTCGCGACATGACCGTCGTCCACCTGCCGCGGGCGGGTCACCGACAGGCGGGATTTCTTCACCGACAGGCTGATTACGGGCCATCTGCTCTAGCTGTTCTTCAAGGTATTCGTTTCGGTCTAAGAGGTGGCGAATCTGTTTCTTGAGATTAAAGGAACGTTCAATCTCCGGATCTAATTTATACTCAGGATCTTCACCTCTTTTCGATCTGCGCATAAACAGGAAAACCTTGTGAAAAGCAAGAGTTTAAAACACAAAAGAAAAATTAAAGAAAAATAAAAATAAAAACAAAAACAAAAACGAAAATAAAAACAAAAAGTGCAAGGAAAGAAAGGTGTAGTTATGTTGCCAATCCCCGGCAGCGGCGCCAAAAACTTGTTGCGTGTAAAATAGTCTATCGCAATTATAGTGCAAGTATACACGACGCAAGTAGTAAAGTGATACAAAGTATCGGATATCGTCTCCACGGGGATTGGGCTAATGACTCCACCTAAATTCACTGCACGAAGTAAAGAGAAATATTTAAGAGAATTGTCACGAATATTAAAGTAAAAACGTAAATAAAAGATTGAGATATCAAGAGAGAGAGAATGGGCTGGTATTGAGTTGCTCAGTAGTGTAGGTATTGAATTGCTTAGGATCTCCAGTTCTGTCGTCGCACCCGTCGCCGACAGCACCTGTTGCGGCGTCTGTCCGTTAGCTGTCGCGGCAGCGAACACTAACTCCGTACTTCAAGCTTGGCAAGAATCCCTGATCTGCCTTGCCCTATCCCTAGGCACAAGTCTGTCGATGATCACGTCTTTGATGATACCTCCCGGCGTGAATCGAAGGATGAACACCGATGTGTATGAATTCTTCCTTAGCCACTTAACCTCGCCTTATCCCTAAGCACGAGATGGTTCAACTATAAACTAGAGAACGCGCTTTTACCTCTTTCGTATACTTAACTCTCCCGATGCTAAGTAAATAGATAACCTCACAATGCTCTCCCGATGCTCTTGCAAGATATTAAAACCAAGATAAAAGAACTTGAAGTTTATTTTATTGAACTTGAAAAATCCTAAAACAAAGCAACCCTTGCAACTACTTTACAAAACAACCCGTAGCCCTAGGGGGAATTTAGAACATATCGGTGACAGGTAAACGGCAGGGTTTTTGGTTTCGGTTTTGGGGTAGTCGGCTATGCCCTAGGTTTAATCTCTGCCCTTTATATAAGCTTTGGGCTCAAGTTATCTAAGGTAACAAGGATTACAACTTTAATTAAAAGTAAGATTCTAATAAAGACTAAATCTCTAAGGATTCCTACTTTTCAGCCGCCTCCTTGTTTCATGGAAATTCCTCTCCTTGAGCTTTGGCTTGACATATCTTTTGATCCGGGGCTTGGAAAAATATTTGGCTTCCACACGACAGACGAGCAGATTTTTCTCTATCTATCGAGGTCCACTTCACTTTTCCTCTTCATAAATCTGCTGTCATCATGCTGTCACGACAGGTCCATGACAGGTTCATCTTCTTCAGCTGCTTGTCCAGTTTAGCTCTCCTGCTTATCTGCCCTGCGCCTGCCTTCGACATCTACTGTGACAGATGCCTGCAAAAATAGCCATCTTTCAGTAGAATTCGTGCCTTTTATATAATTGTGATGTTTTATTAAAAACTAACCTAAATGCTATGCAATGATGCTTGAATGTAGCAGAAATATGGGTTTAAAAAGGTGTAAATGATAGAACTTTTACACACTCAACACAGGTATCTGCCATGGCAGACTCAGGGTAGCAAGGGAGCAAAGTTGGATCACAGGACTGGAGTCAAAGAGATAACATTGTCGTGGCCACTGTCGTGGCAGCCATGACGACAGCATTGGTGAAAGGGAAAAGTAAAGTGGAGCTCGACAGATAGAGGAATTCAAGTCGATCTATCGTGGACCACTCCTATATTTTTCTGAGCCCTGTGGCAGAATGAAGGTCAAGCCCAAAGTTCAAGAAAGAAACCCAAAGTAAGAAAAGAGAACGAATAAAAGGCATCTACTCAGAAGATTTAATAGAGTTGTACTTTAGTTTGAACTTGTATTCTTGCCTTATTAGAAAACTTGAACTCAAGGCCTATATAAAGGCATGTAATTCGACCTAGGGAAGGATATCTCATTCTTAGTCGTCTTCCCCAAAACCCTTGTCGTTCTCCCCCTTCTCATCATGTTCTAAACTTCCCCTAGGGCTAAGGGTTGATTCTGTAAAGTAGATGCAAGGATTGTACTGTTTTAGGAATTTTCTGTTCAAGCAATAAAAACTTCAAGTTTATTTATTCTGGTTTTCACATCTCACAAGAGTATCGGGAGAGCATTGTGAGGTTATCTATTTGTTTGATATCGGGAGAGTCAAGCATACGAACGGAATAAATACGAGTTTTCCAGTTTATGGTTAAACCATCTCGGCTCAGGGATAAGTACAAGGTTAAGTGGCTAAAGAAGAATTCAACAACATTGGTGTTCACCCTTCGATTAACGTCGGGAGGTATCATCTAAGAAGTGTTCAGCAACAACACTCTTGCCTAGGGATAGGACAAGTCATAGCAGGGATTCTTGCCAAGCTTGAAGTACAGAGTTGTGTAATCGCTGCCGATACAACAACAGACTTCTCCAACTATAGGAAAAAGCTATTTCCAGTCCCTGTGGAGACGATATTCGACACTCCAAGTATCACTTTACTACTTGCGTCGTGTACACTTGCATTACATTGCGACAAACTATTTTACACGCAACACTTCCAAAACTTCACCAATCTCGTCCGATGTATTCTTCCTTATTTATAACACACAAGAAAATAGGATTAATGAATCTCTATGCATTAAAATCACCGGCAAGCTAAGCTACCTCGTTACTCTGTCCAAAAACACCAAAACGGCCATCCAAAACAACCGAAAACACCTTCGATTACTCTCCAAACTTTACCCAGCCAAAATCTAACACTTCTAACCACTTTTAATCATCAATTAACATTTAAGAACAACCTAATCCCATCCATAAACCTCCGGCAACACCAGAACCTCAAAACTTCACAAAACCCCCCAAATCTAGCCATCTACAACTAGAGATCCAAACCAATTTGGGATTATTATGATAAAACCTTTATTTCAACATCATTTAACACCCAAATCTTGATTAATAACAGCCTTAAATCAAGGGAAATAGTGGCATTACAAAAATTACAAAATCTCAACATTTAACTTCTATTTAACCAAATTTCCATGATTAATCCATCAAAACAACTTAGAAAACATATGTAAAAGATTGATAACTTGGGAATTTCAGTAAATAACTGATCATTAGTGGAGGAGAACGAACTTTACCTCTAATGGGTGAAATATCTCTCAATTGGATGTTATTTTCTTGAAAAATCAAAGGAAAATTATAAGGATTTGTAAATCAAGATTGAAAAATCCTTTTGAAATCATAAACTCAACAAATCAAGAGCATTACCTCAAGTTTCTTGAAAATGGAAAGTGTTTGGTTGAAGGAAATTTTTGAGAGAAAATGACGTAAAATAGGTTTTAATGAAAAAGTCGATTCTCCTTTATTAAACCTTTTAATCTTTAATAAAAACACTTTTAAAATGTCCCAAATTAAGATAGAAATATGATAAAAAAAACAATTAGGTAAATTATCTCCTTAAGGATTCAAAGTTCCATTCCTTTTACAAAATAGTCACTAAAACAACTTTGCAAAAATCGCATTTTGGTCACTAACTCAAAATGTCGTACTTCCAAAATATTTTTCTTAAAATTGATTTGACCAAAATCATTTATATAATTAATAATGATTTTTTAGCATTTTCTCATATTTTTATCTTAACATGAACCTTGATTTCCCTAAACCACTCCCAAAAATTCAAATCTCTAGTCTACGCTCTACGAACCTCGAATTGACCTCAAATTCTTCTAGGCCCAAAATCAGGGCGTTACAACTCTCCTCCACTTAGGAAATTTTGTCCTCGAAATTTTTACCTGGAGGAGAAAGATGAGGAAACCGCTTCTTCATGCCATCCTTTTTTCCCATGTGGCTTCTTCAACACCACGATGTCGCCACAAGACCTTGACCAACTCAATGGTCTTACCACGAAGAACCTTGTTGTCCGAATCCAAGATCTCAACTGGTTCTTCATCGTAGGGCAAATCCGGATTCAACTCAATCTCTTCAACATGCATAACATGAGACGGATCCGATCTATACCTACGAAGAATGGATACATGGAAAACATAATGTATCTTCCCTAACTCAGAAGCCAACCTCAACCTATAAGTAACAGGTCCAACACGTTCTAGCACCTCATACGGTCCAATAAACCTTGGACTCAAATTGCCTTTCTGGCCAAATCTCATCGCCTTTTTCCAAGGTGAAGCCTTCAAAAACACCTTATCTCCCAGAGCATACTCAATCTCCTTACGCTTCAAATCTGCGTATGACTTTTGCCGATTTGAAGCTGCTTTCAACCTCTCACCAATGAGCTTCACTTTTTCTGTAGTGCCCTTAAGCACATTAGGCAAAGAAACCAACTTCTGTCCTGCTTCCGCCCAACAAAGAGGCGTTCTACACTTCCTTCCATACAAGGCCTCATAAGGAGACATTTGAATACTCGCTTGATAACTGTTATTGTAAGCAAACTCCACCAAAGGCAACTGTTTTTCCCAAGAACCTTAGAAATCAAAGATGTAACATCTCAGCATATCCTCTAACACTTGGATAACTCATTCAGACTGACCATCCGTCTGAGGATGATACAATGTACTAAAATTCAAACGCGTGCCCAATGCTTGATGAAGACACTCCTAAAACCTTGCTGTGAAATGCAGATCTCGATCTGAAACAATGGACCTAGGCACTTCATGCAACCTCACAATCTCAGAGATGCACAAATCCGCCAACTTGTCTAACGTATACGTAGTATGCACCGCCAAGAAATGTGCACACTTCATAAAACGGTCAACAATCACCCAAATGGAATTCTTCTTGGACAGTGTCAAAAGGAGAACCCGTCACGGAATCCATGGTGATTCTCTCCCATTTCCATTCTGGAATCTTCAAAGGTTGCAACATCCAGAAGGAAAGTGATGCTCGACTTTTACTCGTTGACAAATCATGCACTTACTAACAAAATCAACAACGTCTATCTTCAAACCAACCCAATAGTACTCATCCTTCAACCCACGATGCATCTTTGTACTACCAAGATGCATAGCAAAAGGACTGATATGAGCCTCAGTCAGAATAATGCGCCTTAGCTCAACATCCTCTGGCACAACTATTCGACTCTTAAAACACAAAACACCATCATCATTGAAACAAAAGTCTGTTGGATTTCCTTCCGTAATGTCCTGAACATGCAGTACCAACGAATCATCTAACAATTGTTTCTCCTTAATCAACTCCACCAACGAGGGTTTCACTTGCAATTCAGCTACTAAACCACCATCTCGCGATATACTCAACCGAGCAAACATCGCCGTTAACTCTGCAGCCAACTTCATACTCAAGGCATCGGCTACAACATTAGCCTTCCCTGGATGGTACTCTATCGTCAAGTTATAATCTTTAAGCAACTCAAGCCACCTTGGTTGTCTAAGATTCAACTCTTTTTGGGACATCAAGTACTTCAAACTTTTGTGGTCCGCATACACCGTACACTTCTCACCTTAAAGGTAATGCCTTCAGATGCATGTGTAGGATAATTACGTTCATGCACTTTCAACTGCCGAGATGCATAAGCTACCACCCTACCTCCTTGCATCAACACACATCCCAAACCAACATAGAATGCATCACTATAAACCACAAACTCTTTTCCCGATTCAGGTTGAATCAAGATAGGAGCTTGCGTCAACGCTTCCTTCAACTTCTCAAAAACTTGTTGTCGAACCTCTGTCCATTCAAACTTTACATCCTTTTGTAACAACTTTGTCAAAGGGGCAGCAATTCTTGAAAAACCATCCAAGAATCTACGGTAGTATCCCGCCAAACCAAGGAAACTACGCACCTCGTGAACCAACTTAGGTGACTTCCAATTCATCATTGCTTCAACCTTTTGAGGATCAACTCGAATCCCTTTGACCGACACCACATGACCAAGGAAAATAACTTCCTTAAGCCAAAACTCACACTTACTCAACTTAGCATAAAGCTAATTTTCCATCAAAACTTGCAACACAATTTGCAAATGGTTATCATGATCCTCCTCGGTACGAGAGTACACAAAAATATCATCGATAAACACAACCAAAAACCTATCCAAGAACTCATGAAACACACGATTCATCATGTCCATGAATGCAGCAGGGGCATTAGGCAAACCAAAAGGCATTACCAAAAACTCATAATGCTTGTACCTTGTGCGAAAAGTAGTCTTAGGCACATCCACATCTTTTACATTCAACTGGTAGTATCCGGATCTCAAATCAATCTTGGAAAACACTGAAGCACCTCGAAACTAATCAAACAAGTCATCAATCCTTGGCAAAGGATACTTGTTCTTAAATGTCAACTTGTTCAACCCGAACCTTGATTTTCGTAAACCACTCCCAAATATTCGGATATCTAGTCTACGCTCTACGAACCTTGAATTGACCTCAAATTCTTCTAGGCCCAAAATCGGGGAGTTACAGTATCTCTTATCGCCACAAAGCTTGACGGAATCTCACATCAGCAAGACCTATTGTGGTGTAATCTCTCATCACCACACTCTCACTTTGGAATAGGATGGCACTACCCCCATTGCCCGAACCAAAGAGCACGTACGAATTTTGTATATTATAGTGCACTACTCATTCTATTGGTCGACCAATTATATCTGATAACAATAATCTCATCACATGCCAATATACTCATTTTTAAACATCATTTACCTACTTTTTTAATACATCAACATAAATCATTCTCACCCCATTTCAAAGGCATAATTAAAGCATAGCATTTTTTCAACAAATTCTATCTCTTCAAGATCATAATTCTATCTCATGGGATCTCATAAATCATCAAATCATTTCTCAAAACATGCATAAAATAGTAGGTTTACATATATCTTCAAAACATGAGCATGATCATATAAAACAATGGGAAAAACCAAGAAACGAACGTGAAACATCTCAAACTTACTTCCCGACTTATATTAGTGTTTCAAACTCAATCTAAACCCTTAAACCTTGCTTTCAATTCTTTGAAAGGCTTTAAAACTAATTCTACTCACCGACAACGCCTCGCTTGCTTTGCCGAAGCGTAATCAAGCTTCTGAAACTCCAGAACTTCATTGATTGCTTCTGATACGTTCTCCCTTGTTTACACCACACAAGAATAAAGGATTAATTCTTTTCAATGCATTAAAATCACCAGCAACCAAAGCCACCATGTTGCTCTGTCCAAAAACACCAGAACTCCTATCCGAAACAACTAAAAACACTTTTAATTACTCTACAAACTCAACTCAGGAAAAACCTTACACTTCCATCCATTTTTAATCATCAATTAACATCTAAAACAATCTAATTGCATCCTTATAACTCCAGCAATACCAGAACCACATTATCGCCACAAAACCCAAATCTAGCAATCTAACAACTAGAGATCCAACTCATTTCGGGATTACTATTATAAAACCTTTATTTCAACATCCTTTAACATCCAAAACATGATTAAAATCAACCTTAAATCAATCAAAATAGTACCATTACGAAAATCTTAAGAAATCGCCTTTTAAAGCTTGATCTCACCATTTTCATCAAATAGATTATAAATCTTTATTGATAAACACAATTAGAGAGTCAAATACTTGGGAACTTCATTAAAGAACCTTGATTATAGGAGAGAAAAGAAAGATCACATCTAACACAAGCTTTTTCCCTTGATTGCAATGATTTAGATGAAAACCTTCAAGAAATCCATAGTTGATGTAGAAATCCATAAGAATCATTTAGAAATAAAAAGTGAACGAAAAGAGATAAATATCTGGAGATTTTAGTGATGAAAGGATAGTTTGGTTGATGGAAAGTTGAGAGAAAAATTTAGGAGAAAAGTAGTTATGTAAGAAAATGTTTTAGCCTTTTAAAATCCTTTTTATTAAAACTCACTTAATAAATCAATTTATTAAATCTTTTAAAAATACAAAAAACAAGGGAAAAGAATGATAACACTTTAGTGTAATAGCTCCCTAAAGATTCTAATTTTGGCCCTCTTTCAAAACAGTCCTTAAAAACAGATTTTGCAACTTTTTCTAATTAGTCAACAAACCAAAATGTAAATCTTCCAAAAGTCATTTTCCAAAATTGACTTCACCAAACCTTTATATATATTTTTAGAGGAATTTAGGAAATTTTCCCATAATTTTACCACATCTCGAACCATGTTTTCCTTGAACCACTCCCAAACTAACTCGGATCTCTAGTCTAGGTTCTACGAACCTCGATTGAACCTTAAAAACTCCTAGGCCCAAAACTGGGGCGTTACAAAAGGTTTAGTATATTTTAAACTTATGTTCGAGTTTCGAAACTACAACTAATACTGATCAGCAGAGAATGTGACAATTTTCGTTGATATTTTAAGTCTTAATCCTACCCTAAAGAAACATTATCGTCCTATTTAAATGACTTTTATGACGCATTTATAAGTATATACCTCATAAGACAGTTGAGGGTGAATAACTCAATATGTAAATAAGTTTGAACCTATGCATGTTAGTTTCGATTCTTTTAAACGGGAACTTAAACTTAAAACGTTAGGAGATAATATAATTATCATGTTTGAAAAGAAAAATTTGATACTTTATATGAGGAAGTCTGGTACTCGTCATATTCATCAAAAGACCGTTTGTTTTCTTTTATCATTTTTTTAAAACACGAAAAGACAATTTAGAAGAAACTTTACAACTTTGCTAAATGATATGTTGGGTTATTATTTTTAAAAATTTGGAAATATGAATATGAAATAAAATTTAATTTTGGTAACTTCGGTAGGCTCATTTAAGGAAGAAAATATTGTTTATAAATGAGTTGGTATTAATTACAAATAAGGAATGACTATTTTGATAACATTTAATGTTTGAACTGAAAAAGAAATACATATATATATATAACCATAAGGGAAGTTTAAATAATTTCAACTTTAAAATTTTAAGAGAATTATCAAAATATGGGAAGTTTAAATAATAATGGTATGGATAATAAGGCAATAATTTTTGGCGTCATAAGGTTGAATTTTTTAATATTGGGGAGGTGGTTCCCTAATGATGATGATGCCCTTGCCTTTGTCCCGACCGGAAGTGAGTTTCTTCGTAGGGTGGGAGGTGGCACCAACATCATTATCTGGTTGTTATCTCTTCCTGTGGGTGGTGGGGGACCTGGTGGTGGCAGGTGCAGGTGGAAGGACTTCAGTCGGAAGTGTAGGGAAGTCTTGAGCTGAGAAAGTTCCTACTTCATCAAGTTTTCTCAATCCCTTAATGACTTGGACCTGCTGGGGGAGCCATCTGATCGTATCACTAGAGGTTTCCATATTCGATTTAGGAGAAGGTGGAGGAGAATGCAAAGATGGAGGACTAGGGTTCCTCACCATTCGAGGAGGCTGGTTGCTGCGACGGGTTACTATGAGTCGAACCATGGTTTCTCAGTAAGGAGAGGGAAGATGGGTGAAGCATGCATAAGGAAATGAAGGTCGCTTGGTAGATTTCCTTGTGTAGTTGTGCTGTATTTAAAAAAAATTATCATGGAATTGGAAAACCAAAAGACTATAGTAATTTGGTGGAACTGACACGTCATTTATAATGGTAATTTGATATGAATTGACATGTATTTTGACCTCCATTTCACATTTATTTTTCATCGCCCTAATTTTCTACAATAAAGTAATTATGGTGAAATTTATTTTTATTTTAGCCATGATGTGGTATATTTTTTCCAGAATCAATCAAGTATCTGTTACTATGAATACCCGAATCATAATGAAATAAGTAAATGTCATTAAAACTATCAGCCTTTTATTAAGGGGCAAAACTTTCAGTCATTCAAAGTGAGACAAAAGATTCTTTTCCCATAGTAGAAGGCTACCTATGAAACAAGAAATTTCTGACGCTATCATGTGGTGCTGCTTGTGCGCTATTACGATGGCCACAATCGCACACTGCCACAAATGAGAGAGGAACACCATTTCAAAATGGACCTCCTTGATGTTGGCTCCCGATGTAGTTCCAAACAGCAAACACCATCTCGAGTCTCCTAACATTGTTCCAAACAACAACAAACATAGAATGTGATCAAATCTTCCTCCCAAGGAAACAAGGTTCACGTTGAATACTATGTTTGTTGATGTTCATCCCCACAAATTAGCTAATAAAAACCTTTCAAATATCATTATTTTTCAGCAAGAAAAACCTAAAAACATATACCACTTCTCTAGTATGAACACAATGAAGTCCCTGGATAGTTGCCATCACCTCTAATAAAAACATAAAACTTACAAATAATGCTTACAGACGAATATAAAAAAGGAAAGAATTCCTAATGAGGGTTTGAAAACATGGACCCAAAAGGAGTCCTATTTATAATATAAACAAGATTATTGAACCTTGCGTTTAGGATATATTTATAATAGAAAAAGTATTTGACGAGGATATGGTCCTTTGTTTGTAGTCTTGACATATAAACTTGTTTTGATACACATTTCGTTATAAGTAAACCAAAATCCTTTACAATTTAGATTAAAATTTAAGTTGGGGTAGGGGGTTTCAAAATTTGTTAATCGGTTCTCGAACGTAAAACTTATATTGAAGTTATTCTGCCGAATGTAACAATTGACAAGACATTGAAAAGACGTGTATTTAATGGGAACATGCGTTTTTTGAAATTTGAACGAGAATTTTTACTTTTTATTGAACATAACAAATAATATTTTAAAATATCATAATCTTTTTTATATTAGAACTGAAAAGGCATTTTTTGACGGGAACATCAAACTTTGCGTCGTTCAAACCACTGAATATGTGTTTCGATACATATGCATTGACAATTTAAAGGATATCGTCAGTGAAAATATAATAATTTAGGTTTTTGATAAAAGTTTGAGACTGTATATGTTGACGTTCAAAACATTTAATGGTTAATATGAAAGGAATGAATGGCAAGCAATATACAGGGAAAGTGCCAGTGAAAAGACTTGTTTATATTAGGAACATGCGTCTTTAAATTGTATTGAACACGCCAAATTTAAATTACACCTTCCTTCTGTCAGTACGTAACCTATCCTGATGAATTGTTACATTTATGGCATCGTGTAGTATAACAACAGAAAAGATAGTTTGGAGTAGGAAATGTAACTAGTATCGAACCGAAGGAAATGGGTTTGGAGGCATTCAAAACGTAGCGTAACTTGAAATCGCAGTCGCTATGAATTATTTCCCGTTCATGGTATTGGTAACAGTGATTCTAACATGAAATTTATTTTTGGTTGTTGCTATTTTTTTCATTTTAGAACCTAAGATGTAATTTGTACACTAACACTAGTGATGTAAATTTACATGGGTTTCTATACAGTTTAAGGGAAACTGAAATCCGTAGTAACACATGTAATATTTTAAGTTTAACGGCCAAGGCTCCAATTTGTATATGCAAACGTTTGGTACTACTCCTATTACTAAGGTTTATTAAAACTGCTAATATTCCTTCTGTAGATATTAAACTTGTTCATTCTTACATAATATGATAATATTACTGCGGTCTACTTATTATTTTAGTCTTGACATTGTGCAAATTTGTTATTCATTTATTATTTAAATCGTGCTTCAAAAGCTGAGGTATATATTACTAATATGATAAGTATAATTAACGGGGTATCACATTATATCTAACATTAGTCACGGCCAAACAGAGCAGAAACACATCTTAAACTGAAATCAATAGCAAAACATCTGATATCTTAAACTGAAAGCTTAAACTAAAATCAATAGTAAAACATATGATATATTAGGTTTCACCTAAAGTAGTTCGACATTATATGTGCATACCTTCATACTCTTATTATTATACTCTTTGTTCGTTCAGCTGTCGTTTAACTTGTTCATTCTCACATACATTAACATTTATCATATTACTTTGATCTAAAGAATTAATTTCTACCCAAATAATTTTAATGTGGTGTTATTTGTGTTCATTTTAGTTCTGCGCGGAGACAGGTATAACAATGGGTGTCTGTTACACCCAATTTTTAGAATTTTTTTCCCATATAAATTGCATATACTAAATTTAAAGAATATATAAATGACATCATTTTATAAATATAATGACACCCCTTTATAAATAAAATGCCCCCTTAAATACCATTCAAAAAATGACACCTCTCAAATAAATTTCTGGCTCCGCCCCACTTCCTCCAATTAAAGTTGTACCATAAAACTATAGAAGCGAAATAAAAAATGGTAAGAGTTACCTGTAATATGAGGTTTTTGGTTTATGAGACAATTTGTTTTTTGGAATTGGGGTTTTTGGGTGTAGGATTCAAGTCCCTCTGTTATGTGTTCATTTTATCAAAATAAATAGTATTAAAAATGCTGGTATTTGTGTTCATTTTAGTTCCTTTGACAGTTAAATTTTTACCCTAAATCGTAAGAAAAATAAAACAAATTCGGTGAGACTAACTAATGTGTTGTTATTTAGGGTTATTGAGTTATAAGATGAATTTTTTCATGGCTACAATGATTTTGGTTTAGGCTACAGCTCTCAGCCTCTTATTGCTAGTGGTTTCGGGTTTACGGTGTAGTTTAGGCATGAAGGATTAAAAGTGATGAATTATTATGGCTTTAAAGTTTATGGTTTCAACCATGATTTACGATTTAGTACTAATGGATCAAGGTTTAAGATATAGTTTAGGGTTAGTGGTTTATGTGATTAATTTGTATGGTGTAAGGTGTAGTTTAGGGGTTGTGGTTTATGTGATTAAATTGTATGATGTAAGGTTTATATTTCTCTTGCCAGTCATTAAGTCAACAATCTATAAGGAATTTGAATAAGGGTTTAGGGTTACTAGTTTACAGTTTAGGGCTAAAATTTTAGGGTTTAGGGGATAAACCAATGCTTGCCGACATACTTTTGTTACACTCCTACCTAAACACGCCAGTTCAGATGCGAGGTCAGAGATTCTTGACGCGAGGTTTTCTAACGTGACAGATTTGGGGGGTCATTTTTGAAAATTAATATTTAAAATGAACTTTTAATATAAAGTTTCCCATAAATGTGTTTCAAATGCCATTTCCCCATTAATGCAACCACATTTTTTTATTTCTACAAATAACTATAATAAAATTAAGATGTTATCATTTTAGTTCAATTTAGTCCATAAAATTATATTTTAATGTAATTTACCCATATGTATTTTTAAATTTTGTAATTTAGTCTTAACCCTATACTATTTCTAACTTACTTCAAAACGTATAAGTACTTATAAGAATTCATTTTTAGCCTTAACATAAAGTGGAACATGAACATTAGACATAAATGTAGGTTTAAACTGCCTTAACTTATATAATACATAATAGGATCAAATAAATGGAACATGAAAAGATCATGGTTCAATTTCTACGAGTAGCGTCTCTAAGTAAATGACAACTTAACTTGAAATCATTAGGAATACATTTTACATTTTAGGTATGGAATGGAAAGTTTGAAACTGTGTGCCAATGTTCGCAACTCTTCGTATAACAGCAAAGGCACTTTTCAGCGGCCACTTACAATTTTGAATATATTTTGTTTAATTTAATATTTACAAATATCAACCTTGTTGGATTGATACATACTATTAATCTTGTTATAAAAATCAACAGTACAAATGTTTTCTTCACTTTCATGTTTTGTTATATTTTTACTTCACTTTCATGATTTGTTATATTTTCTTAACTGAAAATGTCCAGTTTGGATAAACTATCGGAACTTAATAAATAAGTTTCAAAACTTGTAGAAAAACTCAAACAAATCAAATAAAAAAGGTAAAGAAGTCTAACATTTTTAGTTGGAGGACAAGTTCTAAAACTTGCAAAATAAGTCGCGAAACTTGTACAAAAATTAAAAACAAAACAAAACAAAACAAGCATTTTCTTAACTAAGATATACTTGATAATCTACAACTAAAAAAATATAATAATAAAATATATTTCACTAATTCATAATTAGACGTTGCATAAAAATCATTTTACACAAGTTCATTGAAAATAAATTAGGTTTACATCTTATTTTATTAGATTAGGTTTTATGGCAAGGATGTAATTATGAAAATAACAAGGTAAAGTACGTCATTTAACATCTTATTTTGCAATCAGCTCTTCCAAACCGCTCGAAATTTTAGCGTTTTCTATTTCAACTTATTTTGCACTAAAAATATAAGGTTTGATATCTATTTGTACTCATATAAGCTAAAAGCTCTTCAAAAAGTTGTTTGCCAAACACCTACAAAATGTATCACAAGGACAATACAGACTTTTTATTGGGACTAAGTAATCTTATATATCCTCAACCAAACATGTAATCTTACATTCGTACAAAAATAAGCAATTAATCAAAATACTATTTTTGTTGCTGGTAGGACATTGGGGGTGAAGCGACCAATGATTTCTGAAACATGGACATGCATAACCACCCATAATTAGTTTGTATCAGGCTTTACAATTATTGTGATAATTCCACCGTAAATTAACAACTGCGACAGTCCTCAACGGTTAGGTGCTTCTCACTTGAACCTGGGCGGGATTCGAGAGTCAGTACATACAGCAAGTAAAGTAAATACCATTGATAATATAGGCATGCCTATTGTAATTGTGTAGAGACCAAAGAGTTATGAATCATGCAAGTGCATAGCCTACCACGGTTGGTTTGTTTCAAGCTAGCATTACAGTTCTTGTGATAATTTCAGACCTTTTCATAAGAAAACATGAAAGAAGCAAGTGAAAAACAATGTCAAATTTCCTTAAGGTCAGGTCGCTTACCACATCTCCGAGACTCCGATCTAAATAGGATGTCTGTGGATATAGTTCTAAATAACAACAAACAATAGTATTTGAAAAATCTTGAGACCAAAGAAACAAGGTTTTCCAAATATTATATATGTTGTTGTTCATCCCTACAAGTGGCTAAACATAGCCTTTCAAATATAATTGCTTGTCAAGAAGAAAAACCAAAAAAAACTCTTCTAAGCTATAAAAAAATGAAGTCTCCGTACAGTTTCCATCGCGTCCAGTTAAGAACATAAACCACGCATATATAATGCTTTAGAGGCTAACAGTAGAAAAGAAAGAATTACTAATGAATGGTGTATGGCACAAGGGAAGCAAAGGAGTCCTATTTATAATGGAAACAAGAATATCGAACCTGACACTTATGATGTATTTAACTATTTATAATAGAAAATATTAGGGATGGCAACGGGGCGGGGCGGGTTTTTGGTCGCCCCGAACCCGCCCCGACCTATAAGATAATATACCCGACCTCGCCCCGCCCGAATTAAAATATTAATTTACCCGCCCCAATACAATAACCCTTAAACCCAACCCCGCCCCGACCCGCCCCGAAAAATTAAAAAATTTTAATCTTCGCCGACGGTAAATATTAGATTCGACCAATCTTCCACCACAATCACAAATTATAGTTTCAAGGCACTTCAAACTTATATAAAAAAATAAAATAAAACCAATTTTAAATTATGCACATGTTAAACTACATATTTAAAAGAATAAACTTGAATCATTAATCGTTAGAATTGAATATATTAAAACTTAAACAATATCTAACAAAATTTTACAATAACTACGAACCAAAACAAAAACAAAAAAATAACTTAAAACTCATAAAAGTATTTAAATATAATGATATTTTTTATAAATATAATAAAAATATAAAAATGTACCGGGGTGGGGCGGGGCGGGGAATTTCTAACAAATACACGAACTCGCCTAGCCCCGACTTCATGCCTTTGTCGCCCCGCCCCGACTTCATGCCTTTCTCGCCCCGCCCCGCCCCGATCCCCAATTTTAGAAAAAATACCTGATCGGGGCACCTCGGGTCAGGTCGGGGCCGGATATTTTTGCCATCCCTAGAAAATATATTTTGACGTGGATCTGGCCCTTTGTTTCGTGCTTACATTTAAACCAATTTCCGTACATCATATAATGTTTCGTAACAATGATCATAACCAAGTAAACTGATATTATTAACAATGTAGGTAAGATTTTCGGTTAATATATGGATTTCGATATTTGCACATTTCGAAACTTAGATTGAATACATTTTTTCAAACAGTTCTGCCAAGTGCAACAATCGAAAAGATTTATCATATCTCTGTTGTTGTACCTGAACGGTTTCCAGAGATTCGAAAATAACTTCTCACTGAAGACAATTTCATCTCGGGAACATGCGCCTTCTGAAATTAGAATTCCATAGAACCTGAAAATGAATATTTTATTTTTTTTCCTAAAAACTCCACAATAACTTATTACGCTTTCTCGGTAACGGTTGGTGTTTCTTTGTATTTATGGAAAATTTAATATTGCAACGGAAAAGACGGTTTGGCACGGCACCAACATAGTTAAACTATGTTAGGATAAAAATCTTCTGCCCCTTTTCGGTGCAGTTTTCTATGCCCCAACACTAAAAAAAATTAAAAAATAAATTCCAAACCTTAACCCTAACCCTAAATTATAAATCTAAAACATACACCTTATACCCTAAAAAGTACACCCTACCCCAAATTCCCTAAACTCTAACAACAACCCCTAACTTTAAACCCTAAACGTTTAACCTAACTTTTAATGTAGGGACATAAATGGTGGCACCGAAAAAGGGTAGAAGATTTCTATGCTATAATAGGATAAAAATCATCTCACCCTTTTCGGTGCCCCTCTCTATGCCCCAACACTAAAAACACTAAAAACTAAATTCCAAAGCCTAACCCTACATTATAAATCATAAAGCCTACACCCTATACCCAAAAAATACACCTTGCCTCAATTTCCATAATCCTTAACTACAACCCTAAACCTTAAACCCTAAACGATAAATTTAATTTTTAGTGTAGAGACATAAATATGGGCACCGAAAAGGGGTAGAAGATTTCTATTCTATGTTAGGATAAAAATCATATGCCCCTTTTCGATACCTCTTTCTGTGCCCCAACACTAAAAAACACTAAAAATTAAATACCAAACCTTAACCCAAAAATTATAAATCCTAAAATCTACCCCTTATACCATAAAAATACACACTACTCCAAATTGCCTAAACCCTAACCACAACCCCTAGCCACAACCCCTAGCCTTAAACTATAAATGCTAAACCTAATTTTTAGTGTAGGGACATAAATATGGGCACCGAAAAGGGGTAGAGGACTTGTATTCTATGTTAGAATAAAAATCATCTGCCCCTTTTCGGTGCCCTTTCTATGCCCAACAATAAAAAGCAAAAAAAATAAATTTCAAACCCTAACCCTGCATTCTATACCATAAAAATACACCCTACCCAAAATTCTCTAAACCCTAACCTTAACCCCCAACCTTTATCCTTAAACACTAAACCCTAAATGCTAAACCTAATTTCTAGTGTAGGGACAAAAATAGGGGTACTGAAAAGGGTAGAGAATTTCTATTTTATGTTAGGATAAAAATTATATGCCCCTTTTAGGTGCCTCTTTCTATGCTCCAACACTAAAAAACTCTAAAAATTAAATTCAAAACCTAACACTAAATTATAAATCCTAAACCCTACACCCTATACCCTTAAAATACACCCTACCCTAAATTTCCTAAACTTTAACCACAAGCCCTAATTCTAAACCCTAAACGCTAAACCTACTTTTTAGTGTAGGGACATAAATAGGAGCACCGAAAAGGGTAGATGATTTCTATTCTATGTTAGGATAAAAATATCATGTCCCTTTTTGGTGTTCTTTCTATGCTACAACACTAAAAATTAAATTCTAAACCCTAACCCTAAATTATAAATCATAAACCCTACACCTTATACCTTAAAATACTCCATATCCCAAATTCCCTAAACCCAAATGACAACCACTAACTTTAAACCCTAAATCCTAAACGCTAAACCTAATTTTTAGTGTAGGAACATAAATAGAGGCACCGAAAAGGGTAGATAGTTTCTAATCTATGTTAGGATAAAAATCATCTTCCCATTTTCTATGCCCCAACACTAAAAAACACTAAAAATTAAGGGTAAAGTACACAAACGGTCACTAAACTTTATTAAAAAAACAAAACGGTAACCAAACTTTCAAATATTACAAAATAGCAATTAAATTTTATGTTTTGTAACAAAATGGTAACTCAACCGTTAAAGGCCGTTAATGGGTAACTTTGCAATTATAAAAATTTAAGTAATAACACATTTAGTCTTTTATATTTATAGATTCAATCAATTTAGTCCTAACTAAAAAACAATAAATTTAACCCCTTTTCTTTCATCATCTTGGTCTTCTCAATCATTTCTGCATAAACAAATTTCTACAACCCAAAAAGGGACAAAACTGCAGTTGCTGAAGAATTACTTAACATCTCATAACAAAACCAAACAAGAAAAAAAGGAACTGCAGCAGTACTCTGATCTGTTAAAACCAGGATGTCTCCTATTTTGAGGTTTGATACTCGAAACATTTTTAAGCTTTCTTACGCAGTACCCATACACCTGGCTAGGCTTATGTGGAGAAAAAAGGATCTAAATCCATGTGTATTGGTTTAAAACCACGGCCTGTACTATTAACCTTACCCTACCTTTTTTATGGCTCAAATCTTCACAAATGGTTGTGAGGACCAAGACGATGAAATTTATTGTTTTTTTAGTTTGGTATAAATTGATTGAATCAATAAATATAGAGGACGAAATGTATTATTATCTAAATTTTTATAATTGCAACGTTACACATTAACGGGGACGAATTATCATTTTGTTACAAAACATAAAGTCTAATTGTCATTTTGTAAAATTTGAAAGTTTAGTGATCGTTTTATTTTTTTTAATAAATTTAGTGATTGTTTGTGTACTTTACCCAAAAATTAAATTCTAAAACTTAACCCTAAATTATAAATCCTAAACCCTACACCCTATACCCTAAAAATTACACCCTAACCCAAATTCCATAAACCCTAACCACAACCCCTAAACATAAACCCTAAACGCTAAATTTAATTTTAGTGTAGGGACATAAATAGGGGCACCGAAAAAGGTAGAAGATTTCATTCTATGTTAGTATAAAAATCATTTGCCCTTTTCGGTGCTCCTTTCTATGCCCCAACACTAAAAAAATACTAAAATTTAAATTCCAAACCTTAACCCTAAATTATAAATCTTAAACCTACACCTTATACCCTAAAAATAGTCTCTACCCCAAATTTCCTAAACCCTAACCATAACCCCTAACATTAAACCCTAAATGCTCAACCTAATTTTTAGTGTAGTGTTGAGTGTATAAAAGTTCTATATTTTATCCCTCATTTACCCATATTTCTGATACATTCAAGCATAATTCATTGCATTTAGGATAGATTTCTACATATACATCACAATTAGATAAAATGACACAGTTGCTACTGATTTTGGTCACTTTTGCAGGTATCTGCTGCGGCAGACTCAGGGCAGCAAAGGAGCAGAGCTGGATCACAAAACTGGAGTCGATGAGCAAACGATGTCGTGGCCACTGCCGTGGCAGCCATGACGATAGAAGGGTGAAGTGGAGCTCAACAGATAGAGGATTTCAAGACAGTCTATCGTGGACCACTCCTATATTTTTCTGAGCCCTGAGGCAGAATGAAGGTCAAGCCCAAAGTCCAAGGAAGAAACTCAAGGCAAGAAAAGAGGACGAATTAAAGGCATCTACTCAGAAGATTTAATCTTTAATAGAGTTGTACTTTAGTTAAGCTTGTATTCTTGTCATATTAGAAAATTTGGACCCAATACCTATATAAAGGCGTGTAATTTGACCTAGGGAAGAATATCTCATTCATAGCCGTCCTCCCCAAAACCCTTGTCGTTTTCCCTTCTCCATTATGTTCTAAATTCCCCATAGGGCTAAGGGTTGATTCTGTAAAGTAGTTGAAAGGATTGTACTGTTTTAAGAATTTTTTGTCAAGTAATAAAAAAAGCTTCAAGTTTATTTATTCTGATTTTCATATCTTACAAGAGTATCGGGAGAGCATTGTGAGGTTATCCATTCGTTATAAATTGATTGAATCAAAAATGTATAATTATCTATTTTTTTTATAATTGCAACGTTACACATTAACGAGAACGAATTATTATTTTGTTACAAAAACATAAAATTTAATTGTATTTTGTAAAATTTGAAAGTTTAGTGAAAGTTCAGTTTGGTATAAAAAAACGAATATAGTCTTAACTGTCAATCTAAGTTTAGTAACTAAAGCTTCTCCAGACGAGGAATTTGATTTCTTTTTCCTTTTTAAAAAACTATATTCTGTACCTGTTACAAGCAAAGCCAGTTATATGAAACAGCTTATTCTTCCACTTCATATTGTAAAAAACAAGAATAGGAGGATTTGGAGTGAGTTTGTGCAATGAATCTAGCAACACTGAACCAGAAGTAAAGAACATAACATGAATCTTTAAGATGTCTTGAGTTTCATTCAAGAAAAGAACAGAACATGGATCTTTAAGACAGCAGAATCCTCTCGTGGTTGTCCACATATGTAAGTTTACTACGCAAAATATTCGCTAAACTTTTCACCCTGTATTAAAACATCATCCACAATTCTCAGTTCAGAGTTCAGATCCTAAACTGTCCCTCAAAAAATGCCTAATTTTTTTGGTTAAACCTCAAAAAATGCCTAATATTGCAACACAAGCTACTCAACGACCAGTTAGGCGTTTTAACCTAGTAAGATGTGTCGCCATTTGCTGTCTAGCCCTTATTGTTCTTGTCGGTCTGGCCGTGCTCGTCACCTGGCTAGCCATTAGGCCGAAAAGGCTGGATTACACCCTCGAAAATGGTTCGCTCCAGAATTTCAACCTCGACAATAACCGCCATCTCAATGCCACGTTCGATTTCGTGCTCATGGCATACAATCCCAATAGCAGAACCTCCGTCTACTACGACTTCATGGAGTCTGCTGTGTCGTACAAGGATCAAACTCTCGCCTTCGGTACGACCGATCCTTTCTTTCAACCTCGCCGGGACACGACTCGAGTGGAATCGAGGCTCGTAGCTACAAATTTGGTGCTGTCATCGTCGACATACAAGGACCTAAGGCGTGGAAAATCATCCGGGGAGATCAAAGTCAATGTTCATTTCAAGTCGAGGATTCGGTTTAAGGTAGGTCTATGGAAGTCGAAACATCGTACTCTAAAGATTGTGTGTCCCTCGGCGACACTTCACCTCTCTTGGTCCAAACATTTTGAGAACGTACCGTGTGAAGTAGAAGTTTAGGTTGTTTTTTTTTTCTTTCGTTCTATTTTCCCTTCTTTCAAATGTTGTCATTTTCTCACGTCTTTCTCATTCTATTCTCGTTGTTTTGTCGATTGATTAAATCTGGTGCGGAAATTGTTGGGGTTTTTTTTAACATTTACTACTTAAGCGGAGGGAAAATATGTTCATCATGTTAGAACCAAACCATAAATAAATATCAAATTTAATAATCAGGATCTGTCATGTTAAATCATCAAAAACAATAAATTGATTGCACAAGTGTACCTAAACTAACCGATAAATTGAAAACCTTGAATTT
Organism: Hibiscus tridactylites; assembly: GCA_958450335.1. Lineage (NCBI taxonomy): Eukaryota > Viridiplantae > Streptophyta > Magnoliopsida > Malvales > Malvaceae > Hibiscus > Hibiscus tridactylites. The sequence continues at coordinate 39,122,143 of OY288288.1, forward strand.
TGATGTTCAAATCTCAAATCTTTGGTATTGGTCTTCCAAGAATATAAGTTATCTCTTGACGTAAAACTCTGTGACAGGGACAAGAGTAATACATGTTAACATATTTCTTGGGAACCGCTACCTCTTTATATAATTGATTATTAAATCAACTATTAAATATTTATAACTCTGTCTCTCATTGAATTATAAATATATCTTACAATATCTACACTTTTATTTTTTATGACACTTTAATACATGACACGCCTAACATAATTGGTCACTTGATTTTGTGTCATACTTTTTCACTTATAATACTTCAACTTGAATTGGTTAAACTTCTCTTCATCTTTGACAATTGTAACTTGAATTGGTTAAACCGTATAGAAAGCGATGTTAAAATCGTAAGAACAAACGATTGTTAGAAAATTCGATCTTATGTTCTTTAAGTTTTGAAGCAATATTAAACATTTTCATAATGTACTCCCTCGCATTTCCTTGACACTTATATTTTATAGACATCAAAGAATGCAGAAGTGATATCATCTTAACCTTAATATTTTGGGTAAATATTTTTTAATTTCGCCAAGGAAACACTTAATATGAGTAATTTCTTTATAATTTTTTTGCTTCTAAAAACTTATAGAATGTTTCATTATGATCATTAGAATAATGCAATTTGAACAATCTCACCTATGAAAATCCTTTTTATGGGTGTTTACCGTAATGAGAGGTGCAAGTTATTCTTCCATTAGTGCAAAGTTTATGTTCATACAACCACATACTATATGTAAGTGTCCTTTTATATTCCTTGAAATTAGTTTCAATAAACATGAGTGTAGAATTTATTTAATAGATATTGTGACAACAAAGATAAATTATCCTAATAAAATAAAAATAAATAAATAAAACAAAAACAAGATCACATAAATATTCACAAGTAAACAAATAAATTCAAAATAATGGTCAGTTTCCCTCAAGATACCAAGCACGTCATTAATATCAAGTCTTTGGACAGTAATATTAACTATAAGTGGTACTCTTGTTGTAGCAATTAAACATTGACAATAAACTATGTCAAACAATAGATTAATTTTTAGACTAACGTATTGCTCACATAAAATACCTTATAATTGTCACACAGTTGTTGTTGTAATTCTGTCAAATATTAACTTTTCTTTGGGACAATTAATAAATGCATGAATTACAGAAACACATAATTATCTTAATATTTTAAATAAATTATTCTACACAAAAGCGGTCACTTTGGTGGCATTATGTTTCAATTAGTCCATTAAAATATTAGACATTCGAAGCCAAAATATGAATTTAATCGTTTTAAAATATTTGTCTTAATTTTATCTTTCAATCAAATTAAAAAATAACCAAAATAATAATAAATTTGAATAAATGTAAACATCATATCAAGATACCAGACACTCCATTAATATTTCATCTTTGAACAAAACATTAACTTGCAAGTGATATCTTCGTACAGTAATCAAACATTGATAATAAGAACATGTCAAACAGAAATCTTCTTTTGGCCCGATTTATTGCTCACATATAAAACTGAATAATTACCACATGTTTATTACCACAGTTGCACATGTAATAATGTTAATTATTAACCTTTTTTTGGGCCGATTAATACTAACATAATCCGACTTACATGCACAAAACCTTCTATATTTTAAAATAAAATAATTTCCACAATATAGGTCACTTTGGTGACTTAATGCTCCAATTAATTTATTTCAAAACATATAATATAAATTTAATGATATTCAAATTTTAAATTTTGTAACCGTTAAATTCTATAACACACCTAACATAATTGGTTATTTTATTTTGTGTCATACTTTATAATAGCATCATATTTTTTTTTACAATTGTTGGTGTTTTTAGTACGAAAAAACTAATTTATTAATCATACTTAAAAGTTTGATCGAGCATTAATTCAATTGGAAAGTAATAAATTATCCTTATTTAAGGGTATAATACATACTTATTTAGAGTAAAATGCACCATGAGTCACTTAATCATATTTATGGTAACAAATATGTCACTTTTTTTATAAAAGTTATAATTTAGTCACTCAATTAAGATTTTATGACAAACGAGTCACCATGTTGTTAAAATTGGAAACGAATAAGTTGGTATAATAACAAATTTAGTCTCAAAACGTATACATTATATTAATTTGGTCCTAATTCAAAATAATTTAATGAATTTAACCCTTCATATTTCAAAATTTCATCAGTGAAATGATTGTGTCTACCGACAGGCGACCAACAGCGGATGCACCCTTGTGCATGGTAGATCAAGTTACCTACCATTAAAAAATAGGATATATTATATTGATAATCACTGAATTTTTAGGGTACTTTCACTTTGATCACTGAAATCGAAAAACTTTTATTACAATCACTAAAATTTTAATTTATATTCATTGTGGTCAATTTCGTTAATCCCGTTAAGAAATGTTGAAATGGAACGTTAAAGTCTTCTTTCCCAAAAAGAACCCTAATTTTCAAATTTTAAAACTATTGGCAAGGTCAAAATTCTTATTATCGGAATGGTCGTTGATCAATCTCAACGGTGAGAAAGATTCGTTTTGCCAGAAACTTAATATAGTTTATTTTCAAATTGATTTGACAGTTAACATTGGTGAATCAAAACTAAAAATTTCAATTGAAACTAAAAATTAAAACTTTTCGATCTGCCATTGTTTACCATCATATCAGCTTGAAACGAAACTATGGGTAGTGAACGGTGAACCACCGATGTGTGAGGGTTGTCAAACGGTGCGAGAGATGTGCTTTGAGGGTTTGATTGAATTAAATTAAAACTTTTTTTAAAGAAGTTCATATTTTCAAAGTAATTAAAAAATTAAAAAATAGGTCACTTGTCATGTTCTGATTAGATGAAGGAAAAATCTTATTTGAGTTATGGAAGAAAACATTAAGAACCAATACGACCCGAAAAAATTAGGCACTAAACTGAAAAAATGTATAGGTTGGACACTTTTCTGACGTTTAAGCCAATTATTTTTGGTCAAAACAAGTGTCTAAACTATTATTCTATAAGTATTTTATGTACGTACACTTGTTATTTCCGTTAAAAATTTTGGTTAAATACATTAACACCATGTCAAATAATTTAATTAAATTTTTTATTTAAGATCTTGGCCGTGCTGTGATATATGTAATATCTGTGGGATGTGAGTTATTCTTAGAACTGCTTCATCCTTTCCTCCCTGATATTTCATGGAGTTTAGTGAGAAAATTTCTGCTGTAGAGATATTTAGTTCCAGTTTTGAAGTTCTATTTTAATCTTGGGAATTGTATGCGGTAAAGCTCTGGTTATAATCCAAAGTTGAATAATACTGAGAACAAAAATCATGATAAGAAAAAAATATATGTCCAGAAAACCACTCGAGGATTAAAAAAGAAAAAGGGTAAACTATACAGAAGACCACTGAACTATGGGTTTGGTGTCAAAATGACCACTATATTATTTTTGGCCGCAAATGCACCACACAATTATTTAAATGGTTCCATTTTAGCCACGCGCCGTTAAAAAAAACGAAAAAGTTGACAGAACTGTTAAAAAATGGTATAATTATACATTTGGTCCTCTATATTTATACAATATATCAATTTAGTCCTAATTTTAATCTAATAAAATAAATTAATTATTCAATAAGATGGTGACACGTGTCACCCTGATTGGAGTAGGAAAAATGAAAACCAAGGAACTGCCCTTAGTAGAAATCGAACCCAAGACCTTGGGGGTTTAACACGTAAGTTTGCCACCAAGACAAATATATATTTGTGATATGCAATACTAATAATAATATATGTGTTATATATATGGAGAAAGAAAAAACAAACAATATACATTAGATTTTCTGAACTTTATCTCTTCCCCTCATCCTCGTCGAAACTGTATATAGCAGAGCAGGGGAATCGTATATAGCAGAGTAGTGATTTTACAAAACGAAAATAATGGCGAGGAAAACTCCATTGTCTACGATAGTGGTGGTGTTTGATGATTTGTAAATAATGCCACATACCCTTAATTTTTTCAGAACTGAAGGGTCATCGGAAAGGAATTTAACTGCTAAAGTTAAAGCCAGGGAAGTTGTTTCAAAACTCGCAAATAGTAGAACGAACATCAAATCCAAAGCAATTTTCTCTGTTAAGATTGTTCCCTCTTTCTGAAGTTCGTCCAGGACAGTCGAAAAAGTCACTTTGGCTAGTCCTCGGCATTGCCCGCCTTTCGTTTAGCAGGTTCTTTAGAATTTTCATTGCATTTTTCCTTCCCTGAAAAGATGGTAGATTTTAAGTCACGGGACCTTGTTATTATGGTCTAGAATAACCAAAAAGATATTGGTGAGCTAACTACCTGTAAATAGGGATGTAAAAACAGGTAATCGGTCAGGTTTCAGGTCGGGTTCTGTCAGGTCGGGTAAAATCAGATACAGGTCATTTCAGGTAAAAAAAAAAATTGACTCGACTCGGGTCGGGTGCGGGTCCATTTCAGGTCGGGTCCATTCCAGGTCGGGTCCATTTCAGGTCGGGTCCATTTCAGGTCGGGTCCATTTCAGGTCGGGTCCATTTCAGGTCGGGTTAGAACGGGTCGGGTCTGAAGCAGATAATTGGCAGGTTAATTCGGGTACGGATACATTTCAGGTCGGGTCCATTTCAGTTCGGGTTCATTTCAGGTCGGGTTCGTTTCAGGTCGGGTTCATTTCAGGTCGGGTCCGTTTCAGGTCGGGTCTATTTCAGGTCGGGTTCATTTCAGGTCGGGTTCATTTCAGGTCGGGTGCATTTCAGGTCGGGTGCATTTTAGGTCGGGTAATTTCAGGTCGGGTAGCTTCAGGTCGGGTAATTCAGGTCGGGGTATTTTTGTGATTGAAATTCGTATTCAGTTTGAGTTCGGTCGTACAACCATATAAGTAGTTGATAGACTTTAGGTTGACCTTCGTCAATCGTCGTTAATTTTGAGTTAATTATTTAAAGTCATATGAAATTATAATTATAAAACATTAGAGTAATTAAAAAAAGAATCAAAATGGGTCGATTTGGACAGAAAATGGGTCAATTTGGATTACAAATAAAATTTCAGAGATTATAATGAACATTAATATCAAATTAAAATTATAAAACATTGGACAAATTAAAAAAAAAGGAAAATGTGTATTTTGGAATAAAAATAAAATTTTAGGGACTATAATGAACAAAAATATCAAATTAAAAGTATAAAAATTAGAGTAATGAAAAAAAATAATAAGTATATGTCAATTTAGAATAAAAATAAAGTTTAGGGTTTAAGGTTTTGTGTTGAGCGTTCATGTATTAATATGTACACACGTATATAATTAATTACTTATATACAATATGGTTGGGTTTGAGTGTTTATGGTTTAGGGTTTGGGATTTAGGGTTTAGGGTTTAGGGTTTGAGGTTTGAGATTCATGTATTAATATGTACACATGTACATACTTACATACATTAGGGGTTGTGTTGTAGTGTATGTAGGTTAGGGTTTAGGGTTTAGGGTTTAGGGTTTAGGATTTAGGGTTTAGGGTTTGAGGTTTGAGATTAATGTATTAATGTGTACACATGTACATACTTACATATATTAGGGGTTGTGTTGTAGTGTATGTAGGTTTAGGGTTTAGTGTTTGAGGTTTAGGGTTTAGGGTTTAGGATTTAGGGTTAGGGTTTGAGGTTTGAGATTAATGTATTAATGTGTACACATGTACATACTTACATATATTAGGGGTTGTGTTGTAGTGTATGTAGGTTTAGGGTTTAGGGTTTAGGGTTTAGGATTTAGGGTTTGAGGTTTGAGATTAATGTATTAATGTGTACACATGTACATACTTACATTACATACATTAGGGGTTGTGTTGTAGTGTATGTAGGTTAGGGTTTAGGGTTTAGGGTTTAGGGTTTATTAATATGTACACACTTAAAGGACTTGAATAAAAAACTTATATAATATAAAGGGCTTTATTTATAATTTACCCTAAATTGAAATTCAATTTGAAAATTGGCAGTTTGAAATCAAATTTTCCCACCCATATATATTATAATTTAATATTATTTATTAATTATTGATATTAATAATTAATATTTATTATTGATAATTAATATTTATTATTGATATTAATCATATTATTGATTATTATAAATGGGTGGTAGGATAAGATCCCAAAGGCCCAAGGCCTAAATTATTACCAATTATTGTTAATTATTATATAAATTATAAGTTATAAGTTTATATATATATATATATATAATATATATATATATATGTATATGTATATATATACATTATAGGTTTTACTACCAAAGTCCAAGGCCCAAACTATTACTAATTATTATATAAATTATATGTTATAAGTTTATATATATATATATATATATATATATATATATATATATATATATATATATATATATATATATATATATATATATATATATATATATATATATATTATACAATATAGGTTTTAGGGCCCATCTAAAAAAATGGGTGTTGGGATAAGAGCCCAAAGGCCCAAGGCCCAATCTATTACTAATTATTATTAAATTATAGGTTATAAGTTTATATATATATATATATATATATATTATTTATACAATATAGGTTTTAGGGCCCATCTAAAATAAATGGGTGGTGGAATAAGAGCCCAAAGGCCCAAGGCCCAATCTATTACTAAACCCTAAACCTTACAAACTAATCACTCGAACTAACCTTAGTTCATTATACTAACGTAAACCCTAAATGCATAAATACTTACATACTTTAGGGCTTAGGGTTTAGGGTAAGGATCTAAGGGTTTAGTGTTTAATGCTTATGGTTTAGGGTTTAGGGTTTAAAACCATAATGATAACCATATACCCTAAACATTAAACCCTAAATTGAAACTCATAAAATCAAAACCCTAAGTCACTTGTTATCATAACATTAAACCCTAAGCATTATACATTAGACCCTAAGCACTATACCCTAGACCCTAACACTAATCCCTAAACCTTACAAACTAATCACTCGAACTAACCTTAGTTCATTATACTAACATAAACCCTAAATGCATAAATACTTACATACTTTAGGGCTTAGGGTTTAGGGTAAGGATCTAAGGGTTTAGTGTTTAATCCTTGTGGTTCAGGGTTTAGGGTTTAGGGCTTAGGGTTAAGGTTCAAAACCCTAATGATAACCCTATACCCTAAACCATAAAAACTAAATTGAAACTCATAAAATCAAAACCCTAAGTCACTTGTTATCGTAACATTAAACCCTAAGCACTATACCCTAGACCCTAAGCACTATACCCTAGACCCTAACACTAAACCCTAAACCTTACAAACTAATCACTCGAACTAACCTTAGTTCATTACACTACAGTAAAACCTAAATGCATAAATACTTACATACTTTAGGGCTTAGGGTTTAGGGTTTAGGATCTAAGGGTTTAGTGATTAATGCCTAGGGTTTTATGGGTTAGGGATTAGGGTTTAGGGTTTCCAATTTTCCATATACATATATTGTAATATAAATTCTAAAATTAAAAAAAACATGAAACCCTAATGATAACCCTATACCCTAAACCTTAAACCCTAAATTGAAACCCATAAAATCAAAACCCTATGTGTCACATGTTGTCGTAACATTAAACCCTAAGCACAATACACTAGACCCTAACACTAAACCCTAAACCTTACAAACTAATCACTCGAAGTACATTGCTTCATGAAACCCTAAACCCTAAACCCTAAACCCTAATAATAACCATATACCCTAAACCCCAAGCATTATACCCTAACCATAAGTATTATACCCTAAACCCTAACACTAAACCATAAACATTAAAATTAAAGGATCGAAGTACATTGCTTCATGAAAACCTAAACCCTAAATCAAAACCCTACAAGTATTAAAACTAAAAATTAATTACTAAAACCTAAAACCCTTCAACCCTAAACATTTAAATTAAAACCCTAATTAAAGATCATAAACCCTAAACCACATTAACATTAAATGAAAAACTAAATAATCAAAGCTAAATGAAAAACCCTAAATTAACATATTAACCCTAAAAAAACTAAATAAAATATATTAGCCATAAAAAAATCAGTAAACCCTTAATTTATACCCTAAATTAAAACCACAAACCCTAAATTAAAACTATAACCCTAAACTTTAAAAGTTAAAACTGAATTAAGGATGCAATTGAAAAATAATCAAAGCTTTAAGCTCAATTTCAAAACAAAAAGGACGAAATTGAAAGAAATCAAAGAAGGAGTGCTTGCGGAGCAAAACCCGAAGACCCGTTTCAAAGTGCGCGGATCCTCTGACCCGACTCGAGCCCTATAAATAAACCCTCACCCCTCAGCCAAATTTGCTCCTTTCTCCCTACTATTACTCTGCCGAAATATCGTCTCAAATTCTCTCTCATCCACAAACACCAAAATCCCAGATCTTCCTCATTTCTTTCGATCAAAATCTCGTGTTCTTCCCAAGTTCTTCCCTGTTCTTCCAAAATTTCCTCCCAGATCTTCTATAAACACAAATTTCTTCCTTAAACCTGTTTTTTTTCGATCAAACCCCCTTCTTTTCTCAAGAACAACCTCGTGTTCTTCCCTGTTCTTCCAAAATTTCCTCCCAGATCTTCTATAAACACAAATTTCTTCCTGTAACCTGTTTTTCTTCGATCAAACCCCCTTCTTTTCTCAAGAACAACCTCGTGTTCTTGAGAATTTCTATCTTCAATCCTTCTAAACCCAAAACCCAAAATCATTTCTGTTTTACCCTAAACCCTAATTTATTCTTAACCCTAACCCTAGATCTGAAACCCTAACCTCTACACCCTTAATCCCAAAACCCTAACCCTAAATCTGAAACCCTAACATCTAAACCCTAACCCTAAACATCTAATCCCCAAACCCTAACCTCTAATCCCAACATCCTTTCGTATTCTCATCTTACCTCTTCAGATTCATAGATCTGTTCTACTCTGTCTTTTCATTTTCCGAGAGCTGTTCTCTGCCTTTTCATTTTCACAGATCTGTTCGTGTAAGTTATTTATTCTTTTTATTCTATTTATTTTTTTGTTTTATTTTCAGATTCTTACTATTTTCCTTTTTTTCTCAGAATCGTTTCTGGCTTCTGTCTGTCTGTTCCTGTTGCGTGCCGGTCTGTTCATCAAGCTGGAAGGTTGTATATCTCCTTTTGCATGTTTCTTTCTGTTTGTTTATATGTATGATTATCTGAGATCTGTTTATTGCATGTTATCTGAGATCTGTTTATTGCATATTATCTGAGATTTGTTTATTGCATGTTATCTGAGATCTGTTTATTGCATGTTATCTGAGATCTGTTTATTGCATGTTATCTGAGATCTGTTTATTGCATGTTATCTGAGATCTGTTTATTGCATGTTATCTGAGATCTGTTTATTGCATGTTATCTGAGATCTGTATCATGCATGTTTCTGTCAGTTTGTATTTATGCATGTCAGTTTGTATGATTTTATTTTTATGCATGTATTTATATGTATGGTCCGAGTCTGTTTATTGTATCATGTATGTTTTTATGCATGTTTCTGTATTTATGTTTCTGTTTGTTTATATGTTTATTGCATGTTATCTGAGATCTGTTTATTGCATGTTATATCTGTTTTCTGCATGTTATATCTTTATGCATGTATGTATATGTATGGTCCGAGTCTTTAGGGTTTCGTTGGTTTAACCTGAGTATATCGGCTGGACTACCTGACCTGCGGGGCTACTGGTGCCAAAGGGGGATTTATAAATTTTGTCCCTGTGGACAGGTGTAACAACGCCACGTACAAGGGTTAAACTGAAACCATTAGAAATCTTATTCTTTGTTTATGGATGTCTGCATATATGATTTTGTATTTTTTTTATTTTTGGTTCTCTGATTTGCACTTTTTCAGTTTTGTGACAGCTATGAATTCTTTCTCTTATGAGTTGGACTTTCCTGGAGAAAGAAATCTAAATGACCAAATTATATTGTCTCAAGGTAATTTATTAATCCTTGTTCATTATGATTTTTTTTAACTTATATTTTGTATATTTCTGACTCTTTTTTTGTATGTTTTTGCTAGAAGAGGATGCAAATGATCAACTGTCTGAGACAGTTCGTACCTCCAAGAGGAAGTCTGCAGCTTCAGCTGGAGGGGACATTGGGAGAAGAACATCTACTGTTTGGGATCATTACACATTCATCAAGCTTCCAGAAGGGCTTTTGCAGAATGTAAGTACTGCAAAAAGAAAAGGTATAAAGCTGACTCTTATATTGGTACTTCTAATCCTAAAAGACATACTGAAAAATGTGATGCTTATAAGGAGTTTCTGGCTACTAATCCCAATAGTAGTTCAGAAGCTGCTTTTGATCAGAAAAGATATTGTGAACTGTTTGCTGAAGCAATTCTTTGTCATGGTTATGCTTTGAGTGTTGTTGAGCATGATAAACTTAGGGTTTTGCATAATTATTTAAATCCTAATGTGAAAGATATTTCAAGGTACTCTATTACTAAGGCTTGCATGTTAAAGCATGAGATGCATAAGAAATTGCTTTTTGATTCAATGCAATCTGTTCTGAGTCGTATCTGTTTTACATGTGATGGCTGGTCTGCTTGCACTTCACGTTCTTACTTTGCACTGACTGCACATTATGTTGATAATAACTGGAAACTTCAGTCTAAGATTTTAAATTTTCGTCGTTTCCCCCCTCCCCATGATGGTGAGTCTATTTACAAGTTTGTTAAAAATATGTTAACTGAATGGGGTCTTGAGAAGAGAGCTTTTACAATGACTCTTGATAATGCTTCTGCAAATGAAAGAATGGTGAGGCGTCTGAAAGATGATTTGCATGCAATTTCTCCTCTGCCATGCAATGGTAAGTTTTTTCATATAAGGTGTGCTGCCCATATCCTGAACTTGATAGTTCAAAGGGGCTTGAAGGTAATCGACTCATCTGTTGTTAAATTGCGTGAGATTGTTAAATTTATAGATTCTTCTGATTCTAGACTTTGTTCCTTTGATTCTGCTATTAATGACTGTGGTTCTGATTTTTCTGGTAAGTTGGTCTTGGATGTTCCTACTCGATGGAACTCTACTTACCTGATGCTTCGTAGGGCACTAGAAGCTAAACATGCTATTAACTTGTTTGTTAATAGGGAAAATGGTTTGGATGTAATCTCTGATGTTGAGTGGGAAACTGCTCAATTAATTTGTGATTTCCTTGAGCCCTTCTTTGAAATTTCAACTCTGTTCTCAGGATCCAAGTATCCTACTACTAATTTGTACTTGGCTAATGTTGTTGCCATTGAGAAACTTCTATGTGATGCTCACAATGATCCATGTGAGGGCATCTCTGCTATGGCTGGTCCTATGCTTGAATTGTATGAGAAATACTGGTCTGATCATTCAACTATTCTGTCTTTTGCTGTTTTACTTGATCCTCGGTATAAGTTACAACTTCTGAAGGAGTTGTATGGTGTCCTCTATGTTGAGGATGAGGTTGAAAGGAGGGTAAGTGTTGTTTATAATGAGTTTGTGAGTATGTATATTTATTATTCAAGATCTGCACGTACTTCTTCTAATAATTCATCTGTCCAAAGTAACTCTACTCATTCTTCAAGTCTGTCAAGTTCTGGTCGCCCTAGGACCTTCAAGAAATCTAATCTCTTTCAGGTCAGTTTATCTTTTAGCTTCTGTTTTTATAGTTAATTTTTTTCATTTACAGTTTACTAATTTTTTTTATTTAATGCAGAACTTTGATGCCAATTTGGCAGCTTCTAGGAGTGGTAAGTCTGATGTTGACTCCTACATTTCTTTGCCCCTTCTCCCTCGCACATCAGATGCTGAGTTCGATATTTTAGAGTATTGGAAAACACAATCTGTGTCTTTTCCAGTACTTTCACTCATGGCTAGAGATGTGTTAGCCATTCCAATCACCTCTGTAGCTTCTGAATCATCATTTAGTATGGGAGGTCGAATATTGAACAAGTTGAGGGCTAGGCTTTTGCCTAAAAATGTAGAAGTATTTGTAACAACCAGAAATTGGTTGTATGGTTTTGAGCCTGAGGAAAGGGATGAAGAGTTTCTTGCTGTTGGGAAGGATGCCTCAGTCTCTGATGTGTCTGTTGAAGATCCACTTCAAGGTTAAGGTATAATCTTTTTTCTGTTTTTTCAATTCTTGTTTTATTTTTATATTCAGTTACTGACTTTGTTTTGTTTTGCAGGAAACACTTCAATGTAGAAGTATCTGATGTGTATGTTGCATCTGATGTTAAATGAGGTATAATCCTTTTTCTATTTCTTTAATTTGACTTAGTGTTTTGTTTTGCATCTGATGTTGCATCTGATTCTGTTTTTTTTCTTGCTTCTTAGCTGAATTCTGCTACTGTTTGTGAGTTGGTGATGCTGTTTGCTGCTGCTGTTAATGGCTTGGTGTTGCTGTTGGTTACTGGTAGCTTGCTGTTCCTCTCTTATCTTAGTGTTGCCCATAATTATGTTGGTTTCTTACCAGTTACCCATAATTAGTTGTTGGTAGCATTTAGATGAGATAGCCCGATGAAGAATTATCTGGTAGCAAAGTGCTTTTAGCTTTGCTATAAGATCTGAGGGCTAATTTTATTACAAACTTGTATTTTGTGACATTCTGTTTGTAAAATTATAAGTGTAAATTTTTATCTTGTATTTTTTTACATTCTGTTTTGATATTTTTTTAAGTAATAAAGTATTGATAATCTGAAATTCTAGTTATTTTTATTTTATATCTGTTAATTTATTTACTTAAGTGTATGAATTTTTTTTATATCTCAACTTAATTCTACATTTTGTAACTTAAGACAACAATTACTTAATTTGCTCTACTTAAGTAAAATCATATACTTAAGTAAAAATCATATACTTTAAAATCATATAACTTAAGACAACATTTTGTAACTTACAATTTTTATAACTTGAATCTGTTAAGTATAAAATATTACATATTAAAGTTGTAGACTTTCAATTTTTTTATAATTTCTAAATTTACTTAGTCATTTTTCAATTATAAATGTTATAGTAAGTTATAATTTCACTAAGTTTTACAATCTTAAAGAATCTGTTAACTAAGTATAAAAAAATAAAATTGTAGACTTATAAAATTTTTGACTTGTAAATTTTTGAACTACAAATGCTATACATATATATGTTATAACTTTAGTAAATTTTATGAACTACAAATAAGTTTACAATTGTTATTTAATTTTTTATAATTTCTAAATTTACAATTTTATTCAAGTTAATGAATAAACTTTAAAATTAAAAACAACTCTTCATTTAATTTTTTATTTTCATAAATTATCAATTACTTATTCTTTTTTCAAACTTTAGTACTTAATATATATATATATATATATATATATATATATATATATATATATATATATATATATATATATGTATGCGCGCATATACATCACCTATATCAATATATGTAAGTGTATATGTATATACATTATATATGTATATGATATATGAACTTTTATAAATTTTTTAATTCATCATGTCATAGGTTTCGGGTTAATTTCAGCTCAGGTCAAGAACAGGTCGGGTCACTTAACAGGTCGGGTTCAAAAGCAGGTCGGGTCCATTTCAGTCGGGTCCATTTCAGGTCGGGTCCATTTCAGGTCGGGTCCATTTCAGGTCGGGTCCATTTTCAGGTCGGGTCCATTTCAGGTCGGGTAAAATCGGATATCGGGTCAATTCAGTCGGGTAATTTCGGTTATTTGCCAGGTCGGCTTCGGGTTCGGGTTCTTTTCAGTCGGACGCAGGTCGGGTTTCAGGTCCAAATTAACAAGTCCAATTCGGGTTCGGGTCGTTTTCAGTCGGACGCAGATCGGGTTCGGTTGCTACAGTAACAGGTTAAATTCGGGTTCGGATCAACAACAGTCGGTTGCAGATCGGGTTCGGGTAAAAAAAAATCGGGTCAAATCAGGTTCTGACTCGGGCAGGTTTCAGTCAGGTTACCAGGTTCTGACTTGTTTTTACATCCCTACCTGTAAACATTTGTGATACGGGGAAGAGAAAAAGTTCAGAAAATCTAATGTATATTGTATGTTTTTTCGTTCTCCGTATGTTTAACACATATATTATTATTAGTATTGTTTATCACAAATATATCTTTGGCTTAGTGGTAAACTCGCATGCTAAACCCCTAAGGTCCCAATTTTGATTCCTACCAAGGGCAGTTCCTTGGTTTTCATTTTTCCTACTCCAATCAGGGTGACATGTGTCACCACTTGATTGGAGGGGAGAAATTAATTAATTTAGTTAAATAAAAATAATTAAAATCCCCCAATAAGGTGGTGACACGTGTCACCATCTTATTGAATAATTAATTTATTTTATTAGATTAAAATTAGGACTGGATTGATATATTGTATAAATATAAAGGATCAAATGTGTAATTATACTAATTTTTTAACAGTTCCGTCAATTTTTTTGTTTTTTTAACTGCGTGTGGCTAAAATGGAACTATTTAAATAGTTGTGTGGTGCATTTACGACAAAAAATAATATAATGGTCATTTTAACACCAAATCCATAGTTCAGTGATCATCTATGTAGTTTATCCAAAGAAAAAATGGTCGGAGTGAAGCACTATCAAAGGCAGTAACGGGTGTTTGTTGCTAGAGTTTTGTGGGAGAGAGGAAGGGAGCAAAAGTAAACGAAAAAAAAGGAAACAAAAAATATCGGTAAAATTGTAACCATACGGTCTCCTATATTTTTATTTTTATCATAAAAAGAAAGGGGTAAAAGTATAACTATGCCCCTATATTTTCTTCTCTTTATTTTAGAAAAAAATGCCACGTGGCATTATGAGAGAGTCACATGCCCCTACTACATCATTAGTTAACACTGTTAGTCTCAAAAGACATTTAGAAAACAAAAATAAAGTACAAAGAGCACATTAAACATTTACAAAGTAGAGACACCACTTTGAAAATTTTAATAAAGTATGGGAACATTTGTGTTATTATCCCTAATATAAATGATGACAAAAAAGTAATTTTATTTAGGTTGAAAAATATTTTTTACTTGAAAAATTACATGTTATTTTTAATACAAAAATACTTAAAATAAGGATATAGAGAATTATGTTATATTGCGTAAACTACATCTATGACTACCCAATTATAAGTTTGATATTATTTTGACCATCGACCTTTTAATTTTGTCAATCAGATCATTCAATTATTTAAATGATATCAATCAAACCACTAACCGTTAAAAATAACAGAGAAGTTGATCTGAAAGTAAAAAAAATGGTATAATTACACAATTAGTCTTTGTTACTTTCACATTTATATCAATTTAATCATAATTATAATGTGTTCAACAAATCTATTCATCCAATCAAACGATAACGCGTGCCCTCCACTGATTGGATGAACAAAGGCTCGCAGATGAACCGAACATGAGTGTTTCTTAGGTATTGAACACGCCAATACCACTGAAGCAACCACTACAGTTATGATATGGGTTACAACATTTATTACCACATATTTTAAAATTTCGTCAACATTCTATAGAGAATGTGATTAAAAGCTTTTAATTGACATAAGTTGTGGGGTCAAATTTCATTAGGAGAAAATTTCCCCTCCCATCTCCCTAAGTAGTAATGGTTAAAAAAAATGTAATTCCATTTATTTTTTATTCTTTCCTTTCTTTGGCTTCTTTTGGTCTTCCTTAGCCATGGTTTAAATTCCTAATATTTATTACAATATTTAAACATTTTTATTTGATTTTACTAAATTATAATTAGGCTTAAATTGATATAATGTGAAAGTAATGAAGATCAATTGTGTAATTGTATTATTTTTTAATTGTTAAATCAAGTTTTTCGTTAATTTTTAACGGTTAGTAATTTGATTGATACCGTTTAAATAATTACATGGTCTGATTAAAAAAATTTAAAAAAGTCGGTGATTAAAGTAGGATCAAACATATAGCTGGATGGTCATGTATGTAATTTACCCTATTAAGTTTATGGTGTCAACTAAAAAAATGATAACATTTAAGAAAGAGATAACTGCATTTGAAATGCCGTTGAGGCCGCGATATTATCGGTCATCCTCATTCTCCCTCGCTGGTTGAAATTCCTTTATTGCCCTTCCGCACCAAACAAAGCGATTCGTGAAAGAAATTAATCATATTTGGTAATTAATGGATAATAGATAGTAAATTACATTAATTAGTAGCTGATAGCTGATTACATTAGTTAATTTGAATAACAAATTATATTAGTTGATTGTATAAAATTATTTGGTAAAATTAACTGATAGTTGATAGCTGTTTGATTATTTAAACAAACAAAATAACATATAAGGACATGATTATATTCTATACTCGTTTAAATATTTTATTCGTTATCAATATACTCGTTTGAATATTTTATTCGTTATCATATAAGGACAGATTATATAAGCATATTTGAAGGTTTTATATATTACTTTATTATTTATATAATTACTTTTAATGCTCCATCGTTCCATTCAATATGTCTAGTATTAACTTTTCTTGGTCAGTTTTTTTTAACTTTGACTCATTATTACTTAAAAATTATTATTGATAAAAATGTGAAAAATATATTTTAAAAACCTTCAATCAAGTAGTTTAAAAATATATATTTTATAAAATTTAATTAATTAAGATGTTTAAAATAATTATGATCAAAATTAAAAAATGATTTTTAAAAAGTTAATATTAGACATACTGAATAAGCTAAGGGAGTACAATTTAATTAATTATTAAATTTAAATACAAATATAGATGTGTGAGAATTAAAAAAAAATAATAATATTAGTTTACAATTATCATCACCTAAACATGTTAGGGTGAAGAAATAAAATAGAAATGTTAATCGTAAGTTATTTAGAGATTTTTTTTATAATTATTAAGGGTAAAGGGGTTTATAACTTTTATGTCACAATTTTTAATTGCAAAAACTTTATTTTAACATTTTTTTTAAATTTTTAAGTTTCACCTAATCCGCTACTCATCAAACATCAAAATTTAAAAATTTGATAGGTCAACCCGCTAATATTAATTTAAACATCTAATTTTGGCGCAAACGGTTATTTACCAAACATAAAAACGATGTTAATCTAAAATTTGGTATATTTCTTGATTAGCCCCTCTATAAACGGAATACTACACGTGTCGATACCCTATTCATTTAATCCTTAATTTAGCATTGCGGCATTATAAACGTTAACAAAAGCAATTAAAAAAGGGTAATTTACGTGTCCTCATTTTTTTCACAAAAAAATCTCTTCTGCTCAACTCTATTTCTTCTCCGTTTCTTTCTCTCTCTTTGGCTTTCGTTTCCTTCGAAATCAAAGAGCTCAACCTTCTTCGGTACGTTCTGTTTTTTCATTCTTCGCTTTTTAACTGGTGGCGTATATTGTGTTTTGTCGTTATTCGGTTCTTCAGTTTCCTTTTTTTTTCCTGTTAAATGTGGTTTTGGTAATGTTGGTTTTTCTTGTTTGGTTGCTGAGAAATGTGAGGAAAGAAGAGAGAATTAAACTTGAATTTATAAGAAATATTGTGAGGTTAATTTGTGTGTGTGCTTTGGCGAGAGACTGTATAGATTTATATTTTGATTTTTTTTGTGTTCTTTCTGCATTTTCTCAGCATCCAAAGAAGGGATTATTCCTGTAAATTAATTAAGATTGCAGTTTCTAGCGATGTTTGGCGGATGTTGTTGTAAATAGTTAAAGATTTCTTTAATTCTATTTTCTTATTTTATTTAGGTGAAACATGATGAGGAAATTGAATAATTGTCGAGAGTGTTTCAATTTATTTATGAAAATAAGTTAGGAAAAGAAAAACTGAGATTCGTTCTTGTTGCTGCAGAATTTTCAGAGATTGGATGAATTAGTGCATGTTTGATCTGAAGTTTGATTGCGATGATGGCAATTCTGATCGGGTTGTAGATGCAAATGCTGATAAATGACAATGACGACTAATTTTCTGGGTTTACGTGTTGATGCAAATGTTGATTATTTTTTCCTGCATTTGAAATGGATGTGTAGAAGGGTTTGGTAGTTTAAACATTGGAGCAGTATGGCTATTGCTGGTCTACACACTGTCTCTGTGCTTGAAAATTCTTTTCGAAGGGAGTCTCAGTCTCAATCATCTAGAAGGCAGGAAAATGGTAGCACCCGGACATCCTCAATCCTGCAGATGTGGCGGGAGCTAGAGGATAAGCATGTCATGAATAATGCTCAAGAGAGAGGTAGTAAAAGAATTCTCCAACAAAGGAGTGGTGACCTCTCAACGGCTGATTCTGACAGCCTAAATGGTGAAAGTACTGTTGTTTCAGAGAACGTGAGTGGGAATGAGTTTGGGCAATGGTCCCAAGATCGATTTGGGTCACAGACTGGTAATGCAGATTCAAGTAATTTTAATTGTGAACCCTCATCTGATTTAGGGGAAGTTGAAAGGGAAAGGGTAAGACAAATTTTTCGGGAGTGGATGAAAAATTGTGGCAGGGATCACACATCTAATGTTTCCCTTAGAAGTAACAGTTCAAGGGCCAACAGCCAGCAGCGAGGTGCTTGTATTCAGAGCAGAGAAGCACAAGCGGCTGCTATTGGTGGTCACATTGAAGAAGTTCTTAATGGATTTGTGGTTAACCAGAATGAATACCGAACTGAGCTTGTGCATAGGGGCATCCGGAAATTATGTGGCAGACAGGCCCTGCTTGATATGCTTGAAAAGTCGAAAAGCGAAAGGCAAACAGAGGTTCAGGGATTGTCGGAGTTTCGGGCTGTATCAAATTTTGCCCATCACAAACTCATTCAGGTATATGCATTAAAAGTGTTGCCATTTTTTCTTTGGTGCCTATTGAATTTATTTCTTTTCATTCTGTGCATGTTTTTCCAAAATTTCAAAAAAAGAAAGAAAGAAACGAAAAAGAAGACAAAAAAACACTGTAAGGTGGATTATAATTCTGCAGTTTTGATCCTATAGATTCTCTTAGGTAATTGAAATTGTTTTGCATGATTTTGAGAGGTGCCACACTGGTCTCAATCACAAAGGTAATACTGTTCATGCAATGGAACCATTAGTTGCCTCAATTGACCCAGTTGCTTAAAAGGAATCTTTTTAAGTGTAATACATGTTCTAACAACAATATTAGATGTGTAATTATTGGTTTATACTTTCCCATTAAAATCTTTGAAATTATCTTCTTTGCAATTATGAAATGTATATGAAAAGGAGAAAGCTCATATATCATACTGACAAGAGTAATTGTTTAATTAAAAAAAGGAATACTATTATTTTGAGCCAAGAAAGGAATCTGCTTTCATGAAAAAGTCGGAAACACTAGCATGGCTGTCTCAACAACCACTTTCGTTTTTATCTTCTTATGGTTGTTGATATTACTGTTATCATTAGCTTGTAGTTTGTTCTGGAAATTAATTGGTTCATAGACTTATAACTCTGAAGAGCAATCAGGTTACTAGTTGTCTGTTGTTATTGGCTTCAATAGGCTGTTAATTTTTTTTTAAAAAATGTTTATGGATTTTCTATATGTGTGACATGTTTGATGACAAATGTTGTTTACTTTTGTTTAGTTTGGCATTGGCATCATTAGGTCAAGTGCTTAAAGTTCCGAATGTTGTTCCATCATCTAGATTTTTACATTACTTAAGACTGTTTTTACTGGAATACATTTATTTTCATATCTTGTTTTCTTTTGCAGTCATTGTTGAGAGGTCGATTCTTGAGAAATGAAGAAAGGGTTGCAGTTGATGGATCTACATCCATAGCAGCCAGTGAATCAGGCTTATCAAGACAAAACCAGACTGTATCTGTTCTAAGGTGCGCAATTGTTTTCTGTAAGCATCTTTATTATATTATATGGAACTTAATTTAAGATAAACTCTAGCAAGGGGAAGTTGTACTGTTTGGCAAATTGTGCTGTCAGTTTCTCAAGCAGAACAATGTTGTTCTAGTGTTGTTATTCCATATTCACCCCACTCACTTTTCACGAAAATTCAAATTGGAATTTAGATTCTTGATTTAAGACGAGGGATTTAGATCTCAAGTTTAGTTTTGCACGTTTTCTCTGATACCATGAACATAAAACAGAATTGTTCTTTTCTTATGTTATTGACAATCTGCTACAGCCCCTTTTATAGGTTATGATGGTATGCAAATATTTTTGGAATATAACACTAGGAACCTTTAGTTACAAAGAAATTAAATTAATTTGTGTATTTACAGCCTAATGAACAACTTGCATTGACATGGCAGATTAGGAAATTATTTCTTAATTCACTGCCAGATTTTTAGGGATGACTTCCTAAAAAAACCGAGTCAAGAGATCTGTCACATTTTGTCAACAGGAAGCTTAAAATAAAACCCCTCCCATTGATTTAACAGAAATACCCACAAAAAGAAAACAGCTTTAAAACACTTGGGACAATGGTGTGCTAGAAAGAAACTTTACGGTAAAATTTAAGATGTTTAAATTAATATACTACCTCTCGTGCTTTGGTCTTGTCTTCACTCTATTGTACAAGTTTTCACATGGAAAGTTCTGGTATCTTAATATACCTGCGATGACTGAACATTATCTACTAGGCTTCCCTTTTCAAAAATACCATTTACATAGCAAAATTTCCTAGGTACGGATGCAATAAGGTAAAAAAAGGATTTTGAAATTTAACAGATATCTAGCTAGAAACACAGGAGCATATCCAGATTCTATAAATTTAGACATGATCCTTCTGTCTGAAATTTGGACATTTCCACTCTCTTTTTGCAGTTGATCTTGTGCATAGACTTCAGATTCCATTGGGCAAGTCTCATTAAGTTCTGGCCGGCTAGTAAAATTGAAGTTGTGGATATTAGTAATACTATGTCTGATTGTACCGAGTGATAGTGAAATTGTGATACCATAAAGAGGTTGAGATTGTAAATGCTAGTGCTTTGGGCACGTCTTCACTCTATTCTACAAGTTCTAACATGAAAAGTTCTAGTATCTTAAGATACCTGCAATGCCTAAACCTTGTCTACCAGGCTTCCCTTTCCAAACATTACATTCACATAGCAAAATTACCTAGGTGCAGATGCAATAAGGTATACAAATGATTTGGAATTAGGCAGGTATCTAGCTAGAAACATAGGACCATATCCAGACGCTGAAAATTTAGACATGGTCTGTTGGTCTGAACTTGGGACCTTTTGCACTCTCATTCTGCGATTGAGTGAGTCTCACAAATTCAGGGAACTGGGAACTTCGAAAACCTTTGGAGTTTATAAACATTCTTCAGTGTATTTATAACTTATTTTGATTGGATAAGTGAATGTTACACAATTTACTTGTCATGTGGATGGTCTCATATTAATGATAAAATGTCAGGATTAAATTGTAGATTGCACTTTATTTAGGTGTTTTTTGGCAAGACATTTTATTGACAGTTGGACTTAGTATAGCTCTTCTAACTATTATAAATGGATTGCTACTAATACGAGGATGTTCTGCCAATGAGGGGTATAGCTCTTCTAACTATTATAAATGGATTGCTACTAATACGAGGATGTTCTGCCAATGAGGGGTATAACTCTTCTAACTATTATAATGGATTACTACTACTAATATGAGGATGTTCTGTCAATGAGGGGTTAAGTTTATAGAATTATTTTCTTGTTTTAACCATTTTGTTCTGAAATAGCTTGACTAGCATTGCTTGGAGAACATCTCAATTCTTGATTGTATATATATGATGCCATTTTCACCTTTGGCAGTAACATTTTGCAAACTGTGCCCTTGCATCAGGGATGGTTCTTTCTCCATACTGGATCATTCTGGTTGTGGTCTTGCAAGCAGTAAATATTCTGATACACCGTCTAATACTGACACTAAGGGCAATAGAAATGAACAAAACCATGTTGATAATTCAGATGAAGTCATGGATAGATTAAATGACCAATCTGAACATGAGAATGGGGAAACTGATTTAGTGGCTGATGTTGTTGAAGATATAAGTCGGCAAGAAGCTTCTACTCTTGTGGAAGAGTGTCAGGATGAAAGCAGAGATGTTCCAAGACTAGTGTTGGATGGGGACGGGCAAGAAAATATTGCTAATGTGTCGTCCCTTGAAACTTTACAGAATGAAGCTGGAGAACATAATGGTGAAGCATCTTATGTGCTTTTCCCCCAAGATGGTGATATAAGTGGGACGTATGGGTTAATTAATGACATAGAAAATTTAGAACACAATCTAGTTCCATATATTGATGGGCTTGAATCTGCTTCTCAAGTTGAAGGACTGCAGGAGGATCAAGAAAATAATGACGCAGAGTGGCAGGAAGCTCGTGTTGAGCATAATGTATTGATGGATGGTAGTAATGAAGGAGCCACTGACATGCACCATGAAGATGGTGGTAATGAGGATGGCAGCTTGCATGAGACCACAGGGAATCAGTTGGAAGGGTCTTACATTCAAGAACCCGTCACTGTTAGAAGAACATATACATTTTATCTTCTTGATGATGATAATGTACAGAGCATGGAACTGAGGGAACTGTTAAATAGGTGTGAATTCTTTAACTGTTGGGCTCTATGTTGATTTAAATTTTAATTTTTCTTGAAGCACCTCTATCTGAAACCTGTGTCTGATACATATTCGGACATATACGCATGTTAAGATGCATGCCTTGATCTGACACTCAGACTTGAGTGTTGACCAGTTGTTTTTCTAATACAAGCTATTGTAATATTGTAGGAGAAGTGTGTCTAGTCTTCTTCATAGTGGTTTCCGTGAGAGTCTTGACCAGTTCATACAATCATATGTGGAAAGGCAAAATGATCCCTCTTTTTACTTGGAGCTAAATGAAACATCTGCTACTTCTGCTTCAGTTGAACAACAAGATGTAGAACATCAAAGCAGGGATCGGAATGAGGGCCAGAGAGATGCTGAGGTTCCTTCACCCAGGATGCCATATATGCAGCCACTCTGGGACCAGGATTCATACCATCGAAATGAAACATCTGCTACTCCTGCTTCAGTTGAACAAGATGTAGAACAGCAAAGCGGGGATCGGAATGAGGGTCAGAGAGATGCTGAGGTTCCTTCACCGATGATGCCATATATGCAGCCACTCTGGGACCAGGATTCATACCATCGAAATGAAACATCTGCTACTCCTGCTTCAGTTGAACAAGATGTAGAACAACAAAGCAGGGATCGAAATGAGGGTCAGAGAGATGACGAGGTTCCTCCACTTGTGCTTCCTTTACCCAGGATGCCATATACGCAGCCACTTTGGGACCGGAATTCATACCATCATTATCATTGGGCTCCAGATGATGTGTATCAGCGGCCTGGCATTGTATGAAACATTTCTTCTTCTTATACTTGCATTGTTCCTTTTATTTATTTTTATTGAATATAAAACTGTTGCTTGATGTTGCTAACGTAATGATCTCCTAATAGTCCGTCTTCTTGGTGAAAACTTCATGTTAAGCTTCAACAATTTGTTTCCTCTCTTGCCTTTGGGTAGCCAAACTGCAATTTGCTTCCTGCTATCCTCAGATGGTAAACACTTATGGTTCTTCATGTTTGCTCCATTTTAATTGAAGCGTGTTGCTAATTTGGTGCAGGAGTGGGATATCATTAATGATTTGAGGGTTGACATGGCTAGACTGCAGCAGAGGATGAATAGCATGCAGAGGATGCTTGGGGCCTGCATGGAAATGCAACTCGAATTACAGCGGTCAATAAGACAAGAAGTCTCTGCTGCCCTGAATCATTCGGCTGGTTCGCAAGGTTTGGTTTGTTTTCTCAGACTGTAATATGTTCATTATATAAAACTTGTGGGGTTTGTTAATTAATCATGGTGATATTCGTGTGCAGGGATGATTGGGGATAGCCTGTCCAAGGATGCCCACAAGTGGGATAATGTTAGGAAAGGGATCTGTTGTATTTGTTGCAAAGGCAATATCGATTCATTACTGTACAGGTAAAAGTCCAACTTCATCCTCCAGTCGTATTTCATATTAGTTATGCTTTCCATAATATTATTACACAGATGTGGGCACATGTGCGCATGCTCTAGATGTGCCAATGAATTATTCCAACGTGGAGCCAAGTGTCCAATGTGTCGTGCACCAATAATTGAGGTCATCCGTGCTTACTCAATCCAATGATAAACACAAGAGAAAATAACTATATTATAATTATAGAATCTCTCATCACACCAGGTATCTTATTTCCCTTTTTCTTGCCCCATCATCCGATTGAAACAGATAATGTGATTAGTGTAGTAACCCTGGATCTGCATTTTTGGAATAGATTGTTTCCTTGGTGACACTGCTTCTGGTTTTGTTGTCGAGACCTCCTGCTGCCCAACTTTGTGAATAAAACAAATCTTTACAACTATTTGCACACGCATTCGATGTATATTGTAATATTTTAATTTTCTTTTTTGTGTATACCAGTTAACTATTGTCGCTTGACATAATGTGTTTTTCTGTTTTAATTATCATATTAAAGCTCTTGTTTTCTATATATCAAAATATAAGTAACTTTATGAATTACCCTGTTGACTGTTGTAAATAGTATTGAAAGGGAATAAAGTAATTTTATCAACTTTAAATGAGTTAATTCCGAACTTAAACTTTTAAACATTCTAATTGTATATTGACCTTAAACTTTTAAACATTCTAATTGTATATTGACCTTAAACTTTTAAACATTCTAATTGTATACTGAAACAATGACCTTTATTCAAAGTTGATCCTAAATTTTTGAATATTTTAGTTTTATCCCCAAACAATTATCCTATTCTAAGTTGATCTCAGTCTTTTGAACATATTAATTTCATTACCAAATTATCATTTATGACACATTGTATTGCTAGATAATAGATGTCGGTGTTTATATGGCAATTAATATTTATATAACGGTTTTATTAATATGTGATATGATTAATATATACGGATAATTTGAGAATTTTTAAAATGTTGAAAAGTTTGGAACCAATTTAAAATTGAAGTTTTTTTTTTTGAAAATAAAAGTATTATTTTATTCGCAAACTTGCGAACACTGACTCGAGCCTCGTTAAAAAACCTCCTTAATTCTAAATGGAGGAATAAGAGTGCATCGAATCAGTGTTGAACAGGACGAAACACAACCACTCTGCAAACAAACCCTTAGAAGACACAAATCACCAATACAACAAAACAAGGTATCGAAACTACTGTGACTCTACGAACATAAAACCTGTGACTGCCTACTAAGACAACCATAAAGCAGCCAAACACAGCGAGCATAGCCTGCACAATTTCACTTACTACTCATGGCATAAACATAACAAATAGCTAACCAAACCATCGAAGATAAGATCAAGCATTGTAAAACCACGAGCTTCCTCCCACGGTCCAGCTGCCTTCGATTATCAAAGAAACACTCATATCCAGCGCCCCTTTATTGTGACAATTCTAGCAATAATGCTACCACAAGTGTACCACAGATAGTCTCTCAATGATCGAAAATCGCACAGATCAAAACAGCCTACATAAGTTTATTGTCGTTCCCCACAGTCCGAAGCAACACGCGATTGACGAAACTCACCAGCTGCAAACCATACCAAAGGTTCAGCCCTATTGATTCTAGCTTTGGCTAGTTTATCCGCCGAAACATTCGCACCTCTAGAGCAAATAGTTTGAAGATAAAATTGAAATGAAAGAGGGTTGTAATTGCAAGTTTAGAGACCAATTTAGAATGAGAATCATAGTTTAAAACATATGAAGCAATTAAAATTAAGTTAAAAGAATTGTTTCTCAATATAATTTTGTAATATATAATTTGAATTAGTTATAGTTTGAAGGTAAATTTTGAGATTAATATGGATCAAAACAAAATGTAATAAAATTTAGACTAATTGACAAATTCTCAAATTCAAAACTACTTGGACTAAAATAAAATTAATTTTTACTATGTTGAAAACATTTCCACTAACAAAAATGCGCCCGGCAAACAACAATCTATGATTTCCTAAAAACCCAAGTCAAACTTGTTGGTAAAGTTCCTATGCTATTAAAAAAAGTCATAATGCTTTTTTATTTCTCCTTTTCTTTATCTTAGTTTTGTATCTAATGCATCACTTGAATTTAAGTAATTAGCTTTGGTTTTAAAACTTTATTTTTCTCATCATCTTCACAAATCAAAATAGAGAAAGACTCTGTAACCCAAACCCTTCCCTCGCAGTGAAGATTACCTTATTGTTTATTAAGACGGAGGCTCACTCAAGTTGCGTCACGTGGCTACATTAGAGGCCTCCGATTCATCTTTGATGCTAGATGACGTGATGGCTACCTGAGAAGGAGTCGTCGTTCGTATTCAGACTGCATTCCGAGCCTTGCTTCAAAATTTGAGGTTATGCAAGCTTGAGTGAGATACCGTACCAAGGAAAAGCTATGCCGAATGAATGCCACAACGAAACTGATTCAAAATCGCCGCAGCCCAAAGTTTTTATTCATTTTAGAGTCACACATTAATAAGAATGGTCCAAAGAGTTTGGTAATGGTAATGGTAATGGTAATGGGAGATTATTATATTACCTATAGGGACGTAAGAACAGGTAATCGGGTGGGTTTCAGGTCGGGTCCGGTCAAATTGGATACAAGTCATTTTCAGGTCGATTTGATGTTTTGACTCGATTTGGGTCGGGTGCGGGTCAGCTTCAGGTCGGGTTTGTAACCCCCTCGTCCCGGTCTGGTCGGATGACCGGTCCGAGTGGGCCACACGGGGAAAACCGAAGCGAAACCCGTTAAGATTTCCCCTCGGTTAACGACCCAAAAAAATTTTCTTTTTGTTTTATCTTGTCTATATGCATACTTTAATCCTACATAAGGCACAACTGCAGGAATACAAACATTTGCAACATACATCGACCAACCAAGCATTAAACAGCTCATTTTAATGTTTTACAGCAGGCCGTTTCGAAACGCCCTTAGGGTGTTCCGAAACGCCTTGACCTAGTCAACGGGCCTGGGTCAACCATAAGGTGACCGTTCCGAAACAGGGGTGACCCGTATCGGAACGACCTTGACGGTCAATATCTCGTGGTCAACGAGATTTGACCGTTTCGAAACATCAAAGGCCCGTTTCGGAACACCCTCATCTCGTCAATTTCTCAAAATTCCAGTAGCAAAAATGTTCCGAAACGACCCTCATCCGTTTCGAAACGGCAGGCCATTTGCAAAGGACCCGTTCCGGAATAGGGGGAACCGTTCCGAAACGCCCACTATCCAACAAAACCATACATGTCCCATTGCTCAAACTATTATATGTCTAACATTAAAAATCCATACTTGATGAACTCAAGCCAAAAACCACACTTGGAGGCCCTCCACTTGCCCGAGCAACCCACGAACTAAGGATCTGCAATGTTGAACAAGAGAGCGTAAGCAAGGATGCTTAGTGAGGGTAAGCTCTAAAAACAAACCTCAACATCGCAGGGTCCGAGCACGATCTAGCCAAGGTAACACAATCATACCAAAGGTCCACAAGATAAAATGCATGAGCAATGGACAATATTAATGCGATGATCATAAGCTCAATTTCCATGATACATGTAATCACAAACAAGTATCCCAATAAGAACCATGAACCTCAACACATTGCTATATACATATCAATCAACATTGGCACCTAGTTAAGACCCGAATACGCGGATAGACACGTTGGAATTCACATCCAACAACCATATTACCTCACGGTGGGATTTCACTCATCACCGGTCTCGCGGAGGGAATTCCACTCATCCTCACGCCCCGTTGATGGGATTCCACTCATCACCGACTACATTTAAATACAATTCCGGGCGAACCCGTACTCCTCCTTGGTGACTCAACGCCACCAAGGCCACGCGCGACTTTAGACTCATGTGTACACACTAACATCCTAATGATCGATCATTTGTATTCAAGTAAACTAGTGCCAATATTTACTCACTTCACAATACTCATTTCAATCAAACTCGTGCTTAGCACGTACTCACCAACAATCATCACCATGCACGTCTCAAGCATCATAAGTCCAATCTCATTTCACATGTATAATACAATATACATAAACATTCACATCACATTTCATACGAGACATACACAACCATGTACTTGAGTTCACCCAAAGGCTCTAGATCAAGCTTAGGATTAGGCTACCACCCTAATCCTAACTCTAGGTGGGTCTACCAAGCCCAACCTAGTCCATATACTCGAACCAACTACTTTTAAATCATTTAAAGCAATTAACCACTCACCTAAGCTTCCAAGCTCCAAGACCAAGCAAGCAATCACCTTCAACTTCCCGGATTCGATCCCAAAGCCTCTTCTACGTTTCCTCTTGCTTCTAGTCAAACAAAACACATACATTACTTCTCAACCCAATGCTAATTCAACCATCAAACTACTTTGCAAATTACAACCCAATTTCCTCAAATTCTCAAACCACATAACATCTCAAAAACCCAATTTTCGGACTCCAACAACCATTGGCTGAAATACCCATTTCCAAGCACCCAAATGACTTCCAAAACATCCCAAATCACCCTCCTAACATAGGTAGACCATCAGCCCTTCAATTCCAACACTAAACCTCTCAAAAACCCATTTTTTCATACTTTAAAATTTGCCCTAAGGACCCACTACGAAATTTCATCCAAAATCAACCAAATTAATATATGTTGTATATTTCATTATGATTAAACATAACCCCAAAACAATTTCTCAAAACAAATTGAAAAACCCCATCAAAAACCCAAATTTCCATATGAACCCTAATTCCCAAAACTCATTATTTTTGAAATCTAAAACAATAGGTAAGTAGAGGATAGAGAGGAGGTTAAGAAAATATGTTTACCTCTTAATTTGATGTTGAAATCGATTAGCAAAGTCAATGGAATAGTAACTAGGGTTTTAGGAGAGTTTGAAAATGGGGGAGAGGGTTTTGAAATTGGGAAAGGGGAAATGAGGAGAAAGATGACAACTTTTCCATAAAAGTTGTCTTGCTTTATTTAAAATGTGGGTAAATCACAACTTTGGTCCCTCCCTCTTTATTAAGATTCAAATAGGTCATTATTCAAAGTTGGTTTATTTTAATTAGATTTTATTCGACTCGAACAACAACCCGGCTAACTCCTAGGCCCAAGACACGGGTGTTACAGGGTTCATTTCAAGTCGGGTCTATTTCAGGTCAGGTTCATTTCAGGTCGGGTCAAAACGGTTAATTGACGGGTTAATTCGACTTCAGGTCGGTTTCGTTTCAGGTCAGGTTAATTCGAGTTTTGAATTCGTATTAAGTTTGAGTTTGGTACAAAAAGTTGATAGACTTTGGGTTGATCATTCATTTCGAGCTAATTATTCAACGCCTTTCACGAACACGAATCACATTAAAAATAAATAATAGGCAATAGAATGAACAAAAATATCATCATATGATACATTTCTAAAATATTAGAGTAAATTACAAAATTATAAATTTAAAAGGTCAATTGTTGTGAAAAATAAATTTTTAGGGACTAACATGAATAAAAATATCGTCATATTAAAAACACTTGACTAAATTACAAAAAGAATAAGGGTCAATTTGGAATAAAAATAAAGTTTTAGGGACTATAATGAACAAATATATTAAATTAAAATTATAAACATTTGACTAAATTACAAAAAAAGGATAGGGGTCAATTTGAAATAAAAAAAGTTTTAGGGACTATAATGAACAAAGATATTAAATCAAAATTATAAACACTGGACTAAATTACAAACAAAAAAAATATAGGTCAATTTGGAGTAAAAATAATGTATATGTAAGTATGTCAGTTTTACTATATATATATACACGCGTGTGTATAATATAATATAATATAATATAATATAATATAATATAATATAATATAATATAATATAATATAATATAATATAATATAATATAATATAATATAATATAATATAATATAATATAATATAATATAATATAATATGTATGTTATGTGTGTACGCCCCTAAACTACACACATAAACCTCAAACTTTAATTCCTAAACTATATATATATATACATTAATACACATATATATTCATTAATATATATATATATATATATATATATATATATATACACACACACATATATATATATATATGATATGTATGTATGCCCCTAAACTATACCCATAAACCTCAAACCTTAACCTCAAATAATCAAGTTGACACATTTACCCCTAAACCTCAAATATGAATATCTAAATCTTACAAGCACTATTCACTAATAAATAAAGTGCAAGCCTAATCACATAATCCCTAAACTAATCTCATAACCCCAAACAATCAACTTGACACATTTACCCCTAAACCCCAAACATTAACTCATAAATCTAACAAACGAAATAAATCAAAACATAAAAAAAGGAAAAATTCAAAAATAAATTAAAACTAAATTATTAATTAGAGCTCAATTCACAAATTAATCAAATTATTAAAGCCAATTAATTATCAAATCTTTATACGAGGACCAAATTAAATTTAAAGCAAATCAAAAGGCTTAATAATTAATCAATTTATAAAGCATGACCTAATTGAATGAAATCTAAAGAAACTAAACCAAAAGTTAGGACTAAAAAGAAACAAACTGTAGAACTAATGTTTTGATATAATAATTGAAAAATATTTTGGACAAAGTTAAAAAGAATTCAAAACCATTTCTAAGTCCAAACAATTTGAAACTATGTTTATAGAATATGACACGCGTCGTAACGTGTCAAGAATAATTTCATTCTTCCAAATAAATAAATAAATAAATAAAGGAATTAAACTAAATATAGATAGGGAAGTAGGAGTCGAACCCACAGGGACTTAGAACTTTCCTTGTCGCGCTTTTGTAGTTTCTGAACCAAGAGTTGTTTATGGAGCTATGTTGATGTGATTTAAGTAGGGGGTTTGTTTGCAATGAAATGTAATTGTTTAAGAGAGTAAAAGAAAGGTTTTAAAAGACTTGAAAATAATATGGAGATTTTCAGCCTCGGGCTAAGCTTTGACTTGTTATACTCGGTTCATTGGTATAGATTTTAATTTCGAAAAACTTGTTGGCGAAATTACTTCAAGGTCAATCCTTGAATTTTTTTGTTTGTAAACTGAATCTCCAAAATCAATTTTTGGTTTCAGTTTTGATAATTTGTCTAAACCAACTCAATGTTGAGAAAACAAATTCTTTATGCTCGTAACCAACTCGAAAAGTCATTTCTATAAAACGATTCGATCTCAATTTCCCTTAGTAATCTATTTACTAAATGTGTTCCCTGGAAGTCAGATTTGTTTCAATAACAGATCCTCCCTCCCACTTGATAGATCAAAACAATAGTTTTTCTCTAAAGTCAATCTTTGAGTTTTAAAAAAAATCATTTTGATTTAGAAAATAAGTATGAAGAAATCGAGAAGAAGCTTCCGAAATGTTTGAAGCATAGTTTCAAACCTCGCCTTTAAAACGCGTCATCGCATAAGCCTTCGGCTTAAAAAGATCTAGATGAGCATGGTTATCAAATTAATCATGCTCGACATTTAAGAAATAATCAAAGAAGAAAAACAAGAAAAGAACTTAAGAAAAAAACTAAGAAGAGATGAATTTCCAAGAGAAGATGAAATGATATTCAATTGATGATTGATTGATTGATGACAAGTCTTACCCCAAAAGGGGTATTTATAGTGTTTCAAATAATCTAGGTAAACCTAAAATGATAATTAAAAATTAAACAAAATAATTATCTAAAGTTTAAAATTTAAAATTTAAAAATTTGGAGATAGGCTATCTGATAAGCGGCTTGATAAGCTATCACTGCTGCTGATGTTAGCTTTTAGAAGACGCTGACGTGGCGCCTAGTCAACATTCATGCCCTAATTCATGCCCATGAATATGCCCATTACTCTAGAATTTTCTGCAACATTCCATCTTATTTCCAGCATCACGCCCCCTGCATGAAAACAACATAAAACAGCCCAGTTAAGTCCCTCAAACTTATATTTAATCGAAATAAGGACCAAAAACACAACCAAAATAAATACTCATCAAATTCCCCCTCACTTATCCGATACTTGTCCTCAAGTATCTCAAAATTAAACAAATCTAAGCTCAAGTTGTCATCCTTAATTTCACGAAGTCTCAAAGTTTCCAATATAATTAAGTATCTAAACATTAAAGAAAATAAGGAGCAAATAGATAAATGGCAAGATTAAGAAATTTAAGCAAAAATGACATTTCAATACCCTACTAACATCAATGATGCAAACCAAGTACCCTCACAAGGAATCGCTCATGTCACTCAAAGTGTTTTAAGGGTAGAGAAAATCACTCGAGCTAAAACTAATTAGAGCATTACCATAGGCTTATGGATAAATCTAATCTCCACTACTAAGTATGAATGTGATGTGTAACACCCGGGTTTGGGGGTCGGGTGAAATTAAATTATTAAAATATAATTTTGGGCCTTGTATTTTCAAAACAAATAAATTCATGTTGGACTTGTTTTAGATTAAACCCAAATAGCCATGGAATTTATACTCTTGTGAATATTCCATTTCATTAAGGGTAAAGTGACTTTTTGCTTTAATAATAAAACAAAACAAAAGAAGATGCCTATTTGCTCATCTTCTTCCCCACCCACTTTCAAAACTAACGCCATTTCCCCTCCCCATTGCTATCTACTATTCCATTTCCTCCTTGCTTCATCTTTGAAGATTTTTGAAAGGTAATTACGTTTTTGAGTTGCCATCATCTTCCCCTTGCTACTCATATTTTTAGTTTTCGATGAAACCCATTATTTTGTGTTTTGAGTTCAAAGAATAAAAATCCAAACTTTATTGACTTTTGATTCTTTGAAGTTAGATAAGTGTTTAGTAACCCAAATGGTCCAACATATATGATTTTTACTTGGTTTTATAAGGATTTTCGAATATGGGTTTTATGGAGGTTTTATGTGGTTTAAACGATGGGTTTTGGGGCTGTTTTTGTGTGAAAATTGATGGCTGAAGATTGTATGATGTTTAGGGGTTATTTTGGAAGCTTATGAGAGTGAAAAGGGGGTTGGAATCAATGGTTATTAGCTGTGCAGATGGGCTACTCGAAAATATATGTTTAATGGTGTTCTTAGTTGGCTAAATGCTTGTTTTGTGCTCCGAGGGTTGCTACAGTGATTTGTGGGCTGATTTGTGTTTGTTTTATTGGCTTTGGTTGACTAGCATCGGGATTTGTTGTTGGAGAATCTTCGGGAATCAATCCGGGAAGCTTGGAAGTTTGATCGGTTAGAGTTTGTTGAGCTTGGAGTAGTCGGTGAGTGGTTGAGATTGGTAGTCTAATCTCAAGCTTTAGTTTAGAAGACTTTGGTTGAACTTCTAAATGTTGTGTTATGCCTCATGTATTAAATGTGAATGATGTTGCTATGCATTTTGTGCATATGTGTTGTGATGAGGCATGATGATTCATTTATGCATTGTGATATGCATGTGTTTGATGAAATGTGAGTGCCATGTATGCCCTTGTATGTTGGCCTTGTGCCCCTATCTTTATGCTTTTGTGTATGTTTTGTTCTAAGGCATGGAACCTCAATATGCAATGTATGACTTTTTATGGTGAATGCTTGATTCCCTTCAATGTATGCCCTTTTTATGTATGTTGTGTGTTGATCATGATTGCAATAGGGTGTATGCCTCTAGAGTTTATGCATGCATGTTTGTAGGTCCTGGTTGGTGTCTTTGAGGCCGCCTTTGTGCCTTAACCAGCTTAAATCCGTGTGATAGAATCAGGGGTATCGATACGGTTGGACCCGTATCGATACGACCTTCTTGTTTCAAGATAAGCGTTTCGATACTCGGGAAGGCGTACCGATACCATTTTTGCTACTGGAAATATGAGATTTTGACGAAAAATTGAGGGTATCAGAACGAGGTTAGATGTATCGAAACGGTCTTGTAGCGTTGACCACGAGAAGTTGACCGTTGAGGGCGTATCAGTACGGTCAACCAGTGTACCGATACGATCTCCTCGAGTTGACTTTGGTCAGTTGACCTAGTCAAGGCGTATCGATACCCTCTTTGAGTGTATCGATACGGTCTGTAGTATAAGCTAAAATGGGCTGTTTTTAAATTGTTGTTTGGTTGTTCGCCTCGCTTGTTGCTTCCGCTGTCGTTGTTTCACATAGGACGTATTAAAGCATCTAGACAAGATAATAATTAAAAAGGAAGTTTTCTCGGGTTGTTAACTGAAGTGGAGCCTTAACGGGTTTCACCTCGGTTATCCTCGTGTAGCCCACTCGGACCGGTCAGCCGCCCAGGCCGGAACGAAGGGGTTACACTTGTTGGTATCAGAGCCTGAGGTTTCCGAGACCTCGGGCAGGTAAGTGAGGTAAGTTGAATTCTTGTATTGCAATTGCACGGTGTTTGATTGCCATGTAAGTATGTTTGCTTGCTTATCAAGTATGCTTTGATGCTTGTTTAATTGATCGTATGTGTATGCTGTTTGAAGCATATTGAGTAGAGTCCCATTGCTTCTATTACATCGAAAAAAGAGATTTTTAAGTGAGGGAAACATACTTGAGCCACTTGGACCCTTGCCCTTGCTAAACCGATCTTTGTATGTTATTGTTGTAGTTGTTATATATGAGCGGTTATGTCGAGGCCTAGAGGTAGACCCTAGTTGGTTCGTCAAGAACCCCGTGTTGTGGCTCCTGTTAATAAGCCGATGGTTGGAGTAGAGGCTCCTGTGGCAGAGCCTGCTGTCGGAGTCGGAGCTCCTCCACCACCACCTCCTTAGCCTGATATGGAAGGTGAGGCTAGAGCAGAGGGAGCGGGACCTCAGGTTGGCTAGGGTGGCCAAGGTCCTGCAGGGATAGACATGGCTCCGCTAGTTCAAGCTATAGCGGGAGCGTTTTAGGCTGCAATTGTCGAAGCTCAGGCTGCAGCTTAGCCGAGGGGAGATGATGCTAGCTTACCCTTAGAGAGGCTTCGTAGCCTCGGAGCAGATGAGTTTAGGGGATCTACGCTTGAGAGATCAGAGTTATGGATGGAGAAGATAGTCCGTATTTTGCCTCAGATGGGATGTGTTGGGCTCGTAAGTTGGGCTGTGTGGTTTCGTTGCTTCAGGGTGATGCCTACACCTAGTGGGTCACCATTACTATCGGCGTGCCTAAGGCCGAGATCAGTTGGAATTTCTTTAAGACTGCTTTCAGAAAGAGGTATTTGGGCTCGAGATATTTAGATGAGAAGAAGCAGGAGTTCATGGCTCTTGTTCAGGGAGATACTTTAGTGACAGATTACGAGATTCGCTTTGTCCGATTGAGTCAGTATGCTCCAGAGTTGGTTCCTACTGAGAGGGACCGTTGTGATCGGTTCAGGTATGGACTTCATGAGGAAGTTAAAAGGTACACCTTGGCTACTGATTATTCTGATTTTGATGTATTGGTCGCTAGGGCCAAGGACATCGAGCATAGCTTGGGGCTGATCAAGCGTTCAAGAGGATCCAGTTTAGGGAAGAGGCACAACAACTTTGATCGTGGTGATGCCAAGAGGCATCGAGGCAGTGGACAGTAGTTTGACCATAGGCGTGGCGGTGGCCACCACGGTAGATGCCATCAGGTCCAGAGAGCTGGAGGGCGTTTACCCGAGTGTGCCCGTTATGGGAGACAACATTCAGGAGAGTGTTGCGGGAACTATCATGCTTACTGGAACTGTGGATCGAGAGACCACTTCAAGAGAGAGTGTCTGCATCAGGCGGCACATGCACCTATTCAGGCACAGGCTCTCGCGAGGGCGATCGACTATCAGAGAGGCCGTGGGCGCGGTCGTGGTTACTTCCAGCCGATGGCTGATGCGCCTAGGATAGAGGCACCGAGGAATCTTGCTCATCTAGTGGCAGTTCAGCAGAGGTCGGTGGACCAGCTAGAGTCTACGCACAGAGAGAGGCAGGGAATGACACATATGTGATAACATGTAATTTTGAGTTACAGTCCATGTCTTTGCTTTCCTGAGTTGATTCGGGTTCCACGCATTCTTACATTTTGAGTGAGCATGCAAAGAAGTTAGACATACCTGTTGAGATTTTAGACATAGGGATGCATGTGACTAGTTCCTTCGGTGAGATAGTTGTAGTTAGACGGATGTATAGGAGGTGTCCGCTGAAGATTCAGGGTCATGTGTTTCCTGTTGATATGATGGAGCTTCCGTTCTACGAATTTGATATTATTTTGGGTATGGATTGGTTGGTTGGGCACAGAGCTAGTGTAGATTTTGAGACAAAGAGAATTTCGTTGAAACTTTCCGATACCAACGAGGTAGTGGTAGTAGGCGAGAACGTTAAGTTCTTGTTGAGTGTTGTGTCAGCTTTAGAGGCTCATAGGTTGATGGACTCCGGTTGTGAGGGTTATTTAGTGTATGTGATGAATCCGAATATGAGTGAGGTTAGACCTAAAGATATCAAGACAGTGTGTGATTATCCGGATGTGTTTCCAGAAGAGTTACCGGGTTTGCCTCCTGACAGAGATGTAGAGTTTGTGATTGAGACTGTTTCAGGGTCTACTCTAGTTTCTATTGCTCCGTACCATATGGCTCCGAAGGAGTTGAAAGAGTTGAAAAGTAAGCTTCAGGAGTTGCTAGACCGAGGTTTTATTAGGCCTAGTAGTTTGCCTTGGGGTGCTCCCGTGTTGTTTGTGAAGAGGAAGGATGACAATATGATGATGTGTATCGACTACAGGCAGTTGAACCAGTTGACAGTAAAGAACAAGTATTCGTTGCCGCGAATAGATGACCTGTTTGATCAGTTGAGGGGTGCCTTAGTATTTTCGAAGATAGATTTGAGATCAGGGTACTATCAGTTGAAGGTAAAAGAATGTGATGTACCGAAGACAACCTTTAGGACTAGATATGGTCATTATGAGTTCCTTGTGATGCTGTTTGGGCTCACGAATGCACCGACAGCTTTCATGGACATGATGAACTGAGTTTTCCGAGACTATCTAGACCAATTTGTAGTTGTTTTCTTAGACAACATCCTTGTGTACTCAAGATCAGAAGAAGAACATGATGAGCATTTGAGACTTGTTTTGCAGAGATTGATGAATAATCAATTGTGTGCTAAACTAAGTAAATGTGAGTTCTAGATTAGAGAGGTTGTGTTTCTTGGCCATGTAGTATCAGCTGAAGATATTCGTGTTGATCCGAAGAAGATTGAAGCCATTGTTGAGTGGAAACAACCTAAGTCAGTGTTGCATGTAAAAGAGTCTATCGCAATTGTAGTGCAAGTATACACAACGCAAGTAGTAAAGTGATACGAAGTATCGGATATCGTCTCCACAGGGATTGGGCTAATAGCTTCACCTTAATTCACTGCACGAAAGTAAAGAAAATATTTGAGAAGTTGTCACGAAAATAATAAAGAGAACTTAAATAAAAGAGTAGGGAAATCAAGATAGAGAGAATGGGCTGGTATTGAATTGCTCAGTAGAGCAGGTATTGCTAAGTCTCGGAACTCCAGTTCTGTCGTCGTCCCCGTCGCGGCAGCACCTGTCGCGGCAGCAGTCTGTTGCTTGTCGCGGCAGCGAACACTTAACTCAGTACTTTAAGTTTGGCAAGAATCCCAGATGTGCCTTGGCCTATCCCTAGGTCCAAGTCTGTTGATGATCACGTCTTTGATGATACCTCCCGACGTGAATCGAAGGATGAACACCGATATTGATGAATTCTTCTTTAGCCACTTAACCTCGTCCTATCCCTAGGTCCAAGATAGTTCAACTATAAGCTAGAGAACTTGCTCTTATTTCTTTCGTATACTTAAACTCTCCCGATGCTAAGTAAATTGATAACCTCACAATGCTCTCCCGATGCTCTTGCAAGATATTAATAACCAAAATAAGAGAACTTGAAGTTTATTTTATTGAACTGAAAATTCCTAAAACAAAACAACCCTTGCAACTACTTTACAAATCAATCCGTGGCCCTAGGGGGAATTTAGAACATGTTGAGGGAAGGAAAACGGTTAGGGTTTTGGGAAGGAAGCTAGGGAATCGGTTATACCCTCCTAGGTCGAAATATATGCCCTTATATAGGCTTTGGGTCCAAGTTTTCTAAAATAGCAAGAATACAACTTTAAATGAAAGTACACATCTAATAAAGACTAAATCTTCAAGGAATCTACTTTCCAGCCGTCATCTTTCTTGCTTGGGATTTTCTCTATCTGTCGAGGTCCACTTTGCTTCTTCTCCTCAA
This sequence comes from Hibiscus tridactylites, assembly GCA_958450335.1. Lineage (NCBI taxonomy): Eukaryota > Viridiplantae > Streptophyta > Magnoliopsida > Malvales > Malvaceae > Hibiscus > Hibiscus tridactylites. Next base: position 39,160,485 of record OY288288.1, read on the forward strand.
AACTGCTGTCGTCCTCTGCTATCACGGCGGCAACCATGGCAGCGTCCTCCTCCTTGACTGCTCATCCAGTTCCATCTCTTCTGCTTCACTGCCCAGCGCCTGCCCATTCCGTCTGCTACAGCAGCAACCTGCAAAAACAACCATTTTTAGTAGAAACTGTGCCTTTTAATATATTTGTGATGTTTTGCTGTAAACTGACCTAAATGCAATAAATAATGCTTGAATGCAACAGAAATATGGGTTAAATATGGGGTAAATAATTGAACTTTTACACACTTAACACACCCCCAAACTCAAGTTTTTGCTTGCCCTCAAGCAACTAAGACCTAAAAGAAAGATGAAATATTTTGTTTTGGCTTTCAAACAGTGAACTTTCCCTTACCCGTCGTTCGTTCCCTGTGACGGCAGCAACTTGTCGGATAATTTTAGGATCTGTCCGGAGTCTCACTATAGTCCTCGTGTAGTGTGCGCATGCTTGTAAACAGTTATATGCCAAGACTCTCTTAGTTTCACTAGAATATTTCAGCTCTTAACTCGAATTTTTATGCCAAAGTTTATCTTTTGTAGGCACTTTTTCATGCTCATTTGATTTTTTTGTTTTGACTCGATTTCTCTATTTTTTAAGCTAAAGTTTCACTAGAGCCAGTTTTGGGCACCTCTAGCTAACTTCCTAGAGCCAGTTTCGGGCACCTCTAGGGCTGTTGAGTCTCTTTTGCTAAAACTTCTTTCCTAGAGCCATTGTTAGGCACCTCTAAGGGCTATTCAAGTGATAAGCTTCCTATTCTAGTTGGCTAAAAGAGTTCTAAGCAGTTTAATAGTCACAATTGTGTTTAAGTTTTCAGAACTATAGAAAGGCTCTAAACTTCTCCTAAAAACTATCCTAAAGTCACTGCCACGACAGGGCTGTCACGGCAGGTAAGTTCAGTTCACAGTTTTCAGCCAAAGTTTTCAATATTTTCATCATCATTTTTTAAAGAGAAAAATAAACTAAGTAAAGACACCAATTTTTAAACTAAGATGTACTCCATTAATGGAGGGTTGCCACCCCCAAACTTGAGGGTTGCATTGCCCTCAATGCAAATGACAAATAAAAACAAAAGATAAGGCAGTACATCACAAAATATATAGCAGGCAGCAAGATATAAGATAAGAAACTTAAATTTAATCGTTGTCTTCGCTGCTGCTGCTGAGGCGGATCTGGCGGCGGGCTCTAGCTTTCGAAGCTGGCTGGGGTACGGGGGAGGCAGATGTGTTCTTGGCCTTGGCCTCCCGTGGTGGCTGGATTCTGGTTGGGGAGATGTGAGGGGGTTGCTCCACAACCTGAACCTCGGAGCTGCTGCTGCTGCTCTCCCTGCTGCTGCTGTCACTGCTACTGCTGCTACTGGCTCTTGGCATGTTGTTCTTATCGGCCATCCGCTTCTGCCTCTTTACTGGTGAGAATTCCTTTGACAGATTCCTCTTGATAGAGGGTTCAGTATCACTAGCGGCCCAAACAGAAGAGGAGGAGAACCCAGCAACAAAGGCATCAAGATCCTCCGATGCCATTCGACGTTTTGTGCCTCGGGCAGATGGTTCAGCTTGGGTGCTGCCTGCTGCTGTCGGGGCAGGCGATGGCGTTGAGGCGGCAGAGGGTGTCCGTGGGGTAGCAGCAGGTGTAGGAGTGTGGGCAGGGGTAGTGACAGTAAAGTAATGGGCAGGAAAAGTAGGGAAGGCAGCATCAGGGAAATTTAAAGAATTTTGTATAAATGTTACCGTAGAGACAACAAAGTCCCTGATGAAGGTCATTAAGCCCAGCTGTCGTTCCTCCAGCTTCTGAATGGTAGCTAATATCCGGGCGGAGGAGTCTGTCGGGGCAGCTGCTGCGGCAGCTGGTTCAGTGTGTGGTTGCTCTGTCGTATCGGCTGTGGCGGTAGCAGGGTCGAATGACGACAGAGGGGTGGCAGCAGTCAACTCCATAAGGCTGAGGATGTTCTTTTCAGTCCACCCTCTTCCTTCAACTATCAAATCAGTGTGTACTTCTAGGACATTATGGCCGCGACAGAGCGAGGTGATGAGGTACGGAAGGTAGAGGGGACCCGTCGGTCTATGCGCACACTCCAATATACTTTCTCGAATATAGCTGCCCACATTAATGGGCCGTTCATGTAGAATAGAGTGTATCAACGCTAACCTTGGTTGGTCGACGGTGGTGTTGTAGGATGACGACATGATCCTCTTCTTTATGAAGGCATTCCATAACTTTGCCTCCAGCAGCAGCTGGGTTCTCTTCACTTTTCTTGGATTCTTCCTGCTGGTGTTCCATTGAGTCTCAGCACTGGTCAACTCTGCCATGACAGCGTCATAGGCAGCAGTGTCTAATGTATTGAGGAATTGCTGGTGAGCGTCGTCATTGATACCGATGTAGAAGCCATATAAGGTATTAATGTACTCTGCTTCAAATGGCACTTCCATCCCTCGAACGAACACCGTTGTTGCTGTCCTGCTGCTGATGGCAGCATAAAATTCTCGAACCAGCGTGACATTCATTTCCTCTGGCTGCTCCGCAAAGGTTTGCCACTGTAAAGCTCTACCCTTCCGAGCTATGAATGGTTTGAGGCCCAAATTTTCCTCCGTTGGTGTATAGATGAAGCCTCTCTCTTCCCACATATCTCTGCGAGCAAAGGATCATGGGGGAGTTGCTGTCGGTGTGGAACTGGAGGCAGCATTGCGTCGGGTTTTCCTAGAAGACATATTTGTGCAAGGGTTGTGAAAATAAAATGAAAGAAAATGAAAACTAAAGAGATAGCCCAGTATTGCTGTCGGTGTGGAACTGGAGGCAGCATTGCGTCGGGTTTTCTGCCCTGCCCTGTCCAAGTCCATATTCACTGCCTTGATTGCCCAATATGCTCTGTGCTCTATCTCGACAGGTAAATGACATGTTTTCCCATAAATCAATCGGTACGGAGACATTCCTAATGGAGTTTTAAAAGCTGTCCTATATGCCCATAACGCATCATTGAGGAGTAAAGACTAGTCTTTCTTAGTTGGCTTAACCATCTTCTCAAGAATGTTCTTAACTTCCCTATTAGATATTTCAGCTTGTCCATTGGTTTGTGGGTGATATGCTGTCGCGATCCGATGCTTGACATCATATTTCTTCAAGGCAGCAGCAATAACCCTGTTGTCGAAATGTTTCCCTTCATCACTGATAATCGCCTTAGGGATGCCAAACCTAGAAAAAATGTTTTTGTGTAAAAACTTTTGGACTGTCTTGGCATCATTCTTTTGAGTAGAGATAGCTTCAACCCACTTAGAGACATAATCTACTACTAGGAGGATGTATAGATTCCCACATGAAGATGGAAAAGGTCCCATAAAATCAATCCTCCAAACGTCGAAGATCTCGACTTCTAGAATGTTCTGCAGCGGCATCTCATTTCTCCTTGAGATGTTTCCTGTCCTTTGGCACCTGTCACAACTCTTGTAGAAGATTTGTGCATCTTTATACAGTGACGACCAATAAAACCCTGACTGCAGCACCTTGGCAGCAGTTTTGTTGCCTCCTAAGTGACCTCCATACTGTGAAGCATGGCAGTGATGAAGAATGTCTTCTTGCTCTTCCTGTGGTACGCATCTCCTTATAACCTGATCTGCACAGATTTTGAAAAGAAGAGGTTCGTCTCAATAATAATGCTTAACATCATTTTAGAACCTCTTCCTGGCTTGATAAATAAGATCAGAAGGAATTATTCCGCTAACTAAGAAATTAACGAAATCAGCATACTAGGGGAGTTCAGAAGACTTACCTGCCGCCATGGCTGTCGTGGCAGTGATTGCGGCAGCGAAGAGCTGCTCATCTGGGAAGGTCTCCAGTATGTTTGTCTCATCTGTTGGTAGACTCTGTCCCTTCTCCAACCTTGACAAGTGATCTGCTACTTGATTTTCTGTTCCTTTTTTGACCTTGATTTCAAGGTCGAATTCTTGCAATAGCAGGATCCACCGTATCAATCGAGGCTTTGCATCCTTTTTCGCGAACAGATATTTCAAAGCAGAATGGTCTGTTTGCACTATTACCTTCGTTCCAAGTATGTAAGAATGAAACTTGTCGATGGAGAACACCACAGCTAATAACTCCTTCTCTGTGGTGGTGTAGTTCACTTGGGCGTCGTTCAATGTCTTGCTGGCATAATATATGACATGAAATAATTTGTCTCTCCGCTGCCCAAGTGCTGCCCCGACAGCATAGTCACTAGCATCACACATGATCTCAAATGGTTGTGTCAAGTCTGGTTACTGTACTATTGGGGTTGTTACCAGTTTTTCCTTCAGAACCTTGAATGCTTCAGTACATTCATCATTAAAGTCAAAGGGTCGGTTTTGCTCCAGAAGATGGCATAAGGGCTTGGTGATTTTTGAGAAATTTGCAATGAATCTCCGATAAAAACCAGCATGTCCCAAGAAACTTCTAATACCCTTGACTGTGGTCGGCGGCAACAGCTTTTCGATCACTTCTATCTTGGCCCTGTCGACTTCTATTCCATGGCAGCTAATCTTATGGCCAAGGACTATCCCTTCATCCACCATAAAGTGGCATTTTTCCCAATTTAAGACCAGGTTTGCTTTTTCACATCTTTCAAGTACCTTTTGTAGATTGCCTAGGCATCTCTCGAAATCGTTCCCAAAGACTGAAAAATCATCCATAAATATTTCAAGGAAGTCCTCGACCATATCGGAGAATATGGCCATCATGCACCTTTGGAAGGTGGCAGGTGCATTGCATAATCCAAAAGGCATCCTCCTAAAAGCATACGTTCCGTAGGGGCATGTGAAGGTCGTCTTTTCTTGATCTTCCGGTGTGATAGCTATTTGATTATAACCTGAATAACCATCAAGAAAACAATAGTAAGGTTTACCCGCTAGTCTATCAAGCATTTGATCAATAAAGGGTAAAGGAAAGTGGTCCTTTCGGGTAGCTTTGTTAAGCTTTCGATAGTCCATACAAACCCTCCAACCGGTCACAGTCCTGGTTGGGATTAACTCATTGTTTTCATTGGTCACCACGGTCATTCCTCTTTTCTTGGGAACGCATTGCACCGGGCTCACCCATTTGCTGTCGGGGATGGCGTAAATTATACCCCCATCTAACCATTTGATTATCTCTTTACGCACCACCTCTTTCATCGCATGGTTTAGCCGCCTTTGAGCATCTATAGTCGGCTTATGATCATCCTCTAAAAGGATTTTATGCATACATAACGCCAGACTAATGCCTTGAATATCAGCTATCGTCCATCCAATTGCCTTTTTGTGCTGCTGCAGCATCCCTATTAACTGTTGTTCCTGTTCCTGCATCAACTTCGAAGAGATGATTACGGGCAACATGTCATTTGAACCAAGAAAAGCATACTTTAGCTGCCCTGGCAGGGGTTTCAGTTCTAAAACAGGGGGCTCAACAGTAGATGGCTTTTGGATTGCATGGTTATCCGAAGTATAATTTAAAGGTTCGAATAACTTACCTGGACGATTGCCTATCCAGTTTACCTCCTCCTTATCTTCAGTATCAGATGTATCGGATTCTAAGGAGTTGCTGTCGTCAGTGCTGTCGTGACAGTCCTGTAAGTGGCTGCCGAGGCAGTGATCAATTTTGATGTCTTGACAGCCTGACCTGATGCAGGGTTGATCAAGGGTAACTTCAGTGATAGCCTTGCATTTCTCGTCTGCATCAGCATGCTTCATAGCTTGGAGAACATTCAACTTAATCTCTTGATCGTTCACTCTCATGGTGAGTTCTCCTTTTTCCACATCAATCAGTGATCTTCCCGTGGCTAAGAAGGGTCGCCCCAGGATGATTGGTGTGTTTTCATCTGCTTCACAATCTAAAACAAGAAAGTCAGCAGGAAAAATAAATTTATCCACTCTTACCAGAATATCTTCGATTTTTCCTTCCGGATGAACATAAGAGCGGTCTGCCAGCTGCAGAATTACTGTCGTGGGCTGAGCTTTTCCAATACCTAATTTTTGAAAAACAGATTTTGGCATTAAATTAATACTAGCACCAAGATCACAAAGTGCCTTACCCACATATTTATCTCCGATTACACAAGGTATGATGAAGCTCCCCGGATCCTTCTTTTTCTGGGGTGGCTGCCTATGAAGAATACTCATGCATCCTTCTGTCATTTTAACTGTTTCAAACTCCCCAAGTTTAGATTTATTTGACATGACATCCTTGAGAAATTTAGCGTAACCGGGCATCTCCCTCACGACATCCAACATCGGAATGTTAATATGAACCTGCTTAAAAATATCGTAAATCTTTTTGAGCTGAGATTCTTGCTTCGCTTGCTGTAATCGTTGAGGAAAAGGAGGTGGGGGACAATAATCAGCAATACGTCCTTCCCACTGCATACGAATCTGAGGAGGTTTGGGTTCATATTTTTTCTCCTCTATCGCTTCTGCTGTCGTAACAGGGTCATCGGCAGCAGTCTGTTTGTTACCTGTCGGGGCAGCTTCCTCGGCAGGTCTATCCAAGGCTGGTTTCCTTACTGTTTCAGCTTCCTTTTCCGGCCCTAGTAATTTCTTCCCACTCCTAGTAGTAATGGCCTTACATTGCTCATGTGTGGGCTGCCTAGCATTTTTCAGTATTAGTAGGAAATCCTCCACTCTGCCTTGGCTTGATATGCTAGGAAACCTGACCCATTTGTGTCTCCAAAGATTTCAGAGTAGCTTCATGATTTGTCATCCGCATCTCTGTTTTATCCATGAATGTTTACGTCTTCTTGACAAACTGATTCATGTTCTCAATATAAGTACCTGTCTGAGACATAAAAGTAGCCAGAGTCTGTTCCAGTATACTGTTCGTGGCAGCTGGTGGCTGTTGTTGCTGCTGTTGCGGCTGCAGTTGTTGTCAAGTCAGCAATCTAGGTCCTCCCTGATTCTGATTATTGTGTGCTTGAGGATTCAAGGCATTATTAGGATTGCTCCAAGAAAACTTGGGATCCTTTCTCCAGTTGGGATTATAGTTGTTGGAGTTGTAATTTGGCTTGTAGTTTCCAACATACTTTCCCTCTTTTAACTGTATAGGACACTCATCCGAACTATGATTTCCCTCACAGATTTCACATACCTCCTCAACAACAAATCCATGTTGTGCATTATCGTTCAAGAGCTTTTTCATTGCCTTATTAAGGTATGCCACCTGTGATTTCATTGTGCTGTCGGCCTCATAATCCTTAACAGCTAGAACCCGTTTACCCCCTCTTCTTGCTGTCGGAAACTGCTCCTCATTCTTAGCCAAATTTTTTTAATACTTGCATTGCCTCGTCCGGGTCTTTGTCCAATAATAATTCGTTTGCTGCTGAATCAATACGAATACGAGTTTGTAAGTTGGCAGCATTATAAAACTTAGTTACCTGGTTCCAGACAGGGAATCCATGCATTGGGCAGTTCCGTAGAAGAGTGGTAAATCTGTCCCAGGCCTCGTGCATCGGTTCGTCATCTTCTTGTTGAAAAGTAGCAATTTCATTACGTAATCGCTCAGATAAATGTGAAGGATTAAAACAAGATAAAAATTCACGAGATAAATCTGCCCAAGTTCTAATTGAACCCGGCGTAAGTTTATTCCACCAAGTCTTTGCTCTGTCCCTCAATGAATGGGGAAATAACTAAAGCCTTAGTATCTCCGGATTAACTCCTGGAAGACTAAACGAACCACATATCTCCTGGAAAGTTTTTAGATGCTCCCTAGCATCCTCTGTAACAACACCACTGAATTGACCGACATCTATGTCCGGCAGCGTGGTTTCCAGTTCCACATGATCGTTCAACATGTAGTCACGACAAGACCGTCGTCCGGCAGCGGCATCAGGGTTGCTGACAGGAGGTATAACTTTTCCAACAGGCGGGTTGTTTCCTTGGTGGGCCATCGTCTCTAACTGTTCTTCAAGGTACTCGTTCCTGGCTAATATGTGACGAAGTCGGTTCTTGAGATTGAATGAATGTTCGATTTCTGGATCTAATGGATACTCAGGATCTTCACCTCGTTTCGATCTGCGCATAAACAAGGAACCTTGTGAAAAGCAAGAGTTGAACACACCAAAGAAAAACAGAAAAATAAAAATAAAAACAAAAACGAGAAGTGCAGTAAAAGAAAAGGTAGAGTTATGTTACCAATCCCCGACAACGGCGCCAAAAACTTGTTGCCTGTAAAAGAGTCTATCGCAATTGTAGTGCAAGTATACACGACGCAAGTAGTAAAGTGATACGAAGTATCGGATATCGTCTCCACAGGGATTGGGCTAATAGCTTCACCTTAATTCACTGCACGAAAGTAAAGAAAATATTTGAGAAGTTGTCACGAAAATAATAAAGAGAACTTAAATAAAAGAGTAGGAAAATCAAGATAGAGAGAATGGGCTGGTAATGAATTGCTCAGTAGTGCAGGTATTGCTAAGTCTCGGAACTCCAGTTCTGTCGTCATCCCCGTCGCGGCAGCACCTGTCGCGGCAGCAGTCTGTTGCTTGTCGCGGCAGCGAACACTCAACTCAGTACTTCAAGTTTGGCAAGAATCCCAGATGTGCCTTAGCCTATCCCTAGGTCCAAGTCTGTCGATGATCACGTCTTTGATGATACCTCCCGACGTGAATCGAAGGATAAACACCGATATTGATGAATTCTTCTTTAGCCACTTAACCTCGTCCTATCCCTAGGTCCGAGATAGTTCAACTATAAGCTAGAGAACTTGCTCTTATTTCTTTCGTAAAGTTAACTCTCCCGATGCTAAGTAAATTGATAACCTCACAATGCTCTCCCGATGCTCTTGCAAGATATTAATAACCAAAATAAGAGAACTTGAAGTTTATTTTATTGAACTGAAAATTCCTAAAACAAAACAACCCTTGCAACTACTTTACAAATCAACCCGTGGCCCTAGGCGGAATTTAAAATATGTTGAGGGAAGGAAAACGGCTAGGGTTTTGGGAAGGAAGCTAGGGAATCGGTTATGCCCTCCTAGGTCGAAATATATGCCCTTATATAGGCTTTGGGTCCAAGTTTTCTAAAATAGCAAGAATACAACTTTAAATGAAAGTACACTTCTAATAAAGACTAAATCTTCAAGGAATCTACTTTCCAGCCGTCATCTTTCTTGCTTGGGGTTTTCTCTCCTTGAACTTTGGGCTCGACATTCCTTTCGATCTGGGGCTTGAAAAAATATGGTGATTTCACACGACAGACAGACTGAATTTTCTCTATCTATCGAGGTCCACTTTGCTTCTTCTCCTCAAAACTGTTGCCGTCCTCTACTGTCACGGCGGCAACCATGGCAGCGTCGTCCTCCTTGACTGCTCATCCAGTTCCAGCTCTTCTGCTTCACTGCCCAGTGCCTGCCCATTCCGTCTGCTACAGCAGCAACCTGCAAAAACAACCATTTTTAGTAGAAACTGTGTCTTTTAATATATTTGTCATGTTTTGCTGTAAACTGACCTAAATGCAATAAATAATGCTTGAATGCAACAAAAATATGTGTTAAATAGGGGGTAAATAATAGAACTTTTACACACTCAACAGTCAGTGACAGAGATTAGGAGTTTCCTAGGACTAACTGGTTACTATAGGAGGTTCGTTGATGGTTTCTCTAAAGTAGATGCTCCGTTGACTAAATTGTTGCAAAAAGATAATTAAAAATTAAACAAAATAATTATTCAAAGTTTAAAATTTAAAATTTAAAAATCTGAAGATAGGCTATCTGATAAGCGGCTTGATAAGCTATCACTGCTGCTGACGTTAGCTTCTAGAACACGCTGACGTGGCGCCCAGTCAGCATTCATGCCCTGATTCATGCCCATGACTCCAACATTTTCTGTAGCATTCCAGCTTATTTCCAGCATCACGTCCCCTGCATGAAAAAACATAAAACAAACCAAATTATGAAGAAGAACAAAGAAGAGGAGTATGAAGAAAAGATAGTTCATCTCTTCAAGAAGTGTGCCCCTTACATGAAGAAAGCCTTGAAAGAGCTTGAACGAGAATCCATGAAAAAGAAGAGAGCAAGCACTTCAAGCCATAAGAAGAAGGCATATGTGGCTACTTGAAGTGATGAAGACTCCACCGACGATGAACAAGCCAACCTTTGCCTTATGGCCATCGAAGAAGATTCAAGGGTAACTTCTAATTCATCTACTCCATGTTCATATTCTTTTGATGAATTACAAGATGCCTATGATGATTTGGTTTTAGAGTTTAAAAATCACATTTTGAAAAACAATAAAATGATTTCAAAGTTGAAAATTCAAAATGATTTGATTTCTAAAACCAAACTTGAACTTGAAGCAAAATTCGAAGAGTTTGAACAAAAATGTTTTGATTTACAAAATTTGCTTCGTAAAGTTCAAGAAGAAAAAGATTTAATTTCCAAATAACTCGAAAAGAAAATTAATTTTGGAAAATCAAACTTTTATGTAAGACAATCTAGTGCCCCTAGATTTGTAAATGGTAAATGTTTTAGAAGTATTTGGGTCCCAAAATGACTAAGTACTTCAACTAAAAAGGATGAAATTGAAAAATGGATTCCTAAGGGGACTAAGTTTTGTGCTACTAACGTCTATGGATCCAAAGCAATTTGGATATCAAAAATTACTTGATTGTCTTATGATAGGTGTGATGGAGATTGATCAACAAGTCAAACATTGAGCGGGAGCTCCATGCACACAAAGAAAGACACTTGAAGAGGAATGCTTCACATCCTCCATTGGATTCAAGTGTTGGTAAAATCTAGTTGCTTTTACTTGTTTATTTTAATTTTTTATTCAACTAGATTATCATGAGTTGAACTAATATTTTATGATGATGCTTTGAGTAAGGGGGGCCATTTTAAAACCAAAATTCTAAATTTTTGTCATCTTTTCAAACCTCCTAAGTTATTTTGAACTTAATGTCTTTTGAATTCTTTTTGATATAACAAAAAGGGGAGAGTTTGGTTTGAAAAATTACATTTTCAAATGAATAAGGAGGGCTTTACTTTATTTTACACTTTTCATCTCTTATTCACATTTTTAAACTTAAAGGGGGAGAATCCCAAACAATTTTTCAAGTTGGTTTTATTATATCAAAAAGGGGGAGATTGTAGAACTAATGTTTTGATATAATAATTGAAAAATGTTTTGGACAAAGTTAAAAAGAATTCAAAACCATTTCTAAGTCCAAACAATTTGAAACTATGTTTATGGGATATCTCAAAATGTTTTTAAGTGTTTTCAAAGCCAAATTCAACAAAACTATCCAGGCGTTTCGAAACGCCCCTAGGTGTTTCGATACGGGTATTTACAGTGGCAAAACGTTTCGAAACGGGTTTCGAAACGAGCTTTAATCTGGGTGAGATTTTGCATAGCGTTTCGATACGGCCTTTGCCGTTTCGATACTCCTATGTGGCATCGACCTCGACGATCACAAACCCCCAACGGCTATTTCCCAACTACCTTTTAAATGCATAGCGTTTCGATACGGGAACAAGTGTTTCGATACACCGTTTCGATACGACCAAGGGCGTTTCGATACGGGTGCTGCAATGGCTCTTTCTATTTCAAGAGTGTTTCGAAACTTGGAGCTGCAGAACTGTATTTATGGTGGGAAATGAAGTCTCCAACAGCTCCAATTCAACCCCAACGACTAGTAATGACTACAAACTCAAAGAGGAATATAAAATGGACCTCCAAGCATCTAGTAATGGTTAATGCTTCAATTGTAATACAACATATGATCAAAATGTGTCTTAGTGCTTAATTGTCAATTCCTTGTATAGACAAACACTAGTGAGCCAAAATTGTTAGATTTGCTCAAGTGTTTTAGGATTGGGTGAGAGCTTAATTGTGCAAACAAATACCTATTAGAGGGATTTGAGTTTGCTTATTTTATCTCTTTGTAAAGAATGTTTGATCAAGGCTTTGTGTAGAAAGCTTGATCGGTTTGTAAGGGTTTCCTCCTAAGCCTAGAAAAGGGGACGAATTAATAGTGGATTGATTGGAAATCCTTAGTGGGAAGTGTAATCACTAATTTTGTCCGGGCTAACATCTTTTTTATTTTTATAATAATAGACTTATGAGGGCTTTTCCACATTCTTGTCACTGTGGGCTTTGCTTAGATTAAATTAATTTATATATATATATATGCATGTTATACTTTCCATATAAAAACCCCTAAAAATTATTATTATAAATTGTCACACATTTATATTATTAGTATTATTATATACTATATATTATTATCATTATTAGTTATAGTTATTACCGTATTAATATTATATTTATTATTATTAATCAAATCTGAAAAACAAAAAAACATTAAATAAGTAAAAGCCCAACATTAATAAAATAAAAGCCCAGTTTATTAATTTAAAGTCTATATTACATAATAAAAAGGCCCAAAAAATATTATACATATATTACAGCCCAACTCGGGCCCAAATAATTAAAAACCCTAATCTGCTAAACCTAATACCCTTTATGTTTGTGCAGCCGCCACCCCATCTCTACCGTTGGATCTGGGATCCAGATCCAACGGTCCAGATCACTTCAGGAGAATGAAGCCCTAGCTGCCCCCAGGATACCTCAGCGCCGCGCAACCTCCACCGCAGGATCAAAGACTCATCGAACGGCTGAGATCGGGCCTCTCCCAAGCGCGTGCGATCCATGCGCGCCGCTTCAGTTTCCCACGCGCCTCGCGTGGAATCCACGCACGCCCAGATCAAGCCCCTCCAGCTTCCGACGGTCCGGATCACTCCACGTCGCCCAGCCGGCCTTCTCTGGTCCCCTCCCCTCGTACAGCGATGCATGAAAACAAAAATTAAGGTGTCAAATGCGCACCAGCAATACCAGAAATTCCAGGGGTGAAATCAACAGAAATCGGAACAACCAATAACAAATTTTTGACATATTTATGTAAATGCACAAATTCTGTAATATCGGGCTATAAAAGGCTGAGCAGAATGCAATGTAGAGGGGGGATTTTTTCAGAGAAAAAATGGTAGAAGGGGATACCATTCGGAAATTAGAGTGAGCATTCGAGAGAGTTTGTAATCAACAGAAATCAATACAAGCAGAGTCAGATTTTCAGAGGTATTCCCCTCTCATTTTTTATTTCAGTCGAATCGAAAGCAAAATAAAAAAGGCAGAAGTGGTCGGAGTTTTACCTTCGCGTCCATCCGTCGTCCTCGCCGGCGATAAGCTCTGTGGCCCTTCCCGAGGCCATGCATGTGAGCCGGTGAGGGAGTTTTTCGGTCTTGATACAGAGTTTTCTTTCTTCTTTTTTTGATTCTGGTTTTGGGTTTCAAAATAAAAACAACATAGGTTTTTTGGTTTTGGGTTTTGATTTCACAAAAAAAGGTTTCGAAAGGGGGTTGTTTTTACAGTTTCGGCGCCGGCTAGCGGCGGTCGGAACGATGGCGGCGTTTCAGAGCAAAGGAGTGAGAGCTCTCTACTTAGGATTAGGGTTTTCTAAAAGGGGGGGGGGAGTTTTTAAGTCAGTTTATATAATGTTTTCTCAGTTTTAATTTTGGTCTAATAGCGTTTTAAGGGCCTCCGTGCCTTTCTAATTGCGCGGGCAGGGCTTCCGCATTTTAAAATCTCGCCCGCAGTCCTCGTATGTTTTTCAGCGTTTTCAATTTCACCCCTATTTCCTTTTTAATCTGTTTTCGGGTGGGATAATCATTGTTTTGGTCCTTTTAAAGTTTCGCGTCTTTTCAGTTTAACCCTTGTTTCTCATCAAATAGATTTTCTTTAAAGGTATTATTGCACTTTAGGTCCCCTTTTAGTTTCTATTTCTTTTTTGGTTCGTACGTATATAGTATGGTGTATATAGTATATATATTATAATCACACTTTACATATATAATATTCATAGTATATATATGTTGCATGCTACACATTATATTACATGTATTAAACTACTCCTACATTATTATACTGCTACGCTATTATATTATACACATATATTTTTATTATAAAACTATATGGTAAACACATATGCGTATGTATTATATTATATTTTAATCTTATCCTATGATATATATATAATATTTATTTATTGTCATTAATTTGTGTTCAGATTGGCCTTACGGTGACCCGCAACGGGGTATGATCCGTATTATTATGGTCCGTTTAGTGTAATTTTTAACCCCTAATCTAACTTCTAATCAAGCTACTAACATTTTAATTTCTCGCATTTTAATTACCGTTATTTAATTTATCGCATTTAATTTACGCGCTTCATATTCGATCCGGTCCTTTTCCGGATTTTTATTTAAATTCCCATGTTGATATTCTATTTTATCTTGCTTTATTTCCATTCGAATTATTTATTATGGTGTTGTATCTTTTGTGACATACTCGTATTTGTCATTCATGAAACCATTAATGATTTGGTATGTTAATTAATTAATCTAAAAATCAAACTCGAGAGGGGTATTAATTAACCTCGGTATCCGAAAACGACAGTCCTAGCTTAATGGATGTCTATCGGATACTCGGGCTAATTTTCACCGCCTCCAGGTAAGCGAGAGCATAAAAATGGAAATAGCACGCATCATCCCTTATTTGCCCGCATCATGCATAAAGGTGACGTATGGGATCCGAACCCTAAACTAACACGGCAGTCAGCCTTATTTGATGTCGGTTTAGTCTATGGTCCGGTGTACCGTCATCCTTCTTAATTAAATGTTTAATTAATTCCAAAGCCACGATCCGATATAGCCCGTTCTATTTAAGTCGCATTTTCAATTAAGGACATTTTTATTAAATTCACTTCGGTTTTTAAATAATTACTATCGATCAAAAGGCAACAAGCAATTTGGTACCGATTTCCGGGCGTGATGGGGACGCTAATCCTACCCCACGCGTAACCAACTCCCGAACCCGTTTTAAAACGAATCTCTGGTTTTCATGGTGTCCGGCCTACCTTAGTGGCCGGTGGCGACTCCAAATTTTTACAATTTTCCAAAATACGAATTCCCCCTTTTTTAATAAAATCCTTTTCAAGAAGAAAATAGTGATAAGGCCCACACTTAACGGTTTCGGGGAAAAACCTTATCACAGTTTGGCGACTCCGCTGGGGACAAATTTTTGTTTTTTTTACAAAACAAAAAATGAGAGTTAAGCCAATAAAACGTTTGTTGTCATTTAATCGATAGAAAATATTTAAAATTCGAAGTGAAGCTAATGAGTTTGTTCTTTTATGAAAATACGACTTAAGTTGAACGGGCTTTGGAAATTTGTGGTATTCGAATTAATTTGCCATTTAATTATTAAGGAAGTCACCGACATGTGTTGCATCATAATCATCAAGCTCTATACCCGAGCTACCCTTTTAAGTGAGAGTGAAACGCCCATACCCACGTGAGTATCCCTCCACGGGTCGGTAATTCACTTTCGGAATCCACGCCTTTTGACACGTGAGCAGCCCTCCACGTCATTAGGTCGTGCTTTCCCTCGAGCCGAAACCAATTCGCAAGCCTGTAATGGGCCAGAATTGGGGTTCTTATTGCCTTAGTAGGTGATAAGATAGGTTCGGGTACCCTTTGTTAGAACCGAACTCATGAGTGAGAATTTAAGAAGCCCACCCCATTAGAGCCATGCGGATAACCCTAGAGTTTAGAGTGTCTAGGTTTGTCTTGCTAATTACTTGTTTCTACGCTTCTTTTTTCATTAATGCTTGAATTTCATTTCTTGCCTTGATTTATGTTTATCATGTGACTAACGCCTTTGCTTTTCTTCCCCTCTTATTTTGCATATTTCATCATTGCATAAA
The DNA here is from genome assembly GCA_958450335.1 of Hibiscus tridactylites. Classification (NCBI taxonomy): domain Eukaryota; kingdom Viridiplantae; phylum Streptophyta; class Magnoliopsida; order Malvales; family Malvaceae; genus Hibiscus; species Hibiscus tridactylites. The sequence goes on from OY288288.1 coordinate 39,176,259, forward strand.
GAGCACATTGAGTTGGAAATAGTCTGAAATTAAAGACTTGATTAGTGAGAAATGTGGTCTGTAACGATAAATGAGAAAGACCTCGACGAAAATGTAGCCACAAGGAGAGCAACTACATGGTTGGGTTTCCGAGACAAGAAAGGCTTTCAAAAACAAGAAAATGGCCACCTCACATATGTGTTAGACGTTCCAGGAAAGTGACCGATACTCCAAATCTTAGAGTTTAACCTACATTTGTTCTACAATTGCCAACTTTGATTTGACTACAACAGTTGGGAAATACCGAGTCTTGCAAGGAAATTAGTGAGAACCACACCAAACGAGAACTAAGCTTTCCGGGGCAAGATCGAGAGTTTCTCGGGCACTTTGCCATCTTGGGCCGACAATCAAGTCTCAACCTAGAACAAGAAAAATATTTCAAGTCAGAGGGAATTCCGACCTCACCCCCGATGCGCCTTGAAGGTTGGGTACAACGGGACCCTTTCAAAGAGCAAGTCAAGAGTACCAAATATCGACAGTGGGTCAATCATAATTCGTCGCCTACACCACTTGGGGACAAGACCAAGAGTTGGCCTATTTGTTAATGTGGGTATGAGAGAACGCCCGATTCCTAGCAAAAGATCATTCCAAGAAAGAAGAAGGGATTGAGTGATTCTTGAAGAAAATTCACGACCTAGACGCCAGCTTAAGAACTGCATGTAGTGGGTTTCATCCGATCATTGTAACAGACCAAGGTTCCCATTGATATGAGTTGTTTAAGGATGATATTTGCCAAACTCAGTGTTACTCTTTGCATTTCAATCATGCATTTTGATCACCTGTAATCATATGTTGCACATATGACACATTGCATTCATGAAATTAACATTCAATGCACCTTTGCACCCAATTATACATTTTGATTGATTACTCTTGACATTCATGAAATTAATGTTCAATGCACTTTTGCATTCAATTACATTTTGATTGATTATGTTGTCCATACGACGCATTGCATTTATGCACCTTTGCATTCAATTATACATTTTGCTTGATTATCTTTAATCATATGTTGTACATATAACACATTGCATTTATGCACCTTTGCATTTGAATTATACATTTTGATTGATTACTCTTAATCATATGTTGTACATATAACACATGGCATTCATGAAATTAATGTCCAATGCACCTTTGCATTCATATACATTTTGACTGATTACTCCTGACATTCATGAAGTTAATGTTCAATGCACCTTTGCATTCAATTATACATTTTGTTTCGGTTGTACATACGACATGTTCATTCATTCATTCATTCATTCGATTAAACAAATAAGATTAATGTCCATCAAATTAATGCACCTTTGCGTTCAATTATACATTTTGATTCCGTTGTACATACGACACATTCATTTATTCATTCATTAATGCATATTTGCATTCAATTGTACATGTCTGTTTGATTACCTTCAATCACATATCCTTATTGTGTATATGACACATTACATGATTTCATTCTTAAAATGAATAAATGGAGGAAAGCTTTGCCAAGCCAGAGGCCGATTTGAGAGGTCAGATGGAACGAACTCAGCAAGAATTAAGGGGCACCATCATCAAGCCCCAACAAGATATGATGAAAGGAATACCCTAACTGTTACAGTCCGGTCTGAAAGGAAGGAGTGTTGCTCAAGAACCGGGAGACCACTCGGCCACCTCGATCTTTAAGAATCATTTTGTTATCGGCCCCTCGTCCAGCCCACCCCAAGGGGCATCTTCTTCCCATCAAGACGGAGCCTTTGCTCAAAGCTCAACCTAGTATGACCTTCGAAGACACGACCTTTAGGGTTTTGGTTCTCGGTTCTCACCTCTGGGAATTGGCGTGTTTAAGTCTTTTATGTTGCATTTTCTCTTGAAGTAATGCATAGAACCAACATTGCTATCATTTGCCCGAAGATAGCAATGATCTTTTTGCGAGGGCACTTGTTATATTTGCAGATTTTCTTTCTAATGAAAAGGCATTTTCCTTAACATACAATAACCTTGAAATCATATATATGTATATCCCTCCTTACCTTCATAGGTCCTCGGATATCACATGCTTGTTGTGGCATTGATTCTAATGAAAGAGATCGATTGAATGTTGTGATAACGATAAAGTGAGACTTCCCACTCTGTCCGCTCTGGTCGGAAAAGCGAGAGAAGCAAGACTATTATTCCTTCGATGATGTTCGATGATAAAGAAATCTCCTAAGAGAACCCAAATAAAGTTTCTTAAATGTGCCAAAAAAAAAAAGAAAAAAAAGTGAAAAATAGATTGTTTCAAAACGAAATAAATGGTTTTAATTTCAGAGCCTGGTAATAGGCATTAACAAAAGCACTCCAATTTCCGAAACCTGGTAATAGGAATTTTCGGATACGAGTGTGGAATTTTAGGGGCACTCCACTGAAGCCTGAAACTCTTCGCTTCATGAGTGATGGTAATATTTTCAAAATCGTGACCATGCCGAGTAACTCGGGGTATCGTTGTATGCTCCATCTTTATTCTCGAGCCAAAGGACTGTGACGAGTTGAATTCCCCTAAGAAAAGAAATGAATGAACAAATTGAATAAGTCTCGGAAGGGAATCTTTGAGGACACCGACATGAAATCAATGATAATCATAAACATGGTTAGAACTAGAAGGAATGGTAATCGAGCTGATCCAGCAAGTACCATAATCATGAGGATGAACTAGGCGATTAGGGAGGAGTTTTATAACTTCAAATATCGCCACAACATTCAAAGACGCAAGCTATGCTTGAAGAGATCATCGAAAAGTTGAATCTAAGACGCTCTTACATTTGATATCCGGGGCATCCTATTCTATTTTTCTTTTAATTAGACTTTTGGTTTCAAGGATCTGTATGTTAATTTGAAAATCCACTATTCATTAGAATGACGACCAGCGAATTGACATATTTTTAAACAAAGAAATTTCCTTGTATTACTTCAGAGATAAATGCATCGTCGGTAGTGAGACCCAAAATTGAGAGGCACTACGTGATATGTGACGATGAAAGACCATTGGGGCATCTTTGTCCGTGAGACAACAAGGGCTTTTGCACATAGGATTTCGAATCAGAGTAGGTGAGAGATGGCATACAGCTTGAAGGTACTAGGCTAATGATTCTGATTTAGGCTATTAGACTCAAGGAATAAGCAACACAAGTTGGGGGCAAGTTTTGTCAAGACACGAGATTGATGAGTGGTTGTAGTCCCAAGATGGTGACCACCGACCTTAAAGAATAAAGACAAACTAAATTCATGTATCTTTGCATTCCCCTGACCATACGCATCATTGCATCATGAAGTATGCTCATGCATCATTGATAGTTAGACATCCCTATGTTAGGAGCATGCTAACTCATACCATCATAGCATTTGTTTATTTTTGAACAGGTATTTGAAGATTGATAAAGGGGTGGATCTACGGCTCTACGAGAAGAGAAATAGATCTCAAGAATCCTTTGACTGGTATCAAAGTTCTTAATCCCTGATTTTTTTATCCTTTCTAAAGGATGTTTTTCCCAGAATTCAAATTTCTCAATTTTATCCTTTCTGAAGGACGTTTTTCTTAAATTTCAATTTCTCAACTTTATCCTTCCTAAAGGATATTTTTTCTTGAAATTTTAATTTTATCTTTTCAAAAGGGGGTTTTTCTTAAAATTGAATTTCTCAATTCTATCCTTTCTAAAGGATGTTTTCCTTAAAACTGGATTTCTTAATCCTATCCTTCCTAAAGGATGTTTTTCTTAAAACTCAGATTTCTCAATTCTATCCTTTCTAAAGGATGTTTTCCTTAAAACTGAATTTCTCAATCCTATCCTTCCTAAAGGATGTTTTTCTTAAAACTCAGATTTCTCAATCCTATCCTTCCTAAAGGATGTTTTTCTTAAAACTCGGATTTCTCAATCCTATCCTTTCTAAAGGATGTTTTTCTTAAAACTGGATTTCTCAATCCTATCCTTCCTAAAGGATGTTTTTCTTAAAACTCGGATTTCTCAATCCTATCCTTTCTAAAGGATGTTTTTCTTAAAACTCGATTTCTCAATCGTATCCTTTCTAAAGGATGTTTTCCTTAAGACTCGATTTCTTAATCGTATCCTTCCTAAAGGATAGTTTTTCTTTAAACTCGATTTCTCAATCGTATCCTTTCTAAAGGATGTTTTTCTTAAAACTGGATTTCTTAATCCTATCCTTCCAAAAGGACATTTTCCTCAAAATTTAAATTCTCAACTTTATCCCCTTTGGGATGTTTTTTTAAAAAAATAATAATAAAAAAATCAGGTTTCCTGGTTTTTAAATTAAAAGAAAAGAAAAAAAAAAGAAGAAATGAGAGAGAAAGAGAGATCAAAAAAAGAGAAAAAGAAAGAGAGAAGAATAAGAGAAAAAAAGGAAAAAGAGAGAAAGAGAAAAAAAAAGAGAAGACGAGAGAAAGAGAGAGAAGAAAATAAAAAAAAGAAAAAAGAGAAAGAGGAAATAAGAAGAGAAAAAAAAAGTAAACGAGAGAAAATAAAAAGAAAAAAGAGAGAAGAAAAAAGAAAGAAAAAGAAAGAGAAAAGGGAAGAAGAGAGAAGAAAGAAAAAAAGAAGAAAGAAGGAAAAAGAGAAAAAGAAAAGAAAAAAGATGAGAAAGAAAAAAGGAAGAAGAAAAGAATAAGAAAAAGAATGAGAGGAAACAAAGAAAGAAAAATAAAAGAAAAGGAAAAAGAAAGAGAGAAAGAAAAAGAGAAATAAGAGAAAAAAAAGAATGAGAGGAAAAAAGAAGAGAGAAAGTGAAAAAGAAGAAGAAAAGAAAAGAAAGAAGAAAAAGAAAAGCGAGGAAAGAAAAAAAAGAAAAAAGGAAGAAGAAAAAGAAAAAGAATAAAAAGAAGAAATGAGAGAAAGAAGAAGAATAAGAGAAAAAAGAAAGTAAAACAAGAAGGAGAAAGAAGAAAGAAGAAGATAGGGGAAAAAGAAAAAAAAAGAAGAAAAGAAGAAGAAGAAAAAAGAAGAAGAAGAAGAAGAAGAAGAAAAAGAAGAAAAAAAAAGAAGAAAAGAAAAGAGACCACAACTTTAGAATTTCAGAGCAAAAGAGCTCAAGGATTTCCGGGCAGAAGAGCCAGAAGGCTTGCTCAGTTTGTTTTTTCCGCCACGGGAAAACAAGTTATTTGGGTTTATTCTTTGCCGCTTAGGGAGAATGAATCAGCTACGTCCTTTGCCGCTCAGGGAGGACATACCAACGTTGTCCAGTTGCTATTGGAGGTTTATTCTTTGCCGCTCAGGGAGAATGAATCAGCTACGTCCTTTGCCGCTCAGGGAGGACATGCCAGCGTTGTCTAAGCTATCGAAGGTTTATTCTTTGCCGCTCAGGGAGAATGAATCAGCCACGTCCTTTGCCGTTCAGGGAGGACATACCAACGTTGTCCAGTTGCTATTGGAGGTTTATTCTTTGCCGCTCAGGGAGAATGAATCAGCTACGTCCTTTTCCGCTCAGGGAGGAGATGCCAGCGTTGTCTAAGCTATTGGAGGTTTATTCTTTGCTGCTCAGGGAGAATGAATCAGCTATGTCCTTTGCCGCTCAGGGAGGACATGCCAACGTTATCTAGTTTGCTTTTGCTGCTCCGGGAAAGTACGCTATTGGAAGTTTATTCTTTGCCGCTTAGGGAGAATGAATCAGCTACGTCCTTTACCGCTCGGGGAAGACATGCCAACGTTGACCAGTTACTTTTAGAAGTTCGTTCTTTGCCGCTCAGGGAGAATGAATCAACTATGTCCTTTGTCGTTCAGGGAGGACATACCAATGCTACCGACTTTGTTTCTGCCGCTTCGGAAGAGCAAATGTAGTTTCAGGCGAAGAATTTCATACTCGCCGCATCCTGATCTGAGAGCAAAAGAGTTCAAGGATCCCTGGACAGAAGAGCTAGATGGCCTGCCCAGTTTGCTTTCGCCGCTTCGGGAAAGCACGCAATTTGAAGTTCATTCTGTACCGCGTAGGAAGAATGAATCGACTTTGTCCTTTGACCGTGTAGGGAGGACATGCCACTGATCTGAGAGCAAAAGAGTTCAAGGATCCCTGGAGAAAGAGCCAGAAGGCTTTCCCAGTTTGCTTTCGCCGCTCCGGGAAAGCACGCAATTTGAAGTTCATTCTGTACCGCGTAGGAAGAATGAATCGACTTTGTCCTTTGACCGTTCAGGGAGGACATGCCAACGACCCACATTTTTCCTGCCGTTTCGGAGGAGCAAATCACCCAAACAAGGAAGTTGGACAAAATTAGTGCTTATGGTCTTTGCTTTATTCTTGTTCCACAAGGATAAGCAAAGAGGGGCAACTGTAATCACTAATTTTGTCCGGGCTAACATCTTTTTTATTTTTATAATAATAGACTTATGAGGGCTTTTCCACATTCTTGTCACTGTGGGCTTTGCTTAGGTTAAATTAATTTATATATATATATATATGCATGTTATACTTTCCATATAAAAACCCCTAAAAATTATTATTATAAATTGTCACACATTTATATTATTAGTATTATTATATACTATATATTATTATCATTATTAGTTATAGTTATTACCGTATTAATATTATATTTATTATTATTAATCAAATCTGAAAAACAAAAAAACATTAAATAAGTAAAAGCCCAACATTAATAAAATAAAAGCCCAGTTTATTAATTTAAAGTCTATATTACATAATAAAAAGGCCCAAAAAATATTATACATATATTACAGCCCAACTCGGGCCCAAATAATTAAAAACCCTAATCTGCTAAACCTAATACCCTTTATGTTTGTGCAGCCGCCACCCCATCTCTACCGTTGGATCTGGGATCCAGATCCAACGGTCCAGATCACTTCAGGAGAATGAAGCCCTAGCTGCCCCCAGGATACCTCAGCGCCGCGCAACCTCCACCGCAGGATCAAAGACTCATCGAACGGCTGAGATCGGGCCTCTCCCAAGCGCGTGCGATCCATGCGCGCCGCTTCAGTTTCCCACGCGCCTCGCGTGGAATCCACGCACGCCCAGATCGAGCCCCTCCAGCTTCCGACGGTCCGGATCACTCCACGTCGCCCAGCCGGCCTTCTCTGGTCCCCTCCCCTCGTACAGCGATGCATGAAAACAAAAATTAAGGTGTCAAATGCGCACCAGCAATACCAGAAATTCCAGGGGTGAAATCAACAGAAATCAGAACAACCAATAACAAATTTTCGACATATTTATGTAAATGCACAAATTCTGTAATATCGGGCTATAAAAGGCTGAGCAGAATGCAATGTAGAGGGGGGATTTTTTCAGAGAAAAAATGGTAGAAGGGGATACCATTCGGAAATTAGAGTGAGCATTCGAGAGAGTTTGTAATCAACAGAAATCAATACAAGCAGAGTCAGATTTTCAGAGGTATTCCCCTCTCATTTTTTATTTCAGTCGAATCGAAAGCAAAATAAAAAAGGCAGAAGTGGTCGGAGTTTTACCTTCGCGTCCATCCGTCGTCCTCGCCGGCGATAAGCTCTGTGGCCCTTCCCGAGGCCATGCATGTGAGCCGGTGAGGGAGTTTTTCGGTCTTGATACAGAGTTTTCTTTCTTCTTTTTTTGATTCTAGTTTTGGGTTTCAAAATAAAAACAACATAGGTTTTTTGGTTTTGGGTTTTGATTTCACAAAAAAAGGTTTCGAAAGGGGGTTGTTTTTACAGTTCCGGCGCCGGCTAGCGGCGGTCGGAACGATGGCGGCGTTTCAGAGCAAAGGAGTGAGAGCTCTCTACTTAGGATTAGGGTTTTCTAAAAGGGGGGGGGAGTTTTTAAGTCAGTTTATATAATGTTTTCTCAGTTTTAATTTTGGTCTAATAGCGTTTTAAGGGCCTCCGTGCCTTTCTAATTGCGCGGGCAGGGCTTCCGCATTTTAAAATCTCGCCCGCAGTCCTCGTATGTTTTTCAGCGTTTTCAATTTCACCCCTATTTCCTTTTTAATCTGTTTTCGGGTGGGATAATCATTGTTTTGGTCCTTTTAAAGTTTCGCGTCTTTTCAGTTTAACCCTTGTTTCTCATCAAATAGATTTTCTTTAAAGGTATTATTGCACTTTAGGTCCCCTTTTAGTTTCTATTTCTTTTTTGGTTCGTACGTATATAGTATGGTGTATATAGTATATATATTATAATCACACTTTACATATATAATATTCATAGTATATATATGTTGCATGCTACACATTATATTACATGTATTAAACTACTCCTACATTATTATACTGCTACGCTATTATATTATACACATATATTTTTATTATAAAACTATATGGTAAACACATATGCGTATGTATTATATTATATTTTAATCTTATCCTATGATATATATATAATATTTATTTATTGTCATTAATTTGTGTTCAGATTGGCCTTACGGTGACCCGCAACGGGGTATGATCCGTATTATTATGGTCCGTTTAGTGTAATTTTTAACCCCTAATCTAACTTCTAATCAAGCTACTAACATTTTAATTTCTCGCATTTTAATTACCGTTATTTAATTTATCGCATTTAATTTACGCGCTTCATATTCGATCCGGTCCTTTTCCGGATTTTTATTTAAATTCCCATGTTGATATTCTATTTTATCTTGCTTTATTTCCATTCGAATTATTTATTATGGTGTTGTATCTTTTGTGACATACTCGTATTTGTCATTCATGAAACCATTAATGATTTGGTATGTTAATTAATTAATCTAAAAATCAAACTCGAGAGGGGTATTAATTAACCTCGGTATCCGAAAACGACAGTCCTAGCTTAATGGATGTCTATCGGATACTCGGGCTAATTTTCACCGCCTCCAGGTAAGCGAGAGCATAAAAATGGAAATAGCACGCATCATCCCTTATTTGCCCGCATCATGCATAAAGGTGACGTATGGGATCCGAACCCTAAACTAACACGGCAGTCAGTCTTATTTGATGTCGGTTTAGTCTATGGTCCGGTGTACCGTCATCCTTCTTAATTAAATGTTTAATTAATTCCAAAGCCACGATCCGATATAGCCCGTTCTATTTAAGTCGCATTTTCAATTAAGGACATTTTTATTAAATTCACTTCGGTTTTTAAATAATTACTATCGATCAAAAGGCAACAAGCAATTTGGTACCGATTTCCGGGCGTGATGGGGACGCTAATCCTACCCCACGCGTAACCAACTCCTGAACCCGTTTTAAAACGAATCTCTGGTTTTCATGGTGTCCGGCCTACCTTAGTGGCCGGTGGCGACTCCAAATTTTTACAATTTTCCAAAATACGAATTTCCCCTTTTTTAATAAAATCCTTTTCAAGAAGAAAATAGTGATAAGGCCCACACTTAACGGTTTCGGGGAAAAACCTTATCACAGGAAGCTAAGGTAGTGGATGTAGACCTTGGTTAGAAGGTTGAACCACTATAAATCATCTTGTCTTTATCAATTTTAGCTTCCACACCTCTTTCACCCAAAATCCCACTTCTCCACCACTTGGCGAGCAAGAACGGTTGAAGGAATCGAGCATCGAATAACCCAACACAAACTAAAACCTAAAAACCTAAACCTGAAGAATCTAATTAATGAAGAACCTAAAGGGTGATTAACCCCTAAACAAAAAAAAACCCGCCAATTCCCCGCCCTAGTTCGTTTGGCAACTTGCTTCCCCATAATGAATTTTAAAACATTTTCCCCTATCAATTCAAAAAAAATTCTCTCCTAAACTAAAAATATATTCTATTAATTTAATGATTATAATTAATTTTTTTAATAAAATAAAATATTAACGTTAAATTAGAAAGTATTTTCCATTAATTTAATGGTTATAATTAATTTTTTTTAATAAAATAACTTTTTTAATTTAACGATCACAATTAACAAATTAATTTAAATTTTAAACAATTTATTTTAAATTCATCTATCACAAGTAATTAATTTAATAAAATTTTTAAGTTTTAAATATTTTGTAATAAAATAAATTTAAGTGTGTTAATTCTTATTAACTTCACAAATAATTTATATTGAATTGATTAGAACTAAGCATATTGAATTATTTAACAAAATTTAAAACTTAATAATGTGAAATGAATATCTAAATATAATCTTTCTTATATATATATATATATATATTAAATTGATTATATATGTATATATAATAAAAAATTATTTCACACTTTAAATTGATTTAATAGTTTACATTTATTTACACTTTAAATATATCAAATCATAGACTTCTTCAATTATATGTCAGGTCAATATAAGTTCATGTTAAAAACAAGTATGGTTCAAAACAGATCGGGTTCAAAACAGATCGGGTTCAAAACAGGCCGGGTTCAAAACATGTCGGGTAATATCGGTTATCTGCCAGGTCGGTCTCGGGTTCGGGTTCGTTTCAGTCGGGTGCAGGTCGGACTTCGGGTCTACAGTAACAGGTCTAATTTAGGTTCGAGTCGTTCTCGGTCGGATGCAGGTCGGGTTTAGTTACTACAGTAACAAGTCCAACTCAGGTCCGGATCAACAACAATCGGTTACAGATCGAGCTCGGGTCATCGAATCTTCGGATCAAACCAGATTCTGACTCGAACAGGTTTCAGTCAAATTTTCAGGTCGTATAAACTTTTTACATCCCTAATTACGGCAGGTGAAGCCCTGGGAAATGACTTTTTTTTTTTAGAAAATGTTTTCAAAATCAAGTTTGAGGACTTTGGATCAAAGTCATTTACGACATCAAATCTAATAATTCATTTTTCAAGTTACGTATACACGACTTTTAGGACTGGATTTATCCATTTACCAACAATTTTTAACCATCCTTCCATCAAATTCTTTTTAATCTGATTGCATCCAGAGGATGACATTCGAAGGGGTGTAGGGCTCTCGCTCCCATAAAAAACTATTAAGATATTAAATAGATATAAATTAAGAGGTCACATCTAGTAACAAAAGAGCATCAAACTCACTATACTATAAAAATGTATAAAATTTATAAATATTGTATATAATCGATCACATTTATTAATCGATTTTGCTTAAAATTGTCAACTATAACCGAATCGAAATAATTTATTTAAAATAATATGTATTAATTTTTCTAGTTGTATAAATATATTATTCGAGAATGACCAAAATAAGAACAATTCAAAATTTGAGTTATTAAATTGAAATTTTTTAATCTTCAATGACCAAAATAGGAGTGAGAAGAATGTTGAATGATGAACGGTGTAGTTTACCCATTATTCTATTCAGGATAAATGAAAACTAATGTGCCACATCAACATCTTCTAACGAAAGGTAAGATGAGAGACCATACTGAAAGGACAATAAAAGTTTGATGACTATAACACAATTTTTAAAAGTTTAGTGACTAAAATGAAAATACCATAAAATTTGGTGACCATTTATATAATTTTACTCAATTTTTTTTAATAAAAGACAAATCCCAAACTCTTCTTTCTTTTAAAGAATTTGCAAGAATACACACACAAAAAACTTTGCTTCAGAATTCCATCTTCGCCTTTATTAATAAGATGGTTTATTATTATTATTATAGATTGTTATAGTTCCATTGATCAATTTTTTATTTCTATTTTTTTTAACAATTGAGCAATATACTTGTTATTTTTTCCTTAATTTGATTGTCGTTGGTATTGTAGGTTAAAATTTGTCAAAGAGAAAATAAATTACAACATATTTTTTTTTTACCGAATAAAAAGGACAAAATTTCTGAAGTTCACACAAACCTATTGTACCACGATTGAGAATATTCATGAAGTTCAACATGTTGTTGGTGATACCATTAATGAACATTCTCTGCAAAATTCCAAAATAATTAATGAAGGTATTGATATATTTTGAAGATTAACTTTTATATGCTAGTTCGAATCACTTTCAATCTTATTTTATTTTTTTCTTTTATTTCCATTCAACTTTTGATAAATTCAGTGAAATATATATATATATCTTATTTTTAATATTAATTTTATGCTTGTTCGAATCACTTTCAATCTTATTTTTTCTTTTCTTTTGTTTCCATTCAACTTTTGATAAATTTACTAAAATATATGTTTTTTATTTTTAATATTAATTTTATGCTTGTTCGAATCACTTTCAATCTTATTTTCGACCCCTATAATAGATTCCTAGTTTTTCCCATAATTGCATCCACATCAAAAAAAAGAAGCACATTATTCAAGATCGAGTTTTGACGATTGTTGAAGCGAACTTCACTGACTCAAGAACATTTTAGATTGATTCTCAACAAACTCCAAACAAACAACTTTTTAAACCTCGTTTTTCAAGGGTTACTATTAATGATTTGGCTAAACTATGTCAGGCACCATTAAATTATTAGGCGAGATTTATTTTTATTATTAATTTTTTAATTGGTCTAATTTTATCACTAAATTTTATTTTTTAATTCGTTTATACCATTTTGCCGTTAAATTTTTAACGTCGCGATGACTTGAATGCTATATCAAAACGACATCATTTTGATGCCGTTATTTTGATACTAAATTGCTCAAAACGGCGTCATTTTGCTGGAGGTAAATATACAAAACCATGCACTCAATGAAATTTGAACCTGAAACCCTTTAAATTAAAGTCTTTTTTTTCTTTTATTATTACATTATGTATAAAAGTAGAAAAAGTCTTTAGTTTCCACTTTCTATATAAAAAATACGATTAAAAGTTAAAACCCTAAAATTCCTAAGGCATTTTTTCTTTTTTTTCATCAAAGATTGTTGAGAAACTAAAAAGTCTCACGTTCGAATATCGACTTCATCTCTAACTTGATCATGACAGATTCATTTATTTATCTCCTCGACCTCACGTTTTTTTCTTCTAAATTTCTATGCTTATATTAAGCTTTAATAGTATCACTAGATTTTACCTATATTTTGAAAAAAAAACAAGGTAACAATTTTGGTGAGCTTAATAAGCAACGGAATTTTTAACGAGCATGAGTTGAACAAAATTTTATCGAGCTTAATGAGCAACGAGTCGAGTCAAGAAACCAATTTTTTTATGAGCACGAGTCAAACACTACTCAACTCGTGATCGACTCGCTCAATAAACACTCTTGCTAACTACTAGAAAGTGTCGAGTAACAAAGATAAAAAAAATCTAATTCTTATCTCATAAAATTTTCATTTCCCTTCCAATAAAATTTTTATAAAGTTTTGTATTTAATTTTTGGGTAAACTACACAGATGACCACTAAACAATAGGTTTGGTGTCAAAATGACTACTATATTATTTTTTTCCGGCAAATGAACCACACAACTATTTCAATGGTTCCATTTTAGCCACACGCCGTTACAAAAAACGAAAAAGTTAACGGAACTGTTAAAAAATTAGTATAATTAAATATTTGGTCCTCTATATTTATACAACATATCACTTTAGTCTTAATTTTAATCTAATTAAATAAATTAATTATTCAATAAGATGGTGACACGTGTCACCACCTTATTGGAAGTCTTTAATTATTTTTATTTAATATATTGCTTCCAAAGGGAATCAAACTTAGGACCTTGAATTGCAAGGGGTGGGTACTTACCACTAGGCCAAGCACTTTTTTGTGCTATGAGATACAATCTTTGATATAGATTTAAATAGTATTAGTGCCCAGAAAAATTGAAGAAGAGAAAATGATGTTGAGTGGATTCAAACCCGAAACATTAAAGTGCAAACCACACATGCTTACCACTAAGCCAACCCTATTTTTATGATATAAAACCCAACATTTACTATGTATAATTAAAATATATAGATTTTAGTGCTCGAAAAAAGAAAGAAAATGTGGTTTTAGGAAATTCGAACATGATATATGTGTATAAACGTCTATCCCAATTAAATAAACTTAATAATTAAATTAAAGTTAACAATATTTTATATATTTTTTAAATTATAGTTCGTGCATTATTTAAAATAAAATATTTAAAATTATATGAAATTCATTTTGAATTATGTTCGTAGGTTTGGATTCCCTAAATAAATTTACTATCTATAATTTTAATTTTTTAATATAATTATTTATAATAACTTAATTAGATTTTTTAAATTAAAATTATTAAATTGATTTTTTAACTTAATTAATATTTTTAAAATCAATTTAAAATTTTAATTATATATAATAATTTTTTAACTTAATTAAATTATTAAATTGATTTTTTAACTTAATTATATATAATAATTTTAAAAATATTAGTTAAGTTAAAAAAATCAATTTAATAATTTTAATTAAGTTAAAAAATCAATTTAAAATTTTAATTAAGTTAAAAAATATTAATTAATTTAAAAAATCAATTTAAATATTTTAAAAATTATTATATATAATTAAGTTAAAAATCAATTTAATAATTTTAATTAAGTTAAAAAATCAATTTAAAAATATTAATTAAGTTAAAAAATCAATCTAATAATTTTAATTTAAAAAAAAACTAATTAAATTGTTATATATAATTATATTAAAAAATTAAAATTATAGTAAATTTATTTAGGGAATCCAAACCCACAAACATAATTCAAAATGAATTTCATATAGTTTTAAATCTTTTATTTTAAATAGTGCACGAACTATAATTTAAAAAATATATAAAATATTGTTAATTTTAATTTAATTATTAGGTTTATTTAATTATGTTAGATGTTTATACACATATGTCATGTTCGAATTTCCTAAAACCACATTTTCTTTTCTTTTTTCGAACATTAAAATCCATGTATGACATATATTAAATGTTGGGTTTTATATTGTAAAAATAGGGTTGACTTAGTGGTAAGCATGTGCAATTTCCACACTAATGTTCCAGGTTCAAATTCACTCAACAACATTTCCTTTGCTTCAATTTTTCTGGGCACTAATACTATTTAAATATATATCAAATATTGTATCTTATAGCATAAAAAGTGCTTGGCTTAGTGGCAACCATGCACCTCTTGCATTCCAAGATCTTAGGTTCAATTCCTTTTGGAAGCAATCTCCATGTTAATATTTTTCCACCTCCAATTGGTGGTGACACGTGTCACCATCTTATTGAATAATTAATTTATTTTATTAGATTAAAATTAAGACTAAATTGATATATTGTATAAATATAGAGGACCAAATGTGTAATTATACCAATTCTTTTAATAGTTCCGTCAACTTTTTTCGTTTTTTTGTAACGGCGTGTGGCTAAAATGGAACCATTTAAATAGTTGTGTGGTGCATTTGCCGAAAAAATAATATAGTGGTCATTTTGACACCAAACCTATAGTTCAGCGGTCATCTGTGTAGTTTACCCTTATTTTTTTTTGCGTCTAAAAAGAACTCAAGGTATTGCGGAAAAAGAAATGTTGTTTTTCTTAATAAATTCGAGTTCAAACATTTTTGTCCGCATATTGTGTATAAATTTTATTAAGAGTTAACACTATACAAATATTACCATGAGATCATATTTAAAAACGCGCTAAAAAATTCCTTTCTAAGAATATAATTGAATTTATTATATTAAAAAAATATGTTTTTAATATATAAAATTTTAATCAAAGCTCAAATCAACTTCTAATCATATCCTATATCTCGTGCTTAAAAGAAAACAAGACAAAAAACTCTAACAAACACTATGTATTTTGAATACGGTGGAAATTAAGTGGGGAATATTTGAAAATTATGGGGATTTGAACCGACGAGGATGGAGAATAACCGAAATTTTTACTTACGGGGACGGAGACGAGTGGAGTTTTATCACCGAAGCTCAAATGGAGATGAGGATGAGGATTGCTATATCCGAACATTGGAGATAACTGAACCATAATTGTATAAATAACTATGAGGATCCCTGAAAAATATCTACAAAGATCCTGATATTTTACAAAATTTTTAATATATATATATATATACTTAATCTCATTTACATGCATACATACATATCTTATTATCAATATTCCAATCCATCAATATATTTGTGCTTTTTGTTTATACTTTATTAAATTTGGATGATCTCTCTAGTAGTTTATATTTTTTTTTGTTAATTGTGAGTATATAATTTATTTATCTCTTGATCTTTGTGGTTCATATTACCTAAAAAATGCTATTCCCCTTAAAGCAAACACCACCAACATTCTTTCTAAGATTCCAGCCAATTACGAGCATCATTGATCTTTTTTCGTGACCATTTTCGTTGTCGAGCCACCATCGTCTTTCTCATTATTCTGTCTATAAAGACCTCCGACCTCTTATTTATTTATTTATTTATTTTACGTTCAAACGTTATATGTTTGCTTATATTACTTAAACTTATATACATATTTGCTTTAGCATACTAAATAAAAATTATTTAAATGTTTGCATAAACTTGGTACGCTGTAACTTATTATAATCACAAGATTCTATATTTAGGTGGTACTCTAATAAATTGTAACTTGTGGTTTAACTTTTTGTTGACATCTATGAGTTGGTTAAGCTTCTATATCTTCTGAAATATATCATATTTGAGTTTATTCAAATTGTCAAGAGTAAAACAAATATCACTGGTAAAGAGTTGATTATATTGTCCTCGTTCCTAAATATTTTTATAATCATATTCCAAAGTTGTTGCTTCATTCATGTAAAGCAAATTTGAAAAATTATGTTGAAGAAAACATATTTTCATGCATTGAAAAATTATATTTTGGCTAGTAAAGTAGTAAATTGTGTTTAATTTTTTTGGGATGAAAATTTCCTAAAACTGTGAGAATCTGATGGGTATGTGGATGGGCACAAAAAAAATTACCGAAGCATGTAATGGAAATTCCCTAAAATCGTACCCACAAGTGTTTAGCGCGGAATAAGAAATGTAAAACCGTCCTCGTACCGCCCGATTCCCACCAATAATTTTAAAATAATAAAAATAAAGTAAACAAAGGTTTTGGCTATTGAATATACCATTATCATAATATTAATTTTTTTATTTTCTAACATCATAGTTAAAATGGATAATTTAACTTTTTATGATATTTCTTTTTTATAATAATGTCAAACACTTTACATGAATAGGTTACATTTTCCACAATATTCTTTTTCTCAATGTATAAAAACATTTTTTTTTTAAAATTCCAACAATAATGAAGAATTGACCCTTACTAGTTAAGTTAGATCGATTTGGCTAATTTTCATTTTTTTTGAAAAAAAAGTAGGGTGTTGTTAAAATTTCCATTCGTAGTTTAAACGTTTCGAGAAATAATCAATACATCAAAAGGAGAAAAAAGTGCCTATATATATTAAAAGTCAAGCTAAATACATAAGACCCAACCCCTAAATTAAAACAACAGCCAAACACACTACACCAAACCAATAGACTTTCCAAATAAAATGAAAGAAAATGTAGACACAAACACAAAAAAAACATCCAGTGACCACAAGAGAGGACTCAAGAAATAATCATATCTTTGGGTCGAGTGATTCCTCTTTTTTCCAGATTATCTGCCAAGCAGTTGAGCTGTCTAGGAATAAGATTGATGCACCAATCGATACCTACACAAATATTCACGCAGGATTAACAAAGGGAGAGCCATGCCTTCAAAGCTTGATGTCTCTATTTTTTTAACACTCCAAAAGTCGGTCTAGTTGAAATTCAATTTTCGGTGACTAAAAATTCGTTTTTGATAGTTAAAAAAATTCAAAAAATATAAATTATTAAATTAAATGTGAACGAATGATAAGTCATTGGTTTAATGTGTGAAGTGTGAGTAAAGGACTAAATTGTAAAGATGAGTGACTAAACTGCAAGTAAAGAATAGATTAATATTGAGTTAATAAAGAGATTAAGGACTTGTTATAAGAAAAGTGAAATTGGAGTTTTTAGGTATAAAGACAAAGAATGTTGGGGATTTACAGTGGAATTTTCTCATAAACTATTTGATGATTCACTAAACATTACACGTGGTACATACTCCATGTTTCCACCTATGTTTAGTGAAATTTGTATTTATAATAATAATATAATAAGCCATAGTGGTTGGAACTCTTTGGGAGGGTAGAAAAGGAAAGAGTGCAATTTTGACAATATGGTATCATTTTTTTCTCAAAGCTTTCTACCGAAAATTCTATTGAATCTGGAATAAGAATTTTTCTTCAAGACTTTGGAAAAGCTGTTATTTTGTTATAGAGTCACACTACCTCACGAGGTCGGTAAGTTTTGTGAATCAATATCTCTTGTATAGTTATAGAATGTATGGATTTCAGTTCAAGAATTGAATATATGCAAGCTACGTTCTTGTGTTGGCATCTAATTTTGTTGTCAATTCAGGCTGTATTGAACAATATGATTATGTTGGTGATTGAAATGAAGTATACTTATGCTTTGTTGTGCGATTCGATTTTAAGAATCGGGAAATCAAGGTAAGAGACTTTTGCATTGTTTGGTGTTGGGGTAGGTCTACTATCCGGCAGGTTAAAATGCGACTACTATACGGCGGCATCGGTTTTTTCAGTTACAAGTTTTGGTTTAAATTTTTAGTTGGCTAATAAAATGTTTGACCCTTAAATTAGTTTTCTCTAACATTTTAGGTGCCAAGTTAATTGTTTCCCTTTAAACTTAGAAAGTGAATATAAGGTTGTAATATTTTAGTTTTCCTAACCAATGAAACTCCTTTTCCGTAACATTTAGGTGACGAATGAAATTATTTTAACCAACTTAAAAAGTTCAATACCTCGCTAATAATTTTGGTTCTCTAACACTAAACTAATTGTAGGTACGAAACGGAATTCAATTCATATTTTAGATTCAAACTGAAATCTATGTAACATTTTAGGTGCAGATATCAGAACTGAATTTCATAAACATTTTAGGGTTCGAATGACAAACTGATTTTTGTCAACATTTTGGATTCAAAAGGAAAAACTGAATTTTTTTCACATTATAGGTCACGAACCCCAAACATTTTGTCGATAACTTTTTAAGTGTCGAACCCAAAACTGATTTTCCTATAACATTTTAAGTGCTAAACCCCAAACTGAATTTCATTTAACATCTAATAGTTTAAACCCCAAACTGAGTACCAATAACATTTTAGGTATCGAACCACAAATTAAATATCGGTAATGTTTTAGGTGCCGAACCCCAGCTGAATGTCGGTAACACTTTAGGCGCCGAACCACAAATTGAATATCGGTAACATTTTAGGTGCCAAAGCCTAAAGTGATTATCGGTAACATTTTAGGTGTCGTAACCCAAATTGATATTTGGTAACAATTTAGGTACGGTCCAAATCTTCTATAAATATTCCTACAATACCATATTGTGCAGGAATTGATTATTAAAAATTATTATGGCAAGATTTTCTACAACCGTTTTTTGGAAGCCAAAATCCCTAAAGGCTAGCATATGAACAAGGAAGAAATTGGCTAGCATAAAGACAAGGAAGAAATTGTCTTCATTCAACAACAACCTCAAGAAGGATGATTTGTTTGAGTAAATTTTCACAGAGGCTAGCATATCAACAAGGAAGAAATTGGAAGCTAAAATCCCCGTTGATGAGCCCGGCCCTGAAGCTCATTACATACTACAGATAGATAATGCAAGCGACCTCCACAAGATGTTTAGGAGATACAACTGTGTAGGGGTTACCAACATCGAGCTGTATGCAAAATTTGATGAAGGCTTGATTGGTGAAAGGATAAAGTTAATTGAGGAATAGAGGAATCGGTTGGAATAACTTCAAAGTTAATTGATATATGTAGTCCACGTTAAATAGCGGAATTGGATCCTAAGCTTTTCTACGTTTAAATTAAAAAGAAGCGGGAACGGTAACCAAAAAGTAATATATTTAAAGTTGAAAACCGAAATTCTTAGAATTTAAAGTTAAAATAATCGTTAAAGATCAAAACTTAAATAGTGGTTTCGAAATGTTATCGCAATCACTGCAGCTTAAGACAATTAATTAGTATCGAAACTACACGTAAAATTTTAAAATTTTTGAAAAAAAAGTTTATGTAAAATGGTTACTCCAACAAGAAATGTTGAGTAAAAGTTAGACTAAATGTTGCAACTAGGGCATGTGCTACCAACTTCAAAACACGTCTGTGTCCTCTTAATTCCCCTTCTTATTGAAGAAGTTGTTTATCTAGAAGCTCATAAACATTGTTTCCAGGCTTCCAGCAGCAACGATCTTTAGGCGACATAGTATAGTCATGGTGGAAGTTTCGAGTACAATAGGCGATGCTAAAGTTGAAGGAGATAGTATAAAGAGATCGAATAAAATTGTTGGTATGACATTTGCGTTATTGGAAGAAGCATGGAAATTTTATGAGGAATACGAAAATGAAAAAATGGATTTAGCCTATGTCGCGGAACCACTCGGGTTAGAAATGAAAATAAATACCAGCAAGAGTTTTGTTGTTCAAAAGAAGGGAAAAGGAAAATAGAAGTAGATGAAGCGAAGCGTTCACGCACTCCACATGCAGTGACAAGGAGTGGTTGCAAGGCTAGAGTAGTGGTCTGTGTAGAAGCTCCGGATAGATGGGTAATAAAATTGTCTGATAACAAACATAACCATGGACAATGTCCACCATCCATGGCACCCTTCCTTCGTACGCATCGATATGTTACAGAGGCTAATATTGTAGAAGCTTCAACATTGCAAAAATGTGGGTGTCAGAACATAAAAAATCATGAAATTCTTCTTGCAACAGTCTGGGGGTTATCAAACTACTGGTTTTACTAAGAAAGACCTATACAATGCCTTCAAGAAAATAAAATTTAATGAAGTTATTAACGGGGATGTGAATGTCATACTAGGTTACTTCGACACGAAGAAATAGTTAAATCTCGGCTTGTTTGCACAAATATCAGTCGATGCTTTGGGTCGTTTGCGTAATCTAATTTGGACTGATTCAACTTCTAGAGTTGACTATGCCATATTCGGCGATGTTATTGCATTTGACATCACCTACAAGGGTAATGCATACGGTTGACCTCTTATGTCCATAGTTGGTATAAATCACCACCATCAAACAATTGTGTTTGCTGTTGCTCTCCTTGCAGACGAGACCGTAGATACGTTTGAGTGGGTCTTAGATAAATTTACGGAAACTATGCTAAAGAAGTCTCCACTTTCAGTTGTTACCGATGGAGATAGGGTAATGTACAGGGTGATCAAAAATGTTTTTCCCGATGCTAAACATCGAATATGTTCTTGGCATATAGCTCGCAATGCACAAGAAAATGTCGGGGATCCAAATTTTACAAAGGAATTTAGCATATGCATGCATTCTTGGTGGACACCTGAGGAATTTGATGAACAATGGGGGACAACTATTGAGATGTTTAATTTGGAAAAGATCAGTGGGTGTTGGAGAAGACCAACACCCGACACGTATGGGTACAAGTATATTTGATAGGTAATTTTTTTGCGAACATGTGGTCAACCCAAAGGTGCCAATCGTTGAATGCGTCTCTATCTATTTTCCTTAAGTGCAAGAAGACATATTTAGAGTTTATTCGTTCAATTGAAGATGCCATAAGTCAAATCCGCCTGGAAGAGTTGAACTCAGATTTTGACTGTACACAAAGTAAGCCGATGCTGTTGTCAGAATTGAAAGAGCTAGAAGACCATGCATCTGAAGTATATACAAGAAAAATCATTTAAGATCTTTCGAGAGGAACTTAAGCGCGATACATTGTATAGTGTAACACGGTATGAAGATGACGACAACAGTGTTAGCCGTATTTATCTAAGGAAATATAGAAAACCAGGCAAGGAATATGAAGTACAATTTGACGTTGTGACGAAAACTCTAACATGTTGTTGTCTTAAATTTAAGACATTCGGGTTTCCATTTAGACATCAACCTCACGTGCTGAAGATGCTGGATAAAACACAGATCCCAGATTCATTGATTCTAAATTGATGGACAAAGAATGCGAAGGTTGTTGGCCCATCATTTGTTGACTTCAATGTTCCTGCTGAAGCGAAACACATGGCTCGGTTCTCATATCTTCGATCGCTTGCAAATAAAGTTTTTCATCTTGCAGCAAATAGGGAAGACACCTATCGACAAACAAAAGATGAGATTCATAGACTAAGGACTGAAATTGAGGCATCTTTTATGTTGAATGATTCTCATGATCAAACGACATCACTCAAAAGAGTTCGAGACACGTCTAGGAAGAAAGGCAAAAGTCCAGATACAAGGTCAAAAAAAGTTGGAAGCAAGAGTAGGCGCCATTGTTCACTTTGCAATTTAGAAGGGTACAATAAAGTGACATGTCCTAATTTGAAGCTATGATTGGCAACACCATCATCCACATGTAATGATCATTTTTATGCTCCGAACTTGAAATTTTCAGATAGTGAGACAGTCAACATGCATCTGATCGACGAATATGTTAGTCTATATTTTATTAAATTACACGTTTTCTTTTATTCACCGGTCAATTATAATGCGCAGAACAAATTTTTTGCCTTGTTAGGAGCAAGAGGAAGTATAGATGAGTGACTGTGAAGCTTCAAACAACCCCACTCAAACTGTGAAAGAATACTACTGCTATCATCTTTTTTAAGCTTTTGAACGATATGTAATAATTA
Source organism: Hibiscus tridactylites (assembly GCA_958450335.1). Taxonomy (NCBI): domain Eukaryota; kingdom Viridiplantae; phylum Streptophyta; class Magnoliopsida; order Malvales; family Malvaceae; genus Hibiscus; species Hibiscus tridactylites. The sequence continues at coordinate 39,198,818 of OY288288.1, forward strand.
TATGTAGAAAGAATACTATCATATTTGGTTATGAGTGTCTTGATTTGAGGAATCTGTAAGTAGTATATATGTTGTGATGATCTGTATAATAATCAGTAATTGGTTTGACATGGTGATAGTAGACCAATTGTGTACATGATATGTATGCTTCTTGACATGGTTGTCTTTGTATATATAATACAATAAAATAGTAAACCTAAAAAGAGATGTGCAATGTAACTGGTCGCAAAAAGTGTGTGTGTTCTTTGTAATTGGACGAGTGTAGAATGTTTGCATATACAGTTTCGAGCTTATCACGGGAAACCTGAATTATTACATGTTGTACTAGCGATTTCAGTTTAAGGTGCAAATGGCTAGTATCGAAACTCAATTGTCAATGGTTGAATAGGATTTTAAATTTTTGGCTCTCGGGCGGCCTAGAAACCCAATATTTTCACCTACCCTTACTGCAAGAACGAGTAGGAATTTAATTTGGGTGTGTTAAATACAAAATTTGAAAGTGGAAGTTAATTTAAATAATTCAGAAACACGATTTTCCAGTAAACAAGAGACTGGTCTATTATAAGTAGGGTTTAGGTGTTCTTAGGTTGAATTATAATTTAAATAATTTGAACTTAAATTACGACAATTATATGTTTTTGGACTAAATTACAACAATTTGAAATAAAAATTAATGTTCTGCATAGTAAATTACAACAATTATAAGGTTAAGAGTATGTATATCATTTAATTCAATGGAGTCTCAATTTATGTTATTATCACAGGGTCTGTATAGATTATATGGTTTACGGTGAGCTAAACATCAAACCTTAAAGATACAAATTAATCTCGTAAACTACTAACTATAAAGTACACCATAATAACTTACCCGATAAATATAAGCTCCAAACCATAAACCATAAACCCAAAAAGCAATAAAAATCATCTCATAAACCCTAAACTGTAAACTATTTACCAACTAAATCTTCAAACAAAAACCTTATAGCCATTAAAACGAATCTCAACAAACCAATAACAGTAAGTTAGAACATAGTGGTTAGTCTTACCAACTCATCTCATTATTTTTTTCCATGTGAAGTTATAAGTAATAATGTTTGATGTCAAGTACGAAAAAATTATTGGGTTCAAAGAAAACTATAGTAAAAGTTATAAATAAATATGAGTCAATTTTGGATTGAATTATAAATAAACGACATTTGAAATATTTTTTTTCCATTTAAATAGAGTATAATAATACAACGGGTTTCGAACGTTTGCATTTACAGTATCAAATTTTTCACGTCCTATCTAAAATATGACATGTTTTACTAACAATTTCAGTTAATGTTTCGCTTTATACATATCGAAACCAATATTTTTAGGTTCGAAACTAGTTAAAAATTTTGTTTCCCGCTCCAAACAGTATTTGCTGTTGTAATAGTAAATGTACTTAATTGGCTGTTTCACGGATTTTGTAATTTCAAAAGATGCTGTCGTTTCACTGTCAATTTCAAATCTATGTAAGTCTGTAACCTGTTCAGATACGTCGACAACATATGTATATGTCTTTTCATGTTGTATTGAGTAGAACAATTGGTAGAGTAGTCTTAATATGCAGTTTTTGAAACGGTAATAAAATTCCGCTACCCGACTATTAACCGACAATTGCAACTAAACTTTACAAATTTTCAATTTACGTAGCATATGCAAAGGTGCGGAACATTTGTAATAGTCTCGAAACTATTAACCGAACTGAACAAGTAATAAACCCTACAATGAATTTGTCGCCTACGTGGAAAATGTTTTTTTTTTCTATCGTAGAATATGGACTTTTTAATGCTTAAAATTTAGTAACTAAACACTAAACCCTAAACCAGACAAAACAATCTCGCAATCCAATAAGTATTAACTTCACTATAAACTTTGTAAACCCTTAATCATAAATCTTAAACCCTAAACTAATAAAAATTCATCTTGTACAATAATAACCGTAGACAACACCGAAATCCCTAACTCAGTAACAATTGACCTAAATCCTAAACAAAAATACCTTAAAGTCATTAAATTGAATCTCATAAACCATCAACTCACAAACGAGTTTGTCTGAGAGGGCCAATGGTAGCCGTATTGTGGCATAATATGGATTGTATATATGATTCCGTTAAATTTATGTCATACACTAAGGTAAAGAGTATACCCTAAACCATTAAAAACAATCTAGCAATCCAATCAATATTAACTTCACCATAAACTTAAACCCAATAACAAATTGTAAACCCTAATTCATAAAGCTTAAACCTCAAAGTAGTAATATTACATCTCCCGAAGTAATAGGTGTGAACAACACCATAAACCATAACGAAGTAATAGTAAGACCAAAATCCTAAACGAAAAAACCCTTAAAGCTGTTGACTTTTATGTTATAAACCAACAACGCACAAGGTGATTAGTTGAGGCGGCCAATGCTTTTCGTACTGTGGAAAATATTATAATGCGTGGAATTTACTGTTCACAATAAACTCAAACCAATCAAAATAATCTCGCAAACCGCTAACTATTAACTTCACCATAAACCTAATCCGAGACACGATCATTGTAAACCCTTAAAGTTGTTGTTCTTAATGCAATAAAAGTTAAGGTTTGCTTATTCTGGCTTTAATTATTTTCGCATTTTACTTGGGAGAGGGTTTGTAAGATCATCCATTTGTTCAATATCAGGAGAGTTGAGCTCACGAAAGGAACAAGTACAGTTTTCGCCCCAAGTGGTGTTAACTTACTCGGCCTAGGGATATGTTAGAGTTTCAGAGGCTAAAAGAAGTGTATGAACAGTTGGCGTTTGCCTTTTGATTCACGCTGGGAGGTATCATCAGAGTTCAGTCATCAACCAGCAATTCGTGCTTAGGGATAAGGCGGAACCTCCCAAGGATGCTTTGACGAGCCTTAACTGCATCTACCCACGAGCAAGGGATTGCCGCGACAGGGATTCATCCATTACGACCGCGGTAGGGATTTAGGTCACTGTCACGGCAGTAGTGTGTTGTTGCATTCAAGAACAGAAACGAAGTCAAGAGGATTCCACACTACGACACACTCTAATCCGTCCCATCATTTGATCTCGATTACTTGTTTATTTTATTTACTGGATTTTCTTAGTTTAGTTATTTTTAGATTATCTAAAATCACCCAATTAATTTGTGTTTTTAACTTTATTTATTTTGCAGTGCGAGGGAGTAGAACTGAAGGTTGAGTGCCAATCTCTGTGGAGACGATACTCATATACTTATCCCTATATTACTTGTGTCGTGTATACTTGCACAATTGCGAAGCACTATTTACAAGCAACGAACACCAAACTCTAACCTTAACCAAAACATCATAAAATCAAGCAAGCAAGAAAATTGATGATTCCTAAGAATACATAGGAGTTATTAGTGTACTAACCTCAACTGTGAAGATTGAAAAGATGCACACCAAGCCTTCAAGCTTTCTTCTACCCAAGAGCTTTAGAAGGCCCTCCCGCCTCTTTCACTATAAGGGAAGACTACCAAATGATTTACTACACTATTGGGACGAACTTGGAAGCTAAGAACACTAATTAAACCAAGAATGGAGTCCCCAACACTTCATTCTCGAACTCCCCCAAAGACCCCCATCAAGATTTTACCTTTGGCGGTGGTGTTTTGGGTGGGCGAATGAGTTTGGAAGGGAGAAAGAGACCATAAAGCAAGGTGATCTCACCATTTTCTGCATTGTGCAGAAAATTAAAGTCCCTTCCTCCTTTTCCTTTCAATAAGGCATTTAACACACTACCCTTCTTCAACTCCTCCCAACCCAAACCCAAAACATCCAATTGAGCCCAATTGGGCTCCCAAGGTCTAAAAAGTTGCCTCAAATGCGAGGCCAAACACAACAGCCACGCTTTGGGTTAAACCAACCATTGATTTTCGAAACTTGGGTCGTTACATACACCATATTCCATCCAAATTAGGTATCGATATGCTTGAGAGCGTATTGGTACTAGTTTTATATAGGTACACCTTCCCGTGTATCGGTACAATGTTTTGGATAAAACACCTCCAGAAGGCAAATCAAGTATCAATACGCGCATGGGGGTATCACATGCTTTCAAACACTGTGCAAGCAGGAAAACATAGCAAAACACTCACCGTACAACATACATCGAGATATTCAACATAACATTTCAAACTTACCTTACTTACCTTCCTGAGGTCGCGGAAACCTCAGGCTCTGATACCAACAAATGTAACCCCCTCGTCCCGGTCTAGGCGACAGACTGGTTCGAGCAGGTTACACGGGGAAAATCGAAGCGTAACTCGTTAAGGCTCCACTCCGGTTAGAAACCCTAGAAAATTTCCTTTTATTATCTTCTCTAAATGTATCATTTAGTCATATGCGTGAAAACGACATCGGAAAATGATAACAAGATGATGCAAGCAGAACGTGAGGTAATTTAAATTTACCACGTGTCATATTAGTCCAAATGCTTGCTTACAAAATCAAAACCATTCATAAAAGATGCATACGAACTAAACAAGGTAGCATACAAACAAACAGACTAAAACACGACATCCGAGAACCTTTGAAGATGCTAAAAAGCCCAATTACAGGCATGCGTTTCGAAACAGGCTTGCCCGTTTCGATACGCGGGCTCCAGATTAAAAGACAAACCAAGTCGTACCGATACGGTCCACTCCGTTCTGGTACGGGGGTCTCCAGTGTCGAAACGTTCCGGAACAGGTTCCGAAACAGGCACTCACAAAGGCAAACCATATCGAAACGCGTACCGAAACGATCACTCACAATGTCAAATCGTATTGAAACGGCACCACCCCCGTTCCGATACGAGTATCTCTGGAGCTACACCCGTTCCGAAACAACCACGAGCATTTCGAAACATCTGCACTCTTTGTGACCCTGAAAATAGTTTTCTGCGTCTCCAAGTGTTCCCAAACATACCCCAAAACAACGAGAATCATGAAACAACAAACATACACATAATCTAAAGGCATTTCATCCTACCACATACATGATCAAGCATAAAAACATACATGACAAGGCCATTTCATTCAAAGGAGACATAAATCCACATAAGCATTGCATAACAAGGTTTACATGCCTTCCAAACAACACATAAGCATTCATAAAACACGGTTTACAAATCCTCAACTCAAAAGCATTAACAACATAAATCCAACACATAGGAGTCTAACACATACTCCTATAACACGTAACATCCCCATTTCTAACTACTACATTATTCACTAAAACCATACTTGAGCAACCACAGCGCGCTTGAATGCCCTTTCCTTGCTCCTTGCTAACTCCAAACTAGTGATCTGCATTGCCGAAAACGAGAGCGTAAGCTAGAAGCTTAGTGAGGGAGCTCAAAACAAAACATCAACAATGCAGGGTTCAAGCATGATATCCTTAAGACATTCACAAGGCACACATTTACACTAATAGAGCAACATAGCCAAACGTTACAAAAAATGCATGAACATGGCATCTTACCTCATGTTATGCTAAAAAAGGATGTAACATAACATCTTACACAACAAACCACTTATGAACAAGTATATTGGCAACTATATAGGTTACTCGGATATGCGGATAACTTCCGTTGGGATTTTTGCCCCAACGTACTCAAACAACAATTACCTTCCGGTGGGATTACTGTTGCGTTTGTCCAGTGATAATAAATGATACGCAAATGGTGCAAGTATACACGTCGAACGAGTAATAAAGTGATGAGTGAGTATCATCTCCACAAGGATTAGAGGTATTCACGGTCGCTGTAACAATAATGCTTGAACTTTTTGCATATGACAATGCTATAGTAAAGGGAATGAAGTATAATAATGCTGAAGCAAAATAGTGCAGAGAAAGATGAGATAACAATATGATAAACACGTCCCCTTTTGTATGCGAAACTCACTACAGAATGACTAGCTGGGAATGATGGACAACCTAACTCAAGCTCCTTAACGATACTAAGGCTCTTTAGCTATCTTCTATGCCAGTCGGGATTTACTAAGAATGTTCCTAAACTATCTCTAGCTAGGAAACTGGGAGTCAGAAATGCTACAGCCATACCTCTCGGCGTAAACTCATAACACTCCCCTACCCTTCACGTACTATCCTTTTTAGCCCTTGAAACCTATCACTTATCTCTAAGGTAGGTTAGAGTCTGCCTCTCAACAGTCATTCCATTGCTTATAAGGGTTCTAAGGTTAGCTCTCTCGATTACTAACCCCAACATACACTTAAAGAACGACCAACTCTCGAAGGCGCTTAAGGTAGGGCCTATCTCTCAAAGCACTTACAACCCTAAGCTCTTACAACTTTAAGGAATTGAGAAATGTATAAGCAAAGCATAGAATCATGATAAACACTTAAAAAGCCATAGCATGCATTAAAAAGTACTCAAAATAAAATCATCCATTAAACCCAAGCCACCTAAAACAGTTCGTGGCTGGGCAATATCATCTAACATATCATTGCGATAACATCACCAAATATAAAGATATGACCAGAAATTGCTATAGCGACAGAAAGAAAGGTGAACTCCCTCTCCGCCATGGACTGCCCGACTGTCTTAGGCCCACCGCCTCTCTCGAGGCCGGTGAGGGTACTCCTTGGAGCTTCAAGATGGAGGACACCAAGCTGGAGAATATGAAGGTGGAAACTTCCCTCTCATTTTCTCTCTCTTGCGCCTCTTTTTTTGCAACACAAAATACCACACTTTGCTCCAAGCTTCTCTCCCCTTTATATAGTGGAGGCTTCTAGGGTTTGGTGCCCTAAAGATGCCTTGATAATCCCAAGGAATATCCACCGACAAGGTCTGTCACGAGGGGACAAGGAGGATAGTCTGCAGGTGGGCACCGGCTGCTACACATGTCAGATCGTCCTTTTCTACATGTTCACATGTTTCTGCAGCTCACGTGTATCTCACGTGTTGACCAATATCTACTTCCATCATGCTATAGCAATTCCCGGCACCGACTTTCTCTCTTGACTCCTTTCCTGCGCATCACAAACTGAAAAAACCAACCTTCCGAGCAGTACCCCTCAATATGGACCAATAACCAACAAAGATAAAGATGCACCCAGAAGAAGAAAATGCAACCTAAATGTAGTCTAAATGCTATGGTATGAACTCAAGAACATGCAAATGCTATAGCAAAAAGGTATGAAAATAAGGATATTTATACAGTTATCACACCCCCAAACTTAAGCTATTGCTTGTCCTCAAGCAATGAATAGAACAGAACAAAAGAACTACTATGGCAAAGATTTAACCTAGAGGATTGGTATGGCAATATTTCAGTCCTCAGAAATACTTTAGGCAAATACATAAATATATACAACAAGTCGTGAGATCCTTAAGAACATTCCTTAGGACTAAGTTGTGTGTGTGTGTGTGCGTGGCTTCCTTCCTCCTTTACTTAAGCTGGTGAGACAAATTTTCAAGGAAGCTCCCTAGTTATACCCTAACTATGTTCACTAGTTCTTTTCCAATTTTTAGACTCCCAAAGATATAAGTTTTTTGCTACGAAGGGTGTCAGCTCATCACACCTATCGTCCTTAACTCCAGATGAGCAGGGAGCAAACCTCTCACCCCGAGCTAGTAGGCAGAGTCATCCTGTGACAACTTTTACTCACTCATATGCTATAGCAAATCTTTATTTCTTCTTCTTCTTCTTCTTCTTCTTCTTTTTTGATATTGCTATAGCAAAGCGGAGTGTCCTTCTACAGATATGCCGTAGCATTTATTCGTTTGTTTTAGCACAGGGTCGTATAGTTTTTCTTTTAAGCTCTCTAGAGTCTACATATCAGAGTTTACTAGGGTTCTTCCTAAAAATTTTTTCTAACAAACTTATAGAAAGAGAGCAGCTGTGTAACATTTTTTTAACAACTAGATCCTAAAGTCAGTTCTACAGATCTCAACTAGTTGTGTTTTTTCTAACTTAGTTCAGGCCTTTAAGATTTCGTTGTCAGACATCATATATATGTTCATAGGCTGCCTCTAGATTAAACAGAATTCCATAGTAAAAATTTTGTTCTATCCTATAATGCATATGCTAAAGCAAAATATTACTTATGAACACTAACACCCCCAAACTTGAGAAATACAATATCCTCAATGCATAAAATAATCTACACTATATGCCATGAAAATGAAAAATTGAAAAGAAAAAAAGTTAGTTACCTCCTGGGTGCGGAGGCTATGTGGTGCTGCTGGTGTTGTCCATTGATGTCTCAGAGGAGTAGTGGTGTGGGTCTGCCACATCGTCCACACTCTTTGATTAGACTGATTGAACACTAGACGAGGGCCTGGCACGTCCAACAGTGTGTTTGATGTGAGTTTTTGGTCTGGATGCTGTAGCATCCTCAAATTGCGCTGGTGTCGGCTCAGTTGCTGGTGATGTAGTAGTTTCCTTCTGAGGGGTTTCCTCAGGATCATTTGGTACGTGCTCTGGCTCTGGAAGTGGGTTTTCTGGTCTTGAAGGTTTAGGATTGGTTGTCTTTCTGGTGCGTTTCCTTTTCTTAGCTGGAGAGGCTGCTGGGTCAGTTTCTTCGATAGTAGGCTGAGCAGAGGGAGTTTCTTGTTCTGACTGGGTAGTTGGAGTTGCTGGTGCTTTCTTTCTTGGAGTCTTTCTCTTGGCAGTCGGTGGGACGGAGCTGGGTTCACTGGGAGACATTGTGCTTGCTGTAGCAGTGGTGGGGGCTTGCAGTAACTCCATAGGAAATACTGGAAAAGAGACGTTCTGGTCCGACAGGAGTTTATTCAAGCAGGATGCTATGGCACTATCGCGGTGTTGGGCATATTTGAACAACGCCCGCTGGTGTGCCTTCATCAGTTTGAGCTCAGAGCTCAGTTCTTTTGTTGTTGCCACAAATGTTGTCACTCTTGCTGCAGCAAAACTTTTAGCTCCTCCCTCCATGCTTGCTGAGGCATGTCTTCGTTAAATTCCCAGAGTTCCGTAACAAGGTCTAGAGTCAAACTTGTCTTTCCTAAAAGAGATGTATCTACTACATCGTCTATGAAGACGTCTTTCCTTTTGCACAAGGCAGTGATTAGATTAGGAAAAACAAGGGGACTTCGGGGCCATTTCAAACAAGCATATACCTCATCCACTATTATCTTCCCTGTGTCAATTTGTCTACCATGTATTATTGAATGAATGAGAAAAAGTCGAGAGATATGGACGGTGGCAGTGTGTAGTGTGGGCATAAGCTTATGCCTCACAAAGTGATTCCATACCTTTGCCTCAGGTTTGAGGCGTCCTCTCTCAACTGACTTATTATTATCTAGCACCGTTCCTTGAAAACAAATGTCCTCTAGCACCTCATGTTGCGTCTGCGCGTCCATTGTCATCACAAAAGAAGTGTGACGGTCCACAATATGCTTTAGCCCGTAGAACTTGTTGATTGCTGCAGCAGTAAACTTTATCTGCTCTCCTCAGACATGAACTGTGGACTGGGTTGGACTTGTTAGGTGGGCATAGAACTCCTTTACAAGTGATGTGCAAATCTCCTCAGGATGAGCAGCGAAGTTTTTCCACCCATGGGTGCCAATGACGTCCATTATAGACTGGTCGAACTAATCTTCTTCCTCTTGAGGGTATTTAAACCCTAGTTCTGGAGGAACATTTCTGTCCTTGAGCTTTGCCCATCTCTCCTTTGCTGCCTCGTCAAGAAATTTGGGAATTTCTTGGACTGGTTGTTGTCTGGGACAGTCAGAAGTCTCATGGGCGTTTTTGCAACGAGCCATGGAATTTTTTCGGAAAAGTTGGGAGGAGTGAATATGTGAAGGAAAGAAAATGGTGAAGGGTGCTCTGTGTTTGGGAGAAAATCGAAAAGATGGAGGGAAAGTTTTTGAGTGTTTGAGGAAGATGAAGAAGGTGAGGGGATGGATGATGAAGAAAATATTGGGAGTTGAAAAAGGTGGGGAAAAACTGATGAACTAATGGGAGAGGGGAGGTGATGGGGACGTGTGTCGGCTTTAAGGGAGAGAGAAAATTTTCTGGAGTTAATGCAATGGCATACGACTGGAGAGAGAATATGGGTTTATGTGGCTAGGGTTTCTCTTCATTAAAAAGATGAATATTCTCTCTCATGCTTTTTGTTTTTCTCTTTTTTTTAATTCAACTCCTCCACTTCTTGGTTTTGTAGAGAAGCACTTGTTGTCCTTCTGAGAAATGCCTTGGCAAAATGTGTTTGTCATGCCACTTCTTGGTTTTCTCCTTGTAGACGCGAGAATTCTCATATGCTTGGGCTCTGAATTCCTCCAGCTCGTTAAGCTCTAGAAATCTCCTTTCACCAGCAAGTTGGGCATCCATGTTGAGTTTCTTGATTGCCCAAAAAGTTTTGTGCTCAAGCTCCACGGGTAAATGGCACTCCTTGCCAAATACAGGCTTGAAGGGTGACATGCCTAAAGGTGTCTTGAAGGCTGTCCTATATGCCCAAAGTTCTTCATCCAACTTGGGGGACCAGTCTTTTCTCTTAGGATTAACCGCCTTCTCCAAGATTTGCTTGATTTCTCGGTTGGAAACTTCAGCTTATCCGTTTGTCTGCGGATGATATGCTGTAGCAATCTTATGCCTGACTCCATAACGATGTAATGCTTTAGCAATAAGCTTGTTGTCAAAGTGAGTTCCTTCATCACTGATGATGGCTCGGGGTGCTCCGAATCTTGTGAAGATGTTCTTGTGAAGAAACTTCATGACTGTCTTAGAGTCGTTCCTTGGGGTGGCAACAACTTCCACCCATTTTGCAACGACATTTTATTTCGCCTGGAGATGTTCCCCGTTCTTTGGCATCCGTCACAAGTCTTGTAGAACTCGTGTGCGTCTTTAAAAAGTGTAGGCCAATAGAATCATGCTTGAAGAACTTTTGCAGCAGTTCTAGCACCACCAAAATGCCCTACACATGGTGATGAATGACAATGGTACAAAATGCTATGGTATTCTTCCTCTGGAACACATCTCCTTATAATCTGATCAGGACATTGCTTGAATAAGTAGGGTTCATCCCAATAGTAGAATCTTGCATCATGTCTGAATTTCTTGAGTCACTGGCTAGATAAATCAGGAGGAAAAATACCACTAACAAGATAATTAACAATATCAGCATACCACGGAATTGTTGTAGCGGCTAACAGTTTCTCATCAGGGAATTCCTCCTTAATTTCAGTTTCACTACCTTGTGTGATAGCATTTTCTAGCCTAGATAAATGGCCAGCTACCTGGTTCTCACATCCTTTCATATCTCTAACTTCTAAGTCAAATTCCTGAAGCAAGAGTATCCACCTAATAAGTCTAGGTTTAGCATCCTTTTTAGTCACTAAGTACTTAATGGCTGAATGATCGGTATAAACTATGACCTTAGTGCCTATCAAGTATGACCTGAACTTATCGAAGGCAAATACTACAACAAGTAGTTCTTTCTCAGTAGTGGTGTAATTGATTTGTGCATCATTCAAAGTGCGACTAGCATAATAAATATCATGAAAGAGTTTACCTCGGCGTTGTCCAAGTGCTGCACCGACGACGTAGTCACTTGCATCACACATCAGCTCAAACGACTCGTTCCAATCAAGTGGAATGACAAGTGGTGCTGGGATAAGCTTCTCCTTCAGTTCTTGAAATAGGCTATGGCAATCTTTGTCAAACACAAATGGTTGATTTTGCTGTAGCAAACTGCATAACGGCTTTGAGATCTTTGAAAAAACTTTGATGAATCTCTGATAGAAGCCAGCATGCCCTAGGAAGCTTCTTACTCCCTTGACAATAGTGGGGGGTAGTTTTTCAATGACCTCGACCTTTGCTTTGTCAACTTCTGTCCCTTTCTTCGAAATCTTGTGGCCTAAAACCGTTCCTTCTGTTACCATGAAATGACATTTTTCCCAATTGAGCACCAAGTCAGCTTCCTCACACCTTTTTAGGACCTTGGCGAGATTGCCCAAGCATGTGTCAAAGTTATCTCCGGAGATCGGAAAGTCATCCATGAAAATTTCTAAAAAATCCTCGACCATGTCTGAAAATATAGCCATCATACAACTTTGAAAGGTTGCTGGAGAATTGCAGAGACCAAAGGGCATTCTCCGGAAAGCATAAGTTCCATAAGGACATGTGAAAGTCGTCTTCTCTTGGTCTTCGGGTGCTATAGCAATCTGATTGTACCCAAAATACCCATCGAGGAAGCAGTAGAATGCCTTGTCCGCTAGTCGATCCAACATCTGATCAATGAATGGGAGGGGAAAATGGTCCTTCTTGGTCGCCTTGTTAAGCTTCCTATAGTCCATGCAAATCCTCCACCCCGTGACGGTTCTAGTAGGCAATAACTCATTCCCCTCGTTGCTTACCACGGTCACACCTCCCTTCTTCGATACACATTACACCGGGCTGACCCATGAGCTATCGGATATCGGGTAGATTACTCCAGCATCCAGCCACTTGATTATCTCTTTCATCACTACTTTCTTCATAATAGGGTTTAGTCTCCTTTGGAGCTCAACTGAATTGATGTGACAATCATCAAGCAAAATTTTGTGCATACATATAGCAGGGCTTATACCCTTCAAATCAGCCATAGTCCACCCTATTGCTTTTTTATGCTGTAACAACATATTTACTAAACTAGTTTCTTGCTTAGGTGTGAGACTAGATGAAATTATCACATGCAAAGTTTCATTGCTCCCTAAGTAAACATATTTAAGATGTGATGGTAAAGGTTCCAGTTCTAAAGAAGGTGCATGCTTAAGGGAAGGTTTAGGAGGTATAAATTCTGAAAAATCAAGAGGTTCAAAGTGCGTACATGGTCTAGCCTCGAGTCGACTAGACTGCTCCAGTTTCCTTGAGATCTCTTGTTGGTTTGAATCATCATCTTTGCAGAGTGCTTCAAACTCTTCCATTTGCATCTCATTGCTAGAGCAAAACTCATCAATCATATTCTGTGTTAGCACCTACATATTGGTATACTCCTGGGTTGTCTGCATACTTGAGGGTGTCATGAATATTGATCGTGACCGTCTGATCAACCACTCGCATCGTTAATTCACCCTTCTCACAATTGATCAAAGCTCACCCGATGGCTAAAAATGGCCTTCCCTAGATAATGGGTGTGTTGCTATCAGCTTCACAGTCGAGGATTAAGAAGTCGACTGGAAAGATAAATTTGTCCACTTTTACCACAACATCTTCAACTCTCCCTTCTGGACGAACATGAGAATTATCTGTTAGCTGTAGCACAACCTTGATGGGTTGTGCCTCTCGAATTCCCAGTTTCAAAATAATTGACTTGGGCATTGAGTTAACACTTGATCCCAAATCACAAAGTGTTCTTCCAACAAACTTGTCGCCAATAGAACATGGGATAGCAAAACTACATGGGTCCTTCCTCTTAGGTGGCAGCTAGCTCCACATAGAATAACATTCTTCTACTATAGTGACAGTCTCTTGCTTCTCGACCTTCATTTTTTTTCGTGACTATATCCTTGAGGAACTTGGCATATGTTGGCATCTGATCAATGGCCTCCAGAAATGGGACATTGATATGTAGTTTGTCCAGGATGTCCACAAATACCACACTTTGCTCCAAGCTTCTCTCCCCTTTATATAATGGAGGCTTCTAGGGTTTGCTGCCCTAAAGATGCCTTGATAATCCCAAGGAATATCCACCGACAAGGTCTGCCACGAGGGGACAAGGAGGACAGTCTGCAGGTGGGCACCGAATGCTGCACATGTCAGATCGTCCTTTTCTGCATGTTCACATGTTTCTCCAGCTCACATGTATCTCACGTGCTGGCCAATATCCACTTCCATCATGCTATAGAATTCCTGGCACCGACTTTCTCTCTTGACTCCTTTCCCGCACATCACAAACCCAAAAACCAACCTTCCGAGTAGTACCCCTCAATATGGACCAATAACCAGCAAAGATAAAGATGCACCCAGAAGAAGAAAATGCAACCTAAATGCAGTGTAAATGCTATTGTATGAACTCAAGAACAAGCAAAAGCTATAGAAAAAAGGTATGAAAACAAGGATATTTATGCAGTTATCAATTATACACATCACCGTTTTCATTCATGGGTGGGATTACACTCATCATCACATACTAACATTTTCCGGTGGAATGTTACCTCACCGTAATCCTCCTTGATGACTACACGTCACAAAGGCCACGCGCGAATTGGACTCTTACCGTGTGCACACTCATCCTAATGATCGATCATTTATACCCGATAATTATAACTAGTGCCAACATACTAACAAGCCTCACCATGAATTCACAATCATGCACACAACATATCATCACCATATATATCATCAATATATATATATATATATATATATTTATCAACATGCATAAACGAACACATACTACACAAGACCACAATTATGCACATTAAGCAAGAACTCATAAAGTCAACCAAGAGATTAAGCTACCAATTAATCTCCACACTAGATTGGCCTACCAAGCACAATCTAACACTTCAACCACACACTTGAACCAATTTAAAACCATTTTGAATAATCCACTCACCGAACACCCTTAAGTAAACCGAGAAAGCCGATCAAGCCTCCAAATTTCTCGGAATCGAGCCCGATGCTTCTCTAATGATTTCCCTTGATTCTAATCAATAAAAAACAACATATTACTCAACCAATCATCCACAAAACCACTGTCACAATCAGGTCACAAACACAAGACTATTTCTCTACATTTCCAAGCCATGAACTAACCCAAAAATCCTTATTTTCGGACTCCCCCACAACCCAGAAGAAATCTATCAATCTCAACACTCAAATCATCATTAAACACCTTCAAAACAACCCTCAAGCATTACTATAACATCAACCCAACTCTCCTACACCAAACTACCTAAAAAACCAAAGTTTTTAACCCTTTAAAATACCCACAAAACCCATTTCGGGATTTTCATCAAAACATCACCATTTTGAGATATGATACACCTAAGGGCAAGAGTTTAACATAATTTAACTTTACAATTCGAAAAACAAACAAAGACCCTTTAAAGCTTCAACCTTTTTCTTAAAATTTGAAAACTTGAAAAGCTTCGAAAATGGTGTTTATGAGAAACTAAAACCATAGAAAATTTAAGAACGATTAGGAGAAGTAAAAAACGTTCTTATCTTGATGAAAGCACTTGAAATGGTGAAGGAAATTGATGGAACAATGATTTGGGGGTAAGAGGGAGGTTTTGTCGTGAAAAGGGTTTAAGGAAGAAGATGAAGAGGACTTTCAAAATTCTCTTTTTACTCATCTTATTCCCTTTATTTGAAAATTACTATTTCGCCCTTAATGAAATTCAAGCCCTTTTTAATTAAAACCAAAGCCCTTTTTAATTTAAAACGAGCCCAACGACTCGAACCCGATTTACACACTTAACATCTGACCCCTAAACTCGGGTGTTACAACTCTCCCCTACTTAAGGAATTTCATCCTCGAAATTACCTGACTGAAAGAGATACAGTAACAGACTCTCCATATCCTCCTTTCTCTCCCAAGTGGCCTCGTCCACACCTCGACGTTGCCACCTCACTTTGACCAACTCAATCGATCTACCACGCAACACCTTGTTGTCTGAGGCTAAGATCTCAACTGGTTCCTCATCATACGTCAAGTCTGGATTCAACTCAATCGCTTCTACATGCATAACATACGATGGATCTGATCTATACTTGCGAAGCATCGAAACATGGAACACATTGTGAATCTTCTCTAACTCGGATGGCAAACGTAATTGATAAGCAACCAGACCGACTCGCTTCACAATTAAATACGACTCAATGTACCTCAGACTCAATTTCCCTTTTCTGCCAAATCTTATAACCTTCTTCCATGGAGAGACTTTTAAGAACACTCTATCTCCCACGGCATACTCAACTTCTTTCATCTTCAAATCAACATAGGATTTCTGTCTATCCAAATATACCTTCAAACGATCACAAATCAACTTCACCTTATCGGTAGTCACCTTAAGCAAATCCGACATTGGTAACAACTTCTGACCAGTTTCGGCCCAACAAACCGGAGTTCTACATTTTCTACCATGCAGTGCCTCATACGGAGCCATCTGAATGCTCGAATGAAAACTGTTATTATATGCGAACTCTACGAACAACAAGTGTTTCTTTCAAGTAACCTTGTTGAGTGTGTAAAAGTTCTATTATTACCCCATATTTAACCCATATTTCTGCTGCATTCAAGCATAATTCATTGCATTTAGGCTAGATTACAGTTAGATATCACAAGTATATTAAAAATCACAGTTTCTACTAAAATTGGTTGCTTTTGTAGGTTGCTGCTGTAGCAGATGGACATGCAGGCGTTGGGCAGTGAAGCAGCAGAGCTGGAACTAGACGAGCAGTTGAGGAGGACGATGCTGCCATGGTTGCCGCCGTGACAGCCAAAGACGACAACAGTTTTGAGGAGAAGAAGCAAAGTGGACCTCGACAGAAAGAGAAAATTAAGCCCGTTTGTCGTGGAATACCACTATATTTTTCAAAGCCCTAGATCAGAATAAAGGCCAAGCCCAAAGTTCAAGGAGAGAAATTCCAAGCAAGAAGAAAGGACGAGCTAAAGCTATATTCTCTGAAGATTTAGTCTTTATTAGAGTTGTACTTTAATTTAAACTTGTATTCTTGTTGTATTAGAAAACTTGGACCCAAAGCCTATATAAAGGCATGTAATTCGACCTAGGAGAGGACATCACCTATCTCTAGCCTTCTTCCCAAAACCCTAGCCGTTTTCCCTTCTCAACATGTTCTAAATTCCCCTTAGGGCCACAGGTTGATTTGTAAAGTAGTTGCAAGGGTTGCTTTTGTTTTAGGAATTTTCAGTTCAATAAAATAAACTTCAAGTTCTCTTATTCTGGTTATTAACATCTTGCAAGAGTATCGGGCGAGCATTGCGAGGTTATCTATTTACTTAATATCGGGAGAGTTAAGTATACGAAAGGAATAAGTGCGAGTTCTCTAGTTTATAGTTGAACTATCTCGGACCTAGGGATAGGACGAGGTTAAGTAGCTAAAGAAGAATTCAACAACATCGGTGTTCATCCTTCGATTCACGCCGGGAGGTATCATCAAAGACGTGTTCATCGACAGACTTGGACCTAGGGATAGGCCAAGGCACAACAAGGATTCTTGCCAAACTTGAAGAACAGAGTTGTGTGTTCGCTGCCGCGACAAGCAACAGACTGCCGCCGCGGCAGGTGCTGCCGCGACGGGGGCACCGATAGAACAATTTCCTAGACTTAGCAATACCTACACTACTGAGCAATTCAATACCAGCCCATTCTCTCTATCTTGATTTCTTTAATCTTATTTTCCAGTACTCTTTATTATTCTCGTGACAACATCTTAAATATTCTTTCTTTACTTCCGTGCAGTAATTCAAGGTGAAGCTATTAGCCCAGTCCCCGTGGAGACGATATCCGATACTTCTGTATCACTTTACTACTTGCGTCGTGTACACTTGCACTACAATTGCGATAGACACTTTTACACGCAACAAGTTTTTGGTGTCGTTGCCGGGGACTGGCAACATAACTCTACCCTGTCTTTTACTACACTCTTTTTATTTTTCTATTTTATTCTGGTTTGTTCAACTTGTGCTTTTCACAAGGTTTCTTGTTTATGCGCAGATCGAGACGAGGAGAAGAACTTGAGTATCCATTAGATCTTGAAATAGAACGTTCGTTCAATCTTAGGAACCAACTTCGTCACGTACTAGCCAGAAACGAATACCTTGAAGAACAGTTAGAGGCAATGAACAACCAAGGGAATCCCTAGGATAATAACAATCCTGTCAGGGATGGAGAGATCATTCCTCCTGTCGTTGACCCTCCTGCCGCTGCCGTACGACGGTCCTGCCGAGACGACATGTTGAATGATCATGTAGAACTAGAAACCACGCTGCCGGATGTAGATGTTGACAACTTTGAGCTAAAACCTGTTATGTTCAGCATGATCAACAATGCCGGTCAATTTAGTGGTGCTGCTACAGAGGATGCTAGGGAGCATCTGAAAACGTTCTAGGAAATCTGTGGTTCGCTTAGATTACCAGGAGTCAGTCCGGAGATACTAAGGCTTTAGTTATTTCCCCATTCATTGAGGGACAAAGCAAAGACTTGGTGGAATAAACTTACGCCAGGTTCAATTAGAACTTGGGCAGATTTAACTCATGAATTCTTATCTCGTTTTAATCCATCAGATTTATCTGAGCGATTACGTAACGAAATTGCTACTTTTCAACAGGAAGATGACGAGCCAATGCACGAGGCCTGGGACAGATTTACCACTCTTCTAAGGAACTGCCCAATGCATGGATTCCCTGTTTGGAACCAGGTAACCAAGTTTTATAATGCTGCCAATTTAAAAACTCGTATTCGAATTGATTCAGCAGCAAACAAATTACTACTGGACAAAGACCCAGATGAGGCAATGCAAGTATTGAAAAATCTGGCTAAGAATGAGGAGCAATTTCCGACAGCAAGAAGAGGGGGTAAACGGGTCCTAGCTGTTAAGGACTATGAGGCTGACAGCACAATGAAATCACAGGTGGCATATCTCACTAAGGCAATGAAAAATATCTTGAACGATGATTCACAGCCTGTATTCGCTGTCGAAGAGGTATGTGAAATTTGTGAGGGAAATCACAGTTCGGATGAATGTCCTATACAGTTAGAAGAGGGAAAGTATGTTGGAAACTACAATAAGCAGAATTATAACTCCAACAACTATAATCCCAGCTGGAGAAAGGATCCCAAGTTTTCTTGGAGTAATCCTAATAATGACCTGAATCCTCAAGCATAGAATAATCAGAATCTGGGAGGACCTAGACTGCTGACCCGACAGCAACCGCAGCAGCAGCAGCAACAGCCACCAGCTACCACAAACAGTATACTGGAACAGACTTTGGCTACGTTTATGTCTCAAACAGGAACTTACATTGAGAACATGAATCACTTTGTCAAGAAGACGAAGACATTCATGGATAAAACATAGATGCGAATGACAAATCATGAAGCTACTCTGAAATCGTTGGAGACACAGATAGGTCAGGTTTCCCAGCATATCAACCCAAGGCAGAATGGCGGATTTCCTAGCAATACTGAAAACGCTAGACAGCCCACACATGAGCAGTGTAAAGCCATCACTACTAGGAGTGGGAAGAAACTGCCAGGGCCTGAGAAGAAAGCTGAATTAGTTGAACCAGCCTTGGAGTCACCTGCCGAGGATGCTGCCCCGACAGGTAACAAACAGCCTGCTGTCGATGAGCCTGTCACGACAGCAGAAGGGACAAAGGAGAAAGATGATGAACCCAAACCTCCTCAGATCCGTATGCAGTGGGAAGGACGTATTGCTGATTATCGTCCCCCACCTCCTTTTCCTCAACGGTTACAGATTGAAACAAGAATCACAACTTGAAAAGATTTATGATATTTTTAAGCAGGTTCACATCAACATTCCCCTGTTAGATGCCGTTAGGGAGATGCCCGGTTATGCCAAATTTCTCAAGGATGCCATGTCGAAGAAATCTAGACTTGGGGAATTTGAAACGGTTAAGATGACAGAAGGTTGCATGAGTATTCTGCACAAGCATCCACGCTAGAAAAAGAAGGATCCTGGGAGCTTCATCATACCATGTGTAATCGGAGACAAATATGTGGGTAAGGCACTTTGTGATCTTGGTGCTAGTATAAATTTAATGCCCAAATCTGTTTTTCAGAAACTAGGTATTGGAAAAGCTCGGCCCACAACAGTAATTCTGCAGCTGGCAGACCGCTCTTACGTTCATCCGGAAGGAAAAATCGAAGATATTCTGGTAAGAGTGGATAAGTTTATTTTTCCTGCTAACTTTCTTGTTTTAGATTGTGAAACAGATGAAAACGCACCAATCATCCTGGGGCGACCCTTCTTAGCCACGGAAAGATCACTGATTGATGTGGAAAAAGGAGAACTCACCATGAGAGTGAACGATCAAGAAATAAAGTTGAATGTTCTCCAAGCTATGAAGCATGCTGATGCAGAAGAAGAATGCAAGGTTATCACTGAAGTTACCCTTGACCAACCATGCATCAGGTCGGGCTGTCACGACATCAACATTGGTCACTGCCTCGACAGCCACTTACAAGACTGTCACAACAGCACCGACGACAGCAACTCCTCAGAATCTGATACATCTGATACTGAAGATCAGAAGGAGGTAAACTGGATAGGTAATCGTCCAGGTAAGTTATTCGAGCCTTTAAATTATACCTCGGATAACCATGCAATTCAAAAGCCATCAACTGTTGAACCCCCTGTTTTAAAACTTAAGCCCCTGCCAGGGAGGCTAAAATATGCTTTTCTTGGTTTAAATGATAGGTTGCCCGTAATCATCTCTTCCAAGTTGATGCAGGAACAGGAACAAAAGTTAATGGGATGCTGCAGCAGCATAAAAAGGCTATTGGATGGACGATAGCTGATATTCAAGGCATTAGTCCGACATTATGTATGCATAAAATCCTTTTAGAGGATGATCATAAGCTGACTATTGATGCACAAAGGCGGCTGAACCATGCGATGAAAGAGGTGGTGTGAAAAGAGATAATCAAATGGCTAGATGCTGGAATAATCTACGCCATCTCGGACAGCAAATGGGTGAGCCCGGTGCAACGTGTTCTCAAGAAAGGAGGAATGACCGTGGTGACCAACGAAAACAATGAGCTAATCCCAACTAGGACTGTGACCGGTTGGAGGGTTTGTATGGACTATCGGAAGCTCAACAAAGCTACCCGAAAGGACCACTTTCCTTTACCCTTTATTGATCAAATGCTTGATAGATTAGCGGGTAAACCTTACTATTGTTTTCTTGATGGTTATTCAGGTTACAATCAAATAGCTATCGCATCGGAAGATCAAGAAAAGGCAACATTCACATGCCCTTACGGAACTTACGCCTTTAGGAGAATGCCTTTTGGACTATGCAATGCACCAGCCACCTTTCAAAGGTGCATGATGGCAATATTCTCCGATATGGTGGAGGATTTCTTAGAGATCTTTATGGATGATTTTTCAGTCTTTGGAGACAACTTTGAAAGCTGCCTAGGCAACCTACAGAATGTACTCGAGAGATGTGAAAAAGCAAACCTGGTTTTGAACTGGGAAAAATGTCACTTCATGGTGGATGAAAGGATAATCCTTGGCCATAAGATTAGCTGCCATTGCATAGAAGTCGATAGAGCTAAGATAGAAGTGATCGAAAAGCTGCCGACGCCCACCACAGTCAAGGGAATCAGAAGTTTCTTAGGACATGCTGGTTTTTATCAGAGGTTCATTGCGAACTTTTCAAAAATCACCAAGCCCCTATGCCACCTTCTGGAGCAAAACCGACCCTTCGACTTTAACGCTGAATGTACTGATGTATTCAAGGTTCTGAAAGAAAAGTTGGTAACAACCCTAATAGTACAGCCACCAGACTGGACACAGCCATTTGAGATCATGTGTGATGCTAGTGACTATGTTGTCGGGGCAGCACTTGGGCAGCGGAGAGACAAACTTTTTCATGTCATATACTATGCCAGCAAAACACTGAACGACGCCCAAGTGAACTACACCACCACAGAGAAGGAATTATTAGTTGTGGTATTCTCCATTGACAAGTTTCGTTCTTATATACATGGAACGAAGGTTATAGTGCACACAGACCACTCTGCATTGAAATATCTGTTCACGAAAAAGGATGTAAAGCCTCGACTGATACGTTGGATCCTGCTATTGCAAGAATTCGACCTTGAAATCAAGGACAAAAAGGGGACAGAAAATCAAGTGACAGATCACTTGTCAAGGTTGGAGAAGGCACAGAGTCTACCGACAGATGAGACAAACATATTGGAGACCTTCCCAGATGAGCAACTATTTGCTGCCACAGTCACTGCCGCGACAGCCATGGCGGCAGGTAAGTCTTCTGAACTCCCCTGGTATGCTGATTTCGTTAATTTTTTAGTTAGCGGAATAATTCCTCCTAACCTTAATTATCAAGCCAGAAAGAGGTTCCAAAATGATGTTAAGCATTATTATTGGGACGAATCTCTTCTTTTCAAAATGTGTGCAGATCAGGTTATAAGGAGATGTGTACCACAGGATGAGTAGGAAGACATACTTCATCATTGTCATGCTTCACAGTATGGAGGACACTTAGGAGGCAACAAAACTGCTGCCAAGGTTTTGCAGTCCGAATTCTATTGGCCGTCACTGTATAAACATGCTCAAATATTCTACAAGAGTTGTGATAAGTGCCAACGAACAGGAAACATCTCAAGGAGACACGAGATGCCGCTGTAAAATATTCTTGAAGTCGGGATCTTCGACGTTTGGGGGATCGATTTTATGGGACCATTCCCATCTTCATGTGGGAATTTATATATCCTCATGGCAGTAGATTATGTATCTAAGTGGGTTGAAGCTATCGCCACTCAAAAGAATGATGCCAAGACAGTTCAAAGGTTTTTACACAAAAACATCTTTTCCAGATTCGGCATCCCTAAGGCGATCATCAGTGATGAAGGGAGGCATTTCGATAACAGGGTTATAACTGATGCCTTGAAGAAGTATGGTGTCAAGCATCGGATTGCAACATCATATCACCCTCAGACCAATGGACAAGCTGAAATATCCAACAGGGAAGTCAAGAACATTCTTGAAAAGATGGTTAAGCCAACTCGGAAAGATTGGTCTTTACACCTTAATGATGCGTTATGGGCTTATAGGATAGCTTTCAAAACTCCATTCGGAATGTCTCCTTACCGACCGATTTACGGGAAAACATGCCATTTACCTGTCGAGATAGAGCACAGAGCATACTGGGCAATCAAGGCAGTCAATATGGACTTGGAAAAGGCAGGGCAGAAAATGCTACTTGACCTTAACAAAATTGAAGAAATTCGGACAATGGCCTATGACAACGCAAGAATCTACAAGGATAAAACTAAGAAGTGGCATGACAAAAAGTTGCTACCACGACAGTTCTGCCCAGGGCAGCTTGTGTTGCTTTTTAACTCTAGGTTGAAACTCTTCCCAGGGAAGCTGAAATCTATATGGTCTGGCCCATTCCAAGTTGTACAGGTTTTCCCCATGGTGCCATCACGATCAGATCTTTAAAAGATGGGCACCAATTCAAAGTCAATGGACAGCGCTTGAAGCATTATCATGGGACTGAAGCCCCAAAAATGCAGGAAGCGGTTACCTTAGGAGATGCCCCACCTGGCATCCCTAATTTAACCTAAATTTTATTTTTATTAGTTTTATTATTATTTATATATTAGGAAATTAGATTTATTTTATTTTTAAGAAAAAATGTTTTTATTTTTTTTTGTTTTTTTAGGAAATAAAGGAGACAAGAAGAAAAGGAGAAGTGAATTCAGCCCAACACCCGTCCACCAGCCCAAAAAGCCCAAATTTTGGAGCCTGTCGTTACAGCTGCCGCGACAGACGCGAAAAATACAGGCTGTCGATACGCTGTCGCGACAGACACGCAAACGCGCAACAAACACGGAAACGCGTGACAGACGCGTCAGACACGCAAATGCGTAAGAGCTAGCCCCGTTATTCGCGCCTACCGTTACAGCTCCAACGGGCAGCAAATTCCTCTCTATATAAACCCCGTTTCATTTTTCATTTTTCACTCACTTCTACTCTTCTTACTTGCTTCCTCTAGAAATTTTATTTGCTTTCATTTTTATTATCTCAACCCTTGCAACAATGTCTTCCAGAAATACCCGTAGGAGTGCTACCTCCGGCTCCACTCCGACAGCATCCACCCCATGATCTTTCCAGATCATAGACATGTGGGTGGAAAGGGGATTCATCTACACTTCAAAGGAAGGGAATTTGGGCCTACAATCATTCATTGCTCGCAAAATAAGGGCTCTACAGTGGTAGATCTTTGCCGAACAACCTGAGGAGATGAACGTCTCTCTAGTTCGAGATTTCTATACTGCCATCAACAGCAGAACGACGACAGCAGTTACCGTACGAGGGAGGGAAGTGCCATTCGAAGCTGAATACATCAACACATTGTACGAATTTTACGTGGGCAGCAACGACGACGGTCATCAGCAATTTCTGAACAACCTTGACCCTGCTTCCTATGATGCTGTCATGGCAGAGCTGACTGATGAAGGAACTCAGTGGAACACAAATCGTAAGAACCCGAGGACGGTGAAGAGAACTCAACTCTTGCCGGAAGCAAAATTTTGGAACGCTTTTATCAAAAAGCGCATCATGCCGTCGTCGCACAACACCACTGTCGACCAGCCCAGATTAACCTTAATTCGCTCTATTTTGCATGAGAGGCCTATTTATGTGGGCAGCTTCATCCGCGAAAGCATTCTGGAGTGTGCACACCGGCCGACGGGACCACTCTACCTTCCTTACCTCATCACAACCCTCTGTCGCGGCCATGGTGTACCTGAAGCTGCCACCGATCTGCGAGTTCAAGGGAAGGGATGGACCAACAAGAATATTTTCAGCTTGATGGAGCTGACTGCTGCCACCCCGCTGTCATCTTTTGACCCTACTGCCACGGCAGCAGACACGACAGAGCCGACGGACACGGAACCTGCTGCCACGGAAGCCAGGCAGCAAACAACAGCAGCAGCCCCGACCGACTCCTCCTCCCAGATCCTTGCTGCTATACAAAAGATGGTGGAATGACAGCTCAATCTTATAGCTTCATCAAGGATTTCACCGCATCTACGGTACAATTCATCCAAACCTCTTTAAATTTCCCTGATGTCGTATTTCCTACCTTCCCTGCCCATTATTTTGCTGTCCCAACTCCTGCCCACACCCCAACACCTGCTGCCACACCACGGACACCTTCTGCAGCGTCCACACCAACCCCTGCCACGACAGCCGCCGGCAGCAACCGTGCAGCTGAGACTTCTGCTCGTGGAACAAAACGAAGAATGCCCTCGGAAGAGCTTGACGCCTTCATTGCCGGTTTCTCTTCTTCCTCTATTTGGGAGGAAAGCGACAACGAACCCTCTGTTAAGAGGAATCTCTCCAAAGAGTTTACATCGGTGAAACGGCATAAGCAAATGGCAGACAAAAACAAGCCGGATAGCGACAGCCGCAACAGCAGTGACAGCAGTAGTAGTTCCGACAGTAACAGCAGTTCGGAGGTACAGGTGGTGGAGAAACCCCCTCACATCTCCCCTACCAGAATTCAACCTCCGAGGGAGGCCAAAACAAAGAACACATCTGCCTCCCCCATCCGCCAGCCAGTTCAGAAGGCCCGTGCCCGCCGCTAGATCCGCGTCAGCTGCAACAGTGACGACAGCGCATAAAATTTAAGTTTTTTAACTTATTTTGCTGTCTGCTTCTCTATACTTTGTGATGTACTTTTTGTTATCTTTTATTCTGCCATTTGCATTGAGGGAAATGCAACCCTTGAGTTTGGGGGTGGCATCCCTCCATTAATGGAGTCTAATTTAGTTTTAAATTGTGTCTTTTACTTAGTTTATTTTTCTTAAAAAAAATGAAAATTTTGGCTTAAGTCTTTGAACTGAACTTACCTGTCGTGACAACTCTGTCGTGGCAGTGCCTTTAGGATAGCTTTAGAAGCAGTTTAGAGCCTTTCTATAGTTCTGAAACTTAAACACCATATGTGACTGTTATACTGCCTAGAACTCTTTTAGTTAACTAGAATAGGAAGCTTAGCACTTGAATAGCCCCTAGAGGTGCCTAACACTGGCTCTAGGAAAGAAGTTTAGCAAAATAGACTCAATAGCCCTAGAGGTGCCCAAAACCGACTCTAGGAAGTTAACTAGAGGTGCCTGAAACCGGCTCTAGTGAAACTTTAGCTTAAAAAAAATAATAGAATCGAGTAAAAACAAAAAAATCAAAGGAGCATAAGAAATGCCTTCAAAAAGATAAACTTTGGCATAAAAATTCAAGTTAGAGGCTGAAATATTCTAGTGAAACTAAGAGAGTCTTGGCATATAATTGTTCACAAGCATGCACACACTGCACGAGGACTATAGTGAGATTCCGGACGAATCCTAAGTTATCCGACAAGGTGCTGCCGTCAACAGAGAATGAATGAAGGGTAAGGGAAAGTTCACTGTTTTAAGCCAAAAACAAAAATATTTTAGTTTTCTTTTAGGTCTTAGTTGCTTGAGGGCAAGCAAAAACTTGAGTTTGAGGTGTGTCGAGTGTGTAAAAGTTCTATTATTTACCCCCTATTTAACCCATATTTCTGCTGTATTCAAGCATAATTCATTGCATTTAGGTTAGATTACAGTTAGACATCACAAAAAACTGAAATTGGTTGATTTTGCAGGTTGCTGTTGTAGCAGATGGAGAGGCAGGCGCTGGGCAGTTAAGCAGCAGAGCTGGAACTGGACGAGCAGTTGAGGAGGACGATGCTGCCATGGTTGCCGCCGTGACAGCCAAGGACGACAACAGGTTTGAGGAGAAGAAGCAAAGTGGACCTCGACAGAAAGAGAAAATTAAGCCCGTTTGTCGTGGAATACCACTATATTTTTCCAAGCCCTAGATCAGAATAAAGGCCTAGCCCAAAGTTCAAGGAGAGAAATTCCAAGGAAGAAGGAAGGACAAGTTAAAGCTATATTCTCTGAAGATTTAGTCTTTATTAGAGTTGTACTTTAATTTAAACTTGTATTCTTGCTATATTAGAAAATTTGGACCCAAAGCCTATATAAAGGCATGTAATTCGACCTAGGAGAGGACATCACCTATCTCTAGCCTTCTTCCCAAAACCCTAGCTGTTTTCCCTTCTCAACATGTTCTAAATTCCCCTTAGGGCCACGGGTTGATTTGTAAAGTAGTTGCAAGGGTTGCTTTTGTTTTAGGAATTTTCAGTTCAATAAAATAAACTTCAAGTTCTCTTATTCTGGTTATTAACATCTTGCAAGAGTATCGGGCGAGCATTGCGAGGTTATCTATTTACTTAATATCGGGAGAGTTAAGTATACGAAAGGAATAAGTGCGAGTTCTCTAGTTTATAGTTGAACTATCTCGGACCTAGGGATAGGACGAGGTTAAGTAGCTAAAGAAGAATTCAACAACATCGGTGTTCATCCTTCGATTCACGCCGGGAGGTATCATCAAAGACGTGTTCATCGACAGACTTGGACCTAGGGATAGGCCAAGGCACAACAAGGATTCTTGCCAAACTTGAAGAACAGAGTTGTGTGTTCGCTGCCGCGACAAGCAACAGACTGCCATCGCGACAGGTGCTGCCGCGACGGGGGCATCGACAGAACAGAGTTTCCTAGACTTAGCAATACCTACACTACTGAGCAATTCAATACCAGCCCATTCTCTCTATCTTGATTTCTTTAATCTTATTTTCCAGTACTATTTATTATTCTCGTGACAACATCTTAAATATTCTTTCTTTACTTCTGTGCAGTAATTCAAGGTGAAGCTATTAGCCCAGTCCCTGTGGAGACGATATCTGATACTTCCGTATCACTTTACTACTTGCGTCGTGTACACTTGCACTACAATTGCGATAGACACTTTTACACGCAACAACCCTGAAAATCTATAATGCAACAACGCAACATGTCCTCCAAAATCTGTATAACCCTCTCTGATTGACCATCTGACTGAGAATGATACGACGTACTAAAATTCAACCGGGTACCCAAAGCAGTATGCAAAAACTCCTAAAATCTGGCTGTAATTCTCAGATCTCTGTCAGACACAATCGACTTCGGCACACAATGCAGTCTCACAATCTCACTAATGTACAAGTCGACCAACTTATCTAAGGAGTAAGTCGTATTAACAACTAAAAAGTGAGCACACTTCGTGAAGCGATCAACTATAACCCAAACAGAGTTCTTCTTCGAAGGAGTCAAAGGCAAACCCGAAACAAAATCCATGGTGATATTTTCCCACTTCCATTCTGGAATTCTCAACGGTTGCAACAAACATGATGGAACCTGATGTTCTGCATTCACTCTCTGACACACAATACACTTCTCACAAAATCGGCCACGTCTTTCTTCAAACCAACCCAATAGTATTCATTCTTCAAATCACGATACATCTTCGTACTACCTGAATGCATAGCAAACGAGCTACTGTGTGCTTCAGTCAAGATAGTACGTCTCAAATCACTGTCATCCGGCACAACTATTCTATCTCTGAAACACAAGACCCCGTCAACACTGAAACTGTAGTCCGATGCTCTACCCTCGGTTATATCTTGCACGTGAGGTGCCAAAGATTTATCTAACAAATATTTCTCTCTAATCAACTGGCCTAAGGTAGGTCTAACCTGAAGCTCGACCACCAAACCACCATCACTGGACAAGCTCAAACTAGCAAACAAGGCTCTCAACTCAACGACTGCCTTCCTACTCAAAGCATCTGCCACTGCATTGGCTTTACCTAGATGGTACTCAATCGTGAGATCATAGTCCTTAAGCAACTCTAGCCACCTACGATGTCTAAGGTTCAACTCTCGTTGTGTCATGATATACTTCAGACTCTTGTGATCCGTATACACTGTGCATTTCTCACCATACAAATAATGTCTTCAGATCTTCAAGGCAAACACAACAACGACTAGCTCTATGTCGTGTGTTGGATAATTTTGCTCGTGAGTCTTCAACTGTCTCGAGGCATAAGCTACAAATCTTTCATCTTGCATGAGCACACAACCTAAACCTACATAAGAAGCATCACTATAGATCACATAATCCTTCCCCGGCTCTAGCTGAATCAAAATCGGTGCATTGGTCAAAGCTTATTTCAATTTCTCGAAGGCTTGCTGTCTCGTATCTGACCACTCAAACTAAACATTCATCTGAAGCAACTTTGTCAAATGAGCGACTATCTTTGAAAATCCATCCACAAACCTCCTATAATAACCTACTAAGCCTAGGAAACTACGAATATCTGTCACAGACTTTGGTTGCTTCCACTCAACAACGACTTCTATCTTCTTCGGATCAACTCTAATCCCCTCGACTGACACTACATGTCCTAGGAAGACTACTTCTTTAATCCAGAACTCACACTTACTCAACTTAGCGTACAACTGGTTGTCTAGCAAAGTCTGCAAAACTAACCTGAAATGCCGGTCATGATCTTCCTCGGTATGCGAATACACCAAAATATCATTTATGAAGACAACTACAAATTGATCTAAGTACTGGTGGAAAATTCTATTCATCATATCCATGAAAGCAGCCAGTGCATTTGTCAACCCAAACGGCATAACTAATAACTCATATTGACCATATCTAGTCCTAAAAGATGTCTTCGGTACATCAACCTCTTTTACCTTCAACAGGTAATACCCGGATCTCAAGTCAATCTTCGAAAAGACTGATGCCCCTATCAACTGATCAAACAAATCATCAATACGCGGCAAGGGATACTTGTTCTTCACTGTCAACTGATTCAACTGTCTATAATCAATGCACATTCTCATACTACCGTATTTCTTCTTCACAAACAATACCGGAGCGCCCCAAGGTAAAGAACTCGGATGGATAAAACCTCTATCTGAAAACTCTTGTAACTAAGTATTCAACTCTTTCAGTTCTTTCGGTGCCATACGGTACGGAGCAATCGAAACGAGAGTAGAATCTGAATATGTCTCTATAGCAAACTCTACCTCTCTATCAGGCGGTAAATCGGGCAACTCTTCCGGAAACACACTCGTAAATCAAACATTGTTCTGATATCTTGCGGTCTAACTTTATTCATGTTCGAATTCATCACGTAGGCCAAGTACGCCTCACAACCCAACTAAACTAATCTCTGAGCCTCAAGGGCCGAAACAACATTCGACAAGAATTTTACATTCTCACCTACTACCACAATCTCATAGTCATGCGCAAGCTTCAAGTAAACTCTCTTAGTTTCAAAATCTATCCTACCTTTATGTTCTGTAAGACAGTTCATACCCAAAATCACATCGAATCTATAGAACGGTAACTCCATCATATCCACTGGAAATATATGCCCCTGAATAATTAACGAACACCTTTTGTACATCTTCCTAACCACTACTGTATCCCCGAAGGAACTAGTAACATTAACACCTACCTCTAGTACCCCACAAGGTAAATTCAACATCTTTGCATGCTCACTCAAAATGTATGAATACGTAGACCCGGAGTCAATCAAGGAAAGCAAACTCAGAGACTGTATCGAGAAATTACCTGTAATCACATCCGTGTCGTTTTGTCCCTCTCGCTGAGCATAAACTCTAGCCTGAGCTCCGCCCTCTAGCTGAACCTTAACCACATGTGCTACATTCCTCTGGCCATCATTCCTAGGCTAAAAGTTACCTCGACCGCGCCCACAGCCTCTCGGATAATTAATAGCTCTAGTAGGAGTCTGAACCTGAAACGGTGCATACTCAGTCTGATGTGGACAATCACGCCTAAGGTGATCTCTCGCATCTAGTACACTCAGGAAAACACCCACCAGCTCTCTGGCCCTGATGGCCTCTACCGTGGTTACCACCACCACGACTATGATCAAAATAATGCCTATTGTCCCTATGCCTCTTGGCATCACCTCTATCAAAGTCGTCAGACCTCTTCCTGAAACTAGAACCATCTGAATGTTTGGTCAGACCCAAACTGTGCTCTATGTCCTTGGCCCTAGCGACCAAGACATCAAAGTCGGTGTAGTTCGTAGCCAAAGTGTACCTCTTTACCTCCTCACTCAACCCGTAACGGAAACGGTCGCATCGTTCCCTCTCAGTAGGAACTAGCTCGGATGCATACTGACTCAATCTGACAAACCGTATCTCATACTCGGTCACTGTCATATTACCCTGAAGCAAAGCCATGAACTCTCTCTTCTTCTCATCAAGATAGCGGGGACCCAGATACTTCTTGCGGAAAGCCGACTCAAAGAACTCCCAAGTGATCTCGGCATCTGGCATGACCGTAGTAATGGTGACCCACCAAGTGTAGGCATCACTCTGAAGCAGAGAAACAACACACCCAAGTTTGCATGCTCTAGTACAACCCATCTGAGACAAAATACGAACGGTCTTGTCAAACCAAGCCTCTCACCTCTCGGGTGCCAACCCTCGGAACTCTTCTCCGCCCTAACTGTGAAGCCTCTCAAGTGGCAAACCGGTGCCCTCACCTTGAGGTTGTGCCACTGCCTGTCCCCCGGCCACAACTTCCTGGAAAGCCCCAGCTATCGCCTGAACTAACGGAGCCAAATATATACCAGCCGGACCTTGGCCAACCTGAGGTCCTACGCCCTCAGCTCTCGCCTCACCTCCCTCTTGACGAGGAGGAGAAGTAGGAGGTGGAGGAGCCTCCGCTTCTACAATCGGCTCAACTTCTGAAGCTGCTGCCCATGGTTCCGGATGAACCATCCTAGGCCTGCCTCTAGGTCTTATCTTACGGCTAGCAAGATAACAACTACAAACAAACAAACACACAAGGATTAAGTTAGCAAAGGCAAGGGTCCAACGTGCTCAAGTATTCCGTTACAAAATCTTTTCAAATAAGCAATAGTAGCAATGGGAACTCGACACTACGCCTCAACACAACAACCATGCTATCACATGCTTTAAAACACAGTGCAAGCAAGCAAACATAGCAAAACACTAACCATACAACATACACCCAGACATTCAACATAACACTTCAAACTTACCTTACTTACCTTCCCGAGGTCGCAGAAACCTCAGGCTCTGATACCAACAAATGTAACCCCCTCGTCCCGGTCTAGGCGACAGACCGGTCCAAGCAGGTTACACGGAGAAAACCGAAGCGTAACCCGTTAAGGCTCCACTACGGTTAGCAACCCTAGAAAATTTTCTTTTATTATCTTATCTAAATGTATCATTTAGTCCTATGCGTGAAAACGATAGCGGAAAACGATAACAAGATGATGCAAGCAAAATGTGAGGTAATTTAAATTTACCACGTGTCATATTAGTCCAAATTCTTGCTTACAAAATCAAAATCATTCATAAAAGATGCATACAAACAAACAAACTAAAACACGACATCCGAGAACCTTTGAAGATTCTAAAAAGCCCAATTACAGGCATGCATTTCGAAACAGGCTTGCCTGTTTCGATACGCGGGCTCTAGTTTAAAAGACAGACCAAGCCGTACCGATACGGTCCACTCCGTTCCGGTACGGGAGTCTCTAGTGTCGAAATGTTCTGGAATAGGTTTCGAAACGGGCACTCACAGAGGCAAACCGTATCGAAACGCGTACCGAAATAGGCACTCATAGTGTCAAATATCGAAACGGCACCACCCCCGTTCTGATACGAGTATCCCTGGAGCTACAGCCGTTCTGAAACAACCACGAGCGTTTCAAAATGCCTGCACTTTGTGTGACCCTGAAAACAGTTTTATGCATCTCCAAGTGTTCCCAAACATACCCCAAAACAACGGGAATCATGAAACAACAAACATACACATAATATAAAGGCATTTCATCCAACCACATACATGATCAAGCACAAAAATATACATGACAAGGCCATTTCATTCAAAGGAGACATACATCCACATAAGCATTGCATAACAAGGTTTATATGCCTTAAAAACAACACATAAGCATTCATAAAACATGGTTTACAAATCCTCAACTCAAAAGCATTAACAACATAAAGACAACACATAGGAGTCTAACACATGCTCCTATGACACGTAACATCCCTATTGCTAACTACTACACTATTTACTAAAACCATACTTGAGCAACCACAACACGCTTGGATGCCCTTTCCTTGCTCCTTGCTAACTCCACACTAGTGATCTGCATTGCCGAAAACGAGAGCGTAAGCTAGAAGCTTAGTGAGGGAGCTCAAAACAAAACATCAACAATGTAGGGTTCAAGCATGATATCCTTAAGACATTCATAAGGAACACATTTACACTAATAAATCAAGATAGCCAAACGTTACAAAAAATGCATGAACATGACATCTTACCTCATGTTATGCTTAACAAGGATGTAACATAACATCTTACACAACAACCACTCATGAACAAGTATATTGGCAACTATATAGGTTACTCGGATATGCGGATAACTTTCGTTGGAATTTTCGCCCCAACGTACTCAAACAACAATTACCTTCCGGTGGGATTACACACATCACCGTTTTCATTCATGGGTGGGATTACACTCATCATCAAATACTAACATTTTATGGTGGAATGTTACCTCACCGTACTCCTCCTTGATAATTACACGTCACCAAGGCCACGCGCGAATTTGACTCTTACCATGTGCACACTCATCCTAATGATCGATCATTTATACCCGGCAATTATAACTACTGCCAACATACTAACAAGACTCACCATGATTTCACAATCATGCACACAACATATCATCACCATATATATCATCAATATATATATATATATATATATATATATATATATATATATATATATATATATATATATATATCAACATGCATAAACGAACACATACTACACAAGACCACAATTATGCATATTAAACAAGAACTCATAAAGTCAACCAAGAGATTAAGCTACCAACTTAATCTCCACACCAGATTGGCATACCAAGCACAATCTAACACTTCAACCACACACTTGAACCAATTTAAAACCATTTTGAATAATCCACTCACCGAACACCCTTAAGCAAATCGAGAAAGTCGATCAAGCCTCCAAATTTCCCAGAATCGAGCCCGAAGCTTCTCCAATGATTTCCCTTGATTCTAATCAATCAAAAATAACATATTACTAAACCAATCATCCACAAAACCGCTGTCACAATTAGGACACAAACACAAGACTATTTCTCTACATTTCCAAGCCATGAACTAACCCAAAAATCCTTATTTTCATACTCCTACACAACCCAACAGAAATCTATCAATATCAACACTCAAATCATCATCAAACACCTTCAAAACAACCCTCAAGCATTACTATAACATCAGTCCAACTCTACTACACCAAACTACCTCGAAAACCCAAGTTTTTAACCCTTTAAAATACCCACAAAACCCATTTCGGGATTTTCATCAAAACATCGCCATTTTGAGATATGATACACCTAAGTGCAAGAGTTTAAAATAATTTAACTTTACAATTCGAAAAACAAACAAAGACCCATTAACGCTTTAACCTTTTTCTTAAAATTTGAAAACTTGAAAAACTTCGAAAATGGTGTTTATGAGAAACTAGAACCATAGAAATGCTAAGAACGATGAGGAGAAGTCAAAAACGTTCTTACTTTGAAGAAAACACTTGAAATGGTGAAGGAAATTGATGGAACAATGATTTGGGGGTAAGAGGGAGGTTTTGTCGTTAAAGGGTTTAAGGAAGAAGATGAAGAGGACTTTCAAAAAGTCTTGTTTTACTCATCTTATTCCCTTTATTTAAAAATTACTATTTTTCCCTTAATGAAATTCAAGCCCTTATTAGTTAAAACCAAAGCCCATTTTAATTTAAAACGAGCCCAACAACTCGAACCCAATTTACACACTTAACATATGACCCCTAAACCCGAGTGTTACATTATATTAATAATGATCCTTAGTGGGTCAAATGATGAATGTATGCCACATAAGGGCATCATTTGGTTGAGTCTCCTTGCTTGGTGGGATTCTGGGTACCCCTATTCAAAGAAAGTGTTGCAACACCATGGTTAAGGATTTCTGAATGCATGAACCCGATACTTAATGGGACATAGACTCATTCGAAGATGCTCGATGAGAGATTTCGAGCATGAGTGTATGAACCTAATGCTTAGTGGGACCGAGCCTCACTCCAGTTTGTTGGTATTATACGTATGGTTGCTATGTGAGACTATTTACATTCTTATTGTTGATATATGTGTTTAGGCGGATACAGGTAACACCTTGTTGATATGATGTCATTGCTATGTTAGCATATTTAACTGCGTGCTATTATTTATGATTTGCATGAAGCATGGTTGAGTGAAAGTGTATCCACTGAGCTTCGTTAGCTCAACGTTCAGAATTGTTGTTTTCGTTTGCAGGTTTGTAGAATGACGTGCATCGTTGGAACACCATCGGAGTATGACTTTTGCATCGACTTGTTGTCCAAGTACATATGTTGTATTGTAACTCTTATTTAGGATTTCAAATTAAGTTTCAAATGCTTTAACTATGTAATTTTAAATGGATCTCCTCATTTAACTTTTTAACTATGTTTCTATTTTTGAATGTTTCAAACTTAAGGAATTTAATGAATGGATGTGATTTGGGCTAAATCTAGTTGCGCTATTGTATGGTTTTGGGTTGGGCTTGAGGCCCTAATGTGACATCCGAGTCGAGGGTGTTACAATGGCCCAATTTTTTAAATAGTTGCTATTAGAGACTCGTTTTTTTCCAATATTTGTGTAACCCCCTTAACCCGGCCTAGACGCCCGACCGAACAGGTCACACGGGGAATATTGAAGTAAACCGAGAAGTTTACCTCAATAAAGACCCTATTTTTTCTTCTTATCATGTCTAGATGCACATTATTACCCTAAGTGTTAAGACTCGCAGCGGAAGGAACATCAACTCAAACATACACTGATTAGGCATTCAATTGATTACAACCACGTGTTAGGGACTAATATGTAATTTTACCAATTTACAGGGGCTTCTTCAAATTTTAAGTTACCATCCTTTAATTAGTCATGTTACATGCCACTCTGTCAAATCCCAGCTCAATCTGATCATTCAAACTTATTAAATTGCATCCACAACATTCAGGGACTAAAACGTAAAGAAACCGAACTTCAAAAGAATATGATTAACTAACTTAACAGCTTCGTGTATCGATACACATAGCCCTGTATCGATACACCCTGTTTCGGAATAGGTCAGGGTGTGCTGTAACATGAGCCCGTTTGATACAATCTTTAAGTTGTTTCGGTACACTAAATTCTAGTAGCCAACTTAACCGAGTCTGTTTCGATACACCCTTCCCTGTTTCGAAACCCCATGCCCATTTCAAGCCCACCATTTTGATACAGACTTAGGCGTATTGAAACACTTGGGCCTATAATGTCATATTTTGCTAGTTTTTTCACACTTTAATGCATCCATGGCATATTAACCATCATATCATCGCAATTTGCATTAAAGGTAAACTATAGACATGCAACCTAGTAAACAAGCCAAGCAAGATACCAAAATGCATAGAAAGGCACAAACCAATAACAAAAGGCCATTTATAAGTCTAAAACAACAATATAAACTTTCTCGAATAGGGAGTTTACACAAATCTCCCCAAAACATAATGGATCCCCCATTGCCCTTGTTACTTATAGTCTAAACTGAAACATACATTCTCAAATGAAGTCTCTTGTGATCCCTTCCTCCACGCTGCCTCCAAAACCTCAATTCTCTGTATTGATGGACAAATTAGAGCGTAAGCACACAAGACTTAGTGAGGAGTGCTAAAAAACAAAACACCATCAATGCATTAAAACCATTTTCCATGTCCACACTGAAATCTCATTTCAATTAACTTAAATCATCATTTGAAAACCATCATGCCTTTAAAACCATGTACTTTCCTTAATAAAAAATCGGCATAATAAACCTTATGCAACATGTATCATGAATCAACAACAAGTCCCCTTGTTAACACTCAATTTAAGCATTCTCATGCATAACTACCATATGCAAAGTTTAAAGAGTAAAACATGTATAAATCACAATATACATCATAAACCATCTCATGATACATCATCAATTATATTGGCTTGCAAGTGATCATTAAACAAGTTCATTTCTCAAAACAACATATCGGATACACGGATTCAACAATTGTTCACACAACACTTTAAGCCCTCTCAACTAGAATTTGGTACAATAACAACCAACAGGGACACCGACTCTATTCATCGGTTAGACGCTTAACCCACTAACGAGAGACGGGACACCAACATCCTCGATTGTTAGGGTACTTGGACAGAGACACGGGACACCAACCCCTCGACATCCAAGGCGACTTTTTATAGTGCACCCAATCATATATCTGGCTAACTATATCCGATATCATTTATAAACAATTTTCACAACATCACTTGCCAATATAATTCATATTTAACCACCCACCTCACTACTTTCAAAGCATCATCAATAAATCAAATTTCAAAGAATTAAATCATGCTTTAAATCACAAGTATAAAACATATACTTACAAGGATCACTTACTGTGTGCATCCTTCATCACCACATCATTAAAAAAAGTAAGCCACACACTTTAAACATGTTTTAATAGTAGGTAACATTGATCCAAAACCAAGTGCATAAAAACTATTTCATAATAGCACAACCGAGAGAGAAATTCCTTATTCTTACTTCCGAACTTAGACAAACATTTCAAAGCTGAAATCCAAGTTCTCACTCACCGACACGCGAAACCTTGATTAGCCGACGCGAACTAAGCATATGAAGCTCCCAAAACCTCACTGATTCTTCCGAAACATTCTCCCCTATTTAAACCACATAAGAATAGAGGATTTATGCATCTCAATGCATTGAAAACTCCAGCAAGCAATCCTACGATGTTGCTCTGCCCAAAACCACCAAAACGCCCATCCGAAACAACCGAAAACATCATTGATTACTCTACAAACTCAACACAGCTAAAACCTAACACTACCAACCATTTATAATCATTGATTAACATCAAAAATCATCCTATTTTCAACCTTATACCTCCAACATTCACAAAATCACATTAACACCGCAAAAACCCAATTCTAACAACCTAATCAACTAGAGATCCAAATAGTTTCGGGATTACCAAGCTTAAACCTCAATCTCAACATTAATAAACTTCCAAAACATGATTAAAATCAATCATAACCCAACCAAAACAGATCCATTGGTAAAATTACACAAAATCATCTTTTAAAGCTTAATTTAACCATTTTCTTTAAATGAATCATAAAACCTTGCAAAGAAACATAATTAAAGGGCCAAATACTTGGGAATTTCATTAAAGAACCTTGATTAGAGGAGAAGCACGAAAATTACCTCTAATCTCTTGCTTTTCCTTCAATGAACAAGATTTGATTGAAAATCTTCAAGAATCCATTGAAATAAGTTGAGAAAACACCATGGAAATCATTTGGAAATCAAAGTAAAATGGGAAGAAAAGATCTCCGGAAGTTTTGAAAGAAAATGGGTGGTTGGCTAATGAGAAAAGAGAGAAATAGAAGCTACGTCAAAATAAGTTTGTAAAGCTCAATTCCCTTTTTAATCAAAACTCTTTTTAATTAAACACATTTAAAACATGTCAAATTAAAAGGAATAGCTTATTACAATTACTTTAGCTCCTTAAAGATTATAAGTTTTGGCTCTTTTACAAAATAGCAATTAAAAACAAATTTTCCATTTTTACGATTTAGTCACCAAACCAATATGTCCACCTTCCAAATGTCATTTTCCAAAATTGACTTCACCAAACCCTTATATACATTTAAAAATTATTTTAGATATTTTCTCATATTTTTATCACTTCCCTAACTAGGTTTTCCCTGAACCAATCCCAAACTACCATGAATCTCTAGTCTTAGTCCAATGGACCCTAAACCCAACCTACAAACTCCTAGGCCCGAAACCGGGGTGTTACAACTCTCCCCCACTTAGGAAATTTCTTCCTCGAAATTTTACCTAGAGGAAAAAGGTGCAGAAACTGTTTCAACATGTCCGCCTTGCTTTTCCACGTGGCCTCCTCAACTCATCGATGTCCCCACAATACTTTCACAAGTTCAACCGTCTTACCACGAAGAACTTTGCTACTAGAATCAAGAATCTCAATAGGTTCCTCATGATAAGACAAATTCGGTCACAACTCGATATCCTCAACTGACATAACATGCGAATGATCCAACCTATACCTCCGCAACATCGAGACATGTAACACATCATGAATTTTCTCTAACTTGGGAGGAAACCTAAACCGATATGCAACTTGACCAACACTCTCCACAACTTCATATGGTCCAATAAACCTTGGACTAAGCTTACCCTCACGTCCAAACCTCATCACCTTCTTCGAAGGTGACACTTCCAGAAACACACGATCACTAACTGCAAACTCAATCTCCCTACGCTTAAAATCCACGCATGACTTTTGACGATCCAAAGTCGCCTTCAATCGATGAAAAACAAACTTTACCTTCTCCGTCATTACTTTAAGCAAATATGGCACATAAACTAACTTTTGCCCGGCTTCCGCCCAACAAAGAGGCGTCCCACATTTCCTACCATACAAGGCTTCATATGGAGCCATTTGTATACTTGATTTATAGCTATTATTATAAGCAAACTCCACCAAAGGCAAATGTTTCTCTCAAAAACCCTGGAAATCTATAACACAACACCGCAACATATTCTCAAGCACTTGGATAACTCTCTCAGACTGACCATCCGTATGAGGATGATACGAGGTACTAAAATTGAGCCATGTACCAAAAGCTCTATGCAAACACTCCCAAAACCTCGTTGTAAACCTTTAATCTCTATCTAAAACTATGGATTTAGGTACACCACGTAACCTCACTACTTCCGCAATGTACAACTCTGCCAACATATACGTATTATGCACAGCTATGAAATGCGCATACTTCGTAAGACGGTCTACAATCACCCAAATAGAGTTCTTCTTTGACGAGGTCAAAGGCAAACCCGACACAAAATCTATAGTAATCCTATCCTATTTCCATTCTGATATCTTAAAAGGTTGCAACATCCCAGAAGGAAATTGATGCTCAGCTTTCACGCGCTGACAAACCACACACTTACTCACAAAATCAACAACATCATTCTTCAATCCAACCCAATAGTACTCACCCTTCAATCCACGATACATCGTAGTACTACCAGGATGCATAGCAAAGGGACTACTATGCGCCTAAGTAAGAATAGTGCGCCTCAACCCAGTATCATCTGGAGCAACTATTCGACTCTTAAAACACAAAGCACCATCATCATTAAAACAAAAGTTCATTGAATTACCATCCATTATATCCTGAACATGTGGTACCAACGAATCATCAAGCAACAACTTCTCCTTAATCAACTGAACCAAGGAAGGTTTCACTTGCAACTCAGCTATCAATCCACCATATCGCGACACACTCAATCGCGCAAACATGGCTCTCAACTCAACCACTACCTTCTTACTCAAAGCATCGACCACAACATTGGCCTTACCAGGGTGATACTCTATCGTCAGGTCGTAATCCTTAAGCAACTCCAACCATCTTCGTTGCCTAAGATTCAACTCTTTCTGAGACATTAAATACTTTAAACTTTTATGATCCGTATAAACTACACACTTCTCACTGTAAAGGTAATGCCTCCAAATTTTTAAAGCAACTACAACTGCGACAAGCTCAAGATCATGAGTAGTATAGTTGCTATCGTGCACCTTTAATTGTCTAGATGCATACGCCACAACCTTCCCACTTTGCATCAACACACAACCCAAACCAACATACGATGTATCACTATAAACCACAAACTCCTTACCCGACTCGGGTTGAATCAAGATAGGAGCTTGCCTCAAACCTTTCTTCAACCTCTCGAAAGCTTGTTGTCTAACATTCGTCCACTCAAAGCGAACATTATTTTGCAACAACTTGGTTAATGGAGCAGCAATCTTTGAAAAACCATCCACAAACTTACGATAATAATTCGCCAATCCAAGGAAACTACGGACTTCCGTCACAGGTTTAGGCGTCTTCCAACTCATCACCGCCTTGATCTTATGTGGATCAACCCAGATACCCTCGACCGACACCGCATGTATAAGAAAGACAACTTCTTTTAGCCAAAACTCACACTTAATCAACTTGGCGTAAAGCTGATTATCCAACAAAACTTGCAACACAATCCGCAAGTGCTTATCATGATCCTCATCGGTACGAGAGTACACGAGAATATCATCAATAAACACAACAACAAACTGATCCAAGAATTCATAAGACACACGATTCATCATATCCATGAATACAACAGGTGCATTCCTTAAACCGACAACATCACCAAAAACTCATAATGCTCGTACCTCGTACGAAAAGCAGTCTTAGGCACATCCACATCCTTTACGTTCAACTAATAATACCCAGATCTCAAATCAATCTTAGAAAACACTGAAGAACCTCAAAACTGATCAAATAAATCATCAATTCTTGGTAAAGGATACTTATTCTTAATCGTCAACTTGTTCAATTTTCGATAATCTATACACATTCGCATCGTGCCATCTTTCTTCTTCACAAACAAAGCTGCCACAGGCCAGGGTGAAACACTAGGCATAATAAGCCCTCGATCAAGCAACTCCTGAAGTTGCGTTTTCAACTCCTTCAACTCTTTTGGAGCTATTCGATAGGGACTAATAGACACTGGAGTCATATTTTCTTACAACTCGATGCCAAACTCAACCTCTCTATTTTGTGGTAACCTATGCAACTCTTTTAGAAATACACCCAGAAACTCACATACCGTACGCTTGTCCTATACACGCACTTCCTTCGATCTTGGATTCATAACATAAGCTAAGAAAGCCTCACATCCCGATTCAATCAAACAACTCACTTCTAGAGCTGAAATAGCATTGGACAAGAATTTAACATTCTCGCCCACGATTACCACTTCGTAATCATCAGCAAGTTTCAAGGTAACTCGCTTGGTATCAAAATCAACCATGACCCTATGTTCGGTCAACCAGTCCATTCCAAGGATTACATTAAAACCATAGAAAGGCAATTCCATTAAATCAATCGCAAACACATGACCTTGAACAGATAAAGGACATCTCCTAAACAACCTTCTTGTAACAATTGTTTCACCAAAAGAACTAGTTACTAGCATTCCCACATCTAACACCTCAAAAGGGATATCAAGCAGATGTACATGCTCACTCAAGATATATGAATGCGTAGAACCAGAATCAATCAAATGTAACACCCTAAACCTGACTCAGTAGTAAACCGAGTCTAGAGTGTTAAAAATAGACACATGTTACTAACTTGTCTTGCAAGTTAAGACCCGAACATTGAAAGTGGAAATAATTTAAAACTTTTTATTAACTTGTATCTAACAAAATGAGCATAACAATCCAACGATACATTCATCAATTTTTTTTATCATTGGCTAAGTATGAAAATTTATCAAACTCAAACTAAAGATCATAACAACTAACAATCATCCTTAACTATCAATTTATCATCTTTAAATAACAAGCATTAAAAATGTGTTCCCTTAGCTTGCAAACAAGACAGACATTTATGTAACCAAATCTTATTTTTAACGTTCATTACAATCACATTCGGCTACTCACAAACTTTATTTATAACTTATTCAATTATAGATTCCGAACCTCATATAACCCTTAATAAATTATCAATTTCATTATAATTTCAATTTAATACACAATTAATCTTAAACAAAAGAAATATTGTTCAACAAGCTACTACAATAATTCACTGATTCCATGATACTCTTCTAACTACAAAAATATAAAATAGCATTCCAACCGAAACAAGTACCATTCTAATAACAGATTTATCCAATTCTTACTTTCATTCATAACATTTCCTTACTCAATGAATTCAAGTTGAACAAAGTTACATACTATAATCCATATTAAGGTTACATCCTAATATACCTTGTTATACAAGGAACCAATCGAACTCCTTTATTATTTACATTTGAAACTATTCATCAATCAAACAATCAATCTAGTATTTTACAATCAACCATAGACTTTCACCAACCAGGCTAAAACGTATCAAGATAACAATCTCATTTTAGATACATAACAAATAATTAAAACTAGATTCTTAGAAAATTACAAGTGCCACCATCCTAGGAGTTTAATTAAAGAACAAGACAATGAACAAGTCTTGGAGTAACTGATAACCCATGAGTCTGATCAACTATGAACTTCTAATGTAATCTGCAATGTATAAAATATGAATGCATTAGACTTATATAGCTTAAGTGAGGCAGTAACAATCATATACTAACAAGCTTACATCATATAATCTTAATGAATCACAAGTCCAATCTATACTTATATGTTAGCATTTGTCATTAGAATCTTAGATTAGCTATTGATAATCTTTTGAGCATTCAAAATCTTCTTCAAATCTCTTTACAATTTACATTGATCTTTTTTAAAAAAGATCAACTTAACATGTTTAAGTCTCCCTCAGACTTGATAAATACTCGATAGCCTTTGGCTTCTTTATTAACTTATCAAGTGTTGCCAAATTGTTCAATAGATTGTTTATTGCCTTTTTCAATTGGGCACTTATTCATCTCATGAATAGCTTGTAACATATGCTCATCAAGAGCTAATCATACCATTTTCCCACTATGAGCCAATTATCCTTTCATAGTATTCACACCTTTCTTTGATTAATTATTATCTTTTATACATTTCATGTCTTTTATCAATTTGCCTTGGATTACATTTTGATACGATTAACATTGGTCCAAGTTTGACCATATAGGTCCAAGCGATATTTAGCTCAAAGCACATAGAAATGGCTAATATTGAAACATAACAATCCTATACTTCACACTATCCAACCAACTGTTGCCAGTCTCCGTACAACTCCCCTGTTACCTCCTGCTGTCGCCAATACATATCACATATATGGGGCGTCCCCGAGCCTTAGCTCTTGGACCGTAGTCACAATATACCATATATCATACCAAGAATCCAAAGACTTCCCTTGAGGCAACTTAAGTATCTTATTTTATAATGGTGTTTGGGGAAGTATCTTATTGCACAAGTAATTATACTTGTCTTTTACTCAATGTCTTATGAATTAACTATCCTTTTTCCTTAAGCTTATAAAAGTGTTAGTCAATAGGTAGCTTTCAAGTTCAAAGCACAATTGCATAAATATAGGCATTCATAGCATAGCTCAAACACTTGCATAAAACATAATCAAACATTTTTCCAAGAATGTCATGCTATGAATGTATACCCTTCCCAAGCGTGTTCTATTTGAGCTTTATGCATTACGTAATGATTAATGTATTCCATCTAAAACCATATAACTCATTAATCAATAAGAAATAAAGACTTTGGAGTGACACCATGTCACCCGAGACACAATTAACTGCACTCACCTGTTACCCCAACATTATGGGGTACCTGAATCCTCAAATACTCCTAGCTACCAACTAAGGTTTCCACCAAAACTCATAGCATTCCTTAACTCTATCCTCCAATCGATTGAGCATAATTGCACCTCACAACAATAGCATATCATTAAAATATATCCCTAGTTATCAAATTATAAACTAACTATAGCCACAAAGCATTCGATCCTTAAACCATGTAAGACACCAATCATATCACGAGCCTTCGGATCCATTATTGGTACCTTATTACTCCCTAAACAGTCCCAAATTTCATGAATATAATCATGTAAGGCCAGAACAGCATATGTAACACATATGTACCTTTAAACACATTCAAAACAGTCTCAATATGATCAAATATGGCCAGGACAACATGTATAACACATTCATACATTTTAACATATTCAAAACAGTCTCTATATGATCAGGTATGAGCAGGACAAATTATGTAACACAGATATACAATTAAGTTTTCAAATATATTTACATTCATGGTCTACCAAATCCA
This sequence comes from Hibiscus tridactylites, assembly GCA_958450335.1. NCBI lineage: Eukaryota > Viridiplantae > Streptophyta > Magnoliopsida > Malvales > Malvaceae > Hibiscus > Hibiscus tridactylites. The sequence goes on from OY288288.1 coordinate 39,243,510, forward strand.
TTAAAGCTTTCAATGATACTTTAAGTCACCTATAGAGCTGCTGCCAGACAAACTGTACACTACTCGATTAAAATTTCATAACTTTCATTTCGTACATCGGAATTTCAAACCGTTTGCACCGTTGGAAAGCTGACTCAACTAGCTTTCTAAACATATAGGCCTTGCATTTTTAATATTTTTGAATTGGTACAGAATTTAATTAAAAGACAGCCCGATTCTGTGACCGGGCAGAATGCCCACTCCTTAAAGAGTCGTCTCTAAAAACTGTTCTATAACTCGGAATTAAATTTCGTTTGGTTTAAATGAAACTCGACACAATAAGCTTTCTAACCATATGAATTATAACTTCTAATTCGACTTGTACAATTTATAGTGAATTTTTAACTGTTTTTTTTCATCAATTACTCTTATATTCTCTAAACTTCTTCTACCCAACCTATATTCACAATAATTCAATTAAGTTACTACTTCTTTACTCGATTCTTTGCCTCTAATTATACATTTTCTTCATAACCAAAACAGGGTAGCCTCTATTTATGTTTAAAACCAACCCTATTGTCATCAAATTCAACACACATTTAATTCAAGCAATTCAACAATATATTCATGTAATTTAACGTGCCAATTCTACCTATTTTCCATACACATATATTCATGTAATTCAACAATCATTTCAACATGCCAATTCTGCCCAGATTTCATACACATATATTCATGTAATTCAAGCAATTCAACAATCGGTTATGCTAGTCTAAAGTTCAACAATCAACAATATCCATACTTCAATCGAAATTTACTTCTAAATTTCAAGCTATAATTGTAAGAGCATAACATCATCACAACCGAGCTATACTAGATCAAAATAAAGCAGTTAAAATTCAAATACCTATTTAATCTCTTAAAATCACAACCAGAAGCATTTTTTGTTGACACGACCAGCAGCCTACAATCACCATTGTTTCTTCCTTAAGCTTTCCCTCCCTCGCTCTCATGAAATTTTTGGTAAAAAAAAAGGATGAATGAAGGAAAGAGATGACTCCTTAATTTTTCTCAATTACTTTCCTAAACTAAGACAAGTGTCCCACTATCAATTATCAGCCAATATCAAAGGAATGACACCCGTATGAATCCTTTAATTACAACAACATTTGCATGCAATTTCCTCTATTTCATATTCTTACATTTTAACTATTTGAAATCAAGTAGTCTTACTTCCTTTTGTTTCATTATGGTCCTAATATAGATATTTTGCATGCAATCATTCTCTTTTAATCTCATTAGAAATTAGTTCTTGTAACTTTAATCACTTATTTCTCATTTATTTAAGAATGGTTAGAAATTAGTCCTTTTAAGACTTTAATTAAAATATCAAAGATTGAGTCTAAACGGATTCCAATAACAAGCAAAGTAATAACATACTACTAGGCTACATTTTTGGGGTATTACATCAAAGATAACAATGACAAAGATTGCAAAGCGAATGTACCTGCTTTGATCAACAAATAAAAGTGAATGTACATGCAATCACATCGGTATCATTGCGTCCCTCGCAATGTGCGTACACCCTCGCAGAACGACCACCCTCAGGTTGAATTGCCACTACATGTGCTACAGCCCTCTGACCATCCTCCCTACGCTGGAAATTACCACGACCGCGCCCACGGCCTCACTGTGGTGCAAAAACAAGTGCTCTAACCTGACCACCTCCAACCAACAACGAACAATCACGTCTCAAATGATCAGCCAATCCGAAACTCCAACAAGAGTTAACCACCACAGCCCTAGGAGCCTGCGCTTCTTGAGCCAAACGTGTAACACCCCCTTCTCGGCCTGGTCGAGAAACGGGTTGGAAAGTGCAACTGATGAACAAAACGATGATCAATGCAAAAAAAATTCAATTTATAAACAATATGTGAACAAAGTTATGCTGTAAAACATTACCGAATATACATCTTAGTCCAATTTACTCAATATGAAACGATAATTAATCATTTAGGGCCAATTCTTAAATTATTACAAGTTTTAGGGACTAAACTGTAAATCTGATAAATTAGAGGTCCTTCGTTGCAATTGACTATACCATAATGAAATTCAATACAATATTAACAAGTCCGTAAATTTTCATACTAATCGGAATTCATTTACTCATCCAATTGAATCATCCTAACTTCAGTGACCAATTTGTGAACAATGTAAACCTTCAGCCTATGTCTTTTAACCAACTTAACTAACCCTGTATCGAAACACCTTGATGTCATTTCGATACGGGTATACGATGGTCAACCCAGGTTGACTTTGTCCAAACCCCGTATTGATACAGGTAAGCCCTGTTCTGATACGGGTTGACTTTTATTGACTCTGACCATTGACCCATTCCGCTACGGGTTAAGCCCGTAATGAAACAAGGAAATCCAGTGGTAAAATGTTTCGATACAGCTCCAAACCGTGCCGATATGCCCCACTTCTTAGGTTCAATTATGCTTAACCGTATCGATACGCCATTACCCCGTATCGATACGCCCTAACCTGTAATGACAGATTTTTGCTGGTTTTTAATCGAATTGATCTATCGAACGGTGTCCAAATACGATGAAACTTTATACACAACATTTCAATTCTATAAACTAATGGCATACCAAATTGCATGATCATTCGATTACGTTTACTAAATTTTCACCTATGTGAGCCATGTATGCCATTTTACTAACTTTTAGCCATATCAAAAGTCATTTTAGGGCCTTTAACCACATTAAAACTTATACACATTACAAACATACCATAATGGACACAAAAGACTAGCAACTACTTTTCCACCTTCCTAAGAATTCATAAGGTCAAAATACATTACTCTTGGCTTGTAGTGACTTGCCTTGCCTCGACTTTTCCGATCTTCTACCACGGTCGAATCCTTAACATGAAATGCATGAGATAAGACATGTTGCGTGTCAAAAGTCCTATCGCAATGTAGTGCAAGTGTACACGACGCAAGTAGTAAAGTGATACTCAAAGTATTGGATGTCGAATCCACAGGGACTGTAAATAGCTTTATCCTTGGATTGTTACACAAGAGAGAAAGGAAAGAGTTTAATTTATTGCGGAATAATATTGAAGAATACTGAATATAAAATAACATAGTTTTCAGGGTTAAGAAATAGGCCGGTATTGATCTGCTCGGTAGTGCAAGTGTTGCACTATATAAGAATCCCTGTTCTGTCGTTGTCCCTTTCGCGGCAGCAACTGTCGCGGCAGCAGTCTGTTATTGTCGCGGCAACGATCACACAACTCTGTACTTCAAGCTTGGAAAGAATCCCTACTGTGACTTGTCCTATCTCTAGGCCCAAGTACTGTTGATTACACTTCTCGGATGATACCTCCCGGCGTGAATCAAAGGGTGAACACCAATGTTGTTGAATTCTTCCTTAGCCACTTAACCTCGTCCTATCCCTAGGTCTGAGATAGTTCAACCATAAACTAGAGAACTCGTACTTATTCCTTTCGTATACTTAACTCTCCCGATATTAAGTAAATAGATAATCTCACAATGCTCTCCTGGTACTCTTGCAAGATGTTGAAACCAGAATAAGCAAACTTGAAGTTTATTTTATTGAACAGAAAAATTCCTAAAAATAGTACAATCCTTGCAACTACTTTACAGAATCAACCCTTAACCCTAGGGGAAGTTTAGAACATGATGAGAAGGGGGAAAACGACTAGGGTTTTGGGGAAGACGGCTAGAGAATGCTATATCCTTCCCTGGGTCGAATTACATACCTTTATATAGGCCTTGGGTTCAAGTTTTCTAATAAGGTAATAGTACAAGTTCAAACTAAAGTACAACTCTAATTAAGATTAAATCTTCTGAGTAGATGCGTTTAATTCGTCATCTTTTCTTGCTTTGGGTTTCTTCCTTGAACTTTGGGCTTGGCCTTCATTCTGATCTAGGGCTCAGAAAATATAGGAGTGGTCCACGACAGACTGGCTTAAATTCCACTATCTGTCGAGCTCCACTTCACTTTTCCCTTCACCATTGTTGTCGCCATGGCTGCCACGGTAGTGGCCACGACAGCATCCTTCTTCTTGACTCCAGTCCTGTATTCCAACTCTGCTCCTTCACTGTCCTGAGTCTGCCACGGCAGTTACCTGCAAAAATAGCCAAAATTAGTAACAACTGTGCCATTTTATCTAATTGTGATGTATGTGTGAAATCTATCCTAAATGCAATGAATTATGCTTGAATGAAGTAGAAATATGGGTTAAATAAGGGGTAAAAAGTAGAACTTTTGCACACTCAACACACCCCCAAACTCAAGTTCCAGCTTGTCCTCAAGCAATTATGACCTAACTAACTAAAAAAAACTTTTTTTTGGCTTAAATCAGTGAACTTTTCCTTACCTACCATTCATGCTCTATCGTGAACAACACCTTGTTGGACAATTCTAGATTTATTCGGAACCTTGCTATAATTCTCGTGTAGTGTGTGCATGTTTTGTGAACAATTATATGCCTAGACTCTTTTAGTTTACTAGAATAGATAAGCCACTCACTTGATTTTTATGCCAACTTTCATTTTCTAGGAGGCAATTCTTAGGCTCCTTTAGTTTTTCTTAGACTCAGTTTTCTTTTCTTATTTTAAGTTTGACTAGAGCTTGTTTTTGGGCACCTCTGGCTAACTTCCTAGAGTCGGTTTTGGGCACCTCTAGGTGTATTGAGTCTAAATTTTCTTAACTTCTTTTCCTAGAGCCAGTGTTAGGCACCTCTAGGGGCAACTCAAGTGTTTAAGCTTTTCCTATTCTAGTTTACCAGTAGAAGTCTAGACATCATAAGAGTCACAAAGAGTGTTTAAAGATCAGAACTATAGTAAGGTTCTAAACTGTTCCTAAAATTATCCTAAAGGCACTGCCACGACAAAAACTATCACGGCAGGTAAGTTCAGTTCAAAGACTTTAAGCCAAATGATTTTTTGACAAAAATATACTTAAATAACAATTAACACTTACACACAATTTTAAAACCTAAAAGACACTTCATTACTGGAGGGATGCCACCCCCAAACTCGAGGGTTGCATTGCCCTCAATGCATGATGACAAAGATGAAAAAGAAAAAAATAAAGACAAGATACATCACAATATAATAAAACAGCAAGACAACAAAAATAAGATAGAAACTTAATTTGAGGAGCTATCATCACTGTTGCTGCTAATCTGTAGTTGCCGGCGGGCAGTGACCTTCATTGTGGGTGCCGACAGAGTGCTAGGAGAGGCGGAGGCAATTTTCTTCTTGGCTTCCCTTGGCGGCTGGATACGACTGGGTGAGATCTGGGGTAGCTTTTCCAGCACTTGCATCTCATCTTCTGAACTGATGCTGCTGCTGCTACTGCTGCTGCGGGCAGACCTGCCCTGGCCGGATTGTCCTTCACCAGTTTGGTTGGGCTTCTACCTTTTCATAGGAGTAAACTCCTTTGAAAGGTCTCGAGCAACAGAGGGCTCCCCGTCAGAGTCTTGCCAGATAGATGAAGAGGAGAACCCTACGAAGTAGTCGTCGTCGAGTTCTGGCAGCGGCTCCCTTCGTTTCTCACCTCTAGCAGAGGAGTGGCAGTGTGGATGCCGCCTTCAGCTGTCGCGGCCGGAGTTGGAGTAGATGCAGCATATGGTGTTTTTGGTGTGGCAGCAAGAGTATGAGTAGGTTTAGGTGTAAGGGCAGCAAAGTATTGCTCTGGGAAGGCAGGAAATTGTACATTTGCAAAATTAAAATTATTTTGAATGAAATGTATCATGGCTGCCGTGAAGTCTCTGACGAAAGTCATCAGACCGAGCTGCCTTTCCTCCATCTTTTTGAGTGTGGCCATAATCTGAGTGGAGGCGTCTGCTGCTGTTGGCTGCTGCTGCTCTGCTGCGGCAGGTTCAGGCTGATTGGGGCCTGCCGGCTCCTCTGCTGTGGTAGACGGGTTGAAGTAGGAGAGCGGTGTTGCTGCTTTCAGCTCCATAGGGTTGAAGATGTTACGCTTCGTCCATCCCTTCCCTCAGACTTTGAAGTCTTTGGGGATTTCTGGAACGTTGTGGCCTCGATAGATGTCGGTGATGAGGTACGGGAAAACAAGAGGTCCCGACGGTCGGAGGGCACATTCCAAAATCCTCTCCCTTATGTACCAGCCGAAATTTATGGGTCTTTCATTGAGAATTGAATGGACAAGTGCTAACCTGGGCGGTCGACCGTGCTATTATGAGAGGAAGGCATAATCCTCTTCTTTACGAAGTGGTTCCATAATTTTGCCTCGGGAGTGAATTGAGTTCTTTTCACCGTCCACCGATGCTTGGGTTCGGTGTTCCATTCTGTCCCCTCCTCCGTTACCTCTGCCATCATAGCATCATAGTCTGCCGACGACAGACTCTCGACAAATCTCTTGTGTTCGTTCTCCTTTTTGCTGACATAGATGCCATAGAGGGTGTTGATGTAAGTAGGCTCAAAAGTAAGTTCTTTACCTCACACTGTCATGGTCTTGGTATCCTTGCTGTCGAAGGCAGCGTAAAATTCTCGGACCAATGTGACGTTCACCTCTTCTGGCTGGGCAGCAAAAATCTGCCATTTGAGGGCCTTGATTTTTCGTGCAATGAAATGTTCGAGCCCGAGGTCTTCCGTGCGTTCGATGTAAAGAAATCCTCTTTCTTCCCACATCTCCCTCTTCCGGAAGGAGCAGTAATATCTGCCGACAGAGTCGGTGGAGGTGAAGCGGTTTGGGATGGCACTGTGGCTGGGTGTGCTGACTGCTGCAGCAGAGCTAGAGGCAACACTTCTACGAGTCTATCTGGTAGTCATAGTTGCAAGGTCTGTGGAAAATAAAAAAATTTGAGATCTAGAGAGAGAGCAAGTTGAGAGAGTAAAAGTGAGGTGAAAATGAATAGTGAATGGGGTTTATATAGATGAATGATTTTATGCCCGTTGGAGCTGTAACGGCAGGCGTGAATAATGGGGCCAGCTGTTATGCAGTTTCAGACGCATCTGTCACGCGTTTCCGTGTCTACTGCGCGTCTGTTACGCGTTTGCGTGTCTGCCGTGATAGCATGGTGACAGGTTGTATTTTCCGTGTCTGTCACGATAGTTGATGACAGGCTGTGACGACAGACTCATCCTTTGGGCTTTTTTTGGGCTGCTGTTGAGATGGTGGGCTGTTTCACTTCTTCTTCTCTGCTTGTTTCCCTTATTTCCTAAAAAATAATTAAAATAAAATTTAGTTCCTAACAATAAAATTAAATAATACTTAATTCCTAATAATTAAATAAAAGAGAAGTAAAATAAAAATAAAATTAAGTTAAATTAGGGATGCCTTGAGAGGCATCTCCTAAAGTAACCACTTCCTGCATCCTTGGGGCTTCAGTCCCCTTATAATGCTTTAGTCTCTGTTCGTTGACTTTAAATTGGTGCCCGTCTTTTAAGGATTTGATCGTGATGGCACCATGGGGAAAAACCTGCACAACTTCGAATGGGCGGTACCATCTAGATTTAAGCTTTCCTGGGAAAAGTTTCAACCTAGAGTTAAACTACAACACAAGCTGCCCTGGGCAGAACTGTCGTGGCAGCAACTTCTTGTCATGCCACCTCTTGGTTTTATCCTTGTAAATTCTTGCATTGTCGTAGGCCATTGCTCGAATTTCTTCAATTTCATTCAAGTCAAGTAGCCTCTTCCGTCCTGCCTTATCTAAGTCCATGTTTACTGCCTTGATAGCCCAGTAAGCTATGTGCTCTATTTCAACAGGTAAATGACATGTTTTCCCATATATAAGCATGTAGGGTGACATTCCCAATGGTGTCTTGAATGCTGTTCTATAGGCCCAGAGTGCATCATTGAGGTTTAAAGACCAGTCCTTTCGAGTAGGTTTAACCATCTTCTCAAGAATGTTCCTTACTTCCTTGTTGGATATTTCCGCCTGTCCATTAGTTTGAGGGTGATATGATGTTGCAATACGGTGCTTTACGACATATTTCCTTAAAGCGGCAGTAATTACTCTATTGTCGAAATGTCTACCTTCATCACTAATGATCGCCTTAGGTATGCCAAGCCGAGAGATAATGTTTTTGTGCAAAAATCTATAAACAGTCTTGGCATCGTTTTTCTGTGTGGCGATTGCTTCCACCTGTTTGGATACATAATCCACTGCCAGTAGCATGTAGAGATTCCCACATGATGCTGGGAATGGTCCCATGAAATCAATCCCCAATACATCGAAGATTTTGACTTCTAAGATGTTTTGCAGTGGCATCTCATGTCTTCTTGAGATGTTCCCAGTCCGTTGGCACTTGTCACAGCTTTGTAGAATGCTTGGGAATCCTTGAATAGTGAGGGCCAATAAAAACTAGATTGCAAAACCTTGGCAGCGGTTTTGTTTCCACCCAAGTGTCCTCCGTATAGTAAAGTATGGCAGTGGTGAAGCACAGCTTCCTGATCATCCTGTGGTACACACCTCCTGATAATTTGATCTGCACAATGTTTGAAAAGAAGAGGTACGTCCCAATAATAATGTTTTGCATCATTTTGGAACGTCTTCCTTGCTTGGTAATTAAGTTCAGGAGGTAGTACTTAGCTAACTATGTAATTAACGAAATCAGCGTACCAAGGATGTTCAGAAAACTTACCTGCCGCCATAGTTGTCGCGACAGTGCTTATGGCAGCAAACAACTGCTCGTCAGGGAAAATCTCTAGTATGTGGGTCTTTTCTGTTGGTAGACTTTTTCCCATTTCTAATCTTGACAAGTGGTCTGCAACTTGGTTCTTTGTCCCCTTTTTATCCTTGATTTCAATGTCGAACTCTTGCAGCAGCAGAATCCAACGTATCAGTCTAGGTTTTTTCATCTTTTTTAGTGAATAGACACTTCAGTGCTGAGTGGTCTGTATGGACCACCACCTTCGTCCCAAGTATGTACGAACGAAACTTGTCAATCGAGAGCACCACTGCTAATAGTTCCTTTTCTGTTGTGGTGTACTTAACTTGGGCATCTTTTAGTGTTTTGCCGGCGTAATAAATTGCGTGGAAAAGCTTGTCCTTCCTCTGCCCAAGTGCTGCCCCTACAGCATAGTCACTGGCATCACACATAATTTCAAATGGGAAACTCCAGTCTGGTGGCTGCACAATCGGGGCTGTTACCAGCTTTTCTTTCAGGATTCTGAATGCCTCAGTACATTCAGTATTGAAGTCAAAGGGACGATTCTGCTCTAGTAGGTGGCATAAAGGCTTGGTAATCTTCGAAAAATTTGCAATAAACCTTCGATAAAACCCAGCATGCCCTAAGAAACTTTGAATTCCTTTGACTGTGGTGGGTGGCGGCAGCTTTTCAATTACTTCTATCTTTGCTCTGTCGACCTCTATGCATGTGCATAATAGTCATGCATCCCTCTGTCATTTTTACCGTTTTGAATTCCCCAAGTCTGGATCTTTTCGACATAGCATCCTTGAGAAATTTCGCATAACCGGGAATGTGCTTGATGGCCTCTAACAACGGTATATTGATGTGAACCTGCTTAAAAATATCATAGATCTTTTTGAGTTGGTACTCATGTTTCTGCTTTTGTAACCGCTGTGGGAAAGGAGGTGGAGGACGATAATCTTCCAGACGTCCTTCACATGGTATTCGGATCTGAGGAGGCTTAGGTTCTTCAACATTCTTGTCTTTCTCCTCTATCCCTTCTGCTGTCGTAACATGTTTGGCGGTAGTAGGTTGTTTATCTTCTGCCGGGGCAGTGTTCGCGGCAGATGTTTCTAGGGCTGGTTCCTCGATCGGTACAGTTTTCATCTCCGGCCCTGGCAGTTGTTTCCCAATCCTAGTTGTAATAGCCTTGCACTGCTCATGTGTGGGTTGTCTAGTGACTTCAGTATCACTAGGGAATCCTTCGTTTTTCCTTGGCTTAATATGCTGGGAAACCTGGCCCATCTGTGTCTCCAGCGATTTTAGTGTAGCTTTATGGTTAGTCATTCTCATCTCTGTTTTATCCATGAATGACTCAGTCTTCTTGACGAAGTGATCCATCTTTGCCATGTAAGCTCTTGTCTGTGACATAAATGTGGCCAATGTTTGCTCCAGTATACTAGGTGCGGCTGGCGGCTGCTGTTGCAGTTGCTGCCGTGTCAGGATTCTGGGTGCCCCTTAGTTTTCAGTGTTCTGCACTTAAAGATTCAATGCGTTGTTTGGGTTACTCCAGAAGAACTTGGGGTCTTTCCTCCAGTTGGGATTGTAATTGTTGGAGTCGTAATTTCTCGGCTTGTTATAGTTTCCAACATACATCCCTTCATCTAGCTGTAACGGGCAGTCTTCTGAACTGTGATTCCCACTGCAAGTTTCACATACCTCTTCCACAGAGTAGACAAGTTTTGAATCTTTCTTTAGCAAATTTTCTACTGCCTTTGTGAGTTACGCAACCTATGTCTTTAGGGAATTGTTGGCTTCAAAGTCTTTCACAGCTAGCACTCGTTTACCTCTTCTCACTGTGGGAAATTGCTCTTCATTCTTTGCTAGATTTTTCAATACTACCATGGCTTCGTCTGGATCTTTGTCCAACAACAACACATTTGCTATTGAATCTATTCTCATCCGAGTGTGTGTTTTGGCATCATTGTAAAATTTTATGACTTGATTCCAAACAGGGAATCCGTGCATCAGGCAATTCCTTAGAAGAGTGGTAAACCTATCACATGCCTCGTGCATTGGCTCGTCATCTTCCTATTGAAAAGTAGCAATTTTATTACGTAATCGCTCAGATAAATGGGAATGATTAAAACGAGATAAAAATTCACGAGTGAGATCCGCCCAAGTTCGTATTGAACCCGGTGTTAGTTTATTCCACCAAGTTTTTGCTATGTCCCTTAGATAATGAGGAAATAACCGAAGCCTCAGTATCTACGGATTTACTCCTGGTAATCTAAACGATCCACAAATTTCTTGGAACGATTTTAGATGTTCTCTAGCATCCTATGTAGTAGCAACACTAAATTGGCCAGCGGAATTGATCATGCTGAACATCACAGGTTTCAGCTCAAAATTTTTAGCTTCCACGTCTGGCAGGGTGGTCTCCAGTTCCACATGATCATTGATCATGTAATCACGTCAAGACCAACGTGCAGCCTCGACAACAAGCCTTTCGTTTCGGGCATCCTGAGGATGATCTCCAATAACACCCTGGTTATCATGTACCTCGTTGTTCTGTCTTCCGTTCACCATTGCCTCTAGTTGTTCCTCGAGGTAGTCGTTTCCTTCTACCAAAAGGCGGACTCGGTTCCTGAGATTGCACGAACGTTTGATTTCAGGGTCTATTTTATACTCAGGTTCTTTGCCTTGTCTAGATCTGCGCATAAGCAAACAGGAAACCTTGTGAAAAGCACAGGGTAAATTATACAAATAAAAACATAAAAATTAAAAAGAAGAAGTGCAGTAAAAGTAAGGGTAAAGATATGTTGTCATTCCCCGGCAGCGGCGCCAAAAACTTGTTGCGTGTCAAAAGTCCTATCGCAATGTAATGCAAGTGTACACGACGCAAGTAGTAAAGTGATACTCAAAGTATCGGATGTCGAATCCACAGGGACTGGAAATAGCTTTATCCTTGGATTGATGCATAAGAGAGAAAGGTTTATTGAGGAATAATATTGAAGAATACTGAATATAAAATAACAGAGTTTTCAAGGTTAAGAAATAGGTCGGTATTGATCTACTCGGTAGTGCAGGTGTTGCACTGCATAAGAATCCATGTTCTGTCGTCATCCATGTCGCGGCAACAGTCTGTTGTTACCGCGGCAGCGACACACAACTCTGTACTTCAAGCTTGGCAAGAATCCCTGCTTTGACTTGTCCTATCCCTAGGCCCAAGTACTATCGATGACACTTCTCGGATGATACCTCCCAGCGTGAATCAAAGGGTTAACACCAATGTTGTTGAATTCTTCCTTAGCCAATTAACCTCGTCCTATCCCTAGGTCTGAGATAGTTCAACCATAAACTGGAGAACCCGTACTTATTCCTTTTGTATACTTAACTCTCTCGATATTAAGTAAATAGATAATCTCACAATGCTCTCCCGATACTCTTGCAAGATGTTGAAACTAGAATAAGCAAACTTGAATTTTTTTTTATTGAATAGAAAAATTCCTAAAAATAGTACAATCCTTGCAACTACTTTATAGAATCAACCCTTAGCCCTAGGGGAAGTTTAGAACATGATGAGAAGGGGGAAAACGACTAGGATTTTGGGGAAGACGGCTAGAGAATGAGATATCCTTCCCTAGGTCGAATTACATGCCTTTATATCGACCTTGGGTTCAAGTTTTCTAATAAGGTAAGAGTACAAGTTCAAACTAAAGTACAACTCTAATTAAGATTAAATCTTCTGAGTAGATGCCTTTAATTCGTCCTCTTTACTTGCTTTGAGTTTCTTCCTTGAACTTTGGGCTTGGCCTTCATTCTGATCTAGGGCTCAGAAAAATATAGGAGTGGTCTACGACAGACCGGCTTAAATTCCTCTATCTGTCGAGCTCCACTTCACTTTTCCCTTCACCATTGCTGTCGTCATGGTTGCCACAGCAGTGGCCACGACAGCATATTTCTTCTTGACTCCAGTCCTGTGTTCCAGCTCTGCTCCTTCACTGTCCTTAGTCTACCACAACAGTTACCTGCAAAAACAACCAAAATTAGTAGCAACTATGCCATTTTATCTAATTGTGATGTATATGTGAAATCTATCCTAAATGCAGTGAATTATGCTTGAATGCAGCAAAAATATGGGTTAAATAAGGGGTAAAAAGTTGAACTTTTGCACACTCAACAAGACACGTTAGGCATACATTGCCTAGTGAGGTAGTCATATCAATATAAATATCTATGAGTCATGCGTGTACATATTCTCATGCTTAACAATATCAATATCATGTTTCAATATACAATATTTAACATATCATGTTTCAATATACAAAATTAGTAGCAACTGTGCCATTTTATCTAATTGTGATGTATATGTGAAATTTATCCTAAATGCAGTGAATTATGCTTGAATGCAGCAAAAATATGGGTTAAATAAGGGGTAAAAAGTTGAACTTTTGCACACTCAACAAGACACGTTAGGCATACATTGCCTAAGTCGAATTACATGCCTTTATATAGGCCTTGAGTTCAAGTTTTCTAATAAGGTAAGAATACAAGTTCAAACTAAAGTACAACTCTAATTAAGATTAAATCTCCAGAGAAGATGCCTTTAATTCGTCCTCTTTTCTTGCTTTGGGTTTCCTCCTTGAACTTTGGGCTTGGCTTTCATTTAGATCTAGGGCTCAGAAAAATATAGGAGTGGCCTACGACAGACTGGCTTAAATTCCTCTATCTGCCGAGCTCCACTTCACTTTTCCCTTCACCATTGCTGTCGTCATGGCTGCCACGGCAGTGGCCACGACAACGTCCTCCTTATCGACTCCAGTCTTGTTTTCCAGCTCTGCTTCTTCACTGCCCTGAGTCTGCCACAGCAACTGCCTGGAAAAACAGCTAAAATCAGTAGCAACTATGCCATTTTATATAATTGTGATATATATGTGAAATCTAATCTAAATGCAATGAATTTATGCTTGAATGCAGTAGAAATATGGGTTAAATAAGGGGTAAAAAGTAGAACTTTTGCACACTCAACACACCCCCAAACCTATGTTCTTGCTTGCCCTCAAGCAAATGTGACCTACTAAAAAAATTGTGTTTGGCTTAAATCAGTGTACTTTTTATTACCTACCACTTATTCTCTATCAAGAGCAATACCTTGTCGGGCATCCCTGGATTTATTTGGAACCATGCTATAATTCTTGTGCAGTGTGTGCATGTTTTGTGAACAACTATGTACTTAGACTCCTTTAGTGTATCAGAATAGTCATGCTTACAAACTTGAGTTTATGCCAATTCAATTTTTTCTGGAGGCTATTCTTAGACTCCTTTAGTTTTTTCTGACTCTTGATTTAACTACATCTTTTCTAGAGGCAATTCTTGGGCTCCTTTAGTTTTTCCTAACTTAAGCTCAAAAAGAAATACCCTAAAATCAGTGCAAGGCAGTTTTACAAGCAATTGAGTCAGAATAATTTTCTTTCTTTTATTGTTTTCCTAGAGCCAGTGATAGGCACCTCTAGGGGGCAGTTTCCAATGGGTAAAAATTTCTATTCTAGAGTACTAAAGAAATCTAGGCATCATAAGAGTCACAAAGAGTGTTGTACATATTAGAATCATAGCAAGGCTCTAAATAGATCCTAAAATTTCATAAAGGCACTGTCACGACAGAGTATGTCGCGGCAGGTAAGTTCAGTTCAAAGACTTAAGCCAATTTTTTTTATTTTTTTAGCAAAAATAAAATTAATAATAACTAACACTTAGACACAATTTTAAAACCTAAAAGACTCTTCATTACTGGAGGGATGCCACCCCAAACTCAAGGGTTGCATTGCCCTCAATGCATGATGACATGGATGAAAAAAGAAAAAAACAAAATACATCACAATAATAATAAAACAACAACACAACAAAAATAAGATTAGAAACTTAATTTTAGGAGTTGTCATTGCTGCTGCTGCTAATCTGTAGCTACCGGCGGGCAATGACCTTCATTGTGGGTACCGACGAAGTGCTAGGAGAGGCGGAGGCAATTTTCTTCTTGGCTTCCCTTGACGGCTGGATACGAGTGGGTAAGATCTTGGGTGGCTTTTCCAGCACTTGTACCTCATCTTCTGAGCTGCACCTGCTACTACTGCTGCTGGCAGACTTGACCTGGCCGGATGGTCCTTCACCAGTGTTGGGCTTTTGCCTTTTCCTAGGAGTGAACTCCTTGGAAAGGTTTCTAGCAACAGATGGCTCCCCGTCAGAGTCTTGCCAGATGGAGGATGAGGAGAACCCTACGAAGTAGTCGTCATCGAGTTCTGGCAGTGGCTCCTTTCATTTCTCACCTCTGGCAAAGGCAGTGTGGCTGCCGCCTTCAGCTGTCGTGGCCGGAGTTGGAGTAGATGCAACAGATGGTGTTTTTGGTGTGGCAGCAGGAGTATGAGTAGGTGTAGGTGTAGGGGCAGCAAAGTATTGCTCTGGGAAGGCAGGAAATTGTACATTTGCAAAATTTAAATTATTTTGAATGAAATGCACCGTGGATGTCGTGAAGCCTCTGACGAAACTCATCAGACCGAGCTACCTTTCCTCCATCTTTTTTAGTGTGGCCAGAATTTGAGTGGAGGCGTCTACTGGAGGGGCTGCTGTTGTAGCTCTGCTGCGGCAGGTTCTGGCTGACTGGGGTCTGCCGGCTTCTCTGCTGTGGCAGACGGGTTGAAAAAGGAGAGTGGTGTGGCTGCTTTCAGTTCCATTAAGCTGAAGATGTTGCGCTCCGTCCATCCATTCCCTCAGACTTTGAAATCTTCGAGGATTTCTAGAACGTTGTGGCCTCAGCAGATCTCAGTGATGAGGTACGGGAAGACAATGGGTCCCGATGGTCAGAGAGCACATTCCAAAATCCCCTCCCTTATGTACCGGCCGGCATTTATGGGTCTTTCATTTAAAACTGAATGAACGGGAGCTAACCTGGGTCAGTCGACTGTGCTGTTTTGGGAGGAAGGCATTATCTTCTTCTTTACGAAGTGGTTCCATAGTTTGGCCTCGGGAGTGAGTTGAGTGCGTTTCACCGTCCACCAATGCTTGGGGTCGGTGTTCCATTTTGTCCCTTCCTCTGTTACCTCTGGCATCATAGCATCATAGTCTGCCGACGACAGACTCTCGACGAATCTCTTGTGTCCGTTCTCCTTTTTGCTGACATAGATGCCATAGAGGGTGTTGATGTAAGCAAGCTCAAAAGTAAGTTCTTTACCTCACACTGTCACGGTCTTGGTATCCTTGCTGGCGACGGCAGCGTAAAATTCCCGGACAAACGTGACGTTCATCTCTTCTGGCTGGGCAGCAAAAATCTGCCATTTGAGGGCCTTGATTTTTCGTGCAATGAAATGTTCGAGCCCGAGGTCTTCCGTGCGTTCGGTGTGAAGAAATCCTCTTTCTTCCCACCTCTCCCTCTTCTGGAAGGATAAGTAATATCTGCCGGTAGAGTCGGTGGAGGCGAAGCGGTTTGGGATGGCACTGTGGCTGGGTGTGCTGACTGCTGCAGCAGAGCTGGAGGCAGCACTTCTACGAGTCTGTCTGGTAGTCATAGTTGCAAGGCTGTGGAAGATAAAAGAAATAAGAGATCTAGAGAGAAAGCAAGTTCAGAGAGTAAAAGTGAGGTGAAAAATGAATAGTAAATGGGGTTTATATAGATGAATGGTTTTCTGCCCGTTGGAGATGTAACGACATGCGTGAATAACGGGGCCAGCTGTTATGCGGTTTCAGACGCGTCTATCACACATTTCCGTCTCTGCTGCGCGTCTGTTACGCGTTTGCGTGTCTGCCGAGACAGCATGGTGACAGGCTGTATTTTCCATGTCTGTCGCGACAGCTGATGAAAGGCTGTGACGACAAACTCATCCTTTGGGCTTTTTGGGCTACTGTTGAGATGGTGGGCTATTTCACTTCTTATCCTCTCCTTGTTTCCCATATTTCCTAAAAATAATTAAAATAAAACCTTAGTTCCTAAAAATAAAATAATTCTTAATTCCTCATAAATAAATAAAATACATAAATAATAAAAGTAAAATAAAAATATAAAATTAAGTTAAATTAGGGATGCCTTGAGGGGCATCTCCTAAAGTAACCACTTCCTGCATCCTTGGGGCTTCAGTTCCCAGATAATGCTTTAGTCTCTGTCTGTTGACTTTACATTGGTGCTCGTCTCTTAAGGATTTGATCGTGATGGCACCATGAGGAAAAACCTGTACAACTTAGAATGGGTCAGACCATCTAGATTTAAGCTTTCCTGGGAAAAGTTTCAACCTAGAGTTAAACAACAACACAAGTTTCCCTGGGCAGAAATGTCGTGGCAGTAACTTCTTGTCATGCCACCTCTTGGTTTTGTCCTTGTAAATTCTTGCGTTGTCGTAGGCCATTGCGCGAATTTCTTCAATTTCATTCAAGTCCAGTAGCCTCTTCTGTCTTGCCTTATCTAAGTCCATGTTTACTATCTTGATAGCCCCGTAAGCTCTGTGCTCTATCTCGACAGGTAAATGACATGTTTTCCCATATATAGGCCTGTAGGGTGACATTCCCAATGGTGTCTTGAATGCTGTTCTATAGGCCCAGAGTGCATCATTGAGGTGTAAAGACCAGTCCTTTCGAGTAGGTTTAACCATCTTCTCAAGAATGTTCTTTACTACCTTGTTGGATATTTCAGCCTGTCCATTAGTTTGAGGGTGATATGATGTTGCAATGCGGTGCTTTACGCCGTATTTCCTTAAAGCGGCAGCAATTACTCTATTGTCGAAATGTCTCCCTTCCTCACTAATGATCGCCTTAGGTATGCCAAACCGGGAGATAATGTTTTTGTGCAAAAATCTATGAACAATCTTGGCATCGTTTTTCTGTGTGGCGATTGCTTCCACCCATTTTGATACCTAATCCACTGCGAGTAGGATGTAGAGGTTCCCACATGATGCTGGGAATGGTCCCATGAAATCAATCCCCAGTTCGTTGGCACTTGTCACAACTTTTGTATAATGCTTGGGCATCCTTGAACAGTGAGGGCTAGTAAAAACCAGATTGCAAAACCTTGGCAGCGGTTTTGTTTCCACCTAAGTGTCCTCCATATGGGAAGCATGACAGTGGTGAAGCACAGCTTCCTGCTCATCCTGTGGTACACACCTCCTGATAATTTGATCAGCACAATGTTTGAAAAGAAGAGGTTCGTCCCAATAATAATGTTTTGCATCATTTTGGAACCTCTTCATTGGTTGATAATTAAGTTCAGGAGGTAGTACTCTTCTAACTACGTAATTAACAAAATCAACGTACCAAGGAAGTTCAGAAAACTTACCTGCCGCCATGGCTGTTGCGGCAGTACTTGTGGCAGCAAACAACTGCTCGTTAGGGAAAGTTTCTAGTATGTGAGTCTTGTCTGACGGTAGACTCTTTCCCATCTCTAATCTTGACAAGTGGTCTGCAACTTGGTTTTCTATCTCCTTTTTATCCTTGATTTCAATGTCGAACTCTTGCAGCAGCAGAATCAACGTATCAGTCTAGGTTTTGCATCTTTTTTAGCGAACATATACTTCAGTGCTGAGTGATATGTATGGACCACCACCTTCGTTCCAAGTATGTACGAATGAAACTTGTTAATTGAGAACACCACTGCTAACAGTTCCTTTTCTGTTGCTGTGTAATTTACCTGGGCATCGTTTAGTGTTTTGCTGGCGTAATAAATTACGTGGAACAGCTTGTCCTTCCTCTGCCCAAGTGCTGCCCCTACAGCATAGTCACTGGCATCACACATAATTTCAAATGGCAAACTCCAATCCGGTGGCTGTACAATCGAGGCTGTTACCAGCTTTTCTTTCAGGATTCTGAATGCCTCAGTACATTCAATATTGAAGTCAAAAGGACGATTATGTTCCAGTAGGTGGCATAAAGGCTTGGTAATCTTCGAAAAATTTGCAATAAACCTTCAATAAAACCCAGCATGCCCTAGGAAACTCCGAATTCCCTTGACTGTGGTGGGTGGTGGCAGCTTTTCAATTACTTCTATTTTTGCTCTGTCGACCTCTATGCCGCGGCAGCTTACCTTGTGGCCTAGGAGTATCCCTTCATCCACCATGAAATGACACTTTTCCCAGTTTAGGACTAAGTTTGCTTTCTCGCATCTTTCGAGCACCTTCTGTAGGTTGCCTAAACAACCCTCAAAACTGCCTCCAAAGACGGAAAAATCATCCATGAATATTTCCAGGAAGTCCTCCACCATGTCAGAGAATACGCCATCATACACCTCTAGAATGTTATTGGGGCATTGCAGAGTCCAAATGGCATTATCCGAAAAGCATAAGTGTCGTATGGGCAAGTGAAGGTTGTTTTCTCTTGATCCCCCGGTGTAACACCCCAATTTTGGGCTTGGAAGTTTAGGGTCTGAACCGGACCGGTCTGATTTTTGGTTCGAATATAAAAGGTGGTTTTAAGGAAAGCCTAGTTCGGGATGCATTAAAAATATGGAAAAATATCTAAAAGTCCTCTTTTAATATATATAAGAGAGTGGTGAAATCAATTTTACAAAATGAGGCTTGGAAATATGACATTTCGAGTTAGTGACTAAAATGTAATTTTTGAAAAGTTCGTGACTGTTTTGAAAGGATTGAAACTTTGAATCTTTACAGAGCTAATTTACCCAAGGGAGGATTTCTCCAGATTTTTCTTGAGTTTTAAAGACTCATTTAATGTTTAATTAATAAAAAGAAAAGAGGGAAAAATCATATTTTAGTTTCATAACTAACTTTTGCTAAGATTTTCCCATTTCATTTTCTCTCAAAATTCCCCCAGCCAAACACATTTCCACAGCAGCTTTTCTTTTGATTTTCACACCAAATGATGAGATTTCAATCCCCAAATGATTCCTAATCATTTCTACATCAAATCCTCTTCATTTGCGTATTGAATTTTCAAGGATTTTGGCTCTAAACAAGGAGAAATCCACATTTAGAGGTATGAATGTCCTTCTCCTCTAAATACTCAGTTCTTTACTGAAATTCCCAAGTTCTCAATCCTTAAATTAATTTTTATTAAATGTTTTAATGTTATGATCTTGATTTTGGCTTAAAACTTGAGATTTTGATCAAATCTTGAAGAATTTCGTGGAGGTTGTTTGGGCTCTATTTTGAGATGCCTTTTTAATGTATTTTGGATGTTTAATGATGTGTAATTGAGGTTTAATCAATGCAATCCCAAATAGGTTGATTTTCCTAAGTTTTTACTTGTGAAAATGGTGGTTTTTGGGGTGATTTTGGTGTTCTGTTAAAGCTGGAGGTATAAGGACGTGATTAGGTCCTTTTTAGATGTTAATTGATGTCTAAGAATGATTAGAAGTGAAAGATCAAGGCTGGGTAATGTTGTGGAAGTGTTTGGATGTGTTTTCGGTTGTGTTTGGTAGCCGAAATGTGAGTTTTGGTGAGAGCAGTGAGTTTAGGTGTAATGTCTGAAGATTTTAATGCATGATGATGCATTAATCCTCTGCTTTGATGTGTTTAAAACAGAGGAGACATCTTCGGATCCTTGTGGTGTTGATCCGGAGGCTTGAACGGCGTTTCGGCAAGCTTGCGAAACGGAATTGGTTAGTGAAGTTTGGTTTTCAGCTTTGAAACCAATGTTTGAAGGTTTTGGGAGCTTAGTTTAAGTCTAAGCAACTTAACTAAGCTCAAGAGTAAGTTTTCGGAGAAACTCTCTCTTTGATGAACCATGAGATGGTTGGATGCAATGTGTTTAATTTGCATGTTTAAATTCTGTTTTGAAAGCATATTTTAGCATGTTAAATGCTGGTTTTGAAAGCCATTTGTTGAAGGATGCTCAAGGTAAGAGATCCTTGGTTTGACATTGATAAATGTGGTTGGATGCATAGTGATGCATGATTGTTTAATGGCTTTGTTTAATGCTTTAAAACATTGGATTGATGATGGTAAATGATGTATATTGGCAAGTGATGTGTTGGTTTAAAAGTACTTGAATCGGATATAGTTAGCCGGCTATAGGATTGGGTGCACCGTGAATAAAGTCGCCTTGGATGTTGAGGGGTTGTAATGGTACCGTAAACTCCATCCAAGTACACTAACGAGATGTCTAAGATCATAATGGTGGTTAAAATGCCATGTGTAGATCTTGTGTTGTGTGTCCCGTGTTCTCGTTAGTGATGTTATACAACTACCAATGAGTGATGTGGAGGGGTTGTGATTGTACCGTTAAACTCCATCACGGGTGTTGAGGGGTTGTGATTGTACCGGTAAACTCCACTTTGTATGTTTGGTAGTGTGTATGAAGCGTATGGGACAACGCTTGTAATCCGTGTATCCGATTGTGTTTTTTGTTGAAAAATGGTTATGGAATCACTTGAAAGCCAATATGACATGTTGATATAATGAAGCATGAGATACTTGTTGTGTATGCATTGTTGCATGAGTAATGATGTTTATGAATTTAAAAGCCTTGTAAGGTGTTTTATAAAGTGCATTATTGTGATGTTTCACTAGAGCATTTCTCACTAAGCATATGTTCTTACGCTCTCCTTCTTGAACCAATAATGCAGAGAATTGAAGTGCTTTAAGGGCAGCAAGGAGGTCAAGAATCCAAGTGAAAGACTAAGCTCATGTATGGTGACTATTTTTACAACACTATTAGTTTTTGGTATTTGGCAATGAGAACCTAGGTTGTGTTTTTGGGAGATGTTATGGATTCCCTAAATTTGGCATGATGCCTATGATGTTTTGGATATGTAATTGGCCATTAAGGTGTTTGCTTTGTTGGTTTGATGTTTGGTTGGTTTGGAGTAATAGGTTGCATGCCTTTAGATTGAGGTTTTCCCTAATTGATGCCATGAATATGTTTGGTTGGTGCAAATATGTTCCTTTGATGCATGATGATTTGTTGGCATAATTTGGGGGTCATAGGGATGTGTTTGATGGGTTGAATGTGTGATAAACCAGATAATTTCTGCAATTCTAGGCAGCCCGTATCGGAACGGGTACTACTGTTTCGAAATAGGGGTCTAAAATGGCCTTGGTGTTTCGAAACGGGTAGAGCCATTCCGAAACACTTTTGCTACTGCCAAGCCCTATTTCGGAACAGGTTGCGAAACGGTCCCGCGTTTTGGAACGGTCAACCTCCGGTCTGGAACACTTGACCGTTGGGCATTGAATTATATGGTTTTATGTTTTGAAATCTTCACGTTTTAGTCCTGAACTTCATTTATGCAATTGCTTGTGTTTGGGATGTCCGTTTGAGGTGAAATTTGGCAGAGGAGCATGAAACATGACTAATTTCATAATGGAATCTTAAAAATTGGTAAAGTCCTCTTAATTTCCAGAATTTACAATTTGGTCCCTAAATTCGTATGTTGTGCAATTGAGTACCTTGTTACTTTCTGATTGCTGTGATTTTTGAGTATGCATATCACAAGAGAACGATTAGGGTTAATGTGCATCTAGACAAGTTTAAAAAGAAAAAAGGGTCGTTAATCAAGGTTGACTTTCAGAAAAAAGGGTCGTTAATCAAGGTTGACTTTCGGGTTGACTTTGGTTTTCCCCGTGTAATCTTCGTAGTTCGGGTCAACCGTCTAGGCCGAGCTAAGGGGGTTACATCCGGTGCAATAGCTATATGGTTATAACCTTAGTAATCATCAAGAAAACAGTAATAAGGTTTCCCCGTTAATCTATCAAGCATTTGGTCAATAAAAGGTAGGGGAAAATGGTCTTTCCGGGTAGCTTTGTTAAGCTTCGGGTAATCCATACAAACCCTCCAACTAGTCACAGTCCTGGTTGGGATTAATTCGTTATCTTCATTGGTCACCACGATTATTCCTCCCTCTTTAGGGACACACTACACCGGGCTCACCCACTTACTATCCGAGATAGCATAAATTATCCCAGCGTCAAGCCATTTGATAATTTCTTTTCTCACCACTTCTCGCATAGCGTCGTTTAAACGTCTCTGAGCATCAATGGTCGGCTTATGATCATCCTCTAGGAGAATTTTATGCGTACATAGTGCCGGACAAATGCCTTGGATGTCAGCTATCGTCCATCAAATAGCCTTTTATGCTGATGCAACATCCCTATTAGCTGTTGTTCATGTTTTTGCACTAACTTGGAAGAGATGATTACAAGCAACGTATCATTTAAACCAAGAAAAACATATTTAAGCTACCCTGGCAGGGGCTTAAGGTCTAAAACAGGTGGTTCGACAGTTGAAGGCTTTTGGATTATGTGTTCATTCGAGATATAGTTTAGGGGCTCGATTAACTTACCTTGACGATTTCCTATCCAATTTACCTCCTCATGACTTTCAGCGTCAGATATGTCTGAATCGGAGGAGTTGCTGTCGTCGTTGCTGCCGTGACAGTCTTCCAGATGGCTGCCATGACAGTAACCAAACTTGATGTCATGGCAGCTTGACCTGATACAGGGTTGGTCAAGGATTACTTTAGTGATAGCCTTGCATTCTTCTTCTGCATCAGCATGTTTGATCGCCTGGAGAACATTGAGCTTGATATCTTGATCATTTACTCTCATTGTAAGTTCTCCCTTCTTTACATCAATCAGTGATCTGCTTGTGGCTAGAAAGGGTCACCCAAGATGATTGGTGCGTTCTCATCTGCTTCACAGTCTAAAACAAGAAAGTCGACAGGAAAAATGAACTTATCCATTCTTACCAGAATATCTTCGATCTTCCCTTTTGGTTGTACGTAAGAGCGGTCTGCCAACTGCAGCATGACTGTCGTGGGCCGTGCTTGTCCAATACCTAATTTTTGAAATACAGATTTTGGCATTAAATTAATACTAGCACCTAGATCACAAAGTGTCTTACCCACGAATTTATCACCAATTATGCACGGTATGATGAAGCTCCCAGGATCCTTATTTTTTTGGGATGGATGCCTGTGCAGAATAGTCATGCATCCTTCTGTCATTTTTACCGTTTCGAAATCCCCAAGTCTGGATCTTTTCGACATAGCATCCTTGAGAAATTTCACATAACCGGGCATTTGCTTAATGGTCTCTAATAGAGGTATATTGATGTGCACCTGCTTAAAAATATCATAGATCTTTTTGAGCTGGTACTCATGTTTCTGCTTTTGTAACCGTTGTGGAAAAGGAGGTGGAAGACAGTAATCTTCAATTCGTCCCTCACATGGTGTTCGGATTTGAGGAGGCTTAGGTTCTTCAGCATCCTTTTCTTTCTCCTTTGTCCATTCTGTTGTCGTGACATGTGTGGCGGCAACAGGTTGTTTATCTTCTACCGGGGAAGAGATCGCGACAAGTGTTTCTAGGGCTGGTTCTTCAATCTGTACAATTTTCATCTCTGGCCCTTGCAGTTGTTTCCCACTCATAGTTGCAATGACTTTGCACTGCTCATGTGTGGGTTGTCTAGCGACCTCAGTATCGCTAGAGAATCCTCCGTTTTTCCTTGGCTTAATATGCTGGGAAACTTGGCCCATCTGTGTCTCAAGTGATTTCAGTGTAGCTTCATGGTTAGTCATTCTCATCTCTGTTTTATCCAAGAACGACTCAGCCTTCTTGATGAAGTGATCCATGTTTTCCATGTAAGCTCCTGTCTGTGACATAAATGTGGCCAATGTTTGCTCTAGTATACTAGGTGCGGCTGCCAGCTGCTGTTGCGGTTGCTGCCGTGTCAGAATTTTGGGTGCCCCATGGTTTTTAGTGTTATGCACTTGAGGATTCAGTGCGTTGTTTGGGTTACTCCAGGAGAACTTGGGGTCTTTCCTCCAGTTAGGATTGTAATTGTTGGAGTCGTAATTTCTCGGCTTGTTATAGTTTCCAACATACATCTCTTCCTCTAGCTGTAACGGGCAGTCTTCTGAACTGTGATTCCCACTCAAGTTTCACATACCTATTTCGCAGAGTAGACATGTTTTGAATCTTTCTTTAGCAAATTTTCTACCGCCTTTCTGAGGTACGCAACCTGTGTCTTTAGGGAATTGTCGGCTTCATAGTCTTTCACATCTAGCACTCGTTTACCTCTCCTCACTGTGGGAAATTTCTCTTCATTTTTTGCTAGATTTTTCAATACTATCATGGCTTCGTCTGGATCTTTGTCCAACAACTGTCCATTTGCTGCTGAATCTATTCTCATCCGGGTAAGTGTGTTGGCAGCATTATAGAATTTGATGACTTGATTCCAAACGGGGAATCCGTGCATCGGGCAATTCCTCAGAAGAGTGGTAAACCTGTCCCATGCCTCGTGCATTGACTCGTTATCTTCCTGTTGAAAAGTAGCAATTTCATTACGTAATCGCTCAGATAAATGGGAGGGATTAAAACGAGATAAAAATTCACGAGTGAGATCCACCGAAGTTCGTATTGAACTCGGCGTTAGTTTATTCCACCAAGTTTTCGCTCTGTCCCTCAGTGAATGAGGAAATAACCGAAGCCTCAGTATCTCCGAATTTACTCCTGGTAACCTAAACGATCCACAAATTTCTTAGAACATTTTCAGATGTTCTCTGGCATCCTCTGTAGCAGCACCACTAAATTGGCCAGAAGAATTGATCATGTTGAACATCACAAGTTTCAGTTCGAAATTTTCAGCTTCCAGGTCTGGCAGGGTGGTCTCCAGTTCCACATGATCGTTGATCATGTAATCACGGCAGGACCGTCGTGCGGCCACGGCAACAGCAGGCTGCCCGTTCCCTTCATCGACGATGGGATCTTCAGGATTCCTCGGATTGTTTCTCCCGTTATGCATTGCTTCTAACTGTTCCTCAAGATAATCGTTTTTGGCTATCAAAAGACGGACTCGGTTCCTGAGATTGCACGAGCGTTCAATTTCAGGGTCTAGTTTATACTCAGGTTCTTTGCCTCGTCTAGATCTGCGCATAAGCAAACGAAAAACCTTGTGAAAAGCACAGGGTGAACAGTCCCAATAAAAACAGAAAAATTAAAAAGAAAGTGCAGTAACAGTAAGGGTAAAGATATATTGCCAGTCCTCGGCAACGACGCCAAAAACTTGTTGCGTGTAAAATAGTCTATCGCAATAGAGTGCAAGTGTACACGACGCAAGTAGTAAAGTGATACACGAAGTATCGGTTGTCGAATCCACAGGGACTGGAAATAGCTTTATCCTTGGATTGCTGCACAAGATAGAAACAAAAAAAGTTCAATATATTGAAGAAAAATTTTGAAGAATATTGAATGTAAAATAACAAAGATTTCAGGTTAAAGAAATAGGCCGGTATTGATTTGCTCGGTAGTGCAGGTGTTGCATTGTATAAGAATCCCTATTCTGTCGTCATCCCTGTCATGGCAGCACCTGTCGCGACAGAAGTCTGTTGTTGTCGCGGCAGCGATCACACAACTCTGTACTTCAAGCTTGGCAAGAATCCCTGCTATGACTTGTCCTATCCCTAGGTCCAAGTACTATTGATGACACTTCTCGGATGATACCTCCCGGCGTGAATCAAAGGGTGAACACCAATGTTGTTGAATTCTTCCTTAGCCACTTAACCTTATCTTATCCCTAGGTCCGAGATAGTTCAACCATAAACTGGAGAACCCGTACTTATTCATTTCGTATACTTAACTCTCCCGATATTAAGTAAATAAATAATCTCACAATGCTCTCCCGATACTCTTGCAAGATGTTGAAAACCCAGAATAAGCAAACTTGAAGTTTATTTCATTGAACATAAAATTCCTAAAATTAGTACAATCCTTGCAACTACTTTACAGAATCAGCCCTTAACCCTAGGGAAAGTTTAGAACATGAAAAGAAGGGGGAAAATGACTAGGGTTTTGGGGAAGAAGGCTAGAGAATGAGATATCCTTCCATAGGTCGAATTACATGCCTTTATATAGGCCTTGGGTTCAAGTTTTCTAATAAGGTAAGAATACAAGTTCAAACTAAAGTACAACTCTAATTAAGATTAAATCTCCAGAGAAGATGCCTTTAATTCGTCCTCTTTTCTTGCTTTGGGTTTCTTCCTTGAACTTTGGGCTTGACTTTCATTCTGATCTAGGGCTCAGAAAAATATAGGAGTGGCCCACGACAGACTAGCTTAAATTCCTCTATCTGTCGAGCTCCACTTCACTTTTCCCTTCACCATTGCTGTCGTCATGGCTGCCACGGCAGCGTCCTCCTTCTCGACTCCAGTTCTGTGTTCCAGCTCTGCTTCTTCACTGCCCTGAGTCTTCCACAATAGCTACCTGCAAAAATAGCCAAATTTAGTAGCAATTGTGCCATTTTATATAATTGTGATGTATATGTGAAATCTAATCTAAATACAATGAATTTATGCTTGAATGCAACAGAAATATAGGTTAAATAAGGGGTAAAAAGTAGAACTTTTGCACACTCAACAACTATCACCTTGGGCTCTGCGGGTAGTGGCATCCCGGATCACTTGTGGCCAATATACATGTGTTAATTTGCATTATGTTTATATTATGTTTTTTTATGATGTTTGATCATGTGTTGGTAAATTGAGATTTTGACATGCATCAGTAATGCATGGTTTGAACGAGTTCGGTGAGTCATGGTTGATATGCATCGATAATGCATGAATTATGGTATTGTGATTTTGACTATTATGGTTATGCCTTGTATTATATTTCTAGCTTGTTTTATCGATTTTATTGTGAAGAAATGTTGTGAAGGAAGGTTTTGTTTTATGAATAAATTATATGGTTTTAAAACTACATTGCTATTGCTTTGGTTTTGAGCACCACTCACTAAGCTCTTTAGCTTACGCTCTCTTTTCCAACAATGCAGATCGTTAGACCTTTCGGGGCAGCAAGAGAGCAAGGAAGCTGTCCAAGAGTCCCAAGCTTAGTTCAAGTATGGTTTATTCCAATAGTAGTGTAGTAGCAATGGGGGAGACCTTTATGAGTGTTAGGAGCGTGTGTTGGACTCCCTTTTTGTTGCGACATGTTTGTTATGATCTTTTGAAGTTGTTTGAGGTTTGGTTTCACTGTTTTAAAGCTTAACTTGTGTTTTGACCTCTTATGCAAAGGTAGTTCTTTGTATGTTTTGTTCTTGTTTAATCATTGCGTTGGCTGCTCTTGTTTGATGTTTTTGACTCTCTTTATATGTGAAATGCTTGTTTTGTTGATCCTTAGCTAATGGCATATTGTTGGGTTGGTTTCGGTAAGCTTTGGGAATGCCTAAAAGTCATTTTGGACCAATCTGTGCACAAGGGTTCCGAAACGGGCTCGTCCGTATCGAAACGGGCATGAATTATGTCTAGCTGTTTTGAAACGCCCCTTGGTGTTTCAGAACAGTTTGCATATGGAAAATTTGTTTTTGAAGCCCTGTTTCGAAATGGGCAGTGATGTTTTGAAACACATGGTTGTTAGGTTAGTTGAGGGCATCTCCTAAGTCATGTTTTCTTGTGTTTTGGTCCCCGGTTGATGTGTTATTGATTGGGTGAGTTTGGATGGTTGTATGGAGCTGCATTTTGGCATACAAGTATGAAAACTGACTAATGGAAAAATGGTAACATTAATTTCATATTAGGTCCCTATTTTATCCAAAAATTGCATTTTGGTCCTTGTATGCTTGTTTGTCGGTTCGAAGTTCGTTTCGTCGTGTTTTCATCCATTGTGAGTGTTCCTCATCAAGGTTTTAAAAAGAGCATCTAGAAAAGATAAATTTAAAAGCTTGTTCCTCTTTTAGGGTTGCTAATCGGAGAGAAATCTTCAGCTCTTTCTTTGGTTAGTCCCGTGTGACCACCTTAGGACAGTCTGGTGGCTAGGCCAGGCTGAGGGGGTTACATCTGTTGGTATCAGAGCCAGGTTATCGAGCAATCGGGAAGGTAAGTGAGGTAAGTTTGATGTGGTTGTCTGTTGTTTGCGTTGTTCGGTGTTTGAGTGTGTTTGGAGTCTTGTTGTTGCGTAGGTTGTGGTTAAAGACACCCATTGCTATACACTATTGTGAAATGTGGTTTTTCAAATAAGGACTTGAGCATCTTGGACCCTTGCCATTGCTGACCCAAATCATTTCTGTTGTTTATTGTTGTGTTGCTAGATCGTTATCTTTGGTGTTGGTAAGATGAGACCGAGGCGTGGACCTATAGTTGGAAGTGCTGGTTGTGAAAATGTTGAGGATATGCAAGAGGAGAACTTGCCTCCTCCTCCACCGGGCGGTGGTAGAGCTGATAACGGAGGTGTCGGACCTCAAGGTGGCCAGGCTCAGTCCGGTGTTGATATGACTCCTTTGATACAGGATATAGCCAGAGCATTTCAGACAACATTAGCTGGGTATCAGGCTGCAGTTGTACCACCTCAGTGTGAGAGGATTGGTTTACCCCTTGAGAGAATTCGAAGTTTAGGCGGAGTTGAGTTCCGTGGTTTATCGCCTGAGGGTTCCGAGGCTTGGCTCGAGAGTATAGTATGTATCTTGGGTCAGATGGAGTTCATTGATGCACGAAAGTTAGGATGTGTTGTTTCTTTGCTTCAGGGTGATGCATATTGTCACGAACCAACTTCCCACAATCGATCAAGCCGCACCCATAGGTGCTTGGCTTAGCGCACCACGTCCTTCACCTGATCGAGGGACCCAAGTATATGCCAACACCACACACCATGGGGCCATGCACAACGCCCTATGTGGTGTCCGTGTCCGAGAGAGCTGAGTCGGAGCACTTCCAGCGCACCATGGGACCATGTCAAGCACCCCATGTGCTACCCACGAGAGTAGGACCCGAGGGGGCACGCTGCACGCACCCGAGGGGGCCTTGCCAAGCACCCTCCATGCCGCCCAAGCCATGGAGCCCGAGCCTGCACCCGACGTGCACACCGAGGGGCCTAGGGGAAGCCCATCCGAGTTACCCACCCACCTAGGGCCCGATTTAGCACCAAGCCTGCTACCAAGGGAGTTTTGGACACAAGAATCGGGCCATGCAAAGCCCAATCCGCCCAAGAGACCATAACCCTTGTTGTATTGTCATCCTTTGACCAACACACATGGAAAGATATCATCCATGGAGCCATATTCAAGGAAAGTCTTTCTTGCCAACAAATATGTGATGTCATAGCTTTGTACCTTAGGCAACTTTGTTTATATGAGAGTGTTGCCATGTTTAGGAGGATAAGATTCATCCATAGCCCTTGGATCGAATCATCCTTAGTCGTTAGATCGAGAGGGCCAAGGCTATAAATACAACCTTCCTCACCCTTTGTA
This sequence comes from Hibiscus tridactylites, assembly GCA_958450335.1. Lineage (NCBI taxonomy): Eukaryota > Viridiplantae > Streptophyta > Magnoliopsida > Malvales > Malvaceae > Hibiscus > Hibiscus tridactylites. The sequence continues at coordinate 39,273,289 of OY288288.1, forward strand.
AATTTATCTTCCATTCTTTGTAAATCATTCTTGAGTAAAGAGTTTAGAGATTTTCTCTTCATCTTGTCTTGTTTCTTTGCCTAGCCATCATCATCACCTTTCCAAAGCTTTCGCCCACTAGTTTAAGCCTTAAGTGCTTAACTTTCGAGAAGGCTGACTTAGTCGTCGTCTAAGATCGACACCTAAGGCCACACGGACTAGCTAGTCAAAACCTAGCCCCGTGACAAGTGGTATCAGAGCCATTTTCTGCATCCATATGAGTCGAGATGGCAGGCGACGGATCCGATCATGAGCACAGTGAGCGTGAGAGCCGACGTGTGACACGACAAACCGAGACGGCAAAGAGGGCTAGTTCCAAGGACCGAATCATAACACTTGAGGACAAGGTCATCTGCCTTGAGAATGCCGCTGTCGATGCCAAGAGTAGGCTCGATGTGGTCGAAGTCCAAACATAGGAGTTGGGCCAGCGGGATGAAAAACTCAAGGAGGGGTTCCAAGGAATCATCAATGAAGTCAATGAACGTGTCGACCTACAAGACGGATACCTCAAAGACGATGTGAAAGCACTCAAGAAGATCGTGGAAGATCTTGCTAAACAAGACGAGGTAGCCGCGCTCAGAGAGGAGATCGAGGATCTCAAGAGTGAGGTGCTTGTTTACAAAGCCGCCGTGAGAAATGGCGTGGTGGCTAGCCCAGCAAGGGTGCTAGTCGATGTCCCGAAGCTGAAGCACTTCGTGGGGACGAGATCAGCCCAACAAGTGGAGAATTTCCTGTGGGGGCTTGAGCAGTACTTCAAAGCATCGTGCATCATTGAGGATGCCGACAAGGTAAGTACCGCGTCAATATATTTATCTGATAATGCATTACTTTGGTGGAGACGCAGGTGCTCCGACGAGAAACGTGAAGGCACTAGTGTTCAAACGTGGGACGAGTTCCAAATGGAGTTCAAAAACCAGTTCTATCCCGGAGATGCCGAGAGAGAGGCGCGATCCAAGCTTAGACATCTTAAGCAAGAGGGATTAATCCGTGACTACGTTCGGGAGTTTAGCAAGCTACAACTCCAAATTTCTGATCTAAGTGAGAAAGATGCCCTATTCCATTTCATGGACGGGTTAAAGCCATGGGTAAACACCGAGCTAGAGAGGAGAGACGTGAAATAACTCTCTAAGGTGATTGTTGTTGCCGAGTCATTTACAGATCATAGTGCTGATGGAAACAAATCACCCAAGTCCAAGCCACGATCGAGTGAAAGGGAAGAGTCATCGAATGGTAGTGGTAAGCCATCGAATGACAAGTCCTATCGATTCACGAGGCCTTAAGAGAGGAAGGACCAAGGTCCAGTGAAGTACCATCATTGCGAGCGGCCACATTTCATTCGAGATTGCTCGAAAAAGACGAACCTTTCCGCCATTCGAGGAAGAGATGGAGAAAAGGACGAGTTTGCCCAACTTGGTTCCATCATGAGTTCGCTTCAAGCCAAGAGTGGTCGTAAGAAGAAGGGACTTATGTTCGTGGACATGAAAGTTTCCGGTAAAAAAGTGAGAGCGCTTGTCGACAACGGTACATCCGAGTTGTTCGTGTCCGAGCAAGCGGCCAAGCGACTAAACCTTTGAGTTGAGAAGGTAAGTGGATGGATAAAGACCGTCAATTCCAAAGAAAAACCAATTGCAGAAGTTGCAAATGGAGTGGATCTTCGGATTGGAGATTGGCACGGTAAAGTATCCTTCAAGGTAATCCCTTTAGATGATTACGATTTTGTTTTGGGCTTATCTTTTCCTGAACAGATTGACGCGCTTGTCTTGCCCAAGAGGGATGTGTTATGTATTTTAGATCCCCGCCAACAATGCGTTGTGCCAAGATAAGAGTCAACGATGACGGGGCCATGGTAGAATCCGTGGGAGTATCCGAGGCAATGGGACAAGTCCTTGATGAGTCTGAGGACGTAGGGGCATTCGAAGTCCATACCTTCGCAAGTGCCAACACCATCGAAGGAATCCTCTTAGAGAAGGGAGTTCCAGTTGCTCGAGAAAGTCGAGTGCTCAACAAATCCGAGAAGAGGTACTCGGATCTTGAGAAAGAAGTGATTGTCGTAGTGCACTTCCTACACACGTGGAGACATCGTTTACTTGGGTCAAGGTTTGCCGTCTTTACCGAGAGTATTCTAAATAATTATTTTCTAACCCAAGGAAATTTGTCTCGTAAGAAAGTTCCTTGGCAGAGAATTCTTGCAAAGTTCGACTTCAGTTGGTAGTGCAACCCAAGGTTGTCGAATGACGTAGCCAATGCCTTAAGCCGAGGGTACAAGATGGGGCATGCTAGTCGTTCGCCGAGTGAGGTGGACCACGAGATTGAGGACAAGAACCCTTTGGAGTTGCCAAAGACATCGCTACCAAAGAATGAGATGGTTCGTGAGTTCGAGTTACCATCCGAGTTTGGAGAAGCGGATCGAGCCAAAGAAGGTGAGACAAATATGCCACAAGATTACTCCATATCGTGGTTGGCCAATGATGGGGGACGAACCCTTCTCATGGAGCAATACCAAGCCACGTTAGAAAGATAGACGTAGCTCATGGACGAGTTTGTTGAACCCATGGCGCCCAAGTCAAGTGCCAAGGTGGATAGAGCAAGCCAAGAGTCTCCAACCCACCAAGCCGAGGGAGAAGTGCTAGAGAGCACCGAAGGGGGCCTATACCACGACCCCGCCATCATCAATTGCCTTGAGTATCAATAAGGCATAGTGAATCCAACCGATAAGGACCCTTTGTCCGAGGTAAGTGGTCCAATTTTACAAAATTTGGGTCTAACTTGTTGTGGTTCTGTCCACAGGTTGCTTGCGAGGCCAAGCGAGGAATTGAGTGATAAGCTGGTTGGAGCGAGTCGAAAGCCTCCAACATTCATCCAAGCCGAGGGACAAGTGCTAGAGAGCACCGAAGTGGGGCTATTCCACGACCCCGCCAGCATCACTTGCCTTGAGTATCGAAAAGGCGTAGTGAAGCCACCCGACGAGGACATTATGTCCATGGTAAGCGAGCCAAACTCTTATGAAAATTTGAGTCTAACTTACTTTGTTTCCACTCACTGGTTGCTTGGGAGATCAAGCAAGGAGCTGAGTCAAACCGTGGAGCAAGTAGCCAAGAAGGCCTACGAGATGGAGTTACCATCGAGAGATCAAGCCATCATCCCTAAGCCGTTGGACGAGGATGTCGATGGTCGAGAGCGAAGGAAGCCGAGCCAAGCACAAAGCAAGGTGAAAGTCTCCTTTGACGAGAAGGCACCACCCATCGAGACGGACGGAGAACCAAGGCAAGAAAGCCTTGCACTTTGCACGAGAGTTCCCTTAACCAAGCGGGAACATGACGAGGAGCCGAGGCCATTCGAGGACGAGACGACCGAGACTCATCATCGCCTATCGACGAGGGCGTCAATAGATTCAGTGGGGGATAATGTCACGGACCAACTACCCACAACCGAGCAAGCCGCACCAATAGGTGCTTGCCTTAGCGCACCACGTCCTTCACTAGACCGAGGGACACAAGTAGATGCCAACACAACATACCAAGAGGCCATGCACAACGCCTTATGTGGTGTCCGTGTTTGAGAGAGCCGAGCCGAAGCACTTCCAGCGCACCATGGGGCCTTGTCAAGCACCCCGTGTTCTACCCACGAGAGTAGGACCCGAGGGGGCATGCTGCACGCACCCTCCATGCCGCCCAAGCCATGGAGCCCGAGCCTGCACCCGACGTGCACACCAAGGAGGCCGAGCCTGGACCCGATGTGCACACCAAGGAGGTCGAGTCTGCACCCGACGTACACACCAAAGGGCCTAGGGGAAGCCCATCCGAGTTTCGCACACCCCTAGTGCCCGATTTAGCACCAAGCATGCTACCAAAGGGGTTTTGGACACAAGAATCGGGCCATGCCAAGCCCAATCCGCCCAATAGACCAAGACCCTTGTTGTGTTGTCATCCTTTGACCAACACACATGGAAAGATATCATCCATGGAGCCATATTCAAGGAAAGTCTTCATTGCCAACAAATATGTGATGTCATAGCTTTGTAACTTAGGCAACTTTGTTTATATGAGAGTGTTGCCATGTTTAGGAGGATAAGATTCATCCATAGCCCTTGGATCGAATCACCATTAGCCGTTAGATCGAGAGGGCCAAGGCTATAAATAGAGCCTTCCTCACCCCTTGTAAATTCATCTTCCATTCTTTGTAAATTATTCTTGAGTAAGGAGTTTAGAGATTTTCTCTTCATCTTGTCTTGTTTCTTTGCCTAGCCATCATCATCACCTTTCCAAAGTTTCTGCCCACTAGTTTAAGCCTTAAGTGCTTAACTTTTGAGAAGGCTGACTTAGTCGTCATCTAAGATCGACGCCTAAGGCGGCACAGACTAGCTAGTCAAAACCTAGCCCCGTAACAATATGCTTGGTGGACCATTGTTATTACTGGTATGCATACAACTGATATTACTTGGGATTTCTTCCAAACTACATTCCTAAAGAAATATCTCGGTCCTAGGTATCAGGATGAGAAGAAGAGAGAGTTTATGACACTGGTTCATGGTAGTATGACAGTATCGGAATATGAGGTGCAGTTCATCCGGTTGAGTTAGTACGCCTCAGAGTTGGTTCCCACTGAGAGGGAACGGTGTGAGCGCTTCTGTTATGGCTTGATCAATGATGTGAAGACCTACATGTTAGCTTCATATTACACAAACTTTGATGTCTTGGTCACTAGGGCCAAAGATATCGAGCAGAGCTTGGGCTTGGCATCTCGAGGCAGTGGGTGCAGTTCAGGGAAAAGGCTTGCCGAGTGGGACAGAGATCGTGCCAAGAGGCACAAGGATAGGAGGCATCATGGTGTTTATAGGCGAGGTGGTGGTAACCAGGCTCGAGGCCATCAGGGCCAAAGAGCTGCTAATCATTCCCTCGAGTGTGTTAAATGTGGGAGGCGACACTCTGTAGAGTGTTGGGGTACTTATGGTACGTGTTGGAATTGTAGATCACGTGCTCATCTAAAGCGAGATTGTCCACACCCTATTAGAGATGGTCAGGCCCCAACATGAGCTACCGAGCATCAGAGAGGTCGTGGGCGAGGTCGAGGAAACTTCCAGCCTAGGAACGATGGTTAGAGAAACGTGACACATGTTATCGTAGTACAACCTGAGGGCGGTGGACCAGCCAGAGTTTATGCGCACCCCGAGGGTAGGAACGACACATATGTGATTGCAAGTAATTTTATGTTACGGTCGTTGAAATTGCTCTCTTTGATTGATTCTGGTTCTACGCATTCTTATTTTTTGGTGAGCATGCCAAGTTGCTAGATATACCGTGTGAAATCTTGGATGTGGGTATGAATGTTACTAGTTCTTTCGGCAAAACAATTGTGGTTAGAAAGGTATATCAAAGATGTTCGTTAATGGTTCAGGGTCATGTGTTTCCGGTGGATGTGATGGAATTGCCATTATATGAATTTGGTCTGATCTTAGGTATGGATTGGCTCGTGGAGCGCAATGCTAGGGTAGATTTTGAGACAAAACGAGTATCGTTGAAGCTATCAGACGATTACAAAGTGGTGGTAGTTGTTGAGAACATTAAGTTCTTCTCTAATGTTGTTTCAGTGTTAAAAGCTTAGAAATTGTTGGACCATGGTTGTCATGCATATTTGGCTTATGTAATGAATCTGAATATGAGTGAGGCTCGACCGAAAGATATTATAACAATTTGTGATTTTCCTGAAGTATTTTTTGGAAGAATTGCCTAGTGTACTACCCGATCGAGAGGTTGAGTTTTCTATTGAGACATATGCTGATTCTGCTCCCGTATCCATTGCTCCGTACCAGATGGCTCTGAAAGAATTGAAAGAGTTGAAAACACAACTTCAGGAATTGTTAGACAGAGGATTCATTCGTCCGAGTATTTCGTAGTGGGGCGCACCAGTTTTGTTTGTTCAGAAGAAAGATGGTAGTATGAGAATGTGTATAGACTATCGATAGTTAAACAAGCTGACAATGTAGAATAAGTATCCTTTGCCAAGGATTGATGTTTTGTTTGATCAGTTGTGAGATGCTTAAGTGTTTTCTAAGATAGATTTTAGATCCGATTATTATCAGCTGAAGGTAAAAGAGGCAGATATACCAAAGACAACTTTCCGCACTCGTTATGGCCATTATGAATTCTTGGTGATGCCTTTTGGTCTGACTAACGCGCCTGCTGCTTTTATGGACATGATGAACATAGTTTTTCAAGAATATTTAGATCAGTTTGTTGTAGTGTTCATTGATGATATTCTGATATATTCTCGCACCGAGGAAGATCATGATAAGCATTTGCAGTTAGTGTTGAAAACTTTGCTATATAACCAGTCATATGCCAAGTTAAGCAAATGTGAGTTCTGGATTAGGGAAGTAGTCTTCCTATGACATGTTGTGTCAGCCGAGGGAATCAAAATTGATCCTAAGAAGATTGAAGCAATTGTGAGTTGGAAGCAATCGAGATCGGTAACCGAAATCCACAGTTTCTTAGGTTTGGTTGGTTATTAGCGACGTTTTGTAGAAGGCTTTTATAAGGTTGCTACTCCCTTGACCAAATTGTTGCAAAAGGATGTTCGTTTCCTGTGGATGGAAGCAAGACAACAAGCCTTTGAGAAGTTGAAAGAAGCTTTGACGAAAACTCATGTTTTAGTGCAACAGGTGACAGGAAAAAGTACATGATCTACAGTGATGCATCGTATGTTGGTCTAGGTTGTGTGTTGATGCAAGATGGAAGAGTAGTAGCGTATGCATCGAGACAGTTGAAGATACATGAGCACAATTATCCTACGCATGGTATAGAGTTGGTCGCGATCGTGTTCGCTTTGAAAGTTTGGATACATTACCTTTATGGTGAGAAATGTACAATATATATGGATCACAAGAGATTGAAATACTTGATGACACGAAAAGAATTGAATCTAAGACAGTGAAGATGGCTAGAGTTGTTGAAGGATTACGACCTTACGATTGAATACCATTCAGGGAAAGCCAATATGGTGGTTGATGCTTTGAGTAGGAAGGTGGCAGTCGAGTTGCCTGCAATGTTTGGTAGACTGAGTTTGTCTCACGATGGTGGTTTAGTAGCCGAACTACAAGTGAAACCTTCATTGATTCAGATGATCCGAGAGAAACAGTTGCAAGATAGAATACTGGCACCTCATGTTCAGGATATTGCGGAAGGTAGACCGACAGATTTCAACTTCAGTAATGATGGTGTTCTACGTTTCAAAAATAAGATAGTGGTATCGAATGATATTGAGTTGAGACGTGTCATTTTGACCGAAGCACATAGTAGTCTGTTCGCTATGCATCCGGGTAGCAAAAAGAAGTATCATGGTTTAAAAGACGAATACTATTGGATTGGGTTGAAGAAAGATGTTGTTGAATATGTGAGTAAATGTATGGTTTTTCAGCATGTTTAGGTCGAACATCAGCTTCCTTCAAGTTTGTTGCAACCGTTGAGAATTTCGGAATGGAAGTGAGAAAGAATTACCATGGATTTTGTATCATGTTTGCTTTTGACACCTTCTAGGGAGAATTTAGTTTGGGTAATTGTTGATCGTATCACGAAATGCGCACACTTTATAGATGTTCATACTACGTACACATTAGATAAGTTGGCTGAGTTGTACATCAATGAGATAGAGAGATTGCATGGTGTACCGAAATTGATTGTGTCAGATAGAGATCCAAGGTTTACAACTCGATTTTGGGAATGTCTACATGATGTTGTGGGTACTCGATTGAATTTCAGCACATCTTATCATCCACAGACCGATGGCCAATCAGAAAGAGTAATCCAAGTGTTAGAGGATATGTTGTGGTGTTGCATTATTGTTTTTCAGGGTTTATGGGAGAAACATCTACCGTTAGTAGAGTTTGCGTATAATAACAGTTATCAGGGAAGCATTCAGATGGCTCCCTACGAAGCTTTGTATGGTAGGACGTGTAGAACACTTGTCTGTTAGGCTGAAGCGGGACAAAAGTTACTATCGTTGTCGGATATGCTTAAGGGTACTACGGAGAGGGTAAAATTTATTTGTGATCGCTTGAAAGCAGCTATGGATCTCTAAAAGTCTTATGTGTATTTGAAACACCGAGAGATAGAGTATGCAGTGGGTGAGAAAGTTTTTCTGAAAGTTTCACCTTGGAAGAAAGTGATGAGATTCGATAGGAAAGGTAAACTGAGTCTGAGATTAATTGGTCCGTATGAGATAGTTGAACGAATCGGTCCCCTTGCTTACAGATTGTGTTTGTCATTCGAGTTAGAAAAGATACATGATGTGTTCCATATTTCAATGCTTCAGAAGTATAGATTAGACTCGTCTCACATTATGGATATTGAAGAGATTGAGTTGAATTCGGATTTGTCTTGCGATGAAGAACCAGTCGAAATCTTGGCTACGGACAGCAAGGTATTGCATGGTAGAAACATTGAGTTAGTGAAAGTGAAACAACAACGACGTGGCATGGAAGAAGCAACTTGGGAGAGAAAAGACGACATGAAGAAGCAATTTTCGCATCTCTTTCCATCAGGTAAATTTCGAGGACTAAATTCTTTAAGTGGGGGAGAGTTTTTAGTCCCTGGTTTTGGGCTTAGGAGTTTCGGTGATGGTTTTAGAGCTGGTCGAACTTGTTTTTGGAGTTCGGGTAAGTTTGGGGTGAGTTCAAGGAAGATTTCCCTCGAGTATTCTTGAAAATGTGGAAATAATTTCTAAAATCCTTATATATTATATGTAACACCCGAGTTTAGGGCCCGGGAGATAACCGAATTTGGTTAAACCGGTTCGAGTTAAACTAATCTTTGGAGAAACCTCTTTAATAAACAAATTTTAAGGCTTTTAAAGAAGAAATGGTAAAAAGTTGATTTTGAAATTAAAGAAAAGGATTTTGAAAATACCATCATCTTCCTAAAAACTCATTTCACGTTATCTTCTTCAAAAACCCATTTTTCAATATTCCATTGGTTCAAACATTTCATCAAGCAAGCTTTCAAGGTAACATCTCTTTTACTTGGTTTTTACTTATTTGACTTGTCCTCATTGAAATCCTTCTTCTAAACCCGTTAAAATTCATTTTGGTTTTGGGTTAGAAAAATGGGTATTTTCACTTGATTTTCGTGGGTTTGATTTTCCATTGTTATACATGTGATTTAAGCTAAGTTTTGAATGGTTAAACATATTGGAATATTGGCTAAATATTGGGAAACACGAAATGGATCAAAAATGGGATTTTTAAGTTGAAAATATGGAGTTTTTGGCTTGGTTTTGGGTTGATTTTGTGGTTAATGGTTTCTTAGTTTTTGGAGGATATTTTTAGATGATATTTGATGTGTTTTGATGGTTGAAATCAATAAGTTCAGCTTGGAGTTTTGTTAGAACGAATTTGGTGAGGTTTTGGGTGAAGTTTGGGTTTGAATCAATGTGTTTTTGTTGAAAGGAGTTGGATTCCGAGTTGTTGTTGGTTTACATGTTTAATAGCATCCTAATGTTCTGTTTTGGGTTGCCTAAAAACATAGGAAAGTGGATTGGGCACTTCGGACGCGAGACCAGGTAGTTCGAGGGCTTGAAATTAGTGTTTCGACTATCGTTTGGTTGTACTGGTGAGTGGAACTATTTTCTAAGCCTTAACTTGGTTAAGGATGTGATTTGGGAGTTTAGATTGAGCTTGATAAGCCAATCTAAGCTTAAGAGTAAGTTTTAAGTGTTTTAATCCTTATTTTTGATAATATCTACCATGCATTTGAATGGTTTTCATAGTACATGTTGCCTTGAATACCAATGTGTTATGCTTGTGATTGCCTTACTTGATTTCCATGTTGGTTATGGTTGTGACCATGAGAACACAAGGTAAGTGTTGGTTTGATGGGTATTGACATGTGAAATCTTGTTACCGGAAATAGTTGGTCGACCAATAGGATGTGAGTGCACTCGAGGTAAAAGTCGTGTGTGGCCTTAGTGATGTTAGATTCCACTAAGGAGGAGTACGGTGATGTGAGATTCCACTGGAAGCTACGTTTTACTAGACGTGTGAGTATGGTGATGTGAGATTCCACCGGTAGTGTCTAGTGGGTTTTGAGAACTATCCATATATCCGAGTAAAAGTGAGGAATGTCAATATACCCGTGGCGCTCTAAATTCTCATGTTAAGCATGTTTCATTTTTTTTCCATTTATGTGTATGCATGTAGTTGGTTAATTTGCTTGTATTATAAGGATGAGCATGAGGTAAGATAATGGCTTGTGGTTGTTGTTGAGTGTGCAAAAGTTCTATATTTTACCCCTTATTCAACCCATATTTCTACTGCATTCAAGCATAATTCATTGCATTTAGGTAAAGTTTCATATATACATCACAATTAGATAAAATAGCACAATTGCCTCTAATTTTGGCTACTTTTGCAGGTATCTGCTGTGGCAGACGCAGGACAGCGAAGGAGCAGAGCTGGAACATAAGACTGGAGTCAAGAAGGAAGACGCTGTCGTGGCCACTGCCGTAGCAGCCTTGACGACATCATTGGTGAAGGGAAAAGTGAAGTGGAGCTCGACAGATAGAGGAATTCAAGCCGGTCTGTCGTGGACCACTCCTATATTTTTCTGAGCCCAGAGGCAGAATGAAGGCCAAGCCCAAAGTCCAAGGAAGAAACCCAAAGCAAGAAAAGAGGACGAATTAGAGGCATATACTCATAAGATTTAATCTCCAATAGAGTTGTGCTTTAGTTTAAACTTTTATTCTTGCCATATTAGAAAACTTGGACTCAGGGCCTATGTAAAGGCATGTAATTCGACCTTGGGAAGGATATCTCGTCTTTAGCCGTCTTCCCCAAAACCCTTGTCATTTTCTCCTTCTCATCATGTTCTAAATTTCCCTAGGGCTAAGGGCTGATTCTGTAAAGTAGTTGCAAGGATTGTACTGTTTTAGGAATTTTTTGTTCAATAAAATAAAACTTTAAGTTTGCTTATTCTGGTTTCAACATATTGCAAAAGTATCGGGAAAGCATTGTGAGATTATCTATTTACTTAATATCGGGAGAGTTAGGTATACGAAAGGAGTAAGTACAGGTTCTCTAGTTTATGGTTGAACTATCTCGGACCTAGGGATGGGACGAGGTTAAATGGCTAAGGAAAAATTCAACAACACTGGTGTTCACCATTCCATTCACACCGGGAGGTATCATCCAAGAAGTGTTCATCAACAGTACTTGGACCTAGGGATAGGACAAGTCATAGCAGGGATTCTTGCTAAGCTTGAAGTACAGAGTTGTGTGATCGCTGCCGCGACAGGGACGACGATAGAACATGAATTTCTCTTCAGTGCAACACCTGCAGCTACCGAGCAAATCAATATCGGCCAATCTCTTAATCCTGAATCTTTATTCTTTTATATTTATCATTTTCTAGTATTACTTTCCAACATTTTAAACTATTTTTCTCTCGTGCAGCAATTCAAGGATAAAGCTATTTCCAGTCCATGTGGAGACAATATCCGATACTTCTAGTAGCACTTTACTACTTGCGTCGTGTACACTTGCACTACATTGCGATAGGACTTTTGACACGCAACAAGTTTTTGGCGTCGTTGCCGGGGACTGGCAACATATCTTTACCCTTAATTTTACTACACTTTTTAATTTTTCTATTTTTATTGGGATTGTTTACCCCGTGCTTTTCACAAGGTCTTCCGTTTGCTTATGCACAGATCAAGATGAGGCAAAGAACCTGAGTACAAACTAGACACTAAAATCGAACGTACGTGCAACCTCAAGGACCGAGTCCGCCTCTTGATAGCAAGAAACGTTTACCTTGAGGAACAATTACAAGCAATGCATAACGGGGTAAATAATAACCCGAGGAATGATGAAGATCCTCCCTAAACGATTGGAACGGACGGCCTGCCGCTGCCGAGGCCGCACGACGGTCCTACCGTGACTACATGATCAACGATCATGTGGAACTGGAGACCACCTTGCCAGACGTGGAAGCTGAGAACTTCGAGCTGATACTTGTTTTGTTCAGCATGATAAACTCCGCTGGCCAATTTAGTGGTGTTGCAACAAAGGATGCCCGAGAACACCTGAAAATGTTCCAAGAAATCTGTGGATCGTTTAGATTACCAGGAATAAATCCGAAAATACTGAGGCTCCGGTTATTTCCTCATTCACTGAGAGACAGAGCTAAAACTTGGTGGAATAAACTAACACCATGTTCAATGCGAACTTGGGCAAATCTCTCCCGTGAATTTCTATCTCGTTTTAATCCTTCTCACTTATCTGAGCGATTGCGTAACGAAATTGCTACTTTTCAATATGAGGATGATGAATCAATGCACGAGGCATGGGACAAGTTTACAACTCTTTTAAGGAACTGCCTGATGCATGGATTCCCCGTGTGGAATGAAGTCATCAAATTTTACAATGCTGCCAACACACTCACTCGTATGAGAATAGATTCAGCAGCAAATGGACTGTTGTTTGATAAATATCCAGACAGAGCCAAGGTAGTATTGAAAAACTTAGCAAAGAATGATGAGCAATTCCATACAGCCAGGAGAGGTAAACGAGGGATAGCTGTAAAAGATTATGAATCCGACAATTCCCTGAAGACACAAGTTGCATACCTCACAAAGGCAGTGGAAAATCTGTTAAAGAAGGATTCTAAACCTATATATTCTGCAGAAGAGGTATGTGAAACTTACAGTGAGAACCACAGTTCGGAAGACTGTCCGTTACAGTTAGAGGAGGGGATGTATGTTGGAAATTACAACAAGCCAAGAAATTACGACTCCAACAATTACAATCCCAACTGGAGGAAAGATCCCAAGTTCTCTTGGAGCAATCCAAACAACGCACTTAATCCTCAGATGCAGAAAAACCAAAACCAAGGGGCACCGAGAATCTTGTCGCGGCAGCAACTACAACAGCAACCGGTAGCTGCACCTAGTATACTGGAGCAGACTTTGGCCACATTCATGTCACAGACAGGAGCTTACATGGCAAACATGGATCACTTTGTCAAGAAAACTAAGGCATTCATGGACAAGACAGAGATGAGAATGACTAACCATGAGGCCACCCTAAAATCACTGGAGACACAGATGGGCCAGGTTTCCCAACATATTAAGCCAAGGCAAAATGGAGGATTCCCTAATGATACTGAGGTCGCTAGAAAACCCACACATGAGCAGTGTAAAGCAATTACAACTAGGAGTGGGAAACAACTGCAAGGGCCGGAGATGAAAACCATACCGATTGAGGAACCGGCCCTAGATACACCTGCCACGAACACTGCCCCGGCAAATGAAGAGCAACCTCCTGCCGACACACCTTTCACGGTAGTAGAAGGGACAGAAGAGCAAGAAAAGAATGCTGAAAAACCTAAGCCTCCTCAGATCCGAATACCATGTGAAGGACGCCTTGAAGATTACCGTCCTCCACCTCCTTTTCCACAGCGGTTACAAAAACATAAACAAGAGTACCAGCTCAAAAAGATTTATGATATTTTAAAGCAGGTGCACATTAATATACCGCTGTTAGAGGCCATCAAGCAGATGCCCGGTTATGCGAAATTTCTCAAGGATGCCATGTCAAAAAGATCCAGACTTGAGGAATTCGAAACGGTAAAAATGACAGAAGGATGCATGACTATCTTGCACAGGCATCCACCCAGAAGAAGAAGGATCCTCGGAGCTTCATCATACTGTGTATAATTGGTGATAAATTCGTGGGTAAGGCACTTTGTGATCTAGGTGCTAGCATAAATTTAATGCCAAAATCTATGTTTCAGAAATTAGGTATTTGACGAGCACGACCCACGACAGTCATGTTGGAGCTGGCAGACCGCTCTTACGTACAACCAGAAGGGAAGATCGAAGATATTCTGGTAAGAGTGGATAAGTTTATTTTCCCTGCTGACTTTCTTGTTTTAGAATGTGAAGTAGATGAAAATGCACCAATCATCCTGGGGCGACCCTTCCTAGCCACAGGCAGATCTGTGATTGATGTGGAGAAAGGAGAACTGACAATGAGAGTAAATGATCAAGAAATTAAACTCAATGTTTTCTAAGCAATCAAACATGCTTATGCAGAAGAAGAGTGCAAGGCCATCACTGAAGTAATCCTTGACCAACCCTGCATCAGGTCGAGCTGCCATGACATAAAATTTGGTCACTGCCACAACAGTCATCTGGAAGACTGTCACGGCAGCAACGACGACAGTGACTCCTCCGATTCAGACATATCTGACACTGAAGGTCATGAGGAGGTAAATTGGATAGGCAATTGTCCAGGTAAGTTATTCGAGCCCCTAAACTATACCTCGAATGAACAAACAATCCAAAAGCTTTCAATTGAAGAACCACCTGTTTTAGATCTTAAGCCCCTGCCAGAGCAGCTTAAATACGTTTTTCTTGGTTTAAATGATATGTTGCCTGTAATCATCTCTTCCAAGTTAATGCAGAAACAGGAGCAACAGTTAATTGGAATGCTGCAGCAGCATAAGAAGGCCATTGGATGGACGATAGCTGATATCCAAGGCATCAGTCCGGCACTATGTATGCACAAAATTCTTCTGGAGGATGATCATAAGCCGACTATTGATGCTCAGAGACACTTAAACGACGCTATGCGAGAAGTGATGAGAAAAGAAATTATCAAATGGCTCGATGCTGGAATAATTTATGCCATCTCGGATAGTAAGTGGGTGAGCCCGGTGCAGTGTGTACCTAATAAGGGAGGAATAATCGTGGTGACCAACAAAGAGAATGAATTAATCCCAACCAGGACTGTGACCGGTTGGAGGGTTTGTATGGATTACCATAATCTTAACAAAGCTACCCGGAAGGACCATTTTCCCCTACCTTTTATTGATCAAAGGCTTGATGGATTAGCGGAGAAACCTTACTATTGTTTTCTTGATTGTTACTCAGGTTACAATCAGATAGCTATTGCACCGTAGGTTCAAGAGAAAACAACCTTCACATGCCCATACGACACTTATGCTTTTCGTAGAATGCCATTTGGACTCTGCAATGCACCAGCAACTTTCCAAAGGTGCATGATGGCGATATTCTCCGACATGGTAGATGACTTCCTGGAAATTTTCATGGACGATTTTTCCGTCTTTGGAGACAGTTTTGAAGGTTGTTTAGGCAACCTACAGAAGGTTCTTGAAAGATGTGAAGAAGCGAACTTGGTCTTAAACTGGGAAAAATGCCACTTCATGGTGGATGAAGGGATAGTCCTAGGCCACAAGGTATGCTACCGCGGCATCGAGGTAGACAGAGCAAAAATTGAAGTCCGAGGGAATTCTCGAATGTGCCCTCTAACCATCGGGACCCCTTTTCTTCCCATTCCTCATAACCAACATATGTCGGGGCCACAACGTACCGAAAATTGCCGAAGATTTTAAAGTCCGAGGGAAAGGGTGGACAGAGAGGAACATTTTCAGCCTCATGGAGCTGAAAGCAGCCACCCCACTGTCTTATTTCAACCCTCTGCCACGGCAGAGCAGACATCAAGCCCCACCTCCGCCGAACCTGCCGCAGCAGAACAGCAGCCAACGGCAGCACCTCCTCCACCAAACACCTCTACCCATATTCTGTCAACACTAAAAAGAATGGAGGAAAGGAAGCTCAGACTGATGAGCTTCATGAGGGATTTCACGGCAGCAACGGTAAATTTTATTCATAATGATTTAAATTTTACACATGTACCGTTCCCCTCCTTCCTAGAACAATATTTTGCTGCCCCCACACCTACACCTACCCCTGTTGCGAGCCCAAAAACTTTGTCAGCTGCCTCTACACCTACACCGACCATGGCAGTAGAAGGCGACAGCCAACCTGCCACTGCCAGAGGCGAGAAACGAAAGGAGCCCCTGCCGAAACTCAACGAAGATTATTTTGAAGGGTTCTCCTCCTCTTCCATCTGGCAGGACTCTGACGGGGAGCCCCTGCCATCTGGCGCGGTCGAGGTAACTTTCAGCTTAGGAATGATGGTTAGAGAAATGTGGCCAATGTTGTGGCAGTTTAGCCCGAGGGAGGTAGACCGGCTAGAGTGTATGCACATCGTGAGGCCAGAAATGACACATATGTGATTGTAGGTACTTTCTCGTTACAGGCTTTAACTCTACTTTCTTTGATTGAATCCGGTTCTACACATTGGTATATATTGAATGAGCATGCGAGGTTGTTAGATATTCAGGTCGAGATATTAGATGTGGGTATGAGTGTCACGAGTTCTTTTGGTGAGACAATTGTGGTTAGAAAGATGTACATAAGATATCCTTTGATGTATCAGGGTCATGTTTTCCCCGTGGATATGATGGAATTTCCGTTTTATAGTTTTGATGTAATTTTGGGCATGGATTGGCTTATAGAACATAGGGCTAGGGTAGATTTCGAGACAAAGCGTGTGTCCTTAAGGCATTCAGATGAGTATGATGTAGTAGTAGTGGGCGAGAACGTTAAGTTCTTGTCTAATGTTGTTTCAACATTAGAGGCTCAGAAGTTAATGGATGTTGGTTATCAGGCATATTCAGCCTATGTTATGAATCAGAATATGGGTGAAGCACGACCGCAAGACATCAGAACAGTTTGTGACTTTCCGAGTGTTTTCCCAGAAGAATTGTATGGTTTCCCTCTAGATAGATATGTTAAGTTTGCTATTGAGACGTATTCAAGTTCTCCTCCAATATCGATTGCACCGTATAGAATGGCTCTTAAAGAAATGAAAGAGTTGAAGACACGGCTTCAGGAACTGATAGACCGAGGTTTCATTTGTAACCCCCTTAACCCGGCCTAGACGGTTGACCCGAATTAATAAGATCACACGGGGAAAACCAAAGTCAACCCGAAAGTCAACCTTGATTAACGACCTTTTTTTTCTTTTTACTCTTGTCTAGATGCACGTTAACCCTAGATATGTTCACAAGATAAACATGTTCAAACATCATAACAATCGGGGAACATTTAGGGACTCAATTGCACAAATTACAACTTTAGGGACCAAATTGAAAATTCTGGAAATTATAAGGTCTTAACCCAAATTAAAGTTACCAATATGAAATTAGTCAGGTTTCATGCTTCACTGCCAAATTTCAGCTCAAACGGACATCCCAAACTCATACAATTGCATAAACAAGTTTCAGGACCAAAATGCAAACATTCCAAAACATAAAACCATCTATTTCAGTGCCCAACGGTCGAGTGTTTCGGAACAGGGAAGGCCCGTTCCGAAACGCGGGACCGTTCCGAAACTGGTACCGAAACATGGCCTGGCAGTGGCCAAACCGTTCCGGAACAGTGCCTCCCGTTTCGGAACGCCCAGGCCATTTCAGGCCCCTGTTCCGATACGGTAGCACCTGTTCCGAAACAGGTTGCCCAGATTGCAGAAAATTTGCTGGTTTATCATGCAATTGACCTATCAAACATGCTCCAAATGCCACCAAACTTTACCAGCAAGACATTCAACATACAAGGAACATAATTGCAACAACCAAACATCAACATGGCATCAATTATGAAAAACCCCAATTCTATAGGCATGCTTCCTACTTAGCAAACCATTCATGCATCAAATCACCCAACCAACCACATAGAGGCCAATTACAAGTACCAACATTGTCAACAACATTAAACCGACTTAGGGAGTCCAAAACATCTCCCAAAACAACAACATAGGTTCCCCATTGCCAAATGCCAAAAGCTAATAGTGTTTAAGAAACCATCACCATACATGAGCTTAATTCACCACTTGGATTCTCCACCACCTTGCTGCCCTCAATGCACTTTAATGCTCTGCATTATTGGTTTAAGAAAAGAGAGAGCGTAAGCAAAAGCTTAGTGAGGAATGCTCATTAAAACCACACAATAATGTATTTTCAAAACACATTTATAAACCTTAACTCAAATCATCATTTGCACATGCTCATAAGCATTTTAAACAAGCAACACATGCTTCAAGTTCATAACATGTCATATTGGCAACAAGTGATACATTTCACATAAGATCCACACATAGACTTTTAAACACCATTGTGATCTTACAATAACCAAGGACCACACATGGACTTTTAAACACCATTGTGTCCTTAACCCCAAGGACTTTTAAACACCATGGCAAGGACCACACAAGGACTTTTAAACACCATTGTGTCCTTAACCCCAAGGACTTTTAAACACCATGGCAAGGACCACACAAGGACTTTTAAACACCTTTGTGTCCTTAACAAGAATCATCCAAGGACTTTTAAACACCTTGATGTTCTTAAGTAACAAGGCTTACACAAGGAATTTTAACCACCTTTGTAACCTTAACCAAGAGCCAACCATGGACTTTTAAACACCATGTTGCTCTTAAAATACACAAGACTCATCCAAGGAATTTTAACCACCTTGATGATCTTAACCAAGAACCAACCATGGACTTTTAACCACCATGTTGTTCTTAAATAAACAAGGCTCACACAAGGACTTTTAAACACCTTTGTGACCTTAACATCACCTGCCAATATGCATCATTAATCAACAATAATCCACTGTTTTAAAGCATTTATCAAAGCCATAAACATCATGCATTCATAAACATCAAACCACATTATAACAATGTTCAAAAACAAGGATCTCTTACCTTGAGCATCCTTCAACACATGGCTTAAAATCTCAGCAACTAACATGCTAAAATATGCTTTCAAAACAGAATTTAAAACATGCAAACAACCACATTGCATACAACCAAATCCATGGTTCATCATCAAGAGAGTTTTCCCAAAAACTTACTCTTGAGCTTAGCTAAGTTGCTTAGACTTAAACTAAGCTCCCAAACCTTCAAATCAATGGTTTCAAAGCTGGAAACCAAAATCCACTCACCGATTCCGTTTCGCCTCTTGCCGAAACACCAATCAAGCTTCCGGATCACCACCACTTGGATCCAAAGATGACTCCCTTGTTTTTAACACATCAAAGCAGAGGATTAATGCATCATCATGCATTAATATCTTCAATGAAAGCACCTAAACCCGCTGCTCTCATCCACACTCCATTTTCGGCCACCAAACACAACCGAAAATGCATCCAAACAACTCCACAACATTACCCAACCATGATCCATCAAATCTAAACATTCCTAAACATCAATTAACATCCAAAATGGATCTCAACACATCCTTATACCTCCAGCCATAACAGATCATCAAGATCACTCCAAAAACAACCAAGAACACAAGCTAAACTTAGGAAATTCAACCTATCCAGGATTGCATTAATTAAACCTTAACTTCTAATCAATTTAGCATTCATTTAACATCAAAAATACACCTCAAATCACTACTTAAACAGATCATACAAAATTTCATCAAAATCAAGCAAATCTTGCATTTTTTTCCAAGATCAAGGATACAACTATAAAACCTTTTATAAATAATCAATTAAGGATTGAGAACTTGGGAATTTCAGTAAAGAACTGAGAGTTTAGAGGTGAAGGACGTTCTTACCTCCAAACTTGAATTTTCTCCCTTTTTGGAACCAAATTCTTGAAAATCCAATTAGCAAATGGTGAGGTTTTGATGAGGAGATGATTAGCAATCAAAAGAGAATTGAAAAGAGATATTTAGGTAGCAAAATCAGATGAAAAAGCTCTGGAGGAAGATGTTTGGTTTGAGAGAAAATGAGAGAAAAGGAAAAATGGAAAATATGGAAAGTTAGTTGGAAATGACAAAATATCTTCCCTCCACTTTTATTTTATTTAAAAACCTTTAATAAATCATTTAATATCTTAGAAAAATCTGGAGAAACTCCCATTGGGTAAATAGCTCCTTAAAGATTCAAAGTTTCAATCCTTTTAAAAACAGTCACGCAGTTTTCAAAAATTACATTTTGGTCACTAGCCAAAATGTCACCCTTCCAAACCTCATTTTGTAAAATTGATTTCACAGTTCACTTATATATATTAAAAGAGGATTTTAAGACATTTTTCCATATTTTTAATGCAGCCCAAACTAGGTTTTCCTAATTTCACCTTTTTATATTCGAACCGCACTTTGACCGAACCGGTCCAAACCCAAAACTTCTAAGCCCAAAACCGGGGCGTTACAACTCTCCCCCCCCTTAAGAAATTTCGTCCCCGAAATTTACCTGAAGGAAAGAGATACGGAAACTACTTCAGCATGTCATCCCTCCGTTCCCACGTGGCTTCCTCTACACCACGGTGCTTCCACAACACCTTCACCAACTCAATGGTCTTGCCACGAAGAACCTTGCTATCCGAATCAAGAAACTTCACCGGTTCCTCATCATAGGTCAAATCCGGATTCAATTCCACTTCTTCCACATGCATCACATGCGAAGGGTCTGATCTATACTTCCGGAGCATAGAAACATGAAACACATCATGAATCTTCTCCAACTCCTAAGGTAGCCTCAACTTGTACGCAACAGGACCCACACGCTCAATCACCTCGTATGGTCCAATGTACCTGGGGCTCAACTTACCCTTCCGGCCAAACCTCATCACCTTCTTCCAAGGCGAAACCTTCAGAAACACACGGTCACCCACCGCATACTCAATCTCCTTACGCTTCAAATCCGCGTAAGACTTTTGCCAATCAGAAGCTGCCTTCAAACGCTCACAAATGAGCTTCACCTTCTCGGTGGTTCCTTTCAACAAAGCCGGCATCGAAACCAACTTATGACCCGTTTCGGCCCAACAAAGAGGAGTCCTACACTTCCTCCCGTACAAAGCCTCATAAGGTGCCATTTGAATACTTGCTTGATAACTATTGTTATAAGCAAACTCCACCAAAGGCAAATGTTTCTCCCAAGAGCCCTGGATTTCAATCACACAGCACCTCAACATATCCTCCAATATCTGGATAACACGCTCGGACTGACCATCCGACTGAGGATGATAAGATGTACTGAAATTCAACCGTGTACCCAAAGCTTGATGCAAACACTGCCAGAACCGCGACGTAAACCTAGGATCCCTATCCGATACAATCGACTTAGGCACACCATGCAGCCGCACAATCTCAGCAATGTACAGCTCCGCAAGCTTATCCAACGAAAACGTAGTATGCACAGGCAAGAAATGCGCACACTTCGTCAGACGATCCACAATCACCCACACCGAATTCTTCTTCGATGGTGACAAAGGTAAACCAGATACAAAATCCATGGTAATCCTTTCCCACTTCCATTTAGGGATTCTTAACGGTTGCAACAACCCTGAAGGAACCTAATGCTCAACCTTAACTCGCTGACACACCATACACTTGCTCACAAACTCCGCAACATCCTTCTTCAAACCCACCCAATAGTACTCATCACGAAGATCACGATACATCTTAGTACTACCAGGGTGCATAGCAAAAGGACTACTATGACCTTCAGTCAGAATAGCACGCCTCAACTCAGCATCATTGGGCACTACTATCCGACTACCAAAACACAACACTCCATCATCACTAAAGCTGAAATCTGAAGGTCTACCCTTCGCGATATCCTAAACATGCGGTACCAAGGAATCATCCAGCAACTGCTTTTCCTTGATCAGCTGAACCAACGATGGTTTCACTTGCAACTCAGCCACAAGACCACCATCACGCGAAATACTCAAACTGGCAAACATAGCCCTCAGCTCAACAACTACCTTCCTACTCAAGGCATCCGCTACAACATTAGCTTTCCCAGGGTGATACTCAATCGTCAGATCGTAATCCATGAGTAACTCCACCCAACGTCGCTGCCTAAGATTCAACTCCTTCTGAGACATCAGATACCTCAAACTCTTGTGATCCGTGTACACAGTACACTTCTCACCATACAGGTAATGTCTCCAGATCTTCAAAGCAAAAACCATCGCAGCCAGCTCAATATCATGCGTAGGATAATTGCGCTCATGCACCTTCAACTGCCGCGATGCATAAGCCACCACCTTACCCTCTTGCATCAACACACATCCCAAACCAACATAGGACGCATCACTGTAGACCACAAACTCTTTCCCCATTGCCAAATGCCAAAAGCTAATAGTGTTTAAGAAACCATCACCATACATGAGCTTAATTCACCACTTGGATTCTCCACCACCTTGCTGCCCTCAATGCACTTTAATGCTCTGCATTATTGGTTTAAGAAAAGAGAGAGCGTAAGCAAAAGCTTAGTGAGGAATGCTCATTAAAACCACACAATAATGCATTTTCAAAACACATTTATAAACCTTAACTCAAATCATCATTTGCACATGCTCATAAGCATTTTAAACAAGCAACACATGCTTCAAGTTCATAACATGTCATATTGGCAACAAGTGATACATTTCACATAAGATCCACACATGGACTTTTAAACACCATTGTGATCTTACAATAACCAAGGACCACACATGGACTTTTAAACACCATTGTGTCCTTAACCCCATGGACTTTTAAACATCATGGCAAGGACCACACAAGGACTTTTAAACACCTTTGTGTCCTTAACAAGAATCATCCAAGGACTTTTAAACACCTTGATGTTCTTAAGTAACAAGGCTTACACAAGGAATTTTAACCACCTTTGTAACCTTAACCAAGAGCCAACCATGGACTTTTAAACACCATGTTGCTCTTAAACTACACAAGACTCATCCAAGGAATTTTAACCACCTTGATGATCTTAACCAAGAACCAACCATGGACTTTTAACCACCATGTTGTTCTTAAATAAACAAGGCTCACACAAGGACTTTTAAACACCTTTGTGACCTTAACATCACTTGCCAATATGCATCATTAATCAACAATAATCCACTGTTTTAAAGCATTTATCAAAGCCATAAACATCATGCATTCATAAACATCAAACCACATTATAACAATGTTCAAAAACAAGGATCTCTTACCTTGAGCATCCTTCAACACATGGCTTAAAATCTCAGCAACTAACATGCTAAAATATGCTTTCAAAACAGAATTTAAAACATGCAAACAACCACATTGCATACAACCAAATCCATGGTTCATCATCAAGAGAGTTTTCCTGAAAACTTACTCTTGAGCTTAGCTAATTTGCTTAGACTTAAACTAAGCTCCCAAACCTTCAAATCAATGGTTTCAAAGCTGGAAACCAAAATCCACTCACCGATTCCGTTTCGCCTCTTGCTGAAACACCAATCAAGCTTCCGGATCACCACCACTTGGATCCAAAGATGACTCCCCTATTTTTAACACATCAAAGCAGAGGATTAATGCATCATCATGCATTAATATCTTCAATGAAAGCACCTAAACCCGCTGCTCTCATCCACACTCCATTTTCGGCCACCAAACACAACCGAAAATGCATCCAAACAACTCCACAACATTACCCAGCCATGATCCATCAAATCTAAACATTCCTAAACATCAATTAACATCCAAAATGGATCTCAACACATCCTTATACCTCCAGCCATAACAGATCATCAAGATCACTCCAAAAACAACCAAGAACACAAGATAAACTTAGGAAATTCAACCTATCCGGGATTGCATTAATTAAACCTCAACTTCTAATCAATTTAGCATTCATTTAACATCAAAAATACACCTCAAATCACTACTTAAACAGATCATACAAAATTTCATCAAAATCAAGCAAATCTTGCATTTTAAGCCAAGATCAAGGATACAACTATAAAACCTTTTATAAATCATCAATTAAGGATTGAGAACTTGGGAATTTCAGTAAAGAACTGAGAGTTTAGAGGAGAAGGACGTTCTTACCTCCAAACTTGAGTTTTCTCCCTTTTTGGAACCAAATTCTTGAAAATCCAATTAGCAAATGGTGAGGTTTTGATGAGGAGATGATTAGCAATCAAAAGAGAATTGAAAAGAGATATTTAGGTAGCAAAATCAGATGAAAAAGCTCTGGAGGAAGATGTTTGGTTTGAGAGAAAATGAGAGAAAAGGAAAAATGGAAAATATGGAAAGTTAGTTGGAAATGACAAAATATCTTCCCTCCACTTTTATTTTATTTAAAAACCTTTAATAAATCATTTAATATCTTAGAAAAATCTGGAGAAACTCCCATTGGGTAAACAGCTCCTTAAAGATTCAAAGTTTCAATCCTTTTAAAAACAGTCACGCAGTTTTCAAAAATTACATTTTGGTCACTAGATAAAATGTCACCCTTCCAAACCTCATTTTGTAAAATTGATTTCACAGTTCACTTATATATATTAAAAGAGGATTTTAAGACATTTTTCCATATTTTTAATGCAACCCGAACTAGGTTTTCCTAATTTCACCTTTTTATATTCGAACTGCACTTTGACCGAACCGGTCCAAACCCAAAACTTCTAAGCCCAAAACCGGGGCGTTACATCATTCGTCTGAGTACTTCACCTTGGGGTGCACTAGTGTTGTTTGTGAAGAAGAAAAATGGCAGTTTGAGAATATGTATCGATTACCGACAGTTGAATAAGTTGACAGTGAAGAACAAATATCCCTTGCAGAGGATTGACGACATGTTTGATCAGTTGAGAGGTGCTTTAGTGTTTTCGAAGATATATTTGAGATCCGACTATTATCAGTTGAAGGTAAGAGATCAAGATGTACTGAAGACAGCTTTCCGCACTCGTTATGGACATTACGAATTCTCAGTGATGCCCTTTGGTTTGACGAACGCACCAACAACTTTTTTAGATATGATGAATAGGAAGTTTCATGAGTACTTGGATCAGTTTGTGGTAGTATTCAATGATGTTATCTTAGTGTACTCTCGTACCGAGGAGGATCATAATCAGCATTTGCGTTTAGTGTTGCAGAAATTGTTAGATAATCAAGTGTATGCCAAGTTGAGCAAATTTGAGTTTTGGATTAGAGAAGTAGTCTTCCTAGGTCATATTGTATCAGCTGAGGGAATCCGAGTGGATCCTAAGAAAGTTGAAGTAGTTGTGAACTAGAAACAACCGAAGTGAGTGACCGAAATTTGTAGTTTCTTAGGTTTGGCTGGTTACTATAGACGTTTTGTTGAGGGTTTCTCAAAGGTTGCAGCTCCTTTGACTAAATTACTACATAAGGATGTTCGGTTTGAGTGGACTGTTTCAAGACAACAAGCATTTGAGAAATCGAAAGAAACCTTGACAAAAGCTTCTGTTTTGATTCAGCCCGTGTCAGGGAAAGAGTTCGTAATCTTCAGTGATGCGTCGTATGTTGGCTTAGGTTGTGTGCTTATGCAAGAAGGAGGAGTAGTGGCCTATGCGTCTAGACAGTTGAAGACTCATGACTATAATTACCCTACACATGACATAGAATTGGCTACAGTGGTTTTCGCTTGAAAGTTTGGTGACATTACTTGTATGGTGAGAAATGTACAGTGTATACAGATCACAAGAGTCTGAAGTATCTTATGGCGCAAAGGGAGTTGAACCTTAGATAGTGTAGGTGGCTAGAATTACTTAAAGACTATGATCTCACGATTGAGAACCATCCGGGTAAAGCCAATGTAGTGGTCGATGCTTTGAGTAGGAAGGTGGCAGTGGAATTACGAGCTATGTTTGCTAAATTGAGTTTGTCTAAGGATGGTGGTTTAGTGGCCAAATTGTAAGCTAAACCTTCGTTGATTCAGTTGATTAAAGAGAAAGATATGCAAGATACTTCATTAGCACCTCATGTACAAGACATAGCGGAGGTTAAACAGACATATTTCTGTTTTAGTAGTGATGGAGTCTTGTGTTTCAAAAGTAGAGTAGTTGTTCCGGAAGATGTTAACTTGAGACGCACCATTCTAACTGAAGCTCATAGTAGTCCGTTTGCTATGCATCCGAGAAGTACGAAGATGTATCACGACTTGAAAGATGAGTACTTTTGGGTTGGTCTGAAGAAAGATGTTGCCGAGTGTATGAGTAAGTGTATGGTTTGCCAGCGAGTTAAGGCTGAACACCAGTTCCCTTTAGGTTTGTTACAACCGTTGAGGATTTCTGAGTAGAAGTTGGAGAGAATTTCCATGGATTTCGTATCAGGTTTGCCATTGACACCTTCTAAGAAGAATTATGTTTGGGTGATCATTGACCGTTTTACGAAATGTGCACACTTCTTGTCTATTCACACTACTTATACCTTAGATAAGTTGGCCGATTTGTATATTAGTGAGATTGCATTGTTTACCGAAATCTATAGTGTCAGACAGAGATCCGAGGTTCACAACTAGATTTTGGGAGAGTTTGCATAGTGCTTTGGGTACTAGATTGAATTTCAGCACTTCATATCATCCTCAGACCGATGGTCAGTCAGATAGAGTTATACAGGTGTTGGAAGACATGTTGAGATGTTGTATTATTGAATTTTAGGGTTCATGGGAGAAGCATCTACCATTAGTAGAGTTTGCGTACAATAACAGTTATCAAGCAAGTATTCAGATGGCACCTTATGAAGCTATGTATGGTAGAAAATGTAGAACAAATGTTTGTTGGGCCGAAGTAGGACATAAATTGATACCCTTTCATGATATGCTTAAAGGTACTACCGAGAAAGTGCAGTTGATTTGTGATCGTTTGAAGGCAGGTTCAGATAGACAAAAGTCTTATGCTGATTTGAAAAGAAGAGAGACAAAGTATGCCGTGGGCAACAAAGTGTTCTTGAAAGTCTCACCTTGGAAGAAGGTGATGAGGTTTGGTACGAAGGGTAAGTTGAGTCCGAGATTTATTGGTCCATAGGAGATAGTTGAGCGAGTTGGTCCCGTTGCCTATAGATTAAGACTGCTGGCCGAATTAGAAAAGATTCACGATGTGTTTCATGTTTCGATGCTTCGAAAGTATAGATCATAAATGTCACATGTTATGCCATTTGAGGAAATAGAATTGAATCCTGATTTGACCTACGATGAGGAACCAGTTGAGATTTTAGCTTCGGACAACAAGGTGTTGCGGGGAAGGACCATTGAGCTGGTCAGCGTAAAGTGGCGACATCGAGGGGTGGAAGAAGCCACTTGGGAAAGGAAGGATGACATGAAGAGACAATTTTCGTATCTTTTTCCATCAGGTAAATTTCAGGGACGAAATTCTTTAAGTGGGGGAGAGTTGTAACGCCCAAGTTTAGGGCCCGGGAGATAATCAGGTTTTGTTAAACCAGTTTGGGTTAAACTAATCTTTGGAGAAATCTCTTTAATAAACAAATTTTAAGACTTTTAAAGAAGAAAGGGTAATAAGGGGATTCTGAAATTAAAGAAAAGGATTTTGAAAATATCATCATCTTCCTAAAAACTCATTTCACGTTATCTTCTTCAAAAAAAGCCCATTTTGACTATTCTATTGGTTCAAACATTTCATCAAGCAAGCTTTCTAGGTAACATCTCCTTCACTTGATTTTTACTTATTTAACTTGTCCTCATTGAAATCTTTCTTCTAAACCCGTTAAAATTCATTTTGGTGTTGGGTTGGAAAAATGGGTATTTTCACTTGATTTTTGTGGGTTTGATTTTCCATGGTTATACATGTGCTTTAAGCTAAGTTTTGAGTGGTTAAACATATTGGAATATTGGCTAAAATTGGGAAACACGAAATGGGTCAAAAATGGGATTTTTGAGTTGAAAATACAGAGTTTATGGCTGGGTTTTGGGTTGATTTCGTGGCTAATGGTTCCTTAGTTGTTAGAGGATGTTTTTAGATGATATTTGCTGTGTTTTACTGGTTGAAATCGATGGGTTTAGCTTGAGGTTTTGTTAGAACAAACTTGCTAAGGTTTTGGGTGAAGTTTGGGTTTGAATCAATGTGTTTTTGTTGCAGTGAGTTGGATTCCGGGTTGTTGCTGGTTTACATGTTTAATAGCATCCTAATGTTCTGTTTTGAGTTGCCTAAAAACAGAGAAAATTGGATTAGGCACTTCGGACTCGAGACTGGGTAGTTCAAGGGCTTGAAATCGGTGTTTCGACTATCGTTTGGGTTGTACCAGTGAGTGGAACTATTTTCTAAGCCTTAACTTGGTTAAGGATGTGATTTGGGAGTTTAGATTGAGCTTGATAAGTCAATCTAAGCTCAAGAGTAAGTTTTAAGTGTTTTAATCCTTATTTTATATAATATCTACCATGCATTTGAATGATTTTCATAGTACATGTTTCCTTGAATATCAATGTGTTATGCTTGTGATTGCTTTATTTGATTTCCATGTTGGTTATGGATGTGACCATGAGAACACAAGGTAAGTGTTGGTTTGGTGGGTATTGACATGTGAAATCTTATTACCGGATATAGTTGGTCGACCAATAGGATGTGAGTGCACTCGAGGTAAAAGTCTCATGTGGCCTTAGTGATGTTAGATTCCACGAAAGAGGAGTACGATGATGTGAGATTCCATCGGAAGCTATGTTTTACTAGACGTGTGAGTACGGTGATGTGACATTCCCCCGGAAGTGTCTAGTGGGTTCTGAGAACTATCCGCATATCCGAGTAAAAGTGATGAATATCATTATACCTGTGGCGCTCTAAATTCTCATGTTAAGCATGTTTCATTGTTTTTTTTCATTTATGCTTATGCATGTAGTTGATTACTTTGCTTGTATTATAAGGACGAGCATGAGGTAAGCTTATGGTTTGTGGTTGCATTCGATAAATGCACGAGATGATAAATGCATGTTTTATGTGTTCAAGCATGGGAGAAATGATTTGAAAATGGTTTTGGTTTCAAGAAAATTATGGATTTTAAAATTGCATTGTTGTAGCTACCGTTTTGAGCGCTGCTCACTAAGCTTAAATGCTTACGCTCTTTTTTCCAACAATGCATGATCTTAGACCTTCGGAGCAGCTCGAGGAATAAGGGAGAATCAAAAGGAGTATGGTTTTCTCAAGTATGGTTTTTAGACTTCAATAATTAATATTAAGCATGTTTCATTGTTTTTTTTCATTTATGCTTATGCATGTAGTTGATTACTTTGCTTGTATTATAAGGACGAGCATGAGGTAAGCTTATGGTTTGTGGTTGCATTCGATAAATGCACGAGATGATAAATGCATGTTTTATGTGTTCAAGCATGGGAGAAATGATTTGAAAATGGTTTTGGTTTCAAGCAAATTATGGATTTTAAAACTACATTGTTGTAGCTACCGTTTTGAGCGCTGCTCACTAAGCTTAAATGCTTACGCTCTTTTTTCCAACAATGCATGATCTTAGACCTTCGGAGCAGCTCGAGGAATAAGGGAGAATCAAAAGGAGTATGGTTTTCTCAAGTATGGTTTTTAGACTTCAATAATTAATATTAAGTAATGAGTTAGGACCTCTTTGTTTTAAGGGGTTATTGACATGTCTCTTCGCTTAGACAAGTTTGTTTGGCAGTGTTTGGCTTTTAATGCCTCTTATTATGTTTAAGTATGCTACGGTTCGGCTTTTGGCCTCTTGGGTGAATGTTAAGCATGAAAGTTTCCTTTATAAACCTTATCATGTCGATTGTTGTCTCGTTGAATGCTTATCTTGCTTTATATGAGTACCTACAGTTGCTTATGTTGCATGTGTGCTAGATAAGTTGAACGAATGCATGTTTGGCGTGTTTAATCTGCTGAAACATGTCTTTCTGGGTAGGGCGTATCGATACACTCAAGGGTTGTATCGATACGGTTCCCTGTTTTAAGCGAGGTGTACCGATACACGGGGGCGTACCGATACTCACTTTGATCTCTGGAAATCTAAGATTTTGACGAGAAATTGGAGTATCGATACGAGCCTTAAGTGTATCGATACGGTCCCTGGTGTTGACCTTGGGAGTTTGACCATTAAAGGCGTATTGATACTAGCCTTGAAGGGTATCGATACGGCCTCTTGAAGTTGACCCTATGGAGTTGACCGTTGACAGTGTATCGATACAGGTCTGAGGCGTATCGATACGACCTGTAGTAAATCATTAAAAATCAATCTCTAAACGTCCGCCTTGTTTGGTTCATGTCCGTGTTTTCTTTTCTGCTGCGTGTCTCCTTACATAAGTTGCATAATGGCATTTAGACAATATAATTTAAAAAAAAATTTAGGGTTGCTAATCGGAGTGAAGCCTTAACAGATTTCTCTTTGGTTTTCCCCGTGTAACCCGTTCGATGCGGTCTAGTGACTAAGCCTGGTCGAGGGGGTTACATTATATATATGTCGTGTGCGATATCAATTTTGGAAAACGAGTTCCGGAATTATGACATTTTGGTCTAGTGACTAAAATGCAAATTTTCAAAACTATTTTAGTTATTGTTTTGTAAAAGAATCAAAACGCTGAATCTTTAAGGAGCTAATTAGCCAAGTCTAATTTCATACTTTTCTCTTATTTATTTTATTCCTAAGAGTTATTTTAAAAAGGTTTTAATTCATATTTTTTAAAAGGGTTTTATATCATTTCAAGAATTAACGTTAAAACTTCTAAATAGCTTTTCTTCATTCTCTTTTCAACCAAGCAGCATCTTAGCAGGAAGTTTTCAAAGGTAAACTTCTTTTTAAGTTGATTTTTTATCATCAAAGTATTTCCTTATGATTTTCTTCTAAAATCCAATTGTTTTCTCTTAGATTTCTTAAGCTTTTTCTTGAAAATCAAGGGGAAATTCTACCATTAGAGGTGAGCTGCATTTTTCTCCTCTAATATAATGTTCTTTATTGATATTCTCATGCTATTGATTCTTTCATTGTTTTAGAATAAAAGTTTCACAAACATATTTATGAAAAAGTGAGAAACCAAGCTAAAAATGGTTGTTTAGTGAGTTTCATTGTTAGATCAGGCTTGGCTGGGTTTTAGATTGTTGTGGGCAATGATTTTGATGTTGAAATATGTTGAGATAATGGGTTAATCAAAAGAATCCTGGATTTGGTTGAGTTGATGAAGTTTTGAATTGATATTTTTGGGGTTTTGGCTTGGATTTGTGAGAAATCAGTAGCTGGTGGTTATTTGGTTGAGATGATAATCTTGCTGGGTTTTGGCTGGAGATTGTTTTGGTTAATTTATTTGATGTTCTTGGCTTATTTTGGATATGTTTTGATGGTCGATCGTTGTTAGATGGTGAGTCCCTGTTTTCCAGCAAGTTTTTGAGTTGAAATAAAGTCTAATGCTATGTTTTGTAATGGTTAGAAACAAGGGTTTTGGATTCGGAATCATCGGACACGTTTTTGGGTAATCCGGAGGCTTAAATCGGCATTTTGACTTGTGTTTGTGGTTTGCTGGTGAATGGAAATTCTTTTAAAGCATTAACATGGTTAAGGACATGTTTTAAAGGGTTTGGATTGTGTCCAAGAAACCAATCTAAGCTCAAGCGTAAGTTTGGGTGTTTTTGCCCTTGTTTTCACCTTGTTTCCAATTGTTTTGGTTTAATGTGATAATGATGCGTATACATAGATGGTTATGATAAATTCTATTGTTTTCATGCATAATTTAACGTCTTGGTTTTGGGCCTAGGTGTTTTGCAATTCGGGTTGGGCCGGTGGAACCGATGTCAGTTGTTCGAACCATTAAAAGGTGGTTTGGGGAAATCAAGGTTCAAAATGGGATAAAATTATAATAAAAAATTCTAAAATCTTCTAAAATTATATTTAAGAGGTTGGTTAAATCAATTTTACAAAACAGGTTTCTGAATGTGTACATTTTGGGTAGTGACCAAAATGTAAAGATTTAATAGTTGAGAAAAGTGTATTTTTCAAGAAGAGTCAAAATCTTAGAATCTTTAGGGAGCTATTTGGCAATTAAGCCTTTTCCCTAATTTTGCATGTGTTTTAAATGGTTTATTAAATAATTAAAATAGCCTTGGTTAATTAAATTGGGAAGTTAGTTAATCGGTTAAAAGATTTTTCACGACTATTTTCAATTCTCTTCTTCACTTTAGCCAAACACTCTCCATTTCCTCACAAATTTCCAGATCTTCTTCACTCTCAAATTCTCTTTTGATTTCCAACTTTTCCTTGGTGATTTCTCTCATTTTCCTTGAAGCTCTTTCAAGCTAATCTTGCCAAATTAGAGGAGAAGCAAGGATTAGAGGTAAATTTCATGCTAACCCTCTAACCAAGGTTCTTTAATGAAATTCCAAAGATATTTGACTCTTTATTAATGTTTTTTATTAAGGTTTTGTTGTTAGTTTGATAAAATATTGAAATCTTGGTGAAAAAGATGTTTTAAAGAGATTTTCGAAGTTGTAATGGTTGGGCTTGTTTGAGATGATTTCTAAATGAGTTTTGAAAGGTTTTTGGTTTTGAAGTGGAGTCTTAATCATAGTGATCCCGAAATCCTTGAGATCCTTGGTTTCTAAAGTGTTTTTGGTTAGGTTTTTGGGGTGTTTTTGTGGAATCTGAGTTGATGGAGGTATAAGGATTGTTTTAGGTTGTTTTAGATGTTGATTGATGCTTAAAATGTATTAGATGTGTTGGTAGATGGCTGGGCTAAGTTTGGAGATCAATCGATTGAGTTTTCGTTTGTTTCAGATGGGTGATTTGATGCTTTAGAGCAGGGTTGCATGATTTCTTTTGAGTGCTGGTGTTTTGGATGCATTTTAATGCATCAAACCTCTGTTTTAATGTTTTGAAAACATGGGATAGTAATCCGGAATCAAATGATGTGGTATTGGAGGCTTTGGATGATCGATAGTTGCGTCGGCAAGCGTGGTTTTGCGAGTCGGTGAGGGGAACTTGGTTTTCCAGCGTGTAAACATTGTAGAAAAGGTTTTGGGAACTTAGTAAGATCTTGAAACGATTTACTAAGTTTGGAAGTAAGTAAAGTGAATTTCTCTCCCATATTGTGCTAGTTTTGAGCCTTTGGTTGCACTTAATTTTAACTGCATTTACCTACCGTTTTAAAGCATGTTTTGAGTATATATAATGTGTTTGATGATGCCATGTGGTTTAAGGATGCACTAGGTAAGTGATCCTTGTATGCATGTGTTGATGCATGAAGTTCGAAGAATGGTTTAATGCTTGATTGATGGCTTATTATAAATGCTTTGTAAAAACAGTGAGGTATGCATGAGTTATGGATTATATTGGCAAGTGATGTTGTATAAAGTGTTTTATAAATGAAATCGGATATAGTTAGCCGACTATAGGATTAAGTGCACTATAAACAAGTCGCCTTGGATGTTGAGGGGTTGTGATTGTACTGAAAACTTCATCCAAGTTCTCTAACGATTAAGGATTGTTTAAGGTTGCAACGGTTGGGGGTAGCTCCCGGGTGCAAACCTTGTGTGTGTCCCGTCTCTCGTTAGGGGGTTATACATCTATCGATGAGTGGTGTTGAGGGGTTAATATTGTACCGAATACTCCACCACGGGTGTCACAACGATGGAGGGATTGCTCTCATATGTGAGCCTTGAGATGCTACTAGAGTGTATGAAGGGTGTGGGACAACCCTGGGTAATCCGTGTATCCGATATGTTTTTGAGGATGTTGTTTATCACTTGTGAGCCAATATAATGAAATGAAATATTATGGAAAATGTTGTTAATGCATAATTTGAAAGATGCATGTTTTGGTTTAAGCTTAGCATAAAGGTGTTTATGCTTGGAAGGCTTGGAATATGAGAAGCAATGGTTTAATTGTTGGGTTTATTTGAATCATGTTGCAGGATGTTTAATAAAATGGTTTTGATGATAAAGTGCATGTTTTGTCAAAGGAAGCATGATGGTTTTGAAAATAGTGAAAAATTGTTTTGTGTATTGATGATGTTTGTGGTTTTGAGTAATCCTCACTAAGCTTGTATGCTTATGCTATCCTTTTTCATCAATGCAGACAATTAGGTTTTTGGAGGTAGCATTTACAAGGGATCCTACCAAGACACTCATTAAAAGTATGTTGAGTTCATGAACTGGTGTAATAAAGGCAATGGGGGTGTCCGATTCTATGAATGTTGTTGGTTTAGTATTTTTCTGTTTTTGTGCAAGTTTATTAAGCATATTTGGTTGTGTAAATGGCCTTTATGTTTTGGTTTATGCTTTGTTTTGGAATTTGGCCTTTTGGCACTTATTTCTCTTAGGAAGCATGCCTTTAGTCTCCTTGCTATTGTGAATGATGCAATGATGATGCCTATGCTTCGTATAAGTTGTTGTTGATGTATATTTGAGTTGCCAACATGTTTGGGAATATGTCATAATGGTTTTGGATGTTTTAAATTGAATTAAAACGACATTTAAAAACATTGCAGGCCCAGCTATTTCGAAACACCCTTTCCTGCTTCGAAACAGTGGCTTGAAATGGCCTTGGTGTTTCGAAACGGTGAGGCATGTTTCAAAACATTTTGCCTCTATGAAACCTCGTTCCGAAACGAGTCTTAAGGGTTTTCAAAACGAACCCGCGTATCGAAACGATCAGCTATGTTTCAAAACGACCTTTCTGATACATCGCTCACTGTTCTGAAACGCTTGACCGTTATCCAGTTTTTGAATTGTTCTGAGTTTCTTTTTCTTACGTTTTGGTCCCTATTTGCCTTGTATGCATTTGGATGAGTTCTAGGGGTCGTTTTGAGTTGAGATTTTACCGAGAAGTAGGTAATGAATCTAATTAAAGAATGGTAACCGAAAGTTGGAAATAACCCTTACAATTTGTCAAGTTTACAAAATGGTCCTTAAACCTTAAACTGGTATTAATTAATGGGCGATTGTGACGCTGTTTAATCTGCTGCTTGTGTGCACACTTAGGAATGTAATTTGCATCTAGACAAGACAAGGAAAAAATAGGGTCATTTATTGAGGTAAATATTCCTGGTTTACTTCAATATTCCTCGTGCGATCCGTTCGGTTCAGTCTATTGGCCAGGCCGGGCGAGGGGGTTACATTTGGTGGTACTAGAGCTAGGTTTCGAAAGGTTGGGATGATGGTAAGTTGTTGGTAAGTAAATGTGAAGTGAATATGTGTTTTGGTGATGTTTGTTTTGACCGGTGAATGTTTTAAGCTTGCTAATGTTAAATATGTGATAAGATATATCTGATGATTGAAAATGAGTGTGAGTTGTTACATGATGTTTGATTGGATTGAATCTTGATGCTTGAGTTGCACGATGGTTGTGATATTCAAGTATTATGCTTTATGGTATGTTGGAGGAAATTGGGATGCCTTGTTACCTAGTGAAATGTTTTAAATTGGTTTTGGAAGTCTTGGATACTTGTTTAGAGCTGGCTTGATCCTTTGTTTTCTTTATGTTCACGCTTTAATCTAAACTAGCACAATGGGACCGAGACGAGAGTTATGTTCTGGAGCAATTGCTCCTGTTGAGGGACAGTGTGACTAGGAGAACGAGGTTCTGCCTGGTGGAAACTTACCTCCTCCTCCGCCACCACCACTTGAGGGTGATGAGGAAGGCCAACACGGACAGACTGGTCCGGTGTTGAGAGATTTGACGCCTCTTGTACAGGTGATGACGAGAGCATTCCAGGCTGCTATTACTGAAGTGCATGTACAAGCGCCTATTGCCGAGCAAGTGGGATTTCCATTATAGCGCTTGAGAAGTTTGGGAGAAGTGGAATTTCGTGGGTTATCACCTGAGGCATCTAAGACATGGATGGCAAGTATGATTCAGATATTGGATCAGATGGGGCGCAATGATGCACGAAAGCTGGGTTGCACAGTATCGTTGTTGCATGGTGATGCGTACACATGGTGGACGATTGCGACTGCGGCCTTAGAGCCAGAGGAAGTGGATTGGACGTTCTTCCAGTCTGTTTTTAAGAGAAAGTATCTTGTAGTTAGATACTTGGACAATAAGAAGAGGGAATTTATGTCTCTGGTTTAGAGGAATATGACTGTGGCTGAGTACAAGGTCCAGTTCGTACGACTAAGCCAATATGCTCTGGAGTTGGTGGCGAGTGACAGGCATCGTTGTGACCGTTTCCGGTATGGCCTGGTGCAAGACGTGAAGACGTTCATGCTAGCGACTGATTATACAGATTTTAATGTGCTCGTGACTCGAGCCTAGGATATTGAGCAGAGCTTCGGTCTGACCTCGCATGGGGGTGGTTTCAGTTTGGGCAAGAGAGCTGCTGATGCTAGCCCTAGTGGTGGGCAGAGTAAGAGGAACCGAGACCGTAGATATCAACCTGCGGCTAGGCGAGGTAACTTTGGGCGAGGTGCGCCAGCTCAAGGCAACAAGCTGAGGTTTGAGCAGAACACATGTTGGACATGTGGTTCGCGTGAGCACATGAGGCGGAATTGTCCTCATGCGGCTCGCGAGGTGCAGGCTCCTCTGATTGGGGCTATTTCGTGTTGGAACTGCGGGGCTGATGATCACATGAGACGTGAGTGTCCCTTTTTGGCGAGGGGTGGTCAGGTTGTGCACCAGTTCCTGCACATCAGAGAGGCCGTGGCAACTTTTAGAGGAGAGAGGATTGTCGGAGAGGTGTGGCCCATGTAGTTGTTGTTCAGCCAGAGGGAGGTGGTCCCGCGAGGGTGTATGCACATTGCGAGGGACGTAATGACACTGATGTGATTGCAGGTACATTCACCTTACAATCCTGGTCTTTGTTAGCTTTGATTGATTCTGGATCTACGCATTCATACATCTTGAGTGAGCATGCATGCTTTCTTGATATTCCTGTTGAGATGTTAGATGTATGAATGCAAGTAGCAAGTTCTTTTGGTGAGACTATTGTTACAAGGAAATTGTATAGGAGATGTCCGTTATCTGTTCAGGGTCATGTGTTTTCAGTTGATTTGATAGAACTGCCTTTTTATGGTTTTGATGTGATTCTTGGAATAGATTGGTTGGTTGAGCACCGAGTTGTAGTAGATTTTGATGTTAATCGAGTTACCCTGAAGCTTGCAGATGATTACAAAGTAGTAATCGTAGGCAAGAACGTGAAGTTCTTGTCTAACGCAATTTCAGCTCTTGAAGTGAGTCGGGTGATGGAGTTGGGATGCGAAGCTTTCTTGGCATATGTGATGAATCCTGGTACGAAGAAAGTGTGTGTGAAAGACATACTACCGTATGTGAGTTTCCGGGTGTTTTTCCGAAAGAGTTGTCTGGGTTGCCACCAAACTGAGAGGTTGAGTTTGGTATTGAGTTGTATGAGAATACGACTCCGGTGTCTATTGTTTCTTATTGCATGGAACCTAAGGAGTTGAAAGAGCTGAAGACATAACATCAGGAGTTGCTTGACCGAGGTTTTATAAGGCCAAGTATTTCACCTTTGTGTGCCCCAGTCTTGTTTGTGAAAAAGAAGGATGGTAGAATGTGTATGTGCATAGATTATCGGCAACTGAACAAGTTGACGATTAAGAATAAGTACCCTTTGCCGAGGATTGATGACTTGTTTGACCAATTTCATGGTGCTTCTGTGTTTTCGAAGATAGATTTGAGGTCTGGATACTAGCAGCTAAAGGTTAAGGATGTGGATGTACCTAAGACATCTTTTTGGACTAGGTATAGCCATTATGAGTTTCTGGTGATGTCGTTTGGATTGAAAAATGCACCGACTGCATTCATGGATATGATGAATAGGGTGTTCCACAAGTTTCTGGATCAATTTGTTGTAGTGTTTATTGATGATATTCTTGTGTACTCACATACCGAGGAGGATCATGATAAGCACTTAAGGATTGTGTTGCAATTGCTGTTGGAGAATCAATTTTATGATAAGCTGAGCAAGTGTGAGTTTTGTCTCAAGGAAGTGGTTTTTCTTGGACATGTGGTGTCAACCGAAGGTATTTGGGTTGATCCACACAAGGTTGAGGCGGTGATGAGTTGGAAGACGCCTAAATCAGTGACAGAGGTACGTAGTTTCCTTGGGTTAGCTGGATATTACCGAAGGTTTGTCGAGGGTTTCTCTAAGATTGATGCACCATTGACCAAGTTGTTGCAAACGAATGTTCTCTTTGAGTGGACGGATGTAGGCAACAAGCTTTCGAGAAGTTGAAGGTGCATGAGTGCAACTACCCTACGCATGATCTAGAGCTCGCTACGGTGGTGTTTGCTTTAAAGATTTGGAGACACTACCTTTATGGTGAAATGTGTGTGGTTTATACGGACCATAAGAGTTTGAAGTATCTTATGTCGCAAAGGGAGTTGAATCTTAGGCAGCGAAGGTGGTTGGAGTTGCTTAAGGATTATGATCTGCCAATTGAGTATCATCCTGGGAAGGCCAATGTGGTGGTCGATGCTTTGAGTAGGAAGGTAGCTGTTGAGCTGAGAGCTATGTTTGCTCGTTTGAGTATATCACGTGATGGTGGCTTGATAGCCGAGTTACAAGTGAAACCTTCCTTTATTCAGTTGATTAAGGAGAAGCAGTTGTTGGATGATTCGTTGGTACCTCATGTTCAGGACATAGCTGATGGTAAGGTAACGAACTTTTATTTTAATGATGATGGAGTTCTATGTTTCAAAAGTCGGATAGTTGTGCCAGAAGATGTTGAGTTGAGGCGCACTATTTTGATTGAGGCTCATAGTAGTCCTTTTGCTATGCACCCTCGTAGTACTAAGATGTATCGTTACTTGAAAGATGAGTACTATTGGGTGGGGTTGAAAAGGATGTTGCTGATTTTGTAAGGAAGTGTATGATTTGCCAACAGGTGAAGGCTGAGCGTCAATTTCCTTCCGGTTTGTTACAACCTTTGAGGATACCAGAGTGGAAATCGGAAAGGATTACGATGGATTTTGTGTCCGGTCTGCCTTTGACACCATCTAAGAAGAACTCCGTATGGGTTATTGTGGATCGTCTTACGAAGTGTGCGCATTTCTTGACTGTGCATACTACGTATACGTTGGATAAGTTAGTGGAGTTGTATATTGTTGAGATTGTGCGTTTTCACGGTGTGCCCAAGTCTATAGTGTCAGATAGAGATCTGAGGTTCACAGTGAGGTTTTGGGATTGTTTACATCAACCGTCGGGTACGCGGTTGAATTTCAGCACTTCGTATCATCCTTAGTCGGATGGACAGTCAAAACGAGTTATCCATGTGTTGGAGGACATGTTGCGATGTTGTGTGATTGATTTCCAAGGTTCTCGGGAAAATCATCGGGCTTTGGTTGAATTTTCCTATAATAACAATTTTCAGGCAAGTATAAAAATGGCTCCGTATGTGGCCTTGTAAGGGAGAAAGTGTAGAACGCCTCTTTGTTGGGCTGAGGCAGGGCAGAAGTTGCTTTCCCTGCTGGATATGCTCAAGGGAACAACTAAGAAAGTGCAGCTCATATGTGAGCGATTGAAGGCTGCATCGGATCGCCAGAAGTCCTACGCAAAATTAAAGCGTAGAGAGATTGAATTTGCGGTAGGAGATCGCGTGCTTCTTAAGGTATCGCCTTGGAAGAAGGTGATGAGGTTCAGACATAAGGGAAAGCTTAGTCCGAGGTTTATTGACCTTATGAGGTGGTGGAGCGGATTGGTCCTGTGGCTTATCGATTGAGGTTGCCTCCCGAGTTGGAAAAGATCCATGATGTGCTTCATGTATCTATGTTACGGAAGTATAGATCGGATCCTTCGCATGTGATGCTAGTTGATGAAATTGAGTTAAATCTGAATTTATCCTAGGATGAGGAACGAACAAGAGTTCAAGATTCGAGTAGCAAAGTTCTTTGTGGCAAGACGATTGAGCTTGTAAAAGTTTTGTGGCGACATCGGGGAGTTGAGGCTGCCACGTGGGAAAGCAAGTCGAACATGCTGGGGCAATTTTTGCATCTATTTCACTCGGGTAAAATTTCGAGGACGAAATTTCCTAAATGGGGGAGAGTTGTAACGCCTCGGTTTTGGGCCTAGGTGTTTTGCAAGTTAGGTTGGGCCGGTGGAACCGGTGTCGGTTGTTCGAACCGTTAAATGTTGGTTTAGGGAAATGAAGGTTCGGGATGGGATAAAAATATGATAAAATTTTCTAAAATCCTCTAAAATTATATTTAAGAGATTGGTTAAATCAATTTTACAAAATAGGTTTTCGAAAGTGTATATTTTGAGGAGAAGCAAGGATTGGAGGTAAATTTCGTGCTAACCCTCTAACCAAGGTTCTTTAATGAAATTCCAAAGATATTTGACTCTTTATTAATGTTTTTTATTAAGGTTTTGTTGTTAGTTTGATAAAATATTGAAATCTTGTTGAAAAATATGTTTTAAAGAGATTTTAGGAGTTGTAATGGTTGGGCTTGTTTGAGATGATTTCTAAATGAGTTTTGAAAGGTTTTTGGTGTTGAAGTGGAGTCTTAATCATAGTGATCCCGAAATCCTTGAGATCCTTGGTTTTTGAAGTGTTTTTTGTTGGGTTTTTTGGGTGTTTTTGTGTAATCTGAGTTGATGGAGGTATAACGATGTTTTTAGGCTGTTTTTAGATGTTGATTGATGCTTAAAATGTGTTAGATGTGTTGGTAGATGGCTGGGCTGAGTTTGGAGGTTAATCGATTGAGTTTTTGGTTGTTTCGGATGGATGGTTTGATGCTTTAGAGCAGGGTTGCAGGATTTCTTTTGAGTGCTGGTGTTTTTGATGCATTTTAATACATTGAACCTTTGTTTTAATGTGTTGAAAACAAGGGATAGTGATTCGATATCAAACGAATTGGTTTTGGAGGCTTTGGACGATCGATAGTTGCGTCGACAAGTGTGGTTTCGCGAGTCGGTGAGTGGAACTTGGTTTTCCAGCGTGGTAACGTTTTAGAAAAGTTTTTGGGAACTTAGTAAGAGCATGAAACGCTTTACTAAGTTTGGAAGTAAGTAAAGTGAATTTCTCTCCCGGATTGTGCTAGTTTTGAGCCTTTGGTTGCACTTAATTTTAATTGCATTTACCTACTATTTTAAAGCATGTTTTGAGTACATATAATGTGTTTGATGATGCCATGTGGTTTAGGGATGCACTAGGTAAGTGATCCTTGTATGCATGTGTTGAGGCATGAAGTTTGAAGCATGGTTTAATGCTTGATTGATGGCTTATCATGAATGCTTTGTAAAAACAGTGAGGTATGCATGAGTTATGGATTATATTGGCAAGTGATGTTGTATAAAGTGTTTTATAAATGAAATCGGATATGGTTAGCGGGCTATAGGATGAAGTGCACTATAAACAAGTCGCCTTGGATGTTGAGGGGTTGTGATTGTACCGAAAACTCCATCCAAGTGCCCAAACGATTGAGGATTGTTTAAGGTTGCAACGGTTGAGGGTAACTCTCGGGTGTGAACCCTATGTGTGTCCCGTCTCTCGTTAGTGGGTTATACATCTACCGATGAGTGGTGTTGAGTGGTTGATATTGTATCGAATACTCCACCACAGGTGGTACAACGATGCAGGTATTGCTCTCGTATGTGAGCCTTGAGATGCCGGTATAGTGTATGAAGGGTGTGGGACAACTCTTAGTAATCCGTGTATCTGATATATTTTTGAGGATGTTGTTTATCACTTGTGAGCCAATATAATGAAATGAAATATTGTGGAAAATGTTGTTAATGCATAATTTGAAAGATGCATGTTTTGGTTTTAGCTTAGCATAAAGGTATTTATGCTTGGAAGGCTTGGAATATGAGAAGTAATGGTTTAATTGTTGGGATTATATGAACCATGTTTCATGATGTTTAATGCAATAATTTTGATGATAAAGTGCATGTATTGTCAAAGGAAGCAAGATGGTTTTGAGAAGAGTGAAAAATGGTTTTGTGCATAGATGATGTTTGTGGTTTTAAGCAATCCTCACTAAGCTTGTATGATTATGCTCTCCTTGTTCATCAATGCAGACAATTAGGTGTTTGGAGGCAGCATTTACAAGGGATCCTACCAAGACACTCTTTAAAAGTATGTTGAGTTCATGAATTGGTGTAATAAAGGCAATGAGGGTGTTCGATGTTATGAATCTTGTTGGTTTAGTGTTTTTTTGTTTTGGTGCAAGTTTATTAAGCATATTTGGTTGTGTAAATGGTCTTTATGTTTTGGTTTATGCTTGGTTTTGGAATTTGGCCTTTGGCACTTATTTCTCTTAGGAAGCATGCCTTTAGTCTTTTTGCTATTGTGAATGATGCAATAATGATGCCTATGCTTCGTATAAGTTGTTGTTGATGTATATTTGAGTTGCCAACATGTTTGGGCTTATGTCGGAACGGTTTCGGATGGTTTAAATTGAGTTGAAACAACATTTAAAAACATTACAGGCCCATGTGTTTCGAAACACCCTTGCATGTTTCGAAACGGTGACTTGAAATGGCCTTGGTGTTTCGAAACGGTGAGGCTTGTTTCGAAATATTTTGCCTCTGTGAAACCTCGTTCCGATACAGGGCTCACTGTTCCGAAACGCTCGACCGTTAATTTAGTTTTTGAATTGTTCGTAGTTTCTGTTTCTTACATTTTGGTCCCTGTTTGCCTTGTATGCAATTGGATGAGTTCTAGTGGTCGTTTTGAGCTGAGATTTTACCGAGAAACATGTAATGAATCTAATTAAAGGATGGTAACCCAAATTTGGAAATAACCCTTACAATTTGTCATGTTTACAAAATGGTCCCTTAACCTTAAATTGTTGTTAATCCATGGGCGATTGTAACGTTGTTTAATCCGCTGCTTGTGTACACACTTAGAAGTGTAATCTGCATCTAGACAAGATAAAAGGAAAAAATAAGGTTGTTTATTGAGGTAAACCTTCCCGGTTTACTTCAATATTCCTCGTGTGATTCGTTCGGTTCGATCTATTGGCCATGTCGGGTCGAGGGGGTTACACATAATGAGTTGTTTTAGATGTTGTTATATGAAATCCCATGAGTTGATGTTATATTTTCAAAGTTACAAAATTATGTTGAGAAATGTCATGCATTGTATATGTTTTGAAATGAGATGTTGTGATCATGTTTATGCTTTGAAAACAGTGAGTAACCTTGGAGGTAAATTGTATATTGGCAAGTGATGATATTATATATATCAGATATGTTGATCGATCAATAGGATGTAGGGAGCTCTATTATACAAAATCCGTGCGTGTGGTATCATTCGATTTCAAAATAGGGGGTAATGCTATTGTGATGTGAGTGGTAGGGGTAGTGCTATCACCAACAGGATCTGCGGGTAGTAGCATCATGTCCGAAGTGAATTCTATACATTGGTAATGCATGTGACTTGATGGGGGTAGTGCCATCAAGGTGTCTGTATATCTGATTTGCGAGTGATAGGGGTAGTCTATCACCTTGGGCTCTGCGGGTAGTGACATCCCGGATAACTTGTGGCCAATATACATGTGTTAATTTGCATTATGTTTATATTATGTTTGGTTATGGTGTTTGATCATGTGTTGGTAAATTGAGATTTTGACATGCATCGGTAATGCATGGTTTGAACGAGTTCGGTAAGTCATGGTTGATATGCATCGGTAATGCATGAATTGCGGTATTGTGATTTTCACTATTGTGGTTATGCATTGTGATGTATTTCTAGCTTGTTTTATCGGTTTTGCTGCACGGAAATATTTTGAAGGAACGTTTAGTTTTATGAATAAATTATATGGTTTTAAAATTGCATTGTTATTGCTTTGGTTTTGAGCACCGCTCACTAAGCTCTCTAGCTTACGCTCTCTTTTCTAACAATGCAGATCGTTAGACCTTTCGAGGGCATCAAGAGAGCAAGGAAGGTGTCCAAGAATCCCAAGCTTAGCTCAAGTATGGTTTATTCCAATAGTACTGTAG
Source organism: Hibiscus tridactylites (assembly GCA_958450335.1). NCBI lineage: Eukaryota > Viridiplantae > Streptophyta > Magnoliopsida > Malvales > Malvaceae > Hibiscus > Hibiscus tridactylites. The sequence continues at coordinate 39,316,834 of OY288288.1, forward strand.
TATCAATGGGGCAAGACCTTTATGAGAGTTGGGAGCGTGTGTTGGACTCCCTTTTTGTTGAAACATGTTTGTTATTATCTTTTGAAGTTGTTTGAGGTTTAGTTTCACTATTTTAAAGCTTAACTTGTGTTTTAACCTCTTATGCAAATGTAGTTCTTTTTATGTTTCGTTCTTGTTAAATCGTTGCGTTGGAATGCTCTTGTTTGATGTTGTTGAGTCCCTTTTTCTGTGAAATACATGTTTTGTTGATCCTTTGTTGATGGCATATTGTTGGGTTGGTTTCGGTAAGCTTTGGGAATGCCTAAAAGTCATTTTGGAACAATTTGTGCACAGGGGTTCCGAAATGAGCTTGTCCGTATCGAAACGGGCATGAATTATGCCTAGCTGTTTCCAAACGCCCCTTGGTGTTTCGGAATAGTTTGCATCTGTAAAATTTGTTTTTGAATCCCTGTTTCGAAACAGGTAGTGGTGTTTCCAAACACCTGGCAGTTAGGTTAGTTGAGGGCATCTCCTAAGTCCTATTTTCTTGCATTTTGGTCCCCAATTGATGTGTTATCGATTGGGTGAGTTTGGATGGTTGTATGGAGCTGCATTTTGGCATACATGTATGAAAACAGACTAATGGAAAAATGGTAACATTAATTTCATGTTAGGTCACTGTTTTACGCTAGAATTGCATTTTGGTCCATGTATGCTTATTTGTTGGTTCGAAGTTCGTTTCGTCGTGTTTTCATCCGCTGCAAGTGTTCCTCACCTAGGTTTTAAAAAGAGCATATAGAAAAGATAAATTTAAAACCTTGTTCCTCTTTTAGGGTTGCTAATAAGAGAGAAATCTTCAGGTCTTTCTTTGGTTAGTCCCGTGTGACCACCTCGGGTCGGTCTGGTAGCTAGGCCGGGCTGAGGGGGTTACAACTCCAATGATCAATGTCTTCAATGTTACTAATAGTAAACATGTCTCATTATCATTATTTCATGATTTCAATATCAATGTAATGTCAATATCTGATGGTTTATTTACAATGTTTCAATAACAATAACAATATCGATGACAATGCACAATGACGATGCTAATAACTATGTCCAATGTTCATTACCAAGTTACCGATGCTTACCAACAGTTCTGTTTAACAATCTGATGCAACTTCCTTAAAAGAAATGTTAGCTATTTGATCGAAATCAACAATAATGAATTCGGGAAGCCTCGTCGCCTAATCCCGAGACTACGACTACACTCACCTTGATATCTGATGCTCTTACGGCTTTCGGATGACAACACCCTTGTTTCTAGTTTTCGATGGAGATGGCGAAACCTCTCTCTCTACTTCTTGAGCTAGAAAATCAATAGGGGGATTATTAGGATTGATGATACAATATCAAAATTAATATCCGACTTCAATATAAATAAAAACGATGGATTATCCATGGATAGTCAAAACCCTAGCTTAAGATTAAGCTTGATGCGACCATAGAATCCAATGATTGATTGAGGAATATTTCTTACCCGAACAATAGCAACAATTCAATAGCGATAAATTAAAGAAAACCAAACTTAGGTCTCTCGCCAATGGAGGTGTGTGCTTAGTGGAAGATGATGAATATGAAGAGATAGGGAGGTGCTTGCTTGATAAGGTTTCGGGTAAGTGTTCAATCTTTTTTTAATTCCTTTCTTTTTTTATTACTCACTTAATAGGTTTTCCTTAAGGTGATGCAATTTCACCAGATTATCCCACATTTGGGAGATTAAATTGAGCAGGGGCTAATCTCAAGGTTAGTCGCTCAACTTTCGATTCTCTATAGTTTTGACCCCCAAACTCTTGATTTCAAAAATTTAGCCACTAAACGGTTTTGATGCTATTCAATAAAGTCCATATTCAATAAATCGACTCAATTAGACTTCAATGTCAAATAACTAATAAGTCGATACAATATTTAAACTTTTTCGATGTGAGATTTCCAATCACCGGAACCCAATTCTGACTAGACCAGATTTTGGGGTGTTACAAAACGAGGACAGTCTCGCCTCAAATGCTCACGCGATCCACATACCCAACAAGAATTAAAAATCGGTCTAGCCTGAGCACCCTAACCATGTGCTCTACGTCCAGGCCTTCCTCCGCCTCACCTCACATCATTGTAATATTTCTTATCACAATGCCTCTTATACTGTCCACCTCCAGGACCAAAATCTGCAGCTCTCTTACTCGAGCTAGAACCATCCACACGAGAAGTCAAACCCAGACTCTGCTCAATATCCTTAGCTCGCATCACCAACACATCAAAATCTATGTAATCAGAAGCCAACATGAAAGTTTTCACTTCTTCTACCACATCATAACGGAAACTGTCACAATGATGCCTATCACTCGGCACCAAATCAGAGGAATACTGGCTCAAATGAATAAATTGAACCTCATACTCAACCATAGGCATGCTACCCTGAACCAAAGACATGAATTCACGTTTCTTATCATCCAAGTATCTAACTCCTAGATACTTCCTCTTAAAGGAAGCTTGAAAAAACTCCCAGTTCACTTCATTAGGCTCCAAAGTCGCAGTTACAGTCGTCCACCAAATGTAAACATCGCCTTCCAACAGCGAAACAACACATCATAGCTTACGTGCATCATTACACCCATTTGTTCCAAAATTCAAATCGTACTGGCCATCCAAGCCTCGAATGCCTCAGACGACAAACCAAAATACTCAATACCACCAAAATTACACAATCGTTCTAACGGCAACCCCGTTTGTCGAGCAACTAGTGCTTGCATCTGCTGCACTCCAGCAACAGCCGCCTGGAATGCTTCAGTCATCGCTTGAACTAAAGGCGTCAAATCACCCAACACAGACCCAGCTTGCTCATGTTGTCCTTGCTCCTCACCCCCAGGTGGAGGAGGTAGATTCCCTCTAGGAGGTACCTCGTTCTCCTGATTTCCCTACTCTACAGCAGCAACAATCATACCAGATCGCAACTCTCTCCTCGATCCCATTGTGCTATTATAATTAAGGCATGATAATAAAACAAGACAAAAATAATCAGGCCAGCTTTAAGCAAGGATCGAAGACGTCCAATTCAATTTAAAACACTCCAACTATAGTAATAAGGCAATGGCTATCCCAATTTCCCCCAATCATAGCATAAAGCAATCAACATACATGTTGCAAACACCATGCACAGCAAGCAACAAGGTTCAACCCACAACAATAACATGCATATAGCAGTTAGCATATACATCACAGCCACCGTGCATGCCATCAACAATATTCATTCTTCGTCAACATGAATATAAACAATCATTGTGCAAAGCAAACATCAACGTACAATTTGAAATTTACATCACATCAACTTACCATCAACTTACCAATATCCCACTCTTTCGTAATCTAGCTCTAATACTACCAAATGTAACCCCCCTCGACCTGACCTAGACGCCCGATCAAACCGAACGGGTTACAAGGGGAATATTGAAGGAAACTGGGAAATTTACCTTAATAAACGACCCTTATTTTTTATCTTGTCTATTATTACCCTAAGTGCTAAGACTCGCAGCGAAAAGAACATCAATTGTTGCGTGTCAAAATTCCTATCGCAATGTAGTGCAAGTGTACACGAGGCAAGTAGTAAACTGATACTCAAAGTATCGGATGTCGAATCCACAGGGACTGGAAATGGCTTTATCCTTGGATCGCTGCACAAGAGAGAAAGAAAAGAGTTTAAATTCGTTGGGAAATAATATTGAAGAATACTAAATATAAGAGAATGAAATTTCAGGGTTAAGAAATAGGCCGATATTTATCTGCTCGGTAGTGTAGGTGTTACACTGTATAAGAACTCATGTTCTGTTATCGTCCCTGTCGCGGTAGCAGTCTGTTGTTGTCGCGGAAGCGATCACACAACTCTGTACTTCAAGCTTGGCAAGAATCCCTCCTGTGACTTTTCCTATCCCTAGGCCCAAGTACTATTGATGACACTTCTCGGATGATACCTCCCGGCGTGAATCAAAGGGTGAACACCAATGTTGTTGAATTCTTCCTTAGCCACTTAACATCGTCCTATCCCGAGGTCCGAGATAGTTCAACCATAAACTGGAATAGATAATCTCACAATGCTCTCCCGATACTCTTGTAAGATGTTGGAAACTAGAATAAGCAAACATGAAGTTTTATTTCAATGAACAGAAAATTCCTAAAAACAGTACAATCCTTGAAACTACTTTACAGAATCAACCCTTAGCCCTAGGGGAAGTTTAGAACATGATGAGAGGGGAAAACGACAAGGGTTTTGGGGAAGACGACTGGAGATGAGATATCCTTCCCTAGGTCGAATTACATGCGTTTTTATAGGCCTTGGGTTTAAGTTTTCTAATAAGGTAAGAATACAAGTTCAAACTAAAGTACAACTCTAATTAAGATTAAATCTTCTGAGTAGATGCCTTCAATTTGTCATCTTTTCTTGCTTTGGGTTTATTCCTTGAACTTTGGGCTTGGCCTTCATTTTGCTCTAGGGCTTAGAAAAATATAGGAGTGGCCCACGACAGACCAGCTTGAATTCCTCTATCTGTCGAGATCCACTTCACTTTTCCCTTCACCAATGCTGTTGTCATAGCTGCCACGGCAGTGGCCACGACAGCATCCTCTTTCTCGACTCCAGTCCTGTGTTCCAGCTCTACTCCTTCGCTATCCTGAGTCTGCAACATCAACTACTCTCAACAGTAGCGAAAATCAGTAGAATCTGTGCTATTTTATCTAATTGTGATTTATATATGAAACTTTACCTAAATGCAATGAATTATGCTTGAATGCAGCAGAAATATGGGTTAAATAAGGGGTAAAATATAGAAATTTTACACACTCAACACACCCCCAAACTCAAGTTCCTGCTTGCCCTCAAGCAAATATGACTTAACTAAAAATTAAAAAAAATTGTTTGGCTTAATTCAGTGAACCTTTCATTACCTACTACACATGCCCTATCACGAACAACACCTTGTCGGACATTTCTGGATTTATTCGGAACCATGCTATAGGTCTCGTGTAGTGTGTGCATGCTTTGTGAACAAATATGTGCCTAGACTCCTTTAATTTACTAGAATAGTTAGGCTACTTACTTGAATTTTTATGCCAAATTTCATTTTTTAGAGGCAATTCTTAGGCTCCTTTAGTTTTTCTTAATTAGACTCAATTTTCTTATTTTAAGTTGACTAGAGCATGTTTTTGGGCACCTCTAGCTAACTTCCTAGAGCCAGCTTTAGGCACCTCTGGGTGTATTTAGTCTAAATTTTCTTATCTTCTTTTCCTAGAGCCAGTGTTAGGCACCTCTAGGGGCAACTCAAGTGTTTAAGCTTTTCCTATTCTAGTTTACCACTAGAAGTCTAGACAGCATAAGAGTCACAAAGGGTGTTCAAAGATCAAAACTATAGTAAGGCTCTAAACTGTTCCTAAAAATATCCTAAAGGCACTGCCACGACAGTGTATGTCATGGCAGGTAAGTTCAGTTCAAAGACTTAAGCCAATTTTTTTTTGACAAAAATAAACTAAAAATAACTAACACTTAGACACAATTTTAAAACCTAAAAGACACTTCATTACTGGAGGGATGTCACCCCCAAACTCGAGGGTTGCATTGCCCTCAATACACAATTACATGGATAAAAAAGAAAAGACAAAATACATCACAAGATAAATAAAACAACAAAACATCAAAAATAAGATGGAAACTTAATTTGAGGAGCTGTCATCGCTGCTGTTGCTGCTAATCTGTAGCTGCTGGCAGATTTGCCCTGGCCGGAGGGTCCTTCACCAGCTTTGTTGGGCTTCTGCCTCTTCATTGGAGTAAACTCCTTCGAAAGGTTTCGAGCAACAGAGGGCTCCCCGTTAGAGTCTTGCCAGACGAATGAAGAGGAGAACCCTTCGAAGTAATCGTCGTTGAGTTCTGGAAGTGGCTCCTTTCTCTTCTCGCCTCTGGCAGTGGCAGTGGCAGTGTAGCTGTCGCCTTTAGCTGTCACGGCCGGAGTAGGAGTAGATGCTGTAGATGGGGTCTTTGGTGTGGCAACAAGAGTAGGAGTAGGTGTGAGGGCAGCAAAATACTGGTCTGGAAAGGTAGGGAACGGTACATTTGCAAAATTTAAATCATTATGAATAAAATGTACTGTGGCTGCCGTGAAGTCCCTTACGAAGCTCATCAGACCGGGCTGCCTTTCCTCGATCATGTTGAGAGTTGATAGAATCTGGGTGGAGGCGTCATGTGGAGGGGCTGCTGACGTTGGCTGTTGCTGCTCTGCTGCGACATGTTCTGGCTGACTGGGCCTGCCGGCTCCTTTGCTGTGGCAGAAGGGTTGAAGAAGGACAGTGGGGTGGCTGCTTTCACCTCCATGAGGTTGAAGATGTTACGCTCCATCCACTCTTTCCCTCGGACTTTGAAGTCTTCGACAATTTTTGGAACGTTGTGGCCTCGACATATTTCGGTGATGAGGTATGGGAAGATAAGAGGCCCCGAAGTCGGAGAGCACATTCCAAAATTCCCTCCCTTATGTATCGGCCGACATTTATGGGTCTTTCATTTAGAATTGAATGGACAAGTGCTAACCTGGGTCGGTCGACCGTACTGTTATGGGAGGATGGCATGATCCTATTCTTCACGAAGTGGTTCCATAATTTGGCCTCGGGAGTTAGTTGAGTTCTTTACACCGTCCACCGATGTTTTAGGTCGGTGTTCCATTCTGTTCCCTCATCCGTCACTTCTGCCATCACCGTATCATAGTCTGCTGGCGATAGACTGTCGACGAACCTCTTGTGGGCATCCTCCCTTCTACTAACATGGAGGCCATAGAGTGTGTTGATGTAAGAAGGCTCAAAAGAAAGTTCTTTACCTCGCACCGTCATGGTCGTAGTATCCTTGCTGTCAACGACAGCATAAAATTCCCGGACCAGCGTGATGTTCATTTCCTACGGCTGGGCAGCAAACTGCTGCCACTTCAAAGCATGGATCTTCTTTGCAATGAAGGGTTCTAGCCCTAGGTCCACTATGGGCTCGGTGTAGAGAAAACCCCTTTCTTCCCACATCTCCCTCTTTTGGAAGGAGTGGTAGTATCTGCCGGTAGAGTCGGTGGAGGCAAAGCGGTTTGGGATGGCACTATGGCTAGGAGTGCTTACTTTTACGGCAGAGCTGGAGGCAACACTTCTGCGAGTTTGTCTGCTAGTCATGGTTGCAAGGCTATGGAAAATAAAGAGAAATTTGAGATCTAGAGAAAGCAAGTTGAGAGAGTAAAAGTGGGGTGAAAAATGAATAGTGAATGGGGGTTTATATAGATGAATGATTTTCTGCCCGTTGGAGCTGTAACGGCAGGAGCGAATAACGGGGCCAGCTGTTACGCGGTTTCTGACGTATCTGTCACGCGTTTCCGTTTTTGCTGCTTGTCTGTTACGCGTTTGCGTGTCTGCCGCGACAGCGTGGTGACAGGCTGTATTTTCCGCGTCTATCGCGATAGCTGATGACAAGCTATGACGATAGACACATTCTTTGGGCTTTTTGGGCTGTTGTTGATATGGTGGGCTGGTTCACTTCTTCTCCTCTCCTTGTTTCCCTTATTTCCTAAAAAAATTAAAATAAAATCTTAGTTCCTAAGAATAAAATAAAATAAATCTTTATTCCTAATAAATAAATAAAATGAAAAATAAAAACTAAGTTAAATTAGGGATGCCTTGAGGGGCATCTCCTAAAGTAACTACTTCCTGCATCCTTGGGGCTTTAGTCCCCTGATAATGCTTTAGTCTTTGTCCGTTGACTTTGAACTGGTGCCCGTCTTTTAAGGATTTGATCGTGATGGCACCATGGGGAAAAACCTGCACAACTTGAAAGGGGCCGAACCATCTAGATTTAAGCTTTTCTGGGAAAAGTTTTAACCTAGAGTTAAATAACAACACAAGCTGCCCTAGGCAAAACTGTCGTGACAGCAACTTTTTTCCGTGCAACCTTTTGGTTTTATCTTTGTAAATCTTTGCGTTGTCGTAGGCCATTGCTCGAATTTCTTCAATTCCATTCAAGTCAAGTAGCCTCTTATGTCCTGCCTTATCTAAGTCCATGTTTACTGCCTTGATAGCCCAGTAAGCTTTGTGCTCAATCTCGATAGGTAAGTTGCATGTTTTCCCATATATAAGCCTATAGGGTGACATTTCCAATGGTGTTTTCAATGTTGTTCTATAGGCCTAGAGTGCATCATTGAGGTGTAAAGATCAATCTTTTCGAGTAGGTTTAACCATCTTCTCAAGAATGTTTTTTACTTCCCGGTTGAATATTTCGGCCTATCCATTGGTTTGAGGTGGTACACTGTTGCGATCCGGTGCTTTACACCGTATTTTTTTAAGGCAGCATCGATTACCCTATTGTCAAAATGTCTCCCTTCATCACTGATGATCGCCTTAAGTATGCTAAACCTCGAGAAAATGTTTTTTTGCAGAAATCTCTGAACAGTCTTGGCATCATTTTTCTGTGTGGCGATCTCTTCAACCCATTTGGATACATAATCCACTGCCAGTAGGATGTAGAGGTTCCCACATAATGTTGGGAATGGTCCCATGAAATCAATCCCCCATACGTCGAAGATTTCGACTTCTAAGATGTTTTGTAGTGGCATCTCATGTCTTCTTGAGATGTTCCCAATCTGTTGGCATTTGTCACAGCTTTTGTAGAAAGCTTGGGCATCCTTGAACAGTGAGGGCCAATAAAAACAAGATTGCAAAACCGTGGCAGCAGTTTTGTTTCCACCTAAGTGTCCTCCATACGGGGAAGCATTGCAGTGATGAAGCACAGCTTCCTGTTCATCTTGTGGTACACACCTCCTGATAATTTGATCTGCACAATGTTTGAAAAGTAGAGGTTCGTCCCAATAATAATATTTTGCATCATTTTGGAACCTCTTCCTTGCTTGGTAATTAAGTTCAGGAGGGAGTACTCCGCTAACAATGTAATTAACAAAATCAGCGTACCAAGGAAGTTCAGAAAACTTACCTGCCGCCATGGCTGTCGCTGTAGTGCCTGTGGCAGCAAACAACTGCTCATCCGGGATGGTCTCCAATATGTTGGTCATGCCCATTGGTAGACTCTTTCCCATCTCTAGTCTTGACAAGTGGTTTGCGACTTGGTTTTCTGTCCCTTTTTTATCCTTGATTTCAATGTCGAATTCTTGCAGCAGCAGAATCCAACGTATCAGTCTAGGTTTTGCATCTTTTTAACGAACAGATACTTCAGTGCTAAATGGTCTGTTTGGACCACCACCTTTGTTCCATGTATGTACGAACAGAACTTGTCAATCGAGAACACCACTGCTAATAGTTCTTTTTCTGTTGTGGTGTAGTTTACTTGGGCATCATTTAGTGTTTTGCTAGCGTAGTAAATTACGTGGAAGAGCTTGTCCTTCCTCTGCCCAAGTGTTGCCCCTACAACGTAGTCACTGGCATCACATATAATTTCAAAGGGCAAACTTCAGTCTGGTGGCTGTACAATCGGGGCTGTTACTAGCTTTTCTTTTAGGATTCGGAATGCCTCAATACATTCAGTATTGAAGTCAAATGGACGGTTCTGCTCTAATAAGTGGCATAAAGGCTTGGTAATCATCGAGAAATTTTCAATAAATCTTCGATAAAACCCAGCATGCCCTAAGAAACTCCGAATTCCCTTGACTGTGGTGGGTGTCAGCAGCTTTTTAATGACTTCTAGCTTTGCTCTATCTACCTCTATGCCGCGGCAGCTTACCTTGTGGCCTAGGACTATCCCTTCATCCACCATGAAGTGACATTTTTCCCAGTTTAAGACCAAGTTCGCTTTCTCGCATCTTTCGAGCACCTTCTGTAGGTTGCCTAACAAGCCTTCAAAACTGTCTCCAAAAACAGAAAAACCGTCCATGAATATTTCCAGGAAGTCCTCTACCATGTCGGAAAATATTGCCATCATACACCTCTGGAAGGTTGATGGTGCATTGTAGAGTCCAAATGGCATTCTCCGAAAAGTATAAGTGTCGTATGGGAAAGTGAAGGTCGTTTTCTCTTGATCCTCCGGTGCAATAGCTATCTGGTTATAACCTAAGTAACCATCAAGAAAACAATAATAAGGTTTCCCCGCTAATCTATCAAGCATTTGATCAATAAAAGGTAAGGGAAAAATGGTCTTTCCGGGTAGCTTTGTTAAGCTTCCGATAATCCATACAAACCCTCTTACCGGTAACAGTCCTGGTTAAGATTAGTTCGTTCTCTTCATTGGTCACCACGATTATTCCTCCCTTTTTAGGAACACTACACCGGGCTCACCCACTTACTATCCGAGATGGCATAAATTATTCTGGTGACGAGCCATTTGATAATTTCTTTTCTCACCACTTCACGCATAGCGTCGTTTAAGCGTCTCTGAGCATCAATGGTCGACTTGTGATCATCCTCTAGGAGAATTTTGTGCATACATAGTGCAAGACTTATGCCTTGGATGTCAGCTATCGTCCATCCAATAGCCTTTTTGTGCTGCTGCAGCATCCCAATTAGATGTTGTTCCTATTTCTGCATTAACTTGGAAGAGATGATTACGGGCAACGTATCATTTAAACCAAGAAAAACATATTTAAGCTTCCCTAGCATGGGCTTAAGATCTAAAACAGGTGGTTCTACAGTTGTAGGCTTTTGGATTATGTGTTCATTCGAGGTATAGTTTAGGGGCTCGAATAACTTACCTGGACGATTTCCTATCCAATTTACCTCCTCATGACCTTCAGTGTCAGATATGTCTGAATCAGAGGAGTCGCGGTCGTCGTTGCTGTCGTGACAGTCTTCCAGATGGCTGTTGTGGCAGTGACCAAATTTAATGTCATGGCAGCTCGACCTGATGAAGGGTTGGTCAAGGATTACTTCAGTGATGGCCTTGCATTCTTCTTCTGCATCAGCTTGTTTGATTGCGTGGAGAACATTGAGTTTGATCTCTTGATCATTTACTCTCATTGTCAGTTCTCCCTTCTCTACATTAATTAGTGATCTGCCTGTGGCTAGAAAGGGTCGCCCCATAATGATTGGTGCGTTCTCATCTGCTTCACAGTCTAAAACAAGAAAGTCAGCAGGAAAAATGAACTTATCCACTCTTACCAGAATATCTTCGGTCTTTTCTTCTAGTTGTACGTAAGAGCGGTCTACCAGCTGCAGCATGACTGTCGTGGGTCGTGCTCGTCCAATACCTAATTTCTGAAACACAGATTTTGGCATTAAATTTATACTAGCACCTAGATCACAAAGTGCCTTACCAACGAATTTGTCACCAATTATGCACGGTATGATGAAGCTCCCATGATCCTTCTTTCTCTAAGGTGGATGTCTGTGCAAGATAGTCATGCACCCCTCTGTCATTTTTACCGTTTCGAATTCCCCAAGTCTGGATCTTTTCGACATAGCATCCTTGAGAAATTTCGCATAACCGGGCATCTGTTTGATGGCCTCTAACAGCGGTATATTGATATGAACCTGCTTAAAAATATCGTAGATCTTTTTGAGTTGGTACTCCTGTTTCTGCTTTTGTAACCGCTGTGGAAAAAGAGGTGGAGGACGGTAATCTTCCAGACGTCCTTCACATGGTATTCGGATCTGAGGAGGCTTAGGTTCTTCAACGTTCTTTTCTTGCTCCTCTGTCCCTTCTACTGACGTGATAGGTGTGGCGGCAGCAGGTTGTTTATCTTTTGCCGGGGCAGTGTTCACGGCAGGTGTATCTAGGGTCGGTTCCTCAATCGATATGGTTTCCATCACCGGCCCTTGCAGTTGTTTCCCACTCCTAGTTGTAATAGCTTTGCACTGCTCATGTGTGGGTTGTCTAGCGACCTCAGTGTCACTAGGGAATCCTCCATTCTGCCTTGGCTTAATATGCCTGGAAACCTGGCCCATCTGTGTCTCGAGTGATTTCAGTGTAGCCTCATGGTTAGTCATTCTCATCTCTGTTTTGTCCATGAATGACTCAGTCTTCTTGACGAAGTGATCTATGTTTGCCATATAAGCTCCTGTCTGTGACATGAATGTGGCCAAAGTCTGCTCCAGTATACTAGGTGCGGATGCCGGCTGCTGTTGCGGTTGCTGCCGTGACAGGATTCTGGGTGCCCTCTGGTTTTGAGTGTTCTGTATTTGAGGATTAAGTGTGTTGTTTGGGTTGCTCCAGGAGAACTTGGGATCTTTTCTCTAGTTGGGATTGTAATTGTTGGAGTCATAATTTCTAGGCTTGTTGCAATTTCCAACATACATCCCTTCCTCTAGCTGTAACGGGCAGTCATCCGAACTGTGATTCCCACTGCAAGTTTCACCTACCTCCTCTGCAGAGTAGACAGGTTTTGAATCTTTCTTTAGCAAATTTTCTACTGCCTTTGTGAGGTACACAACCTGTGACTTTAGGGAATTTTCGGCTTCATAGTCTTTTACAGCTAACACTCTTTTACCTCTCCTTGCTGTAGGAAATTGCTCGTCATTCTTTGCTAGATTTTTCAACACTACCATGGCTTCGTCTGGATCTTTATCCAACAACAGTCCATTCGCTGCTAAATCTATTCTCATCTGAGTGTGTGTGTTGGCAGCATTGTAAAATTTTATCACTTGATTCCACACGGGGAATCCATGCATCGGGCAATTCCTTAGAAGAGTGGTAAACTTGTCCCATGCTTCGTGCATTGGTTCGTCATCCTCCTGTTGAAAAGCAGCAATTTCATTACGTAATCACTCAGATAAATGGGAAGGATTAAAACGAGATAAAAATTCACGAGTGAGATCCGTCCAAGTTCGTATTGAACCCGACGTTAGTTTATTCCACCAAGTTTTAGCTCTGTCCCTTAGTGAATGAGGGAATAACCGGAGCCTTAGTATCTCCGAATTTACTCCTGGTAATCTAAACGATCCATAGATTTCTTGGAACGTTTTCATATGTTCTCGGGCATCCTCTGTAGCAGCACCACTAAATTGGCCAGCGGAATTGATCATGCTGAACATCACAGGTTCCACCTCGAAATTTTCAGCTTCCACATCTAGCAAGGTGGTTTCCAGTTCCACATGATCGTTGATCATGTAATCACGGCAAGACCGTCGTGCGGCCTCGGCAGTAGGTCGTCCATTCCGTTCATCTATGGGAGGATCTTCAGGATTCCTCGGGTGATTTACCCCGTTATGCATTGCTTCTAACTGTTCCTCGAGATAATCGTTTCTGTCTATCAAGAGGCGGACTCGGTTCCTGAGGTTGCAAGTACGTTCGATTTCTGGATCTAGTTTGTACTCATGTTCTTTGCCTCATTTTGATCTGCGCATAAGCAAACGAAAAACCTTGTGAAAAGCACATGGTAATCAATCCCAATAAAAACAGAAAAATTAAAAAGAAAGTGCAGTAAAAGTAAGGGTAAAGATATGTTGCCAGTCCCCGGCAACGACACCAAAAACTTGTTGTGTGTCAAAAGTCCTAGCGCAATGTAGTGCAAGTGTACACGACGCAAGTAGTAAAGTGATACTCAAAGTATCATATGTCGAATCCACATGGACTGGAAATAGCTTTATCCTTGGATCGTTGCACAAGAAAGAAAGAAAAGAGTTTAAATTCGTTGGGAAATAATATTGAAGAATATTGAATATAAGAGAATGAAGTTTCAGGGTTAAGAAATAGGCAGGTATTGATCTGCTCGGTAGTGCAGGTGTTGCACTGTATAATAACTCATGTTCTGTTATCGTCCCTGTTGCTGCAGCACCTGTCGTGGCAGTAGTCTGTAGTTGTCGCGGCATCGATCACACAACTCTGTACTTCAAGCTTGGCAAGAATCCCTGTTTTGACTTGTCCTATCCCGAGGCCCAAGTACTATTGATGACACTTCTCAAATGATACCTCCTAGCGTGAATCAAAGGGTGAACACCAATGTTGTTGAATTCATCCTTAGCCACTCAACGTCGTCTTATCCCGAGGTCCGAGATAGTTCAACCATAAACTGGAGAATCCATACTTATTCATTTCGTATACTTAACTCTCCCGATATTAAGTAAATAGATAATCTCACAATGCTCTCCCGATACTCTTGTAAGATGTTGGAAACCAGAATAAGCAAACTTGAAGTTTTATTTCAATGAACAGAAAATTCCTAAAAATAGTACAATCCTTGCAACTACTTTACAGAATCAACCCTTAGCCCTAGGGGAAGTTTAAAACGTGATGAGAGGGGGAAAACGACAAGGGTTTTGGGGAAGACGACTAGAGATGAGATATCCTTCCCTAGGTCGAATTACATGCCTTTATATATGCCCTGGGTTCAAGTTTTCTAATAAGGTAAGAATACAAGTTCAAACTAAAGTACAACTCTAATTAAGATTAAATCTTCTGAGTAGATGCCTTTAATTCATCCTTTTTTCTTGCTTTGGGTTTCTTCCTTGAACTTTGGGCTTGACCTTCATTCTGCTCTAGCGCTCAGAAAAATATAGGAGTGGCCCTCGACAGTCCGGCTTGAATTCCTCTATCTATCGAGATCCACTTCACTTTTCCCTTCACCAACGCTGTCGTCATAGCTGCCACGCCAGCGTCCTCCTTCTCGACTCTAGTCATGTGTTCCAGCTCTGCTCCTTCGCTATCTCGAGTCTGCCACAACAGCTACCTGCAACAGTAGCGAAAATCAGTAGAATATGTGCTATTTTATCTAATTGTGATGTATATATGAAACTTTACCTAAATACAATGAATTATGCTTGAATGCAACAGAAATATGGGTTAAATAAGGGGTAAAATATAGAACTTTTACACACTCAACATCAACTCAAACAGACATCAACTAGGCATTCAATTGATTACAAACACGTGTTAGGGATCAATATGTAATTTTTGCAAATTACAAGGGCTTCTTCAAATTTTAAGTTATCATCCTTTAATTAGTCATGTTACATGCCACTGTGTCAAATATCACCTAAATCTGATCATTTAAACTCATTAAATTACATCCACAACATTTAGGGACTGAAACATAAAGAAAAAAAAACTTCAAAAGAATCTGATTAACTAATATAACAGCTTCGTGTATCGATACACCTAGCCCTGTATCGATACACCCTGTTTCGAAATAGGTCTGGGTGTTTTTGAATATGAGCCTATTTCGATACAGTCTCCAAGTCGTTTCGGTACACAAAATTCTAGTAGCCAACTTAATCGAGCCATGTTTCGATACACCCTTCCCTGTTTTGAAACCCCATGCCCATTTCAAGCTCACCGTTTTGATACAGCCTTAGGCGTATTGAAACACCTGGGCATGTGATGTCACATTTTGCTGGTTTTTCACACTTTAATACATCCATAACAACTCGAGCATGCTTCCAACATATATATAACATATACAAACATCAAACCTCAATCATTCATGGCATATTCAACATCATATCATGGCAATTTGCATCAACGGTAAACTATAGGCATGCAACGTAGTAAACAAGCCAAGCAAGATACCAAAATGCATAGCAAGGCACAAACCAATAACCAAAGGCCATTTACAAGTCTAAAACAACAATATAAAATTGCTCGAATAGGGAGTTTACACAAATCTCCTAAAAACACAACGGATCCCCCATTACCCGTATTAGTTATAGTCTAAACCGAAACATACATTCTCAAATGAAGTCTATTGTGATCCCTTGCTCCACGCTGCCTCCAAAACCTCAATTCTCTGCATTGATGGACAAATTAGAGCGTAAGCACACAAGGCTTAGTGATGAGTGCTCAAAAAACAAAACACCATCAATGCATTAAAACCATTTTCCAAGTCACGTTAAAATCTCATTTCAATTAACTTAAATCATCATTTGAAAACCATCATGCCTTTAAAACATGCACTTTTCTTAATAAAAATTCAACATAATAAACCTTATGAAACATGTATCATGAATCAACATCAAGTCCCATTGCTAACACTCAATTTAAACCTTCCCATGCATAACTATCATATGCAAAGCTTAAAGAGTAAAACATGTATAAATCACAATATACATCATAAACCATCTCATGATACATCATCAATTATATTGGCTTACAAATGATCATTAAACAAGTTCATTTCTCAAAACATCATATCGGATACACATATTCAACTAGCGTTCACACAACTCTTCAAGCCATCTCAACTGAAATGCGGTATAATAATAACCAAGTGGTACAATAAATACCAACGGGGACACCAACCCTTGGGGACACCAACCTCATTCATCAGTTATGTAACCCCCTCGACTCGGCCTAGGCGATAGACCAAACCGAATGGTCACACGGGCGTTACAACTCTCCCCCACTTAGGAAATTCCGTCCTCGAAATTTTACCTGATGGAAAAAAGATTAGGGAACTACTTCTTCATGTCATCCTTCCTCTCCCACGTGGCTTCCTCAACACCACGATGACGCCACCAGACGTTGACCAACTCAATTGTCTTACCACAAAGAACCTTGTTGTTTGAATCCAAGATCTCGACCGGTTCTTCATCATAGGACAAATTTTGATTCAGCTAAATCTCTTCAACAGGCATAACATGAGATGGATACGATCTATACCTACGAAGCATGGATACATGGAAAATATCATGTATCTTCTCCAACTCGAAAGGCAACCTCATCCTATAAGCGACAGGTCCAACACGCTATAGCACCTCATATGGTCCAATAAACCACGGACTTAACTTTCCCTTCGAACCAAACCTCATCACCTTCTTCCAAGGTGAGACCTTCAAAAACACCTTATCTCCTACAACATACTCAACTTCCTTACGCTTTAAATCTTTGTATGACTTTTTCTGATCTGAAGTTGTTTTCAACCTTTCACTAATAAGCTTCACTTTTTCTGTTGTGCCCTTCAACACATTAGGAAAAGAGACAAACTTCTGCCCCGTTTCTGCCCAACAAAGAGGCGTTCTATACTTCCTTCCATATAAGACCTCATAAGGAGCCATTTGGATACTCGCTTGATAAATGTTATTGTATGCAAACTCCACTAAAGGTAGATGTTTCTCCCAAGAACCTTGGAAATTAATGATGGAACACCTCAATATGTCTTCCAACACTTGGATAACTCTTTCAGACTGACCATCCGTTTGAGATGATACGAAGCGTTGTAATTTAAATGCGTACCCAACGCTTGATGTAGACACTCCCAAAACCTTACTCTGAAACGTGGATCTCGATCTGAAACGATGGACTTAGGTACCCCATGCAACCTCACAATCTCAAAAATGTATAAATTCGCCAACTTATATAACATATACATAGTATGCACCGCCAAGAAATGTGCACACTTCGTAAAACAATCAACAATCACCCAAAATGGAATTCTTCTTGGATGGTGTTAAAGGCAAACCCGTCACGAAATCCTTGGTGATTCTATCCCATTTCCATTCCAGAATCTTCAACGGTTACAACAAACTAGAAAGAAACTGATGCTCAGCTTTAACATGTTGACAAACCATGCACTTACTAACAAAATCAGCAACGTCCTTCTTCAAGCCAACCCAATAGTACTCATCCTTCAACCCATGATACATCTTTGTACTACCAGGGTGTATAGCAAAAGGACTACTATACGCTTCAGTCAAAATAGTGCGCCTCAACTCAAACTCCTCCGGTACAACTATTCGACTCTTAAAACACAAAACACCATCATCATTGAAACAAAAGTCCGTTGGATTTCCTTCCGTAATGTCCTGAACATGCGGTACCAACGAATCATCTACCCACTGCTTCTCCTTAAACAACTCCACCAACGATGGTTTCTGTTGAGTTGATCGAACAATTGCAAATGGCCAAGAGGGGGGTGAATTGGCAATTCAAATTTTGGTGGAGAGAAAGAGTGAAAAATAAAAATGACACAAGTAGTTATAGTGGTTCAAGTTCTCCAAATGAACTCTACATCCACTACTTTAGTTCCCACTAAGGATTTTCAAACAATTCACTACTTGAATTCTTCCCCTTTTCTTGGATGAGGAGGCAACCTTACAAATTCGATTAAGTTTTCTACCCAAAGCTTAATCCACTCAAATTACAAAGAAAGGCTGTGGTAAACTCAAATGATTCCTCTCAAAGGATAATTGTCTACCCAATTACAATTTCAATCACCCCAAACTCACAATACAAATTGACAATTGACAAACACTAGATTTGGGTACAAAAATTTGACTTTGAATAGCTCAAGGGTTTGGATTTTTGCTTTGATGATGCTTGTGGGTTGAATAGTTGTTGCTGACCTTCAAAGGACTTCAATTTATACCTCCTCTATTAATTATAGCCGTTTGGGTGGTTGGGAACTTGAATAGAGCCGTTCGAACCCTCTCTTACCACCATAAATGCACTTCTGCAGCTACCCGTATCGGTACTCGGGGAGCCGTATCGATACCTGTCTCAGAAAAGAAAGAGCCGTTGTGTGCAATAAATAAGGGGTATCGAAACGTACGTAAGCGTATCGGTACGGGGTATCGAAACGGCTAAGACCGTATCGATACCTTTTTCTCAACTTAGCTCACTATCGATTTCCGTTTCGATACGAGGGTTTACCGTATCGATACGGGTCAACGACCAATTTAAAATTTGGTTACCTAACCAACTAACACCAACAGTCGAAATATTTAAACCGACTTGAATTTAAAATTCATTAAAACCGTATCGATACGGGTGAAGTCGTATCGGTACGCCATTCAAACTCTTCTAGACTTTTACGAAGGAGCGTATTGGTACAGATTGAATCTGTTTCGATACGGTGTTTCGATTCGGTTAAGGGCGTATCGAAACGAGTTCCGGCAGTAGCCAACTTTGTAAAAAAGGTATCGATACGACTGGAAGCGTATCGATACACTTGGACGGTTTTCAATAGTTTGGCCTTGGAACACTTAGAAAATATTTTGAGTTTGAGTTTTTCAATTCAATTTTAAAGTGTTGGTGATTTAAAAACTTATTAAGGGACTTATAAAACAATTTTAAGTTTTTCAAATTGATCCATAAAGATTTAATTATATCAAAATCAAACATAGATTTTACAATCTCCCCCTTTTTGATATAACAAAACTAAAACTTAAAATTTTTGACACTTTGAAAAACTTTACAAAGTTAACTCCCCCTTAATATAAGCTAGGTAACTTTTAAGTTGAAATCAAAATTTTTAAAGTGTTGTGAGCTAGTTTCTCTCCCCCTTTTTGTTAGATCAAAAATATTGAGACAATAGAGAAGTGCGTATCATAGGCAAAGGTATAAATAGGCAACATAAATATTATTAACTTCAAAATAAAGCATAACATCAAACTTAAAAATCCAACAAAAACATTAAATCAAAGCATAGGTTTAATAATAAAACAAACTTAGTCCTAAGAACATAAAACAAAAATGCATAAAAAGAAATATCCTAGATGATATGCATGAGATGCAAGGAGAATCGACTAGGCATCATCTTCGCCGTCTTCATCATCTTCATCGTCAACTTCGATGGGATCATCATTCCTCATGCTATTGCGCCACTCAACATGGAAAGCGGAGAGGGAAATATTCAAAGAGTTATGATCGCTTTCAAGAGAGGTGAGGTGATTCTCCATGCTCGTCATCCTTGTGTCAAAGGTTGTTTCAAGGGCGGTAAGATGATTTCCCATATCCGTGCGCAACCCGGTGAATTGCTCATTGAGGAATGTCATAAGAGCATCCATGGAGGGTTGAGGAGCTTGAGGAGCTTGATCACCTTGAGGTTCTTCAAATATTGCCGCGGCCTCGGGTGGTAGCTCGGAAAGACGTACCCAATTGCCATTAAAATAATGGGATCGGTGAGGGGAGTTGGGTAGTCAAACGAGCAATCAATATCTTTTTTCATAAAAAAATAGCTTAAGGCCGTACCATAGGTAAAAGAGGTGACGAGAGAGGTGTGGCGATTTTGCACAAGATAGACGATCTCTGCAAACATGATTCGAGCAAGGTTTGGACGCTTTCGCTCACGGAAGCAACGGATCCAAAAATCATCCACTTGACGGATGGTAGAGTATTTTCCACCGGAGGGCCTAAACCACCAAGACACCATCAAATGGAGGATCCGATCTTGAGCATTGAGAGCGGTTACAGAGCCACTAAGAACATGGCCCAAAGCATTCTCATCATCAAGGCCTTCATCCTCCAAATTAAAAACTTCACATATGGATTTGACATCAAGGATGAATTTCTTGCCCATGAGATAAGAACTAATGGCGGTAACAACCCCATTACGTGCAATACATTTTGCATTAGTGTAAAAGATCAAAACTAAAAGACGGTAATAAAAACCGAGAATAGAGAGAAAATCCATGAAATTCCAACGTTGGAGAAAAGGAAGATATTCAAATTTGAAACGCTCCGAGTTAAGAAAAGGAATGGATATTACCCCTTCCGCACGAATCTTTTAATTCTCGAATTGACGAAAATATGCGAGAACCGCGAGATTTTCAAAGGAGTGTTCATAGATTGAAGTGTAGTTCGGAAGTGCAACAACTCCAAGATTGGATGATTCACCGGTTTGAGAAACCCTTGATCTCTTCCTAGATTCCTTGGGTGCCATGATCTAAAAGAAAATCATGCATTTAGATTTCTTCATTTAAGTTAAGAACCAAGGTAAAAAAAATTGAAAAAAAAAATGAAGAAAAAATTTTGAAGAACAAAAAATTTTGTTAAAAAGATGAAAACAAAACAAAAACAAAAAATTGAAAAAGAAGAAGAAGAAGAAAGAATTTTACCTTGATAGGAATTTGAGAGAATGAAGAAAAATCTAGCACAAATTTGATGAGAAGGATCTTAGAGCTTTGCTTGATGGAAAACCTCTTTAAGATTTTGAGTTGTGGTGTGAAAATATGAGGGAGGAATAGCCCTTTTATAGGTAAAAACGGCTAGGGTTTTTAGGGTTTGAAGAATTTTAGTTTTGGTAAAAGTTTAAGACTTTAAATGCCAAATTAAAAGCTATATGCGCAATCGAGTATCGATACGCCTGAGGGTGTATCGATACGGGGGTAGAAACATCATTTCCTTAAAAATGCCCGTTGGAGAATCGTATCGAAACGGATGAGATCCGTATCGAAACGATTGAATCTCGTATCGATACGGGTTTAACCGTATCGATACCCGTTTAAGGCAAAAAGAAGCTTGGGAATCTTAATGAAGAACACGTATCGATACGCGTAGAACCGTATCGATACCCTATGCCTAGAAATACATCTTTAGTCCTAAAGAACAACCATAGGGTCGATTTTAATATCTTTTAAAGGTATGCAAATGATGAATGAACAGTTCTAAACATATTTTAATAGAATCATACTCCCCCTAACTATAGGCACGGATATTTTCAAGAGTTACAACACATAAAACATGCAATTTCACAAGATCAGGAAATTTTAAGCACAAAGAGGTCCTAAAAGGTCAAGATAGGCTAGCTAGACCTAACTCTCTCCTAAGGGACCAGAAACGCTCTTTATCTAAAGGTTTTGTAAATATATCTGCTAATTGGTTCAAGGTGTCAACATATTCTATAACAACATCATTTTTCAAAACATGATCTCTAATGAAATGATGTCGAATTTCTATGTGTTTAGTTCTAGAGTGTTGGATGGGATTCTTAGTAAGACAAATGGCACTAGTGTTGTCACACTTAAGGGGTATGGTTTCTACTTCAACACCATAATCTAAGAGTTGTTGCTTCATCCAAAGGACTTGAGCACAACAACTCCCTAAGGATATGTACTCCACTTCGGTGGTAGATAAGGCTACACTATTTTGTTTCTTAGAGAACCAAGATACGAGCATACTACCTAAGAATTGGCATGTCCCAGAAGTACTTTTCCTATCTATCTTACATCCCCCATAATCCGCATCCGAATAAGCATGAAGGCTAAAGGAAGAATCTTTAGGATACCAAAGGCCTAAAGTAGGTGTGTCTCTAAGGTATCTAAAAATTCTCTTAATGGCAACTAAGTGTGATTCTCTAGGAGTAGCTTGAAACCTAGCACACAAGCAAACACTAAACATGATATATGGTCTACTTGCGGTAAGGTAAAGCAAAGAACCTATCATGGATCTATAAAGCTTAGAATCAACACACTTACCTCCTTCATCTTTGTCAAGCTTTATGGAAGAACTCATAGGAGTGGCTTGAGGTTTTGCATTCTCCAAGCCAAACTTTTTGAGCATATCATTCACGTACATAGCTTGATTTATGAAGGTGCCATCTTTCCTTTGTTTGATTTGGAGTCCCAAAAAGAATGAGAGCTCCCCCATCATGCTCATCTCTAACTCACCTTGCATTAGCTTTGAAAATTCTTTACAATAACACTCATTAGTAGAACCAAAAATGATATCATCGACATAAATTTGAACTACTAAGATGTCATTGTTATATCTTTTTATGAAGAGTGTGGTATCCACCTTTCCCTTTTCAAAACCTTTTTCAATTAAGAAATTTGAAAGTCTCTCATACCAAGCTCTAGGAGCTTGTTTTAAACCATAGAGAGCTTTTGTAAGTTTAAACACATGGTTTGGAAATTTTGAATCCTCAAAACCCGGTGGTTGTTCAACATACACCTCTTCATTTATAAAACCATTTAAAAATGCACTTTCACATCCATTTGAAAAAGCTTGAAATTATGATAACATGCAAATGCAAGCAACATGATTCATTAATTTGAGAGAGGATCTAGTAGTTACCCCCTTGGATGGATCACCCAAGATTTCACCACCTTTTACATAGTTTAACTCCCTTGGGTAAGACACCTCCCATTCCTCAAGAGCCATGTCCTTCAAGGCTTCAAGAGGTGGATCTTGTGTACCCTCATCTTTAGTTGGAATCTCATCCACCTTTGACGTTTGTCCTCCATCAATGGCATCAAGGATTCTTACATCATCATCATCACAAGATTCCTTCCTCGGAAGGAGGTTATCATCGAAAACAACATGTATTGACTCTTCAACTACTAGAGTTCTTTTATTAAATACACGATAGGCTTTAGAGTTTAAAGAGTACCCTAAGAAAATAGCTTCATCACTTTTAGCATCAAATTTACTTAAGTTTTCTTTACCATTATTCAAAACAAAACACTTGCAACCAAAAGGATGGAAATAGCTAATGTTAGGCTTCTTAGATTTTAAAATCTCATAAGGTGTTTTCTTCAAAATTGGCCTAATCATTACTCGATTTATAATATAGGAAGCGGTATTTGTGGCTTCCGCCCAAAAATATGTAGGTAAATTATTTTCACAAAGCATGGTTCTAGCCATTTCTTCTAAAGTTCGATTTTTCCTCTCAACTACCCCATTTTGTTGAGGAGTGCGAGGTGCAAAAAAATTGTGGCTAATCCCATTTTCATTTGAAAACTCATCGAAACCTAGATTTTGAAATTCGGTTCCATGATCACTTCTAATGTGAGAAATTTTAAGTTCAAGATCATTTTGAGTTATTTTAGAAAATGTGATGAATTTTTCTAAAGCCTCATCCTTTGTACTTAAGAATAGAACCCAAGTAAACCTAGAATAGTCATCTACAAGCACAAAAGCATATGATTTTCCACCCAAGCTCATTGTTCTAATAGGCCCAAAAAAGATCCATATGAATCAATTGTAAACATCTACAAGTAGAGACATCATTTATGGATTTAAAAGAAGTTCTATGTTGTTTACCCTTTGAACATGCATCACAAATTTTATCATTGGAAAATTTAAGTTTGGGTAAACCTCTAACTAGATTAAGGGAAATTAATTTCTCTAAGACACTCATGCTAGCATGTCCTAATTTTCTATGCCAAAGCCATGAGTCATGTTCATCATGTGCAACTAAGCATGTATGAGATGAATGAATGTCATCTAGATGCACCATGTATATGTTTCCTATGCGATGACCAATGAGCATTAGTTGATTTGTTTTAATGTTTACAATTTTGCAACCAATTTTATCAAATAAAACATTAAAACCTTTGTCACATAATTGACTAATACTCAATAAGTTATGCTTAAGACCGTTGACATACAAAACATTTTCAATGAAAATAGAAGAGTGATTACCAATGGAGCCTATTCCTTCAATGTGGCCTTTGGAGTTCTCACCGAAAGTTACCACTCAACCACTCTTTGGCTTTAGTTCCACGAATCTACTATTGGCACCGGTCATGTGTCTTGAGCATCCACTATCAAGGTACCAAGAATTTTTGCTTGAAGCTTTAGCCTTGTAGCAATGCTCCCCATACAAACAAAGAAATTAGGCCTTGATTTTTGGTACCCAAATCATTTTGGGTCCATGAGTGTTAGCCTTCAACATTTTGGTTCCCTTAGGGATCCAAGAAGCAATAGCATTCATATCATTAGAAATAATGAGTTCCTTAGGAACCCAAACACTCCTAACTCTTTGACCTCTAGATTGCTTATTAAAATTTCTTTGTTTTGGAATAAAAGGTTTTCTTTTTACATATTGAGATTTAGAATGATTTCCTTTTTCAAAATTGTTTTTCCCAATAGCAATAGATGTTTTAAGATTATCCACTTCCTTTGTGTGATAATCTTGAAAATCGGAAAGAAGTTTTTGAAGTTCAAGATTTTTTATTTTAAGATCATTTGAAAGATTTACTAAAAACAAAACTTTCTTTTCCAATTCGGAGTTAGCTTTAGAAAAAGTCTCATTTTGATTTTACAAATCGGAAATGGTTTTCTTGTTTTTCAAAATGGATTCTTTGTATTTTCCTACTAACTCATCATAAACCTCTTGCAATTCATCATAAGCATCTTGAAGTTCATCAAAAGTAAAATCAAAATTGGATAAGTTAGAGTTTACCTTTGGTTCATCATCAATGGCCATGAGACATAGATTGGCCACTTCCTCCTCTTTCTCGGATGACTCATCGTCACTCCAAGTGGCTATTTGAGCTTTGAGCTTGTTCTTCTTCCCAAAGCTCTTATTTTTCAATTGAGGACATTCGGAACGGATGTGACCTGGTTTCTTGCATTCATAACAAGTGATTTGGTCCTTCTCCTCTTCCTTGCTCTTACTCTTGAAGTATCCCTTTCTAATGAACTTTCTTCCACGATTTGACTTCATGAACCGAGTAAACCGTTTGGCCAACATGGCCTTATCCTCATCTTCATCCTCACTTGAATCGCTTTCTTGATGTGAAGCTTTTAGAGCGATTCGCACTTTCTTCTTCTGAATCTCCTTCTTCTCAACTATTTTCTTCTCTTGTTCTCTTCCCTTCCTCATAATCTCATGGGTGAGTAGAGATCCAACAAGAGCATCAAGCTTGAGAGTCTTCAAATCTCTAGCTTCAATAATAGCCGTTCTCTTGCCATTCCATGATTTTGGAAGAGAGTACAACAATTTTCTCACTAGTTTGTCTTCGGGGATGATTTCGCCGAACCCCTTCAATCCGTTGACAATGACTGAGAATTGATCAAACATCTTGGAGACACTTTCATCGGGATCCATCTTGAAGTTCTCATAACTTAGATTGAGTAGCTCAATCTTTGTCTCCTTGACATCACTAGTTCCCTCATATGTTGTCTCGAGGGTGTCCCAAACCTCCTTGACATTTTCGATTGAAGACACCTTGGAGTAGATATCTGGACCAAGTGCACAAAATATCACATGAAGAGCTTTGTCATTCACTTGCATCCTTCTTCTTTCATCACCCGTCATCTCGGCTTTGACCTTTGGGATAAGTCTTTCTCCATCTCTCTTCATGGGAATGTGTGGACCTTCTTCAACCACATCCCACACCATGTAGTCGGTAGACTTAATGAAAAGCCTCATCCTATTCTTCCAATATGGGTAGTTGTCCCCATTGAAGAATGGTGGCTTGGTGGTGGATTGGGACTCATAGTTGGAGGTGGATGCCATTGCTTGACTAGTTGTTGATCAAACTCTCCTAGAATTGACTCAAGAGGGTTGTAATCCTTTCAATGAGTGTAGCTCGGATACCAATTGTTGAGTTGATCGAACAATTGCAAATGGCCAAGAGAGGGGTGAATTGGCAATTAAAATTTTGGTGAAGAGAAAGAGTGAAAAATAAAAATGACACAAGTAGTTATAGTGGTTCAAGTTCTCCAAATGAACTCTACATCCACTACCTTAGTTCCCACTAAGGATTTTCAAACAATTCCCTACTTGAATTCTTCCCATTTTCTTGGATGCGGAGGTAACCTTACAAATTCGATTAAGCTTTCTACCCAAAGCCTAATCCACTCAAATTACAAAGAAAGGTTGTGGTAAACTCAAATGATACCTCTCAAAGGATAATTGTCTACCCAATTACAATTTCAATCACCCCAAACTCACAATACAAATTGACAATTGACAAACACTAGAGTTGGGTACAAAAATTTGACTTTGAATAGCTCAATGGTTTGGATTTTTGCTTTGATGATGCTTGTGGGTTGAATAGTTGTTGCTGACCTTCAAATGACTTCAATTTATACATCCTCTATTAATTCTAGCCGTTTGGGTGGTTGGGAACTTGAATAGAGCCGTTGGAACCCTCTCTTACCACCATAAATGCACTTCTGCAGCTACCCGTATCGGTACTCGGGGAGCCGTATTGATACATGTCTCAGAAAAGAAAGAGTCGTTGTGTGCAATAAATAAGGGGTATCGAAACGCACGTAAGCGTATCGGTACGGGGTATCGAAACGGCTAAGACCGTATCGATACCTTTTTCTCAACTTAGCTCACTGTCGATTTCCATTTCGATACGAGGGTTTACCGTATCGATACGGGTCAACGACCAATTTAAAATTTGGTTACCTAACCAACTGACACGAACAGTCAAAATATTTAAATCGACTTGAATTTAAAATTCATTAAAACCGTATTGATAAGGGTGAAGTCGTATCGGTACGCCATTCAAACTCTTCTAGACTTTTACGAAGGAGCGTATCGGTACAGATTGAATCTGTTTCGATACGGTTAAGGGCGTATCGAAACGAGTTCCAGCAGTAGCCAACTTTGTAAAAAAAGGTATCGATACGGCTGTAAGCGTATCGATACACCTGGACGGTTTTCAATAGTTTGGCCTTGGAACACTTAGAAAATATTTTGAGTTTGAGTTTTTCAAATCAATTTTAAAGTGTTGGTGATTTAAAAACTTATTAAGGGACTTATAAAACAATTTTAAGTTTTTCAAATCGATTCTTAAAGATTTAATTATATCAAAATCAAACATAGGTTTTACAGTTTCACATGCAATTCAGCCACCAAACCACCATCTCGCGATGAACTCAACTGAGCGAACATCACCTTCAACTCTACAGCCACTTTCCTACTCAAAGCATCGGCTACCACATTAGCCTTCCCTGGATGTTACTCGATTGTCAAATCGTAATCTTTAAGCAACTCCAACCTCCTTCGTTGCCTAAGATTGAACTCTTTTTGCGTCATTAGATACCTCAAACTCTTGTGGTCTGTGTAAATCGTACACTTTTCACCATAAAGGTAATGCCTCTAAATTTTCAAGGCAAACACCAGTACGTCTAACTCGATGTCATGCGTAGGGTAATTACGCTCGTTCACCTTCAATTGCCGAGATGCATAAGCTACCACCCTACCCTCTTGCATCAACACACATCCCAAACTAACATAGGATGCATCACTATAAACCACAAACTCTTTTCCCAATTCATGTTGAATCAAGATAGGAGCTTGTGTCAACGCTTCCTTCAACTTCTCGAAAGCTTGTTGCCTAACCTCCGTCCATTCAAACTTAACATCTTTTTGCAACAACTTTGTCAAAGGAGTAGCAATCTTTGAAAAACCATCCACGAACCTACGGTAGTATCCCGCCAAACCAAGGAAACTACACACCTCATGAACTGACTTAGGTGGCTTCTAATTCATCACCGCCTTAACCTTGTGTGAGTCGACTCGAATCCCTTCGGCCGACACTACATGTCCTAGGAAAACAACTTCCTTAAGCCAAAACTCGCACTTGCTCAACTTAGCATAAAGTTGATTTTCCAACAAAACTTGCAACACAATCCGTAAATTCTTATCATGATCATCCTCAGTACAAGAGTACACAAGAATATCATTGATAAACACAACCACAAACCTATCCAAAAACTCATGGAACACGCGATTCATCATGTCCATAAACGCAGCAGGGGTATTAGTCAATTCAAATGGCATCATCAAGAACTCATAATGTCCATACATCGTACAGAAAGTTGTCTTAGGCACATCCACATCCTTCACCTTCAACTGGTAATACATGGATCTCAAATCAATCTTAGAAAACACTAATGTACCTCGAAACTGATCAAACAAGTCATCAATCCTTGGAAAAGGATACTTGTTCTTAACTGTTAGCTTATTTAATTGACGATAATCTATACACATTCTCATCGTGCCATCTTTCTTCTTCACAAACAAGACCGGTGCACCCCAAGGTGAAAAACTAGGCCTAATGAAACCTCGATCAAGCAACTCTTGTAACTGCGTCTTCAACTCCTTCAACTTCTTAGGTGTCATTCGGTAGGGAGCAATAGACACTGGAGTCGTATTTTCATACAACTCAGTGTCAAACTCAACCTCTCTGTTTGGTGGCAAACCAGGCAACTCTTCCAGAAAGACACCCGAAAACTCACATACCGTTTGTATGTCTTGTACTCGCACTTCCTTTGTACCTAGATTCATAACATAAGCCATAAAAGCTTCGTAGTCATCGACAAGTTTCAACGAAACTCACTTAGTCTTGAATTCAACCATTGCTCTATGTTTGGACAACCAATCCATACCAAGAATCACATCAAAACCATAGAAAGGCAAGCCCATAAGATCAACCTCAAACACATGACCCTGAACAGTCAAAGGACATTTTCGATACAACTTCCTTGTAACTATCTGTAACACCCCTCACCCGATTTAGTTGTAAACCGGCTAAGGAATGTTACTCAAACATAGAAAACACGAACCAACAAAAACTTTTGCCTAACTTATCCCTAATAGATAATTTAGACTTCTAATCACACAACATCAGTCAACATGATTCAATGGCATGTATCCATCTTTGTACATCAACCAAACAATCAAGACATAAAGTTATCATCATAGCAACCAACCATATTCATCTCATGTCATCATTTGATGCCTAGATTAACTAGGCTACCAACCAAGTCACATTAAAAAGTTATACAAGCCATATCATATCAAATATATTCATAGCCTTTCATATGCTCAAAATGCATGAACAAGTGACTAGATACAAGTCTATGGCCACCAACTAGGAGCTTACAAAAGATCATAACCATACTTTGATTGTACTTGTCTTTCCTTGCCTCCAATTCAATGTAGCTTTCAATCCACTAACCTGTAGATTTGTAAGAATGAAAATGAGGGTGATAAGAACTGTTAAGTACTTAGTGAGGTAGCAACCTAAGCTAGGCAAGTTTATTCATGTATTGAGTGTATCTTATTCAAGGAAGACCTAGCTAGGTTCAAGTAGATCAAGCTTACACAATACCCTAGTATCCGAATGGTCTCTATTATGTGTAACAACATATCATTCCATCTAGTTTATTCAATCATATAGACATGGCATTTCATATGTATACATATCACAAGTTAATTTCAGCTTGCATTTACACATTATTATTAAGATCATATATACATGACAATCAATCAAGCTTCATGGCATGTCATGTATTTTAGGCAAGTAATTCAAGTTCATTTTGAGTACATGTGAATACAAGCTTATAAAAACAAGATTATACAATAAATTTCATGTTTAATCCTTGGTATATAGTCATGTCTAGGTAATCGAGTCACCAACCAAACTGTCGCCAAATCAAGTATCTAGTCATATCCCTCCCACTATCGCAAAATAAAGGCCTTACCCAATCTGTAGACCACCCAACACAAATAAGTTCAAGACTCTATGGCATGCCATCCTACCTATGACTCACTAGCTACGAAGGCATCATTTAGTTTACTGATCCTCAAGCATGAATCATGTAATCAAGTAATACAAGGATCAAAACATGTTCAAGGTGTCATTAGTCATGTAACAAAATCAAGAAGCCCTTAGGCTAGTGAACCTTAGTTCATAATCAAGGAGTATCAATCTTTAACATGATTCATCAAGTAGTCAATCAACACAATCAAGGCAATAGGCATATCCTTTATCAAGCATATCATAGCACATATAGATCAATAATCTCACATAGCATCACATGTTTATTAAATGTAACTTAAAATCATTCTTCCCTTAGTTAATTACCAAATATAGTTAAGATTCATTTTCAAGGCAGAATCAAGACATAGTGTACATAAAATTAAACTTGTTTAGGACCTAAGTCCTAACCCTATTGATAGCTACACTCACAAAGACTCCAAACTTAGTCTTGAATGGTATTTCCTTTGTTTTTATCCCTTTGTTGCCTAGCTCTAGTGTCTTCACAAGGTTCCTCTACCTCTTGGTCTATCATTTCATACATAATAACATAAAAGCACCATTAGAAAAAATTCATACATCTCATACAAACAAGCACAATCATCCTACATTACTAATCTGCCATGTTTCTGGCAGATTGCACACTATGTAGTAATCTGTACATGGCTTTTAATGTACATACTAGAATTTCAATTAGTTTACATCCTTAGAAAGCTAATTCAATTATATATTCAACCATGTATGGCTCATATTTTTAACTTTTCTAGATTAATACAGTTTTACAATTGAAGTCGGGTCGAATTACAGTCTTGAAACTGCCCATATTATAATTTTAGTCCATTTTCAAGGCTTAATTCCCCCAAGAATCTTATTAATTCATTTTAGCCTTTTAGAACCTTATTTCCCCTGTTTGTAATCTGTTATTTTAAGCTGAGTTTGGTCCCTAATCAGTTCATTTAAATCCTCAATTTAACGATTATTGCAGAATAGTACAACTTTCACTTTCTTAGCATATAAGTCCATTTATCAATTATGTTATGAGCATATATCAAATTTTAATCTATCAAACTATCAAATTATCATTCCCCTGTTATTTAGGTTTTACTTCCAGTCCCCAATTTGTTCATTTTGATACTGGAATTTCACATTTATTCCAAAATAATCCACAATTACCAATTAGGCTCCTAGTGTGACCAATTTTACTCCAAATCAAATTTCCAGCAATCTAATATCATCTCATTAATACGACACTTCTACCCACTAGAAAATTCAGTTTCTAACAACTTTTTCCTACATGAGTTTTTCCAGCTTAAATCGCATCATCGTCAATTTTCCAAATTTCAGCAACAAGCTCAATAGGTTGAATCTAAGTATTCCTACTCTATTCGGTTACCCATTTTTCAATCAATTCACACTCTGATTTTATCTAAACTTAAACCCAGCATCCAATTAAGATTAAACACATGATGAAATCATAAATTTCCAGATTCTAAACTCATGAAATCAACCATTTCAAAGAAATCTTAACAAGACACAATCGAATAGTCTATAGAACACTTACTTGACTATCATGTTAGCATGCAAGAATTTCTATTGTCCTAACAAGCTTCAAGCCTTCAAGATTTTGGTTTAATCTCTCTCAAATTTCTAGAATATATTTTCTCTCTCCTTTCTTTATTAGTTTCAGTGATAAGAGAAATGAAGAGAATAAAGGTGAATCATCCTTCCACTAAGCAAGATAGTGGTTGGTTAGCCACTTAGTGTAGGTGGAAGTTTGACACCTCAAACTCCACTAATCATACTTGGTTTCTTTACAAGCATTCCCCCTAGCTTTCATTTAAATTCAATTACATCATTAGAATTAAGGTTGTTGTGTTTCATTTCATACAATTTAGTCCTTAATGTCCAAATGTTTACACTTTTCTTTCCAATTTAATTATGATTTTAACTAGGCTAGTATTTGGGGTATTGCACTATCGTTTCACCAAACGAACTAGTTACGCACATACCAACATCTAACAACTCAACATGCAAATCAAGCGCTTGTGCATGCTCACGCAAAATGTATGAATGAGTAGAACTAGAATCAATCAAAGAAAGTAATGACAAGGATTGCAAAGTAAAAGTACATGCGATCACATCCGTTTCATTCCTTCCCTCATAGTGTGCATACACCCTAGCCTATCCACCTCCCTCGGGCTGAACAGCAACCACATGTGCAACATTCCTCTGACCATCTTCCCTACGTTGAAAGTTGCCACCTCACTCGGATATGCAAATAGCTTGAATAAATGTCAAGTCCTAACTTTATGGAATCTCATATCACAGACTCTCATGGCGACATCTCTCATCGCCACAAAGCTTGGGTGTTCCGCTACGACCTACCATGGTGGAATCTCTCATCGCCACACTCTCACTTTGGAACGGGAGGAACTACCCCCATTCCCCAAATCAAAGAGAACATACAAATTTTGTATATCTCATCCTATTGGTCGACCAATTATAACTA
This sequence comes from Hibiscus tridactylites, assembly GCA_958450335.1. Lineage (NCBI taxonomy): Eukaryota > Viridiplantae > Streptophyta > Magnoliopsida > Malvales > Malvaceae > Hibiscus > Hibiscus tridactylites. The sequence goes on from OY288288.1 coordinate 39,349,247, forward strand.
GTAACAATAATCTCATTTTATGCCAATATATAACACTTTAAACATCAAGTACCCATTGTTTTCAATGCATCAACATAAAACAATTTCATCCCATATCAAATGCATATTGTCACGGGGCTAGGTCTAGGCGGGTCTAGCCTCATGCGGCCTTGGTCGCGAAGCACTTGGAATGGCTTGAAAAGTGGCCAAGTCAGCCTTACGCACTAAGCTTGGAAGGCTTAGTCTCGGATTGCGGAAGCTCTCTTTGGAAAATGGAAGGGGTGATGGCTCACAAGGCAAAGAAAGCAAGAGGATGCACACTCATTTAAGAAAGCTAAGGCCTCGTTAAAAACTCCCCCTAAGCCTAGATGGGGAGAAAATAGTAACAACGCTTCTTTATTAACAAAGAAAGGAAAAGGTTACAAAGGAAGAAATGAAGCAAGTGTGGAATGTGGAATGCCTAAGATGGATTGAGGAGGGTTCTATTTATAGTGTAATCCCCCTCGATCTAATGGCTAGGAATGACTCGATCCAATGGCCTTGGATGAGTCTTACAAAAGAATCTCCTATTCAAGGCAAGCTTGTCATATTCAAATAGACTTGCCCTGATTACAATCACTCTTGCCCACAATAGATAGCCTATGACATCATTGCTTTGTTGTCTTGAAATACTTTCCCCATGGATGGATAGGTTTCCATATGTATTTCTCTAAGGATGACAACTTGGCATGGGATTTGGATGCTTGGGCGGATTGGGCCTCTCATGGCCTGATCTTGGTGTCCAAAATCCCCTCTCTAGCATGTTGGATGCCAAGTCGGGCCCGAGGGGTGTGGGTAACTCGAATGGACAACCCCTAGGCCTGTTGGCGCGCATATCGGGTGCGAACTCAGCCTCCTTGGCGTGCACGTCGGGTGCGAGCTCGGGCTCCATGGCTTGGACGACATGGAGGGTGCATGACAAAGGCCCCTCAGGTGCGTGTGTTGGGCCCCCTCGGGTGCAAGTCTCGTGGGCAGCACATGGGGTGCTTCACAAGGTCCCATGGTGCGCTGGAACTGGCCTAGATCGGTTCTCTTGGGCGCGGACACCTCCAAGGGCGTTGTGCATGGCCCCTTGGTGTGTGAACTCGTCAACTGCTTGGGCCCCTCGGTCGGGTGGGAGATGTGGTGTGCAAGGGTCAGCGCATATGGGTGCGGCTAGCCCGGTCGCGAAAAGTTGGCCCGTGACATTCTCCCCCACTGAATCTATCGACACCCTCATCGATAGGCATTGAAGAGACTCGGTCGTCTTGATCTCGAACGGCCTCGACTTCTCCTCTTGTTCCCGCTTGGCTAAGGGAACTCTCGTGCGAATGGCAAGGCTTTCGCACTTTGGCTCACGATTCGTCTTTCCCTCGAATGGACTTGGCTCTCCATCACTTTTCCCTTCGGCTAAGGGAACTCTCGTCGGATGGGCAAGGCTCTCTTGCCTTGACTCTTGATGCACTTCAATGGATGGCTCATCATGTTTCCGCTTGGCATCGGGAAACAACCTCCAAAGCTCAAGGCTCTCATGCCTTGGTCCACGATCAATCTCGAGTGGTGGCTTCTCGTCTCTTGTGATGTTTGCCATGCTTGGTGCGTGGCTAGCCTTGAACCACTCTTGACCATACTCGTCTAACAGCTTGGGGACGATGTTGTGGTCCACTTGATCCCTTGTTGGCAAACTCAACTTGTAGGCCTCTTCACCTACTTGCTCTTGTATCGACTCTTTACTCAAACTCATGAGCAACCTGTGCAAGGAACCAAAGCAAGTTAGTCCAAAATTTTCACACAAATTTGACGTTCTTACCTTGGACGCAAGGTCCTCTTCGGATGGTGTCACGATGCCTTGTCGATACTCAAGACATGTGATAATGGCGAGGTCTAGGAAAAGCCCCTCTTCGGTGCACTCTTGCACTCTCTCGAATTGCAACCCATCTTGGTAGGTTGTCGTGCCTACTTGCTCTATGGAATGGCTTTGTCCTTCGCACGCTCTCGTTGGTGACCTATAAACAAAACCAAAGTGAGTTAGTCCCAATTTAGATGGAAAAATGGGCTCACTTACCTCGGACTCAAGGTCCTTGTTGTCTCGATCCACTTTGCCTTGTCGATACCCAAGGCAAGTGTTGGCATGGTTTGGCCCCTCATCAATGGGCTTAGGCATCTCGATGCTTTGACTATGTTCCATGGACTCATGCCACTCGTCCATGGAATTCGACCACTCGTCGAACTCGGCTTGCAACTCTTCGTAGAAGATTGCTAGCTCCTCTCCATCGGTAATTTGATCCGCTTCGGATGGGTACTCCATCTCACGAACCGCTTCGCCAAACTCGGATGGTTCTTGAAACACTTCATCAAACTCGGATGGCTCGGATGGGTACTCCATCTCATGAACCGCTTCGCTCTTTGGTGCCTTTGGCAACTCCAAAGACTTCTCCTCGTCTTTGATCTCTTCAAAGACTCGTCTCGTTGTGTTGGAAATTTCCATGGACTCTTCCATGGCTTCATCATCATTGGCTACCTTGGACTCGTACACTTGCTTGTCTTCATCTTAGCTTAACAACTCGTCATCGCTTTGTTGAAAACATGCATTGTACTCACCCTCGGCTTCTAGCAAAACAAGTGTGTTAATCTGTTTTAAACAAGAATAACCAATAATAATCTCTTCATCAAGACAATGATAAGAAATTACCTTGATGTTGGTTGTGTCGCACCATTCTCCGATGCTAACTCTAACGTCCCATGCAACTCCATCGACGTACTCTTCGATGAAGTTGATGAACTCGGTCTCATCATGAACCTTCTCCACTTGAAGGCTCAACCAATCGGCAACTCGATCGGAAATGATCAAAGATGTTGCGCTAGAGTCCACTAGCTCCTCAAACTCTACGTTGGCAATCACGATCTTAGCAAACTCGCGCTCCTCCTCGTCTTGGCCACTCTTGGCTTGAGTTGGGCGGATTTGCTCCTTGGTTGTCTCGGACTCAAGCACTCCTTCATGGATGCTTGGCGATGCCTCGATCTTGTCTCCCTCATTGTCGCTCAACGACTCCACGTCTTGTTGGTGTGGATCTACAACACACCTTTCCTCGGTTTCTGACAAGACAAGGGCATCAATTTGTTCCAAACAAGATGAACCAATAACAATCTTATATACATCAAGAAATTCACAAGATATTACCTTGATGTTTGTTGTGCCTCGGAATTCGCCAATTTGATGGAACACATCCTTTGCGATTCCCACAACTTTCTTGTTACTGAAGTTGGCTATCACAACTTGTTGTTTAACCTTCTCAACCTGAAGGTTTAACTGCTCGGCGGTTTGCTCGGACACGAGCACTCCATATGCACTTGGATCCACTAGTGCACTTAGCGTTGCATCGCAGAACACTATGTCTACAAACATAGACTCCTCTTCCTCATAGTCGCTCTCGACTACACTTAACTCCCAACATGACTCGTCATCATCGCTGGAACACTCCACGTAACCTGGTTTCTCCCACGGTTGTGTGGCCTCGTTGCCCGTCGGCAACCTTTCCTCCATCAAAGCTTCACTCTTGCAGTTTGACGCCTCAACCATCATACTCACTGATGATTGTTCCCCGAGCAAGGAAGCTAGCTTCACGGCCTCGGTCTCATCGGGCAAGCTTCGCTCCTCGAACGCCTTTACCATACTCACTGGTAGCACATTGCACCTCGAATCAAGCTTCAAAGCCTCGGTCTCGTCGGGCTCGTCCTGTACCTTGGACTGCTTGAATTTGTGCGGGCATCGGAAAGACTCGTGTAGCTCTCCAAACCTCCAGCATCTTGACGGCCTCCTTTTTGGGCAGTCACCGGGATATTCACTGCAACGAAAACAAAACAACGGTTTTGTAATAAGAATATCACTAAACTCAGATTCGCTCACCTTGCTTTTAAATGAGACGCCTAGTGACTCCACTATCTCCTTTGTTGCAACCTTCCTTCTTTCTTGCGCCATCTCTTGACTCGATAGGATGCGGAAAATGTCTTTGATACCACTTGTCACGGGGCTAGGTCTAGGCGGGTCTAGCCTCGTGCGGCCTTGGTCGCGAAGCACTTGGAATAGCTTGAAAAGCGGCCAAGTCAGCCTTACTCACTAAGCTTGGAAGGCTTAGTCTCGGATTGCGGAAGCTCTCTTTGGAAAATGAAAGGGGTGATGGCTCACAAGGCAATGAAAGGAAGAGGATGCACACTCGTTTAAGAAAGCTAAGGCCTCGTTAAAAACTCCCCCTAAGCCTAGATGGGGAGAAAAGAGTACCAAAGCTTCTTTATTAACAAAGAAAGGAAAATGTTACAAAGGAAGAAATGAAGCAAGTGTGGAATGTGGAATGCCTAAGATGGATGGAGGAGGGCTCTATTTATAGTCTAATCCCCCTCAATCCAATGGCCTTGGATGAGTCTTACAAAAGAATCTCCTATTCAAGGCAAGCTTGTCATATTCAAATAGACTTGCCCTGATTACAATCACTCTTGCCCACAATAGATAGCCTATGACATCATTGCTTTGTTGTCTTAAAATACTTTCCCCATGGATGGATAGGTTTCCATATGTATTTCTCCAAGGATGACAACTTGGCATGGGATTTGGATGCTTGGGCGGATTGGGCCTCTCATGGCCTGATCTTGGTGTCCAAAATCCCCTCTCTAGCATGTTGGATGCTAAGTCGGGCCCTAGGGGCGTGGGCAACTCGGATGGACAACCCTTAGGCCTGTTGGCGCGCACATCGGGTGCGAACTCGGCCTCCTTGGCGTGCACGTCGAGTGCGGGCTCGGGCTCCATGGCTTGGATGGCATGGAGGGTGCATGACGAAGGCCCCTCGGGTGCGTGTGTTGGGCCCCCTCGGGTGCAAGTCTCGTGGGCAGCACATGGGGTGCTTGACAAGGTCCCATGGTGCGCTGGAACTGGCCCAGCTCGGTTCTCTTGGGCGCGGACACCACCAAGGGCATTGTGCATGGCCCCTTGGTGTATGAACTCGGAAACTGCTTGGGCCCCTCGGTCGGGTGGGAGATGTGGTGTGCAAGGGTCAGCACCTATGGGTGCGGCTGGCCCGGTCGCGAAAAGTTGGCCCGTGACAATATTTAAAACATAGCATTTTCACAACAAGTCTATCTCTTTGAAATCTGCATTATATCTCATAGGATTAATTAATTCATCAAAATATTTCTCAAATCGTGCATAAATAGTGGATTATCAACTATCTTTAAAACAAGAGCATGAACATGAAAATCAATGGGAAAAAAGTCGAGAAATGAGAGCGAAATAACTCAAACATACTTTCGAGTTTAGATTAGTGTTTCAAACTCAATCTAAACCCCAAACTTTGCTTTCAAGTCTTTGAGAACACTTTAAAACCAATTCCACTCACCAATCACGCCTCGCTTGCTTTGCCGAAGCGAAATCAAGCTTCTGAAGCTTTCGAAACTTCATCGATTGTATCCGATACAAACTCCCCTGTTTATACCAAACAAAAATCGAGGATTAATGCATCTCAATGCATTAAAACCACTAGAAACCCATGATATCTCGCTTCACTACCCAAGAACACCAAAACACCTATCAGAAACAAACTAAAATACCTTCAATTGCTTCCTAAACTTGACCCAGCCGAAATCTAACACTTCCATCCAATTTTAATCATCAATTAACATCTAAAAACAACCTAATCGCATCCATAAACCTCCAGCAACACCAAAACCACATTATCAATCCAAAAACCAAAATCTAATAACCTAAACAACTATAGATCCAACCTATTTCGAGATTGTTATGATAAAAACTTTATATCAACATAATTTAACATCAAAATCTTTATTAAATCAATCTCAAATAACTCAAAACATCACTCATTCGAAATTCTTGAGAAATCATCAATTAAAGCTAGATTTATCCATTTCATCAATTAAAACTAAAAAATTTGTTATTAAACATATTTAGAGAGCAAAAGACTTGGGAATTTCATTATAGAACCTTGATTAGAGGAGTTGAACGAAATTTACCTCTAACCTTTGCCCTTTTCCTTCAAATGACAAGATTTGATGAAAGCTCTTCAAGATTGCTTTAAGGTAGATGATGAGAAAACTAAGGAAACTGTAGGTTGTCAAATAGTCCTGCTTTAAGTGCAAGTGTACACTAATGCCTAGTTGTAATATAAAAGATATCGTCTCCACAGGGATTGGGAAATCCTTCAGAATTTATCTTCCTACAAAAGTAAAAGTAAAAACACAAATAAATTGAGGTTTTGTTTGAGTCGATTAAACTAAAAGCAAGTTAATTAAAAGGTTGAGATTTCAGTTTGAGAGAATGGGCCAGTATTGGAATGTGTCGTAGTATGGATATTGAATGTATTGTCTCGGTTAAAGTATTACAAAATTGACTTAGCTATCTTGGCAGTTGTCAAGGTGATGCCTCGGTAGATAACCCACCGCGGTGGAGGATCATTCAGCTGCATGGGCGGCCAAGTGATGCTTCAAAATTTGGCAAGGCTTCCTTTAATGACTCTTCCTTATCCCTAAGTCGAAGTGCTATTGGCGAACATGTCTTGATAATACCTCCGGGCGTGAATCGGCGGATGAACACCAACCAATCTAAAGCCTCTTTTAGCCGCCGAACTTCTAACTTATTCTTAAGCCAAAGTAGTTTCACCCAAAGTTGGATAAAACTGTGTTTACTCGTTTCGTGAGTCTATCTCTATCGATATTAGACAAATCGATAATTTCTCTCTCCTCTCTCGATTTGATTGCAAATAAGAATAATGCCAAGAGTAAACAAACTTTGAAATTTTATTGCAAACACTAAAAAACTAAACAAATGCAAGCAATCTCTCACAACTACTCAACAAAACCAACCCTTATCCCTATGAGAAGTTTAGAAAATGATGGATTAATGGAAACACTAGGGTTTTCTCCAAGAAACTCTTGATATTCCCACTAGTCGGCTAAGATACAATATATAGGCCTTTGCTTAATCAAAGTCAGTTAAGGGGCTAAGATACAAAATTTAGCCTAAAAATGCCTTGAGTGACCTTTACATACTGTGCAGGTACACATATGACAATAACCCTTCGAATGACAATGGACTTACCCGGAACCGAACTATGTTTTTCGTGAGTGTGTGCGGATCTTGTGACAAGAATGATTCTTTGGATTCTAAGTAAACTCGAGTAAACACCTTAATTCCTTTGGGTTTCTTCAAAGTTACCTTCACTAGAGCCAATTTTAGGTATCTCTAGTTTTTTTCAAAGAACCTTACTAGAGCCGGTTTTGGGCACCTCTAGCTTATCCTAGAGCCATTTTCGGGCACCTCTAGAATATATCCTTTTTTTCTTATTACTTCAAGTTCTACCCAAGTTTACTAAGTGAATTACCTAAGTTTCCTAGAAATCCTAAAATCAAACCAGTCACAAAGGGTGTTTCTTTAAGTTCAGAACATAGTTGGATTCTAAATACTTCCAAATTTATGCTAAGGTTGTTGTTTCGGCGGGAAATCTGTCGCGGCGGGTAAAAGCTACTCAATTTTTTTTTCAAACTAACATTTTCTTTCAATTTTATATAAAGGCAGTTACAATATGTCATATATGCTTCTAACTATGCAACTACATGTAATGAAAACAAAAAATAAATAAAGAAAAAAATTTGGACTTATTCCCCCCAACTCGAGATAAGCATTGCCCTCAAGGCATGCCTACATACTCAAAATAAAACATAGATTAGATAAAGAAGGAAAATGATAGCTTAGAATTTTGGCGAATCGGAGGAGGTATCGTCTTCTTCGACATCGCTAAGTATCATCCGCCATTGAGCCGGTATTTTAAGTCTTTTGGCCGCCCTCGGCGGCTGTTTGCGGAATGCTGGTGTTGGTCGGTCTGGCTTTGTGACTTCCCGTTCACTACCGTCTTCGTTGTCCAGGCATATCTCCTCGATTTCAGATGTTTTTTTCTCTTTTTGGCTGAGGAGTATGTGATCTTGAGCTTCTTTGTAATTGACGGGACCGTGTCTTGCCACATCGAATCTGATGACAATGATTTGAAAAAGACAAATTCGGATGGTTCTGGTGTGGGGGCTGTATCTTTCGCTGCCCGTGATGATTGTCCTTCTCGGATTGGGGCGGCTGCGGTGTCAACACGATCATCTGAGATAGATAGGACTTTGGTTGTTGTGTCTGCTGCTACTATGGGGTTAGAGGCGGCTCATGGTGTGGTTGAGACTCTAGCGGTTGGGGTGTCGGAGTCAATGACAATGAGTGAATTTGAGGTAGAGGGTACGGTAGAGGCAGCTGGTGCGGCCTGGGCATGAATTTCGGTAGAGAAATCTGGGAACTGGGCAGTGTGCGTCGGGAATTTATCCTAGAGGACCGCAATTGTGGCAGCATGGAAATCCCTGATGTATGCCATAAATGTGAGATGGCGTCTTTCCATCCGATCCAACTGTGTTGCAATGTCGCCGATCGTGGTTATCGAGGTGAGCTTGTGGTACGGTTGCTCGCTTCCCCTCTCTGATGCCTCGGCATAGTTCTTCGGGGTGGTTTCTTGTATCTCTATCTTTCTTAAAGTTATATCCCTCGTCCACCCTGTACGCTCCGGGGTCATGTTGTCGTAGGGATCGGTAGGGACGAACACTTTATCGCACAATTGCGTGATCAAGCTGGGAAAGTAAAGTTGTCCCCTACCTTTTTGTCCACAAATATAAATTTCATTAGCAATTATCTCACCGATATTAATAATTCTGTTGTGGAGTATAGAATGGATGAGTGCTAGGCGGAGATTGTCCATTGTCGAATTGTGCGATGTGGGCAGGATTCGTCTCTTGACGAATGTATTCCACAACTTGGCCTCGGGGAGAAGGTTTCTTCTGTTAACCGTTCCCCAATTCTTCTCCACGTTCCATACGGTGTCCGGGATGCAAAGCTCTTGTTTAATCTCCTCGTAGTTGTCTGTTGTCAAGGAGTCAACAAACTTATGGTGTTCATTGTTGGCGATGTGGATGCCGTAGAAAGTGTTGATTCTATTGGCATCAATCTCAACTCGCTGCCCTCGGACATACACTGATGGGTCTTCGACTGTTGTTCCATAGGCGTAGAATTCGCGAAATATGGTTTGGTTCGCATGTTTAGGTTGCTTGGCAAAAATTTTCCATCGTTGGTGTTCAATCTTGCTGAAGATGAAGTGGTCAAGCCCAAATTTCATTTTGTCGTCTCATAGAAGAACCCTTTTTCTTCCCACATGGATCACTTTTTAAACTTCTGATTGTAGCGTGCCTTTACTTCGGGTGTGGCAAATCTATGAAGGGAAGTATTAGAGTCTGCCTGGGCAGCTTGGCAGTAGGGTGTTCTTGACATCTTTTGTTTGGGATTACGGTTTGAAAGTTGAGAGAGTTGGGAGAGCCTTGAGGGTAATCTGAAAGCAAAGGGAAATCTAGTAAAACAAAATTCAAGAGAAAGTAAAAGAAGAGTGGATAGTAAAAATATGAGGGGCGTTAAATAGGAGTGAAAGTGGCTTAGTGAAGAGTTGTTGTCGTTTCGTCTGCCGAGGCATCCGTTGCCTGGGCAGAGAGACGTTGGAACGGAAAGGTTTCATCTGCAACGGATAGTTTTGGTGGGAAGCAACGTTTGCGGCTGTGTAATGTCGCGACAGTCTTCATAGGCGGGCTTGAATAGTTGATGGGCTGGGCTTGATTCTTCTCTCTTCCTTTGGGTTTTGTTTCTCCTAAAATAAACTGAAATAAAATTATTAATGCTTGAAAAATAAAATGCATGCTAAAATTAAATCTAATGCCTAAAAACAGAAAATTAACAATAATGTGTTTGAAAAAGAAAATAAATGCAAGAAATTTAAATCTAATTCCTAAAAATAAAAAACAGAAAAAAAATTAGGTTGTATTAGGAGTGCATTTGGATGCATCTCCTATCATAACCACTTCCTTTTCTTTTGCAACATGAGTTCTTGTGTAGTGCTTTACCCATTCACTTTAAATTCATGCCCATCCTTGGTAGATTTGATCGTGACTACACCATGTGAGAATGCTTTAACTACCTCGAACGGGCCAGACCATCTTGATTTCAACTTCCTTGGGAATAGTTTCAATCGAGAATTGAAGAGGAGTACTTGCTGCCCGGGCATAAACTACCTTGGCATCAACTTTTTGTCATGCTATTTTTGGTTTTCTCCTTGTATATTCTCGCATTGTCATATGCCAAGGCTCTGAATTCTTCGATCTCATTAAGGTCCATGAGTCTCTTTTACCTGGCTTTGTCCCAGTCTAGGTTTACCGCCTTGATGGCCCAATATGCCTTATGTTCAATCTCGACAGGCAGGTGGCAGGTTTTTCCATATACGAGCCGATAGGGTGACATGCCCAATGGGGTCTTATAGGTTTTTCTATATGCCCATAATGCATCATAAATTCGAAGAGACATATCTTTCCTAGTTGGATTAACCACTTTTTCGAGAATGCTCTTCAGTTCCTTGTTTGATATTTCAGTTTGCCCATTGGTCTGAGGGTTGTATGTCGTGGCAACTTTGTGTGTGACACCAAGTTTCTTCAACGTCGTGTCAATCAATTTATTTTCAAAGTGTCTCCCTTCGTCACTTATGATGTGTAACGCCCCGGTTTTGGGCTTGGAAGTCTTGGGCGTTGACCGGTTGGTCAAAGTGCTGTTCGAATCGTAAGAGGTTAAATTAGGAAAGCCTAGTTCGGGTTGCATAAAAATTATGGAAAAATGTTCTAAAATCATCTTTTATTATAATTAAGTGAACTGTGAAATCAATTTTGGAAAATGAGTTTCGGAAATGTGACATTTTGGCTAGTGACCAAAATGTAATTTTTGAAAGTTTGGTGGCTATTTTATAAAGGGTTGAAACTTTGAATCTTTAAGGAGCTATTTACCCAAAGGGAGTTTCTCCAGATTTTTCTAAGATATTTTAATCCATAATTCTGATTTTTAAAAGAATCAAAAGGAGGGAAAAATCTATTTTTTGGCCATTTTCTCTTTTAACTACCTATTTTCTCTCTATCTTTTTCTCTCAACCCAAACACTCAATTTCCAGAGATCTTGTTCTGATTTTCTCACCTAAAATCATTCTTTCAACTCTCAATTGATTGCAAATCATTGTGTCTTCAAATCCTCTTCAATTGCTTCAAGTTTCATCAAGCTTTTCTATTCCAAAAAGAGGAGAAACTCAAGTTTGGAGGGGAGGCATCCTTGGATCCAAGAATTGTTGATCCGGAGGCTTGATTTGGTGCTTTGGCTTGAAGCAAAGTGGAAATCGGTGAGTGGATTTGTGAAAATGGTTTTCGGCTTTGAAACCAAGGTTTTGGGAGCTTAGTTTAAGTCTAAACAACTTTGCTAAGCTCAAGTGTAAGTTTTCGGATTACTCTCTTAAGTGGTGGCCATGTTTTGATGTAATGTAAAATGATGATTTTGCATGATTTGGTTACTGTTTTGAAAGCATGATTAAGCATGTTAATTGCTGATGTTTTAGCATGATTTATGCTGATGTATTAAGCCATGTGTTGAAGGTGACTCTAGGTAGGAGTACCTTGTTTTTATGCATTGTTAAATGATGATTTAATGCTTTGAAATGCATGATGAAATGGCTTGGTTTAAATGCTTTAAAACAATGGATTATATGATGTATAAAGTGTGTATTGGCAAGTGATGGTTTGTAAAAGTGAAGGTCACTAAGGTGGTTAAAAGTCCTTGAGTGAGCCTTGTTACCTAAGATCATCAAGGTGGTTAAAAGTCCTTGGATGAATCTTGTTGCGGACACTAAGGTGGTTAAAAGTCCTTAGGTGCTCCTTTCCATGGTGGTTAAAAGTCCATGGGGCCAAGGTGTTTAAAAGTCCTTGGGGCCAAGGTGTTTAAAAGTCCTTGGGGTAATTCAAGCTACGGACACAAAGGTGGTTAAAAGTCCTTGTGTGGTCCATTCATGGTGTTTAAAAGTCCATGGCCAAGGTGTTTAAAAGTCCTTGGGGTCCAAGGTGTTTAAAAGTCCTTGGGGAAAGTTGTTGAACTTGATTTCATAAATGAAATGTATCACTTGAGCCAATATGACATGTATAGTACATGAGATGCATGAGATGCATGATTTAATGTTTATGTTGAAGCATGAGATGCTTGTTTAAATGAAATGTGGAAGCATGATATTGCTTGATTTAAAGTATGCTTTGAGCATGTGTAAAGATTGTTTACAAGCATGATCTACAAATGGTTTTAAATGCATTATTGAATGGTTTTTAAAGAGCACTCCTCACTAAGCTTTGGCTTACGCTCTCTCGTTTTCTTGATTCAATAATGCAGAGCATTAGAGTACATTGAGGGCAGCAAGAGAAGGCAAGCATACAAGTTCAAGTAAAGCTCAATGTATGGAAGGTTTTGTTAAACATTTTAGCTTTTGGTTGATTTGGCAATGGGGGACCAATGTGTATGTTTTGGGAGGTGTTTGAGACTCCCTATGGATGTTAATTGATTGTTTGAATTGCTGGTTTTTGGATTGAATTTATATTGCTTGCTTATGAAGGTTTATTGCTTGAATGATAGCTTAAGTAGGAAGCATGCTATATGAATTGGGGCTTTTCACATGTGTTGTTTAAATGTTGAATTGTTGGTGCAATTGGGGTCCTTGCATGTTGTATGATTAAGTGATATGGTTTGGTGATGTTAATTTGGTGCTTAATGCATGTTTGATGCTGTTTTCGAGTTGTTTCCAGGCAGGGGTATCGATACTCGGGCTTGGGTATCGATACACCTGAGCCAAATATGCATGTTTCTGCCCAGGGGTATCGATACCTCTGAACAAGTATCGATACCATATGAATGGAGTATCGATACCAGGGGGAAGGTATCAATACCTTTGCTAGAGTTTGGTTTCTGCCTTCCCCGAGTATCGATACGACACGTGGCGTATCGATACCCGACCGTTAAAATCAGTTAAAAGTATCTTTGGATGTTTCGTTTTGTTTACGTTTTGGTCCTGAATTCTGTTTGATCAATTGTATGAGTTCGGAATGTCTGTTTGAGCTGAAATTTCACAGAGAAGCATGAAACCTGACTAATTTCAAGATGGTAACTTTAATTTAGGTTAAGTCCCTTAATTTATCAGAATTTACAATTTGGTCCCTAAAGTTGTAATTTGTTCAATTGGGTCCCTGTTTGATCTCTGATGTTTGTGATCTTTTGATATGTTGTTTGTATGATCACAATTAAGGTTAATGTGCATCTAGACAAGTCTAAAAAGAAAAAAAAAGGGTCGTTAATCAAGGTTGACTTTCGAGTTGACTTTGGTTTTCCCCGTGTGATCTTCGTAGTTCGGGTCAACCGTCTAGACCGGGCTACGGGGGTTACATTTGGTGGTATCAGAGCTAAGTTCTCGAGTAATTGGGAATGTGTGTATGCATGATTGAAGCATGCTTTGGTTGGTATGCTTGTTGAGTGAAAGCATGTTCAGTGATTTGTGATGATGATGTGTAAGTGATGCATGTTGTGATGATGCATGATTAGGGTACCCATTGCCAAACAAAAGCTAAAGAGATTATGTTGTTTTTGAAAGAAATTGAGCTTGAATACTTGGAATTTGCTTACCTTGCTGGTCTTGACTTGTTTTATTTTGTATTGTTATGCATGGTAATAGTATGGCACCACGTAGAGAGTTAAGGAGTAGCGCGAGAGCTACGACCCCGGAGGGGAATGTGAATGATGAGCACACTGGTAGTGCTGTGATACCTCCTCCTCCACCTGGTGGTGGTGGTGCGGAGAGGGAAAGAGCTGGAGCTGAGGCAGCTGGTGCTGGAGCTGCAGGACCTGAGGTTGGTCAGGGGCAAGCGATGCCTGACATGTCTGTGCTGGTACAAGCTATTGCGGGTGCGTTTCGAGCAGCAGTAGCTGGAGCTCAAGGAGCTGGGCATCAGGGAGATGCTGGCGCTAGACTACCCTTGGAACGTTTGCGCAGTCTTGGTGGGACTGAGTTTAGGGGTATGTCAGCTGAGAGGTCTGAAGCATGGTTGGAGAGTACCAAGCGTGTCTTGGGACAGATGAGTTGCACTGATGTGCAGAAGCTGGGATGTGTGGTGTCACTGCTGCAAGGTGATGCTTATACGTGGTGGACGACCACAATCTCTGGTATGGCTGATGCTGATGTTACATGGACGTTCTTTCAGCATGCGTTTAAGAGGAGATATCTGGGAGTTAGATATCTGGATGAAAAGAAGCGTGAATTCATGTCTCTGACCCAAGGGAACATGAGTGTGGCAGAGTATGAGGTACAGTTTGTACGTCTTAGCCAGTATGCACCGGAGTTGGTACCTGATGAGCGCGAGAGGTGCGAAAGGTTCCGTTATGGTTTGGTGACGGAGGTTAAGACCTATATGTTGGCAGCTGAGTACAATGATTTCGATGTGCTGGTTAGTCGGTCCAAGGACATCGAGATGAACCTGAGTTTGTCTGCTAAGGGTGCTGGAGCTAGTTCTGGAAAAAGAGCTGCTGAGTATAGTTCCGGTGGACGGAACAAGAGAGGGCGCGATCAGAGGTTTCAGTCCTTGTCTAAGAGAGGTGGAGGTGCACCTGCTAGGGGTGGCAATGCTAGAGCTGACCCTAGTGCTTGTTGGATCTGCGGTTCGCGTGGTCACTTGAGACGTGACTGTCCTCGTGCTGGAAGGGAGGTGCAAGCTCCTGTGTTGGCAGCTGGTTATGAGTGTTGGAACTGTGGTTCTGCTGACCATTTGAGGCGTGATTGTCTGAGGATGGCTGGTGGTCAAGAGCGTGCTCCTGTTGCAGCACCGCAGAGAGGTCGTGGGCGCGGCCGTGGTAATTTTCAGAGGCGAGAGGAAGGTGGGCGCGGTGTAGCTCATGTTGTGGCTATTCAACCTGAGGGTGGAGGCCAAGCGAGGGTGTATGCTCAGCGCGAGGGAAGGAATGATGCTGATGTGATTGCAGGTACCTTTACTTTGCAATCCTTGTCATTGCTTTCTTTGATTGATTCTGGATCTACGCATTCATACATTCTTCGTGAGCATGCTGAGTTGCTTGGTTTGCCTGTTGAGTCTTTGGATGTTGGTGTTAGAGTCACTAGTTCTTTTGGTGAAACTGTTGTGACTCGTAAGCTTTATAGAAGGTGTCCTTTGGTTGTTCAAGAGCATATCTTTCTTGTTGATCTTATGGAGTTGCCCTTTTATGGTTTTGATGTGATCCTTGGTATGGATTGGCTGGCTGAGCATCGTGCTGTGGTGGATTGTGAGAATAAGCGGGTTTCGCTTAAGCTTGCGGATGATTATGAGGTGGTGGTGGTTGGTGAGAATGTGAAGTTTCTTGCCAATGTTGTTTCTACCTTGGAGGCGAGCAGGATGCTGAGGCAAGGTTGTGAAGCTTTCCTAGCTTTTGTGATGAATCCTAGTTCGAAGGAGCTGAGGGTGCAGGATATCAGGGTTGTGAAGGAGTTTCCTGATGTTTTTCCTGAAGAGTTGCCTGGTTTACC
Source organism: Hibiscus tridactylites (assembly GCA_958450335.1). Lineage (NCBI taxonomy): Eukaryota > Viridiplantae > Streptophyta > Magnoliopsida > Malvales > Malvaceae > Hibiscus > Hibiscus tridactylites. The sequence continues at coordinate 39,364,729 of OY288288.1, forward strand.
TCCTAATCGCGAGGTGGAGTTTGGTATTGAGCTGTATGAGAATACCACTCCTGTGTCCATTACTCCCTATAGAATGGCACCTAAGGAGCTGAAGGAGCTGAAGACGCAGTTGCAAGAGTTGCTTGATCGTGGTTTCATCCGGCCGAGTGTTTCGCCTTGGGGTGCTCCTGTCTTGTTTGTGAAGAAGAAAGATGGCACGATGAGGATGTGCATTGATTACCGTCAGCTGAACAAGTTGACTATCAAGAATCGGTATCCTTTGCCGAGGATTGATGATCTCTTTGATCAATTTCGGGGAGCTGCTGTGTTCTCCAAGATTGACTTGAGGTAAGGGTATTATGAATTGAAGGTGAAGGATGTGGATGTGCCTAAGACTGCTTTCAGGACAAGGTATGGGCATTATGAGTTTCTTGTGATGCCGTTTGGTCTGACAAATGCTCCTGCTGCTTTCATGGACATGATGAATCGTGTTTTTCATGAATACCTGGACAAGTTTGTTGTGGTGTTCATTGATGATATCCTTGTGTACTCGCGTACCGAGGAAGAGCACGAAGAGCATTTGAGAGTTGTGTTGCAAGCTTTGTTGGAGAATCAGCTTTATGCTAAGTTGAGCAAGTGTGAGTTTTGGCTTAAAGAGGTTGTTTTTCTTGGGCATGTGGTCTCAGCTGAGGGGATTCGTGTTGATCCTCAGAAGATTGAAGCAGTGATGAATTGGAAAGTTCCTAAGTCTGTTCAGGAGGTCCGTAGTTTCCTTGGTTTTGCAGGATACTATCGAAGGTTTGTAGATGGTTTTTCCAAGATTGCTGCTCCTTTGACGAAGTTGCTGCAGAAAGATGTTAAGTATGAGTGGACAGAAGCGAGGCAGCAAGCTTTTGAGAAGCTGAAGATGGCTTTGACGCAAGCTCCTATCTTGATTCAGCCTGAATCAGGGAAAGAGTTTGTAGTCTACAGTGATGCATCCTATGTTGGTTTGGGGTGTGTGCTGATGCAAGAGGGTAAGGTTGTGGCTTATGCGTCGCGGCAGTTGAAGGTGCATGAGCGCAATTATCCTACGCATGATATTGAGCTGGCTGCAGTGGTTTTTGCTCTGAAGATCTGGAGGCATTATCTGTATGGTGAGAAGTGTACTGTGTACACGGATCACAAGAGTTTGAGGTATCTGATGTCTCAGAAGGAGTTGAATCTCAGGCAGCGACGTTGGTTGGAGTTGCTCAAGGATTATGATCTGACGATAGAGTATCATCCGGGAAAGGCCAATGTTGTTGCGGATGCCTTGAGTAGAAAGGTAGCTGTTGAGCTGAGAGCTATGTTTGCTAGCTTGAGCATATCGCAGGATGGTGGTCTTGTTGCTGAGTTGCAAGTGAAACCTTCGTTGGTTCAGTTGATCAAGGATAAGCAGTTGTTGGATGATTCCTTGGTGTCTCATGTTCAGGATATCGCGGAGGGTAGGCCTTCGGATTTCTGTTTTAATGAGGATGGAGTGTTGTGTTTTGGTAGTCGGATAGTAGTGCCTGCAGATGCTGAGTTGAGGCATGCTATTCTAGCTGAAGGTCATAGTAGTCCTTTTGCTATGCATCCTGGTAGTACAAAGATGTATCGCGATCTGCGTGATGAGTACTATTGGGTGGGCTTGAAGAAGGATGTGGCAGAGTTCGTGAGCAAGTGTTTGGTGTGTCAGCGCGTTAAGGCTGAACATCAGGTTCCTTCTGGTTTGCTGCAACCGTTGAAAATCCCTGAATGGAAGTGGGAGAGGGTTACCATGGATTTTGTATCTGGTTTGCCTTTGTCTCCGTCAAAGAAGAATTCTGTTTGGGTGATTGTGGATCGCCTGACGAAGTGTGCGCATTTCTTGCCTGTGCATACTACGTTCTCTTTGGATAAGTTGGCAGAGCTGTACATTGCTGAGGTTGTGAGGTTGCATGGTGTGCCTAAGTCGATCGTGTCGGATAGGGATCCGAGGTTCACATCGCGTTTTTGGCAGTGTTTGCATCAAGCTCTGGGTACAAGGTTGCATTTCAGTACATCCTATCATCCTCAGTCGGATGGCCAGTCTGAGCGGGTTATTCAAATTTTGGAGGATATGTTGAGATGCTGCGTGATAGAGTTCCAAGGTTCTTGGGAGAAGCATCTGCCTTTGGTTGAGTTCGCTTACAACAACAGTTTTCAGGCGAGTATACAGATGGCACCTTATGAGGCTCTGTATGGGAAGAAGTGTAGGACTCCTCTGTGTTGGGCTGAAACTGGTCAAAAGTTGGTTTCGATGCCTGCTTTGTTGAAAGGTACCACCGAGAAGGTGAAGCTCATATGTGAGAGGTTGAAGGCTGCTTCTGATCGGCAGAAATCTTACACAGATTTGAAGCGTAAGGAGTTAGAGTTTGCGGTGGGTGATCGCGTGTTCTTGAAGGTTTCGCCTTGGAAGAAGGTGATGAGGTTTGGGCGGAAGGGTAAGCTGAGCCCTAGATACATTGGACCGTATGAGGTTGTTGAGCGTGTGGGTCCTGTTGCGTATCGGTTGAGGTTACCTCAGGAGCTAGAGAAGATTCATGATGTGTTCCATGTTTCTATGCTCCGGAGGTATAGATCTGATCCTTCGCATGTGTTGCCTGTGGAGGAAGTGGAATTGAATCCGGATTTGACCTATGATGAGGAACCGGTGAAGGTTCTGGATTCAGATAACAAGGTTCTTCGTGGCAAGACCATTGGGTTGGTGAAGGTGCTGTGGAAGCATCGCGGTGTTGAGGAAGCCACGTGGGAGCGGAAGGATGATATGCTGAAGCAGTTTCCTTATCTCTTTCCTTCAGGTAAATTTCGAGGACGAAATTTCTTAAGGGGGGGAGAGTTGTAATGCCCCGGTTTTGGGCTTGGAAGTCTTGGGCGTTGACCGGTTGGTCAAAGTGCTGTTCGAATCGTAAGAGGTTAAATTAGGAAAGCCTAGTTCGGGTTGCATAAAAATTATGGAAAAATGTTCTAAAATCATCTTTTATTATAATTAAGTGAACTGTGAAATCAATTTTGGAAAATGAGTTTCGGAAATGTGACATTTTGGCTAGTGACCAAAATGTAATTTTTGAAAGTTTGGTGGCTATTTTATAAAGGGTTGAAACTTTGAATCTTTAAGGAGCTATTTACCCAAAGGGAGTTTCTCCAGATTTTTCTAAGATATTTTAATCCATAATTCTGATTTTTAAAAGAATCAAAAGGAGGGAAAAATCTATTTTTTGGCCATTTTCTCTTTTAACTATCTATTTTCTCTCTATCTTTTTCTCTCAACCCAAACACTCAATTTCCAGAGATCTTGTTCTGATTTTCTCACCTAAAATCATTCTTTCAACTCTCAATTGATTGCAAATCATTGTGTCTTCAAATCCTCTTCAATTGCTTCAAGTTTCATCAAGCTTTTCTATTCCAAAAAGAGGAGAAACTCAAGTTTGAAGGGGAGGCATCCTTGGATCCAAGAATTGTTGATCCGGAGGCTTGATTTGGTGCTTTGGCTTGAAGCAAAGTGGAAATCGGTGAGTGGATTTGTGAAAATGGTTTTCGGCTTTGAAACCAAGGTTTTGGGAGCTTAGTTTAAGTCTAAACAACTTTGCTAAGCTCAAGTGTAAGTTTTCGGATTACTCTCTTAAGTGGTGGCCATGTTTTGATGTAATGTAAAATGATGATTTTGCATGATTTGGTTACTGTTTTGAAAGCATGATTAAGCATGTTAATTGCTGATGTTTTAGCATGATTTATGCTGATGTATTAAGCCATGTGTTGAAGGTGACTCTAGGTAGGAGTACCTTGTTTTTATGCATTGTTAAATGATGATTTAATGCTTTGAAATGCATGATGAAATGGCTTGGTTTAAATGCTTTAAAACAATGGATTATATGATGTATAAAGTGTGTATTGGCAAGTGATGGTTTGTAAAAGTGAAGGTCACTAAGGTGGTTAAAAGTCCTTGAGTGAGCCTTGTTACCTAAGATCATCAAGGTGGTTAAAAGTCCTTGGATGAATCTTGTTGCGGACACTAAGGTGGTTAAAAGTCCTTAGGTGCTCCTTTCCATGGTGGTTAAAAGTCCATGGGGCCAAGGTGTTTAAAAGTCCTTGGGGCCAAGGTGTTTAAAAGTCCTTGGGGTAATTCAAGCTACGGACACAAAGGTGGTTAAAAGTCCTTGTGTGGTCCATTCATGGTGTTTAAAAGTCCATGGCCAAGGTGTTTAAAAGTCCTTGGGGTCCAAGGTGTTTAAAAGTCCTTGGGGAAAGTTGTTGAACTTGATTTCATAAATGAAATGTATCACTTGAGCCAATATGACATGTATAGTACATGAGATGCATGAGATGCATGATTTAATGTTTATGTTGAAGCATGAGATGCTTGTTTAAATGAAATGTGGAAGCATGATATTGCTTGATTTAAAGTATGCTTTGAGCATGTGTAAAGATTGTTTACAAGCATGATCTACAAATGGTTTTAAATGCATTATTGAATGGTTTTTAAAGAGCACTCCTCACTAAGCTTTGGCTTACGCTCTCTCGTTTTCTTGATTCAATAATGCAGAGCATTAGAGTACATTGAGGGCAGCAAGAGAAGGCAAGCATACAAGTTCAAGTAAAGCTCAATGTATGGAAGGTTTTGTTAAACATTTTAGCTTTTGGTTGATTTGGCAATGGGGGACCAATGTGTATGTTTTGGGAGGTGTTTGAGACTCCCTATGGATGTTAATTGATTGTTTGAATTGCTGGTTTTTGGATTGAATTTATATTGCTTGCTTATGAAGGTTTATTGCTTGAATGATAGCTTAAGTAGGAAGCATGCTATATGAATTGGGGCTTTTCACATGTGTTGTTTAAATGTTGAATTGTTGGTGCAATTGGGGTCCTTGCATGTTGTATGATTAAGTGATATGGTTTGGTGATGTTAATTTGGTGCTTAATGCATGTTTGATGCTGTTTTCGAGTTGTTTCCAGGCAGGGGTATCGATACTCGGGCTTGGGTATCGATACACCTGAGCCAAATATGCATGTTTCTGCCCAGGGGTATCGATACCTCTGAACAAGTAACGATACCATATGAATGGAGTATCGATACCAGGGGGAAGGTATCGATACCTTTGCTAGAGTTTGGTTTCTGCCTTCCCCGAGTATCGATACGACACGTGGCGTATCGATACCCGACCGTTAAAATCAGTTAAAAGTATCTTTGGATGTTTCGTTTTGTTTACCTTTTGGTCCTGAATTCTGTTTGATCAATTGTATGAGTTTGGAATGTCCGTTTGAGCTGAAATTTCACAGAGAAGCATGAAACCTGACTAATTTCAAGATGGTAACTTTAATTTAGGTTAAGTCCCTTAATTTATCAGAATTTACAATTTGGTCCCTAAAGTTGTAATTTGTTCAATTGGGTCCCTGTTTGATCTCTGATGTTTGTGATCTTTTGATATGTTGTTTGTATGATCACAATTAAGGTTAATGTGCATCTAGACAAGTCTAAAAAGAAAAAAAAAGGGTCGTTAATCAAGGTTGACTTTCGGGTTGACTTTGGTTTTCCCCGTGTGATCTTCGTAGTTCGGGTCAACCGTCTAGACCGGGCTACGGGGGTTACATGATGGCTCTAGGGATTCAAAACGTGTAAAGATGCTTTTGCAGAAATTTCAAAATAGTTTTGGATTCATCTTTTGGTGTAGTAATGGCTTCCACCCACTTGGAGACATAATCCACTACTAGCAGTATGCATAAGTTCCCACAAGATGATGGAAACGGGCCCATGAAGTCGATTCCCCATACGTCGAATAGTTCAACTTCTAGAATATTCTACAATGGCATCTCGTTCCTCCATGAGATGTTGCTCGTTCGTTAGCATCTGTCACATTGTTTGTAGTATGTCTGGGCATCTCTATATAATGTCGGTCAGTAGAGTCCCGATTGGAGAACCTTTGCAGCAGTTCTGGTTCCTCCAAAATGTCCCCCATATGTTGAGTTGTGGCAATGGTGGAGGACTTCTTGTTGTTCTTCCTCTTGTACACACCTCTGAATCACATGGTCTACACACTGCTTAAACAAAAGAGGTTCATCCCAATAATAATGTTTTGCATCATTTTGGAACCTCTTTTTCCCTTATTAATTCATGTTATGAGGAAAAATACCACTAACCAAGAAGTTTACAAGATCAGCATACCAAGGTGTGGTGGAGGTCGTCATGGCTGCCAGAGGTTCTGCCGCGACAGCTATGGTATATGTTGCCTGGGCGGCTGCGAGGTTTACTACCGAGGTGGCAAGGATCTGCTCATCTGGGAAGCTTTCCTGAATTTCAGTCGTGTATGTAGGTCTTCCCTCTAGTCGTGACAGATGATCAGCCACTTGGTTCTCTGGCCCTTTTCTGTTCTTGATTTCTACGTCGAATTCTTGTAGGAGAAGAATCTAGCGTATCAATCTTGGTTTTGCATCTTTCTAGGAGAAAAGGTATTTTATGGCTGAATGGTCTTTGTGCATTGTCACCTTTGTTCCGATGAGATAGGCTCAGAACTTGTCAAAAGCAAAAACTACTGCCAACAACTCCTTCTCAGCGGTGGTATAATTAACTTGGGCCTCGTTGAGCGTCTTGCTGGCGTAGTAGATGACATGGAGGATTTTGATTTTCCTCTTCCCTGGCACTGCCCCGACGGTGTAGTCACTGGCATCACACATTATCTCAAAGGGCAGTATCTAGCCTGGTGGTACTACAATCGGAGCGGCTACAAGTTTCTTCTTCAGGGTTTCAAATGCCTCAGTGCATTTGTCATCAATATTAATAGGTTTTATCTTGTTCAAGCAAAAAACACAATGGTTTAGTTATTTTCGAAAAGTTTTCAATGAAACGTCTATAAAAACCAACGTGTCCCAGAAAACTCTTGATCCCTTTAATAGGGGTAGGTGGCGATAGTTTTTCGATAATATCGATTTTGGCTCTATCAACCTCGATGTCGCGGCGGGAGATTTTATGGCCCAGCACAATGCCCTCGTCTACCATAAAGTGGCATTTCTCCTAGTTTAAGACCAAGTTAGATTCTTCACATCTTTCGAGTACTTTTTCCAGGTTACCAAGGCATCTGTCAAAGCTATCTCCAAAAACTAAAAAATCATCCATGAAATCTTCTACCATATCAGAGAAAATGGCAATCTTACATCTTTGGAAGGTTTTCGGTGCATTGCAAAGTCCAAATGGCATCCTTCTGAATGTGTATGTTACGTACGGACAGGTGAAGGTAGTTTTCTCTTGGTCATCCGGAGCGATTGCAATCTGATTGTAACTTGAGTATCCATCAAGAAAATAATACTAAGGTTTTCTGGCGAATCTATCTAACATTTGATCTAAGAAAGGTAAGGGGAAGTGGTCCTTTCGAGTTGCTTTATTCAGATTTCGATGTTCCATACAAACTCTCCAATCGGTCACAGTCCAGGTTGGAATTAACTCGTTGTCTTCGTTCATGATGATTGACATCCCTCCTTTCTTAGGCACACATTGGATCGGGCTCACTCATGTGATGTCAGATTTGGGTTAAATGATGTCGGCATCAAGCCACTTGATCACTTCTTTTCTTACCACATCCCTCATGGCCTCATTTAGCCGTCTTTGGGCGTCAATGGTTGGTTTATGGTCGTCCTCTATGAGGATCTTATGCATGCAAATTGTCAGGCTGATTCTTTTTAGATCAACGATGGTCCATCCAATGGCTTGTTTGTGTCGCCCGAGCATCTCAACCAACTGTTTTTTCATGTTCCTACGTCAACTTGGAAGAAATAATTACGGGAAAAGTTTTATTCTATCCAAGATAAACATATTTAAGTTGCTTAGGCAGTGGTTTAACTTCCAGTTTGGGTGGCTGCTCAATAGATGGTTTTTCAACGGTAGTTTCTTTTGTTTTGTATGTAAGAGGTTCAAAATACTTACCTGGACGAGTACCAGTCTAGTTTACCTCTTTAGGGTCATCAGGGCAGTCTTCAGGCTGGCTGTCGAGGCATGTGTCTAAGGCAGTCGTCTAAGTAGCTGTTGAGGCAGTGCCCAGAATCTCTGCCCGGGCAATGTCTACTGAGGCAGGGGGCATTCTGTGTGAGATTTACCTCTATGGTTGCCTAGATCAACTGGCACTCCTCTTTGCTATCAGTTTGCTTGAGGGTCTGAAGTACATTGAGCTTTATGTGTTGGTCGTTTACCCTTATGGTTAGTTCTCCTTTCTCCGCGTCGATCAGAGTTCTGCTCGTGGCTAGGAATGGTCTTTCCAGTATGATTGGTGCTGCTCATCTGCCTCACAATCTAAAACAAGAAAGTCAGCAGGGAATATAAATTTATCCACTCTTACCAGGATATCTTCAATTTTTCCTTTAGGGTGTACGTAAGAGCGATCAGCCAGCTGGAGCATGACAGTGGTGGGCTGAGCTTTCCCAATGCCCAACTTTTCCTACACTGATTTGGGCATTAAAGTGATGCTTTCCCCAAGATAACATAAAGCCTTTTTTACGTAATGATTTCCGATGGCACATGGGATGAGGAAGCTGCCTGGGTCTTTCAGCTTAGGTGGGGCTTGGTTGTGCAGCATTGCCATGCAACCTTGTGTCATGGAAACGACTTTGAATTCCTCTATCCTTGCTCGTTTTGATACCATCTCCTTGAGGAACTTAGCCTAATTTGGCATTTTTTCTATGGCCTCAACATGTGGTATGTTTATGTATACTTGTTTAAGAATATCTAGGAACTTCTTAAACTGGTGCTCCTTCTTCTGTTGCTTCAGCCTATGTGGAAATGGAGGGGGCGGCCAGGTATTTTCTATACCCTCTTTACATTGAAACATGATCTGAGGGAGAGTAAGATGTTCAGCTTGGTCTTCTTTTTCATTGATTCTGTCAGGGGTATCAGCAGATTTAGTTGCCTAAACAGAAGACCCTGGTTCTGTCGCAGCAGTAGCATCAGCGTCTGCCGAGGCGGTTGGCTCCCTTGGTTGTTTCTCTTTTGGTTCTTCGTCATCGATTTCTTCGAGTTGTTTCCCACTTCTAGTTGTGATTGCTTTGCACTGCTCATGAGTGGATCTCATTGCGACTTCAGTATCGTTGGGCAGTCCTCATGTTGGTCGAGTGTTCATTAGTTGTGCAAACTGCCCCACCTGAGTTTCTAGTGACTTTAGAGTTGCCTCATGGTTTTGCATCCTCATCTCTTTCATGTCCATGAAATCATCAGTTTTTTAACAAATGAATCCGTGTTAGACATATATGTACCAGTCTAAGACATAAAAGCATTTAAAGTTTGTTCTAGAGAACTGGATGCTGCTAGTTGCTGCTACGGCGATTGTTGTCGCGGCAGAATCTGTTGGAATCCTTGGGGTTGATTCGTCTGGTTGGGCGGATTCAGGGCATTGTTGGGGTTGCTCCAAGAAAAGTTTGGATGTCTCTTCCAACCAGGATTGTATGTGTTCGATTCCAGGTTATTGCTTCTATTGTAGTTTCCTACAAATCAACTAGTTTCTTGGAATTGATTGCATTCTGAGGAGTCATGGTCTCCCCCACATTGTTCACAAAAGGCATCAACAGCTTTAACGTGTTGGGTGTTGTTCTGCATTTGCATTGCTTCCACCATTTTTGTTACATGAGCCAACTGTGTTGTGACTGCGTCGGATGTTCCTAGCTCATTGACAATGGCATGTCGCCTTACTCCGCCTCGGCGGGCGGTAGGGAACTGGTAGTCATTTTTGGTCGTCTTGTTCAATATCTTAATTGCTTCTATAGGCTCTTTATCGAGAAGTGTGCCATTTGCTGAGGCATTCAGCATCAGTCTTGTTGGAGTGTTGACAGCATTGTAGAACATTGTGACTTGTATCCACTCCGGGAATCCATGGCGTGGGTAGTTGTTTAGCATATCGCAAAATCGTTCCCATGCCTGATACATCGGTTCATCATCAGCCTGTCAAAAAGTAGTGAATTTAGTTCGCAATTTATCAGTTAAATTAAATCTGGCTAGAAAATCACGACATAATTCTGTCCAAGACTCAATGGACTCGCATGGTAGACTATTAAACCAAGATTTTTCCCTATCCCTCAGTGAATAGAGAAATAGTCAGTGTCGTAGCACATCTGGTTTAACTCCATGTATCTTGAAGGATTTACAGATGTCTAGGAAGGATTTCATATGCTGTCTCGCATCCTTAGTGGCGGATCCTCCAAACTGTCCAAGTGTGTTAAGTATGTTGAACATGACAGGTTTAAGTTCAAAATGGTTCGTTTCTATCTCAAGATCGACAACACCAGCATTCAACTTCCTAAGGTCCTCTTCCAAGTAATCACAGACTTTCGGTCGGGGGCAGGTGGATTTTCTCTATTGTCGTCGGGCGGCTGAATGTCGTTAGCAGGTTGGTTTCCGCGGGTATTGGCTTCTCCAAGCTGATCCATTATTCTGATGATTCCTTGTCGAAGTCTGTGTGCGGTCCTTTCAATTTTAGGATCAAGCTCTTGTAGTGGTGATGTTGGGTTCGCTCTGGTCATGAACCAAACAAAACCACGAGATTAAAAATAAAATTAAAATGCAAGAAAATAAAAACAAAATATATTTAACGCCAATCCCCGGCAACGGCGCCAAAACCATGTAGATTGTCGAATAGTATTACTTTAAGTGCAAGTGTACATTGATGCCTAGTTGTAATATAAAAGATATCGTCTCCACGGGGATTAGGAAATCCTTCAGAATTTATCTTCCTACACAAGTAAAAGTAAAAACACAAGTAAATTGAGGTTTTGTTTGAATCAATTAAACTAAAAGCAAGTAAATTAAAAGGTTGAGAATTCAGTTTGAGATAATGGGCCGGTATTGGAATGTGTCGTAGTGTGGATTTTAAATGTTTTGTCTAAGTTAAAATGCTGCAAAATTGACTCAGCTATCTTGGCAGTTGTCAAGGTGATGCCTTAGCAGATAACCCGCCACGGCAGAGGATCATTCAGCTGCCCGGGCGGCGAAGTGATGCTTCAAAGTTTGGCAATGCTTCCTTCAATGACTCCTACTTATCCCTAAGTTGAAGTGCTATTGGCGAACACGTCTTGATAATACCTCCTGGCGTGAATCGAGGGATGAACATCAACCAATCTAAAGCCTCCTTTAGCCGCTGAACTTCTAACTTATTCCTAAGCCAAAGTAGTTTCTGTAACACCCCGAAAGTTGGCCTAGTCGGAATTCATTTCGGCGATAGGAAATTCTTAGTTTGATTAAGCTTTAGAGGTTCCTCAGGCTAGCTAATTATTGCTATCAAATATTAATCAGGCTTAAAACATTCGAATTTAAGTTTTAGTATGCAATATTAAGCATCTAGTGACCATATTTTAAGAATTAGGAAGTAAAGGGGCAAATTCATGAAAGTATGGAAGGTGAGGGACCAATTAAGTAAATGGACCAATTTAATTTAAGACACTCCATACGTGGAGTCTTCAAATTGCTTTCCTTCAAATGAAGGAAAGGTCACAAATTAAAAATAGATTGTGAGGCTTTTATGTGAACCACCGAAAATTGTCTTAGGCAAGCAATTCACCATCTTCTTCATCCTCACCTAAGCACACACCTCCATTGGAGGAGTTTCAAGTTTTGATAATCTCTTGGCTTTGTTAATTTCGAAACCTTCCTAGCAACCGGGTAAGCTATATCCTCTAGCTAATTGTTAGATTCCATGGTTAAGTTAGCCTCAATCTTAAGTTAGGATTTGGTTTATTTATAGATATTTCGATAAGTTGCTCTTATTGAGTCGGGTATCGGTTGTGATATTGTTATGTAGATTTCGATATCGAAATGTCGATTCTAATGATCTTCCATTAATATTTCCTAGCTCAAGAAGAAGAAATAGAAGCTACACCATCTTCATCTCAAGTTAAGAGCAAAGGGATTTCCATCCGAGAGCCTTGAAGCTTCGGATTGTCAAGGTGAGTGTAATCGGAGTTTCGGGTTAGGCGAAACGCCTTCTCGGGTTGTCATTTGGTGTTTATTATCTTTTCGCTAAACATTGCTATCAAGGCGAAAGCATCGGATAATAAGTTGGACACTTGGGTAAGTGTCGGTAAGTTAACATTTAAGCATTGGCTATAACTAGTATCCATTGTCATCGAGGTAAATATTATCATGAAATTTTATGTCAAATTATTCGTGCAAGAACTATTGGATATGCTGAAACTATGAAACTTCATCATGTCATTGATCTATTAAGAATATTGGGAAAATATAAATATGTTATGCCTTGGATTGGAGTAACTCGGGATACAATTGGCATGCCATAGAATTCATGAGCTCAGTGTTTCGGGTGGACTACGGTCCTAAGGCTACGGCCTATGATGATTGGCGAGGCGGAGGGATGTGTTGTTATTGGTCAATTGGTGAGGCGGAGGGAATAAGACCATTTATGTTTTGGCGAGGCGGGGGAATTCGAGTATCCATGAATTTAGTCCTATCCAAGGAAAGTTCTTGATTGTTTAAGCATCATACTAATCAACCATGTATTTGAATTGTATATTAAGATGATAGTATGGATTTATAATAAATGTACCCATGCCATTCTTTTATTGTTGTGATATGATTACCTCACTAGGCTTAGAATGCCTAATGTGTTTACCTTTATGCATTCTCAGGTTAGGAAGTTGTTCGTGAAGAATCAGATCGGTTGCAAGACAAGTCACTGCTCCATACCAAGTGATGTATTTACAGTATAACTCCTAGAGAAGTGGCAAGGTAGCTATTGTAGTCACTATGCTCTTTTTGTTGTGGCAAGGGCTTGTCTATTTTGTAATAGGCTTAAAGGCTTAAATATGGCTAGCTAGACTTTTGCTAAACTAGCTTAAATCATGCTTTTGATATTATGGTAAAAATGGGGTAAACTCATTGGGATGATTGTGAAAATTTGCATGTTGGTAAACACTGGTAATAGTAAGTTGGATACAAAGTTTTGGCTTAGTCGGACATGGTTTGGTATGGTAAAAGCCTCAAAAACCAGATAAAAATATGTTATTACAGGTCACCGTATCGGAACGGGTGATGGCGTTTCGATACGGCTAACCAAAAATAAGCCTGTGAGACGGGGCGTACCGAAACGAGATGATGCCGTTTCAGAACACTTTTGATACTGTCGACCCCTGTACCGAAATGAAGTGATGCCTTTTCGGAACACTTTTGCCACTGCCGACCCGTGTTTCGAAACGGGTCTAAATCAAGTCAAGGTCGATCAACCCGTATCGATACGGGTCAAGCCGTATCGAAACGGCCAAGAAGAGAAAAGTCAAAATATTGACTGTGGTCAAGCCGTACCGAAACGGCTTAGGGCGTTTCGATACGCGCAGCTTCTTTTGGCTTTTATAGGGTTAAATGGATTAATTTGTAAAACCGGTAAAGATCACATGTATGGGGGTTAAATAAGATTCAGTTACTAAGTCAAATAGATTTAAAAAGGTTCATTAAATTATTAACAAGTCAAGATGTTAAGAAACTTTTTGAGGAAAAAAGATTAAAGGATTTCCGCATTGTTTTCTGTAATGCCCTCCGACCCGGTTCTTGACCAGGCCGGGTAGGGGGTGTTACATTTGTGGTATCAGAGCTAGAGTTTAGTCGGTTCTGGACTAAACATATGAGTGCTTGTATTGTTTAGTGTGTTACCTTGCCACTAGGAGTTTTATTACATGAAAATTGTGACTTGCCAACTAATCCAGTTTTTCGTATAGATATGTCTGCGACGAACGAAGCTCACGTAGATGAGCAAACTGCTGGCTCCTTGACTCATGGCGAGGAGGTAGGAGGAGGGAATCCTCCAAATCCACCGCAACCGCAGGATCTTCCTGAACAGGTTGCTGAGCCTGTAGCACCTACTGCCCAGGCTGAATGCTATAAAAACATGGCCAACATGTTTAAGCAGTTTATGACTGCAATGAAAGCGACACCACCAGTTCAACCTAATCCCCATGCTGCTCAGTACGCTAGAGCCCCTGTGGACAAATTGGCTTCATTACGGGCTTATTCCTTTACAGGGCAAGATGATGATAACCCAGAGATAGCTAAATATTGGTTGGATAACACTCTCCGCATCTTGAATAAACAACTGCAGTGTTCTGATGAACACAAGTTGGAGTGTGCCATAGCTTTGTTGACTGATGAAGCTTTAATGTGGTGGGAGACTACTATTCTTACAGTTCCGGAAGAATCAGTCACTTGGGAATTCTTTCTTAAAGAATTTAGAAATAAGTACATTAGCGAGTATTATCTCGCGGAAAGACGGAGCATCTTCCTCCATTTGAAGCAAGGAGGGAAACCAATCTAGCAGTATATTCATGATTTTTGTAAGTACTGCCGATATGGAGCCGAATTCATAAAGAAAGAAGAGGACAAATGTCGAATGTTTATTGCTGGGTTGAGTGATGAGTTGCGGCCTATGTTTACTGCTTTGGGGATCACAAATTTTCATGATTTGGTGAATCGTGTGAAGGCGACTGAGGCTACACAGAAAATCCAGAGGGGGAACATGTCTAGCAGATCCGAGAAGAGGGCGTGGAGTGATTCCCGACCTCCCAAATGGAGCAAGAAGGGTAAATATCAGGGCTCGAATCAGACTTCATACTCGCAGCCTTCTAGTACAGGGAATATTGAGAGGCCACAGACTATCACTCAGTCTTGGTCCAAGGCGGCTTCTGTGGAAAGTACTGGAGGTTCTAACCGAAGTGTTCAACATCCAGTTTGTAATTTTTGTCAAAAGTGACACGTAGCAGGGCAATGCCGTAGGCAGACGGGAGCGTGTTTCTTTTGTGGAGAGCAGGGACATTTCATTAGGGACTGTCCTCAGAACCCATCAAAGACAGTTGCTATGCTAGGGATACATCATCACCTGCTCAGTCCTTTCGGGGAGAAGGGGCAAGGCAAGGGCAGTCATGAATTTCCGGAAGGCCAGGTGGATCTGGGAAGCAGAATAACAAACAAGAGTTAAAAGCTTCTGCACAAATGTATCATGTAAGGAGTCGTGAGGAGGAGGATGAGCCTGATGTCATAGCAGGTACCGTTATAATATATTCATATTCTTTGTATGTATTAATTGATCCTGGATCTACACACTCTTTCATAAGTCTGGAGTTGGTGAGGAAGCATAAGATGTCTAGTGAACCTTGAGTAACAAAGGTTTCTGTAACAAATCCCTTGGGCGATTGTGTTGTTTTAAACTTAGTATGTAAGAATTTCCCAATTATGATTCAAGGAATTTCGTTCCCTGTGGATTTCTTGGTTTTGCCAATCCACGAGTTTGATGCAATTCTAGGTATGGATTGGCTTGGTAAACATCAAGCATGGGTGGATTGTGGCAAGCGGAAGTTGTATCTTCAAGGACTTGGTAAGGAAAGAATAACCTTGATGGAATCTCGGAATTCTATGTTGTGCACATTGACCATTGAGCCCAAGAATGAACCTCAGATTAATGATATTGATACGGTGAATGAATTTCTGGATGTCTTTCCGGATGAGCTTCCGGGATTGCCCCCAACTCGTGAAGTTGAATTTGGTATTGAAGTGCAACCTGGGACTGCACCAGTCTCTATCGCACCTTATAGAATGGCAGCTGTAGAATTAAAGGAGTTAAAAACTCAAATCCAAGACCTTATGAATAAGGGCTTTGTTAGACCTATCTCTTCACCCTGGGGAGCTTCGGTCCTCTTTGTTAAGAAAAAGGATGGTTCGATGCGTTTATGCATTGACTACAGGCAACTAGATAAAGTTACCATCAAGAATAAGTATCCTCTGCCGAGGATCGATGATTTGTTTGATCAGTTAAAGGATGCTTCCGTGTTCTCTAAGATTGATTTAAGGTCGGGGTACTATCAGATGAAAGTCAAGGAGTGTGACGTGCCCAAAACAGCATTTCGTACAAGATATGGACATTACGAATTCTTAGTGATGCCTTTCGGACTGACGAATGCCCCTGCAGCTTTCATGGATCTAATGAATCGTGTGTTTAGGCCCTATCTTGATAAGTTTGTTGTTGTCTTCATAGATGACATCTTGATTTATTCAAAGAATGAAGCGGAGCATCGAGATCATCTTCGAATTGTACTCCAAACTCTGAGAGACAAGTAGTTGTACGCAAAATTTTATAAGTGTGAGTTCTGGCTCACCGAAGTATCCTTTTTGGGACATGTTGTATCAGCTTCGGGCATTCAGGTGGACCCGAAGAAAATACAAGCTGTAGTAGATTGGCACCCGCCTAAGAATGTGGGGGAGGTTAGGAGCTTTCTTGGACTTGCGGGATATTATCGTAGGTTCGTGAAAGGATTCTCTATGTTAGCTGCTCCGTTGACAAAATTGTTGCGGAACGAGACACCTTTTGTATGGACTGAAGATCAGCAGCGAAGTTTTGATCAATTGAAACAAGTCCTAACCCATGCACCTGTCCTGACTCAGCCTGAGTCTGGAAAAGATTATACTGTGTATAGTGACGCTTCGCACCTTGGGTTAGGGTGTGTATTGATGCAAGAAGGTAAGGTTATTGCTTACGCTTCGAGACAACTTAAGCCCCATGAAATGAATTATCCCACTCACGATCTGGAATTGGCTGCGGTTGTTTTTGCGTTGAAAATTTGGAGGCATTACCTCTATGGAGAGAAATGCTATCTTTTCACTGATCATAAAAGCCTCAAGTATCTGTTATCACAGAAGGAGCTCAATTTGCGACAGCGAAGATGGATGGAACTTCTTAAGGACTATGATTTAGTCATTGATTACCATCCGGGAAAGGCCAATGTTGTAGCTGATGCACTCAGCCGCAAACCTCTGCCTGGTAAGTTTGTTCGTGAAGTTAAGGTTATAAGTGTATCGAGGCGTGATGATTCATTGTTATCTTTTTCCTTCTTGTAGCTCCTCGAGCAATTATTGCTCATTTCAAGCTTCGAAAACAACAATCTTTTGTAGCAGAACTCCAAGTTCAGTCTACTGTTATTTCTCGAATTAAAGATTTGCAAAAACAAGATCCCGAGCTTCAAACTATTGTTTCTAAATTATCTGATAAACCGGATTTCAGAATTAATGCTGAAGGACTCTTATGTTTTCATGATCGGGTTTGTGTAACAAATGATGAAACTCTCCGTATGGACATTCTTGTTGAAGCACATTCGAGTTCTTTCTCTATTCACCCGGGGTCTGTGAAAATGTACAAGGATTTACGTGAGCTTTTCTGGTGGCCAGGCATGAAGCAAGCTATTGTTGATCATATCTCGAAGTGTCTCACTTGTCAGCGGGTTAAAGCAGAACATTGTGCTCCTACCGGGCTTTTACAACCCATTGATCCACCAAAGTGGAAATGGGAAAAGATCACCATGGACTTTGTTAGTGATCTACCATTAACCCCTGCCAAGCATGATGCTATTTGGGTTATTGTAGATCGATTTACAAAGTCAGCTCATTTCATACCTATCAGAATGGACTACGGTCTTTCTAAGCTAGTTGGCTTGTACATTAAGGAAGTGATCCGACTCCATGGTGTGCCTGAATCTATCATTTCGGATCAAGATCCTCGGTTTGCATCTCGATTTTGGAGAACCTTACAAGGAGCCCTGGGCACAAGAGTCAATCTTAGTACAACCTTCCACCCTCAGACTGATGCTCAGTCAGAAAGAGTTATTCAGATTTTGGAAGATATGCTTCGTGCTTGCATTATTGATTTCGGTGGGACGTGGGAGAAGTCCTTACCTTTTGTTGAATTTGCTTATAATAACAGCTACCAGGCGTCCATTCAAATGGCACCGTATGAAGCATTATATGGTAGACGTTGTAGAACACCCTTGTGTTGGTCTGAACTGGGGGAGGGAAAGGTGTTAGGCCCTGAGTTGCTTCGTGAGACTGAAGAACGAGTTGCTATTATACACGATCGCCTCAAAGCTGCCTTTGATCGGCAGAAAGCTTATGTTGATCTTAAACGAAGGGACATTCAATACGAAGTAGGTGAAAAAGCCTATCTTAAAGTATCACCGTGGAAGAAAGTTTTGAGGTTTGGCAAGAAGGGAAAACTGAGCCCTCGTTTCATCGGACCCTTTGAAATTGTTGAAAAAGTCGGCCCGGTGGCATATCGGCTCCTTTTGCCTTCAGAGTTGAATAAAATCCATGATGTCTTCCATGTATCAATGCTTCGGAAGTACCGGTCTGACCCTTCGCACGCTGTGGAACCTGAATCAGTGGATCTTAGGTCAGACTTGTCCTATGAAGAAGAACCGGTGCGAATTCTTGCTAAGGAGACAAAACAGCTTCGTAACAAAATTGTACCTTTGGTTAAGGTACTTTGGAGAAGTCACAAAATTGAAGAAGCCACCTGGGAGCCTGAAGAAGTTATTAGACAACAATATCCGCATCTCTTCGGTTCAGGTAAAATTCGAGGACGGATTTTTTTAAGGGGGGAAGAGTTGTAACACCTCGAAAGTCGGCCTAGTCGGAATCATTTCGGCGATAGGAAATTCTTAGTTTGATTAAGCTTTAGAGGTTCCTCTGGCTAGCTAATTATTGCTATCAAATATTAATCAGGCTTAAAAACATTCGAATTTACGTTTTAGTATGCAATATTAAGCATCTAGTGACCATATTGTAAGAATTAGGAAGTAAAGGGGCAAATTCATGAAAGTATGGAAGGTGAGGGACCAATTAAGTAAATGGACCAATTTAATTTAAGACACTCCATACGTGGAGTCTTCAGTTTGCTTTCCTTCAAATGAAGGAAAGCTCACAAATTAAAAATAGATTGTGAGGCTTTTATGTGAACCACCGAAAATTTTCTTAGGCAAGCAATTCACCATCTTCTTCATCCTCACCTAAGCACACACCTCCATTGGAGGAGTTTCAAGTTTTGATAATCTCTTGGCTTTGTTAATTTCGAACCCTTCCTAGCAACCAGGTAAGCTATATCCTCTAGCTAATTGTTAGATTCCATGGTTAAGTTAGCCTCAATCTTAAGTTAGGATTTGGTTTATTTATAGATATTTCGATAAGTTGCTCTTATTGAGTCGGGTATCGGTTGTGATATTGTTATGTAGATTTAGATATCGAAATATCGATTCTAATGATCTTCCATTAATATTTCCTAGCTCAAGAAGAAGAAATAGAAGCTACACCATCTTCATCTCAAGTTAAGAGCAAAGGGATTTCCATCCGAGAGCCTCTAAGCTTCGGAATGTCAAGGTGAGTGTAATCGGAGTTTCGGATTAGGCGAAACGCCTTCCCGGGTTGTCATTTGGTGTTTATTATCTTTTCGCTAAACATTGCTATCAAGGCTAAAGCATCGGATAATAAGTTAGACACTTGGGTAAGTGTCGGTAAGTTAACATTTAAGCATTAGCTATAACTAGTATCCATTGTCATCGAGGTAAATATTATCATGAAACTTTATGTCAAATTATTCGTGCAAGAACTATTGGATATGCTGAAACTATGAAACTTCATCATGTCATTGATCTATTAAGAATATTGGAAAAATATAAATATGTTATGCCTTGGATTGGAGTAACTCGGGATACAATTGGCATGCCATAGAATTCATGAGCTCAGTGTTTCGGGTGGACTACGATCGTAAGGCTACGGCCTATGATGATTGGCGAGGCGGAGGGATGTGTTGTTATTGGTCAATTGGTGAGGCGGAGGGAATAAGACCATTTATGTTTTGGCGAGGCGGGGGAATTCGAGTATCCATGAATTTAGTCCTATCCAAGGAAAGTTCTTGATTGTTTAAGCATCATACTAATCAACCATGTATTTGAATTGTATATTAAGATGATAGTATGGATTTATAATAAATGTACCCATGCCATTCTTTTATTGTTGTGATATGATTACCTCACTAGGCTTAGAATGCCTAATGTGTTTACCTTTATGCATTCTCAGGTTAGGAAGTTGTTCGTGAAGAATCGGATCGGTTGCAAGACAAGTCACTGCTCCATACCAAGTAATGTATTTACAGTATAACTCCTAGAGAAGTGGCATGGTAGCTATTGTAGTCACTATGCTCTTTTTGTTGTGGAAAGGGCTTGTCTATTTTGTAATAGGCTTAAAGGCTTAAATATGGCTAGCTAGACTTTTGCTAAACTAGCTTAAATCATGCTTTTGATATTATGGTAAAAATGGGGTAAACTCATTGGGATGATTATGAAAATTTGCATGTTGGTAAACACTGGTAATAGTAAGTTGGATACAAAGTTTCGGCTTAATCGGACATGGTTTGGTATGGTAAAAGCCTCAAAAACCAGATAAAAATCTGTTATTACAGGTCACCGTATCGGAACGGGTGATGGCGTTTCGATACGGATAACCAAAAATAAGCCTTTGAGACGGGGCATACCGAAACGAGATGATGTCGTTTCGGAACACTTTTGCTACTGTCGACCCCTGTACCGAAACGAAGTGATGCCATTTCGGAACACTTTTGCCACTGTCGACCCATGTTTCGAAACTGGTTTCGAAATGGGTCTAAATCAAGTCAAGGTCGGTCAACCCGTACCGATACGGGTCAAGCCGTATCGAAATGACCAAGAAGGGAAAAGTCAAAATATTGACCGTGGTCAAGCCGTACCGAAACGGCTTAGGGCGTTTCGATACGGGTAGCTTCTTTGTGCTTTTATAGGGTTAAATGGATTAATTTGTAAAACCGGTAAAGATCAAATGTATGGGGGTTAAATAAGATTCAATTACTAAGTCAAATAGATTTAAAAAGGTTCATTAAATTATTAACAAGTCAAGATGTTAAGAAACTTTTTGCAGAAAAAGGATTAAAGGATTTCCGCATCGTTTTCTGTAACGCCCTCCGACCCGGTTCTTGACTAGGACGGGTAGGGGGTGTTACAGTTTCACCCCAAGTTGGATAAAACTGTGTTTACTCGTTACGTGAGTCTAACTCTCCCAATATTAGACAAATCGATAATTGCTCTCTCCTCTCCCGATTTGATTTCAAACAAGAATAATGCTAAGAGTAAACAAACTTTGAAATTTTATTGCAAACACTAAAAATCTAAACGAATACAAGAAATCTCTCACAACTACTCAAAAAAACCAACCCTTATCCCTAGGAGAAGTTTAGAACATGATGAATGAATGGAAACATTAGGGTTTTCTCCAAGAAACTCTCGATATTTCCACTAGTCGGGTAAGATACAATATATATAGGCATTTGCCTAACCAAAGTCGATTAAGGGACTAGTACAAGTTGGAATTAAAGTAGATCACCTAAAAAGATTAAAACTCTTATTAAATCTTCATTTAATCCAAGCTTGACTTTCGATTGACTTCAAGATCCTTGAACTTTCACCGTGGCTTTTCTTGGGCTCCTGGGCTCTGATCTGCATGCAAGTAGTCTCCAAAAATCGGGCTTGATGTGTTCTTCCAATCGCATACCACTTTGCATATTTTTAGTTGCCTTGGGATGCTGCCTCGGCGGCGCACCATCTGCTACCTCGGTAGAGGTTTGTATCGGTGTGAGTGGTTCAGCAGGGCTTCTTATTCTAGGCTTTTCCTCCGTAGCTTAGTCTAATTAGCTCTTCAGCAGGTACATCAGCATCTTCCATCGATTGTCCAGCTCCTTACTTCTGCCCTCCTTGCTGCCTCGGCATGGTCTGTCTGGGCGGGTATCTACGCATAGTAAAACACGTACCTGAGCAGTATCTTTTATAGAGAAAAACAATGAAATTCATCAAACGGGGCAGATTATCTAATCTATGCAGTTTTGTGTATGTTTACCTAATTATGCAACTAAAATGGGCTTAAGTCTAACAACAATTGAGCTATCCTAGGGCTAAAATCTAGTACTTTTGCACACTTAACAAAAACCATTTGTAAAATTAAAAGAAATGGAAAGATGAAGATCTTTAGAACATTAGAGAGAAAATAGAGTGTTTGGTTATTTGGGAAAATGAGAGAAATGAAGTTTACGTCAAATCTCTTTTGGATGATAAAATCCCTTTTTATTAAAAAAATCTCTTTTAGATTCCTTTTTATTAAATCATTTGAAAATGGTCAAATTAAAGGAAAGGGTTCCTTAATTAAATGGTAGCTCCCTAAAGATTCAACGTTTTGGCCCCCTTTCAAAATAGTCCTTAAAACATATTTTTCACTATTTACAAAATGGTCACTAAACCGAAATCTCGATCTTCCAAAAATCATTTTCTAAAATTTCCTTTATCAAACCTTTCTATATGCTTTTAGAAGATGTTAGGAATTTTTTCCAAGATTTTATCATACTCAAACTACATTTTACTTGAACTGCTCCCGAAATCTAAGATCTCTAGTTTAGGTTCTACTAACCCCGAACCAACGCTTAAAGCTTCTAGACCCAAAACCCGGGCGTTAAAGGTTAGACGCTTAACCCACTAACGAGAGACAGGACTCCAACCTCCTCGATCATTAGGGTACTTGGACGGAGACACGGGACACCAACCCCTCAACATCCAAGGCGACTTTTTATAGTGCACTCAATCCTATAGTCGGCTAATTATATCCGATATCATTTATAAATCATTTTCACAACAACACTTGCCAATATAATTCATATTTAACCACATACCTCACTGTTTTCAAAGCATCATTAATAAATTATATTCCAAAGCATTAAATCATGCTTTAAATCACAAGTATAAAACGTATACTTACAATGATCAATTACCATGTGAATCCTTCATCATCACATCATTAAAACAGTAAAACACATACTTTAAACATGCTTTAACAGTAGGTAACATGCAACCAAAACCAAGTGCATAAAAACCATTTTATATTAGCACAACCGAGAGAGAAATTCCTTATACTTACTTCCGAACTTAGACAAGCGTTTCAAGCTTACATCTAAGTTCCCAAAACCACCTTTAAATCATTTGGAAGCTAAAATCCACATTCTCACTCACCGACACGTGAAACCTTGATTAGCCAATGCGAACTAAGCATCCGAAGATCCCGAAACCTCACCGGTTGCTTCTGAAACGTTCTCCTCTGTTTAAACCACATAAAAGCTCTAGCAAGCAATCCTACCACATTGCTTTGCCCAAAACCACCAAAACGCCCATCCGAAACAACCGAAAACATCATCGATTACTCTACAAACTCAACCCAACCAAAATCTAACACTTCCAACCATTTATAATCATTGATTAACATCCAAAATCATCCTACTTTCAACATTATACCTCCATCATTCACAAAATCACATTTACACCACAATAACCTAATTCTAACAACCTAATCAACTAGAGATCTGTAACGCCCCAGTTTTGGGACGAGGAGTCTCTAAGGTTGACTCGTGGTTCGTAGGACCTAGACTAGAGATTTGGGCTAGTTCGAGAGTGGTTCAGGGAAAACAAGGTTCGGGCTATGATAAAATTATGGGAAAATTCCTAAAATCCTTTAAAAATACATTTAAAGGTTTGGTGATGTCAATTTTGGAAAATGACTTTTGAAATTTTGAAATTTTGATTTGGTGACTAATTTGTAAAGAATTCAAAATCTATTTTTAAGGACTATTTTGAAAGAGGGCCAAAACATAGAATCTTTATGGAGATAATATATATTTAATGGCCCTTTTCCTTTAATTCACCATTTTAAATGTATTTTTTAAAAAGAATAAAATGAGATTTAATTAAAAAAGGGATTTTATGAATTAGCATTTTCCAAAATCTATTTTGATGTAACATCCTTTTCTCTCATTTTTCATCAGTCAAACACTTCCTTTTCTCTCAAACTTCTAGAGATTTTCATCTTTCCACTTCACTTTGATTTGCAAATGATTTCCTTGATGATTCTACCATTTATCTCAAAGGATTCTTGAAGGTTTTGCAACAAATATTGTCAATTGAAGGAATAGGCAAGGGTTAGAGGTAATTTTCTTCCAACTCCTCTAATCAAGGTTCTTTAATGAAATTCCCAAATCTTTGGCTCTCTACTTGTGTTTAATAACAAGGTTTTATAATCTATTTGATGAAAATGGTTAGATCAAGCTTTGAAAGATGATTTCTCAAGATTTTTGTAATGGTTTTGTTTTGGTTAATTTGAGATTGATTTTAATCATGATTTGGATGTTGAAATGAAGGTTTTATCATAGTAATCAAAAAATGAATTGGATCTCTAGTTGTTAGGTTGTTAGATTTTGGGGTTTTGTGGTGATAATGTGGTTTTGGTATTGCTGGAGATATAAGGATGAAAATAGATTGCTTTTGGATGTTAATTGATTATTAAAATTGGATGGAAGTGTTAGGTTTTGGACGGGTTGAGTTTGTAGAGTAATAGAAGGTGTTTTCGGTTGTTTCATATAGGCGTTTTGGTGTTTTTTGGCAGAGCAACGAAGTGGCTTTGGATGCTGGTGTTTTTAATACATTGAGATGCATTAATACTCTGTTCTTGTGTGGTATAAACATGGGAGAACGTATAGGAAGAGATCGGTGAAGTTTCGGGAGCTCCGAAAGCTTGATTTCGCTTCGACAAAGCGAGCGAGGCGTTGTCGGTGAGTGGAATTAGTTTTTGAAGCCTTTCAAAGACTTGAAAGCAAGGTTTGTGGGTTAGATTGAGTTTGAAACACTAATCTAAGCTCGGAAGTAAGTTTGAGATGTTTCACTCTTGTTTCTTGGTTTTTATCTCATTGATTTTTATGATCATGCTCATGTTTTGAAGATAGAATTACACCTACTGTTTTATGCATGTTTTGATAAATGATATGATGATTTACATAATCCTGTGAGATAGATTTGTTATTTCAAAGAGATAGAACTTATTGAGAAAATGTTATGCATTGTTTATGCTTTTGAAATGGGATGGGAATGGTTTATATTGATACATTGAAAACAGTAGGTAATGATGTTTAGAATGTGTATATTGGCATGAGATGAGATTATTATTACCGGATATAATTGGTTGACGAATAGGATGAGAAGTGCACTATAATATACAAAATTCGTATGTGCTCTTTGGTTCGGGCAATAGGGGTAGTGTCATCACGTTCCAAAGTGAGAGTGTGGTCATGAGAGATTCCGCCACGGTAGGTCTTGATGGTGTGAGATTCCATCAAGCTTGGTGGCAATGAGAGATACTGCCATGAGAGTTCGGTGATGTGAAATTCCATCGAGGTAGGACTTGACGATGTGAGATTCCGTCAAGCTATCCGCATATCTGAGTAATGTTGCCTAAATGCCAATATATGAGATTCACATGTACCTTGATTATAAATGATTTTATGCATTGTGTTTTTCATATGAGAACATGATTTGAGAAATGCTAATGAGAAACAAGCATGAGAAAGCTTTGCTTTGAGACTTTGCATTTTGATTAATGCATGAGATAGATGGTACATGTGGTTTAAATGTTGTGGTTTTTGCTTTGAAAATGGTTTCATGCATGAGATAAAAAGAGCGCGATGAGATAGAGATTTCTAAATGAGAAATGGTTTTAAAAATGCATTGTTGTTGTTGGTTTGTTTTGAGCATCCCTCACTAGGCATTATTGCTTATGCTCTCTTTTTCCAACAATGTAGAGAAATAGCATATTTGGGCAGCAAAGAATCAAGAAGAATCCCAAGGAGTGAGATTAGCTCAAGTATGGTTTTATGTTTACCTATTAGTAATAGTAGTTGGCAATGCGAGGATGCCTTAATGTTTTGGGAGAATGTGTTTTAAAACTCCTTGTTTTGTGCCAAGTTTGTTATGCCTTTGATGACTTGTAAATGGCCTTTACTTGTTATTTTCCTTGGTTTGTGTTTTGGCTTTTGAGTAGTTATTTTGCATAGGTAGCATGCCTATAGATTTCCTTAATGCTAAATGCCATGCCATGATGTTGGAATTGTCATGTATGATTGTGGTTTGATGTTTAGACATGTTGTATGCATGCCAGAAGGTTGCTAGAATGATTTAGAATTGATTAAAGTGTGAAAACCCAACAAAAAGTGTCATTACAAGCCCGGGTGTTTCGGTACACCTAAGCCTGTACCGAAATAGTGTTCCTGAAATGGCTTAAGGGTTTCGAAACAGGTAGGGTACATTTTGATACACTTTGCTACTGGAATACCCTATTCTGAAACACCTTTGAGGGTGTTTCGATACGGGCCCGAGCTTCGAGACACTCGAACCTATCCCGATACAGGCGTTCCGATACAGGGCAACCTGTACCGAAACACCCTACTGTTAAGTTGGTTATTGGAATCTTATGAAGTTTTGTTTCCTTACATTTTAGTCCCTGAATGTTGTGGATGCAATTAAATGAACTTGGGTGATTGTTTTCAGCTGAGATTTGACAAAGATGCATGTAATGTGACTAATTAAATGTTGGTAATTTTAAAAGTGAAGAAGTCACTGTAATTTGGTAAAATTACAAAATGATCCCTAAAATGTGTTTGTAGGCAATTGAGTCCCTAAACGTTGTCTGATCGAGTTGCAAATTGTTCCGATGCGGTGTTTCTCACATAGGATCATAATGAGCATATAGAAATGATAAAATGAAAAAATATGGTCGTTTATTGAGCTAAACATCCCGATTTACTTCAAATTCCCTGTGTATTCCGTTCGGTTCGGTCTTTCGCCCAGACCGGGTCAAGGGGTTACAATATCCAAATAGTTTTGGATTACCATGCTTAAATTTCAATCTCAACATTAATAAACTTCCAAAACATGATTAAAATCAATCATAACCCGGCCAAAATAGATCCATTACGAAAATTACACAAAATCATCTTTTAAAGCTTGATTTAACTATTTTCTTTAAATCAATCATAAAACATTGCTATGAAACATAATTAGAGAGCCAAATACTTAGGAATTTCATTAAAAAAAACCTTGATTAGAGGAGAAGCACGAAAATTACATCTAATCCCTTGCTATTCCTTCAATTAACAAGATTTGATTGAAAATCTTCAAGAATCTATTGAAACAAGTTGAGAAAACTCCATGAAAATCATTTGGAAATCAGAGTAAAATGAAAAGGAAAAGATCTCTGGAATTTTTGAAAGAAATGGGTGGTTAGCTGATGAGAAAAGAGAGAAATGGAAGTTACGTCAAATAAGTTTGTAAAGTTTAATTCCCTTTTTAATCAAAACCATTTTTAATCTTTTTAATTAAACACATTTAAAACATGTCAAATTAAAAGAATATATGATTACAATTACTTTAGCTCCCTAAAGATTCTAAGTTTTGGCTCTTTTACAAAATAGCCATTAAAAATAGATTTTTCCATTTTTACGATTTAGTCACTAAACAAAAATGTCCACATTCCAAATGTCATTTTCCAAAATTGACTTCAGCCAACCCTTATATACATTTAAAAAAATATTTTAGAATTTTTTCTCATATTTTTATCACTTCTCGAACTAGGTTTTCCTTGAACCAATCCAGAACTAAACTGGATCTCTAGTCTCGGTCCAACAGACCCTAAACCCAACCTACAAACTCCTAGGCCTAAAACGGACCCTAAACTAGATCCCGAACTAAATTTTTCTCATGTTGCTAACATACAATACTTAGGAAAGTAACAATGCTCCCACTAGCTCTTTTGAAAACAAGACTCCCCTTTGTTTCTAGATAAACCAAACCTTTTGATTGTATCTTCTGAACGAATATCCCAACTTCGAGAAGCTTGCCTTAGTCTACGAATAGACCTTTGTAGCTTACATACCTTCAAAGTGTTTACTGGAGTTACAAAACCTTATGGATGTGTCATGTACACATTTGTTTCAAGTATTCCCTTAGGAAAGCGGTTTTGACATTCCTTTATTTGATTCCATAATCATGGTATGTAACTACTTGCAAGTGAGATTAAGATGGATTAAACATAGCTACAAGGAAGATGATTTATCATAATCTATACTATGAAGTTTGTCGAAAACTTTTAGCGACGAATCATCCTTTGTATGTTTTGTCATCCATGTCAGTTTTTCCCTTTTGAAAAAAACTCATCCATACCTTTTAGGTTTTACCCTTTTAGGTAACCAAAGTCTATACTTGGCTTTAGACATGGATTCCATCTCATATCTCATGGCTCTTAGCCATTTCTCGAATTTTGGGCTCACCATTGCTTTCTGATAAGACCTAGTCTTTATCTTGATCTGAAAAGAAGAGTGTTTCCATGTACGGATAGTGAGAATTCCATATTTCTCAAGTCTATGGTATTCTCTTAAGGATCAACAAAATGGTTGTGTTTTGTTCCAATGTTCCTTGATCATTTGTGGAACATTCTCAATCTTTGGTTCATAAATTTGTTGTCTAAAATTTCTTCACATTCCAAATTCCATTTTTTCCTTTTGCGAGAGGTAATCTCTTTCGAGAGAAACTCTCGTTTGAGCAACAAACATTTTGTTCTCGTTGAAAAATGAAATCCCTTAGTGATAAGTATTCTCTTTCGAGATAAAATATCGTTTGAGCAACAAATATTTTGTTCTCGTTAAAGTTGAAGAAATAATATCCCTTTGTGAGAATTAATCTCTTTCAAGATAAACTCTCGTTTGAGAAACAAACGCTTTGTTCTCGTTAGGATAAACAACAAATGGAGTTTTTAAGGTTCGAACTTTGTAAACATTTTAACATGTAAGTAACCTTAAAACTTCAAAGGTATTCTAGAACAATTCTTAGTCCATATCTTATATGAAAAAAAAACATGATTAAGTATGAGAGTTGTTTTTCTAGTGTGTAAAGAAGTCGAAAATGACTTGTTCTGAATTAAAACATGTCTAACATATTTGATTCTCTTTCAAAGACTTTTCGTTCCACTTGTGGGATTTATATATAGGACAATCCCATATTCTTTGAAAGTTTATCAAACTTTAAATATTCTTGAATTTGATCTCATCAAATTACCTTAATACTTTTTATGAGTTTGAGATTAGTCATTTGTTTTATTTATCTTATCAATATTATTGATTTGATTAGTTTAAAGATCATTGATTCATTGTGCCATAAGAGATTAAAAGAATAACATTTATTTAAATAATCTCAAAATTAAAATATCTTGTCCTTACAAGATAACTAAAACTTAGGCACAAAATAATAATCTTAAAAACTAAAACAAATGTATTTAAGCAAAAACACATGTCTTAATGGATTGTAGCAACTCTTGCTTTATTTCCATTCGCAGGTCCATGTCTATTCCGATGCCTTCTCTTTAGAAGCCTCTGAGGTTGATGCCTCACTCGTTTTTGCTTTCTATGTTCGGTCTTGCCGCAATGGAAACATTTTTCATCCTTCTTGATTCCCTTCTTAGGTTTCAATGCCTCCTTTCCATCGGTTTTGGTCTTACCATCACCTTTAGACTTTGTTGTTGATTTACCTTTCTTCTTGCCCTTGAGGACCATCAAAACATGTTTAGGTCCTACCTTCTTCAGGTTGATTTCAGTAATTCTCAACATGCCGAGCAACTATGGCAGCGTCTTGTTAATTTCATTCATATTGAAATTAAGGACGAACTGATTGAAACTATCCGGTAACGATTGCAGGATGACATCAGTAGCTAATTTGTCTTTCAGCGGAAAGCCGAGCTTCTCCAACGTTTGATGTAGCCCATCATTTTGATGACGTGAGCTCCTACGGGAGATCCCTCACTCATCTTGCATTGAAACAGAGCTTTAGAGATCTCGTACCTCTCTTGACGAGCTTGCCCTTCATAAATCTCCTTGAGATTTTGAATCATATCATAAGCTACCATGTCCTCATGTTGCTTCTGAAGCTCAGGGGTCATGGACGCAAGCATAAGACAACCGACAGCCAACATGTCGTCCATGTGTTTCTTAAACTTGTCTTTGTCAGCTCTAGAAGTAGTGGCAATCGGTTCATCAGGAACAGGTTCTTCAATGACATATTTCTTCTTCTCCTGTTTGAGAACAATTCTCAAATTGCGAAACCAGTCAAGGAAGTTTATGCCATTGAGCTTATCCTTCTCAAGGATAGATCGCAGAGATAAAGTATTATTTGCCATTAATTCTACAACAAAGAAAATATGCTACATAAGTTTTACTAAATTTTAAAATTTATAGATAGGTATTTACTATAAATTTACTCCCACTATTTTCTTCAAAATTAAAAACCCTCTAGTTTTAATTTCGGAAAAACGTTTCGATAGTTTTTCTAGTGAGTGAGGATCTGTATTTCACCATTCCTAAATCAGCTTTGGCCAGTCTTTTAAGAAATGGTTATTTAGGTAAGTAACACCTTACTAATTACATCTCATGTAATTCTTCATCTTTTGGCGAACAACTCTTGTTCTTTAAATCATCTTATGATTAACCAAAACTTTTAACCACTAGGTTTTCTAATCCTATTAGAACAACTCAACTTAGTCAATACCAATATCTCAACCGGCGAATATCACTAGCTTATTCTTCGCGTTTAACTAAGATAGATAAATGTGATATTGCTTTGGCAAAGCTCGCATTATATCGATCGAAGCTTTAGCGAGGGTAAATATTGGATGGTTAAAACAGACTTAGAATTATAGCGAGGGATTTACTTAATTATCTCATCATTTTAACATTGATCCTATCAATAGAACTATGTTTAATCATGCTTATAAAACATTCATTGCATCACATACAAGGTAAATATAAGCGGTAAATAAATATGCAATGATTATAGCCCTTCTTAACCTAAGGCGACCCGTCCCAAGCCAATGGGAGGACCATTCTACTAATGATAGAATCTCCTTCTGAAACGCCCGGTCCACCAGGGAAGGCCCACCACGCTACTACATTGGTCCTTCCTTTATCTCCATGAGTATTTACAATTTTCAGAAACTAGCGTTACATGCGAGGGAGTGGGATGAGAAGAGAAGTACAATAGAAGATAGAGAAAGGCACGACACGCAGGTCATATTTATAAAAACCAAAACTATAAAGGCTATGGGTTGTAACTATGCAAAACAAACACCGTGCAATCTAACATGCATTTCAAACATCGTGCGAACAAAGTAACGACGTGTTTACGGAGTTTTAAACTGATTATCCCTATGTTGCGGTTAATGAGACAAAGAAGGATCATGAGGTTTCATAAACCATTTGCGTTAACGAACAAATGCACCAGGTAGGTCAACGTGAAAGAGAGGTGGCGCACTAGGCACACTTAAGTACCAGGTCTTTGATGATGCCAATCCTAGACATGCATTTTTCATAACGTCTAACCATAACTCTTATGGATTCACCGTGAAAGATAGTTTGATAACTTTTATCATATTAGAAGCCCTTTCAGAGATTTTATAAATCTATGAAACTACGAACAACTACTTGTTCTCTAGACTAACTATTAGTCTCAACATGTTAACATTTAACATTGAAGCAACCTAACATAGTTATGATTAACTCTTAATCATTCAGTGATAATCGAAATAAGTCTTTATTAGGTGTGATACGATAAACGATAAATATCTAAATCGAATCAAACAGCATGGATCTCATACATAAACATCACCCAAGAATTTAAGTCTGAAATCGTATGATACAAGTGGCTCTGATACCACTGTTGGGTCACGTCGGCACGCCCCGTGGCGCAGCGGAAAAATTAATCTGACGTAATCCATCCAGGATCCATGTACAGGAACGAATCCGGGGTGAAAAGATGCAGAGTTACCTTTTAAAATTCTGGAAACTGGAAAACCGACGGTATGTCGGAATAACCACGTCAAGTAAAACCAGAATCTTCACAGGTTCGCAACGACCTCTACGGAGTACACCTGAACAAAACGAACAAAGTTTCCGCCTCCCTAACACTTAGGGATAAATTTCGACAGGTTTGAACACCTTCCAGGGAGAAGTCGAAATCCCTCCAGGGATTCCTGAGGGAGTCTGAAATCGACCAGAGGTTTTACCGGACTTGGATTCGAACTAGGAAATTGCCAGGAATTTGCTAGGGGCAAGAGGAACACCAAAAAAATATCGAACAGCTTCTCAGAAGAAATCTGGGACTTGTCGAAAATTCCAGAGGGGAATTCCCAGGGATATGTCGAAATTTGTAAGGAAGAATAGGGATGATTTGGTTGCTAGCCCTTGTCCCTTTAAATAGTATTCAGAGACTTAATTCTAGTCGAATTCCTTAAATCCAAGTTCAACCAAAATTCATAGAATCTAATTCTACTTGAAATTGGTTTATATTAAATATACATTATATTTAATAATATTAAATGAAATATATATATTTAATTATGTAGAATCTTATTCTACATAAAACATGGATTTAAATATACATTATATTTAATCTAAATATATATATTTTATTATATAGAATCTCATTCTATCTTTTACTTGGATTTAAATATATTTAAATATATATATATTTTTAATTATGTAGAATCTAATTCTACATAAACTTGGAATTAAATATACATTATATAAATTCCAAATATATATTTAAATTTCTAGAATCTTATTCTATAATATTTAAGTCTCTAAATATTTTCCATACTCTAAATAATATTTGATAAATAAAATATTTATCCAATATTATTCCCATTTAAGGGAGTTGCCGATTTCCCATATCTCATAGGGGATTTTCGAGAAGCTCCCTAAAATAGGGAGTATGGTTTCCAATTTTTGTTCGTTTCATACGAAGGGTGTGACCCTTGTAGGTTCATGCAACGTTAGCAGCAAAATTAGAACTGTTCTAATTTTACAAACAATGAGTGGCATCTAGCAATACATCATTGCTACCTAAGTTGCATGAAGTCATGATTTGACTTTCCTAATTCCTGAATAAACTTCCTTTATGTATTTCATCATTTTGTCCTTTATATTGTAGATGAACACAAGTCATGGGTTAGTCACACTTGCGTTGTCCATCTAGTGTTTCTTGATGTCTTGAGTAGATTATGATAAACGAATCTCTATGATATCTCATATCATATTATTCGAGCATGGCCATGCATTTTCTAATCTCACTCAATCAAGTGGCCGAAGATATTTCTCCCATTATGTAGGAGGGACAAATCCTTTCTTGATCAACCATATTTCACTACATAGGTCATCACGTATCCAATCACCAGTCTTTATAATGTAGTCAGTTACGACACACGTTTGACTATGTCAAAATACGTAAATCTTTATGTTGAAATCATGTTGATCTCAAGTTTGAGGATCATACATATGTTTATCATGAGCAATGTTGTGACTGTCACATAATTACCCAAGAAACATGCTCATAGCGGGTCAATCTAGTATGTTGTTCTCTAACAAATACTTATGTGTTGATTTTGACATCTCTATGTCAATAACAACACTTGTTATCAATCAATCACATATTAGTCTTTATATATTATCACTGTCCATACCCGTAATAATATTCGACTAAGGATTCTATTTAACAATAATCGTATTATTGTATGGACATTATTATCCAATGGTTAGTTTAATGCACAGAAACATACCAAATGATAATAACGACAATGCCCTTACTTGATAAATCTAGTAAAATAGTATGTCTATTCAATCATCACATGATTGGTCTTTGGGCATACTCCAATAGAGAATGATATGAGTATGCTAAAGTGGAAAACTTTAGACGACTGCATTAAATTTTACCATAAATATGCTAAAGTAAAAGGGTTCGAAGTTCGAGTCGACCAGATAGTGAAAAGTAGAGCTACAAATCAAATAATTGCAAAGAAAATGATGTGCCGTAAGGAGGGACATATAGACAAAAAGTGGTATAACTTTCCAAACAGAAAACGTCTACAAAGACCGGACATCAAAGTTGGTTGTGAAGCATTTATTAGATTTAAATTGGATGAACACCATCATTATTGGAAAGTTGTGAAATTCCAGGAAGAACATAATCATGATATGGTTCACGCAACACATGTTGCATATATCAGGTATGTAATTTTATTAATAATTCAATTGATAGATACTAAATTCTAGTTGATTATATATATTTAATGTTTTTTTTTTATTTTAGGTCATTCCAAAAAATCAGTTAGTTAGATGAGCTGAAGATAAAGAGCATGCATCACTCTGGAATTACTCCAAGTAGGATAATGCAAAATTTCGTGAATGAAGCTGGTTCAACTCAGAATGTTAGTTTTCTACCCAAGGACTTGTACAACTATCTGGATAGAATTAGACGAGAAGAAGTCCAAGATGGCGATGGTGAAACAGTGATGACATATTTATATAGGAAGCGATAATCTGATCCTTTATTTTTTGTTAGGCACATGAGGGATGAATCCGAACACTTGGAAAAGGTGTTCTGGTCCGATGGTGTATCACGCGCCGACTATAAACAATTTGGTCATGTACTTGAATTTGATACAACTTACAAGTGTAAAGCATACAACAAGTCGTCCGTTGTTTTGGTTGGTGTCAATCATCATCGAAACACGGTGCCATTTGGATGTGCATTGATTGTGAACAAGAAAGAGGATACATATATGTGGGTATTAGAACAGTTGATCGAAGTGGGAGATGGGTACAAATCGCTTACTGTTATTACTAATAGAGATAAGGCTATGGCAAATGCCATTTCTCGAGTACTACCCGAGGTAAAACATAGATTGTGTTTGTGGCATATCGTAAGGAACGTGCTTTCTCATATGGAACATGATTTCATTGATTGCTTTATGAGATGCGCTGACATGTGTAAGACGCCATCTAATTTTGAAAGTTCCTGGAAAGAACTAGTGGAAAAGCACAACATTTAAGAAAAAAATGGGTAGAGGAATTATATGAAGATAAATAGAAATGGGCAGAAGCATATTTGCAAGGATACTTTTATGCAAGTAACATTATATACACTTTAATTTAATATAATATTTACTGTATCTAACGTAATTAATAAATATTTTTTGTGTGCAGTAATGAGGACTACTCAACGGTGTGAATCAATGAATAGAACACTGAAAATTTGGTTGGACAAAAAGATGATGTTGTACTGATTCGTTGAAAACTACCATAAACAACTGCAATCTCTAAGATGGGAGGAGTCTCATCAAGATTACAGATCAATGGATGAAGAACTGTATTGTGACGGTGTGTTGGAAACTCTCAAGCGCAATGCAGTCAAGGTATATACGCGAAATTCTTTTGCTACATTGTGCAAAGAAATGTCGTATGAGAATTATTATTTGGTCAAAAAAACGAATTTTGGGATGACTGCATGTGTTATTGGCTAGAGCATGTTGAAAAGGAGAAGTGGTATCTTGTACTTAGAAATATGACACATGATACCATGTACTGCTGCTGTATGAAGTTGGAGTCTGTTGGATTTCCATGCCGCCATATGTTCGCCGTGTAGGGTGCATAATGAAACGATAGACTATCTATCCGAAGAAAGATGTTGGACTTGAAAATAAGAATGCAGATTTCGAATATGATAATCCAGCAATAATTCAAGCAAGATATTCCACTCTAGCCTCTTATTGTATGACCATATGTCACCGTGCATCACAGACATTGAAGAATTTCAATGAAGTTAAAGATCAATTTGCAAAAATGAGTCTGAAATTGAAAACAGTTAAAGTGAGATCTAATAAGAGAAGCCGTAAAAGTAAAGAGACTCTTGGAATTGGTGATCCTATAGTTCTTGAAACTCGAAGAGGAAAACCCAAGAGAACGAAGCGTCAAAATTCATCGTCCAACCAAAAATGTGTTGCGTATGATGAGGATGTCACGTTAGACTCGTATAAAACATCTAAACCTTCTTCGAATAAGCCTTCAAATCAAGATACGAGCCATATTGATGAAGTTTAAAATTTTAAATTAGCTAGATACATGCCCAATACATACAAAAAACGACATCTCGAAGGTAATTAAATATGAATTGTGCAAATAATTATGCTTTATTGTCATGTTTATTGATAATATAATATGTTTTGTGCAGCCTGCTTATACTCGTGAATTGAAAATTATGGAAAAGATCCAACCATTTTGGATTGGCAACCAAATAATGCTTGGTAGTGCACAGTCTCCTCCAAAAATCAGAGTGCTTGTTCTTGTAAGTCATTCATTCATTGAGTTATAAATACGATTGTTTTAGTGCGCTTGGTAATTTTTATGAATATTCTTTGTAATGATAAATAGGACAATGCATGTGCATGCCTTGATAGCATATGGGACAAGATGCGAAGCAACTACTGCATGATGTACGGGGGTTGAAACTTTCATTGTTTTCTCGGTCCATTGGGAGATTTAGGATGATTAAGTTTTGATATTTTTAATTTTTTTAAAGTTTTTATTATGAAGTGTATTATACATTCTTATTCGGTTTGGTTTATTTTTATACATTCAATGTTTATTTTTATACATTCATATTCGGTTTATTTTTATACATTCAATATTTATTTTTATACATTCAATATTTTCAATGTTGTACCGGTACGTTTACTTAACCGTATCGGTACAGCTGTACCAATACGCTATTTAGGCTTACTGATATTGTATTGGATTTTTAAATTCCAGTAACCATTTCTCGTACCGATACTTAATCTGTACCGGTACGATTTATGCTCACTAAAAAATTTAAATACAAATAGCGTATCGGTACGCCTAAATTGTGTACCGGTACTACCGCATCGATAGGGTTAAATGATTGTACCAGTATGCGCGGCACTGCCCCTATATATAGCCCCCACTCAATTTTCCCCCAATCCTAAAACCGACTCCCCTTTCTAAAATCCGGCCATTTCACTACTGCATTGCAAATTTCGAAAGGATTGGGCATACCCAACACATTTATTTCATCTACTTCAAGAATTATTGAAGGTATTTCAAAAATCTAACCTTTATTTTCTTCATTTTAAATGTTAGGGTTCCTTATGGTTTTAGGTTTTTATTGTTTGTTGTAAAAATTTATATTATTTTAGTGTGATTCCATCCACATTGGTATTATTTGTTAGTAAAATGGTGGTAGTAAACCAACTATTGATGAAATTCATCGTATGAAATAATGGTGATTTATATTTTGGCACAAAAATGGTGGTAGTAAAATGGTGATAGATATTTTGGCCCAAAAATTTTGAATGTTAGGTTAGGGTGATTTGCAAATGGTAGGTTATTTAAGTATTTAAGTTGGTTAAATGGTAGTAGTAAAATGCTATTACTAGTTTGCACAAATTTTGTTGAGTTAAGTTAGATTTTGGTTAGTAAAATGGTAGTTTGCACAAATTTAAGTTAGTTAAATGGTAGTAGTAAAATGTTATTACTAGTTTACACAAATTTTATTTTTTGTTTATATACATTGTGCGCAATATTTTTGCAAGGTTTTTAGTTTGAAATGGCACCGAAGTCTAAATCTGGTACAAAACGTCAACGCATGGATGTATCTTCTTCGAGTCAACCTAGAAACAACCTTGAACCTGAACATCAACTCATTTTACCTACCACTTTTGATTCATGTTTTGATGAACCCAGAATACAAAACCAAAGGGAAAACTTTGAATTGTTCAAAAATTTTGATCTTAGGGATGAGCGTATTGTAGATTTTAACTTTATGGCTGATCCTACTTTTAAATTCCCTTACATGAAGTATATGAGGCGATGGAAATTTATGCAAATGCTCCAACTCAGTCCTGAAATTTATCCCACTTTAGTCCAGATTGTTTTTCCAACGCTCGGTGTATTGTTGATGAAACCGGTAAGAGTGTTATTGCCATAGAGTCTTACCTTATGGGGCTAGACACCGAAATCATTTCTTCTCATCTGGGTCTAGAAAACACTGGTCTGGATAATGATGATGTATACATGGATGGTGCTCCAGACACCGGCTCTGCTACTTCCCTAAATTCTCATGACCGCTATCTACATCTCATCGTCACTTGGTGGTTTCGGCCATTAGGAGGTAAGTATTCCACCATTAGGAATGTCGATTCTTGATGGATTCAGTGCTTCCGCACTGGCAATCGAATCAATCTTGGCCAGATAATTTTTGCCGACCTAGTATACATCGTCAACAACCGTCGA
Source organism: Hibiscus tridactylites (assembly GCA_958450335.1). Taxonomy (NCBI): domain Eukaryota; kingdom Viridiplantae; phylum Streptophyta; class Magnoliopsida; order Malvales; family Malvaceae; genus Hibiscus; species Hibiscus tridactylites. The sequence continues at coordinate 39,402,591 of OY288288.1, forward strand.
ACAGGTCGTGTAACCTCATTTTACTATAGTATTGTCCTTAGCCATATCTTTGAGAAGGGTAACATCAATTGTTCCATAGATATTCCTTTCCCTTTAAAAAATACTATTAGTGTTGCATCTCTTCGAAGGGTCAGTTTTCAACTCATCAATGACGAGTGGATTCATGTTGAACGACCAAATCAACCACCTCGACCCGCTCGTCGTCAGGCAGTTGCTCGAGCACCTGAAGGAGAGGTTTCTTTAGCCTCACTTCCGCAGATGATCGCTCAGATGGAGGGTTGCATTATGAGTCGTTTTGATGCAGTTGAGAAGCGTATAGAGTGGTTGGAGTATTCAGTTGACCTCCTTCATGATGATGGCGATGGCGACGATGGCAATGACGATGGAAATGGTGGCAACGATGCACCCGAGGCTTAGTTTTTTGTTACTTGGATTATACTTTTTATGGATTATGATGGAACTTTTTATGGATTATGATAGAACTTTTTTATTGATTATGCCTTCTATTCTTTTACGATGGAACTATTTTATGGATTATGTTGGAACTATTGCAACTTTTTAAGTTGGAGTATTCACTTGTTATTATTTTATGTATGGGTTATGGATTGGAAAATTCTATATTATGCTAGAACTTATGATGGAGTATTCACTTGTTATTCTTTTATGGATTATGTTGGATTATTCACTTGGATTACTCTTTTTGTTATCAAATATGATACGGAGTTTATGAGTTATTGTATGGATTATATGAATTTCTAATTTTTTTATGTATGTAACGTAAAAGGTAAAAATAACGTAATTGTTGTATAAATGGGAATTTTTTCTTCAAAAAATTACTAACATGAATCAAAATAATAAAAAACATAAAACATAAAATGTTCAAATTAGTCAAAAGGAAAAGGAAATGACCCAAAAATGTTTCACTACAATTCAAAATTTCTTAATCCTCGGCTATTTCATCTTTTGTGGGCAATTTAAACAAATCAACTTCATTGTGATTGCTACAAACAAGTTTGGCCAAAATTCTCAATCGTTCAACTCCCATTTCTTCTGTCTACACAATGGAAATATAACGTTAGTCAAATATCACACTTTTTCAAAACGAAACTACATGGTATACTTTACCGTGAAAAAAATCTTCGACCAATCACTTTTGTTATCGGCTTCTATATACTTTAATGTATACATGCCACAATCATCCATGAATCAAATATGAAATAAATTAATCAATTAACAAAGAAAAATTTAGAGAAAAAAATAATATATTTAAACTTACGAATTTGGCTGCTTCGGTACTTGTACGCAATTGAATGAAAATTCTACGACATCTTTAAATAATTGACCCAAATGAGCATGACCTGCAAACCAAACTAGTGCTTTAGTCAACTGTACAAACCATGGAAAACATTAAGATATCGTTAGTTAAACACTATTCATATATTAGTTCCCATAAATGAGTTAAGGACTTGCTATATTTTCTACAATCTTTTACGCGCTCTAGTAGCACCAATAGAGTCCAAAACGTAATTATGTCTCTCAACAACATCAACAACTAATAAAAACCAGTGACCTTTTGCATCATATAAAGGCACAAATACCTTCAAAGTCATGTAAGTTCAAAATCACTGCCAACTACATAAAAACAAACTTCAAACAGTAAATATATATGCTCAACATTACTACTATCAGTAGGCATAAAGTCATCTATCCAGCGGGTATGAAATTTGAAAAGATTATGATGTGATTCCGCCTTCTTATCAGGTGAAATATCTTGAATCAAAGTCTGGGACAAACAAAAAATTGGATAATATCATTGTAACACCACCTTCCCAGTCAAGTGGAGAACCGGGTCGAAGAGTGTTACCGGAGGACGATGCGACAAACAGTGTTATAATTTCATCTTAATCACGCGATAAATCAATTGAAAGCGTACAATGTATGACCAACGCACTTATTAGTCCAATATTATCAACTAGAATACACAATTATAAATCTAGGGTTGATTTACAACTATTGCAAGTATTAAGGACTAAATTGTAAACTTTAGCAAATTTGAGATCCTTCGATGTAAAAATTCTACCAAGATGAAATTCATTGCTTAAGGGTCATGCCTACCGAATTTCATTCAATTCGGAGGACAATAGCACCATCAATTAGACTTTACAAGATTCAGTGACTAGGTTGTAACATTTTCAAGTTGTTCAATGAGGCTTAACAAACTTACCTAACCCCATTTCAGAACACCTTAGGGTGCTTCGGAACGGGTACACGAGAGTCAACCCTGTTGACCTTTCTCTTTAGACTGTTCCAATACAGGCTTGACCCGTATCAGAACGGATTGACCACCATTGACTTTGACATTGACCGTTCCGAAACTCGTATCGAAACAATAGTCTCCATAGGCAAAATGTCCCGAAACGGCATTACTTCGTTTCGGAACACCCAATTCCAGTAGCAAAATGTTCCGAAACGGCATCACTTCGTTTCGGAACGCCCACAATCTCAGGTTCAATTTTGTGTACCCATATCGAAACGACATCACCCATTTCGATACGGACAGGCATGTAATGATAGATTTTTGCTGGTTTTTACTCGAATTACCCTATCAAACGATGTTCAAATGCAACAAAACTTTACATGCAACATTTTAATAGTACGAACATCTAGCATGCAAAATTTTCTGACCATCTGAAAACGTTTACTATGTTCTTACCTTTCAGGCTAAACATTTATTTTTTAAGCCATTCCAAAAGACCCAAGAACACCATTTAGGGCCAAAGACCATATTACAAAATAGGCAAAGCAATGAATGGTCTAATCTCTCTAACTCGCCAATATGACCAATAAAAACACACATCCCTCCACCTCGCCAAATCAATGTAGGTCGTGCCTTAGGACCGTAGTCCACTCGTACATTGAGCTCATGAATTCTATGGCATGCCAGTTGTATCCCAAGTCCATTTCAATCCAAGGTCACAAAGTACATATTCATTTCAATGATCAATGATATACCAATGTTCAACAAATTCAATGTAGTCGGTGATCAATACATGGGTCTCAACATCAATGTCTCAAAAATTGGTTTCAATATCAATGTCCAATGATTTAAATGCAATAATCCAATGACAATGCTTATATCAATGACAATGCATAATGATCATAATCAATGTTCAATGGTAACTTACCGACACTTACCAAAGTGTCCGATTAACCATCCTATGCATTCGCTTCAATAGCAATGTTAGCGAAATAATCTAAAATAACTATTAATGATCCGGGAAGATCTTTTGCCTAAACCCGAGACTCCGACTACACTCACCTTAGCAATTCGAAGCTTCAAGGCTCTCGGATAGCAATCCCTTTGTTCCTAGCTTGTGATGGAGATGATGATACCTCTTTCTCCACTTCTTGAGCTAGAAATATTTATAGGAAACTTATTAGAGTTGATGTTTTCGATAACAAAATCAACATAAGGATATCAAAATCAATATCCGACTTTAATAGAGATGACAACGATGGGATATCCATGGATAGTCAAAAACCTAGCTTAAATTACACTCAAAATATCCATGGAATCCAATAATCGATTGAGGAATATAGCTTACCCGATCGATAGCTACGTTTCGATATCGATAAAGTGAAGAAATAACAAAGATTGAAATTCCTCCAATGGAGGTGTGTGCTTAGATGAAGAAGATGATGAAAGAAAGAGAGGTGCTAGCTTGGAATGATCTCGGGTAAGCTTTCTCCATTTTCCTTTGTTTCTATTTTCAGTTTCTAACTTTAAGCTTTCCTTCACTTGAAGGAAAGTTATCTGATAACTCCACGTAGTGGACATTTTTAATTAAAAAGGGTTAATCGCAAGGTTAGACCCTCACTTTTCATACAATTGTAGTTTTTCCCTCCAACTTACACTTCTTCCATTTTAGTCACTAAAAGCTTAATAATGCTTAATAGAGTTCAATCACAACGTTTTAAGCCAACTTAAGATTCGATAGCAATAATTAACTATTAGATGCAATATTTAAGCTCTGCCAATGTACGATTTCTGGTCAACGGGACTTAATTCCGACTAGACCGGAGTTCGGGGTGTTACAACTCTCCCCATTTAAGAAAAATTCGTCCTCAAATTTTACCTGAACTAAAAAGATGCGGATATTGTTGTCTCATAGTTTCTTCAGGCTCCCAAGTGGATTCCTCCACAATATGACTCCTCCATAGCACTTTAACTAATGGTATAGTCTTGTTGCGAAGCCTCTTGACTTCCCTAGCAAGAATCTGAACCGGTTCTTCTTCATAGGATAGATTTGGCTGGAGTTCTATAGATTCGGGTTCCAAAATGTGTGAGGGGTCGGACCAATACTTCTGAAGCATCGATACATGAAATACATTGTGGATTTTACTCAATTTGGAGGGTAACTAAAGCCGATATGCCATTGGGCCAATCTTTTCAACGATTTCAACAGGTTCAATGAATCGAGGACTCAATTTTCCTTCTTGCCAAATCTTAAGACTTTAAGAAAATCTTTTTCACCAACTTCATATTTAATGTCTCTCCTTCTGAGATCAGCATAAGCTTTTTGTCGATCAAACACAGCTTTTAAACGATCATGGATAATGGTGACTCGTTCTTCAATCTCGCGAAGTAAATCAGGGCCTAACACCTTACCCTCACCTAGCTTTGACCAACACAAAGGAGTTCTGCATCGTCTACCATACAATGCTTCATACGGGGCCATTTGAATGGATGCTTGGTAGCTATTGTTATAGGTAAACTCGACAAGAGGTAGAGATTTCTCCCATGTCCCACCAAAATCGATAATACATGCCCGAATCATGTCTTCCAATATCTGCATAGGGAGGTTTCAATAACAATGCAAATTCTAAGATTCCAATAGATAGATTATTTGATGATTTACCTGAATTACCCTTTCTGACTGACCGTCAGTTTGAGGGTGAAATGTTGTACTAAGATTGACTCTGGTGCCCAGAGCTCCCTATAAGGTTCTCCAAAACTGAGATGCAAACCAGGGGTCTCAATCGGAGATGATAGACTTATGCACTCCGTGGAGTCGGATAACTTCTTTGATGTATAAGTCAGCTAACTTAGGAAGATCGTAGTCCATTCTAACTGATATGAAATGAGTTGACTTCATAAAACGATCTACAATAACCCATATAGCATCATGCCTCGCAGAGGTTAACGGTAGACCACTAACAAAATCCATGGTTATCTTTTCCCATTTCTATTTCGGTGGATCAATAGGTTGCAAAAGTCTTGTAGGGGCACAATGTTCTGCCTTAACACGTTGACACGTGAGGCACGTGGAAATGTAATCAACAATAGCCTGCTTCATGCTTGGCCACCAATATAATTCACGTAGATCCTTATACATTTTCACAGACCCATGGTGAACGGAAAAAGAACTCGAATGAGCTTCAGCAAGGATGTCGGTGCGGAAAGTTTCATCATTAGGCACACAAAATCGATCATGGAAGCATAAGAGTCCTTCAGAATTAATTTTGAAGTCCGGATTATCCGATAGTTTAAAGGCAATAGCCTGGAGCTCGGAATCTTGTTCTTGCAAGTCCTTGATTCGTGAAATGATGGTAGACTGAACTTGAAGTTCAACTACTAGGCAATGGTGCTTCCGAAGTCGGAAGTGGGCATTAATTGCTCGAGGAGCTACAAGAGAGCGATATAATATGAGTTAAAATACTTCACAATGCTTATAACTTCAAGTCCATAATCAATGCTTACCAGGCAAAGGTTTGCGGCTGAGTGCATCAGCTACAACATTGGCCTTGCTCAGATGGTAATCAATAACGAGATCATAATCTTTAAGAAGTTCCATCCACCTCCGTTGTCGAAGATTCAACTCCTTTTGCGTCAATAAATATTTGAGGCTTTTGTAATCGGTAAAAAGATAGCATTTCTCCCCGTAGAGATAATGCCTCCAGATTTTCAATGCAAAGACAACTGCAGCCAATTCTAGGTCGTGGGTGGAATAATTCATCTCATGCGGCTTAAGTTTCCTTGAAGCGTAAGCAATAACATTATCTTCTTGCATCAATACACATTCTAACCCAAGATGCGAAGCATCACTGTAAACTGTATAGTCTTTCCCATACTCAGGCTGGGTCAAAACAGGTGCATGGGTCAGGACTTGTTTCAGCTGATCAAAGCTTCGTTGTTGGACCTCGGTCCAAACAAAAGGAACTTCTTTTCGCATCAATTTGGTTAAAGGAGTGGCTAACATAGAAAATCCTTTCACAAATCTACGGTAATAGCCAGCAAGCCCAAGGAAACTTCTAACCTCACCAACATTCTTTGGTGGATGCCAATCTACAATAGCTTGAATTTTCTTCGGGTCCACCTGAATACCCGAAGCTGATACGACATGCCCCAAAAAGGCCACTTCAGTGAGCCAGAACTCACACTTAGAAAACTTCGCATACATTTGTTTCTCTCATAGAGTTTGTAGTACAATACGAAGATGATCTCGATGCTCCGATTCATTCTTGGAATAAATTAAGATATCGTCTATTAACACCACCACAAATTTATCAAGATAGGGTCTGAATACCCGATTCATTAATCCATATAATACGTCGATGCATTAGTTAATCTGAAAAGCATCACTAAGAATTCGTAGTGTCCATATCTTGTACGAAAAGCAGTCTTGGGCACATCACACTCCTTGACTTTCATTTGGTAGTAACCCGACCTTAGATCAATCTTGGAAAACACAGAGGCATCTTTTAATTGATCGAACAGGTCATCTATCCTGGGAAAGGGATACTTATTCTTGATGGTGACTTTGTTCAGTTGTCTATAATCAATGCACAAACGCATAGAACCATCATTCTTCTTGACAAAAAGAACTGGGGCTCCCCAAGATGAAGAGCTCGGTTGAATAAAACCCTTGTTCATAAGGTCTTGAATTTGAGCTTTTAGTTCTTTCAACTCCACAGCCGCCATCCGATATGGTGCAATGGAAACTGAAGCAGTCCCAGGTTGCACCTCAATACCAAATTTCACTTCACGGGTTGGGGGCAATCCCAGAAGCTCATCAGGAAAAACATCTGGGAATTCATTTATTGTGTCAATGTCATGGATTTGAGGTTCATTCTTGGATTCCGTGGACATCGTACACAACATAGAGTTCCGAGATTTCATCAACATTACCCTTTCCTTGCCAAGACCTTGAAGGTACAATTTTCACTTACTGCAATCTACCCACTTCTGATGTTTACTAAGCCAATCCATGCCTAGAATCGCATCAAATCGTGGTTTGGTAAAACTAGGAAATCCGCAGGGAACGAAATTCCTTGAATCAAGATTTAACAATTCTTGCATACAAGGCTTAAAGCAACACAATCACCTAACGGATTTGTCACGGAGATTTTTGTTGCCAAAGGTTCACTAGACATCTTATGTTTTTTAACTAATTCCAGGCTTATAAAAGAATGTGTAGATCCAGGATCAATCAATACATACAATGAGTGTGCATATAACATAACGATACCTGCTATAACATCAGGCTCGTCATCCTCCTCGCGGCCTCTCACATGATATATCTGGGCAGAGGCCTTCGATTCTTGTTTGTTACCTTGCTTCCCAGATCCGTCTGGCCTGCCTGAGGTTCCTGACGGTGCTTGTCTTGGCCCTTTTCCTCGAAAGGATTGGGCAGGTGAAGATATGTCTCTGTGCACAGCCACTGACTTAGAGGGATTCTGAGGACAGTCCCTGATAAAATGTCATTGTTCCTCACAAAAGAAACATGCTCTCGTCTGCTTGCGACACTGTCCTACTGGGTGTCATTTCTGAAAAAAAATTACAAATTGGACGCTGAATACTCCGGTTCGAACCTCCAATACTCTCAACTGAGGCCACCTTAGACCAGGATTGGGTGATAGTCTGTGGTCTCTCAATATTCCCTGTACGGGAAGGCTGTGGAAATTAAGCTTGATTCGAACCTTAATCTTGCCCTTCTTGTTCCACTTGGGAGGTCGTCAATCGCTCCATGTTCCCTTCTCAGATCTGTTAGACATATTTCCTCTCTGAGCTCTCTGTGTTGCTTCAGTTGCTTTAACACGATTCACCAAATCCTGGAAGTTGGTGATACCCAAGGCCGTAAACATAGGTCGCATCTCATCGCTCAACCCCGCGATAAACATTCTGCACTTGTCTTTTTCTTTCTTTATAAACTCGGCTCCGTATTGGCAATACTTATAGAAATCATGGATGTACTGCTTGATAGGCCGCTCACCTTGTTTCAAATGAAGAAAAGTGTTCCGCCTTTTCGCGAGATAGTACTCGCTAATGTACTTGTTCCAGAATTCCTTAAGAAAGAATTCCCAAGTGACTGATTCTTTCGGAACAGTAAGAATAGTAGTCTCCCACCACATAAGGGCTTCATCTATCAGCAATGCAATAGCACACTCTATCTTGTGCTTGTCGGAACACTACAACTGTTTATTTAGGATACGTAAGGTATTATCCAGCCAGTATTCAGCAATTTCAGGGTTATCATCATCATGTCCGGTGAAAGAATAGGCTCAGAATGAAGCCAGTTTGTCCACAGGAGCTCAGACATACTGAGCGACAGGGAAAGTAGGCTGAACTGGCGGTATTGCTTGCATTGCAGTCATAAAATGCTTAAACATGTTTGTCATGTTCTGATAACATTCAGCCTGAGAAGTAGGTGCAGCAGGCTCAGCACCCTGTACAGGAGGGTCCTGTTGTTGCGATGGTGTTGGAGGATTTCCTCCCTTAACCTCCTCGCCATGCGTCAAGGAGCCGGTAGCATGCTCATCAATGTGAGCTTCATTTGTCTCAGACATGTCTATATGAAATATTGGATTAGTCGACAAGTCACAATATACAAAATAAAACTCCTTGGTGGCAAAGTAACACATTAACAATGCAAATCGACTTCAGTTTAGTCCTAGAATCGACTAAACTCTAGCTCTGATACCACAAATGTAACACCCCCTTCCTCGTCTGGTAGAGAACCGGGTCGAAGAGTTTTACCGGAGGACGATGCGACAAATAGTGTTATAATTTCGTCTTAATCACACGATAAATCAATAGAAAATGTACAATGTATGACCAACGCACTTATTAGTCCAATATTATCAAATAGAATACACAATTATAAATATAGAGTCGTTTTACAATTATTGCAAGTATTAAGGACTAATTTGTAAACTTTAGCAAATTTGAGATCCTTCGATGTAAAAATTCTACCAAGATGAAATTCATTGCTTAAGGGTCATGCTTACAAAATTTCATTCAATTTGGAAACAATAGCACCATCAATTAGACTTTACAAGATTCAGTGACTAGGTTGTAACATTTTCAAGCTGTTCAATGAGGCTTAACAAACTTACCTAACCCCGTTTCAGAACACCTTAGGTTGTTTCGGAACGGGTACACGAGGGTCAACCCTGTTGACCTTTCTCTTTAGACCGTTTCGATACAGGCTTAACCCGTATCGGAACAGATTGACCACCATTGACTTTGACATTGACCGTTCTGAAACTCGTATCAAAACAATGGTCTCCAGAGGAAAAATGTTCTGAAATGGCATTACTTCATTTCGGAACACCCAATTCCAGTAGCAAAATGTTTCGAAACGGCATCACTTCATTTCGGAATGCCCACAATCTCAGGTTCAATTCTGTATACCCATATCGAAACGACATCACCCATTTCGATATGGACAGGCATGTAATGACAGATTTTTGCTATTTTTACTCAAATTACCCTATTAAACGATGTCTGAATGCAACGAAACTTTACATGCAACATTTTAATAGTATGAACATATAGCATGCTAAATTTTATGACTATCTGAAAACGTTTACTATGTTCTTACCTTTTTAGGCTAAACATGCATTTTTAAGCCATTCCAAAAGACCCAAGAAGACCATTTAGGGCCATAGACCATATTACAAAACAGGCAAAGCACCATCACAACAAAACAGGCATATATGACTAGTTTAACTACTTTGCCACCTTCCTAGGAATTCATAGGTCATAATTACATTACTTGTAGCTTAGAAGTGACTTGTCTTGACAGCCGATCCGATCTTCCAACGAACAAACTCTTTTAACCTGAAAATGCATGAGATGAGACACGTTAGGCACACTTTGCCTAGTGAAGTAGTCTGAAATAACATAAATGATGGAAATGCCATAGCTACAATGATATTTAATCTCATGCTAACATTATCAATGCCATGTAATAGTGCATAAAGTAATAAACATGTTCTCTTTTCTTTCCTAATCCATGGATTGAATCAAGATCGTCGATACGCGAATTCCTACGCCTCGCCAAATCAATGAATAGTCTAATCCCTCCGCCTCGCCAATATGACCAATACCAATACACATCCCTCTGCCTCGCCAAATTAATGTAGGTCGTAGCCTTAGGACCGTAGTCCACCCGTACACTAAGATCATGAATTCTATGGCATGCCAATTGTATCCCGAGTCCATTCCAATCCAAGGTCACAAAGTACATATTCATTTCAATTATCAATGATATACCAATGTTCAACAAACTCAATGTAGTCGGTGATCAATACATGAGTCTCAACATCAATGTCTCATAAATTGGTATCAATATCAATGTCCAATGATTTCAATGCAATAATCCAATAACAATGCATAATGACCATAATCAATGTTCAATGGTAACTTACCGACACTTACCAAAGTGTCCGATTAACCATCATATGCCTTCGCTTCAATAGCAATGTTAGCGAAATAATCTAAAATAACAATTAATGATCCGGGAAGGCCTTTTGCCTAAACTTGAGACTCCGACTACACTCACCTTAGCAATCCGAAGCTTCAAGGTTCTCGGATAGCAATCCATTTGTTCCTAGCTTTTGATGGAGATGGTGATACCTCTTTCTCCACTTCTTGAGCTAGAAAGTTTAATAGGAAACTTATTAGAGTTGATTTTTTCGATAACAAAATCAACATAAGGATATCAAAATCAATATCTGACTTTAATAGAGATGACAACGATGGGATATCCATGGATAGTCAAAACCCTAACTTAAAGTACACTCAAAATATCCATAGAATCCAATAACCGATTGAGGAATATATCTTACCCGATCGATAGCAACGTTTCGATATCGATAAAGTGAAGAAATAACAAAGCTTGAAATTCCTCCAATGGAGGTGTCTGCTTAGATGAAGAAGTTGATGAAAGAGAGAGAGGTGCCAGCTTGGAATGATCTCGGGTAAGCTTTCTCCATTTTCCTTTGTTTCTATTTTCAATTTCTAACTTTAAGCTTTCCTTCACTTGAAGGAAAGTTATCTGATAACTCCACGTAGTGGAGATTTTTAATTAAAGAGGGTTAATCGCAAGGTTAGACCCTCACTTTTCATACAATTGTAGTTTTGCCCTCCAACTTACATTTCTTCCATTTTAGTCACTAAAAGCTTAATATTGCTTAATAGAGTTCAATCACAACGTTTTAAGCCAACTTAAGATTCGATAGCAATAATTAACTATTCGATGCAATATTTAAGCTCTGCCAATGTAGGATTTCCGATAAACGGGACTTAATTCCGACTAGACCAGATTTCAGGGTGTTACAATCATCAAATCATCAACTGAAAATATTGTTATTTCTAGGTAGCCTATAAATATATTTTTTACCTGAAAGGACAAAGGGATATATAACTTTTTTTTGGCATTGGCTCTTGTCTCAAATGCAAACCATAAACATAGATATCGATGAACTATTAAATATTGAAAACAAAAAATTAGTAATGTTAACAACAAACAAAACAAAACAAATTATTATAAAATGTTACATTACCCAGTCAGATAACCAATTTTTTGGAAAACAGTGCGAGCATTGCCAACGTCCAACGGATTGTTTTTTTTTCATGTAAAGAGTCCTGACTGTATCATCCCAAGTAGCAATATTCATGCAAACTCTGGTTACTTCAGGCGTTAAGTACTTCAAATATTGCTTGTACGCATCGCTTATCCTTAGATTTTCCTTACGTCCTTATGCTAACGTATCACCTGGCTTAGAACAATACTACATGAAATACATTAATTAAACTCTTACAAATGATAATAACCAGAAAATTACATGGTGGTATTTATAAATAAATTTTTTTGTAGAATCTAAACCTTTTTTTCTTTAAATTTTTTAAGCATGTAGGATCAAATCTTTCAATTCTTCTTCACTATCAACACTATAGACATTGTTCTTATTCCCAACATGCGCATTTAAAGAGTAATTGATCACATATTTACTTCAAATGACATATTTGTACATTATTTATTTTGAATTTACACCCTACAAAGAAAATAATTTTTTCTCATTACCACCTCATTTTTTCGGGAGCATCAACCTTGCATGTTTCTCCACTATCTTGCAAAGTAGTGTTTTTTGTCTGTTATCATATGTCAAATATTAGTTTTAAGTAAAATATGCTAAATAACAAATAAAGAATTATTTATACATACCTTTGTATTCACTCCAGAAGTTTGAGCTCTCTTTTTTGATGTCATATCTTTCGACTTCAGATCATCTGTAACATCAGAACGTGTAGTCAAAACTTCTCTTTGACAATGACTTCTGACCGTTAGACATTTTAGGCCACATTTTTTTACTTATTGGAGTTTCCTTCAACGTAACTAGTTGACTAGGAAATCGCTGGGGACTAAATTCAAATTTAAATAAATCGCTCAGAATTTCTAGAAAACCATCCCTATCAGTCTTGATTTTGTCTTCTGAAATAGCTTCAACTTTGCTTTTACCACTACGTTCTAATGAGGGAGAAAAATCCATATCAGAATTAATAAATAGAGACATAATCGGTATTTTAATACCACTCACGGTTTCTTCCTTCATTGCTCCGGCAGTATGTTCTTCTTCCCCGTGAGATTTATTCTCTAAACCATCAGCATTTAATGGTTGGCTGTATAAATTCATATCTTCAGGTATACTCTTTAAATTATCTCTCTCTAATGATTTATCATGTACAACATCTCCTTTTAGTAAATCACCATCTTGTTTTGAGCATTTTACATTGCTCGTTGCTAATATGGACACTAATTTCTTGAATTGGTCATTTAATTTCTCAAATTGACCATTAAATTTTTTAAAATGAGAATTCATTTTCACAAACTCCTTTTCAATTTTTTGCACAGATTGAATGAGTGTCTCGAACTTCTGATCACTCTGATAAGGAGTGCTTATGTTTTCCTCAAGTACAACTCCACGCTTTTCCTATAAGTACATAAAACACTAATCTCAACAAAAACTATTTAATACAAGCATTGAAAGTTCAAGTAATTATTAATAAATGTACCTCGATATTTGTCTTCCCTGAACACATGTCGACATGACGCTTGCACTTCATCATTGTTGTATCTTGTTTTGAAGGCGTTAAATTTAGATCCTTCATCTACATCAAAGAGGTTAATTTTAAGTAAGAACACTTTGCAACATTTGAAGCTAGAGTACCGGTACGCCATCAGTACCGTATCGCTACTTGTTTGGTACTAGTAATGTACCGGTACGGTAAAAATATCGTACCGATACTACACGATATTGCTGAAAATACAGTGACCAAAAATTGTATCGGTACACATACCATACCGATACAGTAATATCAAGCGTACCGGTACGCGTGAGAGTACCGAACTGGTACGGTAAGTTATCTCTGATTTTCTAGTGGCTAAAAACTGTATCGGTGCACATAGCGTATCGGTACGGTATTCCCACACGTACCAGTACACAAATAATACTGTACCGATACGCGCGACGAACTATAAAATTGGGGGTTTTTGATCAGCCATTAATTTTACGAATCAATCAAAAAAATTAACTTGCGGAAACTGATTTTGGGGACTTAGCAAAGGCGTTGGGGTTCTCAATTTTGAATTACATAAACCAATTAACATAATTTTGGTTAGGGTGATGATTAGGGTTTCAAAAATTAGGGATAAGTTACCTATATGCAAAAAAATAATTAGGACTGGCGGCGGTTGTCGGCGACGGTGGCGTTTGGCGGTAGGTTCGGCGGCAATTGGGTTAATTTCAAAGCAAAAAAAACCTAGAATTTTTTATTTGGGATAGTTTATATTAATTTAAATAAATTTAAAACTAAAAAATTTCTATAATTAAATTACACTTTTACTTTTTAAAAAAATTATAATTACGCATAAAGTACTTTGGATTTAAAAAATTTATAAATTAACCTATCAATGTTCATCGGTGCTCATCAATAGTGGTGCTCGTCATTGCTTGACAAGCGCTATAGAATTCTCCTTATTTATAATATCATAATACATATTGATTTCAATTAAATGACTTTCCATATCCATATACAGTTCACTTATATATTTCTCCACATTTTTTCCATATGTGTTATATATATCTTAGGCGGAACTGAGAGACTCGATTCGAATTTAAAAACTTATACACTGATTTTTAAACATTTCTAGTTATTTGAGTTATTTGAATTTCTATTTTACAACTAAAACTTTAATTGAAATTTTTTCAAGTCGAGTTGGGTCAAAAACAAGTCAAGTGTTTTCGCATCGTGCCGAATCAAAATATTTAATTTTTTCGAGTTAAATTTTGTCTCGTTGAAAGCGGGTTTTTGATATCTCCACCGAACATTTATGTAGCTTATAGCTAATTTAGCAATGTGATCTGTGAAGGGACCCAAATGTGGAGCCCCTAACCTTTTCGCCTAAACATTGTCAATAATTTCAACCCAGAAAAATAAAAATAAAAATAAAACCCCCTAGTTTCCAATGTTCTATTTCTGTGGACATGAATTTTGTGAGTGAAACAAAGAGAGAAAGAAGAGTCTGTGCTTTGATTGGTTCTTCCCATTCCTATTGTAACCCGCTCGTCTCGGTCCGGACGCTTGACCGGTCCGAGCGGGCCACACGGGGATAGTCGAGGCGAAACCCGTTAAGGCTCCACTTCAGTTACCGACCCTAGAAAACTTTTTCAATTATCATTATCTTATCTAGATGCATTATTATGTCCTACGTGAAAAAGACAACAACGGAAGAAACAAGCGAGGCAAACAACCAAACAGCCCATTTTTAACTTAAACTACAGGCTGTTTCGAAACACCCAAGGAGTGTATCGAAACGCCTTGACTAGGTCAACTGGCCAAAGTCAACACGAGGAGTCCGTATTGAAACATTGGTCAACCGTTCCGAAACACCCTCAGAGGTCAACTTCTCGTGGTCAACGATACGAAGACCGTTCCGAAACGCCAAGGCCTGTTTCGATACTTCAATATATCGTCAAAATTTCAGATTTCCAGTGGCAAAAACGTATCGAAACGACCCCCTTGCGTACCGAAACGCCTGGCCTAGAACAAGAGGTCGTATCGAAACGGGACCAACAGTTTCGATACACCTACTGCGAACAGACAGGTTTTAACTGGTTTTAAGGCTTATGTCTGCCTTAAAAACACCAACTAAGACCCCAACCCAACCATGCTTGACTCTAAGGCAAAACACACACAACAATGATGCTTAACACACCCCAAACATAAGAAGCCATACATTAAAAGGATAAACAAAAAACATAAGAATCATTCATAACATTTAAGATTCATGCTTTGGACAACCATACATAAGAGCATACATTAGAGCATTCAAAGGGGCACAAGGCCATCATGCAAGGTATAAGCAACCTTAAACATAAAATATCCACAAAACATAGGAGTCTAGCATGCTCCTAAAGCCAAACATCAACATACATCAAAAGTTCAAATCCCATTGCTTGACTATTACATGTTCATAACTTAAAATCCATACTTGATAAAACCAAAAGCTCAACTAGCGCACTTGGAGGCCCTCTCCTTGCACAAGCAACCCACGAACTAAGGATCTGCATTGTCGAACAAAAGAGAGCGTAAGCATAAAGCTTAGTGAGGGTAAGCTCATAAAACAAACCTAGACAATGCAGGGTCCAAGCATGAGCAACAACCAAGATAGAATGCATGACCTTACCTTCGAACCACATGAGTCAAAATATATATGATGCATGAACATAAACTCAATATTATGCCATGCTCAACAACTCATAAGCTCAACACATGAAAATACATATATCAATGTATCATCAAACACAACCCACAATCCGTATTGGTAACATATATAATAATCCATATTGGCACCTAGCTATGACTCGAATACGCGGATAACCGTTGGAACTCACATCCAACACAACCATTACCTTACGGTGGGATTACACTCATCATTGTTTCACGCGGAGGGGATTCCACTCATTCTCACGCCCCGTCGATAAAATTACACTCATCACCGACTAACATATATATAAGAAGATTTCCGGGCGAACTCGTACTCCATCTTGATGACTACCATCACCATGACCACGCACACATTTAGACTCTCGTTTTGCACACTAAAACATCCTAATGATCGATCATTGTACCCAAGCATACTAGTGCCAATACTAACACAATTCATAATTGTAACGCCCCGGTTTTGGGCTCGGAAGTTTTGGGTGTTGACCGGTTCGGTCAAAGTGCTGATCGAATATATAAGAGTGGATTTAGGAAAGCCTAGTTCGGGTTGCATTAAAAATATGGAAAAATATTCTAAAATCATATTTTAATATATATAAGTGAACTGTGAAATCAATTTTGGAAAATGAGGTTCGGAAGGTTGACATTTTGGCTAGTGACCAAAATGTAATTTTTGAAAGTTGCGGGACAGTTTTATAAAGGATTGAAACTTTGAATCTTTAAGGAGCTATTATTACAAAAAGGATTTCTCCAGATTTTTCTAAGATATTTTAAGTCTAAAATCTGATTTTAAAGATTTAGAAAAGGGAGGGAAAATCATTTTAACCAATTTTCAACTAATTTTCCATTTTCTCTCAAATTCTCTTTTCTCTCATTTTCTCTCTACCCAAACAAAATTCTCCAGATTTCTTTCTCTGATTTTGACATCTAAATCTCTCATTTCAATTCTCATTTGATTCCTAATCATCTCATCATCAAAACCTCTCAATTTACAAGTTGATTCATCAAGCTATTTGGTTCTAAAATGGAGAAATTCAAGTTTGGAGGTAAGAACGTCCTTCTCCTCTAAACTATCAGTTCTTTACTGAAATTCCTAAGTTCTCAATCCTTGATTTATGTTTTATTAATGGCTTTTCAATTGAGATCTTGATTTTTGGCTAAAATGCAAGATTTGGCGATTTTGGTGAAAATTTCGTGTGATCTGTTTAAGCAGGGTTTTGAGATGTTAAAATGATGTTAAATGAATGTTAAATTGATTAGAAGTTGAGGTTTAATCAATGCAATCCCGGATAGGTTGAATTTCCTAAGTTTGGCTTGAGTTTTTGGTTGTTTTTGGAGTGTTTTTGGTGATCTGTTATACCTGGAGGTATAAGGATGTGGTTGTGATCATTTTGCATGTTATTTGATGTATAAAAATGGTTAGAAGTGATGGATCTTGGCTGGGTTAAGTTTTGGAAGTGTTTGGAGATGATTTCGGTTGTGTTTGATAGCCAAATTGTTAGATTTGTGATGAGCAGCGAGTTGTGTTGTTGTTGCTGGTGTTTTAATGCATAAGGATGCATTAATGTTCTGTTTTTGTGTGCTTGAAACAGGGGAGGTTGATCCTTGAGCCTTGGAGGTGTTTTCGGAAGGTTTCGGAAGCTTGGAAGGCTTGTTGGCTAGCTTGTTTGGTAATCGGTGAGTGAAGTTGGGATTTCAGCTTTTGAAATAAGGTTTGAAGGTTTTTGGGAGCTTAGTTTAAGTCTAAACAACTTTGCTAAGCTCAAGAGTAAGTGGATGGGCTTTTGCTCTTGGATTGTGTATGTTTTGGCTTTAAAAATCAAAAGTGGTTGATGATTGATATGCATGTGATTTGCATGGTTAAATTCTGTTTTGTAAGCATGTTTTAGCATGGTTTAATGCTGGTTTTGAAAGTCATTTGAAAAGGATGCTCAAGGTAAGAGATCCTTGGTTTAATACATTGAAAATGTGGTTTTGATGCATAGTGATGCATGTGGTTCTTTGGCTTTGTATGATGCTTAAAAACAGTGAATTGATGATGATTAATGATGATAATTGTTACCTTTTGCATATTGTTTATGCATGTGAATCATTGAGCTAATGATGTGATGGCTTTGCATTATGTGTATGCATGTGAATCATTGAGCTAATGATGTGATGGCCTTGCATTATGTTTATGCATGTGGAACATTGGATATTATGGTAAGATGGTTATGTTGGCAAGAGATGTGAATGGTTCTTGGTTCGTTGATCGGGTATAATTAGCCGGCTATAGGATTGGGTGCACCGTGAATAAAGTCGCCTTGATGGCGGAGTGGTCAAGTGTGGACCGGGTAAACTCCCCTCAAGTATTCCTAACGAGATGAGGTCAGTGGAGGGTGTGCCCACGGAAGGACCTCGGTTGCTTAAGGTCGTAGTGGAGGTTGTTGCCCACGGTAGACCTTGGTTGAGTAAAGGTTATAAGGTGGTTAAAAGTCCTTATGTGAGAACCTTGTACTTGTTGAGATCACAATGGCAATGGTTAAGTCCATGTGTGGATCTTGTGTGTGATGTCCCGGATCTCGTTAGATGATGTCTACAACTACCAATCGGTTATGCAAAGGTTGTATGGTGGTTGAAAGTCCATACGGGAAGACCTTGTGCATGTCAAGGGTGTATGGCGGTTGAAAGTCCATACATGGTAACCTTGAGGAAAGGCTAAGGTTGTATGGTGTTTAAAAGTCCATACATGGGAACCTTAGGAGGTTGAGGTCAGTAGAGGTTGTTGCCCACGGGAAGACCTTGGATTGGGTAGTGTGTAGGAAGCGTTGGGACACGCTTGGAATCCGCGTATCCGATCGGGTTGAAAAGTTGGAAAGTGAATATGGTCGATCTCTTGGAAGCCAATATAATGTTCTTGATCATGTTGAGCATGGGATTGCTTGAAATGATGCATGGTTGCATGTGAAGCATGAGATGCTTGAATTGATGCATGTTTGCATGAGAAGCATGAGATGCTTGGTAAGATGCATTGTTGCATGAGATGTGTATGATGCTAGTGAAAGCATGTTACTTGTATGTTGAACAAGTGTTGGTTATCATTTGATAAATGATGCATGTGAGCATGAATTACCTATGATGCATTGGAGTCATGTATGACTTGTTGTTAAAGGCATGTGATGATGATGTTATGGTTTTATGTGGCCTTGTTTAAATGCATGAAATGATTTGATTGAACTATGGTTTTAAATGGTTCCTTGCTTGATGTGGTTTCCAAGTTAAAGAAAGGTATGTTGTGGGAAGGATGTGTTTTCCATGGTTTTGTTTAAGCTTGGCATATGGTGTTTATGCATGATTTGAGCTTGATGTTGAAAAGAGTTTTCGAACATGGTTTTGGAAAGCAAATCGGGTTGGTTTTAAAGTGTTTTAAGGACCCGCTGCATTGATGGTGTTTTGGTTTTGAGCATTCCTCACTAAGCATTATGTGCTTACGCTCCTTTTTGTCCATCAATGCAGAATCTTGAAGTTTGGACAGCAAGGAGCAAGGGATTCAAGGTGGACTCCAATGGAGATGTATGTCTCGGTGAATAGCTATAGTTAATAAGGGCAATGGGGTAGAATCTCTCGGGTTTTTTGTGTATGTGATCGTATATGTTGATCATGAAGGTTTAAATGTTGTAGTTAATGTTGTTGAAACATGAATTGGGTTAAATGTGATTGAATTGGAAGGTTTGTGCTTAAATGGTTGCTTGAGTAGGAAGCATGCTTTTGAATTTGGGGCTTTCCATTTGTGTTGGTTATATGTTGAATTGTTGATGCAAGTATGTCTCTTTTATGTTGAATTGCATGTTGGTAAAGTTTGGTGGCTTTTGGAGCATGTTTGAATGATCAATTGTGTGTTTGAATGAGCAAAATGCAACATTCTGGGCTAGGCGTTTCGGAACAGGTAACACCGTTTCGGAACGGGTGCCCTGTATGAACCCAGGCGTCCGAAACGGGTGCCACCGTTCCGAAACGGAAGGCATTCTGCCAGACCACCGTTGCGGAACGTGTTGCGGAACGGCCCCGTGTTTCGGAACGGGCTTGGCCTGTTTCGGAACGGGTGACCGTTGGGGGCTGACATGGGCGGTTAAATGTTTCAAAATGTTTGCATTTTGGTCCTGAATCTTGTTTGTGCAATTGTTTGAGTTCGGGTTGTCCATTTGAGCTGAAATTTGGCAGAGAAGCATGAAACATGATTAATTTTAAGTTGGTAACTTAAAATCTGGTTAAGTCCTTAAAGTTTTCAGAAATTACAGTTTGGTCCCTAAAGTTGTAATTTGTTCAATTGGGTCCCTGTTTTATCTCTGATGTTTGTGATCTTTGAGCATGGTGTTTGTGTGATCACATGTAAGGTTAATGTGCATCTAGACAAGATTAAAAAGAAAAAAAAAGGGTCGTTAATCAAGGTTGACTTTCGGGTTGACTTTGGTTTTCCCCGTGTAATCTTCGTAGTTCGGGTCAATCGTCTAGGCCGGGCTACGGGGGTTACATTTGGTGGTATCAGAGCTGAGTTGCGAAGGTTGGGGAAAAACGGTAAGTTGTTGTGATATGTGTGCTTGATGTTTATCTTGTTGTATGGTGGAAAGCTGGTTGAAGCATGTGTTTCTGAATATGCTGTTGATGTTTTTGAGCATGTTGCTGGTGTATGCAAGCATGATTTGTGGTTATGAATCTTGGTTGAGATCATGTGGATATGTGTTGATGTTTTGAGCTGATGCTATGCATGGTGAATATGTTTTGAGCATGTTATATTGCTAATGTGTTGGTGCTGTTGGATGTTGTTTGGTGTAAGCATGATCAAGGTATGTTGTTGATATGCTTGATGTTGTGATATTCATGTTGTGTTGACTGTTATGTCATGTAAAGGGGAGGATTCGGGATACCCATTGCCTTATTAATATAGCTATTGTGTTATTTTGGAGTTGGAGTTTGAATCCTTGCTTAATGCTGGTCTAACTGTTTGTTTGCTTGTTGTGATAGTATGTTTGTTGTTAGTGGTATGGCAAAGTTGGTGAAAGCATGGAGGTTGAGTGAGATGGTTGCTGCCTTGGGGCAGGTTGTTAAGGCAAAGAATTCACCCTTTTGTAAAGGTGTTTTGTCTCAGTCTTCTGTGTTTGGAGTTGAGATGGTAAGGCAAGGAAAAGAAATTGGTTCTGTGATGGAAAGTTCATTATCTGTTGTTCAGGAGGTGTTGGGAACATCTCAGGCTGCGGTTGAGGTAGAGTCAGTGGATGTGCTGACTAGATGTGTGGGTTTGCCGAAGCAGCATTTGCTTGATTTGGGTGCTGTGGAGTATCACGGTTCTTCCCCGGAGATGTTTGAGGCCTGGTTCGCCAATGTGGTTCTGATTTTGGATCAGGAGGGCTGTGATTATGCCTGTAAGCTGGGGAGTGTTGTTTCTCTGATGCTGGAGGATGCTTGTTCTTGGTGGACATCTGTGGCTGTGGCGTCACATATCCTTGATATTGATTGGGATTTCTTCGTGTCTGCTTTCTATGAAAGGTATCTTGGGAGGGAATTTCCAAGGGTTGAACAAGGTGTGGGTGGTGCTGCTGGTGAGCAAGTGTTGCCTGAGCAAGGAGTGGAAGCTCAGTCATCTGTGTGTGACCGTTGTAAAAGGCAACATGTTGGAAATTGTTGGGACACAAGTGTTTGCTGGAGATGTGGTTCTAAGTTGCATGTTAAGCGTGATTGTCCTCTTGGAGTGAAGTCAGCTTTGATGTTGGCTAAAGGATCTTTGAAAGGTCGTGGGCACGACCGAGGCGAGGTTCAGAAGTGGCAGAAAAAGCAGAAGGTTGTGAAGGGTTTGGGAAATGAAGTCTGCTGGAAGTGTGGGTCTGCTGGACACATGAAGCGTGATTGTTTGATGTTGGCGCGGAACAGCCAAGGTTTCTTATCGCAAGGAGTTGGTGGTGACCCTGGTGTGTTAGCTGGTGTTGCAGTGGTGCGACCGAAGGATGTTGGTTCCGCAAGGAAGAGAGCTCGTTCGATGAAGCTTCAGGGTGGTGTTGTGTTTTCAGGTAACCTTGTTAAGTGATCTTTGCTTTAGTTGCTTAGTTTGGTTTCTGTTGGTTTTTCCTTGTGCGGTAGTCTAGTCTTGTTGCTAGCATGTTTGGGGTAATGGTAGTTGTGGTTGGTAATATCTTGGGTGTGAAGAAGGCTTGGGTAAGTATCTTGTGGTTAATGGTTGTTGGTATGATGGAGTTAGATAAGTTAAAGGTGAGTAAGGAGGTTTTTCTTAGACAGATTTTGAGGATGTTATTGGAGGGTGTGAACTGGCATTCATGCACAGTTAAAAACATTGTTATATTCTATATTATATATGTTGGTCCATGCATACATGTGGCATAACATTAGAGGTTTTTGCATACATGTACATCAAGCATTGATAGGGCATGTAGGTGATCATGCATACGATGTTCACGCTCGCAAATAACTAATCGAATCTGTTAGTGTTGTGGTTGGATTAAGTGGAATGATGGGTTTGTAGAGGTTGTTTGGTGCTGAGTGAGAGTGGAATGGCCTGTTGGTAGAAGGATAGTGTTTGATGCTCTGAGAGTTTAGTAGCGTGGTGGTGAAGGGTATTGTTGAGGTTAGTATCGGTTGAGTGGTTTGTTTAGCTAAAAGGAAGTGGTAGTTCCTTGGTGCTAAGTGTTGTTGCAGTTTGTGGTTGGGTTTCCAAGTGCTGAGGTTGTTTAGCTTTTAAGTTGTTGTGAAAGGGTTGTGTTGGTTCTTAGCAATCTTTGAAGAGTTCTGAAGCTGTTATGTGTGTTTTGGTTAAGTAGTGTTCTGGTAATGTAAGTGTTCTGGTTGAAGTTTGTAATGAAGGGTTGTGCTAGATCGAAGGTTTTCGTTGGTTGTTTGGTTTCTTGTGAGCAGTGGTTGGCTAGTTGTGGTTAAGAAAGTTCTATTTGAAGTCTGTTGATGGTATGTGGAACGGCTGAAGGTTTCAAGTTGGGGTTGTGATGTAATTTTTGGTATCTGGGTGAGTAGTCCTGGTGAGCTGATGTGGTAATGTTTTTGACGGATGTGAAGGTTTGTCAGCTTCGTTAAAGAGTTTGTGTAAACAGTTGATGTTTAAGGATTTTTGCTTGTTGGGAAAATTTTTGGGAAAGGTTTGGGAATCGCAAGAGTTTTAGAGGCTGAGAGGTTGCCTAGTGGCTGAGTTGGTTTGGTTGTTGTCTTTGTGTAGACAAGTCTTGGGAGTTGTGTGCTACAGTGTTGTCTGCTAAAAGAGCTGAAGTTCTTCAGGTTGATGTTGGGGTTGTGTACAGTTCGGTTATGTGAAAGGTTGAGTCGTGGTTACCTTTGAGAGTTTGAATTTGTGAACAGTGTGTGGTGGAGGTTTTGTATGGGAAGTGATCAGTGTTGTTGGTTGAGGCTTTTGTGTTGCCTTGTGTGTTGCTTGAGAAGGTTTTGTTTCTCTTTTCGCCGGTTGAAATTTCGAGGACGAAATTTCCTAAGGGGGGGAGAGTTGTAACGCCCCGGTTTTGGGCTCGGAAGTTTTGGGTGTTGACCGGTTCGGTCAAAGTGCTGATCGAATATATAAGAGTGGATTTAGGAAAGCCTAGTTCGGGTTGCATTAAAAATATGGAAAAATATTCTAAAATCATATTTTAATATATATAAGTGAACTGTGAAATCAATTTTGGAAAATGAGGTTCGGAAGGTTGACATTTTGGCTAGTGACCAAAATGTAATTTTTGAAAGTTGCGGGACAGTTTTATAAAGGATTGAAACTTTGAATCTTTAAGGAGCTATTATTCCAAAAAGGATTTCTCCAGATTTTTCTAAGATATTTTAAGTCTAAAATCTGATTTTAAAGATTTAGAAAAGGGAGGGAAAATCATTTTAACCAATTTTCAACTAATTTTCCATTTTCTCTCAAATTCTCTTTTCTCTCATTTTCTCTCTACCCAAACAAAATTCTCCAGATTTCTTTCTCTGATTTTGACATCTAAATCTCTCATTTCAATTCTCATTTGATTCCTAATCATCTCATCATCAAAACCTCTCAATTTACAAGTTGATTCATCAAGCTATTTGGTTCTAAAATGGAGAAATTCAAGTTTGGAGGTAAGAACGTCCTTCTCCTCTAAACTATCAGTTCTTTACTGAAATTCCTAAGTTCTCAATCCTTGATTTATGTTTTATTAATGGCTTTTCAATTGAGATCTTGATTTTTGGCTAAAATGCAAGATTTGGCGATTTTGGTGAAAATTTCGTGTGATCTGTTTAAGCAGGGTTTTGAGATGTTAAAATGATGTTAAATGAATGTTAAATTGATTAGAAGTTGAGGTTTAATCAATGCAATCCCGGGTAGGTTGAATTTCCTAAGTTTGGCTTGAGTTTTTTGTTGTTTTTTGGAGTGTTTTTGGTGATCTGTTATACCTGGAGGTATAAGGATGTGGTTGTGATCATTTTGCATGTTATTTGATGTATAAAAATGGTTAGAAGTGATGGATCTTGGCTGGGTTAAGTTTTGGAAGTGTTTGGAGATGATTTCGGTTGTGTTTGATAGCCAAATTGTTAGATTTGTGATGAGCAGCGAGTTGTGTTGTTGTTGCTGGTGTTTTAATGCATAAGGATGCATTAATGTTCTGTTTTTGTGTGCTTGAAACAGGGGAGGTTGATCCTTGAGCCTTGGAGGTGTTTTCGGAAGGTTTCGGAAGCTTGGAAGGCTTGTTGGCTAGCTTGTTTGGTAATCGGTGAGTGAAGTTGGGATTTCAGCTTTTGAAATAAGGTTTGAAGGTTTTTGGGAGCTTAGTTTAAGTCTAAACAACTTTGCTAAGCTCAAGAGTAAGTGGATGGGCTTTTGCTCTTGGATTGTGTATGTTTTGGCTTTAAAAATCAAAAGTGGTTGATGATTGATATGCATGTGATTTGCATGGTTAAATTCTGTTTTGTAAGCATGTTTTAGCATGGTTTAATGCTGGTTTTGAAAGTCATTTGAAAAGGATGCTCAAGGTAAGAGATCCTTGGTTTAATACATTGAAAATTTGGTTTTGATGCATAGTGATGCATGTGGTTCTTTGGCTTTGTATGATGCTTAAAAGCAGTGAATTGATGATGATTAATGATGATAATTGTTACCTTTTGCATATTGTTTATGCATGTGAATCATTGAGCTAATGATGTGATGGCTTTGCATTATGTGTATGCATGTGAATCATTGAGCTAATGATGTGATGGCCTTGCATTATGTTTATGCATGTGGAACATTGGATATTATGGTAAGATGGTTATGTTGGCAAGAGATGTGAATGGTTCTTGGTTCGTTGATCGGGTATAAT
Source organism: Hibiscus tridactylites (assembly GCA_958450335.1). NCBI lineage: Eukaryota > Viridiplantae > Streptophyta > Magnoliopsida > Malvales > Malvaceae > Hibiscus > Hibiscus tridactylites. Next base: position 39,427,977 of record OY288288.1, read on the forward strand.
TAGCCGGCTATAGGATTGGGTGCACCGTGAATAAAGTCGCCTTGATGGCGGAGTGGTCAAGTGTGGACCGGGTAAACTCCCCTCAAGTATTCCTAACGAGATGAGGTCAGTGGAGGGTGTGCCCACGGAAGGACCTCGGTTGCTTAAGGTCGTAGTGGAGGTTGTTGCCCACGGTAGACCTTGGTTGAGTAAAGGTTATAAGGTGGTTAAAAGTCCTTATGTGAGAACCTTGTACTTGTTGAGATCACAATGGCAATGGTTAAGTCCATGTGTGGATCTTGTGTGTGATGTCCCGGATCTCGTTAGATGATGTCTACAACTACCAATCGGTTATGCAAAGGTTGTATGGTGGTTGAAAGTCCATACGGGAAGACCTTGTGCATGTCAAGGGTGTATGGCGGTTGAAAGTCCATACATGGTAACCTTGAGGAAAGGCTAAGGTTGTATGGTGTTTAAAAGTCCATACATGGGAACCTTAGGAGGTTGAGGTCAGTGGAGGTTGTTGCCCACGGGAAGACCTTGGATTGGGTAGTGTGTAGGAAGCGTTGGGACACGCTTGGAATCCGCGTATCTGATCGGGTTGAAAAGTTGGAAAGTGAATATGGTCGATCTCTTGGAAGCCAATATAATGTTCTTGATCATGTTGAGCATGGGATTGCTTGAAATGATGCATGGTTGCATGTGAAGCATGAGATGCTTGAATTGATGCATGTTTGCATGAGAAGCATGAGATGCTTGGTAAGATGCATTGTTGCATGAGATGTGTATGATGCTAGTGAAAGCATGTTACTTGTATGTTGAACAAGTGTTGGTTACCATTTCATATCAACTTTCGTGCTTAGCACGTACTCACCATGACTTGCCGTCATGCACAAACCACATGCATATAACAATGCATCAATGTCATGCCTCAATACACATGTATAACACAATATACATAACCACCATAATCACAATTAAACATGAGGCATACACAACATTTAAAGATCAACCATAGTCTCTAACTAAAGCTTGGGATTAGACTACCAATCTAATCCCAACTCTAGGTGGGTATACCAAGCCCAACCTAGTCCACATGCTTGAACCAACACTTGAAAACCACTTAAAAACATTTAACCACTCACCAACTATTCCAAGCTCAACCACACTAGCCGATCAAGCTCCCAACGGTTCCGGATTCGTTCCCGAGGCTTCACCAACACAAATCTTTGCTTCTAATCATCCCAAAACAATCAAAATAACCTCAAATCAGTTCACAAATTAATGTAGCCAACCCGAAACACAAACCAAGCACAAAACAAAAGATTTCAAGCTAAAGACAACCCCAAAACCTTCATTCCCGAGCATCCCCAAAGCACAGTCCAAAACCAAATATTTCAACACTTAAATTACTCCTAAAGGCCTCCAAAACAACCCTTATACATAGCCTAACCATCAGCCAACGAATTCTCACACAAAACACCTCCAAAACTCAACATTTCAACTCTCTAAAACCTCCCTAAAACCCAATTTCGGGAAACACCATAAAACCATGTAAAAAATCAAGTATGTTGGACCTTGTAGATGGCAAAGAACTTATATAACATCAACATATCAAAAGCTTAAGTTAAAGACAATAAAGATGACATTTTTAATCTAAAAACTCAAAACCTCAAAATACAAAAACCATGAGCTTTATGAAAAATAATGGTATTAACTTGTAGAGGGAAGGAAGGACAAGTCAAAAATGGTTTTACCTTTGAAAAATCTCCAACAATGAGCAAGAGAGATGATCGAATAGTAACCTTTGAGGAAGGGGGTTTTGTCGTTGAAATGGAGAAAGGAAGAGGGAAGAAGATGATGGATAACTCTTTTAAAATAAAAATGAGTTTTTAATTCCACAAGTCCATTTAATTACAAGTATGCCATTAATGAGATGGCTATCTCAAAAATCTTAAAATCCATGGGATTTGGGTTGTAAATCAAATTAAGTCCAACATAAAATATTTGTTTTGAAAACTCGAGGCCCAAAATATTATTTTATTATTTTAATTCACCTGACCCCCAAACTTGGGTGTTACAACTCTCCCCCACTTAATGAATTTCGTCCCCGAAATTACCTGATGGAAACAAGTACGGAAACTGCTCAAGCATATCAGCTTTCCTCTCCCACGTGGCCTCTTCCACACTTCTATGTCTCCACAACACCTTGACCAACTCTATGGTCTTGCCACGCAACACCTTACTATTAGAAGCAAGTATCTCAACTGGTTCTTCATTGTAAGACAAATCCGGATTCAACTCTATCTCTTCAACGGGCATAACATGAGACGGATCTGATCTATATCTCCTAAGCATCGACACACGGAAAACATCATGGATCTTCTCTAACTCTGAAGGCAATCTCAAACGGTAAGCTACTGGCCCAACCCGCTCAACTATCTCATACGGACCAATAAACCTCGGACTCAACTTGCCTTTCCGGCCAAATCGCATTACCTTCTTCCACGGAGATACTTTTAGAAACACTTTCCCACCCACTGAAAACTCAATCTCTTTTCTCTTCAAATCTGCGTAAGATTTCTGACGATCAGAAGCTGCTTTCAAACGGTCACAAATCAACTTCACTTTTTCTGTAGTCCACTTAAGCAAATCTGACATGGGTAAAAACTTTTGACCCATTTCAGCCCAACAGATCGGAGTCCTACATCGTCTATCATACAAAGCCTTATAAGGAGCTATCTGTATACTAGCCTGGTAACTATTGTTGTAAGCAAACTCAACTAAGGGCAAATGCTTCTCCCAAGAACCCTGGAAGTTAATCACACAACAACGAAGCATACCCTCTAAAATCTGTATCACTCGCTCTGACTGTCCATCTGACTGCGGATGATAAGAAGTACTGAAATGCAAACGGCTACCTAGGGCACTATGCAAACAACTTCAAAACCTTGATGTGAATCTCGGATCTCTGTCTGACACAATAGACTTCGCAACTCCATGAAGTCTCACAATCTCGCGAATGTACAAATTCGCCAACTTGTCTAAAGAATCTATAGTGTTCCCTGCTAAGAAATGGGCACACTTAGTGAGTTTATCAACTATCACCCAAACAGAATTCTTCTTTGAATGAGACAACGGTAACCCTGATACAAAGTCCATAGTGATCCTCTATCATTTCCATTCCGGAATCTTCAAAGGCTGTAACAAACCTGAAGGAACCTGATGTTCTGCCTTCACTCTCTGACAAACCATGCAACGGCTCACATACTCGGCTACATCCTTCTTCAAACAAATCCAGAAATAATCATTCTTCAAATCACGGTACATCTTACTACTACCCGGATGCATCGAAAAAGGACTCGAATGCGCTTCACTCAGAATCAGATGTCTCAACTCAACATCTTTAGGTACTACAATTGTGTCTCTGAAACACATCACACTCTCACCACTGAAACTATACTCGGCCAGTCTACCTTCGGCTATGTCTTGAACATGCAAAACTAGCGATACATCTTGCAACTACTTCTCTCTGATCAACTTAATCAAAGAAGGCTTCACTTGCAACTCGGTGATCAAACCACCATCCCCGGATACACTCAATCTAGCAAACATAGCTTGCAACTCAACTACAACTTTTATGCTCAACGCATCGGCTACTACGTTTGCCTTACCCGAATGGTATTCGATAGTCAAGTCATAGTTTTTCAACAGTTCAAGCCATCTTCTCTATCTCAAGTTCATCTCTCTCTGAGTCATCAAATACTTCAATCTCTTATGATCAGTGTAAACCGTGCACTTCTCACCATACAAGTAGTGACGCCAAATCTTCAACGCAAACACAACTGCAGCTAACTCAATGTCATGCGTAGGGTAGTTCTTCTCATGCACCTTCAACTGTCTTGAAGCATAGGCAACAACTCTCCTCTCTTGAATCAGAACACAACCTAAACCTATGTAGGAAGCATCACTATAGATCACGAACTCTTTCCCTGAAACTGGTTGTACTAACACTGGAGCATTCGTCAAATCTTCTTTTAATTTCTCAAAAGCCTTTTGTCTCGCATCTGACCACTCGAACTTAACTCCTTTTTGCAACAATTTAGTCAACGGAGCAGCTACTCTAGAGAAACCATCAATGAATCTCCTATAGTAACCGGCTAATCCTAGGAAACTCCTAATCTCAGTCACTGACTTAGGTTGTTTCAACTCAACAATAGCTTCAATCTTCGTCGGGTCAACATGGATACCTTCAGCTGATACTACATGGCCAAGAAACACAACCTCTCGAATCCAGAACTCACATTTACTAAGTTTAGCATACAACTGATTACTCATCAACCTCTGTAAAACAAATCTCAAGTGTTCATCATGTTCTTCTTCTGATCTTGAGTACACAAGGATGTCATCTATGAAAACAACTACAAAACCGATCTAGATAGTGTTCTGAAAACTCTGTTCATCATGTCCATGAAAGCTGTTGGTGCATTCGTGAGCCCAAACGGCATCACAAGGAACTCATAGTGACCATATCTAGTCCTAAAAGTTGTCTTCAGAACATCACATTCTTTTACCTTCAACTGATAGTACCCTGATCTCAAGTCTATCTTCGAAAACACTGAGGCACCCTTCAACTGATCAAACAAGTCATCTATACGAGGCAACAGATACTTGTTCTTTACTTCCAACTGGTTCAACTGTCGGTAGTCAATACACACTCTCATACTGCCATCTTTCTTCTTTACAAACAACACGGGAGCATCCCCAAGGCGAACTACTAGGCCTAATAAAACCACGGTCTAACAACTCCTGAAGCTGGCTTTTCAACTCTTTCAATTCTTTTGGAGCCACACGGTACAGAGCAATAGAAACTGGAGTAAACCCTGAAACAGTCTCAATCACAAACTCTATATCTCTGTCAGGAGGCAAACCTGGTAACTCTTCTGGAAACAAATCCAGAAAATCACAAACTGTTCTGATGTCTTTCGGCCTGACCTCACTCATTTTCAAATTCACCACATACGCTAAGTAAGCCCCACAACCAGAATCCATCAACATATGAGCCTTTAAAGCTGACACAACATTCGACAAGAACTTAATGTTCTCGCCTACTACCACTACCTCGTAGTCATCGAAAAGCTTCAACGAAATTCTCTTCGTCTCAAAATCTACACTAGCTCTATGCTCAACCAACCAATCCATACCTAAAATAATATCAAAACCGTAGAACGGAAGCTCCATCATATCAACCGGAAACACATGACCCTGAATCTTCAACGGACACCTCCTATACATCCGTCTAACTACAACTATCTCACCAAAGGAACTAGTCACATGCATACCTACATCTAAGATCTCAACAGGTATGTCTAACTTCTTTGCATGCTCACTCAAAATGTAAGAATGTGTAGAACCTGAATCAACTAAGGAAAGCAAAGACATGGACTGTAACTCAAAATTACATGTTATCACATATGTTCCATTCCCTGCCTCTCTTTGTGTGTAGACTCTAGCTGGTCCACCGGCCTCTGGCTGTACTGCCACAACATGAGCCAGATTCCTCGGTGCCTCTATCCTAAGTGCATCAGCCCTCGTCTGGAAGTAACCACAACCGCGCCCACGGCCTCTCTGATAATCAATTGCTCTCGCAGAAGCCTGAGCTAGGTTCGGTGCCTGTGCCGCATGATGCGGACACTCTCTCCTGAAGTGGTCTCTCGATCCACAGTTCCAGCAAGCATGAAAATTACCACAACACTCTCCTGATTGTTGTCTCCCACAACGGGTGCACTCGGGCAAACGCCCTCCAACTCTATGGCCCTGGTGGCCTATACCATGGTGGCCACCGCCACGCCTATGATCAAACTAATGTCCACCACCCCGATGGCTCTTGGCATCACCACGATCAAAGTTGTTATGCCTCTTCCCTGAACCGGATCCTCCCGAACGCTTGGTCAGCCCCAAGCTATGCTCAATGTCCTTGGCCTTAGCGACCAAGACATCAAAATCAGAGTAATCTGAAGCCAAGGTGTACCTCTTGACTTCCTCATGAAGTCCATATCTGAACCGATTACAACGGTCCCTCTCAGTAGGAACCAACTCTGGAGTATACTGACTCAAACGGAAAAAACAGATCTCATAATCTGTCACTGAAGCATCTCCCTGAACAAGAGCCATGAACTCCCACTTCTTCTCATCCAGATATCTTGGCCTCAAATACCTCTTTCGGAAAGCAGTCTCAAAGAAGTCCCAACCAATCTCGGCCTCAGGCACACCGGTAGTAATGGTGACCCATCAGGTGTAGGCATCACCCTGAAGCAACGATACTACACAGCCCAACTTGCGAGCTCCAACACATCCCATCTGAGCTAAGATACAGATTGTATTCTCTAGCCACAACTCTGATCTCTCAGGTGTAGATCCTCTGAACTCTTCTGCCCCTAGGCTACGAAGCCTCTCCAACGATAAGCTAGCATCATCACCTCTCGGCTGAGCTGCAGCCTGAAACGCTCCCACTATCGCTTGAACTAGCAAAGCCATATCTATCCCCGTAGGACCTTGGCCACCCTGACCAACCTGAGGTCACGCTCCCTCAACTCCAGCCTCGCCTCCCACTTCAGGCTGAGAAGGTGGTGGTGGTGGAGGAGCTCCAACTCTAACAGCAAGCTGTCCCACAAGAGCCTCTACTCCAACCACCGGCTCATTAACAGAAGCCGCAACACGAGGTTCCTGACGAACCAACCTCGGTCTACCTCTAGGCCTCGACATACGCGCTCACAGATAACAACTACAACACAACAACAACAACATACAAACAGGGTTAGCAAGGGCAAGGGTCCAAGTGGCTCAAGTATGTTCTCTCACTTAAAAATCTTTTTTCCCATGTAATAGAAGCAATGGGACTCTACTCAACATGCTTCAAACAACATACATACACGATCAAACAAGCATACATCGAGCATACTTGATAAACAAGCAAATATACTTACATGGCAAGCAAACACCGTGCAATTGCAATACAAGAATTTAACTTACCTCGCTTACCGGCCCAAGGTCTCGGAAACCTTAGGCTTTGATACCAACAAGTGTAACCCCCTCGTCCCGGTCCGGACGCTTGACCAGTCCGAGCGGGCCACATGGGGATAACCGAGGCAAAACTCGTTAAGGCTCCACTTCGGTTACCGACCCTAGAAAACTTTTTCAATTATCATTATCTTATATAGATGCATTATTATGTCCTACGTGAAAAAGGCAACAGCGGAAGAAACAAGCGAGGCAAACAACCAAACAGCCCAACAAAACAGCTCATTTTTAACTTAAACTACAGGCGGTTTCGAAACACCCAAGGAGTGTATCGAAATGCCTTGACTAGGTCAACGGGCCAAAGTCAACACGAGGAGTCAGTATCAAAACGTTGGTCAACCGTTCCGAAATGCCCTCAGCGGTCAACTTCTCGTGGTCAACGATACGAAGGCCGTTTCGAAACGCCAAGGCTCATTTCGATACTTCAATTTATCGTCAAAAATCTCATATTTCCAATGGTAAAAACATATCGAAACGACCCCCTTATGTACCGAAACGCCTAGCCTGGAACAAGAGGCCGTATCGAAACGGGACCAACCTTTTCAATACACCTGCTGCGAATAGACAGGTTTTAGCTGGTTTAAAGGCTTATGGCTGCCTTAAAAACACCAACTAAGACCCCAACCCAACCATGCATGACTCTAAGGCAAAACACACACAACAAGGATGCTTAACACACCCCAAACATAAGAAGCCATACATTAAAAGGATCAACAAACAACATAAGAATCATTCATAACATTTAAGATTCATGCTTTGGACAACCATACATAAGAGCATACATTAGAGCATTCAAAGGGGCACAAGGCCATTATGCAAGGTATAAGCAACCTTAAACATAACATCCACAAAACATAGGAGTCTAACATGCTCCTAAAACCAAACATCAACATACATCAAAAGCTCAAATCCCATTACTTAACTATTACATGTTCATAACTTAAAATCCATACTTGATAAAAACCAAAAGCTCAACTAGCGCACTTGGAGGCCCTCTCCTTGCACAAGCAACCCACGAACTAAGGATCTGCATTGTCGAACAAAAGAGAGCATAAGCATAAAGCTTAGTGAGGGTAAGCTTATAAAACAAACCTCGACAATGCAGGGTCCAAGCACGAGCAACAACCAAGGTAGAATGCATGACCTTACCTTCGAACCACATGAGTCAAAATATATATAATGCATGAACATAAACTCAATATTATGCCATGCTCAACAACTCATAAGCTCAACACATGGAAATACATATATCAATGTATCATCAAACACAATCCACAATCCGTATTGGCAACACATATAACAATCCATATTGGAACCTAGCTTTGACTCGAATATACGGATAACCGTTGGAACTCACATCCAACACAACCATTACCTTACGGTGGGATTACACTCATCACTGTTTCACGCGGAGGAGATTCCACTCATCCTCACGCCCCGTCGATGGGATTACACTCATCACCGACTAACATATATATAAGAAGATTTACGGGTGAACCTGTACTCCATCTTGATGACTACCATCACCAAGACCACACACGCATTTAGACTCTCGTGTGCACACTAAAACATCCTAATGATCGATCATTGTACCCAAGCATACTAGTGCTAATACTAACACAATTCATAACCTTTCACAATACCATTTCATATCAACTTTCGTGCTTAGCACGTACTCACCATGACTTATCGTCATGCACAAACCACATGCATATAAAAATGCATCAATGCCATGCCTCAATACACATGTATAACACAATATACATAACCACCATAATCACAATTAAACCTGAGGCATACACAACATTTAAGGATCAACCATAGTCTCTAACTAAAGCTTGGAATTAGACTATCAATCTAATCCCAACTATAGGTGGGTCTACCAAGCCCAACCTAGTCCAAATGCTTGAACCAACACTTGAAAACCACTTAAAAACATTTAACCACTCACCAACTATTCCAAGCTCAACCACACTAGTCGATCAAGCTACCAACGGTTCCGGATTCGTTCCCTAGGCTTCACCAACACAAATTATTGCTTCTAATCATCCCAACACAATCAAAATAACCTCAAATCAGTCACAAATTAACGTAGCCAACCCGGAACACAAACCAAGCACAAAACACAAGATTTCAAGCTAAAGACAACCCCAAAACCTTCATTCTCGAGCAGCCCCAAAGCACAGTCAAAAACCAAAGATTTCAACACTTAAATAACTCCCAAAAGCCTCCAAAACAACCCTTATACATAGCCTAACCATCAGCCAACAAATTCTCACACAAAACACCTCCTAAACTCAACATTTCAACTCTCTAAAACCTCCCTATAACCCAATTTCGAGAAACACCATAAAACCATGTAAAAAATCAACTATGTTGGACCTTTTAGATGGCAAAGAACTCATATAACCTCAACAAATCAAAAGCTTAAGTTAAAGACAATAAAGATGACATTTTAATCTAAAAACTCAAAACCTCAAAATACAAAAATAATGAGCTTTATGAAAAATAATGGTACCAACTTGTAGAGACAAGGAAGGACAAGTCAAAAATGGTTTTACCTTTGAAATATCTCCAACAATGAGCAAGAGAGATGATGGAATAGTAACCTTTGAGGAAGGGGGGTTTCGTCGTTGAAATGGAGAAAGGAAGAGGGAAGAAGATGATGAATAACTCTTTTAAAATAAAAATGGGTTTTTAATTCCACAAGTCCATTTAATTGCAAGTATGCCATTAATGAGATGGTTATCTCAAAAATATTAAAATCCATGGGATTTGGGTTGTAAATCAAATTAAGTCCAACATAAAATATTTGTTTTGAAAACCCGAGGCCCAAAATATTATTTTATTATTTTAATTCACCCAAATCAAGTTTTGTAAATGGTTTTAATGTTAGAAACTTGATTTTGGTTTAAAACTCAAGATTTGGAAGAAATCTTGAAGAATTTTGTTGTGATTGTTTGGGCTCTGTTTTGAGATGATTCTTTAATGTATTTCGGATGTCTAATGATGTGGAAATGCGGTTTTATCAATGCAATCCTAAATAGGTTGTATTTCCTAAGTTTTTGCTTATGAAAATGGTGGTTTTTGAGGTGTTCTTGGTGTTCTGTTATAGTTGGAGGTATAAGGACGAGTTTAGGTTTAATTTGGATGTTAATTGATGTTTAGAAATGGTTATAAGTGATGTATCTTGGTTGGGTTAAGTTTTGGAAGAGTTTGGAGGTGTTTTCGGTTGTGTTTGGTAGCCGAAATGTTGGTTTTAAGTAGAGCAGCGAGTTTAAGTGTGTTGGCTATAGATTTCAATGCATGATGATGCATTAATCCTCTGCTTTGATGTGTTTAAAACAGGGGAGACATCTTCGGACACTTTTGGAGTTGATCCGGAGGCTTGATTGGCGTTTCGGCAAGCAAGCGAAACGTAATTGGTGAGTGGAGTTGGGTTTCCAGCTTTGAAACAATTATTTGGAGGTTTGGGGAGCTTAGTTTAAGTCTAAACAACTTAGCTAAGCTCAAGAGTAAGTTTTTGGAAAAACTCTCTCGGATGTGCTATGAAGTGGCTTGATGCATTGGTTAAATTGCATGTTTAAATTCTGTTTTGAAAGCATGTTTAGCATGGTTAATGCTGGTTTTGAAAGCCATGTGTTGAAGGATGCTCAAGGTAAGAGATCCTTGTTTTGGCATGTTTTTTATTTGGTAATGATGCATGGAGATGCATGATGTTTAATGGCTTTGATTAATGCTTTAAAACAGTGAATTGATGATGGTATTTGATGTGTATTGGCAAGTGATGAATTGGTTTTAAAGTACTTGAATCGGATATAGTTAGTCGGCTATAGGATTGGGTGCACCGTGAATAAAGTCGCCTTGGATGTTGAGGGGTTGTGATTGTATCGTAAACTCCATCCAAGTACCCTAACGAGTGAGGTAAGATCACAACGGTGGTTAAAAGTCCGTTTGTGGATCTTGTGTTATGTGTCCCTTGCTCTCGTTAGTGGAATTATACAACTACCGATGAGTGATGTTAAGGGGTTGAGATTGTACTGTTAAACTCCATCACGGGTGTTGAGGGGTTGTGATTGTACCGATAAACTCCACCTTGTATTGTTCGGTAATGTGTATGAAGCGTGTGGGACAACGCTTGCAATCCGCGTATCCGATTGTGTTTTGTGTTGTAAATGGTTATGAGTTATCACTTGAAAGCCAATTTGATGTGTTGATTATAATGAAGCATGAGATGCTTGTAAAGTATGCAAGGTTGCATGAAAAGTGATGAGCATGTGTTTAAAGAGCCTTGTTGAAAGAGTTTTCTAAAATGCATTATTGTGTTGTTTTCTTTAGAGCATGCCTCACTAAGCAATTGTGCTTACGCTCTCTCTCTTGTACCAATAATGCGGATAATTGAAGTGTTTAAGGTAAATAAGGAAGCTAGAGTGTCCAAGGGAAACCAAGCTCATGTATGGTGATGTTTTCATACACTATTAATTTTGGTAATTTGGCAATGGGAACCTAAGATGTGTTTTGGGAGATGTGTTGAACTCCCTAGGTTGTGGCATGTTGTTTTTGGTGGTTTGAATTTGTAAATGACCTTTTAATGCTTGTTTTGGAGTTTGGTTGATTGCTTGGTTTTGGATATTAGCATGCATGCCTATAGACATGTGGAATTTCATGGTTGATGCTATGAATGTGTTTAGGAGTTGCAAATATGCTCTATGTATGTATGATGACTTGTTGGTATGATTAGGAAGTCATTAGAAAGTGTTTGATTGGATTTATGTATGAAAAGCCAGCAAAATCTGCAGCTTCTGGGCAAACCGTATTGGAACACCCACTAGCGTTTCGAAATGGGGGCCTATATTGGCCTTCGTGTTTCGAAACGGCTGGAGGCTGTTTCGAAACGATTTGGCTACTGGAAGGCCATGTTTTGGAACCAGTCTCAGAACCAACCCGTGTTTCGAAACAGTCAATGCTATTTCGAAACAGGTGACCGTTGGGCACTGATTTGAATGGTGTTGAAGTTTGCAAGCTTTACGTTTTAGTCCTGAAAGTTGTATTTGCAATTGTTTGAGTTCGAGATGTCCAATTAAGGTGGAATTTGGTAGGGAAGCATGTAATATGACTAATTTCATATTGGTAACTTTAAAATCAATTATGACCTTATAATTTACAGAATTTACATTTTGGTCCCTAATTGTTGTATATTGTGCAATTGAGTCCCTTTCTGAAATCCGATCGTTGTGCTCTATACGTATATGCTTCTCGAGTGTTCACTTAGGGTTAATGTGCATCTAGACAAGATTAAAAAGAAAAAAAAGGTCGCTAATCAAGGTTGACTTTCGAGTTGACTTTGGTTTTCCCCGTGTAATCTTCGTAGTTCCGGTCAACCGTCTAGGCCGAGCTAAGGGGGTTACATTTGGTGGTATCAGAGCTTGGTTCTCGTTGTAATTTGGAATTTTTATGTGGGTGATGTATGTGTTTTTGCATGATGGACCTTTTAAGTGAAGGAATGTTTTATGAATTGTGATGTATGGTTGCAATTGTGATGCTATGCTATGTTGAAGCATGTTAGGGGAACCCATTGCCATATCAAAACTAATGAAAGGAATTGTTTTTGGAAAATGAGCTTGAGTACTTGGATTACTTACCTTGTTGAGCCTAATTATGTTTATTGCATTTGTGTCAGTGCGTTGTTTTCTTGTAAATGGGGCCTCGTAGAGAGATGAGGATGAATACTAGAGCTATGGCTCAGAATGAGAATGAGGAAAATGTTGAGAATGTTGTGGATTTACCTCCTCCCCTGGTGGTGGACCACCCGGCGGTGGTGGTGCTGGGGGTGATAATGTTGGTGTTGGTGCTGGTGCTGGGGTCGCTGGACCTGAAGGTGTGCAGGGGCAAGCTGCTCCTAACATGACTGTGTTGATTCAGGCTATTGCGGGAGCCTTTCAGGTAGCAGTATCTGGAGCTCACGGAGCTGCGCATCAGGGTGATGCTAACGTGAGATTGCCTTTGGAACGTCTTCGCAGTCTGGGAGGGACTGAGTTCAGAGGTTTATCTCCTGAAGGATCTGAATCTTGGTTGGAAAGCACCAAGAGGATTTTGGGGCAAATGAACTGCAACAATGTGCAGAAGTTGGGTTGTGTGGTGTCACTGCTGCATGATGATGCTTATACGTGGTGGACGACCACTGTCTCTGGTATGGAGGAAAATGATGTGACTTGGGTGTTCTTCTTGAACACGTTCAAGAGAAAGTATCTAGGTGTGCGATACCTAGATGAGAAGAAAAGAGAATTCATGTCTCTTGTGTAAGGAAGCATGACGGTGGCTGAGTATGAGATCCAGTTTGTCCGCCTTAGTCAGTACACACCTGAGCTAACCCCTGATGAGCGGGAGAGGTGTGAACGTTTCCGTTATGGTCTGGTGACGGACGTGAAGACTTTTATGCTTGCTGCTGAGTATACAGATTTTGATGTGCTGGTGAGTAGAGCGAAGGACATTGAGCAGAACTTGGGTTGTCTTCCAGAGGTGTTAGTTCTAGCTCGGGCAAAAGAGCTACTGATTATAGTTCCGGTGGTGGATGGAACAAGAGAGGACGGGATAAGAGGTATCAGTCTTCTGCTAGGCGTGGTAATGGAGGGCATGGTGCGCCTGTTCAGGGAGATAGGATGAGAGTTGATCAGAACACGTGCTGGACGTGTGGATCTCGTGGCCATTTGAGGCGAGATTGTCCTCGAGCAGTGAGGAAGGTTCAGGATCATGTAGCAGTGAACGGTAATTCATGCTGGAATTGTAGTTCGACAGACCACATGAGGAGGGAGTGTCCTCTGTTGGCCGGTGGAGGTCAGGGACATGCTCCTGGGGTAGTTGCACCACAGAGAGGTCGTGGGCGCGGTCGTGGTAACTTCCAGCGTAGAGATGATGGTGGGAGGAATGTGGCGCATATGATGGTTGTTCAACCTGAGGGTGGTGGCCATGCTCGAGTGTATGCTCAGCGTGAGGGGAGAAATGATACGGATGTGATCGCAGGTACCTTTACTTTGCAATCATTGTCATTACTTTCCTTGATTGATTCTGGATCTACACACTCATACATATTGCGTGAACATGCTCAATTGCTAGGTTTACATGTTGAGTTTTTGGATGTTGGTATGCGTGTAACTAGTTCCTTTGGTGAGACCGTTGTGACACGGAAGTTGTATAGAAGATGTCCCTTGAAAGTGCAAAACCATGTTTTTCTTGTTGATCTCATGGAATTGCCATTCTATAGTTTTGATGTAATCCTTGGAGTGGATTGGCTTGTTGAACATCGAGCTGTAGTGGATTTTGAGAACAAGCGGGTTTCGTTGAAACTTGCGGATGATTACGAGGTAGTGGTGGTTGGCGAGAATGTGAAGTTTCTTGCCAATGTGGTGTCTACATTGGAAGCAAGCTGAATGCTGAGGCAAGGTTGTGAGGCTTACCTAGCTTTTGTGATGAACCCTAGCTCTTAGGAGTTGCGAGTTCAGGATATCAGGACTGTGCGAGAGTTTCCTGGAGTGTTTCCGGAGGAGTTACCTGGACTGCCTCCTAACGAGAGGTGGAGTTTGGAATTGAGTTGTATGAGAACGCGACTCCAGTGTCCATTACTCCTTACCGAATGGCACCTAAGGAGTTGAAGGAGCTGAAGACGCAACTTCAGGAGTTGCTTGATTTTGGTTTCATTCGGCCGAGTGTGTCACCTTGGGGTGCACCGATCTTGTTTGTGAAGAAGAAGGATGGCACTATGAGAATGTGCATCGATTATCGTTAGCTGAATAAGTTGACTATCAAGAATCGGTATCCTTTGCCGAGGATTGATGATCTTTTTTATCAGTTTTGGGGAGCGGCTGTGTTCTCTAAGATTGACTTAAGGTCAGGTTACTACCAGCTTAAGGTGAAGGATGTGGATGTGCCAAAAACAGCCTTTAGAACGAGGATTGGGCTTTATGAGTTCCTTGTGATGCCGTTTGGCTTGACGAATGCTCCTGCAGCTTTTATGGACATGATGAATAGAGTGTTCCATGAATACTTGGACAAA
Organism: Hibiscus tridactylites; assembly: GCA_958450335.1. Lineage (NCBI taxonomy): Eukaryota > Viridiplantae > Streptophyta > Magnoliopsida > Malvales > Malvaceae > Hibiscus > Hibiscus tridactylites. The sequence continues at coordinate 39,443,086 of OY288288.1, forward strand.
TTTGTTGTGGTGTTCATTGATGATATCCTTGTGTATTCTCGTACTGAGGAGGAGCATGAGGGGCATTTGAGGATTGTGGTGCAGGCGTTGTTGGAGAATCAGCTTTATGCTAAGCTGAGCAAGTGCGAATTCTGGCTTAGGGAAGTTGTTTTCCTTGGTCATGTGGTTTCTGCTAAGGGGGTTCGTGTTGATCCTCAGAAGGTTGAGGCGGTGATGAATTGGAAGCCTCCTAAGTCTGTTTATGAAGTCCGTAGTTTCCTTGGGTTGGCAGGATATTACCGGAGATTTGTGGATGGATTTTCGAAGATTGTTGCACCTTTGACGAAGTTTTTTCAAAAGGATGTAGAGTATGAGTGGACAGAAGCAAGGCAACAAGCTTTTAAGAAACTTAATGCAGCTTTGACGCAAGCTCCTATCTTGGTTCAACCTGAATTAGGGAAAGAGTTTGTGGTGTACAGCGACGCATCCATTGTTGGTTTGGGGTGTGTGTTGATGCAAGAGGGTAAGGTGGTGGCTTATGCATCGCGCCAGTTGAAGGTGCATGAGCGCAATTATCCTACGCATGATATTGAGTTAGCTGTGGTGGTTTTTTCTTTGAAGATTTGAAGACATTACATGTATGGTGAGAAGTGTATTGTGTACACGGATCACAAAAGTTTGAAGTACCTGATGTCTCAGAAAGAGTTGAATATTAGGCAACGTCATTGGGTGGAGTTGCTTAAAGATTACGATCTGACGATCGAGTACCATCGGGGAAAAGCTAATGTTGTAGCGGATGCCTTGAGTAGAAAGGTGGCAGTGGAGTTAAGGGCTATGTTTGCCAGCCTGAGTATTTCGCGAGATGGAGGGCTTGTGGCTGAATTGCAAGTGAAACCATCTTTGGTTCAGTTGATAAAGGATAAACAGTTGTTGGATGATTCTTTGGTGCCACATGTTCAGGATATTGCTGAGGATAGACCATCGGATTTCTGTTTTAATGATGATGGGGTTCCATGTTTTGGAAGTCGGATAGTAGTGCCGAATGATGCAGAGTTGAGGCGTACTATTCTGACTGAAGCTCATAGTAGTCCTTTTGCTATGCACCTTGGTAGTACAAAGATGTATCGTGATCTTAAGGATGAGTACTATTGGGTGGGTTTGAAGAAGGATGTTGCGGAGTTCGTGGGTAAGTGCATGGTTTGTCAGCAGGTTAAGGCTGAGCATCGGTTTCCTTCAGGGTTGTTGCAACCGTTGAGGATTCCTGAGTGGAAGTGGGAAAGGGTTACCATGGACTTTGTGTCTAGTTTGCCCTTGTCGCCATCGAAGAGGAATTCGGTGTGGGTGATTGTGGATCGCCTTACGAAGTGTGCGCATTTCTTACCTGTGCATACTACGTATACCTTGGACAAGCTTGCAGAGTTGTACATTGCTGAGATTGTGCGACTGCATGGTGTGCCAAAGTCTATAGTGTCGGATAGAGATCTGAGGTTTACATCGCGTTTTTGGGAGTGTTTGCATCAAGCTTTGGGTACGCGGCTGAATTTCAATACTTCTTATCATCCACAGTCGGATGGACAGTCTGAGCGTGTTATCCAAGTGCTGGAAGACATGTTGAGGTGCTGTGTGATTGAGTTTCAAGGTTCTTGGGAGAAGCATTTGCCTTTGGTGGAGTTTGCTTATAACAATAGCTACCAGGCAAGTATTCAAATGGCACCTTATGAAGCCTTGTACGGGAGGAAGTGCAGAACTCCTCTTTGCTGGGCTGAAATAGGTCAGAAGTTGGTTTCAATGTCGGCTTTGTTGAAAGGAACCACCGAGAAGGTGAAGCTCATTTGTGAGCGATTAAAGGCAGCTTCTGATCGACAGAAGTCTTACGCGGATTTGAAGCGTAAAGAGATTGAGTTTGCGGTAGGTGACCGTGTGTTCTTGAAGGTTTCGCCTTGGAAGAAGGTGATGAGGTTTGGCCAGAAGGGTAAGTTGAGCCCTAGGTACATTGGACCATATGAGGTGATTGAATGTGTGGGTCCTGTTGCGTACAAGCTGAGGTTACCGCAAGAGTTGGAAAAGATACATGATATGTTTCATGTCTCTATGCTTCGGAGGTATAGATCGGATCCTTCGCATGTTATGCCTGTGGAGGAAGTGGAGTTGAATCCAGACTTGACTTACGATGAGGAGCCGATTGAAATTCTGGATTCGGACAGTAAAGTTCTTCGAGGCAAGACCATTGAATTGGTTAAGGTGTTGTGGAAGCATCGTGGTGTTGAGGAAGCCACGTGGAAAAGAATGGATGATATGAAAAAGCAGTTTCCGTACCTTTTTCCTCCAGGTAAATTTCGAGGACGAAATTTCTTAAGGGGGGAGAGTTGTAACACCCCAATTTTGGGCTTAGAAGTTTAGGGTCTGAACCAGACCGATCTGATTTTCGGTTCGAATATAAAAGGAGGTTTTAGGGAAAGCCTAGTTCGGGATGCTTTAAAAATATTAAAAATATCTAAAAATCCTCTTTTAATATATATAAGAGAGTGGTGAAATCAATTTTACAAAATAAGGTTTGGAAATACTACATTTCGGTGTAGTGACTAAAATGTGATTTTTGAAAAGTTTAGTGGTGACTGTTTTGTAAGGATTGAAACTTTGAATCTTTAAGGAGGTAATTTACCCAAAAATGTTTTCTCCAGATTTTTCCTTAATTTGGGTGTTTAATTAATGTTTTAATTAATTAAAAGAAAAGGGAAACTACTTTTTGGATTTTCATAACTACCTTTTCCTAAAAAAATTTCTCATTCCTTTTTCTCTCAAAATTCCATCATCCAAACACTTTTTCTCTAGCAAATTTTGCATTGATCTTCACTTCAATTGATGATATTTCTATCATCAATTAATTCCTAATCAATCTTGCATCAAATCCTTTTGATTTCCTCATTGAATTTTCAAGGAAATTGGCTCAAATCAAGGAGAAATCACCATTTAGAGGTAAAATTGTTCTTCTCCTCTAAATACTCAGTTCTTTACTGAAATTCCCAAGTTGTCAATCCTTAATTTAAGTTTTGTAAATGGTTTTAATGTTAGAAACTTGATTTTGGCTTAAAACTCAAGATTTGGAAGAAATCTTGAAGAATTTCGTTGTAATTGTTTGGGCTCTGTTTTGAGATAATTCTTTAATGTATTTTGGATGTCAATGATGTTGAAAAAAGGTTCTATCAATGCAATCTCGAATAGGTTGTATTTCCTAAGTTTTTGCTTATGAAAATGGTGGTTTTTGAGGTGTTCTTGGTGTTCTGTTATAGCTGGAGGTATAAGGACGAGTTTAGGTTTAATTTGGATGTTAATTGATGTTTAGAAATGGTTAGAAGTGATGGATCTTGGCTGGGTTAAGTTTTGGAAGAGTTTGGAGGTGTTTTCGGTCGTGTTTGGTAGCCGAAATGTTGGTTTTAAGTAGAGCAGCGAGTTTAAGTGTGTTGGCTGAAGATTTCAATGCATGAGGATGCATTAATCATCTGCTTTGATGTGTTTAAAATAGAGGAGACATGTTCGGACACTTTTGGAGTTGATCCGGAGGCTTGATTGGTGTTTCGGCAAGCAAGCGAAACATAATTGGTGAGTGGAATTGGGTTTCCAGCTTTGAAACAATTATTTGGAGGTTTGGGGAGCTTAGTTTAAGTCTAAACAACTTAGCTAAGCTCAAGAGTAAGTTTTCAGAAAAACTCCCTCGAATGTGCTATGAAGTGGCTTGATGCATTGGTTAAATTGCATGTTTAAATTCTGTTTTGAAAGCATGTTTTAGCATGGTTAATGTTGGTTTTGAAAGCCATGTGTTGAAGGATGCTCAAGGTAAGAGATCCTTGTTTTGGCATGTTGTTTATTTGGTAATGATGCATGGAGATGCATGATGTTTAATGGCTTTGATTAATGCTTTAAAACAGTGAATTGATGATGGTATTTGATGTGTATTGGCAAGTGATGAATTGGTTTTAAAGTACTTGAATCAGATATAGTTAGTCGGCTATAGGATTGGGTGCATCCTGAATAAAGTCGCCTTGGATGTTGAGGGGTTGTGATTGTATTGTAAACTCCATCCAAGTACCCTAACGAGTGATGTAAGATCACAACGGTGGTTAAAAGTCCGTGTATGGATCTTGTGTTATGTGTCCCTTGCTCTCGTTAGTGGAATTATACAACTACCGATGAGTGATGTTGAGGGGTTGAGATTGTATCGTTAAACTCCATCACGGATGTTGAGGGGTTGTGATTGTACCGATAAACTCCACCTTGTATTGTTCGGTAATGTGTATGAAGCGTGTGGGACAACGCTTGCAATCCGCGTATCCGATTGTGTTTTGTATTATAAATGGTTATGAGTTATCACTTGAAAGCCAATATGATGTGTTGATTATAATGAAGCATGAGATGCGCTTAAAGTATGCAAGGTTGCATGAAAAGTGATGAGCATGTGTTTAAATAGCCTTGTTGAAAGAGTTTTCTAAAATGAATTATTGTGTTGTTTTCTTTAGAGCATGCCTCACTAAGCAATTGTGCTTACGCTCTCTCTCTCTTGTACCAATAATGCAGATAATTGAAGTGTTTAAGGGCAACAAGGAGGCTAGAGTGTCCAAGGGAAACCAAGCTCATGTATGGTGATGTTTTCATACACTATTAGTTTTGGTAATTTGGCAATGGGAACCTAAGATGTGTTTTGGAAGATGTGTTGAACTCCCTAGGTTGTGGCATGTTGTTTTTGATGGTTTGAATTTGTAAATGGCCTTTTAATGCTTGTTTTGGAGTTTGGTTGATTGCTTGGTTTTGGATATTAGGATGCATGCCTATAGACATGTGCTATGAATGTATTTAGGAGTTGCAAATATGCTCCATGTATGTATGATGACTTGTTGGTATGATTAGGAAGTCATTAGGAAGTGTTTGATTGGATTTATGTATGAAAAACCAGCAAAATCTGTAGCTTCTAGACAAACCGTATCAGAACACCCACTGGCGTTTTGAAACGGGGGCCTGTAATGGCCTTCGTGTTTCGAAACGGCTGGAGGCTGTTTCAAAACGATTTGGCTACTGGAAGGCCCTGTTTCTGAACCAATCTCGGAACCAACCTGTGTTTCGGAACGGTCAATGCCGTTTCGAAACAGGTGACCGTTGGGCACTGATTTGAATGGTGTTGAAGTTTGCAAGCTTTATGTTTTAGTCTCGAAAGTTGTATTTGCAATTGTATGAGTTCGAGATGTCCAATTAAGGTGGAATTTGGCAGGGAAGCATGTAATATGACTAATTTCATATTGGTAACTTTAAAATCCATTATGACATTCTAATTTATAGAATTTACATTTGGGTCCCTAATAGTTGTATATTGTGCAATTGAGTCCCTTTCTGAAATCCGATCGATGTGCTCTATACGTATATGCTTATCGAGTGTTCACTTAGGGTTAACGTGCATCTAGGCAAGATTAAAAAGAAAATAATGGTCGCTAATCAAGGTTGACTTTCGAGTTGACTTTGGTTTTCCTCGTGCAATCTTCGTAGTTCGGGTCAACCGTCTAGGCCGGGCTAAGGGGGTTACACACTTATCCCAAAACCCTACAAAATTAGCAGAGCTAACAAAAATATAAATGAAGATTTTGTTTCCTTTGGAGACTTTCAGTGGGACAAAACATAACTCCTTTATTTCTTTCTGATCTAATTGCATTAAATGATTTTCAATTTTAGGGCCCCATTTTAAAATTCTCTAAATTCATTATCAATCTGATCCAAATTAATATTTAACATTAATTAATATTTGAATTGGAATGACATGAATTAAAGAATATTCGATTGGAACTTTACTTAAATACTTATGATCTGAAAGTCTTATTCTTTACGGCAAAAGTGGACCAACAAGAAATGGCTAGCTACCTTCCTAGTTCCTACACTCAATTTTTTTAATAAATTCTTTGTTGAGGTTAAAGGTGCTCGATTCGTTTAACCAATGTTGCTCACCAAGTGGTGGACAGGTGGATTTTTGGGTGGAATAGGTGTGGAAGCTTAAATGTAAATGACACAATGATTTTTGAGTGGTTCAACCTTCTAACCAAGGTCTACATCCACTACCTTAGCTTCCCACTAAGGATTTCCAATCAATCCACTATTGATTCGTCCCCTTTTCTAGGCTTAGGAGGAAACCCTTATACACCGGTCAAGCTTTCTACCCAAAGCCTTGATCAACCCCTCCTTTACAAAGAGATAAGAAAAGCAAACACAAATTCCTCTAATAGGTGTTTGTTTGCACAATTAAAGCACTCACCCAAAACCTAAAACACTTGAGCAAATTTAACAATTTTGGCTCACTAGTGTTTGTCTATACAAGAATTGACAATTTAAGCACTAAGACAATATTTGATCATTTGTTGATTGACAATATGAGCATTAACCATATCTTGATGCTTGGAGGTCCCTTTTATACTCCTTGATGAGTTTATAGTCGTTAGGGATGAATTGGAGCCGTTGAGGACTTTATTTCCCACCATAAATGCAGTTCTGCTGCTGCCCGTATCGAAACGCTCGAACTCGTTTCGATACGCTCTTTAAGTAGAAAGAGTCGTTGCAGACTGATGAGCACCCATTTCGGAACACCCTTGGTCGTATCGAAACGCTAGGCACTGTATCGAAACGCTCTGCATTTAAAAGTTAGTTGGAAAATAGTCGTTGGGGTTTATGACCGTTGTGGTCGATGCCACGTAAGCGTATCGAAACGGCATAGCCCGTTTCGAAATGCTGGGCAAAATTCACATCCAGGGAAGACTCGTTTCGATACCCGTATCGAAACGTTTTTGCTACTGGAATCCCCCGTATCGAAACGCCTAAGGGTGTTTCGAAACACCTGGACGGTTTTGTGTAGTTTGGCTTTTGAAAACATGTAAAACCTTTTTGAAAACATCCCTAAACATAATTTCAGGTTATTTGGACTTTGGAAATATTTTTGAATTCTCTTTAAATCAGTCCAAATCATTTTTTTCAATTATTATATCAAAACATTAGTTCTACAATCTCCCCCTTTTTGATATAATAAAACTAACTTAAAAAATTGTTTGAGATTCTCCCCCTTTAACTTTAAAAATGTGAATAAGAGATTAAAGAGATGAAATCAAATAAAGCTCCCCTTATTCATTTGAAAATTCAATTTTTCAAACTCATTTCTCCCCCTTTTTGTTATATCAAAAAGAATTAAAAACATTAAGTTCAAAATAACTATAGAGGAAAAAATTTGACAAAAATAAGAATTTGGTTTTGAAATGGCTCCCCCTTACTCAAAGCATCATTAAAAATGTTAGTCCAACATATATGATCATCTAGTTGACATAAATGAAAATAAATCAAATAAAAGCAAAAACAACTAGATTTTACCACACTTGAACTCAATGGAGGATGTGAAGCCTTCTTTCTTCAAGTGTTCTTCCTTGTGTGCATGGAACTCCCCCTCAAAGTTTGACTTGTTGATCACTCTCCATCACACCTAGCAAAAGACAATCAAGTGATTTTTGGTATCCAAATTGCTTTAGATCCATGATCATTAGTAGCACAAATTTTAGTCCCCTTAGGAATCCATTTTTCAATGTCATCCTTTTTAATTGAAGTGCAAAGTCCTTTTGGGACCCAAATACTTCTAAAACATTTTCCTTTTACAAATCTAGGGGCACTAGATTGTCTTATATAGAAATTTGATTTTCCAAAATTGTTTTTCTTTTCAAGCTCTTTGGAAATGAAATTTTTTTCTTCTTGAACTTTTTGAAGCAATTTTTGTAAATCAAAACATTTTAGTTCAAACTCCTCGAGTTTTGCTTCAAGTTCAAGTTTGGTTTTAGAAATCAAATCATTTTGAATTTTTAACTTTGAAATCAATTTATTATTTTTCAAAATGTGATTTTTTAAATCTAAAACCAAATCATCGTAGGCATCTTGTAATTCATCAAAAGAGTAAGAACATGAAGTAGATGAATTAGAAGTTACCCTTGAATCTTATTCGATGGCCATAAGGCAAAGGTTGGCTTGTTCATCGTCGGTGGAGTCCTCATCACTCCAAGTAGCCACATATGCCTTCTTCTTATGGCTTGAAGTGCTTGTCCTCTCCTTTTTCTTGGATTCTCGTTCAAGCTCTCTCAAAGCTTTCTTCATGAACGGGGCACGCTTCTTGAAGAGATGAACTATCTCTTCTTCTTCATCCTCCTCTTCACTTGAATAAACATGATGGCAAGTGGAAGACTTGAGAGCCATGGCATTGGTGTTGATGCCAAGCCCCTTGAGCTTCTTCTCTCTCATAGCTCTAATTTCTTCCCTCTTCTTCTCATCTTCTTTGTTCTTCTTCATGATTTGATGAGTAAGGAGTGACCCCATGAGTTCATCAAGCTTCAAGGTCTTCAAATTTTTGGCTTCGATGATGGCGGTCCTCTTTGAGTCCCAAGACTCGGGAAGTGAGTAGATGAGCTTTCGGACAAGTTTCTCCTCCGAAATGGCTTTTCCATAGCCCTTGAGATCATTGGTGATAGTGGAGAACCTATCAAACATCTTCTCGATGTTCTCTTCTGGATCCATCTTGAAGTTCTCATACTCTAAGGTGAGGAGCCCAATCTTGGTCTCCTTGACTTCATTGGTTCCCTCGTATGTGACTTCAAGCTTGTCCCATACCTCCTTGGCACTCTCACAAGAAGATATTTTCTCATAGATGGATGGGCCAAATGCACAAAAGATGATGTGCAAGGCTTTGCAATTTAGCTTCATCTTCTTGCGATCATCGGCACTCCACTCCGCTTTGCTTCGTTGAGGCACGAACGGACCATCTTCAACTATGTCCCATAGTTTGTAGTCTCTTGACTTTATGAAAAATTTCATCTTGGTCTTCCAATAGGCATAGTAGGTTCCGTCGAAGAAAGGCGGATTGTCGATGGATTGCGCCATTTGAGCCGGTTGGTGAAATGATGATCGAGCTTGTCGGATCTTCTCAATAGGATGTGAATTCTCTTCGATTGAGCCAAGCTCTGATACCAATTGTTGAGTTGAAAGGTGCTCGATTCGTTCAACCGATGTTGCTCACCAAGTGGTGGAGAGGTGGATTTTGGGGTGGAATAGGTGTGGAAGCTTAAATGTAAATGACACAATGATTTTAGAGTGGTTCAACCTTCTAACCAAGGTCTAGATCCACTACCTTAGCTTCCCACTAAGGATTTCCAATCAATCCACTATTAATTCGTCACCTTTTCTAGGCTTAGGAGGAAACCCTTATACACCGATCAAGCTTTCTACCCAAAGCCTTGATCAAACCCTATTTTACAAAGAGATAAGAAAAGCAAACACAAATCCCTCTAATAGGTATTTGTTTGCACAATTAAAGCACTCACCCAAAACCTAAAACACTTGAGCAAATTTGACAATTTTGGCTCACTAGTGTTTGTCTATACAAGAATTGACAATTTAAGCACTAAGACAATAATTGATCATTTGTTGATTGACAATATGAGCATTAACCATATCTTGATGCTTGGAGGTCCCTTTTATACTTTTTGATGAGTTTATAGCCGTTGGGGATGAATTGGAGCCATTGAGGACTTTATTTCCCACCATAAATGCAGTTCTGTTGTTGCCCGTATCGAAACGCTCAAACCCGTTTTGATACGATCTTTAAGTAGGAAGAGTTATTGCAGAATGATGAGCACCCGTTTCGGAACACCCTTGGCCGTATCGAAACGCCCGTATCAAAACGCTAGGCACCGTATCGAAACGCTCTGCATTTAAAAGTTAGTTGGAAAATAATCGTTGGAGTTTATGACCGTTGTGGTCGATGCCACGTAGGCGTATCGAAACGGCATAGCCCGTTTCGAAATGCTGGGCAAAATTCACATCCAGGGAAGACCCATTTCGATACTTGTATCGAAATGTTTTTGCTACTGGAATCCCCTGTATCGAAACACCTAAGGGTGTTTCGAAACACCTGGATGATTTTGTGTAGTTTTGCTTTTGAAAAAATGTAAAACCCTTTTGAAAACATCCCTAAACATAATTTCAAGTTATTTGGACTTTAGAAATATTTTTAAATTCTTTTTAAATCAGTCCAAAACATTTTTTAATTATTATATCAAAATATTAGTTCTACATTCTTTTATAGATAATGTACTACTTTCTTTAAGGAAAAGTTAAAGGATAATTAGATAAATAAAAAATATTTTTTGACCCTCCAAAATATATTGCAAAAAAACAGGTTTTTCCCATCATGTGGTACTCCAAAAAAATCTCAAGACTTGATCATGATTAGTACATTATTTATTTATTTTTCAATATTTAATTCAATTTCCCTTGTACTATATAAATAAAATAAAATGATGACCTTCACCTGCTCTGTAAATTCCCCTTCTACCTTTCTTTAGTTAAAAATTGTTTAAAAAGACGGTATCTTTATTAAAATATACTATATTAAAGATCTAATACCACAATAATCTCTTTCGATCGTATATTAAAATGATAATATATTACATATTTTTAAAAGACCCATTGACATAACATATTTTCAAAGTATAAAATTGAAGAGTGGTATTTTGATATTTAATTTTATTTTTTAATATATATATATATGATCCACTTATTGGTCTAACGACCAAAAATGCCTATATTATCTTCATCTTATATGACTCAAATCTCAGCATTTACCTTTTAAAATTTTCTCACCATTTAAACAAAACAAACAGTATTATGACTAAAAAAACCACACATTTTACCATGCAAGCTATAGTTGAAACTGAATTTTGATTTTCAAAATCAGTCGAAGTTCAATCCAATAATAAATGGACACATAATCGGTATTTTAATACCACTCACGATTTCTTCCTTCATTGCTCCGGCAGTTAGTTCTTCTTCCCCGTGAGATTTATTCTTTAAACCATCAGCATTCATTGGCTCGCTGTATAAATTCATATCTTCAGGTATACCTTTTAAATTATCTCCCTCTAATGATTTATTATGTACAACCTCTCCTTTTAGTGAATCACCATCTTATTTTGAGCGTTTTACATTGCTCGCTGCTAATATGGACACTAATTTTTTAAATTGGCCATTTAATTTCTCAAATTTACCATTAAATTTTTTAAAATGAAAATTCATTTTCACAAACTTCTTTTCAATATTTTACACAGATTAAATGAGTGTCTCGAACTTCTGATCACTCTGATAAGGAGTGCTTATGTTTTCCTCAAGTACAACTCCACGCTTTTCCTATAAGTACATAAAACACTAATCTCAACAAAAACTATTTAATACAAGTATTGAAAGTTCAAGTAATTATTAATAAATGTACCTCGATATTTGTCTTCCTCGAACACATATCGATATGACGCTTGCACTTCATCATTGTTGTATCTTGTTTTGAAGACGTTAAATTTAGATCCATCATCTACATCAGAGAGGTTAATTTTAAGTAAGAACAATTTGCAACATTTGAAGCTAGAGTACCGGTATACCATCAATATCGTACCGCTACTGGTTTGGAACTAGTAACGTATCGGTACGTCGTATCGGTACTACACGATATCGCTGAAAATCCAGTGACCAAAAACTGTATCGGTACACATATCATACCGGTACAGTAATATCAAGTGTACCAGTACGCGTGAGAGTACCGTACTAGTACGGTAAGTTATCACTAATTTTCCAGTGGCTAAAAATTGTATCGGAACACATAGCGTATCGGTACGGTATTCCCCAAGCGTACAGTACGCAAATAATACCGTACTGATACGCGTGACGAACAACAAAATTGGGGGTTTCGGATCGGCCATTAATTTTACGAATCAATCAAAAAAATTGGCTTGCTGAAACTGATTTTGGGGACTTAGCAAAGGCGTTGGGGTTCTCAATTTTGAATTACATAAACCAATTAACATAATTTTGGTTAGGGTGATGATTAGGGTTTCAAAAATTAGAGATAAATTACCTAATTGTAACAAAGAATTAGGACTGACGGCGGCTGTCGGCGACGGCGGCGTTTGGCAGTGGGTGCGGCGGCAATTGGATTAATTTCAAAGCAAAAAAAACCTAGAATTTTTTGATTTGGGATAGTTTATATTAATTTAAAATAAATTTAAAACTAAAAATTACTATAATTAAATTACACTTTTACTTTTTTTTAAAATTATAATTACGCATAAAGTGCTTTGAATTTAAAAAATTATAAATTAATCTATCAGTGCTCATCGGTGCTCGTCAATAGTAGTGCTCGTCATTGCTCGACAAGCACTATAGAATTTTCTTTATTTATAATATCATAATACATTTTGATTTCAATTAAATGATTTTCCATATCCATATACAATTCACTTATATATTTCTCCACATTTTTTTCATATGTGGTATATATATCTAAGGCAGAACTGAGACACTCGATTCGAATTTAAAAACTGATACACTAATTTTTAAACATTTCTAGTTATTTGAGTTATTTGAATTTTTATTTTACAACTGAAACTTTAATTGAAATTTTTTTAAGTCGAGTTGAGTCAAAAATAAGTATCGTGTCGAATCAAAAAAAATAATTTTTTCGAGTTGAATTTTTGTTATCTCCACCGAACATTTATGTATCTTACAGCTAATTTAGCAATGTGATCTGTGAAGGGACCCAAATGTGGAGCCCCTAACCTTTTCGCCTAAACATTGTCAATAATTTCAACCCAGAAAAATAGAACCCCCCAAGTTTCCAATGTTGTATTTCTATGGGACATGAATTTTGTGAGTGAAACAAAGAGAGAAAGAAGAGTCGGTGCTTTGATTGGTTCTTCCCATTCTTATCCCAAATCCCTACAAAATTGGCAGAGCTAACAAAAATATAAATGAAGATTTTGTTTCCTTTGGAGACTTTCAGAATTTCTTTATTTCTTTCTCATCTAATTGCATTAAATGATTTTCAATTTTAGGGGCCCATTTTAAAAATCTCTAAATTCATTATCAATCAGATCCAAATTAATTAATAATTAAATTGGAATGACATGAATTAAACGATATTCGATTGGAACGTTACTTAAATGCTTATGATCTGAAAGTCTTGTTCTTTACTGCAAAAGTGGACCAACAAGAAATGGCTAGCTACCTTCCTACACTCAATTTCTTTAATAAATTCTTTTATAGATAAAGTACTTCTTTCTTTAAGGAAAAGCTAAAGGATAATTAGATAAATAAAAAATATTTTTTGACCCTCCAAAATATACTGCAAAAAAAAAAACAGGCTTTTCCCATCATGTGGTACTCCAAAAGAATCTCAAGACTTGATCATGATTAGTACATTATTTATTCATTTTCCAATATTTAATTCAATTTCCCTTGTACTATATAAATAAAATAAAATAAAATGATGCCCTTCACCTACTCTGTAAATTCCCCTTCTCCCTTTCTTTAGTTAAAAATTGTGATATCTTTATTAAAATATACTATTTTAAAGATCTAATACCACAATAATCTCTTTCGATCATATATTAAAATGATAATATATTACATATTTTTAAAAGACACCATTAACATGACATATTTTCAAAGTATAAAATTGAAGAGTGGTATTTTGATATTTAATTTTGTTTTTTTAATATATATATATTAGTCTAACGACCAAAGATGCCCATATTATCTTCATCTTATATGGTTGTAGTTGAAACTGAATTATGATTAAAAAAAACCACAGATTTTGCCATGCAAGCTGTAGTTGAAACTGAATTTAGATTTCCAAATCAGTCGAAATTGAATCCAATAACCAAAAACAAAGTCTTTCAGTTTTCACATAGTCATATAAAAAAGTGTTCACTGTTTGTTGTGATTATATAAAGCCTTGGTTTTTACCTTTGCTTCAAAGCTCGGAGCTGTAAAGTGGGGTTATCCCGGAAGACGGAAACTCATTTTCCTAAGCCAAGAAAAATGGGAAAATTCCATGTTCTTATTCTTCTCTTGGTTTTCTTCAGTTTCTCTTTGTTCCATGGAGGATTATCCAGAGCTATTAAAGGTAAATCCCAAGGTGGATCAGAAGAAGAATGGGGCTATGTTCAAGTTAGACCAAGTAAGAAAACATAATTCTCCTTCATTCTGGATCAAAAATAGCTGAATGTAATAGATTCTGAATTGGGTTTTTGTTTTGAATAGAAGCACACATGTTTTGGTGGCTATATAAAAGTCCTTACAGAGTTGAACAGCCTTCAAAACCATGGCCAATCATTCTTTGGTTGCAAGGTGGACCTGTAAGTAATCTATTTGAATAAAATACTCAGAGAATAGTTTTTGGATTTTCTTTTCTTTTGTTGATGTTTTTGGAATTGTTTTGTAAAGGGTGCCTCAGGAGTTGGAATTGGAAACTTTGAGGAGATTGGGCCATTAGACACTGATTTGAAGCCAAGGAATTCCACTTGGTTGAAAATGGCTGATCTTTTATTTGTGGTTAGTTTCCATAATTCAACAACAACAAAAAGGCTTCTTTCTTTTTTGTAGTTTTAATGGAGTTTAAATGTAGGACAACCCGGTGGGAACAGGGTACAGCTTTGTGGAAGACACACGGATGTTGGTGAAAACTGATGATGAAGCAGCAACTGATTTAACTACTTTGTTGATGGAATTGTTCAATAGAAATGAAATCCTTCAAAAGAGTCATTTGTACATTGTGGCCGAGTCTTATGGGGGGAAATTTGCTGTCACTGCTGGATTATCAGTTCTGAAAGCCATTGATGCTGGGAAATTGAAGCTAAAACTTGGAGGTGAAATAAAGAATAAAATCTTTGTTTCCATTAATGATTCATCAATCATCAAAATAAAGAAATACTCTGTTTTCATGCATTGAACTGATATTGTATTTCTAGGAGTTGCATTGGGAAATAGTTGGATCTCACCAGAGGATTTTGTTGTAAGTTACTTCATTTAAATTGTTGAAATTCTCAGGAAATTTGCAGAACTGAATGCTTGCGCATTTGGGTATTGTCTAAAGTTTTTTTCTTTGCTTTTCTAAACTTTGATTATTACAGTTTGCTTGGGGGCCTCTTCTTAAGGATGTTTCCAGGCTAGATATCAATGGCCTGAAAAAATCAAACAGGTACAGATTTTCCTTTTCCTTGCCTTGTTTTGCCTCTTTTTTATTTGAAAATTCCAACCAATCATTGGTGCCTTTAATATTTTCCATTAAATTTTGTCAATTTGGCATGTTACTTTTAAATGAAAGTTTTAATTTTTAACTCTTAAGTACAGGGTTCAAATTTCAAAATTTGTAAAAATACAAGGATTGGTGGCATATTTTAACCATGCATTTTTGTTATCTGATAAACCATTTGAAATATCAGTCTAGCAGAGAAGATCAGCCAGCAACTCAAAGATGGTCAATATATCGATGCAACAAATACCTGGAGTCAACTTGAGTCAGTAATTGGTGCAAACAGCAACTCAGTGGTATGCTACTTTTCCCTTCTTTTTATCATAGTTGGCCTCCAAAAAAGAAAATCCTCATTATTTTTGAGTAAATTTTGCAGGATTTCTACAATTTTCTGCAGGATGAAGGGATGGGGCCTGTAGCTTTAACAGCTTCAGAATTTTCCAATGGCTTTTTTTCAGTCAATAGATACTCAAGGTATTTGAGTTCCTTGAGGGTTTCACCAGGCAATGGTGATGGTGACCTTGATATTTTGATGAACGGGGTCATCAAGAAAAAGCTTAAGATCCCAGATAATGTCACGTAAGCCTTATTTTATTCCTCTGGTTTTGGAATATCACAATTTCTGCAAAATTACTCTTTATAAATTTTGATCCAAAATTACAACTTTTATGTGTTTTAACAGATGGGGAGGACAGTCAGGTCTTGTTTTCTCCTATTTGGCAGGTGATTTTATGAGGCCAAGAATTGCTGAGGTAAAGGCTCAAGTTCTAAACTATTCAGATTTGATATTTATGTTGTATTTTAACAGAGATACGAATATAATTTTTGGTTTTGATGATTAATCCAGGTTAATGAGCTACTTTCAAAAGGAGTTAATGTCACTATCTACAGTGGGCAGGTAAAAGACTCTTCCAAACTTTCTCAGTTACTATAAACAACTTTTTATGCCTAACTTATCTTTTTTATTTTTTATTCTTTAAAAAAAAGAAATTAGAAATCAATATAAATTGTTTTTTTTTCTTTTGGGGTTTAAACTTGTAACCCCCTAGACCCAGCCCAGAAGGAATGGGCCGAATCTAGGAAGTAGCGATTGGAACTTGTCCACCAAGAAACAATTTAGGTTAAAATATTTTGTAATTCAAAAGAATCGATTAGATAAGTAAAACTTAACAAATATTCTGATTAAAATAAAACTCAATCTTTTAAACGATGTTCCGATAATTAATTAAAATCCAAAAAAAATAACTTCATAGATGCATGCATTTCATAAAGCCCAAATTAAAAACAGTAAACAGTCTCAATGTCCGAATTACATAAATGTTCCAAAATATTTCAACACAGTAGTCTGAAGTAATTAAAAGAGAGTTCATACTGAATTATAAAATATCCGAGTAAAATGCGAGAAGCTCCTAGTACCGAATCGCCTAAAAGAGTCTGAGATATCTGAAAAAGTAAAAACTAAGGGGTGTAAGCTAAAGAGCTTAGTGTGTCTCTAAAGTGCAACGAAAACAAAACAAAAACAAAATCGTATTTTATTTTCTGATAAATACTTTTCTGAAAACACAATAAAATTGAATCATGATGATATGATGTCTGATGCACATGAATAATAGTACCCATCTCCGATACACTGAAAAGTAAGGTTCCCCAGAACCTACTTTCTCCATCGTCACCATCCGAAGTGGAACTCAACCGAAGGGTGGAACCACTGATCCGAAGCGGAATTCAACCCAAAGGGTGAAACCACTAGTCCGAAGCGGAATTCAACCCGAAGGTTGAAACCACTAATCCGAAGCGGAATTCAACCCGAAGGTTGAAACCACTGAACTTCCCCGAACAAATCTCAATCCATATACCCACAATGATATGATGCAGATTTTAAAATCCGAGTCTGATCTGAAACTTGAATTGCACAATACTATAAATCCGATGTTTTACAGTTCTGAAAATCTGATATTTCACTTAAATCACAGTATGACATGTTGTGCATGATGTTTGAAAACATTCACCCAATCACAACAGAGTATGCACACAAAATGTACAAAACATTTACTTATATTAATACCAGAAAAGCATATAAAGTTTATAGCACAAAAAGAAACGCACAAGTTTATAAATCAGGAAGAGACACACCTTTAAGCAACAGAAACTCTAATGCCGAGAAAAGCACATCTCACGCTCAGATCTAGCTGAATCAGGACCTACGAAGGTATGAATACTATATTAGTATTTATTACTAACACTAAGCCACCGACTAAAACACTAATAACTAAACCGAAGATATACTCACGTAAAGATTTTGGAGAACGTGCACGATCGATCTGAACAACTGGAGATAACTCGCCGACCTCGAAAACGTTATCACCTGAACACAAGAATATTCTGAATCAGATTCTGAAATTCACAACTTATCAAATTTTATGAATAAATTACTAAAATTAGCAGAACGTAGCTTTCGGATTTGAATTTGACAAAACGGGCAGCGGATACGGACTCAGGACGTTGAGAAAGGTTAAGAGGAAGGTTGTCCAAAAAAAGTCAACTCTTGGTCAAAGTCAACTCCGGTCAAAAGGTCAAAGGTCAAACTAGTCAATAATTCAGATCTGGTCAAAGTCAAAGTCAAATTTGGTCAAACTGGCAACAGTCAACTCTGGTCAAACTGGTCCAACATGTCAAAGGTCAATGGTCAAACGGGTCAAAACTGGTCAATAGAATCGGTCAAAGATCAAAAGTCAACTGTAGAGTCGGTCTAACGGGTCAAGGTTCGGTCCGGTTCAATTTACTCAGATCGGTTCGATTCGGTTCGGTTCACAAATTCAGATCCGGTTCAATCTACTGGTTCGGGTTATTCATGTCAGTTCAGATTTGGACTCACACCGAGCTGGGCTTGGTGATTCGGGCTTAACAGGAATACACATATATTTGGGCTCTCATATCACTTACTCACATGGGCCTCACCACCCAACTCAATTCAAACTCCACACAACCCTCAGCCCATGAACCATTTCAGCAGACTTGGTACTAGGGTTTCTAGCACCCAAAACGGCGGCAGCGCATATGAACGAACGGCGGCGGCGCAAACTCGTCGGAAAATACGCGATGTCGGCAGCAGCACAACCAAACGACGGCGACACCTCCACACTCAATCGTTCACACCAGCTTGCAAAATCTTCTAGGGATTACAGAACCCAAAGGCGGCGACGGCGGCGGCTCGACAACAACAACACCAGATCCCGACGAGAACGGCAGTGTAACCCATATCGATAAGGACGGCAACGGTTCACCGGAAACACAACACGACGACCACAGTGGTTATTCACGACCGCAACAAGAAGAAAACGAGTTCATCAACAACCCATAACTCAAAACCACTATTTAAAACCAAAAACTCAGATTTCCGGCTTACCCAAAGACACACGCGGAAAAGAGAGAGGCGGAGCACACGATGGAGGGAGGTGGCGCAAAGGATAACCGAACAGTCTATTATCGATCTCTCGCTAACGGTGGCCGATAATGGGTATCCGAGGGTTGGGGTTGGTTCGCGAGAAGAAGAGGAACCGAAAGGTGGTACTGGATCGGCCAACGGACGGCGAGGCAAGTTAGATCGGAGCTTCGCCGGAAAGTAAGGGAGAGGGTGAGAACGATATCGAGAGAGGGGGAGAGGGAAAGAAAAAAAATGTGCGGCTCCAACAATTAAAATCTGATAGGTTTTTCAAATGACTTATAATTGGGTATAAATACCCTACTAAAAGGGCAAATCACATATATGGTCACTTAACACTTTTAGGGTTTGCAAAACAGAAAGATAACTATACCAACTTTCCAAAACGACCCTAATTTTCTAAATTAAGTCACAAAATTTTGATTTTGTTCAATTTAATCCCTTAATCAAATTAGGGTTTCAAAATTTAAATTCCCAAATTTTAGGGTTTCTAAATTAGGGTTTTTCAAAATTTTAGATTTTCAAATTAGGGGAATTTTGGGGTGTTACAAAACTTGTAACATTAATGATGTTGTTGTTGGATGGATGGATCATTGCAGCTTGATCTGATCTGTGCAACAAAGGGAACTGAAGCTTGGATTGATAAGCTCAAGTATGACTCTTATTTTCCCTCCTTAGAAAATAGAACTTTAATGCCTTAATACATGTTGGATATACAAATGTGTGATAATGTACGTGTTGACATCGAGTGTATGCTCGACACATGTTAAAAATACCATATATTTAATCTTCTAACTAGTATCAAATACAAATACTAAATGGACTACGGAGTTATAAATCATAAATTTATGTACTGATATTTTTATTCAGGTGGGAAGGACTCCAAGATTTTCTAAGCACGGAAAGGAGTCCACTTTATTGTAAAGAAGATGAAGGCACAAAAGGGTTCTACAAATCATACAAAAATCTGCAATTTTTCTGGATACTTGGTGCTGGACACTTTGTAAGCCTTTCAAAAATCACTATTTATTACTCCTAAAATCATACCAAAAACCCATATTTTCAGTCTAAAGAAATAATATGATTGTTATGCCATCCATCCTTGATAGAGTAACCTCCCATGCATGTATCACTCATCATCATCATTTTTTAGAAGAAAAAGAGAAAGCCAAGGACTCATCAGTATAGCAGTTGTTGTCCAGTAGCTAAAATATGTGTTGGTTTGTGTAATAATCAATGCTTGCAATAATGTTAGTGAAGGTTACTCCATATGCATAATGCATGCAGGTACCGGTTGAGCAGCCCTGCGTGGCTTTAGACATGGCTGGTGCAATCACACAATCACCAGCTGCTGCCGAAGCTTCCTAACCCCAAACAAACAAAAAGGGAAGAAGGTAAAAACAAGAGGAAGAAGCTAAGACTACACGTAAAGCAATTATTAAAATAGAGGCGGCATTGATCAGGTTACCAAGTTGTTAATATCATTTACAGAGAGGAAACAGAAAATAAGTGAATGATTTGTTTATTTGCTTACTTGAACATTGCAAATTAAATCAAAAAAGGGGGGAATAAATGTTATAGTAGCTTCAAAATCATTAATTTCTAAGACCCAAAATATCTATATGTGTCCTATTTATGTATATGGATACATATCCTAATCCTAAAATTCCTATTTATGTACGGGATCATGGATTTTGACAGAGTAAATCTTGGACTGTTCACTGCATTGTGCTTATCAATACACAAATCCCAAGAGAAAAGAGAAAATTTGAAGGTCAGGGTTATTTGTTCAGGGAAGACTGTAGAGGTGTAAAAGTAAAACAATAAATAAACAACCTTTTTTTTTTCTTTCTATTGCAGCATCTTACAGTTATACTCAGTCGCATATATTGAATGCATTGCAGTATCTTACACTCCACACTATTCCTACAATTACCCGTACAGTGTAATATAAATGTAGTCTTTCTCTTTCGGAACATGTAAAATATTTTTTACATGATTTGATTGATGCAAAAATTGCGAATTCTGTGGTGGTTCGATTACTGAGTCGAACAATAGGTTACACAGAGTTATTAAATTGAACCAAGTTATTATGGGATCCAAGTGGGGAGATTGCCTTGATCGATCTTGATAAAGACTATTATTGTAATACCCTCACCCGATTTAAGAGTAAAAACGGTTTAGAAAGTATTATCAAACAATACATTGCATTTAAAGATTGCACTAATTTATGAAATTGTCAGATTTCTAGGATAATTTAAAACTTTTAGTCTGATTCATAAATCATATACAACTTCATTACACACCAACAAGTACACACACTATGCAGTTCATTTCAACCGCTAGCTCATAACATACATTGTATTAATGCTCAGGTACAAAAAGTTTACCATAATATTTCTACAGTCTCATAAAATTTATTCTTAATCATAAACCTTATTTATCTTACCAATTACCAACTATGTATACTTCAATTCATTTTAAGATATATGGATTAATGCTTAAGATCATTTGAGCCTACATGTTTGTACCATTTAACATCAAATCTTATTATTCAAAATTTCTAAAATATTCTACATGTTCTCATTAAGGTATAATCTTTCATTTCTTATCTCAATTTCTTATTACAAAAAAAAAATATTATACGAATTTCACTTATCCCAAGCCTAGTCTTACTTACTAGGTTAGTTTTCACATAGTAACTAACATTACACAATTGTCCAAGGCATATCTATAACATTCATCATACAGACACATGACATATACATTTATACATTACATTAACAATGACCTTACTTATTCATTCAAAGCATAGCATTAACATACATTTCATTGATTATGATATTACCTACAATTTTCTACTTGCAATAATTTTTAGTCATAAACATTCACTTATTTTAACTTAATTCCCTAAATTATTAAGCCTTAGTAACCAATAATGCACATCTTTCTTATATATGATATAAGTAATAGCAAAACAATCTAGATCATGATTCATTCAAACCTTTATTACTTCCTAAGATATAAGTTCATAGACATTTGATCAAGGTCTTTTAAAGATCATCATCTTAACTTTAAGATTTTTAAAGAACAAACATAGATTAATAGAGAGTCATAGATTAACATAGTCAGGCACAACATCACAAAGCATAGCAAAACATCTTACATCTCAACAACTCAAACTCAAACATACAATCACCTATCAAAGCAAGCCACCATATCACACACATGACCATCAATTATACAAACCTTGTACCCCTTTCATGAGGTACAATAATCATTACTTTGAATGCAAATATATGTTAACTAATCACTTAACATAAACTTTAATCATGAATTACCACCCTAGGAATTTAAAATAATTACTACTAAACATGTATTCTAATCTTAGGTCTTGTGTGACTTGCTGCCAGCAGTTGACACGATCCTCGCAAACTATATAATAGATATCTAAAAGATCAATCAATCAAACACAAATAAGTTCTAAAGAATTTAGTGACGTAACTAAACCAATCTAATCATACAAAGATACAAGAAGATGTAGTTACTATTACTAGTCCTTATGATAATTTTTTTATTGAATCCCTTTTGTTTAGACCAAGTTCACACTACTTACATATTCTTTAAGCCATTTCGTATTTGATTCACCAATAATCATATAACATGAGTTTTCAAATTACAACTTTCGTACTTCACATAACAATCCACATTCTTATTTGTAAAACATTCCAAATTTAATCACAAAACTGTCACTTTAATAACTTTGCAAAACAGTCTCATTTAATCATAAAACAGCCCACTTTTATAACTTTGCAAAACAATCCCAATTAATCATAAAACAATCCATTTTTATAACTTTGCAACACGGTCTCAATTAATCATAAAACAATCCCATTTAATCATAAAACAATTCAGTTTTATAACTTTGCAAAACAGTCCTAATTAATCATAAAACAGTCCCATTTAATCATAGAACAATCCACTTTTATAACTTTGCAAAACAGTCCCAATTAATCATAAAGCAGTCCCATTTAATCATAAAACAATCTTATTTTTATAACTTTGCAAAACAAACCTAATTAATCATAAAATAGTCTCATTTTTATAACTTTGCAAAACAATCCCAATTAATCATAAAACAGTCTCATTTCAAGTTATTAGGCCATGCCAACATTTTCTTTAATTCATTAACCCATTACCTAACATTGAAGTCTTATTTTCTTTGCATATACGGTTAACATTCTGAAGATCATACAACAAGCAATTCCATTAATCTCACTATCCTAAGTTGTTCCATACTCATAGCATATAAATGTTTTTCATATATATTTCAAGGATCACACGAAACAATGACTATCATATATAAATTGTTATCAAAACATCTATAATACAATTGATTTCTATCAAGATTGAAGCACATTATCTTATCTTAAAAGAATTAGTCGAATTGGTGCTTAATTTAGTCTTACTTGTCAAGAAAGCAATCATTTAGCTTAGTAATTTAGATAGTGCTTCGATTTTATTTAAATTTTATAACCTTGGTAATAAAGTAAGACTTTATACTTAAACAATAAATTAGCCATTTGTTTAACAACCTTCGAACAAGGCTTAACATTTCATACCATAGAATACACAAAGATCATATGAATGATTGTTACTTATCAAGCAAGTTATCCAACATAACATATCAATGGCATGTATTACTCGTCTCATAATTTATCAAGATAGTTTATTTGATGGGTTGTAAATTTCATTATTCTTATCTTTAACATAGCCTTAAGGATCAAGTAATAGCTTAGGTACACAAATCCCCAATCAATTGTCGCCAAATAAAATGGTACTCACAGTACCGGTCAATCCCTCCTATTTTCGCCAAGTGACCACAAAACTTCCCTCCTACTGTCGCCAAATAAGGATCATAGTCCAAGACCGTAGTCCACCCCAAACACGAGCTCTATAGACTCTATGTCATGCCAACTATACCTAAGACTGACTCGAAACCAAAGCTTTCACATTTATCTTATCTTATTAGAGACAGAATAAGCTCAGCTCCTTATCAGAATATCATATAAACAAAGCTTATTGCCCTATCATATTAGGCATGTATTCACTTCATGTGAATTTTTTAATACATTTTTCTCATCTCATTTGAATAGCATGTCTTATTCATATTAGAATCAGAATCATAATTGAGCATAGCTCCACATTTTCTTAATCGAAAGACATATCATTGTTGATCATGTTTCAAACATGTACATATAACAATCATCACTTTCAAATCAGCATATAACCATTCGAATAGATTTTAAACACATATCAAGCATTCACCAAATATCACATATCATTGGGCACTTTTCATTTAAGTACTTACCTCGATTCCAAGCTTAGAAGCACAAGCATAATTTAACTCATTGGACAAGCCATGTGAGAATAAAACAAATAGAATGCTCGGGACAATTTCAATCTATCTCGAAAACTTAAACTACATTCATATAACAAGAAATTATGCTATACTTCCCCATATCATCGATCTATAAATTGTACCAGGGTTTACCTTAAGCTTACTTGTTTTTACCATTGATGTATCCATTGAAAAAGTTTACTAAGTGGTATACTCATTAATTTCCATCTTTGTTTCATTTCAAAGTATTAGCTAAGTACTCAAAGCTATCAAGTAACTATTATCTTTGTTTAATTTTTATATTGAATTGAAGTCGTTTCGATACGGGTTCATATGTTCTAAAGCCGTTTCGATACGTGTTTCGGAACAGGGGTCGACAGTGGTGAAATCGTTTCGAAACGCCTTAGGCCGTTTCGAAACAGGGACTTGAAAAACACTGTCTAGGCTTTAAAACACTTAGAAAATATTTGAAAACTTTGGTTTTTAACTTTGGCATATTCTTAAAATTATATGGGGATGTTTGAGGACTTAAAAATTCGTTTTGACATTTTCAATTTAGTCCTTAGGTTTTTAGTTATATCAAAATTAAAATATCGGTTTCACAATCTCCCCCTTTTTGATATAACAAAACCAAAGTTAGAATTTTTTAAGAGTTTTGAAAATTTTGAACATATTCTAACTCCCCCTTAATTTAAGATAGGTTTTTAAAGTTTTAAAAATGTTTTAACTTTGAAATTCAAGTTTTAAAACTTAAAAACACTTTAATATTTAAAACGAATTTTTGTTTTTGGCTCTTAAATTTCTTCTCCCCTTTTTTGTTAGATAAAAAATAATAAATAAGGCTCATAGAGAAGACAAAGGATTAGTACCAATAAGCATTAAGTAATAAGCAACAATAATATCAATTTATAAAATTAAAATATCCAAAGCATAAATCAACATTAAGTTCAAAATATAATCCCAAATAAGATCAAAAGCATAGGTTCCTAAAACATAATGAAACATAAAGATGCAAACTTAAACTTAAAATGCATAGATAATATGATATGATATGAATCCTAGGCCTCGTCATCATCATCTGAAGTCTCATCATCGCTCTTGACTTGAGAACGGCGAAACTTCGTCCATTGGCCATAAAGAGTAGAGAAGGACAAATCCAAGTTCGAGTGGGAAGTCTCAAGAGATAGGAGGCGATCCTCGACACTTTGCAAGCGAGTGTTGATGGCACCAAAACCCGAAGCTATGTTAGTATCCATAGCATTGAACCATTCGATAATGAGAGCCGTAAGAACTTCGTTGTTTCCAACTTGAGCTTGAGGTTCAACGGGAGGAGGAGGAGGAGGTGCTTCTCTATCAACACGTTCCCAAACATTGTTCACATAGTGAAAACCGGACTTGCGAAGAGAGGACTCACCAATCTTGGACTTGTGAGGTTCCGGGGAGTCGTAGGTGCAATCGAGACCAATCGTGCTGAAGATGTGACTTAAGATCGTGCCATAAGTAAAGGATTTCAAGCCATCGGTGTCAATAAGTTTAACATTATTAATCATCTCGGAAAAAATGATCTTAGCAACATTAGGGCGCTCACCACGACGGAAACATTCAAGCCAAAAGTAATCAACTTGACGGATATGAGAGTATTTACCTCTGGAGGGGCGAAGGAACCATGAAACCATCAAGTGAAGAAAACGATCGTGCGCATCCAAGGAAAGTACTTGACCGGTGTTAGTGCCAAAGTGACGTTCATTCTCAATTCCTTCATCTTTAAGGGAAAAAGTGGACTCCAAGAGAGCAACATTAACAGTAAACTTTTTACCCAACATAAAAGATTCAATCCCTACAACCTCGGTATTTGTTTCATCATTAATAAGACGAGCATTAGAGTAAAAGATGAGTACCATATGTTTGTAACGAATGTTCGGGATGCTCAACAAAGGAAGAAGATCTCATTCGCTCAAACGCTCGAGGTAGCAGAAAAGGAAGCGCTCGGAGTTAAGGAATTCGAGATCAATGACACGTTCACGACGAACTTCGAAATCCTGGACATATTTGAAACGAGCTCGCATCTTTGGAGTTCGAAGGGTTTTTTGAAAAAGCTGAGCAAAATTCGGACGCATGCTCGACTCACCGGTTTGAACGGACTTATGCTTTTTGCTAGCTTGTTCCGACATCTTAAAAACATTAAGCAATCATGTTTTTAAAAATTAAGTGTATGCATAGATTTTTAAATTCAATCCAATGATAAATCCCACTTAGGTTTTTAAAAAAAATTAAAACAAAGAAAAAATTAAAAAAAAACAGTAAAAGAAAATACGACTGAAAATTTTTATATTCGAATCAAAAAATTTAAGATTTTGAAATTTTTTTACAAGATATGGAAAACCCAAACATAAAAACATATAAACTATACAAAAATAAAATTTTCTAACCTAAGATTCGAACATAAATTGAAAGAAAAGGAAAAAGAGGAAAAATACCTTAGTTTGGGATTTTGGATGAATGGATGAAAATCCTTGCACAATGTTGATGAAACTTGCTTAGACTAGAGTTTTAGAGAAAAACCCCTCAAGATTTGGTGAAAAACAAAGAGGTTTAGAGGGTTTTTATAGGGAGAAAGACGGTTTAGGGTTTTGAAGAGTTTGAAGTTAAAGTGAATTTTAACATTAAAAGCCCTAATTAAAGCTGTCCGCGAAACCGTTTCGGAACGGTCTTGACCGTTTCGAAACGCGAGCACGAGGGTTTGACCGTTTTGAGACTTTCAGCTGACCGTTTCGATACGGTGTTGACCGTATCGAAGCCCCGTTGACCCGTATCGAAACTCGTTTCGATACACCCATTGGCAGTAGCAAAAACGTTTCGAAACCCTTTTTAGGCGTTTCGAAACGCCCTTCTCTCAGACATGATTTTAAGGCATCCGTATCGAAACAGGTTCACCCATTTCGATTCACCTAGGCCTGGAAGTGCAGATGAGGCTCTAAAAGTGCAGAAAAATGAGTTTTTCTAAGGCCTAACTTGCATAAATGACATGAATGAGCAGGCAAAACATATGCAAACATAAACATACTCCCCCTAGCTATAAGCATGGATGAAATTAGGAGTCTAAACACATAAACATGGCATTTCACAAGATCAAGCAATTTTAAGCACAAAAGAGGTCCTAAAAGGTCAAGATAGGCTAGCTAGACCTAACTCTCTCCTAAGGGACCAAAAACGCTCTTTGTCTAAAGGTTTTGTGAATATGTCCGCTAATTGATTTAAGGTGTCTACATACTCTATAACCACATCTTCTTTAAGGACATGATCTCTAATGAAATGATGCCTTATTTCTATGTGTTTGGTTATAGAGTGTTGGATGGGATTTTTTGTTAGACATATAGCACTAGTGTTGTCACATTTTAGGGGTATGGTTTCAACTTTAATTACATAATCTAAGAGTTGTTGCTTCATCCAAAGGACTTGAGCACAACAACTTCCTAAGGATATGTACTCGGCTTCGGTGGTAGATAAGGCTACACTATTTTGTTTCTTAGAAAATCAAGATATGAGCATACTACCTAGGAATTGACAAGTTCCCGAAGTACTTTTCCTATCGATTTTGCAACCCCCATAATCTGCATCCGAATAAGCACGAAGTTTGAAGGTAGAGTCTCTAGGGTACCAAAGACCTAAACAATGAGTATCTCTAAGGTACCTAAATATTCTCTTAACGACTATAAGGTGACACTCTCTAGGACTAGCTTGAAACCTAGCACACAAGCAAACACTAAACAAGATATCTGGTCTACTTGTGGTAAGGTAAAGCAATGATCCAATCATAGAATGGTAAAGCTTAGAGTCAACACACTTACCTCCTTCATCTTTGTCAAGCTTTGTAGATGAGCTCATAGGTGTGGCTTGAGGCTTTGCATTCTCCAAGCCAAACTTCTTGAGCATATCCTTTATGTACTTTGCTTGATTGATGAAGGTGCCATCCTTCTTTTGCTTGATTTGGAGTCCCAAAAAGAATGAGAGCTCCCCCATCATGCTCATCTCGAATTCACCTTGCATTAACTTAGCAAACTCTCGACAATGACATTCATTAGTAGAACCAAAAATAATATCATCAACATAAATTTGAACTACTAAGATGTCATTTTTATACATTTTTAAAAAAAAAGTGTAGTGTCCACCTTACCTTTTTCAAATCCTTTTTTCAATTAAAAAGTTTGAAAGTCTTTCATACCAAGCTCTAGGAGCTTGTTTTAAACCATAAAGAGCTTTGGTGAGTTTGAAAACATGATTTGGAAATTTTGAGTCTTCAAAACCCGGTGGTTGTTCCACATACACTTCTTCATTTATAAAACCATTTAAAAACGCGCTTTTTACATCCATTTGAAAAAGCTTGAAATTATGATAACATGCATATGCAAGCAACATCTTAATGGCTTCCATTCTAGCTACGGGTGCATAGGTTTCATCAAAATATATTCCCTCTTCTTGAGTGTAACCTTGTGCTACTAGTCTAGCTTTATTTCTTACAATGTTACCACTCTCATCTAGCTTGTTCCTAAAGACCCATTTAGTTCCTATGGTAGATTGATTACTAGGCCTATCAACTAATGTTCAAACGTTACTTCTCTCAAATTGATTTAACTCTTCTTGCATAGCCATAATCCAAAAATCATCTTTCAATGCTTCTTTAATATTCTTAGGCTCTATGCATGAGATAAATGCAACATGATTCATTAATCTAAGAGAAGATCGAGTGGTTACCCCCTTGGATGGATCACCTAAGATTTCACCATTTTTGACATAGTTGAACTCCCTTGGGTAGCTCACTTCCTTTTCCTCAAGAGCCAAGTCCTTCAAGGCTTCAAGAGGTGGATCTTGTGTGTCCTCTTCTTTTGTTGGAATCTCATCCTCCTTTGAAGTTTGTCCTCCATCAAAGGCATTTATGATTTCTACATCATCATCATCACAAGAATCCTTCCTCGGAAGGAGGTTATCATCGAATACAACATGAATAGATTCTTCTACTACTAAAGTTCTTTTGTTAAATACTCGATAGGCTTTAAAGGTTAAAGAGTAACCTATGAAAATAGCTTCATCACTTTTTGCATCAAATTTACCTAAGTTGTCTTTTCCATTATTTAAAACAAAGCACTTGCAACCAAAAGGGTGAAAATAGCTAATGTTAGGCTTTCTAGATTTTAAAATCTTATAAGGTGTTTTCTTTAAAATTGGCCTAATCATTACTTGATTTACAATATAGCAAGCAGTGTTTGTGGCTTCCGCCCAAAAATATTTAGGTAAATTATTTTCACAAAGCATAGTTCTAGCCATTTCTTGCAAAGTTCTATTTTTCCTATCAACTACCCCATTTTGTTGAGGAGTTCGAGGAGCCAAAAAATTGTGGCTAATACCATTTTCATTTAAAAAATCTTCAAACCTTAAATTTTGAAACTCGGTTCCATGATCACTTCTAATATGTGAAATTTTAAGTTCAAGATCATTTTGGGTTAGTTTTGAAAATGTGATGAATTTTTCCAAAGCCTCATCTTTAGTACTTAAAAATAGAACCCACGTAAATCTAGAAAAATCATCAACAAGTACAAAAGCATAAGACTTACCACCCAAGCTCATAGTCCTAATTGGCCCAAACAAATCTATATGGATAAGTTGTAAACATCTACTAGTAGAAACATCATTAATGGATTTAAAGGAAGACTTATGTTGTTTACCCTTAGAGCATGCATCAAAAATTTTATCATTTGAAAATTTTATCTTGGGTAAACCTCTAACTAGATTAAGGGAGACTAGTTTTTCTAAAACACTTATGCTAGCATGTCCTAGTTTCCTATGCCACAACCATGCATCATTTTCATTTTGTGCTACTAAGCATGCATGAGATGTATGAATGTCATCTAGATGCACCATGTATATGTTCCCTATGCGATGACCTATGAGCATAATATTATTAGATTTAATGTCTACAGATTTGCATCCATTTTTATCAAATAAAACATTAAATACTTTATCACACAATTGACTTATGCCCAATAAGTTGTGTTTAAGACCATCGACATACAAGACATTTTCAATGAGAATAGTAGAGTGATTACCTATGGAGCCAATACCTTTAATGTGGCCTTTGGAGTTGTCACCGAATGTTACTACTCCTCCACTTTTTGGCTTTAGATCCATGAATCTACTCTTGTCTCCGGTCATATGCCTTGAGCATCCACTATCAAGGTACCATGAGTTTTGACTTTGTGCTTTGGCCTTGTAGCAATGCTCCCCCTACAAACAAAGATATTAAGCTTTTATTTTTGGTACCCAAATCATTTTGGGTCCATGAGTGTTAGCTCCCAAAACCTTGGTTCCCTTAGGAATCCAAGATGACATAACAATAATATTATTAGATTTTACAAGTTCCTTAGGAACCCATACACTTCTAATTCTTTTATCTCTACTATGTCTAAGAAAGCTACCTTGTTTGTAGTAGTTAGTCTTTTTCTTAGGTTGGTTTGTTCTTGAAGATTCACCTATTTCATGCTTGACACTACCAACATTTTTAAAACACTTTTTGAGCTCATTTAGCTCATCCAACACCTTTTGGTGTTCACTATTACATTGAGACAAAAGATTATTAAGGTCAACATTTTCATCTTGAAAAAAAATTTAGTTCATCTTTTAACCCTAATATCTTTTTCTCAAATTTTGAATTAGCTTGAGAGAGTGAGTCATTTTTCTCATTTAGTTCCAAAATAATTTTCTTGTTCTTAATGACCGGCTCTTTATATTTCTCAATTAATTCATCATAGACCTCTTGTAACTCATCATATGCACCATTCAATTCATCATATGTAAAATCTAAAGTTGATGAGTTAGAGATTACCATGGAGGAATCTTCCTCAAGTGCCATGAGGCAAAGGTTAGCCACTTCTTGTTCCCCATCCTCCGATGACTCCTCATCACTCCAAGTAGCAAGCTTGGCTTTGAGCTTCTTCTTCTTCTCAAAGCCCTTCTTCTTGAGTTGAGGGCACTCCGAACGTATGTGGCCGGGTTGTTTGCACTCAAAGCAAATGATTTGATTCGTTGCTTCTTCTTTGTTCTTGCTTTTGAAGTCCATTTTTCTTTGGATTTTTCTTCCCCGGTTGGACCTCATAAAGCGTGAGAATCGTTTGGCTATCATAGCCAATTCTTCTAGCTCATCCTCCTCAATAGAAGAGCTCTCTTCATGTAGTGAAGCTTTGAGAGCTATTCCCATCTTCTTCTTCTTCTCAACCTCTAGCTTTTCTACTCTTTTCTCTTCTTTCTTCTTCTCTTCTTCCCTTCCTTGCTTCATAATCTCACGAGTAAGGAGAGAACCCAAAAGCTCATCAAGCTTTAAAGTCTTCAAATTTTTAGCTTCAATGATGGCGGTTCTCTTCCCATCCCAAGATTCGGGAAATGAATAGAGTAGCTTCCGGACAAGCTTGTCTTCCGGTATGATCTCTCCAAAACCTTTGAGCCCATTGACTATAGTGGAGAACTGATCAAACATCTTGGACACCGTCTCATCGGGCTCCATCTTGAAATTCTCATAACTAAGATTGAGAATTCCAATATTAGTTTCTTTAACATCGTTGGTTCCCTCATAGGTAGTCTCAAGAGTGTCCTACACTTCTTTGGCACTCTCAATGGATGACACTTTAGAATAGATGTCCGGACCGAATGAACAAAAGAGCATGTGGAGAGCTTTGTCATTTACTTGAATCTTTTTCCTTTCTTCTTCACTCATCTCCACCTTTTTCTTCAAGACCATCTTGCCTTCACTATCTTGCTTCAATGGAATGTAAGGGCCATCTTCAATGACATCCCAAACTAGGTAGTCATTTGACTTGATGAAGAGACGCATTCTATTCTTCCAAAAAGAATAGTGATCACCATTGAAGAATTGAGGCTTTGTAGTGGATTGAGACTCATACATGCCCGAACCGGAGGTTGAAGCCATCTCTTGATATTTGATGATCACACTCTTCCAAGGAACTCCTCTTGTGGTTGTTAATCCTCAAAGATGTAGGCTCTGATACCTATTGTTGAGTGGATCGAATGATCGATATGAACCAAGGGGGGGTGAATTGGATTTTTAAGGTTTATGTGGTGGAAATTGCAAATTAAAAAGATTGACAAGGAATTTTAGAGTGGTTCAAGTTCCAAATGAACTCTACATCCACTACCTTAGCTTCACTAAGGATTTGCAACAATTCCACTAATTGCTCTTCCCCTTTTCTAGGTTAAGGAGGCAACCCTTATAATTTTCGGTTAAATTTTCTACCCAAAATTTAACCCAATCCTCACACAAAGGTAACAAAGAATTTGATGGCTAAGATAGTATCTCTCAATACAAATTGTAGCCCAATTACAAGCACTCAACCCAATTGAAAAAGATAAGAATGAAAATTACAATTGGGGTTTCTAGACAATATGGGATTTTAGCACAAATGCTTGGATTTGATGTATGGATATTTTCTTTTGGATCAATAGTTGTTGCTGGAGCTTTTAGAGGTCCCTTTTATACCTTCTCATTGATTTCTAGCCGTTGTGGTTGTTGCATTCATCAATAGAGCCGTTGGGGGTATTATCTCACCTCCATAAATTCAATCTGCAACCACCCATTTCGGAACGCGGGAACCTGTTTCGAAACGGACCAAAATAGAAAGAGCCGTTGGGGTGCATTTAAGAGCCCGTTTCGAAACGTATTGAAACCGTTTCGAAACACTTTTGCCACTGTCAAGGGTCGTTTCGAAACATCTTGAGCCCGTTTCGAAACACCCTAACGGTTTCTGAAAATTCGGTTAAAAACATTGCAACGGTCATAATTTTCAAATCAAAATGAAGAACCGTTTCGAAACGCTTGAAGTCGTTTCGATACGGGTTCATATGTTCTAAAGTCGTTTCAATACGCGTTTCGGAACAGGGGTCGACAGTGGTGAAATCGTTTCAAAACGCCTTAGGCCGTTTCGAAACAGGGACTTGAAAAACAATGTCTAGGCTTTAAAACACTTAGAAAATATTTGAAAACTTTGGTTTTTAACTTTGGCATATTCTTAAAATTATATGGGGATGTTTGAGGACTTAAAAATTCGTTTTGACATTTTCAATTTAGTCCTTAGGTTTTTAGTTATATCAAAATTAAAATATCGGTTTCACAAATTCTCAATTACATTCTATGTTTTTCATCACAATTAGGCAAATTTCTTGCATACTTTAGTTACTTCTTATTTTGATTCATTCTTTAGCTAACATAGATGTTAAACCGAAATTGTATTTCGTTCTTAAATAACATAATCACACAAAAGTATAGTTACACTCACCTTATATCCCAAAGTTACGGGATATCTCGATCCACTAATTTCACTCGAGCTTCCTTCATTTAATACTTGACTCACCCAAGTCCTTTGATCTCACATTGTCCTTTCTTGAACCTTGCTTCCTTCAGCCATCTTTAATTAAATAATCACAAGTACATCCATTAATATTCATACCATTACACACACATTAACTCAATATGCATATCCAATATCATTACTCAAGCATAAACCATGCATATACTAATCATTCTTCAATTCCATTTCCAAGTTAAATCCTTATTTCTATCTTTTGTCAACTTGAGCTATCATAAAAAAACTATCTCTCAAGAATAGAGTATATACTAAAATTTAAATCTCTTTACACCTTTATAAACTAGATTCAACCACGGTTTTAACGGTATAAGATTCATAGTTTAACAAGTTCTATAGCAATTAGGAGAATTTCTAGAAGTTTTAAAACATAAACTGTCCAGAGTAGAATCTGCCTCCAAATTTTATGTGCTGACTTCACTTAAAAATCACAACTTTTGATTTAAAGCTCAAAATCGATCACCGTTTGTTGGAGATTAAACTATACTCACTCATGGTTCTACAAATATAAAATTCATTTGCTATCTCAACAGATTCAATTTTCTATGAATTTATAAACTTACTGCCAGAACAGAGCTTTTTTGGGCAGATTGCATTTGACCTTCCTTTCAATGACTATATGTACTTTAAAACATGTGACTTTATATAATTATGTGAGACTGTAACACCTCATTCCAGGTATGGTCGAGAACCGGGTCGGAAGGTGATACCAATGATCAATACAGTGAATGGTGCAACAAAATTTCATTTTGTTATTAACATTTACAACAATGAAATACAATGAAATATTACCACAATGTATCTTAGTCCAATTGATCCAAACGAAGCAATAATTAATCAATTAGGGCTAGCACTTAACTAATACAAGTTTTAGGGACAAAACTGTAAATTTGATAAGTTAGGGGTCCTTCGATGCAATTGATTATACTACATTGAAATTCACTACAATATTAACAAACCTGTTAAATTTCATATAATTCGGAGTTCATTAGCTCATTTAATTTAATCTTTCAAAATTCAGTGACCAGTCTGTGAACATTGCAAACTGTTAAAATATGCCTTTAAACTAACTTAACTAACCCTGTATCAAAACACCTTAGGGCTGTTTCGAAACGGGTGAACGATGGTCAACCCATGTTGACTTTTCCCTTTAGACCGTTTCGATATGACAATCCATGTATCGGAACGAGTTGACTTCTTTTGACTTTGACCCGTTTCGATACGTTACTGACCCGTATCGAAACAATAGATTCCAGTAGGAAAATGTTCCGATTCGGCTATAGACCGTTTCAGAATGCCTTGTTCTTTAGGTTCATTTATGCTTACCCGTATCGATACGCCATCACCCGTATCGATACGGCCTAACCTGTAATGACAGATTTTTGTTGGTTTTTATTTGATTTGACCTACCGAACGATGTCCAAATGCAATGAAACTTTACACACAACATTTCAATGGTATAATCTATTAGCATGCCAAATTTTATTACCATACGAATATGTTTACTACGTTTTGACCTTTATGAGCTAAGTATGCAAATTTAAACCACTTTAAGCCAAAACAAAAAGGCCATTTAGGTCCATCAACCACATTATAACATAGGCATCTCAAAAACATATCAAATGGGCATAAACGACTAGTTCGACTACTTTGCCACCTTCTTAGGAGTTCATAAGGTCAAAATACATTACTTTAGGGCTTGTAGTGACTTGTCTTGCCTTGACTATTCGATCCTCAAACACAAGATCTTTCAACCTAAAATACATGAGATGAGACACATTAGGCATATATTGCCTAGTGAGGTAGTCATAAACAATATGAACAACAAAGTAACAAGTATTTATATATATATGATCTCATGTTCATCAATGATAGTACTATGCTTCAATATACAATGTTAACATATTGATTTCATCTTCAACCCTTGGATTGAATAAGAATAGTGGATACGCGAATTCCTACGCCTCGCCAAATCAATGAATGGTCTAATCCCTCTGCCTCGCCAATATGACCAATATCAATACACATCCCTCCGCCTCGCCAAATCAATATAGGTCGTAGCCTTAGGACCGTAGTCCACTCGTACACTGAGCTCATGAATTCTATGGCATGCCAATTGTATCCATTGTCTGTTCAAATCCAAGGTTTTAATGTCTGTATCCATGTTCAATGTTCGATGAGAATTTCAATGACCAGTGATCTCAATACTATCAATAGCAAACATATATCATTATCAATATGCCATGTTTCAATGTCAATATCAATATCAATATCAATATCCGATGATTTCATTACAATATTTTAATAACATTAATCATATCGATGACAATGCATAATAGTGATGTCAATGACTATGTCCAATGTTCAATAGCAACTTACCGACACTTACCAATGAATCGATTAACTGAACTTCTTCAATGATAATGTTAGAGATATGATCGAAAACAACAATAATAGATTTAGGAGGGCTCTTCGCCTAATCCCAAGACTCTAACTACACTCACCTTACTAATTTGATGCTCCTACGGCTCTCGGATAACAACTCTCTTGTTCCTAGCCTTCGATGAATTTGATGGATGGTTCTTTTCGTTATCTTGAGCTAGGAAATCAATAGGGAGATTATTAGAATCGATAATACGATACCAAAATCAATACAACGATATCAAAATTGATATCCGAATTCAATATTAACATCAACGATAAATTATCCATGGATGGCTAAAACCCTAGCTTGAGATTAAGCTTGACACATCCATGGAATCCAACGATTGTTTGAGGATTATTGCTTACCCAAACGGCGACAACGATTCGATAGCAATATGGTGAAGAAATTCAAAGCTTGAGATTTCCTACAATGGTGGTGCTTGCTTGTTGGTGGGAGGAAGAAGATAAATATGATTAAAGGTGCTTGTGTAATTAACAACCGGGTCAGCTTATTTTGGCTATTCAATAACTTTTAAATTTGTATAGTTTTGTTTCAAATGAAGGAAACTCTTCAGACATTCCCACGTATGGGAATTTCAATGAAAAAGGGGCTAATCGCAAGATTAGTCCATTGATTCTCAATGTGTTATAGTTTTGACTCCAAACTCCCAATTTTCCACAATTTAGCCCCTATAATATTTTCGATACTATTCAATAGGGTCCAATAACAATGATTTAACTCAATTAGAGTCTAATATCAATGATTAACTAGCTAATATTATATCTAGACTTTATCGATGCAAAATTTCTGATCACCAAAACCCAATTCCGATTAGACCGGATTTTGGGGTGTTACAACTCCCCCTTAAGAATAATTCATCCTCGAATTTTTACCTGAACCAAAGACATGTGGATATTGTTGTTTCATGGTCTCTTCAGGTTCCCAAGTGGCTTCCTCAACGGTGTGGCTCCTCCAAAGCACTTTAATTAACGGTACAGTTTTGTTGTGAAGCTTCTTGACTTCTCTTGCTAGAATTTGAACCGGTTCCTTTTCGTAGGACAAATTTGGTCGAATTTCTACAGATTCAGGTTCCACAATGTGCGAATGATTAGAACGATATTTTTGGAGCATCGATACATGAAAAACATCGTGGATTTTACTTAATTCGGAGGGCAACAATAGTCGATATGCCACGTGACCAACTCTTTCAATGACTTCAAAGGGTCCAATGAATCGGGGACTTAATTTTCCCTTCTTGCCAAACCTTAAAACCTTCTTCCACGGTGATACCTTGAGGAAGGATTTTTTTACCAACTTCGTACTCGATGTCTCTTCTCTTGAGATCAACATAAGCATTTTGTCGATCAA
This sequence comes from Hibiscus tridactylites, assembly GCA_958450335.1. NCBI lineage: Eukaryota > Viridiplantae > Streptophyta > Magnoliopsida > Malvales > Malvaceae > Hibiscus > Hibiscus tridactylites. Next base: position 39,480,262 of record OY288288.1, read on the forward strand.
AGGCAGCCTTTAAACGATCATGAATAATGGTGACCCGCTCTTTAGTCTCTCAAAGAAAGTCAGGGCCTAACATCTTGCCCTCGCCAAGCTTCGACCAAAAAAATGGAGTTCTACATCGCCCACCATACAATGCTTCATATGGGGCCATTTGGATTGATGCTTGGTAACTATTATTGTAGGCAAATTCAACAAGGGGTAGAGATTTCTCCCAAGTTCCACCAAATTCTATGATACATGCTCGAAGCATGTCTTCCAAGATTTGTATAGGGAAGTTCAATAACAATACATATTTCTAAGGTTTCAATGGATAAGTTTTTCGATAATTACCTGGATTACCCTTTCTGACTGGCTGTCAGATTAAGGGTGAAAGGTTGTGCTAAGATTAACTCCGGTGCCAGAGCTCCTTGTAAGGTTCTCCAAAACCAAGATGCGAATCGGGGATCTCGATCGGAGATAATAGACTTAGGTACTCTGTGGAGTCGGATTACTTCTTTGGTATATAAGTCAGCTAATTTAGGAAGACCGTAGTCCATTCTGACTGGTATGAAATGAGCTGACTTCGTGAAACGATCTACAATGACCCATATGGCATCATGTTTCGCGGGAGTTAACGGTAGGCCACTAAAAAATCCATAGTGATCTTTTCTCACTTCCATTTCGGTGGATCGATAGGCTATAATAATCTGATAGGAGCACAATGTTCTGCCTTAACACGTTGGCGCGTGAGACATTTGAAAATGAAATCAACTATGGCATGTTTCATGCCTGGCCACTAATAGAGTTTACGTAGGTCCTTATACATCTTCACAGACCCGGGGTGAACAGAAAAAGAACTCGAATGAGCTTCAGAAAGAATATCGGTGCGAAGAGATTCATCATTAGGTACACAGACTCTGTCGTTAAAACACAAGAGCCCTTCAAAATTAATTCTGAAGTTGGGGTTATCCGATAGCTTAGAAACAATGGATTGAAGCTTAGGATCTTGCTTTTGTAATTCCATGATTCGTGAAACGACGGTAGACTGAACTTGAAGCTCAGCTACAAGACAACGATGCTTCCAAAGTCGGAAGTAGGCGTTAATTGCTCGATGGGCTACAATATAGCGATATTACAATGAGTGAATGTACCATACAATACATATATCTCTATATACATTGTCGATACTTACCAGGCAAAGGTTTGCGACTGAGAGCATCAGCTACAATGTTGGCCTTGCCCGGATGGTAATCAATGACAAGCTCGTAATCTTTAAGGAGTTTCATCCACCTCCGTTGCTGAAGATTCAACTCATTTTCAATCAATAGGTACTTAAGGCTTTTATGGTTGGTGAAGAGATAACATTTTTCTCCGTAGAGGTAATGTCTCAAGATTTTCAATGCAAAGACAACTGCAGGCAGTTCAAGGTCGTGGGTGGGATAATTTATTTCGTACGACTTAAGTTGCCTCGAAGCATAAGAGATGACTTTGCCTTCTTGCATCAATACACATCCTAACCCGAGGTGCGATGCATCACTGTAAACTGTGTAGTCCTCTCCGGACTCGGGTTGGGTTAGGACTGGTGCATGAGTCAATACTTTTTTCAACTAATCGAAACTTCGTTGTTGAACCTCGGTCCAAATAAAAGGAGTTTTTTCCTCAATACTTGGTTAAAGGAGCGGCTATCATAGAAAATCCTTTCACAAATCTAAGATAATAGCCAGCAAGCCCAAGGAAGTTTCTGACTTCACCAATGTTCTTCGGTGGGTGTCAATCTACAATAGCTTGAATTTTCTTTGGGTCCACTTGAATACCAGAAGCTGACACAATATGTCCTAGAAAGGCAACTTCGGTAAGCCAAAACTCACACTTAGAGAACTTCGCATACAATTGCTTCTCTCTTAAGGTCTGAAGCACAATACAAAGATGATCTCGATGTTCCGCTTCATTCTTGGAGTAAATCAACATGTCATCTATAAACACCACTATAAATTTATCAAGATGGGGTCTAAAACCGATTCATCAAATCCATGAAGGCTGTTGGTGCATTGGTTAACCCAAAGGGCATCACCAAGAATTCGTAGTGTCCACATCTTGTACGAAAGGCAATTTTCGGTACATCACACTCCTTAACTCTCATTTGATAATAGCCCGAACTTAATCGATCTTGGAAAACATAGAGGCGTCATTTAGTTGATCGAACAGGTCGTCTATTCTAGGGAATGGATATTTATTCTTGATGGTTACTTTATTCAACTGTCGGTAGTCAATACACAATTGCATAGAACCATCTTTCTTCTTAACAAAGAGAACTAGAGCTCCCCAGGGCGAAGAGCTCGGTTGAATAAAACCATTGCTTAACAACTCTTGAATCTAAGCCTTTAATTCTTTTAATTCCACGGCTGTCATGCGATATGGTACAATAGAAACTGGAGCAGTCCCAAGTTGCACCTCGATGCCAAACTACACTTCACGGGTTGGGGGCAATCCTGGAAGTTTATCGTGGAAGACATCAGGAAATTCACATACAGTGTCGATGTCTCGCAATTGTGATTCGCCTTTGGTCTCCAACGTCAAAGTGTACAATGATGTGTTCTTTACGTTCATCAATACAACACTTTCCTTACCCAGACCTCGAAGGTACAATTTCCTCTTACAACAATCTACTCAGGCTTGGTGCTCACTAAGTCAATCTACGCCTAGGATGACATCGAATTCATGAATCGGTAAAGCCAACAAATTGGCTAAAAAGGGAATCTCTTGAATCATTAAAGGGAAGTTCTTGCACACTACCCTTATGGTGACGCAATCTTCTAAGGGATTGGTTACATAAATTCTTGATGCTATTGGTTCGGAAGACATATTATACTTCTTAACTACAATGGTACTTATAAAAGAGTGAGTAGAACCAGGGTCAATCAATGTATATAAGGAATGTGAATATAGCTCGATGGTACCTGCAATGACGTCAGGTTTATCCTCTTCTTCTCTGCTCCTCACATGATAAATTTGGGCATCAGCTTTTGAATCTTGCTTATTGAATGGTTTCTCCGGACCACTCGATTTTCCATAAGTTCCCGATGATCCTTTCTTTGATCCTTTACCTCGAAAGGATTGAGCAGGAGAAGCAGCAATAGTCGATGTAACAACAGATTTGGTTGCATTCAAAAGGCAGTCACGGATAAAGTGACCCTGCTCACCACAGTGTAACAAACTCCAGTATGCTTACGACATTGACTCGTTGGATGCATATTCTGACAATAATTGCAAAGTGGATGTTGATTGCCTCGATTTGAACCTCTTGTGCTATCAACGGACGATGCTTTAGCAAAAGACTGCGTCACAGACTGAGGCCTCTCAATGTTTCCAGAACGGGAGAGCTGTGGATATATATTCTGTTTGGGGCCTTGATATCTCCCTTTCTTGTTCCATCTCGAAGGTCGAGAATCATCTCTGAACCTCTTCTCGGACTTTCTAGACCCACCAGCTTGTTGAGCTTTTTGTGCAACTTCGGTGGCCTTAAGTCGATTCACGAGATCTTGGAAATCAGAAATGCTGAGTGTAGTAAACATAAGGCGTAGTTCATCATTGAGCCCTGCAATGAACATCCGGCACTTCTCTTCCTTCTTCTTTATATACTCTACACCATATCTACAGTACTTGCAAAAATCATGGATGTACTGTTCGATCGGTCATCCGCCTTGTTTTAGGTGGAGCAAGATACTTCACCTCTTAGCAAGGTAAAACTCACTGATATATTGTTTACGGAATTCCTTAAGGAAGAACTCCCAAGTCACCATGTCTTCAGAGACCGTCAATATGGTAGTATCCCACCAGTGAAGCACCTCATCACCCAACAACGCGATACCACACTCGAGATTGTGCTCGTCCGAGCACTGAAGTTGCTTATCCAAAATCCGCAAGGTGTTGTCCAACCAGTATTCGGCAACTTCAGGGTTGTCGTCATCTTGTCTAGTAAAAGTGTAAGCTGGAGACTGTGAGAGCTTATCAATAGGTGCTCGAGTGTGTTGAACAGCAGGAGCGATAGGTTGCACGACTTGTTCGGCCCTTATAGTAGTCATAAACTGTCTGAACATGTCGGACATGTTCTTGTAACATTCAGCCTGAACGGTAGGTACTGCAGGCTTGGTACCCTAAACAGGAGTATCCTGCGGTTGCAGTGGGTTCAGAAGATTTCCTCCTCTAATCTCCTCGCCATGTGTCATGGAGCCGGTGGCAAGCTCATTAATGTGAGCTTCATTAGTTTCAGACATATCTAAATTAAAGATCGAATTAGCCGACAAGTCACAATATACGCAATATATAACTCCTAGGTGGTAAAGTAACACAATAACAATGAGAAAAACTTCGGTTTAGTCCTAGAATTGGCTAAACTCTAGCTCTGATACCACAAATGTAACACCTTCTTCCCGATCTGGTCGAGAATCAAGTCGGAAGGTGATACCGATGATCAATACAGTGAGTGGTGCAACAAAATTTCATTTTTATTAACATTTATAACAATGACATACAATGAAATATTACCACAATGTATCTTAGTCCAATTGATCCATACGAAACAATAGTTAATCAATTAGGGCTAGTACTTAACAAATACAAGTTTTAGGGACCAAATTGTAAATTCCATAAATTAGGGGTCCTTCGATGCAATTGATTATACTACATTGAAATTAACTACAATATTAACAAACCTGTAAAATTTCATACAATTTAGAGTTCATTAGCTCATTCAAATTAATCTTTCAAAATTCAGTGACCAGTCTGTGAACATTGCAAATTGTTAAATTATGCCTTTAAACTAACTTAACTAACTCTGTATCGAAACACCTTAGGGCTGTTTTGAAATGGGTGAACGATGGTTAACCCATGTTGACTTTTCCCTTCAGACCGTTTCGATACGGTAATCCCTGTTGTAATCACCTATTTTGTCCGGGGTGTTAAACCCATCTTTTTTATAATAATGGGCTTTGATACTTTTGTTAATTATATATATGTTGTGATTAAAAACCAAAAAAAGAAAAGAAAAATAGTATATATATATATATATATATATATATATATATATATATATATATATATATATATATATATATATATATATATATTAGAGTATCTATTATTACTATTTACTATTATATACACTATTATCCATTATTATTACCATCTATTATGATTACTATAAGTGTCATATATCACTATTATTATTATTGTCTATCATATTACTATTTTATTATCATTATCTTACCTTTATTAATTTATTATCATCGTTATGTATACCATATATTAATATTATTATTAGTATGATCTACTTATTACTACTATTATCTTCCATTATTATTATTATGTATTATTTATACCATTTATTTATCTACTATATTATAATTACTATTATTATTATTATTATTATTATTATTATTATTATTATTATTATTATTATTATTATTATTATTATTATAAATTTGTAAACCAAAAAATACTATATATATATATAAACACATATTAATAAATAAAAAGCCCAAAGTTTATTGTTAATAAATGAGTCCATTTACAGAATAATATAAAAACTCAAAAGAATACATATTACATAAAGCCCAAATAAATAATTACAAAGGCCCAAATATGAAACCCTAAGTTTGAACCCTGAGTCCCTGACAGAGCCAGAGACGAGAGAGAGGTTGGGAGTCTTTGGTTTAGGGTTTGGTTTTAAAAAACAGAGAAAAGGTTTCAAATATCCTTTAAACCCGGTATTTATACCGTTTTTGTTTTAAAAATCGGTGTAATAGCGTTTTAAATCCCTCTGTGTCACTTTAATTGCACGAATGAGGGCTTTCGCATTTTTAATTTCTCTCTGAAGTCCTTCCAGTCTTTCGAGCTTTTTTAATGTGGTCCATAATTCGGTTTCAATCAATTTCCGAGCGGGATATTCACCCGTTTATTCCTTGTAGCTTTCCGCGACTTTTTAATTGAGTCTCATTTCGTGTTTTAATTAGTTTTTAAAATGGGTTTATTGTATTTGCAGTCCCTACCAGTTTGCATTTTATTTATTTACTTTGCATGTCATTTTGGCTATTTTATGTCGTGTTATTCATTCATTTCTTTTATGCGTTTGCATCGAATTTATGTTTTGCCGTATTGTTTATGTTAGTATGTGCATATTTTGTCTTTTCACGATGATTCGAATATGTTTGTGTGGCATGCATTTTAATGTTATTTCATGTGATTTTTAATGCTAAAATTTGCATGTTAATTAATTTTTAATTATAAAACGGAGATACCTATTAATTCGCGTATTCGGGTCAAATATCTTAGCTTATTGGATATCCCGCGAATATTCAGATTAATTCGAATCATCTAAAGGTAAACCCCTAGATAATTAAAATGGACAAGACCATGACATCATTCTTCAATTGCTTGCATCATGCATAAAGGTGACGTACGGGATCCGAACCCTAAACTAACACAGCAGCCAGTCTTATATGATGTCGGTTTAGTCTTTGGTCCGGTGTACCGTCATCCTTTTTAATTAAATGTTTAATTAATTCAGGACCACCAATTTAGATAAGCTCGTACGGTTAAAGTCCAATTATCAATTAAGAACCCCTAATTAAAGTCTTTTTAAATTTCAGATAATTTCCATCATTTAAAACCAACAATTGTTTTGGTACCGATTTTCGGGCGTGATGGGGGTGCTAACCCTTCCCCACACGTAACCAACTCCCAAACCCTTTCAAATGAATCTCTGGTTTTGTTTTTACAGTGTCCGGCCTACCTTAGTGGCCGGTGGCGACTCCATCCCGAAATTTTTTTTAAAGGTTTTTCCCAAAACTTGAATTATTTTTAAAATTCACTCTTTTAATTAAATGTTTTCAAAAAGCGGGGACTTGAAAAAAAACCTTGTTACACCTGTATCGAAATATGTTGACTTCTTTTGACTTTGACTTTGACCCGTTTCGATACGCTACAGACCCATATCGAAACAATAGATTCCAGTAGTAAAATGTTCCGATATGTCTATAGACCGTTTTAGAACGCCTTGTTCTTTAGGTTCATTTATGCTTACCCGTATCAATACGCCATCACCCGTATCGATACGGCCTGACTTGTAATAACAGATTTTTGCTGATTTTTATTCGATTTCACCTACCGAACGATGTCCAAATGCAATGAAACTTTACACACAATATTTCAATGGTATAAACTACTAATATGCCAAATTTCATGATCATACGAATACGTTTACTATGTTTTGACCTTTATGAGCTAAGTATGCAATTTTAAACCACTTTAAGCCAAAACAAAAGGGCCATTTAGGGCCATCAACCACATTATAACATAGGCATCTCACAAACATATCAAAATGGGCATAACGACTAGTTTGACTACTTTGCCACCTTTCTAGGAGTTCATATGGTCAAAATACATTACTTTAGGGCTTGTAGTGACTTGTCTTGCCTTGACTATTTGATCCTCAAACACACGATCTTTCAACCTGAAATACATGAGATGAGACACGTTAGGCATACATTGCCTAATGAGGTAGTCATAAACAATATGAACAACAAAGTAACAAGTATTTATATATATATATATATATATATATATATATATAATCTCATGCTCATCAATGACAGTATTATGCATCAATATACAATGTTAACATATTGGTTTCATCTTCAACCCTTGGATTGAATCAAGATAGTGGATACGTGAATTCCTACGCCTCACCAAATCAATGAATGGTCTAATCCCTTTGCCTCGCCAATATGACCAATATCAATACACATCCCTCCGTTTCGCCAAATCAATATAGGTCGTAGCCTTAGGACAGTATTCCACTCGTACACTGAGCTTATGAATTCTATGGCATGCCAATTGTATCCATTGCCCGTTCAAATCTAAGGTTTCAATGTTCGTATCCATGTTCAATGTTCGATGAGAATTGCAATGACTAGTGATCTCAATATTATCAATGGCAAACATATATCATTATCAATATGCCATGTTTCAATGTCAATGTCAATATCAATATTAATATCCCACGATTTCATTACAATATTTTAATAACATTAATCATATCGATGATAATGCACAATAGCTATGTCATTGACTATATCCAATATTCAATAACAACTTACCGACACTCATCAAAGAATCCGATTAACAGTCCAATGTAACTTCTTCAATGATAATGTTAGCGATATGATCGAAAACAGCAATAAAAGATTCGGGAGGGCTCTTCGCCTAATCCCGAGACTTCGACTACACTCACCTTACTAATCTAATGCTCATATGGCTCTCGAATAACAATTCCCTTGTTCCTAGCCTTCGATGAATTTGATGGATGCTCATTTCGTTATCTTGAGCTAGGAAATCAATAGGGAGATTATTAGGATCGATAATACGATACCAAAATCAATACAACGATATCAAAATTGATATCCGAATTCAATATTAGCATCAACGATGGATTATCCATGGATGGCTAAAACTCTAGCTTGAGATTATGCTTGACACATCCATGGAATCTAAAGATTGTTTGAGGATTATTGCTTACTCGAACGTTGGCAATGATTCGATAGTAATAAGGTGAAGAAATTCAAAGCTTGAGATTTCCTGTAATGATGGTGCTTGCTTGTTGGTGGGAGGAAGAAGATAAAGATGATTAAAGGTACTTGTCTAATTAGCAATCGGGTAAGCTTATTTTGGCTATTCAATAACCTCAACCTTACTATTATAAAATCCATAAAGCAATAAAAAAGGCTTCAAATTCAATGAATATAATTACAATAGGTGTCTATTTAAAAAGGTAAAATTTTGATACACTGCGTGTAAAATTTATTTTACACAAGTCTGCATATTTACCCCATAAAACTCAAATCTTTTTAACACTAAAAAATTAAACCATATACCCTAAATTATAAACTCTAAAACTTAAACCTTAAATTTAAAACCATAAATTAAATCCTTAAAATTAAAAGTATTGTGTAAACTAAAGTTCATAGTCTGTGTATCAAAGTTTTTCAAAAAAAAATTATAATAGGTGGCATTAATGTCAAAGGTTTAAAACAAATTGTTGCAAAGTGAGAAGATTAGAGAAACAAATGAAGTAGAATGATACATGTAGCGAGTGGGCAAAGCCTTTGGTAAAGGCCAAGACATTAGAGTGGGGGGCATTTTCTTTGAACTTTCCGTAGCAATGGAGTTTACTGATCATGTCTCCATGCTTTTGCCCAATTTGTATTCCCATGTCTCTATGCTTTTGTCCAATTAAAATGCCACGCGACACTATCTTTAATTAATATACAACATTAGCTGCATTAAAAAATCTCAAATTACTTTTCTCCAATCTTGTATATTTCCTTTTATTTTAAAAATTCTTCAAAACTATTTACAGGCTTATCTTCTTCAACCTTTAGGCGACCATTCATCTGTTGCTTTAATTACCATCGTGTCTGTTTTCGTTATAATTTTTAATCAAACCAGCCAAAGGGAGAAATCAGACACAAAAAATCACAAGATCGATGGGCTTAATCGAACACTGACCCTATAAACATGTAAAATCAACTGTTTCTTGGTTTGTTGTATATGAAAATAACGGGCAACCAATGGCGAAATCTTTGGAATATCTCGAGTCTTGAAGCAGGTTGCAGCCAATGGGCATAACATAAATAAAAAGAAGAAGTAAAAAAAATATTGAATTTTATAATTTTAATATAATAAAAACATTGCGCCACATGTTTAATCATCAATTGCTCTGATTTTTTCTAATTTTTAAAAATAAATATTTATTATTTTTATAATTTGAATATAAAAAATAAATTTTTAATTTCTGCACAGAAAATAGATTAATGATGTTAAATTAGGTGTATAAAATTAAAATTTTTAAAACATTATGTAGTAACTATATATAACGGATGATTAAGCCTTTTAAAAACTATACTTTCATTCAATAAATTTGAAATTTTCAACTCAAAATTAACCGCTCGGAGATGTACTTAAATAGCCCTTAATTTTCTTTTTGGTACAAACATTCCTTTAAATTAAACAAAGGTCCTTATGTATAGAAAACCCCAAACAGAAAAGGAAAATAAAAAGAGAGAAGAAAATACAGTAAAATGACGGATGTCACTTCGTCGCCGATCCTGAAAATAAATAATTCAGATCAACCGTTTATTAACTAAACAAAACCATATCAAACTCGACGACTCAAATCTTCTCCCTTTTTTTTTTACTTTCCCAATTCCAAGAAAAATGCAAATGCCTCCGTTCCCATCGGAAAACGGCGTCGAAGGAGACGACGAGAGAGAAGAAGGCGAGGACGTAGACGATGATGAAGAAGAAGAAGAAGAAGAGGACGACGAAGACGAGCCGAGGCTTAAGTATCAAAGAATGGGAGGTAGCATCCCTTCCTTGCTTTCCGGTGATTCCGCCTCGTGTATCGCCGTTGCCGATCGCATGATTGCTCTCGGAACGTACGACGGAACCGTTCATATCCTCGACTTTTTGGGAAATCAGGTGAAATTTTCTTTCATTTCACCTCTTCTGATCTTGTATTTCATTTCGAGTCTTAATTTCTCATTTTATTTTGATATTTCACATTTCAGTACATTTCCCTGTTATTCAAATTTTCAATAAGTAAATAAATTTCCATAAGTTAATGTTTTCTGCGTTGTTATTGAATTACATTTTGTTATGCATAAGATTTTTATTTGGTTGTTTTTAGGTTAAGGAATTTGCTGCTCATTCAGCTGCAGTGAATGACCTTAGCTTTGATATAGAAGGTGAATATATCGGAAGCTGTTCTGATGATGGCTCTGTTGTACTAAATAGTCTTTTCACTGACGAGAAATTGAAATTTGAGTATCATCGTCCTTTGAAGGCCGTTGCACTTGATCCTGATTATGCAAGAAAGTCATCTAGGAGATTTGTAACTGGTGGCTTAGCTGGTCACTTAAATTTTAATACAAAAAAGTGGTTTGGCTATAAGGATCAGGTTCGTGATCTTGATCAACTTTAATTTATTTGAAAATCGAGACTTTTATGAATTCTGAATATTGTGTATTTTAATGTGTTTTTAGGTTTTGCACTCAGGTGAAGGTCCAATCCATGCAGTGAAATGGAGAACGAGTCTCATTGCTTGGGCTAATGATATGGGAATAAAAGTTTATGATGCTGCAAATGATCAGCGGATTACATTTATAGAAAGACCAAGAGGGAGTCCTCATCCTGAAATCCTGCTCCCACATTTAGTTTGGCAGGTTAGTCAAAAGATTAATATGGAAAATGTCTGAAGTTGTTCAAAACTCTCTTATGTTGTCTAAACTCTAAACAGCTGCAAGCCTGCAATGTTATATGTTATCATTCATTTTTCTGAAGTTTTCACTTATCCTAGGCCCTAGTCTTTGTGAACATAGGTTCTTCAATCATTTATACCATTGCTCGTTGTCTGAACCTATTCAGGATGATACCTTATTGGTGATTGGCTGGGGAACTCATGTGAAGATTGCAGCAATAAGAACAAATCTGAACAAGGGAGCCAATGGAACTTATAAGCATGTTACAAGTTCTAACACGAACCAAGTAGATATTGTGGCATCATTTCAGACTAGCTATTACATATCAGGAATTGCTCCTTTTGGTGATGCTTTGGTTGTTCTGGCCTATATTTCTGGTGAAGAAGATGGGGAGAAGGAATTTAGTAGCACGATACCATCAAGACAGGTATGCATCCTTTACAGTACTGAAAAAGCTAAGTTTGTTGTCCTGGTGTACACCCCCGATTTTGAGGCTTTATGTGCAATCTTTAGTGCATTATCTGTTCCCTTTCCTACAAATTTGTCAATTTATTTGGATGGTGTGATGCTATGCTTGACAGAAGCCACGGCAGTGGTTGCACTTGCTGTAACTACTCTACATTGTTGCTCTGCTTTGAACTTTCAGGCTGTGCTTGTATGAAGAAATTTAATGTAGAATTCTTTTGCAATATGTTGCCCGTGCTTCTCTATACATTCTACTGATCCTGAGTTTTAATAGATGGTGGGGTGGATTATAGTATCAAATGGATTAGCTAGTGTTGTTTTTCGAGAGTTTGAGATACTGGCTGTTGTTATAATTCTCATTGCCCATGCATAATCTACTGTAGCAGGGAAATGCACAGAGACCAGAGGTACGCATAGTGTCTTGGAATAATGATGAATTGGCAACTGATGCCCTACCTGTACATGGCTTTGAGCACTACAAAGCAAAGGACTATTCCTTGGCCCATGCTCCCTTCTCAGGTTGATATCTCGGTTTTTGAAGCTATGGGTTATTAGGCAGAATTTCAGTCAATAGTTATAGTGCTCTTCTCATATGAATGTAGGCAGCAGTTATGCCGGTGGACAGTGGGCTGCTGGTTATGAACCAATATACTATATTGTATCGCCAAAGGATGTTATCATAGCAAAACCTAGGTTACTTCCGATTCTTTCTATTTTTCTTGCTTCTCAAAGATTAAGCTTGTTTTTCATCAAAAAAAATCAAAATAGGAAAAGGATTGTGGATTCTGTAGTACTATGCAGTAATATATATTATATACTCAATTTTTGTGAAATGTAGCAGAGTATCAATTTGATGCTGGTTGCTTATTTGCCCTAAAGGAAGTTGGATTTTCTGAATAACTCTCCTGCCTGATTCCCCCCCCCCCCCCCCCCCCCTTAAATTTTTGTCTTGGGGGTACAAGTACATCTGTTTATCTATCATTACCCTTTAAGCTGATAGCAAACTGTATAGCTTCCATTGGGCATGATCTGAGGTATCTTTAGTACTATTAAAGAGCAAACCTGGGAAAGCAGTTATAATGATAAAAAAGTGCTTCTAAATTTTCTTCAGATGAACAATCATGTTGTGCATTCTTTTAGGACTATGCAAAAGGTTTATAATAGCAAATAAGTGCTGTAAGTTACCATTAAGTGGATATTATTTGGTGTATTTTGCTGGAAATGATGAGTTTTGTTTGAATTTTGATGTCAAGATTATCCTAATATGGACTTTGACGTCTTATAATAATCTTTGGATTTGTGCATAGGGTATTAAAATAATGGCCAATATTTTGTGGTACGTCTTATAGTAATGGCCAGTACCTTTACAATTTTGACACTTTAGGGATGCTGAGGATCACATTGCATGGCTTCTTCAACACGGATGTCATGAAAAAGCTTTAGCTGCAGTTGAGGCTGGGCAGGGACGAAGTGAACTCCTTGATGAGGTATTTTTCTTCCATTTAATGACTTGATATCGCTTACCATATAAATCCACTGGCTTAATATCTAATCTTTGCATTATCATGAAAGATTCTGGCTGCAAGCTAATGTATTTTAGTTTTGATGTATGGTGAAACTGATATATGTTATTTCCAATTTCATTTGTTTCCTTAAATAATGCCCATTCCTTTGTGCATGTATTTTCTAAAGTTAGTCGTTGCTTTCTTCATTTTTGTTCACCTTATGTGTAGGTGGGATCTAGATACCTTGATCATTTGATTGTGGAAAGGAAATATGCTGAGGCTGCATCCTTGTGTCCCAAATTCTTGCAGGGATCTGCTACAGCTTGGGAGAGGTACTGAAAATCATTTTACGCAACTCTTTCCATACATTTCTTGTTAATCATTTGCAATTGCCTTGACAGATGGGTATTCCATTTTGCTCATCTCCGTCAACTTCCTGTATTGGTTCCATATATGCCAACAGAAAACCCAAGGCTGCGTGATACTGCTTATGAGGTTTGTCAAGACAGAAACTTGTGCATATGTTCATGTAGTCTTCTATTATAGTTTTTAACGCGTCAAACTTGCAATGAAAACCACTTGTTTGATATGCTGCAGGTTGCTCTTGTGGCTCTGGCAACAAATCCATCATTTCATAAGGATCTTGTGTCAACTGTCAAATCTTGGCCACGTGTCATTTATTCTGCGTTGCCTGTTATTTCTGCAATTGAGCCCCAGCTAAATACTTCATCGATGACTGATGCCCTTAAAGAGGTTTATGAGGCTGTTTCTAATTGTCTGATGTGAATTGAATCTGTTGATGCTACATGTTGAATGACCCTATCCTTTTTTCTTGATAGGCACTTGCAGAGTTGTATGTTACTAATGGGCAGTATGAGAAAGCTTTTTCACTGTATGCTGATGTCAGTATTTTAATGTAAATTTGTGCATCGACAAATATATTTGTCAACCTTAAAATTATGTCTGATGCAAATTGCTCATGGAAACTAGGTTTTCATCCATTTTCTAGTTGGATATTTCATTGCTTCTTTCTTAATGTACATACTTGTCTGCGATCTCAGCTCATGAAACCAGATATATTTGACTTCATTGAACGACACAACTTACAAGATTCTATTCGCGAAAAGGTATGTTAATGGAAGAGCATATGAAAATTTTGAGCTACTTTGCTTTCTCAAAAATATTGTTTTTGTCGAGAATGTCAATTCCTCTTCATATGAGGCCAGTCTTGTAAATTATGAAACTGATTCTTTACAAATCTCACTGCTTAGGTTGATACTTATTTGTGGTAGATGCATTTGGAAATTCAACCAAAATTACAGTGGCAAAAGATTAACTCTTTCTATTCAATAAAACTATTGGGGTAAAGAAGAGCAAAAAGTAATTAGAAAGGAAAACCTCGTTTATTTCCTTTATTAATAAGCAATTTTAATGCCAAAAATACTATGTGCATGGTGCAGGTTGTCCAGTTGATGATTGTAGATTGTAAACAAGCAGCTAATTTGTTGATCCAAAATAGGGACTTAATTACACCATCTGAAGTTGTTTCGCAGCTTCTAAATACTAGAAATAAGTGTGATTCAAGATATTTCTTGCATTTATATCTGCATTCTTTGTTTGAAGTAAACCCACATGCTGGCAAGGAATTTCATGATATGCAGGTATGAATTAGGCAACTAGATTAGTGTTTTAATATCTTTTATGTAAATATTGATGGCATCAGTTGCTTTGAAATTCTCAATTTTTTTTTACGTCTGTTACTTTTCTAGATTTCATACATTTCTGCAGTGTCCAAATTCCTTTTCCTGTTAACAAAATGGCAGTAGGTTCTAAAATTAGTCGAACATAGTTTGACTACATAAGACAGCCATGTCAGCTGTACTTTAAACAGTTTATTTGGGTTCCAAAATTATCTTTTTTTTGCTTTAACTAGTTTTGTTAGCTTGGGTGTGATGTGTTTGTTTGATGTAACTTGCTGTTTATATGGTATGTAGTGAATTTATTTAATTGTTGTTTGAAGGAATTTGGATCTATAAATGATGTCAATCTTAATTTTTTTTTTACTATTAGTGATATTCTATATAGATCTAGTCATCTAGGTATTTATATAGGTAGTTGTATGTCAAAATAGAGTGATTTACTATAGAAAAAGTGAAAAACTCTCTTAATTTCTATACAACAGCTTACATCTTTATATACAGCTTATATCCTTAACTTAGGTAACTATTAAGTTAGGAAAGAGACTATTCTAGGTAAACTAAAATCCCTTAAAGTTAGGGATTGTAATCACTAACAAGGATCTACAGGATCCTGTCTAATTATACAAATAATCTCTAATTTATGTGCATATTTCCTGACATTGTATACTACATTGACAACCCCAAAAACAATATACTTAGACAACTGGTACCGATTTGTACCATTCTTTTTAGGAAAACGAATCACCTGTCCAATATGGTATTAACAACCTTGGAAAAATTCCTGTTGGTTCATGTTTCTTGTCTAGTCCTCAATGCTTATGGCTGTGCACTGAGTCTTGTTTCCTGGCAAGACGCTTGTTATGTTAATTGCATTTCTGATTATGTATTGCCCTTTTTCTTGCTGTGATAGGTAGAACTTTACGTTGAGTATGATCCAAAGATGCTGCTTCCATTTCTTCGCAGTAGTCAACATTACATGTTGGAGAAGGTTTGGACAGTCTAAATATTAGTTATATAATGATGGCATCATATTTTTCCAAAATATGACTGCTGAAATTCAACTTCAGGCATACGAGATCTGTGCCAGAAAAGACCTTTTAAGGGAGCAAGTATTCGTTCTTGGAAGAATGGGAAACTCGAAACAGGCTCTGGCAGTCATCATAAATGAATTAGGAGATATCGAAGAGGTACGTTTTTGTCATTTTCAATTGGTGCTCCTGCTGCTTTCAGCTGTTGCTTTTGTGTTTTCTGGCAATTTTAAGGATTGGTACTAAAGATATCCTCCACAGGCTGTAGAATTTGTGACCATGCAGCATGATGATGATCTTTGGGAAGAACTAATTCACCAATGCCTCAACAAACCTGAAATGGTAATGACATAAAATGCAGAGTGGAAATATGCATGAATTGTCTGATGATTCTTGTATCGAACTTTTTCTTACTAGTCTCACTGATTGCAGGTGGGTGTCTTATTGGAACACACTGTTGGCAATCTGGATCCTCTCTATATTGTAAATATGGTGCCCAATGGCCTAGAGATACCTCGGTTAGTATTCTCATTTTGTCAAGGGAAATTTACGAATTGTGGTTGAGCAGAGTTTTCTATTTCCATGTAATTTGCATCTATAATATCATAATGTATCAGAAAAATTCGCACATGCTCACAGCTTCGATCTTAGATCTTAAATTATGCCCCCAAGACTTCGATACGG
Source organism: Hibiscus tridactylites (assembly GCA_958450335.1). Taxonomy (NCBI): domain Eukaryota; kingdom Viridiplantae; phylum Streptophyta; class Magnoliopsida; order Malvales; family Malvaceae; genus Hibiscus; species Hibiscus tridactylites. The sequence continues at coordinate 39,496,935 of OY288288.1, forward strand.
AGAATCCAACAGACACATAATTTAGAATTGCAGGGATGTAAGCTGAATCACTTTATCCAACTTAATCTTCTATGTTATTTTCAGGCTCAGGGATCGTCTAGTCAAAATTATTACTGATTACAGAACTGAAACTTCCCTTAGACATGGGTGCAATGATATACTCAAGGTACTACTACTCTATCTCTTAGCATTTGTTATAATACTTGAAATTCCGATTCGAGGAACCTGACATGTGAAATATACAGGCTGATTCTGTTAATCTGTTGGTTAAATACTACAATGAAGCGAAACGAGCAGTTTGCTTGAGTAATGAAGAAGATGTTGGCCGATCCAAGAGGGATGCAAACAGAGCTTCTCAAACTATAACACCTAACGTGAGAAACATGGATGTTAAGTCTAAAACTAGGGGAGATGGAAGATGTTGCATGTGTTTTGATCCTTTCTCGATACAAAATGTATCAGTTGTCGTGTTCTTTTGCTGTCATGCTTATCACACAACTTGCTTGATGGACTCCACTGAGACTAATACCATAAGCAAAAAGGAGAGTGGAACCGCCTCTGAGGGGCTATACGAGTATGAGGAGGAGGAGGATGCTGATGACAATGGTGGCGAGGCTAGTGATCCTCAGATGCGATGTATTCTATGTACTACAGCTGTGAGTTAAGTTTGCAAAGTGTGGTTGTGCATGCTTTTGCTCCGACCTGCTTAGGTTTTGCACATGACGTTCTTGCGCCTGTTGGCATTCATGATTCTTTCTTTGTCTCGTCTCAGTATTTTGGTTGAATGTTGTTGTGCCTCAATTAATGGCAACTTCTGTGTTATACATTCCCATGTAATTTTATTGGAAAGTGTAATTAATCCTTTTTGGCGGTTGATTTATGTAGTGTATCTCGCACTCTAAACAAAGTTTTTCAATGAAATAATATTCTATGAATTTGCAAGTTGGACCACACAATCTGTCTTTTCCTGCATTGCCAAACTTGTAAAGGAAAAAGATGTGTGTAGATCAAAGTTTTAAATCAATGACAAATAGTTTAAGTTTTGCATTGGTTAAAATTTCGATATGTATATGGCACAATAATTTCGGTAAATACCAACATATAATTGTTTATGGCAAAATAATTAAACTTCAATAATAATTTTAATATGGGTAATCTCCACTCGTGGTCACTTTTGTTTTAGGTTTGTTCTATTTTGGTCACCCGAATTCAAAAAAGACTATTATGGTCACTTACGTTCGAAACCGTTTCTGTTTTGGTCACTGGACCATTAACCTCCGTTAATTAAAAATAATAATTTCTAATTTGACCCCCAAACTTTCAAAACCTCATTTTTCACCATCTTCCTTAAAACTCAATGAACTTCCCCAGAACTACATTAAATGTCTTTTTTGAGTATCTTGTTTAACTCAAAATCCCTTTTTTTCACAAACTTGGAAATTCTATTGGGGAAGCTCTCTCTTTGTTCCTCCCACCTTCAATCAAGGCATTTCAGGGTAATTTCCCGTTAACCAAACCGAATATTAGAAAATGAAATTTTATTTATTTGTTGAAAGTTTGCATTTTCTTTGGATTCTTATTCTCATTTTAACATCTGCAATTTATTTAGTTTAAGCATTTACTTCCCGTCGAGTGTTTTTAAGCTAACCCATTTGATTCTCTCCACTGAAAACTGCCTTCTTTTTGTTGTTTTAGTGTGTGATTTAAGACAACCCATTTTCTAAGTGAATTTCTTGTTTTTGGGGATGTTAATGAATGGGCATAAGAAAGTTCCAAGGGAATTCATAAATGTAGTTCTCATCAAGTATAAGTCTTTGGCTTTTAGGAATCTTCTAACTACACAAGCTAAAACATTTTGATCTTATCCTAGATTGTCCTTTAATACAAAGTTTCATCCATATATCTAGAAATTTTATGTTCTTGGTTGGGTGAGGTTTTTGTGGCAACTGGTGGCTCAATTTGTGTGTTCATATCCTATTCATGTATTTTCTCATGTCATAATTTTGTTAAAAGTATTTTATATTTAACTTTATACTTGTTAATAATTTGTGTTATATAGATTTTTTCATGTTTCATGTTATGTTTTAGCTATTTTTCTGTCATATTCTGCATTGGTGAGTAGGTTTTGGTTAGTGCTTATTTCTTTTCATTTGGTAGTGAAAATCTTACTAGTTTACTTGTCAAGGTAATAATTAATCTTAGATTTAGAAGCCTGTCTTTTGGAGTCATTGTAGTGATGCAATTTCAAGAACCGGCTGGTTTGATTCCTTAAATACATCTTGAAGGATTTGCTTATCTACATGAAACGTGAGGGTGTTCTTCATACTGCATTGATTTGTGATGACATCCTCTGCAATATCCTTCTCCGGTTACCACCCGAATCTATTCCCAAGCTCATTATTGTATCAAAGCGGTGGCTTCACTTGATATGTAGCTCATCTTTTCGTCATGGTTATTTGAGTTGATGGAGAGTGGGTGTGTGCAATTCCTTATACCTTAAAAGCCCCCGTTCCTATTTCCTAACCTGCTCTCCCATTGCTGTCTACTAGTAGAGAGTGCAATGATTTGAAGTTCTCTGGGATCCTTAAAAAGCTCGGTTATTTTATCCACTATTCTGACAATCATCTTCTTTGTAGTCGTCACTCCAAGACATATTTTGTATGGAATCCCATTACCAAGGAACAATATAAACTACCTCGTCAAAGACCAGTACGTGGTGATATACCAAGCTTAAATGTTCTTCAAATATATCTCTATCTCCTTGGAATTTGGGCACTGTCATCCACTGGTATGCAACCCGAGGGAATGTAGCTCAATAATTGAGGAAAATAGTGAAAAATAAAATTTTAAAAGTTTAAGAGTCAAATTAAAAATTATTATTTTTAATTAACGAAAGTTAACGGTCCAGTGACCAAACAAAAACAGTTTCGGACGTAAATGATTAAAATAAAACTTTTAAATTCGAGTAATCAAAATAAAACAAACCCAAAATAAAAGTGACCACGATTAACCTTTTTAATATTTTGAACGATGCAGCTGTAAAGCAATTTTTGCAAGATTTATATGATTCTTAAAAATATAACATTTGAAATGTGATTCAAAAGTCAATTTGTTCTCTGTACACCCCACAGGTGGGCAAAATGGCAAACACTAACCCATCTTCTTTAAAGGTCTGCCACGTACCAAATTGTTCAAAATTCACAAACCAAAAGTGTTTGTAATTTCAAAGGTTTGAAGATTAAGCATCAACCATCCTGTAGAACCAAAAATAAAACGAAACAGCCAACTCAGCAGTAGAACATCACGTCCTTCACATTGTCTTTAATGCTGGGCAGGGGACGGACATCAACACTCGCGTCCTTCGGTTTCCGGCTTCCACCAGTGGAGCCACTGTCCGACAGCTCTTCCTCTACATAATACCGTGCCCTAAACGCAGCTAGATGGGCATAATAAGCTGGAGGCACTGCAAATATTCATAATATCAACCAACCAACAATACCGACTTTGAACTTAACTTGAAAGCTAAAAAACAAGATTTAAGAACAGAAAGTACCACTAACCTATAGAAACAGATTTGGTACACCTTGCATAGCTAGACAAGAATGAAATAATTATGTAGTTAGGTCTAATGTGAGCAATATTTATTCAAGATTGCACAGAAAGTAATAAATACATACGTGTAGCATAAACTGTTCGTGAGCATTTGCAAGAGGTCTGCGCTGAACCTGTTTTCATCATAGAGGACATGATAATGGGCGGGCCTACTGGTTCCCTACACCAGAAAAATAATGAATGTGCATTTGGTATCAGACAATATAAGCATATGAGATCATTGTACAACAAGGCAAGCCTCGGTTTTTACCTTAATCCCAGCATGACTATTAAGATAAAAATCAAACTCGGTGGGATGACAAATTTTTGTATCCACAACAGTACCTGCAAGACATTGATTATGTTAAGACATAAGATATTTGATTATGCTGGTTTCCATTTTCGAGATATTTGTTACCTGGTAATATATTGCCACTCCTGTCAGCTTTATTGCGGTCTGTCGGAAAAAAGCGAGTATGATGCCTCTTCTGCACCACAACAAATGTAACCGGTGGCAAATAGCCTTCCTGAAGTGAGGCACAAGCCTGAGGATGGAAGAAATTTAAAGGAGTAAGAAGGGCCTTAGCACCAATAGGGCATTGCAAAAACAGGAAAAAAAATTATGTTGGCTGTTAAGGTCTTCGTCTAGATAGAATTTATTCAAAACAAACCAAGTTATTTTTGTCAATAAAATAGCAGAGTTCTACAAAATCCCACAAAAGATAACCCTTAGAATACCTTTCGGATAGCATCCATTTCATGGAGTAGAACTTGACTGAATTGGCCTTCACTCACACCATCTCTGTCAGATTAAGTAACAGTTATCAGCAATTATGTTAGAAAAGAAGGAAGGATTTGGATGGTCAGAAAAAATTCACCTGTAGAAAATAATCCTTTCAGGTATTCGATTGGTTGACTTGCGGAAAGCTATGAGCAATTCCCTAAAGAGAACAAGAAGTGGCTTATAAAAGAAGTAGAACACAATTAACTATGACAGGATCATGAAATATATCTACCTCCTTACCTTATCATACCACCATGAACTATACCCTTTCGAGAATCCGGAGTTGTTTTATAAAGGTCCTGGATTATTTCCTCCCGGTGAGTCTGTGCAGAGACAATTCCACGGTATGTGGTTATCTCTGGCCAGTCCATTGAAGCCACAACCTGCAGACAAGCCAATATAATCTCTTAACAAGATGAACAGAAAAGAGATGACAAAGAACAAAGAATATGCTTACGGCAGCAATCGAAGCACTACAATCCTCCCCAGGCTGAGGATGAGTAACATCCGCACCAAATATAATTGTAGGCCTATCGGTCACAAGCGGAATTCTCTTTTGAATTGCATCATTCAACACAGTATTTCTCCCCCCAACCTAATTAATTTACAATTGTCAAAAAAGATTAAACAAAACAAAGAGAGCCAGCACAAACATCAAATCACCACCCAAGCAAAAAATGTACCTTAACATTAATTTTTAGAGCCAGGTTCTCAAGATATTGCTGCCTATTTGCATTTGCAGCAACATCAGGCTTAACACATTGTGAAACAATACCTAGCTCAGTCTCACAAATTCGCTTAACTTTTCCTGCAAGCAAAACGAGTTAAATTGCACAGAGAAAACCTAACATTACCCATTAACATTATATCAGAATCTCATACCATATGAGCCAGTTTGATCCGGTAGGATGACTATCAACAACTGAAGTGGCATATTCTTGCCAGCAGACTCTCTGTAAATATCCAAGAGAGTTTGATCAATCTTATCAGTACGCGATGCACGGATTGGAATTGAGGGAGTGTTGTGGAACACCTACAGTAAAAGATGGAAAATGAAGCTGATCAATACTATATTAAAAATATGATATGAGCGCTTACAAAACAACACACCATACCATTCCTTTGGCGTTGCACATCTTCACCAGATCAGTACAAAAGGGTTCTGACATATCCATGTATTTTGAGGAGAAGTTCACACAAGTCCAGAAATTCACACTCCCACCTTTTACCATTTTCTGCAAAAAAAAATGTATAACGTAAAAACCTAGTAAAGGAACTTCCACACAAGAATGCTAGAATCCTGACAAGAGCCTTAACTAATACTATAAATTAATCAAAGTTTTTTTAGCAAACATTTAACTGCTAACAAATGACACTGGAAAACTACATGAACTCTTAAAATGAAATAGAAGAGTGATGCACATGAAACTCTGGAACAAGAAAAGGTGACCCAAAAAACTGAATTTTTTTCAAAAACACTTCAAAGATAAGATGTAAAAAATAAAGTAGCACCTTATTGATCATGTTCCACGAGCCCAAATTAGGACAAACACTTCGTTCACGCCCACTATCATGATACTTAAGCTGCAACAACCAGAAAAAAAAAAACAGAGATTAAGTTTATAATAAGAAAGGACTTCCCTTGAAGAAATATTTATATGTTGGTACCATTGGTGGAGGTAAAACTCTTGCATCAACCAACGCAAGTTCTTTGTGAACTTGAATTCCAAATTCTTTACAAACAAGGTCATCTGCCTCAAAATTATTGACTTTAACCATCTGCAAAAGCATAATAAATGAATCACAATTCTTATGCTGCTAAAAATAAGTATCCACCACTATCATACCTCTCTTATACTACTCTCCCTATCATTCGGGCGTTGACAAGTTGCCTTCAGCATCTGTCTAACTTGTTGTTCATTCAACTTTTTTGTATATCGTTGGCCCTCCACAATCCTACAACACTGTATAACAAAATCATTATAAAAATTGAATTAAAACCAAAAGAGAAAAGAAACAAAGATCAAGTCAATATGAAGAACCTCCATTGGCAAGTAGACAGGTCTAGCTTCACTTCCACTTTGAATAGCAGGCAAGTATGGAAAATTAAGCACAATGTTGTACTTATCACGGAAATACTGGGCAACAGAAATTTTTGTACTTTTGTCATCGAGAGTGAACCTAAGCAACCAAAAAAATGGACAGAAGAGGTACAATGAGTGATTGAAACAAATATTGTACAGAAGCATAAGATGTTATGGAGTACATATGTACTAGTACAATTATTATGCTTATATCAGCTATTAGAATTTAAATATTTAGTACTCTGCTTTCATAAAACATTATTAATCCAATGGTAGTTAAAGGATATTGCGCAACAAGTGTGGTGGCTAATGACAAATATGCTAAGAAATGTTTTTGAATCCACTATGGCCAAACAAAATACTGCCAACTGCTAATAAATAAAACCAACACTGTCTGAAGATGGAAATTAGTTAAGTGGCAAATACAAGACTAACACAACAGATGCAAAAACAATTCAACCATACTCAGTCTGAACTCTGAACATGTAACCAAGTACTAGAGAATATAAAGACCGGCACAAATACCCAAATATGATTCAACCATATTGACCTCATAAATGCAGCTTCCCATAGTGTTATAACAAACTCACATTAACTGTCTTATAGGCTCTCTAGATATGCCAACAATCTTTGAAGTTTTGGGATACTTCAGGTAATTAAGCTGAACTTTTACTCCTTTCAAGGCCCTTCTCACCTAAATAATAAGAGGATAAAAACATTGTAAGAATTTTCAACCACTTTGATCCATTTACACTGAATTTAATGTGAATAGGTGCAAAAATTAGAGAAAAAATAGAAGAATAAGGTGAAGTAATACTTTCATTCGATCTTGATCGGACAAAGGCTTTGACAGGTTCGGACGTTTGAAGAAATGTTTCATAACAAACTCCGAAACTAAAATTGGCTCATAGAAGGACCGAGCAGACACATCTGTGAAGTGAAAACAGACATGAGAAGGAAAACCAGTAAAACTTGAACGTTAAGTAAAAAAGAAACAAAATCAAAAACAGACCAATATTGAGGGATAAACCCATCTGAGTGGGTCGAAGACTCTGGTAATATCCAGACCAATACTCTATTCCATTACCAAGCGGCCCCGGTTCACCAAATGATTCAGAGAAAAAAGACCTTCCAACAACAGTGTAGCTGCAAAATGATGTTTAAAACTTCATTAATTTCATTTAGTACAAACAATATCAGAAATTTATAGTAAACAGCCAAGTACTTTTCAGAAGGGGTCGCCCGAAGAACAACGTCGAGGACTTGAATAGTTTCTTGAGGGCATTCAAAATGCCTTTTGCTCAAAAACTCCCTTAGGAAATGAATGTCCGGCTTGGATGCAAGTTTGACTGCTACCTTAAATTGGCGTTCCTTCCTGCAACCAGGAACAGGAACATCACAGTACAATAATGAGATCAAATAACATGCGTATTGTCAAAGACACCGTTATAAAATGCAAGAATATTACCTCAGTGTAGTAGATGAAGTATTACCCCGATCTGCCTCAGGTAATTTAACAACAAACTCCTTCGACTCAAAGGGGAGAGCCCCGGCAGTGTAAAAGCTCTTCCGACCATCATAAGCTAGACGCCGATTACCAAGGTGTGAATCCTTGTATGTCTTATGAAGCTCCTTCATTATATCTCTGTTCACCTTTTTCGAAGTTACCTCAGGCGATATAGTAACCTGCAAGCAATCAAGAAGCCAATATTTCAATAATGAACTAAAGCCAAAATAAAACAGAGATATAAGCATAAAAATAAAATATGGAACGATTCAAGAAATGACAACGAAGATTTGCAGATGAAAATGAAATACATAAAGCCTTTAAAAGATACCAGATAAAATGCAAGAAACCTGAGACGGACAATGAGGTAAATAAATACCGGCAAACGGAAAAGAAATCATTGAAAATGTAAAGTAAACAGCAAGTAGAATTCATTTAAACAGTTAAAATTTCCCTTGAGATTTTTATGGAAAAAAAAAAGTAATTGCTAAATACTTCTGTGTGCTTAAAATTCAAATGGAGGAGAAAGAGAGAAAAAAAGTTACATCGTAGTGATGTACATCCATGGTAGCAACATCCACTATGAAGTGATTCGCTCTGACAGTGCATTTTGTACCGAGGGTACCATAACCTGGCCTTTGAGGGAATCTAATCGCCTTTGTCGACGACGCAGGAAGAGGAGGCTGAGCCGATGTTGCAGCCACATGACCCAATGTAAGTTTCTCAGAAAATTGTTCCCTCGGTGGTTCCGCAGTAGACGAAGGTTGATGAGCCGGAACCGCCTGCGGTGGAGGCTGAGCCGGGGCCGCCTGAGGAGGAGGCTGAGCAGGGGCCGCCTGAGGAGGAGGCTGAGCAGGGGCAGCCTGAGGAGGAGACGGGTTATAAGAAGCAGGAGGTCCAGAAGATCCACGTCCCCTTCCAGAGTCACGGCCCCTTCCTCTACCACCTGCGCCACCGCGAGGGAAAGACTGGAGGGGTTGACCGCGCCCGGGATCCTGTCCCCGGCCACGTCCTCCAACACCACGGCCCCCTCCACCGCCACCACCACGACCACCACTAACACCGCCACCGCCACCGCCACGACCACCACTAACACCGCCACGACCAGACATTGCCAAAGAGACTTCTGGAATGACGATTCTGAATGCGGAGAGAATGTGAAGAGTGAGCGAGCCCTTTTATAATAGAAAAGAACAAATCCCAACTGACCCGATTTCTGTTTGGAAAAAAAAAACCGACTTGTTTTCATCTACCATTGTTGTTTTTCTGTTTAGGTTATTTTTATTTTTAATCTTATTAATATGTTTTTATGATAATATATGTTTTATTTTTAATTTTTTATTAAATATAAAGAACATCTTTCTTTACTGAGATAATTTATTAAATTCGTGTTTAGGTTAATTTTTAAATAAAAATTAACTGAGTCGACCAAATTATTAATATATGATAATTTAACTGAGTCGACCAAATTATTAATATATGATAATTTAACTGAGTCGACCAAATTATTAATATATGATAATTTAACTGAGTCGACCAAATTATTAATATATGATAATTTAACTGAGTCGACCAATCCATAATGCAAACAGAACCGGACTTGACCCGCTAAGTTGGCGGTATATTGATCCCTGGATCTTTATTCCTTAATCCAATATTCCTTTATATATATATATATATATCACTTTCTGACGGATTTACCCTCGTTATTGAAATAAAATGACGGCTCACTCCTGCTGGCAGCTGCTGTCTTTTGGTCCACGTCAACGTTTGCGAATTTGTCGCTGTGGCCTTTGTCGTGCCTTTGCATTTTTGCACGATCAAGGGGTACGGGATTGCGAATTTGAAGGGTCAGGTCAGTTTTCTTTTTCCTTTTTCCATTTTTTTGAATACCTTTTTTAAATAAATAAATCTGTAACGATTTCTTATTTATTAATATACTTTTTAAATAATATATATATGGATTTTAAATCGTTAATACGAAAACATGATCATTGGTTATAGTTGCTACTCGATTTTTTTAATGTTGCATATTTGGTATCAATATCAATATAATTAAATGTGTTGATTATGATGTATTGATTGTATTTTTAAGAAAATTATAGTCCCATTTATAATGTTAATAAATGAGTTAATAAAGTATCATATCTAAAATGATAAAGTTATTATTAAAAAAAATTATTCAAAAAATTACATAAAAATTAAATTATAAAATACATAACTTGTTTTTAAATAAGATTGTATTCGTTTTTTTAAGTAATTCATTTTATTGAAACAAATAGGTATTAATTTTTTTTATCATTCTAGTTCAATTATAAAGTAATGTTTGATTTTAAATTCAGATAAATTTATGTACATCTTACTTAAACTCAAGTCACATAAAAAAAATCATATCAAATTTTTATTTAATATAAAATCCAGGAATATATAACAACTAGTTTTCTTTCTCGCGCAAAAAATTATTATATGTATAAATCAAAATATATTAAAATAGTTTAGTATATTAAATTATACTTTTTTCTAAAATATAATTATAAGAAATTTAAATAATTAGATATATTAAAGTATTTTAGTATATTATCCTTATGACCCGTATTTAAGCACTATTATTTATAATTTGTGTGTGAATTCTGTTAATAACTATAAATAAAATAGATATTACTGTGAGACCACGTTAAAAATATTTAAGAATCTTAACATTTTTTTTGTCTATTTTACATATTCAAATCTAATATAGGACAAACATTAAAATGCAAATTAATTAACGATACAAATCAAATATATGGAAGAACGAAAACTTTATCAATAATATATTGGATGAAAATATTATAATTCAAAATGTGATATAGTATATATCATTTAACCAAAAAGAGATTTTTATCTAATTTAAATGAAAAGGTTATATAATATAGGAAAATGTGAAAATTTCATCTTTAAATCTGTTAATTTGAAATTTATGATATTATTTTATTTAAATGAGAATATATTTAAGAAAATATAAATTTCTGTTTTATAAATTAGATATATATTATCATTTAAAAGCATTTATATGGAACATTTATAAAATTTAATCTTATCACTTAAATTTAAATAAAAGTCTAATGTAATTTTAAATCTTTAATTTACCTATTAAATCGAAACTCTAATAGCATTTAAATTTATCTCTTAAGTAAAATTCAATGATTTAAAATCAAATAAAATTCTAATGACACGTATATTAAAATTATATTTAAATATAATTTTATCTATTAAATTTTATTTTAGTAAATTTAATAATCACAACTACCATGGACTCCAAATTCTCATTTCGAACTACACTCAGACAACCAACTTTTTTAGAATATTATAAAGGTGAATACAATGTAGTATATGTTTATACATATTTTTAATCTTTTGATAATGCACACATCTTATAGACAAGCCATTGAACCCAGATCTCATAAGATGAATATCATTTATTTTTTCACTAATAAAACTTGTTGAATTAAACCATCCACCTATTAAAATCAGAGTCCACCGTACAATCTTATCTTATTTTTAATAGATTAAAAATGTATTTTTAAAAAATCATACTACAAAATTTCTCCAAAAAGTACATACATTTCTTAATTATTATTAAAAATAATCATAGATTTTATTTATAATTTAAATTGGTTTCACTACTTCACTCCCTCTCCATGTTCCCTTGTGATACCTGTCAATCATCATTAAGGACGCAATCCGTAAAGCGACAAAAGTAAAGCTAAATTTATAAAAAGAATGTACTCCGGTAACCAGTAAGCGGCGGCGCTGACGCGATGGTTTGAGGTTTCTAATGCAGTTGTTACGGTGGGCTCCACTGCACGAGATTATCTTTTTTATACTAATAGTATTTTTTTGAATAAAGTGGGGACCATTCTTCGCAAACTGTTAATTGGCGATTCTTTAAAATAAAGAAAGAAAGAAGAGAAAGGGGTAAAAGTGGGATTTTGAATAAAAAGAAAAGCTCAGATCCTCGGAAAGTAGGGAATGTCTAGCGATTCTTACCAAGGAAGTTGCTTCCATAGAGGGTGTGCTCAAATTACCATTAGATCTGGATGCCACGTTTCGATCTGAGATTTAATCATGGGTGATTACAGCCAAATCGAAAGAAAAAAAAGTCGTTAGTATGATGTGGCGAGTGTGAGCGCACGGGATTATTTCATGTCAAAACTTGTTGAAGAAGTTTTCGGCGACGACCATGATCGACGACTTTTGTTATTAACTTATTATGGGGCCCACCAGCCCTATTGATCCTGCGCATTTAATTTTACATATTTACGGTAAAAAAAATTAAGTTAAGGTAAATACAAATAGTATGTTTGTAGAATATACTTTAACTATTTGATAATATTTGTTCAAATAACCTATTGCGTACAATAACTCATAAACTCTAAAAATAACAATTGTTCACATATTTACAGTAATTTTGACCTAAATAAATTATGTTAAAAAATATAATTATTAAAATAACATATTTCCTATATTAATTTTATTGGGTAATTTTTACATAAATAGATTACACTCATTTCAAACGTATACGATACAAACCGGTCTTGTCACCAACAATTTTTGGAAGGCACACTTACATGATCTGTCAACATATTTTAAAAAAATTCTTTGATTTACACGGAAATATGGGTAATTTTACTGAATATTTACTTTTGAGTTTTTATTAGGAAAAGCACACTTCTCTAAATAATATTTATAAAAATACTCTTATTCGGGCTACATAGGATAGACTCGCGTTTTGCAAAATGATAGTTCTGTATAATAAAAATTTAATAAATTAATTTTTTTACTTTTCTATTCAACATAAAACTTGTGTTTTGTAAAAAAAAAAATTTAAACACGCTTTTTGTAAAACAAAAATTCTAAAAATTATTTAAAAGGGTATTTTTCTCAACAAAATTCTAAAAAGAAATATTTAGCCAAATCAACCGAAAATATGAGCCCTTCATTAACTACGTCTTTTAAGGATTTGAAAAAGAATATTTTTTTCGCATTGTATTTTTTGGTAATTTTCTTGCACCTCGTGAACAAAATTAAATCTATAGCGATTAAAATGAAAATTTTCAGAGTATAAAACTCACATGTCTGATGTGTCAGATCCTTATAAATAATATTGTATTTATGTATATAAATATCAAATTTTTAAGTTTGACGAATTAAAATAATCAAAGTTAAAGGTTTAAAATTATCGATAAATATTAAAAATAAAAATAAAAATTAACATCAAGAATGAGATTTTTTAGAAAAATTACGTACTATAACTATGTTCATGTTATTGTTTTGGTACCTCAACTATTATTTTTGATAAAATAGTACTTAATATTATATATTTTTATTATATTTTGGTACCTGACCGTTAAAAACTAACGAAAATGGAAATGTGGCTTGGGTTGATAATAGTTAGTCCAAAACATATACAATCTATCAATTTAGCCTAAAACCTATCAATTTAATCTGTAAATTTCTCATTTTTCTTCTTCTTTTAGTTGAACGTAAATTGTAATTTTACTCCCAAAATTAAGATGATGTTTTAAATGGATGAATTTTGGATTAAATTGATCATATATATAAGTGTTTTGGACTAAAACTGTGATTATACCAAGCTACGTCATCATCTCTGTTAGTTTTCAACAGCCGAGGTACCAAAACAAAACAAAAACGAAACATTAAGTGCCATTTTGCTAAAAATAATAGTTGGGATACCAAAGCAGTAACACGGGCATACCTAAGGTATTAAATATGTAGGTTTTCTTTTTTTTAAAGAGAAACAATAACAAAAACACCTTTTTGATTCAATGTTTGAACATAAAACTCGAAAATACATCTCATACTTTTACACTATGCTTATAGTTCAAACAATAATACGATTTGTTTTTTTAACACACTTTTCACAAATATTTATTTTTCTTAAAATCTCTAAAGGTGTAGCTTACACAACGCGTCTTACATGTAATTTTGAACGTCTTCTTTTATATATATATATATTGAAATAGTGGGAAGGAAAGTAACTAGATTATGCCTAAAGTTTTCTAACCTCACTTTAATTTTTTTTTTCAATCTTCAAGGCTTTATTCTGATTAATTCTAATTAATTTGTGTCATATAATTAGTTTAGCAAATGAGTCCGCCAAAAATTTTATACACAATACTTTAAATTTTATAATTATTTAAATAATATTAAACTGTTTAACATTTGAACTAAGCCGGTTGGCTCACTTTGATTTTACTTTAATTACAATATTTTTTACCATTTATGAAAAAATGCTGAAGATTCAAATGAAGTATCTGCTGGTTTTCTGGCCGAAAAGAAAACAGCCACTGCTGCGCCTGCCAGCATTTACCACTTCCCACATTTGATTGGACATCTTTGAATGAACAACTCAAAAACAACCCTTGCTTTTTATCGGAAAATAGAAAAAGATTTTTTTTTTAAAAAAAAATCTACAAGCCTACAATTTGGGTAAATCACTTAAATATTCATTTAAAACAATTATTTATTAAAACAATCTCTTTCAAAACTATTTATGTAAATATTTCTTTATGAATGCATAGGATGGAGTCCGCGTCCTTTCAAAAAAAAAAAAAAAGAATGCGACTCAAACACAACTTTCAAAAGTCGGTATAACACGACTTTTTTTATATATACTCGAAATTGTAATCGAGTTTATACAACATATTCATGATAAAAACCTAGAGTAGTGTTATACATATAACAATTTTAAAAGTTACGTTTGACCAATCACAATTTAATACTTCTTGTTAAGAAAGATGTATTTCATAAATAATTCGAAGGGGATTATTCAAATAAATTATTATTTAAATGAGAATATTTAGGTGATTATACCTTATAATTTGAATGTGTTGAGTGGATCGATTGAATGATCAAGATCAAGAGGAGGTGAATTGAGATTTTAAAATTTTGTAGGAGTGAATGCACAATTTAAAATGAAGAATAAATAATTTTAGAGTGGTTCAAGTTTCAAATGAACTCTACATCCACTACCTTAGCTACCACTAAGGATTTGCAACAATTCACTATTTGTTCTTCCCTTTTTCAAGGCTTATGAGGTAACTTTTACACAACCGGTCAAATTTTCTACCCAAAATTTGACTAAACCCTCACAAATGAACAAAGAAGAAATTGGACAAGAAGTATATCTCTCAAATACAATTTTGTCCCTTAAAGTACAACACTCAACCCAAATATGAAGATAAAATAAGAATTGGATACAACTCAATTATGGAATTACAAGAGATTGGAAAATAGGCACACTTGAGGTTGGATTTTTGCTTGGATGTTTGTCTTTAATGCAATAGTTGTTGCTGGTCTTCAAAGAGCTTCAATTTATACCTCATCTATGAATTCTAGCCGTTTGGGTGGTTAGAGAATTGATTAGAGCCGTTGGGACCCTCTCTTTCCACCATAAATGCACTTCTATAGCTATCTGTATCGGTACACGGGGAGCCGTATCGATACCTGTCTCAAAAAAGAAAGAGCCGTTGTACGTAATAAATAGGGCGTATCGAAACACACGTAAGCGTATCGGTACAGGACAGAGAGCGTATCGAAACAGATAAGACCGTATCGATACCTTTTTCTCAACTTAGCTCACTGGAAGTTTCCGTTTCGATACGAGGGTTTACCGTATCGATACGGGTCAAATGCCATTTTAAATGTTGGTTACCTAACAACTGACACCAACGGTCGAAAACATTTAAAACACTTCGAATTAAAAATTCAATTAAAACCGTATCGATACGGGTGAAGCCGTATCGGTACACCATTCAAACATCATTCAAATTGATGAAAAAGCCTTAGAGCTTTGCTTGATTTGAAACCCTCTTGATGTTTTGAGTTGTGGTGTGAAAATATGAGGGAGGATGAGGTTATTTATAGGCTGAAAACGGCTAGAGTTTTTAGGGTTTTGAGGAATTTTAATTTTGGTAAAAGTTAAACACTTTAAATGCCAAATTAAAGTTGTCTGCGCAATCGCGTATCAATACGCCTGAGAGTGTATCGATACGGGGGTAAAAACGTAATTCCCATAAAAATGCTCGTTGAAGGATCGTATCGAAACGGATGCAATCCGTATCAAAACGATTGTAGCTCGTATCAAAACGGGTTTAACTGTATCGATACCCGTTTAAGGTAAAATGAAGTCTGGGAAACTAATGAAGTACTCGTATCGATACGCGTAAGGCCGTATATCGATACCCTAAGCCCAAAAATACATTTTAGGCCTAAATAACAACCAAAAGCTCGATTCTAACATCTCCTAAAGGAATGCAAATGATGAATGAGCAGTTCTAAGCATATTTTAACAGAACCATACTCCCCCTAGCTATAGGCATGGATATTTTCAAGAGTTACAACACACAAACATGCAATTTCACAAGATCAAGCAATTTTAAGCACAAAAGGGGTCCTAAAAGGTCAAGATATGCTAGTTAGACCTAACTCTCTCCTAAGGGACCAAAAACGCTCTTTATCTAAGGGTTTTTGGATGGATCACCCAAGATTTCACCATCTTTGACATAGTTCAACTCCCTTGGGTAGCTCAATTCCTTTTCCTCAAGAGCCAAGTCCTTCAAGACTTCAAGAGGTGGATCTTGTGTGTCCTCTTCTTTTGTTGGAATCTCACCCTCCTTTGAAGTTTGTCCTCCATCAAAGGCATTTATGATTTCTACATCATCATCATCATAAGAATCCTTCCTTGGAAGGAGGTTATCATCGAATACAACATGTATAGATTCTTCTACTACTAAAGTTCTCTTGTTAAATACACGATAGACTTTAGAGGTTAAAGAATATTCTATGAAAATAGCTTCATCACTTTTTGCATCAAATTTACCTAAGTTGTCTTTTCCATTATTTAAAACAAACACTTGCAACCAAAAGGATGAAAATAGCTAATGTTAGGCTTTTTAGATTTTAAAATCTCATAAGGTGTTTTCTTTAATGTTGAGTGGATCGTAAGATCGAAATTGACCAAGAGGGGGGGGTGAATTGGAAATTTAAAGGTTTGTGGTGGAAATTGGAAAATTAAAAATTGATGGACAAGAGATTTAGAGTGGTTCAAGTTCCAAATGAACTCTACATCCACTACCTTAGTCTCACTAAAGATTTGCAACAATTTCACTAAATTGATCTTCCCCTTTTCTAGGACAAGGAGGCAACCCTTTACAATTTCGGTTGATTTTTCTACCCAAAAATCAACCCAACCCTCACACAAGAGAACAAAGAAATTTGTAGGCTAATAAGGTATCTCTCAATACAAATGATAGCCCCAATACAAGCACTCAACCCAATTTTACAAAGTATGAATGAAGAACACAAATTGGGATTTTTACACAAAGTGGGATTTTTGCTCAATTGCTTGAATTTGATGTTTGGATGTTTGCTTTAGGATCAATAGTTGTTGCTGATGCTTTTGGATGTCTCTTTTATACCTTCTCATTGATTTCTAGCCGTTTGGGTGGTTGGGAACATAAATGGAGCCGTTGGAACCCTCTCTTGCCACCATAAATGCAGTCTGCACCAACCCGTTTTGGAACACGGGGAACCTGTTTCGGAACGGACTAAAATAGAAAGAGCTGTTGGGGTGCATTTAAGAGCCCGTTTCGAAACGCCTTAGGGCCGTTTCGGAACGATTTTGCCACTGTCAAGGGTCGTTTCGGAACGGTCTTAGCCCGTTTCGAAACGCCTTAACGGTTTCCAAAAAGTTAGTTAAAAACTCTTAACAGTCATATTTTCAAATTAATATTAAGACCTGTTTCGAAACGTTTTGGATCCATTTCGAAACGGATATACTACTGTCAAGGGTCGTTTCGGAACGACCTTGATCCGTTTCGAAACACCCCTTTTATATTTAAAAATTCAGCATATATTTGAACCGTTGTAGTCTTTTTAAATCAAATATGAAGAACAGTTTCGAAACGAGTTATACCGTTTCGAAACTGGTTCAAGTGTTTCGATACACGTTTCGGAACGGTGGTCGACAGTGATAAAAACGTTTCGAAACGCCTCAGGGCCGTTTCGAAACAGGTGCTTGAAAATCACTGTTTTGGCTTGAAACACTTAGAAAAATATTTGAAAGACTTGTTTTTAACTTGGGCATAATCTTAGAATTATATGGGGATATTTTGAGGACTTAAAATTCGTTTTTACTTTTTCAATTTAGTCCTTAGGTTTTTAGTTATATCAAAATTAAAATACTTGTTTCACAATCTCCCCCTTTTTGATATAACAAAACCAAAGTTAGAATTTTTTGAGAATTTTGAAAGTTTTGAAAATATTCTAACTCCCCCTTAATTTAAGATAGGTTTTTAAAGTTAAAAAAAAATTTGATTTGAAATCCAAGTTGTAAACCTTTAAAAACCTTTTAAGATTTAAAACGAATTTTAGTTTAAAGTGTGGCTCTTAAATTTCTTCTCCCCCTTTTTGTTAGATCAAAAAGAACAATAAAAGCTCATAGAGAAGATAAATGATTAGTACCAATAAGCAATAATAAGCAACCATAATATTAATTCATAATCAAAATATCCAAAACATAAATCAAACATTAAGTTCAACATAAAATCCCATACAAAAAAGCCAAATAGCATAGGTTCCTAAAACATGAGAAAACATAAAGATGCAACCTTAATCCTAAAATGCATAGATAATATGATATGATATGAAGTTCCTAAGCCTCGTCATCATCATCCGAAGAATCATCATCGCTCTTGGCTTGAGAACGGTGAAACTTCGTCCATTGCCCATAAAGCGTGGAGAAGGAAAGGTCCAAGTTGGAATGAGAAGTCTCTAGAGTAAGAAGGCGATCCTCGACATTCTTCAAACGATTGTCCATGGCCGAAAAACCCGAAGCAATGCTAGTGTCCAAAGCATTGAACCGCTCGGTAATGAGAGCCGTGAGGGCTTCATTGTTTGCAACTGGAACTTGCGGTGGAGGAGCAACGGGAGGAGGAACCGCTTCTCTATCAACTCTTTCCCAAACACCATTCACATATGTGAACCCAGACTTGCGAAGGGATGACTCACCAATCTTGGTCTTGCGAGGTTCCGGAGAATCATAAGAACAATCGATGCCAAGATCATGAAATAAGGTGCTCAAGACTATGCCATAAGTGAAAGACTTCAACTCATTTGTGTCAATAAGCTTAATATTATTGACTATCTCGGCAAAAATAATCTTAGGCACATTTGGGCGCTCACCCCTACGGAAACACTCTAGCCAAAAATGATCGGTTTGACGGATGTGGGAGTATTTACCTCCGGAAGGTCGAATGAACCAAGAAACCATCAAGTGAAGAACTCGATCGTGCACATCCAAATGAAGTGCCTTACCGGTGAAAGTGCCAAAGTGGCGTTCATCCTCAAGACCCTCATCCTTAAGTTTAAGAGCAGACTCCAAAAGAGCAACATTAACAACAAACTTTTTGCCTAATAAGGATGACTCAATTCCTATAATCTCGGTCTTGGACTTATCATAAAGAAAACGAGCATTAGAGTAAAAGATGAGTACCATGTTTTTGTAGCGAACATCCGGAATGCTCAATAAATACATGAGATTCCACTCATCCAAACGAGCGAGATAACGGAAGAGGAATCGCTCGGAATTGAGGAACTCAAGATCAATGACACGTTCCTTGCGAATCGCGAAATCCTTGACAAAAGAGAAACGAGCACGTGCCTCCAGAGTTTTAAGGGATTTCTGAAAAAGCATCGTAATGTTTGGACGAATGCTCGAATCACCGGATTGAACGTCCTTGCGCTTTTTGTTAGCTTGATCCGCCATCTAAAAACATTAAGCAAGTGGTTTAAAATTAAGTGTATGCATTGATATTTAAAATCAATCCAATAATAAATCCCACTTAGGTTTTTGAAACAAAAATTAAAAAAAAAAACAGTTTAAAAAAATACGATTGAAAAATTTTATATTCGAATCAAAAATTTTGAGATTTGGAATTTTTTTTACAAGAAATTGAAAACCCACAACTAAAAACGTATAATTTATACAAAAATAAAATTTTCTAACCTAAGATTCGAACATAAATTGAAAGAAAAAGAAAAATAGAAAAATTACCTTAGTTTGGGATTTTGGATGATTTGGAAAAAAAAATCCTTGCACAAGATTGATGAAACTTGCTTAGACTTGAGTTGTAGAGTAAAACCCCTCACAATTTTGTGAAAATCAAAGAGTTTTAGAGGGTATTTATAGAGAGGGAGGCGGTTTTAGGGTTTTAGAGTTTGATATAAAGTTAACTTTATCATTAAAAGCCCTAATTTAAAGCAGTCCGCGATGCCGTTTCGGAACGGTCAAGACCGTTTCGGTACGGGCGGCTAGGGTTTTGACCATTTTAAGACCATAAGCTGACCGTTTCGATACGGTGTTGACTGTATCGAAACTCTTTTGACCCGTATCGGAACACGTTCCGATACACCCCTTGGCGTTAGCAAAAACGTTTCGGAACGCCTTGGAGGCGTTTCGAAACGCCCTTCTCTCAGAGCTGGATTTAAGGTATCCGTATCGAAACAGGTTCGCCCGTTTCGATACACCTGGGCCTGGAAGTGCAGATGAGGCTCTAAAAATGCAGAAAAATGAAATTTTAAGAGACCTAACATGCATAAATGTCATGAATGAGCAGGCAAAACATATTTAAGCATAAACATACTCCCCCTAACTATAAGCATGGATGAAATTATGAGTTTAAACACATCAACATGGCATTTCACAAAATCAAGCATATTTAAGCACAAAAGAGGTCCTAAAAGGTCAAGATAGGCTAGCTAGACCTAACTCTCTCCTAAGGGACCAAAAACGCTCTTTGTCTAAGGGTTTTGTAAAAATGTCCGCTAATTGATTCAATGTGTCTACATACTCTATAACCACATCTTCCTTAAGGACATGATCTCTAATGAAATGATGCCTTATTTCTATGTGTTTGGTTCTAGAGTGTTGGATGGGATTTTTAGTTAAGCATATTGCACTAGTGTTGTCACATTTTAGGGATATGGTTCCAACTTTAATTCCATAATCTAAGAGTTGTTGCTTCATCCAAAGGACTTGAGCACAACAACTCCCTAAGAATATGTACTCGGCTTCGGTGGTAGATAAGGCTACACTATTTTGTTTCTTAGAGAACCAAGATATGAGCATACTACCTAAGAATTGGCAAGTTCCCGAAGTACTTTTCCTATCAATTTTGCAACCCCCATAATCCGCATCCGAGTAAGCATGAAGGTTGAAGGTAGAGTCTCTAGGATACCAAAGGCCTAAACAAGAAGTGTCTCTAAGGTATCTAAAGATTCTCTTAACGGCTATAAGGTGAGACTCTCTAGGACTAGCTTGAAACCTAGCACACAAGCAAACACTAAACAAAATATCCGGTCTACTTGCGGTAAGGTAAAGCAAAGATCCAATCATAGAACGATAAAGCTTAGAGTCAACACACTTACCTCCTTCATCTTTGTCAAGCTTTGTAGATGAGCTCATAGGAGTGGCTTGAGGTTTTGCATTCTCCAAGTCAAACTTCTTGAGCATATCCTTTATGTATTTTGCTTGGTTGATGAAGGTGCCATCCTTCTTTTGCTTGATTTGGAGTCCCAAAAAGAATGAGAGCTCCCCCATCATGCTCATCTCAAATTCACCTTCCATTAACTTAGCAAACTCTTGACAATGACATTCATTAGTAGAACCAAAAATAATATCATCAACATAAATTTGAACTACTAAGATGTCATTTTTATACTTTTTTATAAAGAGTGTAGTGTCCACCTTACCTTTTTCAAATCCTTTTTCAATCAAAAACTTTGAAAGCCTTTCATACCAAGCTCTAGGAGCTTGTTTTAAACCATAAAGAGCTTTGGCAAGTTTGAAAACATGATTTGGAAATTTTGAATCTTCAAAACCCGGTGGTTGTTCCACATACACTTCTTCATTTATAAAACCATTTAAAAATGCGCTTTTAACATCCATTTGAAAAAGCTTGAAATTATGATAACATGCATATGCAAGCAACATCCTAATGGCTTCCATTCTAGCTACGGGTGCATAGGTTTCATCAAAATCTATTCCCTCTTCTTGAGTGTAACCTTGTGCTACAAGTCTAGCTTTATTTCTCACAATGTTACCACTCTCATCTAGTTTGTTCCTAAAGACCCATTTAGTTCCTATTGTAGATTGATTACTAGGCCTATCAACTAATGTCCATACATTACTTCTCTCAAATTGATTTAACTCTTCTTGCATAGCCATAATCCAAAAGTCATCTTTCAATGCTTCTTTTATATTTTTAGGCTCTATGCATGAGATAAATGCATCATGGTTCATTAATCTAAGAGAAGAACGAGTGGTTACCCCCTTGGATGGATCACCCAAGATTTCACCATCTTTGACATAGTTCAACTCCCTTGGGTAGCTCACTTCCTTTTCCTCAATAGCCAAGTCCTTCAAGGCTTCAAGAGGTGGATCTTGTGAGTCCTCTTCCTTTGTTGGAATCTCATCCTCCTTTGAAGTTTGACCTCTATCAAAGGCATTTATGATCCCTACATCATCATCATCACAAGAATCCTTCCTAGGAAGGAGGTTATCATCGAATACAACATGAATAGATTCTTCTACTACTAAAGTTCTTTTGTTAAATACTCGATAGGCTTTAGAGGTTAAAGAGTAACCTATAAAAATGGCTTCATCACTTTTTGCATCAAATTTACCCAAGTTATCTTTTCCATTATTTAAAACAAAACACTTGCACCCAAAAGGGTGGAAATAGCTAATGTTAGGCTTTTTAGATTTTAAAATCTCATAAGGGGTTTTCTTTAAAATTGGCCTAATCATTACTCGATTTACAATATAACAAGCGGTGTTTGTGGCTTCCGCCCAAAAATATTTAGGTAAATTGTTTTCACAAAGCATAGTTCTAGCCATTTCTTGTAAAGTTCTATTTTTCCTCTCAACTACCCCATTTTGTTGAGGAGTTCGAGGAGCCGAAAAATTATGGCTAATACCATTTTCATTCAAAAATTCTTCAAACCCTAAATTTTGAAACTCGGTTCCATGATCACTTCTAATATGTGAAATTCTAAGTTCAAGATCATTTTGGGTTAATTTTGAGAATGTGATGAATTTTTCCAAAGCCTCATCTTTAGTACTTAAAAAGAGAACCCAAGTAAATCTAGAAAAATCATCAACTAGCACAAAAGCATAAGATTTACCACCCAAGCTCATAGTCCTAATTGGCCCAAATAAATCCATGTGAATTAATTGTAATCATCTACTAGTAGAAACATCAAGAATGAATTTAAAGGAAGACCTATGTTGTTTACCCTTTGAGCATGCATCACAAATTTTATCATTTGAAAATTTAATTTTGGGCAAACCTCTAACTAGATTTAGAGAGACTAGTTTTTCCAAAACACTAATGCTAGCATGTCCTAGCTTCCTATGCCACAACCATGCATCATTTTCATTTTGAGCAACTAAGCATGCACGAGAAGTATGTATGTCATCTAAATGCACCATGTATATGTTTCCTATGCGATGACCTATGAGCATAATATTATTAGATTTAATGTCTACAATTTTGCATCCATTTTTATCAAATAAAACATTAAATCCTTTATCACACAATTGACTTATGCTCAATAAATTGTGTTTAAGACCATCGACATATAAGATATTTTCAATAAGAATGGTAGAGTGATTACCTATGGAGCCAATACCTTTAATGTGGCCTTTGGAGTTGTCACCAAATGTTACTCCTCCTCCACTTTTTGGCTTTAAATCCATGAACCGACTCTTGTCTCCGGTCATGTGTCTCGAGCATCCACTATCAAGGTACCATGAGTTTTGACTTTGTGCTTTGGCCTTGAAGCAATGCTCCCCCTACAAACAAAGATATTAAACCTTGGTTTTTGGTACCCAAATCATTTTGGGTCCATGAGTGTTAGCTCCCAAAATCTTGGTTCCCTTAGGAATCCAAGATGACATAGCAATAATATTATTAGATTTTACAAGTTCCTTAGGAACCCATACACTTCTAATTCTTTTAGCTCTACTATGTCTAGGGTAGCTACCTTGTTTGTAGTAATTAGTCTTTTTCTTAGGTTGGTGTGTTTTAGAGGATTCTCCTACTTCATGCTTGACACTACCAACATTTTTTAAAGACTTTTTGAGCTCATTTAGCTCACCCAACACCTTTTGGTGTTCACTATTAGATTGAGATAAAAGATTATTAAGATCAACATTTTCATCTTGAAAAAATTTAAGTTCATCTTTTAATCCTAAAATCTTTTTCTCAAATTTAGAATTAGCTTGAGTGAGTGAGTCATTTTTCTCATTTAGCTCTAAAATGATTTTCTTGTTTTTAATGACCGACTCTTTAAACTTCTCAACTAATTCATCATATACCTCTTGTAACTCATCATATGCATCATTTAACTCTTCATATGAAAAATCTAAAGTAGATGAGTTAGAGGTTACCAAGGAGGAATCTTCCTCAAGTGCCATGAGACAAAGATTAGCCACTTCTTGTTCGTCATCCTCCGATGACTCCTCATCACTCCAAGTAGCAAGCTTGGCTTTGAGTTTCTTCTTCTTCTCAAAGCCCTTCTTCTTGAGTTGAGGGCACTCCGAACGGATGTGGCCGGGTTGTTTGCACTCATAGCAAATGATGGGATCCTTTCCTTCTTCTTTGTTCTTCCCTTTGAAGTCCATCTTTCTTTGGATTTTTCTTCCCCAGTTGGACCTCATGAAACGTGAGAACCGTTTGGCTATCATAGCCAATTCTTCAAGTTCGTCCTCATCACTAGATGAGCTCTCATCAAGTTGTGAAGCTTTAGCCTTGAGAGCTATTCCCATCTTCTTCTTCTTCTAAACCTCAAGCTTCTCTACTCTTTTCTCTTCTTTCTTTTTCTCATCTTCCCTTCCTTGCTTCATGATCTCATGAGTAAGGAGAGAACCCACAAGCTCATCAAGCTTCAAAGTCTTCAAATTCTTTGCTTCGATGATAGCGGTTCTCTTCCCATCCCAAGACTCGGGAAGTGAATAGAGTAGCTTCCGGACAAGCTTGTCTTCCGGTATGATCTCTCCATAGCCCTTTAGACCATTGACAATCGTGGAGAATCGATCAAACATCTTTGACACCGTCTCATCGGGCTCCATCTTGAAGTTTTCATAACTAAGATTGAGAAGTCCAATCTTAGTTTCTTTGACATCATTGGTGCCTTCATAAGTGGTCTCAAGAGTGTCCCACACTTCTTTAGAACTTTCAATGGATGAGACCTTTGAGTAGATGTCCGGACCGAAAGCACAAAATAACATGTGGAGAGCTTTATCATTGACTTGAATCTTTTTCCTTTCCTCTTCACTCATTTTGGCTTTCTTCTTCAACACCATCTTGCCTTCACCATCTTGCTTCAATGGAATGTATGGCCCATTCTCAATGACATCCCACACAAGATAGTCACTAGACTTGATGAATAGCCTCATTTTATTCTTCCAAAAAGAATAGTTGTCACCATTGAAGAAAGGAGGCTTTGTGGTCGATTGTGACTCGTACATGCCGGAACCGGAGGTTGAAGCCATCTCTTGATATTTTGATGATCACACTCTTCCAAGGATCTCCTCTTGTGGTTGTTAATCCTCAAAGAGTTAAGCTCTGATACCAATTGTTGAGTGGATCGTAAGATCGAAATTGACCAAGAGGGGGGGTGAATTGGAAATTTAAAGGTTTGTGGTGGAAATTGGCAAATTAAAAATTGATGGACAAGAGATTTAGAGTGGTTCAAGTTCCAAATGAACTCTACATCCACTACCTTAGTCTCACTAAGGATTTGCAACAATTTCACTAAATTGATCTTCCCCTTTTCTAGGACAAGGAGGCAACCCTTTACAATTTCGGTTGATTTTTCTACCCAAAAATCAACCCAACCCTCACACAAGAGAACGAAGAAATTTGTAGGCTAATAAGATATCTCTCAATACAAATGATAGCCCCAATACAAGCACTCAACCCAATTTTACAAAGTATGAATGAAGAACACAAATTGGGATTTTTGCTCAATTGCTTGAATTTGATGTTTGGATGTTTGCTTTAGGATCAATAGTTGTTGCTGATGCTTTTGGACGTCTCTTTTATACCTTCTCATTGATTTCTAGCCGTTTGGGTGGTTGGGAACATAAATGGAGCCGTTGGAACCCTCTCTTGCCACCATAAATGCAGTCTGCACCAACCCGTTTCGGAACACGGGGAACCTGTTTCGGAACGGACTAAAATAGAAAGAGCCGTTGGGGTGCATTTAAGAGCCCGTTTCGAAACGCCTTAGGGCCGTTTCGGAACGATTTTGCCACTGTCAAGGGTCGTTTCGGAACGGTCTTAGCCCGTTTCGAAACGCCTTAACGGTTTCCAAAAAGTTAGTTAAAAACTCTTAACGGTCATATTTTCAAATTAATATTAAGACCTGTTTCGAAACGTTTTGGATCCGTTTCGAAACGGATATACTACTGTCAAGGGTCGTTTCGGAACGGCCTTGATTCGTTTCGAAACACCCCTTTTATATTTAAAAATTCAGCATATATTTGAACCGTTGTAGTCTTTTTAAATCAAATATGAAGAACAGTTTCGAAACGAGTTATACCGTTTCGAAACGGGTTTAAGTGTTTCGATACACGTTTCGGAACGGTGGTCGACAGTGATGAAAACATTTCGAAACGCCTCAGGGCCGTTTCGAAACAGGTGCTTGAAAATCACTGTTTTGGCTTGAAACACTTAGAAAAATATTTGAAAGACTTGTTTTTAACTTGGGCATAATCTTAGAATTATATGGGGATATTTTGAGGACTTAAAATTCGTTTTGACTTTTTCAATTTAGTTCTTAGGTTTTTAGTTATATCAAAATTAAAATACTTGTTTCACATTTAAAATTGGCCTAATCATTACTCGGTTTACAATGTAGCAAGTGGTGTTTGTGGCTTCCGCCCAAAAATATTTAGGTAAATTTTTTTTCACAAAGCATGGTTCTAGCCATTTCTTGTAAAGTTCTATTTTTCCTCTCAACTACCCCATTTTGTTGAGGAGTTCGAGGAGCCGAAAAATTGTGGCTAATACCATTTTCATTTAAAAACTCTTCAAACCCTAAATTTTGAAATTTCGTTCCATGATCACTTCTAATATGAGAAATTCGAAGTTCAAGATCATTTTGGGTTATTTTTGAAAATGTGATGAATTTTTCTAAAGCCTCATCTTTAGTACTTAAAAATAGAACCCAAGTAAATCTAAAAAAATCATCAACAAGAAAAAATGCATAAGATTTACCGCCCAAGCTATAGTCTCAATTGGCCCAAATAAATCCATATGGATAAGTTGTAAACACCTACTTGTAGAAACATCATTAATGGATTTAAGGGATGACTTATGTTGTTTATCATTAGAGCATGCATCACAAATTTTATCTTTGAAAAACTTAATCTTGGGTAAACCTCTAACTAGATCAAGGGAAACTAATTTTTCTAAAACACTTATGCTAGCATGTCCTAGTTTCCTATGCCATAACCATGCATCATTTTCATTTTGAGCTACTAAACATGCATGAGATGTATGTATGTCATCTAGATGCACCGTGTAAATGTTACCTATTCGATGACCTATGAGTATAATATTATTAGATTTTATGCCAACAATTTTGCACCCATTTTTATCAAATAAAACATTAAATCCTTTATCACATAATTGGCTTATGCTCAACAAATTATGTTTAAGACCATCGACATACAAGACATTTTCAATAAGAATAGTAGAGTGATTACCTATGGAGCCAATACCTTTAATGTGGCATTTGGAGTTGTCACCAAATGTCACCACTCCTCCACTTTTTGGCTTTAAATCCATGAATCTACTCTTGTCTCCGGTCATATGCCTCGAGCATCCACTATCAAGGTACCATGAGTTTTGACTTTGTGCTTTGGCCTTGTAGCAATGCTCCCCCTACAAACAAAGATATTAAACTTTTGTTTTTGGTACCCAAATCATTTTGGGTCGACGAGTGTTAGCTCCCAATAGCTTGGTTCCCTTAGGAATCCAAGGTGACATAGCAACAATATTATTAGATTTTACAAGTTCCTTAGGAACTCATACACTTCTAATCTTTTTAGTTCTACTATGTCTAGGAAAGCTACTTTGTTTGTAGTTATTAGTCTTTTTCTTATGTTGGTTTATTTTAGAAGATTCACCTTTTTCATGCTTCACATTACCAACATATTTTAAAGACTCTTTGAGCTTGTTAAGCTCATCTAACACCTTTCGGTGTTCCCTATTGCATTGAGAAAGAAGATTATTTAGGTCAACGTTTTCATCTTGGAAGAATTTAAGTTCATCGTTTAAACCTAAAATCTTTTTCTCAAATTTTAAATTAGCTTGAGAAAGTGAGTCATTTTTATCATTTAATTCTGAAATAATTTTCTTATTCCTAATGACCGGCTCCTTGTATTTCTCAACTAATTCATCATAGACCTCTTACAACTCATCATATGCATCATTTAATTCATCATATGTAAAATCTAAAGATGATGAGTTAGAGGTTACCATGGAGGAATCTTCCTCAAGTGCCATGAGGCAAAGGTTGGCCACTTCTTGTTCGTCATCCTCGGATGACTCCTCATCACTCCAAGTAGCAAGCTTGGCTTTGAGCTTCTTCTTCTTCTTCTCAAAGCCCTTCTTCTTGAGTTGAGGGCACTGCGAACGAATGTGGCCAGGTTTATTGCACTCGAAGCAAATGATTTGGTCCCTCCCTTCTTCTTTGCTTTTACCTTTGAAGTCCATCTTTCTTTGAATTTTTCTTCCACGGTTGGACCTCATGAATCGAGAGAACTTTTTGGCAATCATAGCCAATTCTTCAAGGTCATCCTCCTCACTAGAAGAGCTCTCCTCAAGTAATGAAGCTTTGAGAGCTATTTCCATTTTCTTCTTCTTTTCCACCTCTAGCTTCTCTACTCTCTTCTCTTCCTTCTTCTTTTCTTCTTCCCTTCCTTGCTTCATAATCTCATGAGTAAGGAGAGAACCCACTAGCTCATCAAGCTTTAGGGTCTTCAAGTTTTTGGCCTTTATGATGGCAGTTCTCTTCCCATCCCAAGATTTGGGAAGTGAGTAAAGTAGCTTCCGGACAAGCTTGTCTTCCGGAATAGTCTCTCCAAATCCTTTGAGCCCGTTGACTATGGTTGAGAAGCGATCAAACATCTTGGACACCGTTTCGTCAGACTCCATCTTGAAATTCTCATAGCTAAGATTGAGAATTCCAATCTTGGTTTCCTTCACATCATTGGTTCCTTCATAGGTGGTCTCGAGAGTATCTCACACTTCCTTGGCACTCTCAATAGATGAGACTTTGGAATAGATGTCGGGTCCAAAGGAGTAAAAGAGCATACGAAGAGCTTTGTCATTTATTTGAATCTTCTTCCTTTCATCTTCACTCATCTCTATCTTTTTCTTCAAGACCATCTTTTCTTCATTATCTTGCTTCAATGGAATGTAGGGACAATCTTCAATGCCATCCCAAACCAAGTAATCATTGGACTTGGTGAAGAGGCGCATCCTATTCTTTCAAAAAGAATAGTTGTCACCATTGAAGAATGATGGCTTTGTGGTGGATTGTGACTCATACATACTTGATCTGGACGTAGATGCCATGACTTGATTTTTTAGTTGATCACACTCTTCCTAAGAACTCCTCTTGTGGTTGTGAATTCTTCAAAGAGGTAGGCTCTGATACCAATTGTTGAGTGGATCGATTGAATGGTCAAGACCAAGAGGGTGGGGTGAATTGGGATTTTAAAACTTTGTGGGAGTGAATGCACAATTTAAAATGAAGAACAAAGGATTTTAGAGTGGTTCAAGTTCTAAATGAACTCTACATCCACTACCTTAGCTACCACTAAGGATTTGCAACAATTCACTATTTGTTATTCCTCTTTTCAAGGCTTAGGAGGTAACCTTTACACAACCGGTCAAATTTTCTACCCAAAATTTGACCAAACCCTCACAAATGAACAAAGAAGAAATTGGACAAGAAGTATATCTCTCAAATACAATTTTGTCCCTTGAAGTACAACACTCAACCCAAATTTGAAGATAAAATAATAATTGGATACAACTCAATTTGGGAATTACAAGAGATTGGAAAATAGGCACACTTGAGGTTGGATTTTTGCTTGGATGTTTGTCTTTAATGCAATAGTTGTTGATGGTCTTCAAAGATCTTCAATTTATACCTCCTCTATCAATTTTAGCCATTTGGGTGGTTAGGGAATTGATTAGAGCCGTTGGGACCCTCTCTTTCCACCATAAATGCACTTCTGCAGCTATCCGTATCGGTACACAGGGAGCTGTATCGATACCTGTTTCAAAAAAGAAAGAGTCGTTGTACATAATAAAGAGGACATATCGAAACGCACGTAAGCGTATCGGTACGGGACATGGAGCGTATAGATACATATAAGACCGTATCGATACCTTTTTCTCAACTTAGCTCACTGGAAGTTTTCATTTCGATACAAGGGTTTACCGTATCGATACGGGTCAACTGACACCAACGGTCGAAAACATTTAAAACACTTCAAATTAAAAATTCAATTAAAACCTATCGATATGGGTGAAGCCGTATCGGTATACCATTCAAACTCCTTCAGTTTTACAGAGGGGCGTATCGACACAGATGATATCTGTTTCGATACGCTGTTTCGATACGGTGATGGGTGTATCGAAACGCGTCTTTCCAGTAGCCAACTTTGTAAAAAAAGTGTCGATATAGCTGGAAGCGTATCGATACACCTGAACGGTTTTCAATACTTTGAGCTTGGAACACTTAGAAAATATTTGGAGTTTGAGTTTTTCAAATCAGTTTTAAAGTATTGGTGATTTAAAACTTATTAAGGGACTTAGAAATCAATTTCAAGTTTTCAATTTGATTCTTAACGATTTAATTATATCAAAATCAAACATAGGTTTTACAGAATGGAATGCCATTTTTAATAAATTATATAAAAAAATAAAAATTATTTTTGAAGGTGAAATTTAAATAAATATAATATTTTGAATGTTTGAAAAAACTACTCGATACCTATTCAACTAATATTTTTGAAAACATTAACAATTTAAAGAAAAATCTTTACAAACAGGGAGTAAAATACTTTTTTTACCATATTAACAATAATTTTTTTAATATAACATATTTTTCTTTAAGGGTAAACTATATAAATGACCATCATACTATCGGTAAAGTTGTAATTTGACCAACTTGCTTTTTTCGAAGTAATTAAACCACCAAACTATTTAATTAGGTGCAATGTGACCACCAACAGTTAAAACCTAACTGAGGGAGTGATGTGGCAGTTAGTAAAAATTCGTATAGTTACACATTTGGTCCCCGTTACTTATATATTCTATCAATTATGTCATAATTTTAATTTAAAAAATAAATTAATTATTTAATTAGCTGGTGGCACATACGTCTAGGTGATTGGAGGATGAAAATAAATAGAACAAATTGGGTATAGTGGCCAATGAGAATCGAACCTAAGTAACCAGTGGAAGGAGAAATATGGCTAAGCCACTTTTGTGATACAAAATGCAAATAATTAATATAAGTCATAATTAGTTCTTTATGCCAAGGAAAAGTAAATAAATGTGAATTAATATGATTCGAACATGACACACTTATAATGCATAAAAATATTTAAGACAATGAAATAAATCTAATAATTGAACTAAAGCTAACAACATTTTATATTTATTTTAAAATATAGTTAGTGCACGATTTAAAATAAAAATAGTTTTAAGAGTTTTGTATTTTTAAACTTAATTTAATATGTTTTTCTTTTCCGTATTTATTTTTTATAATTTCACATATATAATCGCTGAATTGATTTTAAACTTAATTTATTATTTAAATATTTATTAAAATTTAATTAAATTACTATATATATAAAATTATATTACAAATTTAAAAATTTAAGATTATATTAAATTTATTTAGTGAATACAAACTTACGGATATAATTCAAATGAATTGATATAATTTTAAATTATAATTTAAAATACATACAAAATGTTGTTAAATTTAATTTAATTATTAAATTTATTTTATTGGCTTAGATATTTTAATGCATTATAAGCGTGTCATGTTCAAATCCCACTAATCCACATTTATTTACTTTTCCTTGGCATAAATAACCAACTATGACTTATATTAATTATTTGCATTTTGTATCATAAAAGTGGCTTTGGCCTAGTGGCTTAGACACACTTATATTTATCTTTTTGTTTATATTTTCCTTAATATCCTCTATATTTTGTAAAGGCTTAAATATAAAATAAGTGTACAAAGTATTTATTTATTTTATTTAGATGTCTAAATATTTTTGGATAAAATAGGTTATGCCGAAGATATTAAAAAGTTGATTTCTTTCAATATTAAAAAAAAGTTAATTTCTTTCAAGGCGATGAAAAAAAATAGGTGAGAGGTAGAGGGGCCTGTGAGAGGTAGAAGAGGTGGGCAACGAAGGGACTATATTACTCTATATGTGGGAAATCTATCGGAAGGGATTCATTGGCAAATGTTAAGTTAACTAATAGTTGTGGGGAGGTCTTGGATGCCTTTATTCCAACTAAAAAAGTGCGCAATGGCTGCTGTTTTGGTATCGCGAATAGTGACAAGGGCAGTGATTGAGCGGGTTCATGAATATCATCTTTTGTGGGCCAATGATTACATTTTTTTGAGACGAAACATAATGCTCGAATGACGTTTTTGAGGAAGTTGGTGTTGGGGATAAGCAATTTCCCGAACGATTATCAGAGCGACTACCGATGAAAAATGTGATTGACCCTAATGACGACAATCTTGTTCTCAAGCATGTCCTTAGAGAAGTTGATTTAGATTCAGTCGAGATTCTAGAGAAGGGTATCTTGGGATGATGTAATGGTTGATAACTACGAAGTTCGTCAATTGACAATAGAGTTAGAGGAGGCGAGCTTCCACAAGTTTTCTTTAGTGGGGATTTCGGGTTCTGGGGTTATGTTGATGTTCAAAATATTGGAAACAAAAATGAATTTCTCGGATCGAATGAGACTCTGTTGCATTGGTTCAATCATATAAAAGGTTGGACTGAGAAAATAGCATATTTCCATAGTCGTCGAGTGTGGGTCTCGATAATTGGGGTTCCAGACTTCCAGTTCATGCTTGGTTACTTCATTATGAGGTTCATTTGTGTCCATAGATGAGGAGACTGCAGTTTCGAAACCTTTTGAGTGTGCTTTGATTGAAAATATCTATTTCGATAAAAAAAATATTTGTAGGCATTTATTTTATCAAAAAATAATTAAGCACCTAAATGAAACAATAAGATACTTTGCACATTTATTTTATATTTAAGCATTTTATCAACAACAAAACACCGGATTTCAAATTCAAACCATCAGATTCTGATCGCAAATCAATTTTGTTAAAATGACTAGACAAAACTACATTGCATATTTTGTTGTCAAGAATTACTCAACAATAGTAAAAGTAAAGATTTCTGTAGGAAATGATTGAACAAGACTAAAGTTCAAATTGTTATAAGAATTCTCTCAACTAAAATAAAATAAAATTGCTTAAAATGACTTAACAACATCTTGTAAGACGAATGTAAGATAACATCTTTGTTCAAATTGTTTTCCATCATTACCGATCAAAGTAAATGTTTGATTGATACAATTAATCGATACTCCCTTAACTCTAAAACCCTTGGTAGTCCAAATGGATGGTGCAATCCAAAATCCTTTTGCTTAATTTTAACTTCTTTTACACATCAGTTTGAGGGTTGGTCTAGTAGTAGCACCCCTTGTTAGAAAACAATCGTTAATATAAGAATAAATAGCAAGATAAAATATTAATATTTAAACAAACAGTACAAAAATAAGAACGATACGCCAATATATATAAATCAAACCGATTTGAAATCAAAAGAAACGTGTTGAGTCCTGCACGAACGCAATTTCCTTAAGACAGATTCTCGGCCACTCCTATGGTGCTCGAGTTCATTGGTCATCTGTCTCCCAGGATACAATAATATAAGATCAGCCATAGTTGCACTACTATGGAGATTATGAACTGACCCTTGCCTTTGCTTATCACCGAAAACCACTTGTAAAATCCATAGAGTAAAACAATAAAAATTTTCTGTGGTTTTGAGTTATATAAAACCTAGAAGGTTTACTCCCTATTTATAAGAGTGTCACGCGGGTATAAGTGGAAATTTGAACTAATGGAGCATTTAATATTGAGAATCAATTGATTCTTCTTATAAAGCAATTTCCAAAATTATTATCTGAATTAAAGGTAACTTCCAATATTTACCCTTTCAATTCCAAGATAAAATTTGGCAAATTTATGCTTTTATTTGAGGAAAATTCATATTAAATTTGGGTAAAAATATCTGCAAGTCCACGAAGGACCAGACCGGTTCAGACATTTGTGTTACCCACATCGTGCACATTTACGAACCAACAATTTGTTCCACATTTTCCTCAACAACATTTGAATCAATTTCTTATTCAAAGCTCCAAAAATATCGAATTTTTCCAACAATCCCCCACATGAATGAAATTGATTTAATCAAAAACATTTTGACTCGATGCGGTGATAGATTCTACGATCGATAGCTGCATAGGATAGGTAGGTGTCCACCCTTCAACCTTCCATTGTGAAAGTATATTTACTTTACTAACTGACCAGTAGACGTAATGTCCTTGAAATGTTCTGCCGTTTGTGTAAACGATGATATACTTCACACAACTACCTCCCTGACAAGAGAATTAGTTCTCATGGGTATGTCCATATGGCCATGGACATCGCCTAGTTCTACAAGAGTTTGAAAGAACTATGCCCAATAGTCTCATTGAAGCAGCCTCACTTCACTCTCACATAGGTGACTTATGTTGCTTGACTCACCAAAGCACACAATGGCCATTAAAAGCATTGCTTAGCCTAAACCACTTCGATCACTGTTTACATCATAGGAATGGACTTGGGGATAAGAGCCCCTGTAGTGACCGCATAAGTCTATGCAATTAGGTTGTCCCTTTGAACCTAGATCTTGGGATCTTCAGTCAACTAGGAATGGTTTTCCTTCACATAGCACCTTAAATTTACATGGGCTTTAGTCTCATTCCTTTCGATTTTTTTTGAACTTGATCTCGATTTAACTATTTGGTTAGTGGATCCGCAACATTATCCTTTGATTTCAAAAAAAATCCATGGAGATAACTTCATTTGAGATCAATTGTCTAACGGTATTATGTCGACGACGCATATGTCTCGACTCACCATTATACACAAAGCTCTATGCTCTACCAATTTTTGCTTGGTCATCACAATGTATGCACATTGTGGACACCAGCTTTGGCCATTCAGAAATATGCTCTAAGAAATTTCTGAAGCCATTTGACTTCTTCTCCAGACTTGTTTAGAGCTATAAACTCAGATTTCATTGTGGTTCTGGTTATAACCGTTTGTCTTGAGGATTTCCATGACACGATTCTTCCTCCCAAAGTGAAGACATATCCACTTGTGCCTTTGATATCTTGAATATCAGATATCCAATCGCATCAAAATATCCTTCTAAATAGTAAGATCTTTGGAATAATGCAATTTATAATTCCGAGTATATCTAAGATATCTTAGTACGCTCAGAATCACTTTCCAGTGGTTTTCACTCGGATTGCTTGTGAATCAGCTTAAACTGCTCACAGTAAAAGCAATATCTCATCTAGTGCACTCATGAGTTACATTAAACTGCCTATGACCCTTGCATATTCCACTTGTTCAACACTTTGTTCTTGGGTAAATGTTGGCATGTATTTATTGGAGTTCTAGGTATGCCGGAAACATCCTTGCCAAACTTATCTTGTCCACGTAGTGTGACTACATCAATATGAGACCTTCAAGTGACCATTTGATTTGGATGTCCAAAGGCAAATATGTCAATCTCATATTTTTCATGTCAATGTAACGCCCCGGGTTTAGGGGTCGGGTGTTACGCGGGTAAATCGGGTTCGAGTCGTTGGACTCGATTTAATTAAAATAGATTTTGGTTTTATTTTTTAAAAAAGATTTGACTATCATTAATGACATTTTGGTAAATTTTAAAGTAAAGGAATTAAGATGAGTGGAAAAGGGGTTTTTCACTATTCATCTTCTTATTCCAAACTATTTTACGTCAAAACCTCTCCCTAAAACCCCAATCACTATTCAATCAAATCCCTCCCTCATTCCAAGTGTTTTCATCAAGGTAAGACCATTTTTGACTTCTCCTTTTCATTCCTAGCACATTGATGGTTTTAGTTTTTGGAAAACACCATTGTTGAGAATTTCAAGTTTTCAAAGTTTTGAAAGAAAAGGATGAAACTTTAATTGCTTTTCGAATTGCTTTTGGTTTGTAGAGTTAAGATATGATCTAATCCTGCCCTAAGGTACATTATAACTTAAAATGGTGGGTTTTTATCAAAAATCCCGAAATGGGTTTTCATGGGTATTTTAAAAGGGTGAAAATGTGAGTTTTTGAAGTAGTTTAGTGTTGGAGAGTGGGGCTGATGTTATAGCAATGTTAGAGGGTTGTTTTGAAGGTGTTTAGTGGTGTTTTGGGTGTTGGAATCATTGGTTTTCTGCTGGGTTATTAGGGAGTACGAAAATGGGAGTTTTGGTATTGACTTTGGTTTGAAATTATAAGAATTTGGCTTGTGGTTGTGGTTTGGGGTTGTGACAGTGTTTTGTGATGATTTGGTTGAGTAATGTATTGTTTTTGATTGGTTAGAATCAAAGGAAATCGTTGGAGAGTCTTCGGGCACTATTCCGGGGAATTTGTAGGCTTGAGATCGGTGTTTCGGCTTCCGTTTGGGTTTCATCGGTGAGTGGAAATGTTTGAACTTGATTTGATTTTGAAATGGATTCTCGGGGGTTTGGGTGGAGCCTAGAGGGCTAACCTAAACCCAAGTGTAAGTTTGCTGAATTTATCTTGATTGTTAAGTATTGGTGTATGAACAATTGTTGAGATATTGTGTGAATTGTGGATTTCCTTTACTTCGGTTTGATGTTGTTGTGTAGTCGTTGTTGGTGTCGAACCTCACGTGATGGTTGTCGTTACTACGGTGATGTGTGGTCCCACCGGTAGAGACTAGTAGAAGAGTACGGTGATGTGTGGTCCCATCGAAAAACTACTAGTCGAACGGTGATGTGTGGTCCCACCGTGTTTTGGTTGTGCATGTGCAAACCATGTAATTGTGTTGTTTGTGCCTCCTTTCCTGCATTAAATGGTTTACTTTTCAATTAAGAAATATGTTTTGAAAATTGCTTTGTTGATGAGTTTTAGAGCTTCACTTACTAACCTTTCAAGCTTACGCTCTCATTTTTCCAACATGCAGATTGTTAGTGTTCAAAAGGCAAGTGGGCAAAGGAGGAGCTTTTCGGAGTTCTCGAGTAGCTCAATTATGGTTCAAGTCTTTGTAATAATGCCTAGACAATGGGGGTATTAGACTTGTATGGAGTCGGAGTTCGAGCTCCTTAGTTTGGCTTATTGATGTTCTAGCATGCTTGGTTTGATTATGCTATGTGTTTTTGTATGAGCGTTGTTAGACTCATATGTGTTGGCTTTTGATGTTAATGCCTTTGATGTGGATTTTAAACCATGTTTATGTTGTTGCCTAAATGCTTGCGTCTTGAAGGCTTATGACCATGTTCTATGATGTTTATGTGTTTTGTTTTAAGGCATGAAGACCTTGCTATGCAATGTATTTTGGTGAATGCTTGATTTCCTCTATGAATGGCCCTTTTCATGTATGTTATGTGTTCGAACATGCTTGTAGTAGGGTGTATGCCTCTAGAGTTCGTGTATGCATGATTTATCTTGCTTTTTGAGGTTTTGGGGTCGTTTGGGAACATTTGGAGATGCTTAAAATTGCTTTTAGAAACACAGACTGCAGGTGTTTCAGAACGGGTGTGGTTCCAGGGATACTCGTATCGTAACGTGTTTCGGTACGGTTTCAAACTGTGAACCCTTGTTCTGATACGCGTACCGAAACAGTTTGGCTACTGTGAAGGCCTGTTCCGGAACGTGTTTCGGAACATTTAGGCGAAAAAGGACCCTGTACCGAAACAAGGTGGGTCGTATTGGTACGGGTAGTCTGGCTTTTAAAATTGGGGCCCGTGTATCGAAATGGGCAAGCCTGTTTCGAAACACAGGCCTGTAATTTGGGCTTTTGGAATCTTTAAAGGTCCTCAAGTGCTGGGCTTGGGTTCTGGTTGTCATATGCTTTCTTGTGAGCCTTGTTTGTAGTCGTTAATGTTTGGTTTGGGCGCGTATGTAAGAAACCGGACTAACTTGACACATGGTAAATTTAAATTGACTTGCGTTCCGTCTGCATGGTCTTGATCTCCACACGTAGGATTAAATGATCCATCTAGACAAGATAATTGAAGAAAATTTTTTAGTGTTGCTAACCGAGGCGGGACCTTAACGAATTTCACTTCGGTTTTCCCCGTGTAACCTACTCGGACTGGTCAGTCGTTCAGACTAGGACGAGGGGGTTACATTGGGTGGTATCAAAGCCTCGGTTACGAGGTCTCCCGGGAAAGGTAAGTGAGATAAGTTTGATGTGTTATGTTGTTGCTATGTCTCGGTGAGTGTTTTGCCATGTACGCTTGAAGTTTGCTTGCTAGTACGGTGTTTGAAAGCATGCTTTAGTGGCCTTGTTGTTGGTTAAGGGTTAGTCAAATGTCCCCATTGTTAGGTGTTGTTGTCAAAAAATGGTTTTTGGTTTAACGAGCTTGAGAACTTGGGTCCTTGCGCTTTGCTAACCCAATGTTTCCATTTGTGTGATGTGTTGCTTGTTTTAGATTTCATCCCATCATGGTGAGACCGAGGGGGCGACCTAGAGCGGGTGACCAGTCACCCGGGGGTGAGCCTCATGTTCCTCCTGCTCCCGATGGTAATGGAGTGGGTAGCGAAGGTAATGTGCCTTAGACGGGTGCGCAAGTCGGATGTGATGGTAATGGACCTCAGGCCGGTGCCTTTGCTGGAGGTGTTGGAGCTCAGACGGGTCAGGGTCCAGCGGGTGCGGGTATGACCCATTTGATTCAGACCATAGCCAGAGCTTTTCAGACAACTTTGGCCGGTGTGCAAGCTGCAACACCACCTCAGGGTGCGGGGACAGGATTACCCCTAGAGAGGCTTCGTAGTTTGGGCAGAGTTGAGTTCCGTGGGTTGACTCCCGAGGGTTCAGAGGCGTGGCTTGAGAGTACTACACGCATCTTGGGTCAGATGGAGTGCTCAGACGCCCGTAACTTGGGTTGCATTGTCTTCTTGCTTCAGGGGGACGCATACACTTGGTGGACCCCTGTTACTTCGGGTATCACCGAAGCGGATATGACGTGGGAGTTCTTCAGAAATGCCTTTAAGAGAAAGTATCTCGGAGTTTGGTATTTGGATGAGAAAAAGAGGGAGTTCATGGCCTTGGTTCAGGGTAACAGAACCGTGTCCGAGTACGAGGTTTAGTTTGTGAGATTGAGCCAGTATACACCTGAGTTGGTTCCTAGTGAGAGGGAACGGTGTGAGCGCTTCCGGTATGGGTTAACTAGAGATGAGAAGACCTACATGCTTGCCTCTGACTACACCAAGTTTGATGTTTTGGTCTCTAGGGCCAAGGATATTGAGCAGAACTTAGGCTCTAATGCTCGTGCTAGTGGGTCCGATTCCGGAAAGAAACACGCGAATTGGGATAGAGATCATGCCAAGAGGCATAGGGATAGAAGGTATCAGCCTGATTCGAGACATAGGGGTGGTAACTATAGACGGGGCCATCAGGGCCAAGAAGATGTTGTACACACTCCGGAGTGCACT
This sequence comes from Hibiscus tridactylites, assembly GCA_958450335.1. NCBI lineage: Eukaryota > Viridiplantae > Streptophyta > Magnoliopsida > Malvales > Malvaceae > Hibiscus > Hibiscus tridactylites. The sequence goes on from OY288288.1 coordinate 39,536,855, forward strand.
AGATGCGGGAGACGCCACCAGGGCGAGTGTATGAATACCTTTGGGGCATGTTGGAACTGTGGTTCCCGAGATTATATGAGGCGTAACTGCCCACACCCGGCTAGGGGCGGACCGACTCCAGCTATGGGTTTTGAGCATCAGAGAGGCCGTGGGCGCGGTCATGGTAACTTTCAGCCGAGGATCAAGGGTCAAAGGAACTTAGCTCATGTGGTGGCAGTTCAGTCCGAGGGTGGAGGACCGGCTAGGGTGTATGCTCAGCGAGAGGCTGGGAATGACACAGATGTCATTGCAAGTAATTTCTCGTTACAATCTTTGAGTTTGCTTTCTTTGATAGATTCGGGGTCGACACATTCATACATTTTGGGTGAGCACACAAGGTCATTAGGGTTACCATGTGAGTGGTTAGAGGTATGTGTAAATGTTACTAGCTCTTTTGGTGATACAGTGGTAGTTAGGAAAATGTATAGGAGGTGTCCCTTTATGGTTCAGGGCCACGTGTTTTCGGTTGATATGATGGAGCTACCGTTCTATGGTTTTGACGTGATATTGGGCATGGATTGGCTCGTAGAGCATAGAGCTAGGGTTGACTTTGAAACCAAGAGAGTCTCCTTGAGGCTTACAGATGACTTTGAGGTTGTGGTAGTTGGTGAGAACGTTAGGTTCTTGTCCAATGTTGTTTCTGCTTTGGAAGCTCAGAAGTTGTTGTATTCGGGTTGTCAGGCTTATTTGGCTTATGTAATGAATCCGAATATGAGTGAGGTTAGACCACAAGACATCAGGACAATTTGTGACTTTTCGAGTGTTTTTTCGGAAGAGTTGTCAGGTTTGCCTTCAGATAGAGAAGTCGAATTTGCTATTGAGATGTATTTCGATTCTGCACCAGTGTCTATTGCTCCGTATAGAATGACACCGAGAGAGTTGAAAGAGTTGAAGACACATCTCCAGGAGTTGTCCGATAGAGGTTTCATTAGGCCTAGTATTTCTCCGTGGGGTGCTCCAGTCCTGTTTGTGAAAAAGAAGGACGATAGTATGAGGATGTGTATAGATTATAAGCAGTTGAACAAGGTAACGATGAATAACAAGTACCCTTTTCCTAGAATAGATGACTTGCTTGATCAGTTGAGAGGTGCTTCAATGTTTTCGAAGATTGGTTTGAGGTCCGGATACTATTAGTTGAAGGTGAAAGATGTGGACATACCGAAGACAACTTTCCATACACATTATGGGCACTACGAGTTCTTGGTGATGCCTTTCGGGTTGATTAACGCTCCAGCAGCTTTCATGGATATGATGAACCGTGTGTTTCACGAGTTTTTGGACAGGTTTGTGGTAGTGTTCATAGATGATATCTTAATATACTCTAGGACTGAGGAAGAGCATGATGAGCATTTGCGGTTAGTGCTTCAAACCTTGCTTAAGAATCAATTGTATGCCAAGTTAAGCAAATGTGAGTTTTGGATTAGGGAGGTAGTCTTCCTAGGTCATGTGATCTCGGCTAATGGGATTAGTGTAGATCCCAAGAAGATAGAAGCCATAGTGAGTTGGAAACAACCGAAGTCAGTGACAGAAATCCGTAGTTTCCTAGGTTTGGCGGGATATTACCAAAGATTTGTCGAGGGATTTTCTAGGATAACGACTCCTTTGACTAAGTTGCTTCAGAAGAATGTCCCTTATGAGTGGTCAGATGCAAGACAACAAGCGTTTGAGAAGTAGAAGAAAGCTTTGACCGAAGCTCCTATTTTGATTCAACCTGAACTGGGAAGAAAGTTTGTGGTTTACAGTGATGCATCATATGTAGGTTTAGGTTGTGTGCTTATGCAAGAAGGCAAGGTGGTAGCTTATGCTTCGAGGCAGTTGAAAGTTCACGAGAAGAACTATCCCACCCATGATATAGAGTTAGCCGCAGTAGTGTTTGCTTTGAAGATCTAGAGACACCACTTTTATGGTGAGAAGTGCACCGTATATACCGACCACAAGAGTTTGAAGTACTTGATGTCTCAGAGGGAGTTGAACCTTAGACAACGTAGGTGGTTAGAGCTTCTTAAGAACTATGACCTTATGATAGAGTACCATCCGAGTAAGGCAAACGTAGTGGCTGATGCTTTGAGTAGAAAAGTGGCAATTGATTTGCGAGCTATGTTTGCGAGATTGAGTGTGTCCAAGGATGATGGTTTGATAGCCGAGCTTCAGGTTAAGCCTTCGTTAGTTCAGTTGATTCGAGAGAAGCAGTTACGAGACGAGTCTTTGGCACCTCACGTGCAAGATATAGTCGAGGATAGGCCTACCGATTTTTGTTTTGGTGAGAATGGGATCCTATGTTACAAGGATAGGATAGTCGTTCCGGAAGATTCCGAGTTGAGACGTGTTATCCTGAATGAAGCACATAATAGTCCTTTTGCTATGCATCCAGGTAGTACGAAGATGTATCGTGGGTTAAAGGAAGAGTATTATTGGGTTGGACTGAAGAAGGATGTGGCTGAGTTTGTGAGTAAGTGTATGGTTTGTCAGCGAGTTAAGGCCGAGCATCAGTTTCCTTCAGGGTTGTTACAGCCGTTGAAGATTTCAGAATGGAAGTGGGAACGTATCACCATGGACTTTGTGTCAGGTTTACCGTTGACTCCTTCGAAGAAGAATTTAGTGTGGGTGATAGTCGATAGATTTACTAAGTGTGCTCACTTCATACTCGTTCATGGTACTTATACCTTAGATAGGTTGGCCGATCTGTACATCAGTGAGATAGTGAGGTTGCTTGGGGTACCAAAATCAATTGTGTCAGACCGAGATCCGAGGTTTACAGCTAGATTTTGGGAGTGTTTGCATCGTGCCTTGGGTACTTGGTTGAACTTTAGTACTTCGTATCATCCGTAGTCAGATGGTCAGTCCGAAAGAGTGATTCAAGTGTTGGAGGACATGTTGAGGTGTTGTATCATCGATTTTCAGGGGTCTTGGGAGAAACATCTACCGTTAGTAGAGTTTGCATACAAAAACAGTTATCAGGCTAGTATTCAGATGACACCGTATGAAGCTCTGTATGGTAGAAAGTGTAGGACTCCGATTTGTTGGGCCGAAGCCGGACAAAAGCTTGTACGGATGCTCGATTTGCTTAAGGGCACTACTGAGAAGGTAAAGTTGATATGTGATCGTTTGAATGCGGCTCCAGACCGACAGAAGTCGTATGCCGATTTAAAGAGAAAAGAGATAGAGTACGTTGTGGGTGAGAAAGTGTTTTTGAATGTCTCACCTTGGAAGAAGGTGATGAGGTTTGGTAGGAAGGGTAAGTTGAGCCTGAGATTCATTGGACATTATGAGGTAGTTGAGAGGATTGGTCCTATTGCGTATAGATTGAGGCTCCCGATCGAGTTAGAGAAGATCCCCGATGTATTCCATGTATCGATGCTTTGCAAGTATAGATCAGATCTGTCTCACGTAATGCCAGTGGAAGAGATTGAGTTGAACCCCGACTTGTCCTATGATGAAGAGCCAGTTGAGATTCCCGCTTCAGACAAGAAGGTGTTGCGTGGGAGGTCTATCGAGTTAGTCAAGGTTTTGTGGGGACATCGAGGTGTGGAGGAGGCTACTTGGGAGAGAAAGGAGGACATGGAAAAACAGTTTCCGTACCTCTTTCCGTCAGGTAATTTTGGGGACAAAATTCCTTAAGTAGGGGAGAGTTGTAACGCCCCGGGTTTAGGGGTCGGGTGTTACGCAGGTAAATCGGGTTCGAGTCTTTGGACTCGATTTAATTAAAATAGACTTTGGTTTTATTTTAAAAACAAGGTTTGACTATCATTAAGGCATTTTGGTAAATTTTAAAGTAAAGAAATTAAGATGAGTGCAAAAGGGGTTTTTCACTATTCATCTTCTTCCTCCAAACTAGTTCACGTCAAAACCTCTCCCTAAAACCCCAATCACTATTCCATCAAATCCCTCCCTCATTCCAAGTGTTTTCATCAAGGTAAGACCATTTTTGACTTCTCTTTTTCATTCCTAACACATTGATGGTTCTAGTTTTTGGAAAACACCATTGTTGAGAATTTCAACTTTTCAAAGTTTTGAAAGAAAAGAATGAAACTTTAATGGATTTTCGAATTGTTTTTGGTTTGTAGAGTTAAGATATGATCTAATCTTGCCCTAAGGTACATTATAACTTAAAATGGTGGGTTTTTATCAAAAATCCCAAAATGGGTTTTCATGGGTATTTTAAAAGGGTGAAAATGTGAGTTTTTAAAGTAGTTTAGTGTTGGAGAGTGGGGTTGATGTTATAGCAATGTTAGAGGGTTGTTTTGAAGGTGTTTAGTGGTGTTGGAATCATTGGTTTTCTGTTGGGTTATTAGGGAGTACGAAAATGGGAGTTTTGGTGTTGGCTTTGGTTTGAAATTGTAAGAATTTGGCTTGTGGTTGTGGTTTGGGGTTGTGAAAGTGTTTTGTGATGATTTGGTTGAGTAATGTATTGTTTTTGATTGGTTAGAATCAAGGGAAACCGTTAGAGAGGCTTCGAGCACTGTTCTGAGGAATTTGGAGGCTTGAGATCGGTGTTTTGGCTTCCGTTTGGGTTTCATCGATGAGTGGAAATGTTTGAACTTGATTTGATTTCGAAAATGGTTCTCGGGGGTTTGGGTGGAGCCTAGAGGGCTAACCTAAACCCAAGTCTAAGTTTGCTGAATTTTACCTTGATTGTTAAGTATTGGTGTATGAACAATTGTTGAGATATTATGTGAATTGTGGATTTCCTTTACTTCCGTTTGATGTTGTTGTGTAGTCGTTGTTGATGTCGAACCTCACGTGATGGTTGTCGTTACTATGGTGATGTGTGATCCCACCGGTAGTGACTAGTAGAAGAGTATGGTGATGTGTGGTCCCATCGGAAAACTACTAGTCGAACGGTGATGTGTGGTCCCACCGTGTTTTGGTTGTGCATGTGCAAACCATGTAATTTTGTTGTTTGTGCCTCCTTTCGTGCATTTAAATGGTTTACTTTTCAATTAAGTAATGTGTTTTGAAAACTGCATTGTTGATGAGTTTTAGAGCTTCGCTCACTAATCTTTCAAGCTTACGCTCTCTTTTTTCCAACATGCAGATCGTTAGAGTTCGGAAGGCAAGTGGGCAAGGGAGAAGCTTTTCAGATTTCTCGTGTAGCTCAAGTATTGTTTAAGTCTTTATAATAATGCCTAGACAATGGGGGTATTAGACTTGTATAGAGTCGGAGTTCAAACTCCTTAGTTTGGCTTATTGATGTTCTAGCATGCTTGGTTTGATTATGCTATGTGTTTTTGTATGAGCGTTGTTAGACTCATATGTGTTGGCTTTTGATGTTAATGCCTTTGATGTGGATTGTAAACCACGTTTATGTTATTGCCTAAATGCTTGCGTCTTGAAGGCTTATGACCATGTTCTATGATGTTTATGTGTTTTGTTTTAAGGCATGAAGACCTTGCTATGCAATGTATTTTTGTGAATGCTTGATTTCCTCTATGAATGGCCCTTTTCATGTATGTTAAGTGTTCGAACATGCTTGTAGTAGAGTGTATGCCTCTAGAGTTCGTGTATGCATGATGTATCTTGCTTCTTGAGGTTTTGAGGTCGTTTGGGAACATTTGGAGATGTTTAAAACTGCTTTTAGAAACACACAGACTGCAGGTGTTTCGAAACGAGTAAGTTGGTTTCGGAACCGATGTGGTTCCAGGTATACCCGTATCGGAACGCGTTTCGGTACGGTTTGAAACTGTGAACCCCTGTTCTGATACGCATACCGAAACGGTTTGGCTACTACGAAGGCCTGTTCCGGAACGTGTTTCGGAACGTTTAGGCGAAAAAGGACCTTGTACCAAAAAAAGGTGGGCCGTATCGGTACGGGTAGTCTGACTTTTAAAACTAGAGCCCGTGTATCGAAACGAGCAAGCCAGTTTCAGAACACATGCCTGTAATTTAGGCTTTTGGCATCTTTAAAGGTCTTCAAGTGTTGGGCTTGGGTTCTGGTTGTCGTATGCTTTCTTGTGAGCCTTGTTTGTAGTTGTTAATGTTTGGTTTGGGCGCGTATGTAAGAAACCAGACTAACTTGACACATGGTAAATTTAAATTGACTTGCGTTCCGTCTGCATGGTCTTGATTTCCACACGTAGGATTAAATGATCCATCTAGACAAGATAATTGAAGAAAATTTTCTAGGGTTGCTAACCGAGGTGGGACCTTAACGGGTTTCACTTCAGTTTTCCCCATGTAACCTACTCGGACTGGTCAGTCGTCAAGACCGGGACAAGGATGTTACAATCAATCTCGAATTTGACAAGTCTTTGGTACGTTTACCATTTCATTGTTACTTTTAACATAGAATAATATATCAAACTTATCATGACTTTACTTTGGTGCTTGTTTAAGTTTGTAAGAGGACTTCACCAATCTACAGACTTTCCTCTCTTGACTTGAAACTACATGACACTCAGGTTGTTCCATGTATATTTCTTTATCAAGGTCTCCATTTAGGAAAGCTGTTTTAACATCTATTTGATGTACTTCTAGATTTCGCAAAGCGGCAATTGTATGTATCAATCTTATGCAGGTTATCCTTGATACAAGAGAGTATCTATAGGAATAGCCAAGGTCTTCCTTTTATCGGTAACCTTTTATTATCAATGTGGCTTTGTACTTATCAATTGTTCCATCTGCTTTCATTTTCTGTTTGAAAATTCACTTAGAACTTAGTGGTTTAATTTTCAGAGGAAAATCTACTAATTCTCACATATAATTTTGCATGATAAAATCAATTTCACTCTTAATGGCATCCTTCCATAAGGTGCATTCAGATGAATGTATAACATCATTATACGTTTGGGATTCAACCTCTAGCATAAAGGTTAAGAAATCATATTCAAATGTTTTTTTACTCTTGCTTGTTTGCTCCTCCTTGGCTCTATTTCAATTTCAACCTCTCGTTGATCACTTAGAATCATTTCATCTAAAGTTTGTTTTGTTGAACTTTGATCAAGTTCCCCAGGGAATAAAGAATGATGCATTCTTTGATTTCATTATCGCATTCTTATGAATATCAAGATTCTTTGATTCATACACAAGAGATCGATAAGCATTGTTATGTCCAATATAGCTAACAAAAATACAATCCACGCTTTTTAGACCTATTTTTATTTGTTTTAGTAATTAAGCCATTATCTTGGCAAGACACCCCCACATTTTCAAGTTGTTATAGGAAGGTTTAATTACCTTCCATAACTCATATGGTGTCCTGTTTCTTTTGTTATGGGAAATCTTATTTAATTAGTTGATTTAACAACTTCCCCCACATGTTAGGCACATTATGGTACCAACGTTACTCATATAGAGATTCTCTCCATCTTAATCCTTTAATTAAGTTTGTATTTCAACATTATGCTCATAGAGAATAATTTTTTCTATAGCTTCATCTTTGCTTTTAAGAAAATACATGTATTCCTTCAACCAATATGCTGTCATATCAATTGTTACGCTAATATCATTGCCCTCGTTTGAAAATCTATAGTCTGAAGACTTGTTCCTCATCTTATGGAAATTGAAGCATTTTTTGTAAAATTTTGATTCTTAAACACACCGCCTAATTTGCGATTTCAAGTCATGTTTGACTTCCACTACGTTTGTCATGGTAATATTTGTTTTAGAAATATTTATCTTAGTAACATTTGAAGGTAGTAATAATATTTACCTTATCCTCTCTAATCATACGAGGATCATCCTTCAGATATTTGACCAGGTTTATCATGGTCAAATATGCAACATCTTTTGTTGCCATGTTTAAAATTCTTTCCAATGAATCCAAAACCAAAACATTATGAATTTATTAAACGTCAGGATTTAATCAGAGACTAAAACTAGAAACAAACATAATTTCTAACTTTTGTTAGACGACAGAGATTTAGTAAACTAAACCCCAAACAAAAGTTCACACGATATTAATAGAAAGAACAATAATAAACAGTGCAACAAGTAGGTAACTTATGAAAGAGAGGTGGTGCACTAGGCACGCTTAAATACCAAGGCTCTCAAAGAACCAATCCTAGACATGCACTTTCAAATTGTCTTTCAATAATCAGTTTATGATACAACGACCATCACAATTTTTTAGTCATTTTCAAACACTGTGCACTTCATAACATGCATCAAAATAGGCTTTAAGAATTTAATTTTGACATAGAGAACCAAGTTCTTCCATGCTTTGATTCGAGACCTCATTCGAAAACATCGCTTTGAATTTGGTAACCAATGTTACTTTTTGAAATAAATTCACCGATTTATTTCTAAAATGAAATTATACTTTGATTGTTTAAGAAATAATAAATACGAGTTATTTCTTTTCCCAAAATAATTTCACCAATTTATTTCAAGATTGAATCATTCTAGGTTCACACGAAATTAAATCCAATGATTTATTTCCTCTAACACGTTAGAATCAACACATGATTCTAGCATAAGAATAAACTTAATGATTTATTTCCTTTTACAAAATTGAATCATACTTGATTCCTAAGAAAATAAATTCAATGATTTATTTTTTATACCAAATAAAATCATACAAGATTCTTACGGAAATAAATTCAATGATTTATTTTCCTTTTCAAAATTAGAATCAATACAAGATTCTAATTTAGTAATTTATTTACATTATATCTTCTGTTAAACAACATAGATATCAATCCAACTTAATTCTGTTTAACCAACATAAATCAAAAGGAATTAATCCTTTGATTTTAATTCTATTTCTTGTTTGGAAGATCAAGTGAAGTCGTTAAAATGACATGAATTAAATTCCCGAAACAAATTATTTACGAGATCTTTTATTTCCAAAACAAATCACGATTTCGCCTGAATATCATATTTCTGTCTACAAAATTTCTCAAAAGAAATTGTTAGTACAGAATAAAATTCACATAGTTTCTAAAAATACAAAAAAATCACAATTAAGACAAAAAATGTGACAATCTATAATTTATATACATGTCATATTTAAAATGTGCACATTATAAGGTAACAATATCATAATAATATTACCAAAACTATTACCAAATTTAAGACTTTATCTTAACAATACATGCAAACATGTATTTAAAGTTTTTATTTCCATTCCAAGAAAGGTTGACATATATGGTTATAAAATTATCATATTTTCATATTGAATGCCATATTTATTATTTAATATTAATGCCAAAATTGTTTAAGAAATATTTCATTATTACCTTAACATTGTCATAAAAAAGTTTAATTATAACATAAATCATACCATATTAAAAGTAAAAAATAATATGGAATATTACCTTAATAATACCATAATTTATAGTTTTAAAAGTGTCATATTTCCAAGAAAATTTATTAAGGAATATTTAAATTACCTTACTAATCGAATATTCAAATGTTCTATCTCAAGAAAATCGCTTGCATCGGGTTGAATCCGTGGTGTTGGTAATCTCAACGTTTCTTGTCTTTGGGCATTCACTGCCATGAAAATCGTTGAGGCATCTTTGGGCATTTACGGGCACCAAAAGCTTTGAAAGACAAAAAAATGGTCAAATGCCAAATATAAAAATAATTGGTCACTTTGGTTTGAAGCCATATAAAGGTTATGAAAAAAGCACTCATGTAAATCACAAATAACAACATTAGGCTTTCCTTTTTCTATGCGTGAAAATTTTCTCATCGTGTGAATCATTGCTTTAGATACAATAATCTATTCGTCTTTGACTAAAACTGAGAATATGTCTTAAGATTGTTAGAAAATAGTCGTTAATATAAGAATAAATAATAAGATAAAATATTATTATTTAAACGAACAATAAAAATAAGAATGATACGCCAATATATATAAATCAAACCGATTTGAAATCAAAAGAAACATTTTGAGACCTGCACGAATGCAATTTCCTTAAGACAGATTTTCGGCCAGTCCTATGGTGCTCGAGTTCATTGGTCGTCTGTCTTCCAGGATACAACAACATAAGATCAGCCACAGTTGCACTACTATGGAGATCATGAACTGACCCTTGCCTTCGCCTATCAGCGAAAACCACTTGTAAAATCCACAGAGTAAAACAATAAAATTTTTCTGTGGTTTTGAGTTATATAAAACCTAGAAGGTTTACTCCCTATTTATAGGAGTGTCATGAGGGTATAAGTGGAAATTTGACCTAATGGAGCATTTAATATTGAGAATCAATTTATTCTTCTTATAAAGCAATTTCTAAAATTATTATCTGAATTAAAGGTAACTTCTTATATTTACCCTTTTATTTTCAAGATAAAATTTGACAAATTTATGCTTTTATTTGAGGAAAATTTATTTCAAAATTGGGTTAAAATATCTGCAAGCCCACGAAGGACCAGACCAGTTCAAACATTTGCGTTACCCACGTCGTGCACGTCTGCACATTTACGAACCAACAATTGGTTCTACAATTTTCTCAACAACATTTGAATCAATTTTTTTATTTAAAACTCTAAAATTATCGAATTTTTCCAACAATTGTGAACATTTTTATTTGGAAACTCATTCCCGAAAAAATCTCAACCAAATATGAATTAGCTAAAATGTGCACTAGTTGGACACGTTTTTTGTAGTTTGCTCTTTGTCTTTCGGAAGTTGAATTTGTTCCCCATCTCTTCTATCATTGTCCTGTCACTTGGCGCATTTGGCAGTGTTGGTGCATTATGTCGAATGTGAGTTTTACTTGTTGAAAAAATTGTGATAATTTAGAAACTTTGAGGCATATCTTCAATGGGGAAAAATGGAAAATCGAATTATGAAATTATCAATTTATATTCTACTCTATGAGATTTTTACAACAATAATCCATATACTCAAATTGGTTAAGTAATGAATGAGAAATTAATACTCAAAGTAGACAACATGCAAAGATTAGTGAAGAAATAGTAAGCTTGAACCCCACATTAATTAAAGACCAATCGTAAGAAATGTATATATAATAGAGCCAACCAAGGGATTGTTGAATAAGTTTACAAAAGATTGTGCCTCATATGTAGGCATGGGGTGTGAATTGAAACTTGTTGAACCTATTTGGGTTAGGGTTAATTGATTTTATAAAATAAAATCACACATAATAAAAGTTCGAATTATCTAATCCAAGCATATAGTTTAAAATAATTATCAAACCCACACAACTTTATTAAAGTTAATAATAATGCATCGATTCAAATCTTAAACAATGCCTCTAAGACAAATAAAATATATAGGCTAATAAATAATAATGATGCATCAATTCAAATCTTAAACAATGTCTCTAAGACATATATTAAAATTTTAATAATTATATAAATATATATATATTTAATAAAAATATAAAAATATATTTTAAAACTTTAACCGGGTCATCGGGTACCCGATAAGAGCCATTCTTGCGGCCCGGGCTTGACTAGAGAAAATACTTATTTTAGCGGGCTGGGTACCCGACCAGAGTAAAAAAACACTTGGGTAATTACCCGATATTTTATGTTCGGGTAGTCGAGTCGGGTCAACCGGGTCGAGTATTTTTGAACACCCCTAAACTGCATGATGTGAATGTTTGTACCAGTTGGGTTTAGCATGAACCTATCGAAATTTTAGCCCAATTCAAAAATTATTTTTCGATTTCCTCGTCAAGAATCAATCAAAAAATTTGAAATTTAAAATAGATTTTATGAATCTTAATAATTTATATTTAAATAGATTTTATCAGATAATTTTTTTATTTAAATTTGAGTTCAATTATAATTAGAACTTTGCCTTTGTTCGCTTAAAAAAGGAGGCTTCAACAAAAAGAGAACTCACAACAATAAAACAAATATTGCAAGTGAAGAGAATTTTCTCTCACCTCTCCCTATTTTCTTTAAAAACATATTGCATTTGTTTTTTATATTTTCACGATGATAGAAGAAGGCAAGCTTCCAGTTTGTGATCTCTGCATCTGTGCTATTACAGTTGATCATTTTCTTGTTGTATCTTGAGAGATAGACATTCAACGTTTCTCAAGCACCATAGGAGTGGACGAATCTGTCTTAAGAAAATTATGATTTCACAAGCCTCAACAAATTTGTTCATCAAAATTGTTGTTCGAATACAAGTAAATGGTTCTGATTTATTGTTTAATATCCAATTTCTTTTCGAATTTTGTTCTATTTAATTTTATAATATGTTCAATTTAATTAATAAATTCATTATTTGTTTTTACTTTTTATTCTTTTGTTATTTCTTGGATTACTACGCTAATCTTCTAACAATCTTAAGACAAATTTTGAGTTTTAATCCAAGAGAAAACATATTATCATTTCAAGGCAGTGACCCATACCACAACAAGGTTTAACCTTGTTATTTTTTCTAAGAATTTCGGCCACCAAATTAACACCGTTAATTTTGGTAAAATTTCGCCATATTATTTTTTATTTTTATTTTAAAGGTTTGATTTTTATTAGGAATTTATTAAAAAATATCTTGTGTCTTTAGTAATTTCTTTTGAGAAATTTTATAGAGATGAACAAGATATCCAAGTGAAAGTTTGATCAGTTTTGAAAACTGAAATCTCGTAAATAATTCATTTTAGAATTTAATTCATGTCGTTTCAACAAGTTTACTTGATTTCTTTTCCAAATAAAAGGCAATTTGAATAGATTTGGTTTATTCAGTTTTGCAGTGGACAAATATGTTTTAACAGAAATTGTTATTGGAAGTAACATTGGTTACATATTTTGTTTCAGAATTTTAATTCTATTAGGTAACAAAATTAAAATAATAGAGAATTGATTTTTTGGTTATTAGAGTATTATTGTTATTTTGGTACAGAGAAGAAAACACTCTTAAACGGATAATTGAAAAACTATTTGAAAGTGCATGTCTAGGATTAGTTTCTTGAAAAAACTTAGTATTTAAGCGTGCCTAATGCATCTCCTCTTTTTCATTCTAACCTACCCGGTGCACTGTTCATTATTGAGATTTCTCTCATACCGTGTGAACATGATGACTATGAGTCATAATAGATGTGTGGAAAAAAAGCTTAACAAAAATGTGAATAAGAAAAACGTTTCTTCTTTTTTTATATATGCTTAAGTCACATGATATATAACATGGTAGACTCAGACATATTAATTATGATACCTTGTGTAGGTTAATTAACTTGCAACATATTCCGTCGTTTCACATTAATTATAGTCATGAATGTGAAACTTGTGTTGATGTAAAATTAACAAGGTCTTCGTTTTAAACTGTTGAAAGAAGTACATAACCTCCTGATCTAATACATAACGATCTTTGTGACTTAAAGTTTGTCCAAACTAGAGAAGAGAATAAATATTTTATTACCTTCATTAATGATAATACAAAATACTGTTATATATATTTGCTTAAGAATAAAGATGAAGTTATAGAGAAATTTATACTCTATAAGCAGGAAGTTGAAAATTAACTTAACAAAAAGATTGAGATAGTGAGAAGTGATCGTGGTGGTGAATACGATGAACTATTTGATGAATATTGTTCACTACATGGGATTATTCACGACGAGACACCACCGTATTCTCCTTAATCAAATGGAGTAGCAGAAAGGAAAAATCAAATTGTAAAAGAAATGATGAACACATTACTATGCAGCTATGGGTTATCACAAAATATGTGGGGGAAGCTATTTTTACAGCTAATTATCTTTTAAATAAGGTTCCCCACAATTAAAGAGATATAACACCATATGAGTTATGGAAGGGAATAAACCCTTCCTACAAGTACTTAAAAATGTGGGGTGTCTTGTAAAGGTAATGACCCCATTGATGGGGCAAATGAAAATTGTCCCAAAATGATGGATTGCATTATTCAAAGATCATGCTGTTTTAGAAGAATACTTCGATGCCAGTTGGGTATCTGATATTCAAGATACCAAAGGCAGAAGTGGATATATGTTTTCACTTTGGGATGAGAAGCCGTGTGATAGAAATCCTCAAGGCAAACGATTATAACTAGATCCAAAATGGAATTTGGGTTTGTAGCTCTGGACAAGTTTGGAGAAGAAGCTGAGTGGCTTTGGAATTTCTTGGAGGATATTCCTGAATGGACAAAGCCAAGTGCCCACAATATACATATATTGTGATAACCAAGCAACAATTGGTAGAGCACAAAGCTTTATGTACAATGGTAAGTCGAGACATATGTGTCGTCGACATAATACCATTAGACAACTGAACTCAAATGGAGTTATCACTATTGATTTTGTAAAATTAAAGGACAACGTTGCAGATCCGCTAATGAAAGGTTTAAATCAAGATCAGGTTGAGAAAAAATCTAGAGGAATGAGACTAAAGCCCAAGGAAATTTAAGGCTCTATGTGAAGGAAAACTCTACCTAGTTGTGTTAGGCTCGATGTAACACCCCCTTCCCGGTCTGGATGGGAATCGGGTCCGAAGGTGTAACCGACGATCGATACAGAAGTCAGTACAATAAAAGTTCGTTATTATTATTGACATTTCGAACCATATCATACTGCTAATCATCATAAACAAATAACTCAGTCCAATCTACCCAATTAAGCAATGATTAATTATCCACGAGCCAATTCACAACAATTACATGTGTTGAGTGTGTAAAAGTTCTATTATTTACACCCTATCTAACCCATATTTCTGCTGCATTCAAGCATTATTTATTGCATTTAGGTCAGTTTACAGTAAAACATCACAAATATTTTAAAAGGCATAGTTTTTACTAAAAATGGCTATTTTTGCAAGTTGTTGCCGTAGCAGACGGAAAGGGCAGGCGCTGGGCAGTGAAGGAGAAGAGCTGGAACTGGACAAGCAGTCAAGGAGGACGATGCTGCCAAGGTTGCCGCCGTGACAGCAGAGGACGACAGCAGTTTTGAGGAGAAGATGGCACACCGAGGATATGACCCTCTTGTTGGAGATGGAGAGGGTAGACAGCCTGTCACCGATGCTGCTGCCGCTGCCGGACGACGGTCCTGTCGTGGCTACATGTTGAACGATCATGTAGAACTGGAAACCACGCTGTCGGACATAGATGTTGACAACTTCGAGCTGAAACCTGTCATGTTTAGCATGATCAACAATGCCGATCAATTCAGTGGTGCTGTTATAGAGGATGCTAGGGAGCATCTCAAAACGTTCCAAGAGATCTGTGGTTCGTTTAGACTGCCAGGAGTTAATCCGGAGATACTAAGGCTTCGGTTATTTCCCCATTCATTGAGGGATAGAGCAAAGACTTGGTGGAATAAACTTACGCCGGGTTCAATTAGAACTTGGGCAGATTTATCTCATGAATTTTTATCTCGTTTTAATCCTTCGCATTTATCCGAGCGATTACGTAATGAAATTGCTACTTTTCAATAGGAAGATGACGAGCCAATGCACGAGGCCTGGGACTGATTTACTACTCTTCTACGGAACTACCCAATGCTTGGACTCCCCGTCTGGAATCAGGTAACTAAGTTTTATAATGCTGCCAACTTACAAACTCGTATTCGTATTGATTCAGCAGCAAACAGATTACTATTGGACAAAGACCCGGACGAGGCAATGCAAGTATTAAAAAATCTAGCTAAGAATGAGGAGCAGTTTCCGACAGCAAGAAGAGGGGGTAAATGGGTACTAGTTGTTAAGGATTATGAGGCCGACAACACAATGAAATCAAAGGTGGCATTCCTTACTAAAGCAATGAAAAAGCTCTTGAATGATGATGCACAACATGGGTTTGCTGTTGAGAAGGTATGTGAAATCTGTGAGGGAAATCATTGTTCGGATTAGTGTCCTATACAGTTAGAAGAGGGAAAGTATGTTGGAAACTACAAGCTTAATTACAACTCCAACAACTACAATCCCAACTGGAGAAAGGATCCCAAGTTTTCTTGGAGTAATCCTAATAATGCCCTGAATCCTCAAGCACACAGTAATTAGAACCAGGGAGGACCTAGATTGCTGACTCGACAGCAATTGCAGCCGCAACAGCAGCAACAACAGTCACCAGCTGCCACAAACAGTATACTGGAACAGACTCTTGCTACTTTTATGTCTCAGACAGGTACTTATATTAAGAACATGAATCAGTTTGTCAAGAAAACAGAGACATTCATGGATAAAACAGAGATGCGGATGACGAATCATGAAGCTACTCTGAAATCTTTGGAGACACAAATGGGTCAGTTTTCTCAGCATATCAAGCCAAGGCAGACTGGAGGATTCCCTAGTAATTCTGAAAATGCTATGCAACCCACACATGAGCAATGTAAGGCTATTACTACTAGGAGTGGGAAGAAATTACTAGGGCCAGAAAAGGAAGCTGAAACAGTAAGAAAACCAGCCTGAACAGACCTGCCGAGGAAGTTGCCCCGACAGGTAACAAACAGACTGCTGCTGATAAATCTGTTACGACAGCAGAAGCGACAGAGGAGAAAAATGATGAACCCAAACCTCCTCAGATTCGTATGCAGTGGGAAGGACGTATTGCTGATTATCGTCCCCCACCTCCTTTTCCTCAACGGTTACAGCAAGCAAAGCACGAATCTCAGCTCAAAAAGATTTATGATATCTTTAAGCAGGTTCATATTAACATTCCGTTGTTGGATGCCGTTAGGGAGATGCCCGGTTATGCCAAATTTCTCAAGGATGTCATGTCAAAGAAATCTAAACTTGGGGAATTTGAAACGGTAAAGATGACAGAAGGATGCATGAGTATTCTTCATCGGCAGCCACCCCAGAAAAAGAAGGATCCGGGGGAGCTTCATCATACCTTGTGTAATCGGAGATAAATATGTGGGTAAGGCACTTTGTGATCTTGGTGCTAGTATTAATTTAATGCCAAAATCTGTTTTTCAGAAATTAGGTATTGGAAAGGCGCGGCCCACGACAGTAATTCTGCAGCTGGCAGACCGCTCTTATGTTCATCCGGAAGGAAAAATCGAAGATATTCTGGTAAGAGTGGATAAATTTATATTTCCTGCTGACTTTCTTGTTTTAGATTGTGAAGCAGACGAAAATGCACCAATCATCCTTGGGCGACCCTTCTTAGCCACGGGAAGATCACTGATTGATGTAGAAAAAGGAGAACTCACAATGAGAGTGAACGACCAAGAAATTAAGTTGAATGTTCTCCAAGCTATGAAGCATGCTGATGCAGACGAGGAATGTAAGGTTATCATTGAAGTTACCTTTGATCAACCCTGCATCAGGTCGGGCTGTCACGACTTCAGAATTGGTCACTGCCTCGGCAGCCACCTACAGGACTGCCACGACAGCAACTCCTCAGGATCCGATACATCTGATACAGAAGATCAGAAGGAGGTAAACTGGATAGGCGATCGTCCAGGTAAGTTATTCGAACATTTAAATTATACTTCGGATAACCATGCAATCCAAAAGCCATCTACTGTTGAGCCCCCTGTTTTAGAACTGAAGCCCCTGCCAGGGCAGCTAAAATATGCTTTTCTTGGTTCAAATGATACGTTTCCCGTAATCATCTCTTCCAAGTTGATGCAGGAACAGGAACAGCAGCTAATAGGGATGCTGCGGCAGCACAAAAAGGCAATTGGATGGACGATAGCCGATATTCAAGGTATTAGTCCGGCGTTATGTATGCATAAAATCCTTTTAGAGGAAGATCATAAGCCGACCATAGATGCCCAAAGGTGGCTAAACCATGCGATGAAAGAGGTGGTGCGTAAAGAGATAATCAAATGGTTAGATGATGGTATTATTTACGCCATCTCCGACAGCAAATGGGTGAGCCCGGTGCAATGCGTTCCCAAGAAAGGCGGAATGACCGTGGTGACCAACGAAAACAATGAGTTAATCCCAACCAGGACTGTGACCGGTTGGAGGATTTGTATGGACTATCGGAAGCTTAACAAAGCTACCCGAAAGGACCACTTTCCTTTACCCTTTATTGATCAAATGCTTGATAGATTAGCGGGTAAACCTTACTATTGTTTTCTTGATGGTTATTCAGGGTATAATCAAATTGCTATCGCACCGGAGGATCAAGAAAAGACGACTTTCACATGCCCTACGGAACGTATGCTTTTAGGAGAATGCCGTTTGGATTATGCAATGCACCCGCCACCTTCCAAATGTGCATGATGGCCATATTCTTCGATATGGTGGAGGACTTCCTTGAAATCTTTATGGATGATTTTTCAGTCTTTGGGAACGATTTTGAAAGCTGCCTAGGCAATCTACAAAAGGTACTTGAAAGATGTGAAAAAGAAAACCTGGTCTTAAATTGGGAAAAATGCCACTTTATGGTGGATGAAGGGATAGTCCTTGGCCATAAGATTAGCTGCCATGGGATAGAAGTCGACAGGGCTAAGATAGAAGTGATCGAAAAGCTGCCGTCGCCGACCACAGTCAAGGGTATTAGAAGTTTCTTGGGACATGCTGGTTTTTATCGGAGATTTATTTCCAATTTCTCAAAAATCACCAAGCCTCTATGTTATCTTTTAGAGCAGAACCGGCCCTTTGACTTTAATGATGAATGTACTGAAGCATTCAAGGTTCTGAAGGAAAAACTAGTAACATCCCCAATAGTACAGCCACCAGATTGGACACAGCCATTTGAGATTATGTGTGATGCTAGTGACTATGCTGTCGGGGTAGCACTTGGCAGCGGAGAGATAAATTATTTCATGTCATATACTATGCCAGCAAGACACTGAATGACGCCCAAGTGAACTACACCACCACAGAAAAGGAGTTATTAGCTGTGATATTCTCCATTGACAAGTTTCGTTCTTACATACTTGGAACGAAGGTTATAGTGCACACAGACCATTCTGCCTTGAAGAATCTGTTTGCGAAAAAGGATGCAAAGCCTCAATTGATACTGTGGATCCTGCTATTGCAAGAATTCGACCTCGAAATCAAGGACAAAAAAGGGATAGAAAATCTGGTGGCATATCACTTGTCAAGGTTGGAGAAGGGACAAAGTCTACCAACAGATGAGACAAACATACTGGAGACCTTCCCAGACGAGCAGCTCTTTGCTGCCGTAATCACTGCCGCGACAGCCATGGCGGCATGTAAGTCTTCTGAACTCCCCTGGTATGCAGATTTCGTTAATTTCTTAGTTAGCGGAATAATTCCTTCTGATCTTAATTATCAAGCCAGGCAGAGGTTCCAAAATGATGTTAAGCATTATTATTGGGACGAACCTCTTCTTTTCAAAATCTGTGCAGATCAGGTTATAAGGAGGTGTGTACCACATGAAGAGCAAGAAGACATTCTTCATCACTGTCATGCTTCACAGTATGAAGGTCACTTAGGAGGCAACAAAACTGCTGCCAAGGTGCTGCAGTCAGGATTTTACTAGCCGTCACTGTATAAAGATGCACAAATCTTTTACAAGAGCTGTGACAGGTGCCAAAGGACAGGAAACATCTCAAGGAGAAACGAGATGCCACTGTAGAACATTCTAGAAGTCGAAATCTTCGACGTTTGGGGGATTGATTTTATGGGACCTTTTCCATCTTCTTATGGGAATCTATACATCCTCCTGGCAGTAGATTATGTCTCTAAGTGGGTTGAAGCTATCGCCACTCAAAAGAATGATGCCAAGACAATCCAAAGATTTTTACACAAAAATATCTTTTCTAGGTTTGGCATCCCTAAGGCGATTATCAGTGATGAAAGGAGACATTTTGACAACAGGGTTATTGTTGCTGCGTTGAAGAAATATGGTGTTAAGCATCGGATCGCGACAACATACCACCCACAGACCAATGGACAAGCTGAAATATCCAATAGGGAAGTTAAGAACATTCTTGAGAAGATGGTTAAGCCAACTAGGAAAGACTGGTCTTTACTCCTCAATGATGTGTTATGGGCATATAAGACATCTTTTAAGACTCCATTGGGCATGTCTCTGTACCGATTGATTTATGGGAAAACATGTCATCTACCTGTCGAGATAGAGCACAGAGCATACTGGGCAATCAAGGCAGTGAATATGGACTTGGACAGAGCAGGGCAGAAAAGGCTGCTAGATCTGAATGAAATTGAAGAAATCCGGACTATGGCCTACAACAATGCAAGAATCTACAAGGATAAAACGAAAAAGTGGCATGACAAAAAGTTGCTGCCACGACAGTTCTGCCCAGGGCAGCTTGTATTGTTGTTCATTTCTAGATTGAAACTTTTCCCAGGGAAACTGAAATCTAGATGGTCTGGCCCATTCCAAGTCGTACTAGTTTTTCCCCATGGTGCCATCACAATCCGATCATTAAAAGACGGGCACCAATTCAAAGTGAACGGACAGCGCCTCAAGCATTATCAAGGGACTGAAGCCCCAGGAATGCAGGAAGTGGTTACCTTAGGAGATGCCCCACCTGACATCCCTAAGTTAACCTAAATTTTAATTATTTATTTTATTATTATTATTATTTATTATTTATTAGGAAATAATGTCTATTTTATTTAGATAATGTTTTTTATGTTTATTGTTTTTAGGAAATAAAGGAGTCAAGAAGAACAGGAGAAGTGAACTCAGCCCACCATCCATCCATCAGCCCAACAAAGCCCAATTTTTGAAGCCTGTCGTTACAGTTGCCGCGACAGACGCGGAAAATACAGGCTGTCATCACGCTGTCACGACAGACGCGAAAACACGTCACAGACGCGTAACAGACGCGGAAACGTGTGTCAGATGCGTCAGACACGCTAACGTACAACAACTAGCCCCGTTATTTGCGCCTGCCGTTACAGCTTCAACGGGCAGCAAATTTTTCTCTATATAACCCCGTTTCATTTTCATTTTCACTCACTTCTGCCTTTCTTACTTGCTCTCCCTCTTTAGTTTTCATTTGCTTTCTTTATATTTTTCACAACCCTTGCACAAATATGTCTTCTAGGAAAACCCGACGTAATGCTGCCTCCACTTCCTCACCGACAGAAACTCCCCCATGTTCCTTTGCTAGCAGAGACATGTGGGAGGAGAGAGGTTTCATCTATGCACCAACGGAGGAAAATCTGGGCCTCAAACCATTCATATCCCTGAAGATTATAGCTTTACAATGGCAAACATTCGCGGAGCAGCCGGAGGAAATGAATGTTACGCTGGTTCGAGAGTTCTATGCTGCCATCAGCAGCAGAACGTCGACAACAGTGTTCATTCGAGGGAAGGAGGTGCCATTTGAAGCAGAATACATTAATACCCTCTATGGCTTTTACATCGGTGTCAATGATGATGCTCACCAGCAATTCCTGAATACACTAGACAGTGCTGCCTACGACGATGTCATGGCAGAACTGACCAAGGCTGGGACTCAATGGAACACCAGCAGAAAGAATCCAAGGACTGTGAGAAGAACCCAGTTGCTGCCGGAGGTAAAGTTTTGGAATGCCTTCATAAAGAAGAGGATCATGCCGTCATCCCACAACACCACCGTCGACCAACCACAGTTAGCATTGATACACTCTATTCTGCATGAACGACCCATTAATGTGGGCAGTTTTATTCGAGAAAGTATTCTGGAGTGTGCACATAGACCAACGGGTCCCCTCTACCTGCCATACCTCATTACTTCGCTCTGCCGCGGCCATAATGTCCCTGAGGTGCGCATTGATGTGATAGAAGAAGGAAAGGGTTGGACTGAAAAGAACATCCTCAGCCTGATGAAGCTAACTGTTGCGACCTCTCTGTCATCATTCGACCCTGCTGCCGCCACAGCCGAAACGACAGAGCAGCCACACACTGAACCAGCTGCAACAGCAGCTGCCCCAACAGACTCCTCCCCCCGGATATTAGCTGCCATTCAGAAACTGGAGGAACGACAACTGGGGTTAATGGCTTTCATCAGGGACTTTGCTGCTTCCACGGTAACATTTATACAAAGTTCTTTAAATTTTCATGATGCTGCCTTCATTACTTTTCCTGCCCATTACTTTACTGTCACTACCCCTGCCCATACCTCTACACCTGCTGCCACCCCACGCACGCCTTCTATTGCCTCAATACCACCGCCTACCCCAACAGCAGCAGGCAGCACCCATGCCGATCCATCTTCCCGAAGGACAAAACGTCTGATGGCGTCAGAGGATCTAGATGCTTTTGTTGCTGGGTTCTCCTCCTCTTCAGTTTGGGCTGCCAGTGATACTGAACCCTCGATCAAGAGAAATCTGGAAAAGGAATTCACCCCTGTGAAGAGACAAAAGCAGATAGCTGATAAGAATAAATTGCCAAAGGCCAGCAGCAGCAGAAACAACAACAGCAGTGACAACAGCAGCGGGGAGAGCAGCAGCTCGGAAGTTTAGGTTGTGGAGCAACCACCCCACATCTCCCCAACCAGAGTCCAGCCACCACAGGAGGCCAAGGCCAAGAACACATCTGCCTCCCCCGTGCCTCAGCCTGCCCCGAAAGCCAGAGCCCGCCGTCAGATCCGCCTCAGCAGCAGCAGCGAAGACAACGACTAAATTTAAGTTTCTTATCTTATATTTTGCTAACTGCTATATATTTTGTGATGTATTGCCTTTTATTTTGTTTTTATTGTCATTTGCATTGAGGGCAATGCAACCCTTAAGCTTGGGGGTGGCAACCCTCCATATTAATGGAGTACATCTTAGTTTAAAATCTCTGTCTTTACTTAGCTTATTTTTGTCAAAAAAAATGATGAAAATATTGAAAATTTTGGCTGAAAACTGTGAACTGAACTTACCTATCGTGACAGCTCTGTCGTGGCAGTGACTTTAGGATAGTTTTAGGAGAAGTTTAGAGCCTTTCTATAGTTCTGAAAACTTAAACACCATTGTGACTGTTATACTGCTTAGACTTCTTTTAGCCAAACTAGAATAGCAAGCTTAGCACTTGAATAGCCCCTAGAGGTGCCTAACATTGGATTTAGGAAAGAAGTTTAGCAACAGAGACTCAACAGCCCTAGAGGTGCCCGAAAATGGCTCTAGGAAGTTAACTAGAGGTGCCCAAAACTGGCTCTAGTAAAACTTTAGCTAAAAAAATAGAGAAATCGAGTCAAAACAAAAAATCAAAGGAGCATGAAAAAGTGCCTTCAAAAGATAAACTTTGGCATAAAAATTCGAGTTAAGAGTTGAATATTCTAGTGAAACTAAGTGAGTCTTGGCATATAACTGTTCACAAGCATGCACACACTGCACGAGAACTATAGTGAGACTCCGGACAGATCCTAAATTATCCGACAGGATGCTGCCGTCACAGGGAACGAACGATGGGTAAGGGAAAGTTCATTGTTTGAAAGCCAAAACAAAAATATTTCTTTTTTCTTTTAAGTCTTAGTTGCTTGAGGGCAAGCAAAAACTTGAGTTTGGGGTGTGTTGAGTGTGTAAAAGTTCTATTATTTACACCCTATCTAACCCATATTTCTGTTGCATTCAAGCATTATTTATTGCATTTAGGTCAGTTTACAGCAAAACATCACAAATATATTAAAAGGCACAGTTTCTACTAAAAATAGATGTTTTTGCAGGTTGTTGCCGTAGCAGACGGAAAAGGCAGGCGCTGGGTAGTGAAGTAGAAGAGCTGGAACTGGACAAGCAGTCAAGGAGGACGATGCTGCCAAGGTTGCCGCCGTGACAGCAGAGGACGACAGCAGTTTTGAGGAGAAGAAGTAAAGTAGACCTCGACAGATAGAGAAAATTCAGCCCGTCTATCATGTGAAAACCCTATATTTTTCCAAGCCGCAGATCAAAAGGAATGTCAAGCCCAAAGTTCAAGGAGAGAAAATCCCAAGCAAGAAAGATGATGGCTGGAAAGCAGATTCCTTGAAGATTTAGTCTTTATTAGAATCATACTTTTATTTAAAGTTGTATTCTTGCTATTTTAGATAACTTGAGCCCAAAGCTTATATAAGGGCATATATTTTGACCTAGGAGGGCATAACCGATTACCCTAGCTTCCTTCCCAAAACTCTAGTCGTTTTCCTTCCCACAAACATGTTCTAAATTCCCCCTAGGGCCACGGGTTGATTTGTAAAGTAGTTGCAAGGGTTGTTTTGTTTTAGGAATTTTCAGTTCAATAAAATAAACTTCAAGTTCTCTTATTTTGGTTATTAATATCTTGCAAGAGCATCGGGAGAGCATTAGGAGGTTATCTATTTACTTAGCATCGGGAGAGTTAAGTATATGAAAGAAATAAGAGCAAGTTCTCTAGTTTATAGTTGAACTATCTCGGACCTAGGGATAGGACGAGGTTAAGTGGATAAAGAAGAATTCATCAACATCGGTGTTCATCCTTCGATTCACGCCGGGAGGTATCATCAAAGACGTGATCATCGGCAGACTTGGACCTAGGGATAGGCCAAGGCATATCTGGGATTTTTGCCAAACTTGAAGTACTGAGTTGATTGTTCGCTGCCGCGACAAGCAACGGACTGCTGCCGCGACAGGGACGACGACAGAACTGGAGTTCCGAGACTCTGCAATACCTGCACTACTGAGCAATTCAATACCAGCCCATTCTCTCTATCTTGATATCTCTACTCTTTTATTTACGTTTACTTTATTATTTCCGTGACAACTTCTCAAATATTTCCTTTACTTTCGTGCAGTGAATTAAGGTGAAGCTATTAGCCCAATCCCTATGGAGACGATATCCGATACTTCGTATCACTTTACTACTTGCGTCGTGTATACTTGCACTACCATTGCGATAGACTATTTTACACGCAACAACAAGTTTTAGGGACCAATTTGTAATTTTGACAAACTAAGGGTCCTTTGATGTAATCGACTTTAGCACATTGAAATTCACTACTCACATGTGAGGTCTACAAAACATCATTCAATTTGGAGATTATTAACCCACTCAGTTTAATCTTACAGTATTTAGTGACCAAATTATAAATCTGTCAATCTGTTTAAAGTGACTTTAACTAACCTACCTAATCCCGTATCAAAACACCTTAAGCTGTTTCAAAACGGGTGGACGATGATCATCATCTGTTCACTTTTCCCCTTAGACCGTATCGATACAGGCTTGACCTGTATCAGAACGAATTGACCACTTTTGACTTTGACTCGTTTCGATATGCTATGAACTTGTACCAAAACGTTGGTCTCTAGTGACAAAATGTTCCGAAACGGCCCAATTCCGTTTTGATACACCCTTACCTCTTAAGTTCATTATTGAACACCCGTATCGAAACGCCATCACCCGTTCCGATACGGCCTGACGTGTAATGACATATTTTTGCTGGTTTTTATTTATTTAACCTATCGAACAAAGTTCATATGCAACAAAACTTTACACACAACATTCCAATGATATAAACTACTAGCATACCAAGTTCCATGATCATATGAATACGATTGCTATGTTTTTACCTTTTCGAGCCATGTATGCAATTTCTACCAATCTTTAACATCACAAAAAGGTCATTTAGAGCTATAAGGCATATTACAATTTAGGCAACACACCAACACAACAAAATAGGCACAAATGACTAGTTCAACTACTTTGCCACCTTTCTAGGAGTTCATAAGTTATAAACACATTACTTGGGACTTGTAATGACTTGTCTTGCTTGCCAATCCGATCTTTCGACCTACGATCCTTTTTAACTTGAAAATGCATGAGATGAGGCATATTAGGCATACTTTGCCTAGTGAGGTAGTCAAAAATAATAGGAATAACAATAATGCCATGAATATGTTCAACATGATCTCATGCCATTAATATCAATACTATATAATAGTATGCAATGTATAACATGTTCAATTCATTCTTAGTCCTTGGATTGAATCAAGATCGTGGATACGCGAATTCCTACGCTTCGCCAAGTCAATAAATGGTCTAGTCCCTCCGCCTCGCCAATATGACCACTGATAACAATCCGAAGCATTCAAGGCTTTCGGATAACAATCCCCTTGTTCCTAGCTTTGGATGGAGACGATGGATGCTCTTTATCAATGTCTTCAGCTAGGCAATCAATAGGAAGATTGTTATGGTCGATATTTCAATATCAAAATCAATATAACAATATCAAAATTGATAACCGATCTCAATAGAGATGACAACGATGAGATATCCATGGATAGTCAAAACCCTAGCTTAGATTACACTCAATATATCCATGGAATCCAATAACCGATGGAGGATTATAGATTACCTGATCTATAGCAATGATTCAATATCGTTAAAATGAAGAAATTGCAAAGCTCAAAATTCCTCCAATGGAGGTGTGTGCTTAGAGGTAAGTGATGAAGATGATAAGGATAAAGAGGTGTTAGCTTAGGAATTCTCGGTAAGTTTCTATACTTTGCTTCTTTTTGCTTTACAATATAAACTTTAGGCTTTTTATCTTTCCTTCCTTTGAAGGAAAGATCTCAAACAATTCCACATAGGAAACTTTTATTTAAGGAGGGGCTAATCGCAAGATTAGTCCCTCAACTCTGACCATACTATGGTTTTGTTCCCCAACTTGCATTTCCTTCAATTTAGCCACTAATAAGTTCAATATTATTCAATAGAGTCCAATGACGATGTTTAAGCTCAAACAAGGTTCGATATTAATAATTAACTAGTCGATACAATATTTAGACTTCATCATTGTAAGATTTTCGATCATCAGAACCTAATTCTGACTAGACCAGATTTTGGGGTGTTACAACTCTCTCCCCACTTAAGAAAAATTTGTCATCGAATTTTTACATGGATTGAAAAGATATGGATATTTTTGTCTCATGGTCTCTTCCGGTTCCCAGGTGGCTTCCGCAATGGTGTGGCTCCTCCAGAGCACTTTAACTAACAGTACAATTTTGTTGCGAAGTCTCTTGACTTCTCTAGCATGAATTTGAACTGGTTCTTCCTCGTAAGATAGATTTGGTCGAAGTTCCACAGATTCGGGTTCCACAATGTGTGAGGGATCATACTGATACTTCTGAAGCATTGATACATGAAAGACATCGTAGATTTTGCTCAATTTTGAGGGTAGCAATAGTTGATATTCCACTAGGCCAATCTTTTCAATGATTTAAAAGGGTCCAATAAATCGGGGACTCAATTTCCTCTTTTTGCCAAATCTTAAAACTTTCTTCCATGGTGACACCTTGAGGAAGGCTTTCTTACAAACTTCGTACTCAATGTCTCTTCTTTTAAGATCCGCGTAAGCCTTTTGTCGATCAAAGACAACCTTTAAATGATCATGGATAATGGTGACCCATTCTTCAGTCTCACGGAGCAGGTCATGGCCTAACATCTTACCCTCGCCAAGCTCCGACCAACACAATGGAGTTTTACATCGTCTACCATACAATGCTTCATATGGGGCCATTTGGATGGATGCTTGGTAACTGTTGTTGTAGGCAAATTCTACAAGAGGTAGAGATTTCTCCCAAGTCCCACCAAAGTCGATAATACATGTCTGAAGCATGTCTTCCAATATCTGTATAAAGAGATTCAATAACAATGCAATTTCTAAGGTTCCAATGAGCAAGTTTCTTGATATATTACCTGAATTACCCTTTCTGACTGACTGTCAGATTGAGGGTGGAAGGATGTGCTCAGATAAACTCTGGTGCCCAGATCTCCTTGTAAGGTTCTGCAAAATCGAGATGCAAATAGAGGATCTCAATCGGAGATAATAGACTTGGGTACTCCGTGGAGTCGGATTACTTCCTTAATATACAAGTCAGCTAGCTTAGGAAGTCCGTAGTCCATTCTAACCGATATAAAATGAGCTGACTTCGTGAAACGATCTACAATGACCCATATAGCATCATGCTTTGCTGGGGTTAACGGCAGTCCACTAACAAAGTCCATAGTTATCTTTTCCCATTTCCATTTCGATGGATCAATAGGCTGTAACAGTCCAGTAGGGGCACAATGTTCTGCCTTAACACGTTGACACATGAGGCACTTGGAAATGTAATCAACTACGGTCTGCTTCATGCCCGGCCACCAATAGAGTTCACGTAGATCTTTATACATCTTTACTAAACTGGGGTGAATGGAAAAAGAACTCGAATGGGCTTCTAAAAGGATATCGGTGCAAAGAGATTCATCATTATGTATACAAACTCGATCATGGAAGCATAAGAGTCCTTCAAAATTAATTCTGAAGTTAGGGTTGTCTGATATCTTAGAGACAATAGATTGAAGCTTAGGATCTTGCTCTTGCAAACCCTTGATTCTGGAAGCGGTGGTAGACTGAACTTGAAGTTCAGCTACAAGACATCGATGCTTCCGAAGTCGGAAGTGAGCGTTAATTGCTCGAGGGGCTACAATATAGCAATGATACTATGAGTTAATGTACTTCATAATACATACAACTTCAAGTTTGTTATCAATGCTTACCAGGTGAAGGTTTACGGCTGAGCGCATCAGCTACAACATTGGCCTTGCCTAGATGCTAATCAATGACCAGATTGTAATCTTTAAGAAGTTTCATCCACCTCCGTTGTCGAAGATTCAACACCTTTTGAGTCAACAAATTTTTGAGGCTTTTATGGTCGGTGAAAAGATAACATTTCTCCCTGTAGAGATAATGCCTCCAGATTTTTAATACGAAGACAACTGTAGCCAATTCAAGGTCGTGGGTGGGATAATTCATCTCGTGTGGCTTAAGTTGTCTCGAAGCATAAGCAATAACCTTGCCTTCTTGCATCAATACAAATCCTAACCCAAGATGCGATGCATCACTCTAAACTGTATAGTCTTTTCTAGACTCGGGCTGGGTCAAGACAGATACATGGGTCAGAACTTGTTTCAACTGATCAAAACTTCGTTGTTGGACCTCGGTCCAAATGAAAGGAGTTTCTTTCCTCAATAATTTGGTTAAAAGAGTGGCTATCATAGAAAATCATTTCACGAATCTGCGGTAATAGCCAGCAAGCCCAAGGAAGCCTCTGACTTCACCAATGTTCTTCGATGGATGCCAATCTACAATGGCTTGGATTTTCTTAGGGTCTACTTGAATACTCGAAGCTGACACGATATGCCCCAAAAAGGCAACTTCAGTGAGCCAGAACTCACACTTAGAAAACTTCGCATACAACTGCTTCTCTCTTAGAGTCTGAAGTACAATACGAAGATGTTCTCCATGTTCCACTTCATTCTTGGAATAGATCAAGATGTCATCTATAAATACTACTACGAATTTATCAAGATAGGGTCTAAATACCCGATTCATAAAATCTATAAAAGTTGACGGTGCATTAGTTAGCCCGAAGGGCATCACTAAGAATTCGTAGTGTTCATATCTCGTACGAAAGGCAGTCTTTGGCACATCACCCTCCTTAACTCTCATTTGATAATAGCCCGACCTTAAGTCGATCTTGGAAAACACAGATGCATCTTTTAATTGATCGAACAAGTCGTCTATTCTAGGCAATGGATATTTATTTTTTATGGTTACTTTATTCAATTGTCTGTAGTCGATGCACAATCGCATAGAACCGTCCTTCTTTTTAACAAAGAGAATCGGTGCTCCCTAAGGTGAAGAGCTCAATTGAATGAAACCCTTGCTCAATAGGTCTTGAATTTGGGCCTTTAATCCTTTCAACTCCACAGCTGCCATTCGATATAGTGCAATAGAAACCGGAGCAGTCCCAGGTTGCACCTCGATACCAAATTCTACTTTATGGGTTGGGGGCAATCCCAGAAGTTCATCAGGAAAAACATTAGGAAATTCATATACGGTGTCAATGTCTCGTAGTTGTGGCTCACCTTTGGTTTCCAATGACAAATCATACAATAATGGATTCCTCGCATTCATTAATACAATACTTTTTTTACCCAAACCCCTAAGATACAATTTCCTTTTACAACAATCTACCCAGGCCTGATGTTCACCAAGCCAATCTAAGCCTAGGATGCCGTCGAATTCATGGATCGGTAAAGCCAACAAATTGGCCGGAAAAGGAATCCCTTGGATCATTAAGGGACAATTCTTACATACTACCCTTACGGTGACACAATCTCTTAGGGGATTGGTTACAGAAATTCTCGATACTATTGGTTCAGAAGACATGTTATACTTTTTAACTACAATGGTGCTTATGAAAGAATGAGTAGAGCCAGGGTCAATCAATGCATATAAAGGATGCGAATATAACTCAATGGTACCTGCAATAACATCAGGTTCATCCTCTTCTTCTCTACTCTTCACATGGTACATTTGAGTAGGAGCCTTCGAATCTTGTTTGTTGAAGGGCTTCCCTGGACCACTCGATCGTCCAAAAGTCCCCGATGATCCATGCTTTGATCCCTTACCCCGGAAGGATTGAGTAGGAGATGCAGCATTAGTCGGTGTGACAACAGTTTTGGTTGCATTCATAGGACAATCACGAATAAAGTGACCTTTCTCACCACAGTAATAGCAAGATCCAGTCTGCTTACGACCTTGTCCCGCCGGATGCTTGTTTTGACAATAATTACACAGTGGATGCTGGTTACCTCAGTTTGAACCTCCAGTGCTATCAACGGACGCTGCTTTGGCAAAAGACTGCGTCACAGACTGAGGTCTCTCAATGCTCCCGGAACAGGAAGGCTGTGGGTAGACATTTTGCTCGGGGACTTGATATCTCCCCTTCTTGTTCCATCTCGGAGGTTGCAAATCAACCCTGAACCTCTTCTCAAAATTTCTAGACCCACCAGCTCGTTGAGCTCTCTGGCCAGCTTTAGTGGCCTTGACTCGGTTCACCAAATCCTGAAAGTTAGTGATACAAGGAGCCGTAAACATAGGTCGTAGCTCATCTCTAAGGCCATCTATGAACATTCTGCATTTATCTTCCTCTTTCTTTATGAACTTTGCTCCGTATCGGCAATATTTACAGAAATCATGGATATATTGCTCGACAGGTCGCCCTCTATGCCTCAGATGAAAGAAGGTGTTCTGCCTTTCTGCGAGGTAATACTCACTGATATACTTGTTTCGGAACTCTCAGAGAAAGAATTCCCAAGTAATCGATTCCTCAAAGACTGTGAGAATAGTAGTTTCCCACCACATAAGAGCTTCATCAGTCAATAATGCAATAACACATTCCAACTTGTGTTCATCCAAACACTGCAGTTGTTTGTTCAAAATACGTAGCGTGTTGTCCAACCAATACTCGACAACTTCGGGATTATCATCATCCTGTCCGGAAAATGAATAGGCTCGGAGGGAAGCCAACTTGTCCACAGGGGCACAGACATACTGGACAACATGAGGGGTAGGCTGAACAGATGGTGTCGCTTGCATCGTAGCCATAAACTGTTTGAACATGTTAGCCATGTTCTGTAGCATTCAGCCTGAGCGGTAGGTGCTCCAGGCTCAGTACCCTGAATAGGAGGGTACTGTGGTTGCAGTGGGTTCTGATGATTTCATCCTCTTATTTCCTCGCCATGTGTCGAGGAGCCAGTAGCGAGCTCGTCAATGTGAATTTTGTTTGTCTCAGACATATCTATATGAAAGATTGGATTAGTCGACAAGTCACAATATTCACAATATAAAACTCATAGGTGGCAAAGTAACACAATAACAATGCAATAAACTTCAGTTTAGTCCTAGAATCGACTAAACTGTAGCTCTAATACCACAAATGTAACACCCCTTCCCGGTCTGGTCGGGAATCGGGTCGGAAGGTGTAACCGACGATCAACACAGAAGTTAGTACAATAAAATTTTGTTATTATTATTGACATTTCGAACCATATCATACTGCTAATCATCACAAACAAATAACTAAGTCCAATCTACCCAGTTAAGCAACGATTAATCATCTACGAGCCAATTCGCAACTATTACAAGTTTTAGGGACCAATTTGTAATTTTGACGAACTACGGGTCCTTCGATGTAATCGACTTTACCACATTAAAATTCACTACTCACATGTGAGGTCTACAAAACTTCATTCAATTTGAGTTTATTAACCCACTCAATTTAATCTTACCATATTTAGTGACCAAATTATGAATCTGTCAATCTATTCAAAGTACCTTTAACTAACCTACCTAACCCCGTATCGAAACACCTTAAGCTGTTTCAAAACGGGTGGACGATGATCATAATATGTTGACTTTTCCCCTTAGACCGTATCGATACAGGCTTGACCTGTATCGGAACTTATTGACCACTTTTGACTTTGACTCGTTTCAATATGCTATGAACTCGTATCGAAACGTTGGTCTCCAGTGAAAAAATGTTCCGAACGACCCAATTCCGTTTCGATACACCCTTACCCTTAGGTTCATTATTGAACACCCGTATCGAAACACCATCACTCGTTCCGATACGGCCTGACCTGTAATGACAAATTTTTGTTGGTTTTTATTCGATTTAACCTATCGAACAATGTTCAAATGCAACGAAACTTTACACACAACATTCCAAAGATATAAACTACCAGCAAATCAAGTTTCATGATCATATGAATAGATTGCTATGTTTTTTTACCTTTTCGAGCCAAGTATGCAATTTCTACCGATCTTTAACTTCACAAAAAGGCCATTTAGAGCTATAAGGCATATTACAATTTAGGCAGCACAACAACACAACAAAATAGGCACAAATGACTAGTTCAACTACTTTGCCACCTTCCTAGGAGTTCATAAGTCATAAACACATTACTTGGGACTTGTAGTGACTTGTCTTGTTTGCCAATCCGATCTTCCGACTCACAATCCTTTTTAACCTGAAAATGCATGAGATGAGGCATATTAGGCATACTTTGCCTAGTGAGGTAGTAAAAAACAATAGGAATAACAACAATGCCATGAATATGTTCAACATGATCTCATGCCATTAATATCAATACTATATAATAGTATGCAATGTATAAATGTTCAATTCATTCTTAGTCCTTGGATTGAATCAAGATCGTGGATACGCGAATTCCTACGCCTCGCCAAGTCAATAAATGGTCTAGTCCCCCCGACTCGCCAATATGACCAATATCAATACACATCCCTCTGCCTCACCAAATCAATATAGGCTGTAGCCTTTGGATCGTAGTCCACTCGTACATTGAGCTCATGAATTCTCTAGCATGCCAATTGTATCCAATGTCCATTCCAATCCAAGGTTGCAATGTTCATATTCATTTCAATAATCAATAGTATACCAATGTCCAATGATTTCAATATTGCCAATAACAAATATATGTATCTCATCATCAATAATTTATAGTTCGATGTCAATATCAATGTCCAATGGTTTCTATACAATAGTTCGACGACAATGACTATATCAATGACAATGCAGAATGACAATATCAATGACTATATCCGATGTTTAATAACAACTTACCGACACTTACCAAAGTGTCCAATTATCCGTCCAATGCAATTTCCTCGATAACAATGTTAGCCAAGTAATCTAAATTATCAAATAATGATTCGAGAAGGCCTTTCGCCTAAACCTGAGACTTTGACAACACTCACCTTGACAATTTGAAGCTTTCAAGGCTCTCAGATAACAATCCCCTTGTTCCTAGCTTTGGATGGAGACGATGGATGCTCTTTATCAATGTCTTGAGCTAGGCAATCAATAGGAAGATTGTTAGGGTCGATATTTCGATATCAAAATCAATATAACAATATCAAAATCGATAACCGATCTCAATAGAGATGACAACGATGAGATATCCATGGATAGTCAAAACCCTAGCTTAGATTACACTCAATATATCCATGGAATCCAATAACCGATGGTGGATTATAGCTTACCCGATCGATAGCAACGATTTGATATTGTTAAAACGAATAAATTGCAAAGCTCAAAATTCCTCCAATAGAGGTGTGTGCTTAGAGGTAAGTGATGAAGATGATAAGGATAAAGAGGTGTTAGCTTAGGAATTCTCGGTAAGTTTCTATCATTTGCTTGTTTTTTCTTTACAATATAAACTTTAGGCTTTTTAGCTTTCCTTCCTTTGAAGGAAAACTCTCAAAAAATTCCACACATGAAACTTTTAATTGAGGAGGGGCTAATCGCAAGATTAGTCCCTCAACTCTTACCATACTATGGTTTTGTTCCTCAACTTGCATTTCCTTCAATTTAGCCACTAATAAGTTCAATATTATTCTATAGAGTCCAATGACGATGTTTTAAGCTCAAAATAGGTTCGATATTAATAATTAATTAGTCGATACAATATTTAGACTTCGTCATTGTAAGATTTCCGATCATCGGAACCTAATTCTGACTAGACCAGATTTTAGGGTGTTACACTCGACATCCTTCAATTGGAATGCTTGCCAAGTGTGGAGAAAATTGATTTGTGGGTGTTTTTGGTGGAAGCAAAATGATAGACAAAAAGACAAAGGATTTATAGTGGTTCAAGCTTCTAACAAGCTCTACATCCACTACCTTAGCTCACACTAAGGATTTCAACCAATTCAGTACGAATTCTTCCTCTTTTTTTAGCTTAGGAGGCAACCAATTACAACATAGACTCACTCACCAAGTCTAGCAACCAAAGCCCACAAACCGAGCTTTGTGATCACTCTCTAACAAGAGAAAACTTCGCAAACTAGAAATCCCACAAATGGTATGTGTTTGCACTAATAAGCCCTCACCCAAAACCTAATACACTTGAGCATAGATTGACAATTAAGCTTAACAAGTGTAGTCTATACAAAGATTTAGAATTTAAGCACTAAGACAAATTTTCATCGTAATGTTGTTGACTTGAGGATCATTAGTCTTCTATAGATTCTTGGAGGTCTCTTTTATACTCTTAATTTAGTTCCTACCCGTTGGAGACCATTGTGGTTGAATTGGAGTCGTTGGGGACTTTATTTCCTGCAATAAATGCAGTTCTGGAGCTGTCCGTGTCGATACGCGGGTAGCCGTATTGGTACGCCCTCTTTAGAAACTAGCCATTGTGGTATTTCCAGCTGATACATATTGATACGCTTACATGCGTATTGATACGACCTGCAATTCAAATAGCCGTTGGGAAAATGACCATTGAAAATCGTTAGGCGTATCGGTACTCGATACAACCGTATCGGTATAGATACTAGTCGTTAGGGGGTTTGTAAAACATCTGTATCGAAACGCCACGTAGCGTATCGTTACACACCCTCTCCGTATTGGTACGAGTTATGACTACTGGAATTTTCCTGTAGCTAAAACCCTAAAGCGTATCGATACGAGGTATACCGTATCAGTACGATGACTTGAAAAATAAAGCTTTGGCTACATTAAAGACATTTTAAATCATTCCAAAGCCTTGTAAAATTCAACAAACATATTTTCAACTTGTTTGGACTTATTAACATTTAGAAACCTTTTCAATTTAGTCCAAAACAATTTTTCTATTATCATATAAAAACAAACATCTCAACAATCTCTCATTTTGATATAATAAAATCAACTTGAAAAATTGTTTGATAGTCTGTCTCTTAGTATTTAAAAATTTGAATAAGAGGTTTTAAAAATGAAATGTAGTTCAAGCTCCCCCTTATTCACTTGAAAAATCAATTTTTCAAATAATTTCTCCCCTTTTTGTTATATCAAAAAGAATTTAAATGACTTTAAGCTCAAAATAACAATGGAGGTTTAAATTTTTTAACAAAAATAAGAGTTTTGATTTTAAAATGGCTTCCCCTTACTCAAAGCATCATTAAATTGTTAGTCCAACAATTATGATAAACTAGTTGAATTAAAATAAATAAAACAAATTAAAATAAACAAAATTCAACTAATTTTTACCACACTTGAACCAAAGGTAGGATGTGAAGCCTTCATTCTTCAAGTGATCTTCTTTGTGTGTATGGAGCTCCCCCTCAATGTTGTACTTAATTGACCAAACTCCATCACACCTAAAACAAGACAATCAAGTAATTTTTAGTATCCAAATTGCTTTGGATTCATAAGCCTTAGTAGCACATAATTTAGTCCCCTTAGGAATCCATTTTTCAATTTCATCCTTTTTAGTTGAAGTAATTAGTTCTTTTGGGACCCAAATACTTATAAAACATTTACCATTTAAAAATCTTGGGCACTAGATTGTCTTTGATAAAAATTTGATTTTCTAAAATTGGTTTTCTTTTCAAGCTCTTTGGAAATCAAATCATTTTCCTCTTGAACTTTATGAAGCAAATTTTGTAAATCAACACATTTTTGTTCAAACTCATTGAGTTTTGCTTCAAGTTTAATTTTGGTTTTAGAAATCAAATCATTCTGAATTTTCAAATTTGAGACAACTTTCTTATTTTTCAAAATGTGTTTTTAAACTCTAAAACCAAGTCATCATAGGCATCTTGTAATTCATCAAAAGAATATGAAGTTGAAGTAGATGAATTCGAAGTTACCTTTGAATCTTCTTGGATGGTCATAAGGCAAAGGTTGTCTTGTTTATTATCAGTGGAGTCATCATCACTCCAAGTAGCCACACATGCCTTCTTCTTATGGCTTGAAGAGCTTGCCCTCTTCTTCTTCTTCGATTCATGCTTGGATTCTTTTATTTTGCTCTTCATGAATCAGACACATTTCTTGAAGAGATGAATGATCTCTTCATCTTCAGTTTCCTCCTCACTTGATTCTTCATGTTGGCATTTGAGGAACCAAGAGCAATGACGTTAACATCAATGCCTTGTTTAGACACTCAATTTTGTCCGGGTTAAATTAAATGCTCAAAATAAAATAAATCCACATTAACCCTTTTAATACCCAAAACCTTATACCCTAAGTCCAAAACTACATGACCTATTACATTTGTTTCTACATGAGGACAAAAATACCAAAATGAAAATATCTTGGACTTCTTGCTCACTAAGATGTGATTCTTATTGGATAAATCAATGCCTCGTTTCTATTGGTTAAAAAACTACTTAATGACCAAGATCCTGATTTTGATTGGTTCTCATTTTTAAGGGGATAAACCAAAAATACCCTTAATCACCATCCATATATATATATATATATAAAAGGAGGATGGAGGCCCTTTTCCCCCTTAATCAATTCCCTACTCACCTTACTGCCATTTTTTCCCTCTCCCTGTTGTAGCACACTCCAACTCACTCACCTTCATTTTTACCCACTTTCAAATTTCCCAAAAAAAACCCCATCATCTAGTACCTCCAAACCACCATTAAAGCCATAAAAAATCAATTCCCCTACTGACACTTTAGAACCGAGCTCACTGCCTTGTTTATTTTTTTCACAAACTTCCCAGTCTCTCTCCTTCAACCCCCACCATACTTCCCACTTTCGACCTCCAATTTTATTTACTCATCACCGAATCATTCCATTAGAAACACAAGAGAAAACCTTTGAACCGAGTTTCTCAACCCCAACACCAATCCATGAAATTTAGTGGATCCAGCATAAATACTTGAATTTTGAGTATATTCTTTCTTTTTTCTTTATTTGTTGTGTAATCCATTTTTATGGTTTAATGAAAATGTTGATGGGTTTATTGGTATTTTTTTTATCTATTTAAGTTTCATTCTTGTATGTTATTTTATTTCATTTATTTGTTAGTGTTTTATGTCTTTTTGTTCGATATGTGGGTTGATACGTACGTGTTATATAACATAATATATATAGTTCTTATATAATGTATAGTTTATATATGATATATTATACATATTATGAGACTTTTTTTCTTGAACATCATGAGACTGTTCTTTATATGTAATATAGAGTATAATATATGTATATATTATATAGTTGTCATTAAGTATGTATTTGCAATTTTTAAAAAAAAACGTTATATATATAATTTATACATATTATAAAACGTAATATACAAATATATAGCATTCGGTTCCTATATATATAACACTGCCAAACTTTTTGCATATATGTGGTTGTGTGGGACGCCATAGGGTTTATTTATTCCATGGTGCATTAGTGTTAATTGGTTGTTGTTTTTTTAAATTTTAATTAGGCTAGTTTAAGGTAATTTAATTTAATTAATTTAAAGTGTGTGCTTTGCTAGGCTTATAGGGGCATATTTTTTAAATTAATTAAATTTAAGGTTAGTTTTAGAGCCATAGTAAGACTTAGGGTTTGAATTAGTTTGTGAATTTAAATTTATCTTTAATTTATTGGGATAAATGTTAAATTCATTAAATTAGTTGTACACCTCTTAATTACTCTTTTAGGATAAAATTGACATTGGACTTAGATGGACACTTAAAATTATAGTCATGATTAATTAACTTGATCCGTTTTAAATGGTATCCTTAGCTCATTGGAATACTAGTTTAAAATTGATCAAATTAATTATCATGTTACAAGATAATCTATAATTTATTAGGGTCTTCTAATTTTACGGATTAATTAATTTAGGTTAATATTAGACTCATTTAGTCAATAATTAGATCACTATTTGAATTTTCATAATGTGGGCCATTTAGGTTAGGACTTTAGCAGGCCTTTTTGATGTTTATTTTAAGCCCTCATGTGACATGCATTTATAATTGTTGTTCATATGACCTTTACTGTTTTGAGTGATTGTTAATTAATTTAAATCATAAAAATAGGTATTCATCAACTCCAATATTTGTGTCATAACAGTCCCGCCTTAATGGATGTTGATCAAATATTTGAATTAATTTTTACCGCCCGAAGGTAAACATTAACTAATTAAAAAATTGACAATGTTAACATCATACTTAAATGCTTGCATCATGCATAAAGGCAACGTACGAAATTCGAACCATAAATTAACACGACAGTCAGACTTATATGGTGTCGGTTTAATCTATGGTCCGATGTATTGTCTTCCTTATTTATTAAATGTCCAATTAATTTGAACCCACCAATTTGATAAAGCTCGTTCAATTAAAGTCAATTTTTAATTAAGAACACCTAATTAAATTTATTTTAAATTTTAATAATTTTCATCGATTAAAAGCACCAAATATTTTGGTATCAATTTCAGAGCGTGTTGGGGGTGCTAATCCTTCTCCACACGTAACCAACTCTCGAACGCATTTCAAAGCGAATCTCTGGTTTTATGATGTCCAGCCTACCTAAGTGGCCGGTGGCGACTCCAAGTTATTATTGTTTTCAAAAACACAAATTTTCAAAAGAAATCCCCTCAAAATTTAATTTCTTATAAAAGGCGAGGGGTTACAAGTAAATTTCAAAAAGGTCATGACAGCATGGCGACTCCGCTGGGATCGAATTTTATTTTTTAAAAAAACAAGTAGAGAGTTAATCCAAGAAAATATTTGTTACTTTTAATGATGGTAATTGTTGAATTTAATTTGACTTTAATGAAGTTGATTCTTTCTTGAAATGTGACTTAGCTTTGATAATTGGTGGCCTTCGAATCAATTTTTCATTTAATTTCTAAGGAATCATGTGTTGCATTATGATCATCAAGCTCTATAACCGAGCTCCGTCCCTTAAGTGGGAGTGAAACACCACATACCCACGTGAGTTTCCCTCCACGGGTTGGTAATTCACTTCCGAAATTCACGCTTTTGACACGTGAGTAGCCCTCCACGTCATTAGGTTGTGCTTTTCTTCGAACCGAATCCAATTTGCAAGCTTGTAATGGGCCGCAATTGGGGTTCTCGTTGCCTTTGTAGGTAATAAGATAGGTTCAGGTACCCTTAATTAGAACCGAACCCATGCGTGAGAATCTAGGAAGCCCACTTGTAGCGACTTTTTTTTCATGTCAAAATCGAAAATCGCTTACGAGTTATTTAATTTTTTTTTTTTGAAATTTCATTTTTCTATCTTTCTCGGAAAACGATAAAGTTAAAAAAAAAACAGATTTTAACAAAAAAGGTATTGGAGTCGCCACCGGCCACTTAGATAGGCCGGACACCATAAAATCAGAGATTCGTTCTGAAAAAGGGTTCGGGAGCTGGTTATGCGTAGGGAAAGATTAGTACCCCCAACACGCTCGTAAATCGGTACCAAAATATTTGTTGCTTTTAATCGAAGAAACTTATTGAAACTTAAAACAAATTTAATTTGGTGTACTTAATTGAAAATTGATTTTAATTGAAGATGCTTTATCAAATTGGTGGGCTTAAATTAATTGGACATTTAATTAATAAGGATGGTGATACATCAGACCATAGATTAAACCGACATCGAATAAGCCTGACTGTAGTGTTAATTTATAGTTCGATATTCGTATGTCACCTTTATGAATGATGCAACCATTTAAATATGATGTCATGATATTGTCAAAATTTTTTAACTATAATTTACCTTGGGATGGTAAGAATTAATTCAAATATTTTGTCAACATCCTTTAAGCCCGGATTGTTACTACACAAATATCAAAATTAATAAATATTTTTTTATGATTTAAATTAATTAACATGCAATCGGGATAAAGAGTAACCTGAATGGTAGGTTTAAATGCATGCATTTCACATAATATCACATAAAAACATCAAAGGAAATTTATACTATGTAAAAAAACATATATTATAATATATTTATTGAAACTATATTATATATATATATATATATATATATAAGCTATAGTACATAAGAAAGCTTTATATTATATATATGCTATACATTATATTAGAACCGTATTATATATATAAAACTATATATATATATGCTTTATATTATATATATGAAAACTATATATATTATATTTTATATATAAACTATATATTATACGTTATACAAAGAAACCCTATATTATATATATTATATTGTATGAAAACTATACTTTATGCATAAAACTATACATTATACTAAAGCTATACTTTATATAAAACTATATATTATGTAAAAAGCTATATATATTATAAAACCATATGTTATGTGTATATAATATGTAAAATTCTATATTATATTCCATACATATAAACTATATATTATACGCCACAAAATACACAAATATATATATATATCCACAGCATAGAAAAGCAAGCATAACAACTATTAACAATAAACATGACTATAAATTAAAGAAACTAAATTACAGGGGTAGAATATAAAAATATGCATGCTGGAGCCTGGTAGGGACCCCAAAAAGAAATAAAACCATTAAAAGCTAATTAAATCATGAAGAATGACCAAATTGAAAGAACAAAGCAGATTCAAGGGATTTGAAAGGGTATTAACCCACTGAAAACCGAATTTAGGAACAAAATGGACGAAAATGCTAACATTTGGAAAACCCAAAGGACCAGGGGCGCTATTTAGGGACATGAAATGGCTATGGTCATGATTAAAGGGGAGCAGAGGGACTTTAAAGAGGTAAAACTATTTTTAAAAATTAAAAGACGGTATAAAATACACTTCAAAACTAAAAATCGTATCTTTTTCCTTTTAAAACCAAAACCTTAAAACACAACTTTCTTTTTCTCTGAAGTGAAGGACGAATGACGTCGTCCCTTTGCCTTGTCGGCTGGCGAACTCTGAAACGTAAAAAAACACTTCTTTTCCTAATTCGAACTCAAATCTGAAACTATTTTAAGAAAACAACATTTTCTGCCTTTAAAATCTTAAAAATCGAGACCCTCAACTTAGCAAAACCTCCCTTTTTTCATGACGTTTGGGTTCTCCATCGGTTCACCCTTGCGTGGCTCTGGCGAACCACAGGGTTTATCACCAGATGGAAATCGAAGTGATTCAGGAGTAAGAAAAACAAGACCTAAAATGTTGTCGTTGTCCCTTTTTTTGTTTCCTACATGCATGCCTCGAAACAAAAAAAGAAAGAGGAAGAATACCTCCGAAAAGTGATGCTCTCTTTCAACTTTCTATTGATTCTAATTTTTTTTTTCTTTTTTTTTTCCATTCAGATCTGATTACATAGTTTATATCTCATTTTTTGTTTACATTTGCAAGCAAATAATAAATGCTAACACCGTGGATGATTGTTGGTTCTGATAATCCTCTATTTTTTTTATGTTTTTGGTCTGATTCGGTGGTTGAGAGTCGGTGAAAAGATGACGGCGGCAGCGCGATTTCTGGTGATGGTGCCACGTAGACGGGGAGGTCGACCGGTGCCGGCGTGTGGGCGCGTGGGAAGGTCGAAGCGTTGACGGTGGTCTCCACACGCACGTAGGAGCTGAAGGGGCTTCTCTCCTTGCATCTGGGGTCGTTGGATCAGATCTGATCCAACGGTCAGATCTTTGGGGCGGCTGCACACACAAAAGAAGGGATCAGATTGGGTTCTAGGGTTAGTTGGGGCTTTAGGGTTTTTAATTATATAGGGTCTGATTGGGCCAAATGTATATAACTCTTTTTGGGTTTTAATATATATTGGATTTAATAATATATTATGGGCTGATTTATTTATAATTGGGCTTCCATATTACCTAGTCTTTTGTTTTTTTTCTTTCTGATTTTCTAGTTTAATAATAAAAATAATAATACATAGTAATTATAATACCTAATAATAATAATACTAATCAACAATAATAATAGTCTTTTGTTTTATGTCCTAGGTGCCAGCTATTCAGAGAAGATATCAACCATGTTAGCCATTTGTGTAGTTTTGCTAAAGCTATTTGGTCAGATTTTAATTTCAAGTGGCCCTCAAATATTGACCAGTTGGATTTCTGTGAATGGCTCTCCTGGCTCTTCGACAACTACGAGTCTAACAGGTATACTCAAATTGCAGTCATTATTTGGTCCTTATGGTTTTCTCGAAATAAAATCATTCATGAAGGCAAATATCAAAACATACACAGTATTACAACTTTTGTGAGAAGCTACCTGATTGAGCTAGGGGCTCTGTCAACCTCTCTGTCTCATCCACATACTCGAGAGCAGGTACACTGGTCTCCTCCACAATCCCCTTTTGTAAAGTTGAATTTTGATGCGAGCTACTCTTCTGCATCAAAGAAATCGTGGTCAGGGTGTATCATAAGGGACAGTGAAGCTAAAATTCTGGGGTCAGCTTTCAAAACAAATACTGATGTACTATCAGCTTTCGAAGCAGAAGCACTATCCGCATTACAGGGTATAAAATTTGCAAAAGATCTGGGCTTTCGAACCTGACAGTCGAGGGCGATTCTCGGTCAATAATCAAGAAATTGGCTTCCCCCTCTGTTGACCTTTCGGTGATTAGCCATCTGATATGCGACGCCCAAAACGCCGCTCGGAGTTTCAACACCTGTCGGTTCACCTTCATCGGACGAAACAACAACATCGCGGCGCATGCAATGGCGGATTACGGTCGAAGGGAGGATACCCATGAAGGTTTTTGGGTCGAAGACGCACCAGCAACCGTCCTCCAAGTTTTCGATGAAGACCGGCGATCTCTGGCTCATCGATGAATTTTTGCCCCTTCCAATCAGCATTTTGGGGTTTTCTCATGAAGCACCTTTTCCTCTCCTGAATCTGGGTGATGCGCGCAATTTTCCTCCGATTTAGCCTCCGGATTTCATCCATCGGATCGTCTTTTGTTTTCTTTGCCTCTTCAGTTTTTTCCCTTTTCGTTTCTTTATTTTGCCCCGACCGCTTTTCATTTTGTCTGAACTTTTGAAGACTTTCAGTCTTCTTTTGTCTTTATTTTTAGTATCAATAAAAGGCAAAGGACGATACCGTTTTATCAAAAAAAAAATAATATTGGTAATAACATATATACCTTACATACACACACAAACATTAACATAAAAAGAAATAATAACATATATATATATATATATATATATATATATATATATATATATATATATATATAGTGATTACGCCAACCCATTGAAGTCCATTATTGTAAAAAATAAAAACACGGGTTAACTCCAAAAAAAAATAGTGATTACAGCTGCCTCTCTTTGCTTATACTTGTGAAACAAGAATAAAGCAAAGACCATAAGCACTAATTTTGTCCTACTTCCTTGTCTGAAGATACTGAGCTGTGAGTTCCTTCTATATAGAATCGTTCGCCCTTTTCTCCCTCAATCCGGAGCTATGAGTATCTATTTCCTCCGCTCTAAAAAGAGAACCCCAAGCTACGAGTATCTGTCTCCTCCGCTGGGTAGTTCTAAAATCCTTAAGCTTCGAGTATCTACCTCTTCCGCTCTAAAAA
This sequence comes from Hibiscus tridactylites, assembly GCA_958450335.1. Lineage (NCBI taxonomy): Eukaryota > Viridiplantae > Streptophyta > Magnoliopsida > Malvales > Malvaceae > Hibiscus > Hibiscus tridactylites. The sequence continues at coordinate 39,580,725 of OY288288.1, forward strand.
CCCCAAGCTACGAGTATCTGCCTCCTCCACTGGGTAGTTCTAAAATCCTTGAGCTTTGAGTATTTGCCTCATTCGCTCTAAAAACCCCATGCTACGAGTATCTGCCTCCTCCGCTGGGTAGTTCTAAAATCCTTGAGCTTTGAGTATCTGCCTCATCCTCTCTAAAAATCCCATGCTACGAGTATCTGCCTCCACAACTAGGTAGTTCTGAAATCCTTGAGCTTCGAGTATCTGCCTCCTCCGCTAGGTAGTTTTGAAATCCTTGAGCTTCGAGTATCTGCCTCCTCCGCTCTAGAAAACCCCAAGCTACGAGTATCTGCCTCCTCCGCTGGGTAGTTCTACAATCCTTGAGCTTCGAGTATCTGCCTCCTCCGCTGGGTAGCTCTGAAATCCTTGAGCTTCAAGTATCTGCCTCATCTGCTCTAAACACCCCTAAGCTACGAGTATTTGCCTCCTCCACTGGGTAGTTTTGCAATCCTTGAGCTTTGAGTATCTGCCTCCTCCGCTGGGTAGTTCTGCAATCCTTAAGCTTTGAGTATCTGCCTCCCCCGCTCTAAAAACGCCAAGCTACGAGTATCTGCCTCCTCCGCTAGGTAGTTCTGAAATCTTTGAGGTTTGAGTATCTGCCTCCTCCGCTCTAAAAATCCCAAGCTACGAGTATCTGCCTCCTCTGCTCTAAAAACCCCAAGCTACGAGTATCTACCTCCTCGGCTAGGTAGTTCTGAAATTCTTGAGCTTTGAGTATCTGCCTCCTCTTCTTTAAAAACCCCAAGCTACGAGTATCTGCCTCCTCCGCTTTAAAAACCCCAAGCTACAAGTATCTGCCTCCACCACTGGGTAGTTCTGCAATCCTTGAGCTTTGAGTATCTACCTCCTCCGCTGGGTAGTTCTGTAATCCTTTAGCTTTGAGTATCTGCCTCATTAGCTCTAAAAACCCCAAGCTACGAGCATCTGTCTCATTAGCTCTAAAAACCCCAAGCTACGAGTATCCGCCTCATCCGTTAGGTAGTTCTAAAATCCTTGAGCTTTGAGTATCTACCTCCTCCGTTGGGTAATTTTACTATAGCAAATTCGAGATCATTCGCCTAAAATCTTGCAGGATTCAACTCCTCTTTTGGGGAGGCACCCAATTTATCTTTCAAATCTCTGTGACAAGAGATAAACTGCTATGATGGAATAAGTTAGCATGCTCTTAACTTAGGGATGCCTAACTAAGTATGATGCATGAAGTCATTTTTATAAATTCTGGGGAAAACCCTCACCTTTTGGGTGATCACCCTTCACTTCCATGGGTTTTCTGTCTTTGCTGAGTCTTCATCACAACCGGTGATGTCGTAACTTGACAAGAATTCCTTCTTTTGCAACTTTTTTGAACTCATCAATACATTTGTTGATTAAACTTTTATGCTCTCTTTCAAACTTGACAACAAGAACATTTTCATCTCGTAAAATCCTTTGTAAATGACTTCTGGTCTTTTCAAAGTAAGCCCCCTTGAACCTATAGCCTCAATTCTCATTTACATGACAATGATACTCATGTGTCTTGCCAGATTCCTACTCGCATGACTTAGCATGATCACCTGTAGTATACTGTCTACCCAGAAAATCCTAGACATTTTCTTCAAATTTATCCATTGCCAAATTCTTGTAGCCTTTAATTTCATCCGCAATGGTTACTTCTTCTGGCATATTTTGCCCCAGAATTAGAAAAGCTTTAAGAAATTTCCAGCTTCCCCTAAAGCTAACAAATTGAGAGCTTGGCCCTTCTCCTGAGGTCCACTTGTGAAACACTGTCCCACTTAACTCGGGCTCAGTTGTCGTCTTTTTGTTGGCTCTTCACGCATGCCCCTAACTTTCCTTGGGGTTCGACCTTCGACTAAAGTTATATTGAAAAGTCTTCACTTCCAAGTGCTCGAATAAGTCCCAGACGGTGGTGCCACTGTTCCCAAAGACTCCATAGAAAATGATCAAGCTGTAAATCCCCAAAGCAAACAGAATCATTTCTATAACCTCCTCTAGTTGATAAGAGGTATAAAAAGATGGTGTTGTCTCACAGCTTGGTGCTTGAGACCTTCTCCTCAGAATCCTAAATGTCCAGGCCAGTTTTCTTCTTTTGCCCACTAGGTCTTTCTTTCTTTCCTTTTCCTATCTCAACATTGAGGTGAGCCCATCCTTAAGTCCCCGAACTTTTCTTCCTCAAGTTCAATCTTCATTTTGGCTGGGCATCTTGGTGAAGGTTGGCCCCGAAACCTTGCACTTTTCTGTCACGCACTCTTGTTGCCCCATAAATGGTATTCATCATCCAATCTCATCCAAATATGTCCATTGTGGGTACCAAAAGTCAGTCTACTTGTCATTTTAATGCAAGAGACCAATGAGGATGGTATGGGTAAAATAATTTTATTATGTGTGTATATATATATATATATACATTTTAAAGAAACATGGCAATCAATGTTTATGAAAACCAAGTTTGGGTTTTTGGAAAAAAGATCAACCCAAATAACACTTATTGTTTAAAAGATCACGAATGTTGTGAAGGTACATACATGTGAAATCCTTACCGAGCTAATAAGCTTCTGAGAGGAACAACTCCCATACCTAATTTCTACCCAATTTAAGGTGGCTCTCTTTAACTCACTAACTCACCGTGCCCCACCTTTCCCTCTTTTCTGATCTCAATCAAGCATTAGAAGTGTGACAATCCTTGAAGAAAGGTTAACCCCGATAGGCGAGATGTAACCTGAAGACAAATTCATCTATCCATGTATGGTCGAAATAGTCTTTCATGGCTTGTAATGTAGGCTATGGCTCATGGTTATGAAAGAAATGAAATATAGGCCAAAACAAGTGTTTTAAGGGTGGTGAAACCAAGGATCATTCCTTCTGGCTAAAAATCTTAATTACGTATTGTCTGCTCTGGACATGCTCAGATGAAAAAACTATTGTCCATTTCTTCTAGATCACTCTAGACTGCCCCCTTTTTTGGGTTTTCACCCTAGAGTTCATTTCCTTTCTTCTTGTGTAGCTTCAGATCAACTTGCATCTTCGTACCGTATTGATGCGTGCTTCCATTTAAAGGTGATTAATCTTTCAATGCTAATTTGTTTGGATGGGGAACTTAGTATTTTCAGCTTCTTCAACTTTTGTGCTCAACTTGCTCTGGGTTATCTCTTTGAGCACCAATTCTCTTTCTCTGCCTCCTTTAGTGTTTCTATTACTCGAATTGAGAATCTTATTCAACCTATTTGTTCTCTTTTATTGCCCTTTAATTCATGAGGCCACATCTTTATAACATGATCAGAACTTGATTTCATTCTTTCATCCTCAAACTTTTATCCCTTTTGCCCCCTAATTCGTGAGGTATCATCTTCACAACAAAATCAGAACTCGATGTCATCCATTATCTACGAAATTTCATCCCTTTTCCCCCCGGTGTAGGGGTGATCCTTAGTTTGGGTTAAATAAAAAAACATTATTAGGCTCAAAATGGGACAACACTGGACATTTTCTCATTATTTTTCTTTGTGAAGGGAAATGAAGGAATGTCAAATGTCATCTCATACATGGATATCAAAAATAGTCTTCAGGTGGTAGATGTTTTAGGGTTATCACTTCATTCAAGGATCTTGAACAACAATGCCTGAGAGGCAAATTCACTCGATGTGTCTACCCATTAATCCTAAACACTCCGTGTTATTCCTTCCTTGGCCTAAGCAGAACAAAGGGTTTTCACATTTATAGTGTCCTCACAACATTTGGGTTTTTTTGAATTAAAGTTAATCTTACAAAAAGTATGTACATGTGTAATTGGAAAACAAAAGTAAGCTCATAAAAAGAAATAATAACTTATATATATATAACCTATATATAATGTGTGTGTGTATATATATATATACATACATATATATATATATATATATATAGTTAGTTAGTTAGTTAGTGATTAAACGACAACCCATTGAAGCCCATTATTGTAAAAAACAAAAACACGTGTTAATTCTGGACAAAATTAGTGATTGCACCACCCCATTAGAGTCATGGAGATAACCATAGCGAACTAGATTTCATGTGGTTAGGGTTTTTTCATTATGTGTTCTCCTTTTGCTTAATCTATTTGTATTTATCTTTTCTCATTTCCGAATTTATTGTTTATCCTACGACTAACACGCTTCTTTTTGTTTTCTATCCATTTTCTTTCTACCTTTTATTTTTCATATTGTGTCATATCATGAAGAGCACATTGAGTCGGAAATAGTCTAAAATTAAAGGCTAGGTTAATGGGAGATTTGGTCCGTAGCAATGACGAGAAGAATTCCAATGTGCAAGTATGGTCAGAAGGAGAGCAACTACATGATGGGGAAAATATTTCTGCCAGGTTTAGATCTGTGATGTCAGCCAAGACTTTCATGAACATGGAACTTAACGATGTATCCAGGTTGAGGTCAATTTGGAATAGTTGGGATTTTGAGACAAGAAATGTTTTCCAAGGCGAGTATGGCGCCATTGTACACTTGCTAGATGTTCCGGTCGACCAATCACTACTTCAAGCCATGGTAGGGTTTTGGAATTCAGCCTACAATTGTTTTACAACCGGCAACCTTGATTTGACCCCGACAATTGAAGAGTATCGAGCTCTCATAAATTGCAAGAAGATCGATGAGAATCATGTCTAATCTAAACCTAACAAGAACAAATCTTTCCAAGGCAAGATTGGTAGGTTCTCGGACAATTTGCCATCTTGGGTCGACAATCAAGTTATGTGGAATAAGAAAGAATATCTTAAGTGAGAAGGAATTCTGGCCTTAGCTTCAGTACACCCATAGGGTCGAGTTCAGCGGGACCCTTTCAGGGGAGCAATTCAAGCGTACCAAATGCCGACATTAGAGCAAATACAATTCCCTGCTTACACTATTTGGAAGCAAGAGAAAGAATGGGTACATTTGATGACTCAAATAGAAGAGGTTACCCTAAAGTTACAGTTCCTAGCGGAAGATGCTGTCGAGCGTCAGACTGTGTGGACAATGAATCCAAGGAGGGAGAAAGGATCATTTGAATCTTGAGGGAGATTGTCAACCTAGATGCTAGCTTAGGAGTACATGTGTGGTGGGTTTTCTTTGATTATTGTAATGAGACAATGTTCCCATTAATGCAAGTCGTTTAACAATGATATTTGCCGAAATCTGTGTCACTCTTAGCATTTATTCATACTTTCATAGTAACATTATTTCATGACGTGTTATTATTTTTATTTTTATAATGCTTTTTTTAGATTAACTACATCATATGTATCACTAATCGGGGAAAGCATTCGCCTCAGAAAGTAAAAGTGAGAAGAGAATGACTTTTAACCAGTTCAACTCCAGAAATATGAATGACCTAGCAACTAGGGTGGTTAAGCTCGAGGAGCTCCATGAGCATTTGGTCAAGAATCAAAGAGAGCTGATGACATATGTGAAGAAGTTTCAAGAAGGAACTAGGTGGCAAGTCAATGAATTGATGGGTATGATGGCCACCAAGACCAAAGAAGAGGGTGTGAAAGAAGACTCTTTTGTGCAAAAGGAGAGTGAGAGTGGGGATTGCGACTTCATAGTGTAAAAGATTTTGTCTACTGAAGACTAGGCGATCATCAACCAATACAAGGTAATCTGCACTACTTCTGAATGTCCCATCGAATTGGTGTTAGATAAGATCGAAGATTCTCTCTGGAAATCTTATCTTCTCTAACAGATAGATAACCAACTCGGAGGAAAAAGGATCATGAGGAGCCCCCAAAGAACCTCATGGTCTCTCATTCTCAAGCTATAGCCAGAGGTGCTCAAAGTTTGAATAGAGAGAAAACATGCCCAAGAGAAAAACGAGAAATTCAGCCCAATGCCAGTTTTATACAAGGAATTGTATTCACAACTATAACATGCAAATTTGGTCCGACCCTACCATTTGGTTCCTTTTAAACCACCCTACCCTTCTTGGTATGATGCCAATTCCCATTGCGAGTACCATGCCAATGTTCAAGGACATTCTATTGAAAATTGTGTGGCATTTAAGAAGCTAGTCCACAATATGTTAGAGTCCGGGGTATTACAGTTGGGCTCACCAAGCACAACCGCTCAGAAGAGGCATGACTCCCTGGTTTGTATGAAGAGTTCTCGCCCAAACACTCAATTTCATGGCCGCTACCATAGTCAATCGTCTATGTTTGCAAAGCCTCCGAAGGTTCTTCATCCGATTCTGATGACGTACATAGACTTGCTCCCAATACTTGTTGAAGGGAAACTTCTGACTCTAGTGCAATCCAAACCAAAGGGTTTACCCTATTCCGATGGTTACGATGTTAATGTCATGTGTGACTACCATGTGAGGAGTACATGCCACACCACAGAGAATTGTGGAGCTCTGAAAAACAAGGTTCAAAGTCTAATTGAGAGCGGTCTTTTGAAGCTTTGAGAAGAAAGAATGGTGAACATGACTGTTGGAGGTGCTGAATCTCGATTTTAGTTTTTAGGAGTTCATGTTTAAATGTCCTTGGATATGGCATTTTTCTTTTAATGCACGTTGCTTTTGTTGCCCGAAGATAGCAAAGATCTTTTGTAAGGGCTTATGTTATGTTTACTTGTTTCAATTCCAATGAAAGAGACATTCATGTGTATTCCATTTGGCAAGCATTTTATATTCTTTGATTTTTAAGGATTTCATATATTCTTTATCATGATTTGATTTTTGCTTTCACAAACATATATGTATATACTTTTTACAAGAATGACTTTAATTCAAAATTTAAAAATCGAATGTTGTGAGGGTACTACAAATGTGAACACCTTCTATGCTACTTGGGCCAAGGGAGGAACAACAATGAGTGTTCAAGAATAATGGGATGATCTCATTGAGTGAATTTTCCTCCCATGCATTGTTGTTCAAGGTCCTTGAATGAAGTGATAACCCTAAAACATCTACCACCTGAAGATTGTTTTTGATATCCATGTATGGGAAAGACATTTGACATTCCTTCATTTTCCTTCACAAAGAAAGAAAATAAGAAAAATATCCATTGTTGTCCCCTTTTGAGCATGATAATTTTCTTTTGATTAAACCCAAACCAAGGATCACCCTTACACCGGGGGCAAAGGAGATAAAAGTTTGTGGATAAACGAATGACGTTGGATTTTGATTATGCTATGAAGATGATGCCTCATGAATTATGGGGCAATAAAGGAGAATGAATGCATGGAATGCAACATTCAGTTCCAGCAACATAAATATTACAAGGAAATGGCAAAAGAAAAGTTTTTAATCAAAGAGCCAACCCAAATCAAGTCGAAAGTTACCAACATGAAAGTTGAAGAAATCAATAGTGAAAGCACTAAATTGAAAAGTGCAGTTTTGTAAAAAAATGAGAGAGAAAGAAAGAGAGAACGAGAGAAATAGAGAAAAAGGCTATAAGAATTTCCCATCCAAATGAATCTCTTTTTAAAAGAGCCTTGAAAGATTGATCACCTTTGAATGGAAGCATGCAATGCCAAGACGCAAGTTGGTCCAAAGGTACACTAAATGTAAGGAAATGAACTCTAGGGTGAAAACCAAAAAAAGGGCAATCTAGAGCGATCCATTGGAGATAATTGGGGTTGAATTGGAGCCGTTGGGGCCTTTATTTCCCGCAATAAATGCAGTTCTGAAGCTGCCCATATCGATACGTAGGCATGCAATTCAAATAGCCATTGGGAAAATGACCGTTGAAAACCGTTAGGTGTATCAGTACTCAATACAACCGTATCAGTACGGATACTAGCCGTTGGGGGTTTGTAAAACAACCGCATCGAAATGCCACATAGCGTATCGATACACGTCCTCTCTGTATCGGTACGACCAAGCCGTATCGGTACAGGTTTTGGCTACTAGAATTTTCCTGTAGCTAAAATCGTAAAGTGTATCGATACGAAGTATACCGTATCAATATGGTGGCTTGAAAAACAAAGGTTTGGATACTTTAAAGACATTTTATATCATTCCAAAGCCTTGCAAAATTCATCAAACATATTTTCAAGTTGTTTGGACTTATTAACATTTTTGAAACCTTTTCAATTTAGTCCGAAACAAGTTTTCTATTATTATATCAAAACAAACATCTCAACAAACTGACTAGAGATCCCAAGATCCAGGTTCCAAGGGACAACCTAATTGCATAGACATGTGCGGTCACTATAGGGGTTCTTCTCCTAAGTCCGTTCCTATGATGTAAATAGTGATCGAAAGTGGAGTAGGATAAGCAATGCTTTTAATGACTACTATGTGTTTGGTGAGCCGAACAATATAAGTCACCTATGTGAGAGTGAAGTGAGGTTGCTTCAAGGAGACTATTGAGCCATAGTTCTCTCAAACTCTTACAAATCAGGGTGATGTTCACGGCCATATGGACATGCCCATGAGAACTAATATTCTTTCCAGTGAGATAGTTGTGTGAACTGTATCATTGTCTACTGGTCAGCCAATAAAGAAAATATACTTTCACAAGGGAAGGTTCAAGGGTGGACACCTATCTATCCTATGCATTTATCGATCATAAAATCTATTACCACATCAAGTCAAAATGGTTTCTAAAACATCAATTTTATTCATGCGGGGAATTGTTGGAAAATTGTGATAATCTAGAAACTTTGAGGAATATCTTCGATGGGTAAAGATGGAGAATCAAATCACAAAATTATCGTTTCATATTTTACTTCATGAGATCTTTACAATGATATCTCATATGCTCATATTGGTTGAGTTATGAATGAGAAATTGATGCTCAAAGTAGGCAACTTGCAAAGATTGGTGAGGAAATAGTAAGCTTGAATCCCACATTGGTTAGAGACCAAGTGTGAGATATGTATATATAATGGAACCAACCAAGGGGTTGTTGAATAATCTTACCAAAGACTGTGCCTCGTGCACATACATAGAGGGGGTGCGAATCGAAACTCGTTGAACCCATTCGGGTTGAGGTTGCACCCGCATGACGTGGGCGACGCAAATGTTTAGACCGGTTTGGCCTAGCATAGACATGCCAGAATTTTAGCCCAATTTAATTTTTTTTCGATTTCCTCATCCAAGAATCTGTCAAAAAATTTGAAATTCAAAATAGATTTTATGAATCTGAATAATCTATAATTAGATTATGGAGGTTTCATCAAGAAGAGATTTCACAACAACACAATGCACATTGCAAGTGAAGACAATTTCCTCTCAACTCTCCCCATTTTCTTTAAAAACATCTTGCATTTGTTTTCCATATTTTCACGGTGATAGAATAAGGCAAGCTTCCAGTTCGAGATCTCTACATCTGTGCTACTACATTTGATCATTTTGTTGCTGTATCTTGGGAGATAGACGTCTAATGTTTCTCAAGCACAATAGGAGTGGGTGAATATGTCTTAAGAAAACTATGATTTCACAGGCCTCAACAAATCTGTTCATCCAAATTGTTGTCTGGATACAAGTAAACAGTTCTAATTTATTGTTTAATATTCAATTTCTTTCCAAATTTTGTTCTATTTAATTTCATAATATGTTCGATTTAATTAATAAATTTAGTATTTATTTTTACTATTTATTCTTTTGTAATTTCTTGGATTATTACGCTAATCTTCTAACATTACTCTCCTCTCAAACTCGAGAAGCTTGTTGTGGATGTGGTCAGAAGTCTCAATTTCACCGAGCTCTCTCAACAATTGAAGAACATCGTTCTTCAGAATTTTTTGGTTTATCTGGCTGTTAGGAATGATGTGGTGTTTAACGGTATTAAAGTGGACAAAAACCAACTTTTGATATCATCATGCTTAGAATTGGTTGGTGGTGTCACGGTAAATATCAACATTCCTTCCCTCTCGGCTTTCCATTTTACTCTTTGCCCAGGTGTTGGAGTGTGCGCCATGCTAGGCTTACCTAAATCATGTTTTGTTTTGTGGAGTCCTCTGTTGAAATCGAGAGACAGAAGATTTCTAGGGTTTAGACCAAAAGAGGGAAAAAGTGAATTTTATTAATATGATATGAAAAATATACAACATATTTTTTACTTTACAAATAATAACATATATACTAGAAAAGAAACAGATCAAGAAAATACAGGTGGAATAAACTAACTTAAACTAACACATAACAACAAACAAACTATACTAACTAACCATAAACCTATACTCTAATAGCCCCCCTCAAGTTGGAGCATAGATATTGTGGATGCCCAACTTGGATACTGCTGGAAGAAAAAATGAAGGTTGTAGAGGCTTGGTGAAACAATAAGCTAGCTGATGATGAGTAGAGACATGCAATAGAGTGATCAATCCTTGACTTATCTTCTCGCGAATCAAATGACAGTCAATCTCAATATGCTTAGTGCGTTCATGCTGAATAGGGGTTTCTGCAATTTTGATAGCAGATAAGTTATCACAATATAAATTTACAGGTGAATGAACTAGAACTTGTAAGTCAAATAAAAGATAGAATAGCCATTGAATTTCACAAGAAACTGAAGCTAAAGCTCTGTATTCAGCTTCGCTAGATGATATGGAAATTGTTTGTTGCTTTTTTGATTTCCACGAGACCAAGGCAGAACCAACGAATACAAAGAAGCCAGTAACAGACTTCCTTGAATCAGGGCAAGAGGCCCAATTTGAATCAGAAAAGGCATTAAGCTTGATTTCATTATCTGCAGGAAAGAAAAGACCCTGTCCTGGGGTACCCTTAAGGTATTGAAGGATTCTACGAGCTGCAATTAGATGAACATCAGTAGGACAAGAGATAAATTGTGAAAGTTGTTGAACAACAAATGAGATATCTGGCCTAATATTTGTAAGATACAGTAATTTCCCAATGAGCCTTCGATATGGAGTGATATCAGACAAAGGAACACCATCATTCTTAGAAATCTCAGGCTTAACAAGAAGAGGGGTAGATACAGGTTTAGAATTTAAAAAACCAGTCTCTTCAAGCAAATCTAAAACATATTTATGTTGACAGAGATTAATTCCTTTACTGGAACGAGCTACCTCAAGTCCTAGAAAATATTTGAGATCACCTAAGTCTTTTATTTTAAAAGCATCATGTAAGAAGGATTTAATGTCATCTATAACAGCCTGATTAGGACTAGCTAGGATTATATCATTGTAACATCCCTCGCCCGGTTAAGAACGAGAGATGTCACATTCGAACAACAAGAAACATATAACAAAATACACATGCTTGGCAATCCATAATAGTCAATTAAATATACAACTTATAACAGAATAAGAAATGAAAATACAACATGCTTAGCAAACTAAAGTAATCAATCCAATTCATTACTTAGAACCTTTCAACATGTGAATCAAACAAACATATACACCAGATCATTTAGATTAAAGTGGGCCATTTTAAATTTTTCTTAACATGTGATCTAACTTATTAACTAACATATAACATGACTATTTACATAATTCAATGATTAATCATGATAAACTTGAGCATTCAATGCCAATTAACCAATCCAATTCATAAAGATAAACATTTGGCTAACATATAAACAACCTATATACAATCAGGTATCCTAACATACTAATACATCAATATACATATCAATTAGCATGTTCAAATTATTAAACTATATGAAACCATTACTTTATGCATCATTCAAAACAAGTAACAACCATAACAAAGTCTAATGCAAATACCTAAACCAAGCATATAAATCAACTTGTACATATCATATCATTCAAATCCATATCAAGCTTAGATAACTTAAACATAACTTATTCATATCACCAAATCCATATATATACATATCAACCATCAATTCTATTACATAACCTAACTTGTCTTTAACTTAACATAGACTATGCCACCATCTAGGAGACTAAACAAAACTATATCATACTTGTGTTTTGGCTTGCGACGACTCTTGAAACAAAACGGCTAGCTTTCGAATATTCGAGGACCTATTATTTAGAAGAAGGAAACAATAGAGTGATAAGTACACTTAATGTACTTAGTGAGGCAGCCCTAAACATTACTAGTTTCAATCTTTTAAAGTCTTATTCAATCTTTAAGGTTACTTAGCTAGGCTTAGCACATATTGGAAATACCTAGCTAGTCTATCAAAACCAAGTTAACATAGCTATTTTCATGTACTAACCAATTGGGCAGCAAACATTTACATGTACAATGACTTATTGGGCAACAACCATTTCATTTAAAATACACCAATTTGGGCAGCAAGCTACATATACATTTCATACCAAATTGGATAGCAAGTAACATATACAATTCAAGCCAAATTTGGGAAGCAAGCACATGCACAATTCAAGCTAAATTGAACAACAAACAACATATAATCTCATTGTCATCTTGGCAGCAACATTTCATAGTTTCACATCACAACATAATTCATTTTAAATCTGAATCAAATACACATATTCATTCCATATCATAAGGGCTAATACCCAACTTGTTCATTTAAACATATATCATTGTTCTAATCACGTTATGCCTTGGATGATTAATGAATTAGGTAATCAAGTCTTCATGTAACATGTCACATTAGATACTCAAAGTATCCATTTCTCATTTCAACTTATAACAGATGATGCATAGGCATCAATGGTGACTTACTACCATTCAATTATCAAGGTGACTAACCACCTTATAAGGTTTATAGGTGACTAACCACCATCCTGTAACAAAGATCAGAGGAGCTCAATGACTCTAAGGCATGACCTTCTACCTATAGACACTAATCAAACCAAGGACTTTACTTATCTTTCTTTATTAACAAGAACATTCACTTGCCAATTATTCATAATTTCAAAGGCATTTAATCATTTCAATAGGGGTACACATATAATAAATCAAGCATCATGGTAACATAAAATTCCAACAAGCACATGAGATCATTTTCATTTTATAATCATCAAAAACCAGTAGCTAAGCTCATCATTTAGTCTCATTTCACATAGCTCAAGCAATCAACCCATCATATCAACTAAACATATTTATGCTAAGCATGCTTATCTAACAAGCAATGTACACTTAGATCAATATTCTTGCCTTTAATCCTTCTTCCTTATCATTTTAAATTTTACCAATCATTATTAAATTCATTACATGCTTCATTCATGTTATCTAATAATAAAAAACATAAAGGTTAGGATACTAATCCTAACACTTAAGCAATGCTACACTCACAAATACTTCCAAGCTTAGTTGTTATCCTTGATGATGATTCCTTTCCCCCTTCTCTTTGTTTGATCACTCCTTGAATCTTCTTGAAATTCTTCACCAATGTGATCTTAAATCATAAAATATCATATACAATACCCATTAGTAATTAATTTAAACATATAAATTCATTTACTTAAGCATAATCACCTAGACAAGTGAATCTGCCCCCTAAACTGGCAGTTTGAGTAACATCTACTAAACTGGCCATATATTTTTACTCACAACTCCAAATAAGGAGTTCTTTACCATTATAGAAAGATTATAAACACACCTTTACAACCATGTATGGCAAATAATTTTATCATTTTCCTATCAATACAATTGATTACTTGAACATAGGGAATTTTCAGAAACCTAACCTGCCTTTGCTTAATTTGTGACTTTAGTGCATTTATAACCTATGTTTCAGTACACCATTAATCTTGAGCTTTTAACCACATTTACCTACATATATTAACATAATAATGATGTTCCAGCAACCACAAAAACAGGGCATGTAAGTCCTCAAATTATCAATCCTTACAAACTAGTCCATTTTGATCCTCTATGCGTTCTAATGATATTTAAACTATCAATTGATATATAATTCAAGCTAAAACATTTATTTTTCATTCCTAAAATACCTCCACTGTTTTTAAAATTTTTTCCAGAATTTATTGGCATCAATTAAACCCCTAAACATTTTCAAAATTACAATTTAACCTAAGCAGTTTCCAGATTCATTCAATTCTGACCAGTCTTTTTGTAATTCAATTTCCAGCCACTTACTATGTTTTTTCATACCCAAGAGGACATTTTCTTGTAGTAATCATTCAGATCTACAACTTTTATTTACAAAAGGTTTCCTAATTCGAACCCTAACCCATCCGAATTTTCATTACAAAACAGGGCAGTGCATGAACCCTAATCTGGGCAGATTCAACCTAAGTTCATGTTCATATTAAATTTCCAGAAATTCATCTCTATTTTCTTAAACCCAGCTATCAAACAACTTATTAACTCAATTCTAAACACATTTCCAGAAACAATACTCAATCCAATTCAACAGAACAACTATAAATCATGAATATACAACCGGTAATTTAAACATACTTACTTGAACTATAATTTCAAATGCATGAAAGCTTTCTTTAGTTTTCCAGCAACAAAAATTCTTGTTTTTCTCTCTACACTCGGTGGGAATAAATAGAAAAGAAGAAGATAACTTGCTGTTTCACTTGGGTGTTTTATCACCTTAATGCCAAGTGTCTCCTAAATTCTAATAGTGGGACACTTGGTTAATTGGTAACCATATGTTAACCCACTTCATTTCTCACTACATTATGTATTATTCTTATGTATTTTAATTATATTGTATTATTAGTCATCAGCCATTAACTCTAACATATATAATAAATTTTATTCTATTATTAACTTTGTCATGTAATACATGTACATATACTTATATACCTCAATTACAGAGTTACCGAACATGTATACACACACACACACACATATATATATACATAATACTTTACATTGATTCCATTTAAACTTATATACATACGATCATACATGTTTTTAATCCAATAGTGACTTAATAGTACCTAATTTATTTAGTTCCGTTTTAATCTTAGTTAGGTTATAATTATTTACGTTATCGTCGTCGTTTTTTTAACGTTCGAACTAGGGTACGTTTTAGGGTGTTACAATCATCCACATAGACCACAAGAGCAACAAAACTAGTACCAGATCCTTTAACAAATAAAGAAGTATCTGTAGAAGCCTGTAAAACCCCCTAGAAATTAGAGCTTTAGTCAAACGTGAGTTCCATTGTCTGCTTGCTTGTTTAAGCCCATAAAGACTTTTAGTGAGTTTGCAAACTAGATTAGGATCAAAAAACAATAAAACCAAGTGGAAGGTCCGTATATACCTCTTCATCCAAAAAACCATGAAGAAAAGCGTTATTAATATCTAGTTGTTGTAATTTCCAGCTTCTAGAAGCAGCAACAACAAGAAGAGCTCTAATGGTGGTAATTTTAACAACTGGGCTAAAGGTATCTAAGATATCTACCCCAGCTTGCTGAGTATAACTCTTAGCTACAAGTCTGGCTTTATATCTCTCTAGGGTTCCATCAGACTTTAGTTTGGTTTTGAAGACCTACTTACAACCTATTGTTTTTTTATCTGGAGGTAGTTTAACAAGTTCCCAGATTTTATTAGTCTCTAAAGCTTTAATTTCCCCTTCCATTACTTTTTTCCAACAATCAAATTTAATGGCTTGTTTATAAGTTCGGGGTTCAGAAAGAACAAAAGCATTGATAACATAGCTATGATAAGTAGAAGATAAATTTTCATAAGATAAGACATTATTTAGGGTGTGAGGAGAGGACCTTGATCTTGGAAGAGTAACATTGAAATCCTTGAATCTCTGAGGAAGCCTGACACTTCTAGTTGGTCGTGCTTCCATAGTGTGTGGAAGAATAGAACCAGGTTCACTATGAGTAGGGAGACAACCTTCTTTATGTGTAGAACTAACATGAACATGTTCATTATTGCTGGCAGAACCAATATTACTATCCAGACCAGTACTTTCAGTAGAAGGAAGAACAATAATATCCAAACCTTTAGTATTTGAAAAACTTATATCCAAAATAGAAGGATCATGCTGAAGGTGATCATCTATTAATAGATTATTTTCATAGGTTGGATAAACTACTTTAGTAGAATGTAAATTGTGTGTTTTGTTGTCCTTAAAATAAAACTGATCTTCTAAGAATGTTACATCCCTAGAGACAAAGACAGTTTTGTGTTCAATGTCAAATAACCTATAGCCTTTAACATTATTAGGGATTCCTAGAAACACACATTTTACAGTTCGAGGATGAAACTTAGTTTTTAGTTTTGGCAAAACAGAGGCATAAGCAATGCAGCCAAAAACTCTAAGGGAATCCAGTTTAGGTGGTTTACAGAAAAGTATCTCAAAGGGTGACTTGTTACCTAAAACAGGACTAGGTGTTATATTAATAAAAAAAGTAGAATGTAATATGCAGTCAATCCAAAAAGTTAAAGGTAAACCAGCTTGAAAACTTAAGGCTCTAGCCACAGATAACAAGTGCTGATGCTTCCTCTCAACAATACTATTTTGTTGAGGTGTATGTACACATGAATTTTGATGTATTATACCATGTGTTTTGAAAAAATCAATCATCTCAAATTCCTTAGCATTGTCAGTTCTCATGCATTTAATTTTCTTTGAAAATTGAATTTCAACAAAAGTATAAAATTGAATGATTAACTCCCTAACTTTAGATTTAAGTTTCATTGGGAAAATCCATACAAATATGCTTTTGTCATCTACAATAGTTAGAAAATAGCTATTACCATAGACACTTTTCACAAGAAATGGACCCCAAACATCAAGATGTATTAAATCAAAGACTGAATCTAAAACAGAAGAGCTTATTGGAAAAGAGAGACGTTTTTGTTTAGCAAAATGACATATTTCACAATTAAAATATGAACTAGTAGGAATTTTATTATGAATATCAGAAAATTTTTTATCCTCTGTTGAGAGGGATGACATAATCTAGAATGCCAAACTTTTGCACAAATAGTAGAATTGTGATCAAAATGCAAACCAATTGCTGAAACTTCTAAGTGATACAATCCAGCAATTTTCCTAGCTAAACCAATCATCCTCCATGTTTTCATGTCATGCAAACAACAAAAAACAGAAGAGAAGAATAAGGAAATAGAATTGGTTTTTGTTAGCTGAGAAACAGAGACAAGATTAAAAGCAAAATGTGGTATGTGAAAAACATTTTCCAGAATTAAAGCAGAATTAATCCTAACACTTCCTATATGAGCTACTTTAACCAACTCATTATTAGGTAAACATATATATTTATTAAAAATAACATAATGATTATTGAAGAGATGCAGATAATTAGCTATATGATCTGTGACACCATAATCTAATATCTATGGTGTGTCTAAAAAGTCATAGTTAAGAACCATACCTGTGCTTTCAGTAGGAATATGAAAAGCGGAGGAAAAAGCATTGACTTTTGCAGTATGGCCAACATTTGATGCTGAAACAGTAGACAAGTTTCTTTCTTGTAATAGACCAAGCAAGTTCTCATATTGTTCTTTGGTAAATATCATAGGATGAGCATTGTCACTAGAATCCTCACTAACATGACACTCAACTTGATTGGCCCTATTGGACTAATTTCTATTTTTATACCCTGGCGGGTAACCATGCTTTTTGTAACACTTCTCAATAGTGTGGCCATAAAGACCACAAAACACACACAAGGGTCTTTTATTGAAACTAGGTTTTCGAGAAGATGAACCAGAGAAACGACCATGCCTAACAACAAGTTCAGTGTTTCTGGAATGAGAAAACCTATCGACTAAAAGAATATTGGACTCAAAAGAAATGGTAGAGACTAAAGACCTTTCGTGTTGCACAACAGTAGCAAAAACTTCATCAAAAGATGGAAAATGTTTCATCATCAGTAACTGAGATTTTGGAACAGAGAATCCCTCATTGAGACCTCGAAGAAAATGCATCAAGAAATCTTGTTTGCGGTATTTAATAGCATCACATTGACAAGATTTTAATGGACGAAAATTGCAAATTTCATCCCAAATTCTTTTCAATTGTGTGTGATAAGCGGTAACAGTAGAGTTACCTTGTTGCAAGGAGTAAAACTCCTAAAGAAGATCTGAGATTTGCATCAAATCCCCCTAACTGAATCGATCAAATAAGTCTTGCCATAGCTCGGAGGCGGTGTCGATCCACAGAACGCTCTGTGCGATGTCCGGAGTCAGTGCTCGTTGAAGCCACGAAAGAACCAGGTTATTGCATTTAACTCAGGCCAGAAACTTCGGATCAGTTGTGCTCGGTTCCTTGATCATCCTGTCTACGAACCCAAACTTATTCTTGGAGATTAAAGACATGCGCATTGAACGCGCCCAAGAATGATAATTGCTACTATCGAGCAACGCTGACGTGAGAACCAACGACGGGTTTTTGTTGGGATGGATGTAGAACTCGCCGACAGGATCATCGTTCTTGAAAGCCCGGCCGTCGACAGAGGAAGCGGAAGAGTCGTCTGATACCATGTTGAAATCGAGAGACGGAGGATTTCTAGGGCTTAGACCAAAAGAGGGAAAAAATGAATTTTATTAATATGATATGAAAAATATACAACATGTTTTTTACTTTACAAATAATAACATATATACTAGAAAAGAAATAGATAAAAAATATACAGCTTGAATAAACTAACTTAAACTAACACATAACAACAAACGAACTATACTAACTAACCATAAACCTATACTCTAATATCCTCCTCCTATGGGATTTTCAGACCATCTGGAATATAAGGCTCTCTTCGGGACCATAATGGGAGGACATTAATTCACTTCTCTAAATTTGTTGGGTTACTTGATCTGACTAGGCTGAATTATTAGCATTGAAGGAAGCTTGTCCGACTTTCTTAGATTTCAAATGGGCAGCTTCATAAAGTTAAGAAAAGTATGAAAAATGGTAGAAAAAAAATATAAATATGTATGATTGATGTAGAAAATTGATTATATTGACTAACAGATGGACTATAGTTGACCGACGAGTTTAACATACAGCAGGTCTAGGGTGCGGCTAAAAAATGGCAAGTTTCAAAACTTGTCCAAGAACTTAAAATGTTTGACTTTTTAATAACATTTTAAGTTGATTTTTTTCGTTATTTTTGACAAGTTTCGATACTTACTTTTTTTATTATAACATTTTAGGTTCTTGGACAAAGTTCGAAACTTGTTTTGCAAGTATCAAAACTTGTCAAAAATCACAAAAAATCCAACCTAAAATGCTATCTAAAAGTTTAACATTTTAGGTTTTTGAGCAAGTTTCCAAACTTGCCGTCATTTAGCCACACACTAGAGCTGCCGCACCACAGACTCACCCATAATCGACTCTTTATTAGGTGTATTGATAAATATTAATAATAAAATTATTATTATTATTATTATTATAATAATTGGCACTTGGGATTTTTTATTTTTTAAATACAAACTTGCATTGAGTCTTAAAAAATAAATTTAAACAACCAACAATCAGTTGCTCTAATGGGATGAAACACTAGATTATTTTACTTGGAAAATTAAAGATTGATAATTTACTTTTTATTCAGGCTTTATTTTAAAAGTTTAATTTCTTGTATGAGATTAAAAAGAGTTAGGGAGGTTTAGAACAATGAGATAAATTTCATTTTCTCTTACAATATTTTATTAGTGTATTAGGATCAATGAAACGAGTCATTGTGAGGGATGTTGAGTGTGTAAAAGTTCTATTATTTACACCCTTTTTAACCCATATTTCTGCTGCATTCAAGCATTATTCAGTGCATTTAGGTTAGTTTACAGCAAAACATCACAAATATATTAAAAGGCACAGTTTATACTAAGAATGGCTGTTTTTGCAGGTTGCTGCCGTAGCAGACGGAAAGGGCAAGCGCTGGATAGTGAAGCAGAAGAGCGGGAACTGGACAAGCAGTCAAGGAGGACGATGCTGCCATGGTTGCTGCCGTGACAGCAGAGGACGACAACAGTTTTGAGGAGAAGAAGCAAAGTGGACCTCGACAGATAGAGAAAATTCAGCCCGTCTGTCGTGTGAAAACCCTATATTTTTCCAAGCCCCAGATCAAAAGGAATGTCAAGCCCAAAGTTCAAGGAGAGAAAATCCCAAGCAAGAAAGATGATGGCTGGAAAGTAGATTCCATGAAGATTTAATCTTTATTAGGATCATACTTTCAATTAAAGTTGTATTCTTGCTAATTTAGATAACTTGAGCCCAAAGCTTATATAAGGGCATATATTTTGACCTAGAGAGGCATAACCGATTACCCTAGCTTCCTTCCCAAAACTCTAGTCGTTTTTCTTCCCACATCATGTTCTAAATCCCTCCTAGGGCCACAGGTTGATTTGTAAAGTAGTTGCAAGGGTTGTTTTGTTTTAGGAATTTTTAGTTCAATAAAATAAAGTTCAAGTTCTCTTATTTTTGTTATTAATATCTTGCAAGAGCATCGGGAGAGCATTGTAAGGTTATCTATTTACTTAGCATCGGGAGAGTTAAGTATACGAAAGAAATAAGAGCAAGTTCTCTAGTTTATAGTTGAACTATCTAAGACCTATGGATAGGACGAGGTTAAGTGGCTAAAGAAGAATTCATCAACATCGGTGTTCATCCATCGATTCACGCCGGGAGGTATCATCAAAGACGTGATCATCGACAGACTTGGACCTAGGGATAGGCCAAGGCATATCTGAGATTCTTGCCAAACTTGAAGTATTGAGTTGAGTGTTTGCTGCCGCGACAATCAACGGACTGCTGCCGCGACGGGAAGCGACGACAGAACTGGATTTCCTAAACTCTGTAATACCTGCACTACTGAGCAATTCAATACCAGCCCATTCTCTCTATCTTGATATCTTTACTCTTTTATTTACGTTTACTTCATTATTCTCGTGACAACTTCTCAATTATTTTCTTTACTTTCGTGCAATGAATTAAGGTGAAGCTATTAGCCCAATCCCTGTGGAGACGATATCCGATACTTCGTATCACTTTACTACTTGCGTCGTGTATACTTGCACTACCATTGCGATAGACTATTTTACACGCAACAAGTTTTTGGCGCCGTTGTCGGTGATTGGCAACATAACTCTACCTTTTCTTTTACTGCACTTTTCGTTTTCATTATTTTTATTTTTATTTTTCTATTTTTCTTTGGTGCATTAAACTCTTGCTTTTCACAAGGTTTCTTGTTTATGTGCAGATCGAATCGAGGTAAAGATCCTGAGTATCCATTAGATCCGGAAATCGAACGATCATTCAATCTCAAGAAACAACTTCGTCACCTACTAGCCAGGAACGAGTACCTTGAGGAACAGTTAGAGACGATGGCCCACAATGGAAATGACCCGCCTGTTGGAGATATTATACCTCCTGTCGGCAACCCTGCTGCCGCTGCCGGTCGATGGTCCTGTCGTGACTACATGTTGAACGATCATGTAGAACTGGAAACCACGCTTCCGGACATAGATGTTGACAACTTCGAGCTGAAACCTGTCATGTGTAGCATGATCAACAATGCCAGTCAATTCAGTGGTGCTATTACAGAGGATGCTAGGGAGCATCTAAAAACGTTCCAGGAGATCTGTGGTTCGTTTAGACTGCCAGGAGTTAATCTGGAGATACTGAGGCTTTGGTTATTTCCCCATTCGTTGAGGGACAGAGCAAAGACTTGGTGGAATAAACTTACGCCGGGTTCAATTAGAACTTGGGCAGATTTGTCTCGTGAATTTTTATCTCGTTTTAATCCTTCACATTTATCTGAGCGATTACGTAATGAAATTGCTACTTTTCAACAGGAAGATGACGAGCCGATGCACGAGGCCTGGGACAAATTTACTACTCTTCTACGGAACTTCCCAAAGCATGGATTCCCCGTCTTAAATCAGGTAACTAAGTTTTATAATGCTGCCAACTTACAAACTCGTATTCGAATTGATTCAGCAGCAAACAGACTACTATTGGACAAAGATGTAACGCCCCGGTTTTGGGCTTGGAAGTCTTGGGCGTTGACCGGTTGGTCAAAGTGCTGTTCGAATCGTAAGAGGTTAAATTAGGAAAGCCTAGTTCGGGTTGCATTAAAAATATGGAAAAATGTTCTAAAATCATCTTTTAATATAATTAAGTGAACTGTGAAATCAATTTTGGAAAATGAGTTTCGGAAATGTGACATTTTGGCTAGTGACCAAAATGTAATTTTTGAAAGTTTGGTGGCTATTTTATAAAGGGTTGAAACTTTGAATCTTTAAGGAGCTATTTACCCAAAGGGAGTTTCTCCAGATTTTTCTAAGATATTTTAACACATAATTCTGATTTTTAAAGAAATCAAAAAGGAGGGAAACTCATTTTTGGTATTTTCTCATCTAACTTCCAATTTTCTTTCTATCTTTTTCTCTCAACCCAAACACTCAATTTCCAGAGATCTAAGTCTGATTTTCTCACCTAAAATCCTTCTTTCAACTCTCAATTGATTGCAAATCATTGTGTCTTCAAATCCTCTTCAAATGCTTCAAGTTTCATCAAGCTTTTCTATTCCAAAAAGAGGAGAAACTCAAGTTTGGAGGTAAGAACGTCCTTCTCCTCTGAACTTCAAGTTCTTTAATGAAATTCCTAAAGTTTTCAATCCTAATTTGATAATTGATTAAAGGTTTTAAAGTTGATTTATGGATCTTGGCTAATTATGCAAGATTTTGATGATTTCACATGATTTTCGTTTGATTTGTTTAATCTGTGTTTTGAGGAGTGTTTTTGATGTTAAATGATCATTAAATTGATGAGGAAATGAGTCTTGATTGATGCAATCCCGGATAGGTTGGATTTCCTAAGTTTAGCTTGTGTTTTAAGGTAGCTTTTGTGGTGATCTTGTGGATCTGGTGTTGCTGGAGGTATAAGGATGCTTATAGGTTGTTTTTAGATGTGTGTTGATGTTTATGGAAGTGAGGTTTTGCTGGTTTGTGGCTGGGCTTTGTTTAAAAGTGTTTCGGATGCATTTTCGGTTGTGTTTGGTGGCCGAAAATGGAGGTTTTGTGAGAGCAGCGAGTTTTGATGCTTTCATTGAAGCAATTAATGCATGATGATGCATTAACCCTCAGCTTTAATGTGTTGAAACAGGGGAGGCATCCTTGGATCCAAGAATTGTTGATCCGGAGGCTTGATTTGGTGCTTTGGCTTGAAGCAAAGTGGAAATCGGTGAGTGGATTTGTGAAAATGGTTTTCGGCTTTGAAACCAAGGTTTTGGGAGCTTAGTTTAAGTCTAAACAACTTTGCTAAGCTCAAGTGTAAGTTTTCGGATTACTCTCTTAAAGTGGTGGCCATGTTTGGTGCAATGTAAAATGATGATTTTGCATGATTTGTTTACTGTTTTTGAAAGCATGTTTAAGCATGATAATTGCTGGTGTTTTAGCATGATTTATGCTGATGTTTAAAGCCATGTGTTGAAGGTGACTCTAGGTAAGAGTACTTTGTTTTTAATGCATTGTTAAATGATGATTTAATGCTTTGAAATGCATGATGAAATGGCTTGGTTTAATGCTTTAAAACAGTGGATTATGTGATGTATAAAGTGTGTATTGGCAAGTGATGGTTTGTAAAAGTGAAGAAGGTCACTAAGGTGGTTAAAAGTCCTTGAGTGAGCCTTGTTACCTAAGATCATCAAGGTGTTTAAAAGTCCTTGGATGAATCTTGTTGCGGACACTAAGGTGGTTAAAAGTCCTTAGGTGCTCCTTTCCATGGTGTTTAAAAGTCCATGGGGCCAAGGTGTTTAAAAGTCCTTGGGGCCAAGGTGTTTAAAAGTCCTTGGGGTAATTCAAGCTACGGACACAAAGGTGGTTAAAAGTCCTTGTGTGGTCCTTTCATGGTGTTTAAAAGTCCATGGCCAAGGTGTTTAAAAGTCCTTGGGGCCAAGGTGTTTAAAAGTCCTTGGGGAAAGTTGTTGAACTTGATTTCATAAATGAAATGTATCACTTGAGCCAATATGACATGTATAGTACATTGAGATGCATGAGATGCATGTTTTAATGTTTATGTTGAAGCATGAGATGCTTGTTTAAATGAAATGTGGAAGCATGGAATTGCTTGATTTAAAGTATGCTTTGAGCATGTGAAAAGATTGAATATAAGCATGATTTACAAATGGTTTTAATTGCATTATTGAATGGTTTTTAAAGAGCACTCCTCACTAAGCTTTGGCTTACGCTCTCTCGTTTTCTTGATTCAATAATGCAGAGCATTAGAGTACATTGAGGGCAGCAAGAGGAGGCAAGCAAACAAGTTCAAGTAAAGCTCAATGTATGGAAGGTTTTGTTAAACATTTAGCTTTTGTATGTTTTGGCAATGGGGGACCAATGTATATGTTTTGGGAGGTGTTTGAGACTCCCTAAGTATGTTAAGAGTTGTTGTTGTTGCTGGTTTTTGGATTGAACCTTATATGTTTGTTTTGCAAGTTTGATGCTTGAGTGGATAGCTTGTGTAGGAAGCATGACCATTGAATTGGGGCTTTTTGCATGTGGTGTTGGTTTGTTGATTTGTTGGTTTCTACATGTCTTAAAGATGTTTAATTGCATGCTGGTAAAGTTTGGTGATGTTTGGAGCATGTTTGGAAGTCCAATTGCGTGATTTGGTATGCTTATTTGCTGAAATCTGAGCAGGCGTTTCGGAACAGTGTGTACCGTTTCGGAACGGGTGCCTGGAATGAACCCAGGGGTCCGAAACGGGGTGCACCGTTTCGAAACGAAATGTTCACTGCCAGACCCTCGTTGCGGAACCAGTACCGGAACGGCCCGCGTTTCGGAACAGGGTCAACCTGTTTCGAAACGGTCGACCGTTAGGGGGCTGACATGGTAGTTATATGTTTTGATTTGTTTGCGTTTTGGTCCCGAATCTTGTTTGATCGATTGCATGAGCTGTGGATGTCCTTTTGAGCTGAAATTTCACAGAGAAGCATGAAACCTGACTAATTTCAAGATGGTAACTTTAATTTGGGCTAAGTCCCTTAATTTATCAGAATTTACAATTTGGTCCCTAAAGTTGTAATTTGTTCAATTGGGTCCCTGTTTGATCTCTGATGTTTGTGATCTTTTGATATGCTGTTTGTATGATCACAATTAAGGTTAATGAGCATCTAGACAAGACTAAAAAGAAAAAAAAGGGTCGTGAATCAAGGTTGACTTTCGGGTTGACTTTGGTTTTCCCCGTGTAATCTTCGTAGTTCGGGTCAACCGTCTAGACCGGGCTACGGGGGTTACAAAAGACCCGGACGAGGCAATGCAAGTATTGAAAAATCTTGCTATGAATGAGAAGCAGTTTCCGACAGCAAGAAGAGGGGGTAAACGGGTACTAGCTGTCAAGGATTATGAGGCCGACATCACGATGAAATCACAGGTAGCATTCCTTACTAAAGCAATGAAAAAGTTATTGAATGATGATGCACAACATGGATTTGCTGTTGAGGAGGTATGTGAAATCTGTGAGGGAAATCATAGTTCGGATGAGTGTCCTATACAGTTAGAAGAGGGAAAGTATGTTAGAAACTACAAACCAAATTACAACTCCAACAACTATAATCCCAACTAGAGAAAGGATCCCAAGTTTTCTTGGAATAATCCTAATAATGCCCTGAATCCTGAAGCACACAATCAGAATCAGGGAGGACCTAGATTGTTGACACGACAGCAACTGCCGCCGCAACAGCAACAACAACAGCCACCAGCTGCCACGAACAGTATATTGGAACAAACTCTGGCCATTTTTATGTCTCAGACAGGTACTTATATTGAGAATATGAAACAGTTTGTCAAGAAAACATAGACATTCATGGATAAAACAGAGATGCGGATGACAAATCATGATGCTACTTTGAAATCTTTGGAGACACAAATGGGTCAGGTTTCCCAGCATATCAAACCAAGGCAGACTGGAGGATTCCCTAGTAATACTGAAAATGCTAGGCAGCCCACACATGAGCAATGTAAGGCCATTACTACTAGGAGTGGGAAGAAATTACCAGGGCCGGAAAAGGAAGCTGAAACAGTAAGGAAACCAGCCTTGGACAGACCTGCCGAGGAAGCTGCCCCGACAGGTAACAAACAGACTACTGCCGATGAGCCTGTCACGACAGCAGAAGCGATATAGGAGAAAAATGATGAACCCAAACCTCCTCAGATTCGTATGTAGTGGGAAGGACGTATTGCTGATTATCGTCCCCCACCTCCTTTTCCTCAACGGTTACAGCAAGCAAAGCAAGAATCGCAGTTAAAAAAGATTTATGATATTTTTAAGCAGGTTCATATTAACATTCCGCCGTTGGATGCCGTTAGGGAGATGCCCGGTTATGCCAAATTTCTCAAGGATGTCATGTCAAAGAAATCTAAACTTGGGGAATTTGAAACGGTAAAGATGACAGAAGGATGCATGAGTATTCTTCATAGGCAGCCACCCTAGAAAAAGAAGGATCCGGGGAGCTTCATCATACCTTATGTAATCGGAGACAAATATGTGGGTAAGACAATTTGTGATCTTGGTGCTAGTATTGATTTAATGCCAAAATCTGTTTTTCAGAAATTAGGTATTGGAAAGGTGCGACCCACGACAGTAATTCTGCAGCTGGCAGACCGCTCTTACGTTCATCCGGAAGGAAAAATCGAAGATATTTTGGTAAGAGTGGATAAATTTATTTTTCTTGCTGACTTTCTTGTTTTAGATTGTGAGGCAGACGAAAACGCACCAATCATCCTTAGGCGACCCTTCTTAGCCACGGGAAGATCACTGATTGATGTGGAAAAAGGAGAACTCACCATGAGAGTGAACGACCAAGAGATTAAGTTGAATGTTTTCCAAGCTATGAAGCATGCTGATGCAGACGAGGAATGCAAGGCTATCACTGAAGTTACCCTTGATCAACCCTGCATCAGGTCAGGCTGTCACGACATAAAAATTGGTCACTGCCTCGGCAGCCACCTACAAGACTGTAACGACAGCACTGACGACAGCAACTCCTCTGAATCCGATACATCTAATACTGAAGATCAGGAGGAGGTAAACTGGATAGGCGATCGTCCAGGTAAGTTATTCGAACCTTTAAATTATACTTCGGATAACCATGCAATCCAAAAGCCTTCTACTGTTGAGCCCCCTGTCCTAGAACTGAAGCCCCTGCCAGGGCAGCTAAAATATGCTTTTCTTGGTTCAAATGATACGTTGCCCGTAATCATCTCTTCCAAGTTGATGCAGGAACAGGAACAACAACTAATAGGGATGCTGCAGCAGCAAAAAAAGGCAATTGGATGGATGATAGCCGATATTCAAGGCATTAGTCCGGCGTTATGCATGCATAAAATCCTTTTAGAGGAAGATCATAAGCCGACTATAGATGCTCAAAGGCGGCTAAACCATGCAATGAAAGAGGTGGTGTGTAAAGAGATAATCAAATGGTTAGATGTTGGTATTATTTACGCCATCTCCGACAGCAAATGGGTGAGCCCGGTGCAATGCGTTCCCAAGAAAGGAGGAATGACCATGGTAAGCAACGAAAACAATGAGTTAATCCCAACCAGGACTGTGACCGGTTGAAGGGTTTGTATGGACTATCGGAAGCTTAACAAAGCTACCCGAAAAGACCACTTTCCTTTACCCTTTATTGATCAAATGCTTGATAGATTAGCGGGTAAACCTTACTATTGTTTTCTTGATGGTTATTCAGGGTATAATCAAATTGCTATCGCACCGGAGGATCAAGAAAAGACGACTTTCACATGCCCCTACGGAACGTATGCTTTTAGGAGGATGCCATTTGGATTATGCAATGCACCCGACACCTTCCAAAGGTGCATGATGGCCATATTCTCCGATATGGTGGAGGACTTCCTTGAAATATTTATAGATGATTTTTCAGTCTTTGGAGATGATTTTGAGAGCTGCCTAGGCAATCTACAAAAGGTACTTGAAAGATGTGAAAAAGCAAACCTGGTCTTAAATTGGGAAAAATGCCACTTTATGGTGGATGAAGGGATAGTCCTTGGCCATAAGATTAGCTACCGCGGGATAGAAGTCGACAGGGCCAAAATAGAAGTGATCGAAAAGCTGCCGCCGCCGACCATAGTCAAGGGTATTAGAAGTTTCTTGGGACATGCTGGTTTTTATCGGAGATTCATTACAAATTTCTCAAAAATCACCAAGCCCCTATGCCATCTTTTAGAGCAGAAGCGACCCTTTGACTTTAATGATGAATGTACTGAAGCATTCAAGGTTCTGAAAGAAAAACTGGTAACAGCCCCAATAGTACAGCCACCAGACTGAACACATCCATTCGAGATTATGTGTGATGCTAGTGACTATGCTGTCGGGGCAGCACTTGGGCAGCGGAGAGATAAATTATTTCATGTCATATACTATGCCAGCAAGACACTGAACGACGCCCAAGTAAACTACACCACCACAAAAAAGGAGTTATTAGCTGTGGTATTCTCCATTGACAAGTTTCGTTCTTACATACTTGGAACGAAGGTAATAGTGCACACAGACCATTCTGCCCTGAAGTATTTGTTCGCGAAAAAGGATGCAAAGCCTCGATTGATACGGTGGATTCTGCTATTGCAAGAATTTGACCTTGAAATCAAGGACAAAAAAGGGACAGAAAATCAGGTAGCAAATCACTTGTCAAGGTTGGAGAAGGGACAGAGTCTACCAACAGATGAGACAAACATACTGGAGACCTTCCCAGACGAGCAGCTCTTTGCTGCCGCAATCACTGCCGCGACAGCCATGGCGGCAGGTAAGTCTTCTGAACTCCCCTGGTATGCTGATTTCGTTAATTTCTTAGTTAGCGGAATAATTCCTTCTGATCTTAATTATCAAGCCAGGAAAGGTTTCAAAATGATGTTAAGCATTATTATTGGGACGAGCCTCTTCTTTTCAAAATTTGTGCAGATCAGGTTATAAGGAGGTGTGTACCACAAGAAGAGCAAGAAGACATTCTTCATCACTGCCATGCTTCATAGTATGGAGGTCACTTAGGAGGCAACAAAACTGCTGCCAAGGTGCTGGAGTCAGGATTTTACTGGCCGTCACTATACAAAGATGCACAAATCTTCTACAAGAGCTGTGACAGGTGCCAGAGGACAGGAAACATCTCAAGGAGAAACGAGATGCCGCTGCAGAACATTCTAGAAGTCGAAATCTTCGACTTTTGGGGGATTGATTTTATGGGACCTTTTCCATCTTCATGTGGGAATCTATACATCCTCCTGGCAGTAGATTATGTCTCTAAGTGGGTTGAAGCTATCGCCACTCAAAAGAATGATGCCAAGACAGTCCAAAGATTTTTACACAAAAATATCTTTTCTAGGTTTGGCATCCCTAAGGCGATTATCAGTGATGAAGGGAGACATTTCAACAACAGGGTTATTGCTGCTGCCTTGAAGAAATATGGTGTTAAGCATCGGATCGCGACAACATATCACGCACAGACCAATGGACAATCTGAAATATCTAATAGGGAAGTTAAGAACATTCTTGAGAAAATGGTTAAGCCAACTAGGAAAGACTGGTCTTTACTCCTCAATGATGCGTTATGGGCATATAGGACATCTTTTAAGACTCCATTGGGCATGTCTCCGTACCGATTGATTTATGGGAAAACATGTCATCTACCTGTCGAGATAGAGCACAGAGCATACTGGGCAATCAAGGCAGTGAATATGGACTTGGACAGGGCAGGACAGAAAAGGCTGTTAGATCTGAACAAGATTGAAGAAATACGGACAATGGCCTACGACAATGCAAGAATCTACAAGGAGAAAACTAAGAAGTAGCATGACAGGAAGTTGCTGCCACGACAGTTCTGCCCAGGGTAGCTTGTATTGTTGTTCAATTCTAGACTGAAACTTTTCCCAGGGAAACTGAAATCTAGATGGTCTGGCCCATTCCAAGTCGTACAGGTTTTTCCCCATGGTGCCATCACAATCCGATCATTAAAAGACGGGCACCAATTCAAAGTCAACGGACAGCGCCTCAAGCATTATCAGGGGACTGAAGCCCCAGGAATGCAAGAAGTGGTTACCTTAGGAGATGCCCCTACATGGCATCCCTAATTTAACCTAAATTTTAATGATTTATTTTATTATTATTATTTATTATTATTTATTAGGAAATAATGTTTATTTTATTTGAATAATGTTTTTTATGTTTATTGTTTTTAGGAAATAAAGGAGTCAAGAAGAACATGAGAAGTGAACTCAGCCCACCATCCATCCATCAACCCAACAAAGCCCAAATAATGAAGCCTGTCGTTACAGCTGCCGCGACAGACGCAGAAAATACAGGCTGTCATCACGCTGTCACGACAGACGCGGAAACACGTCATAGACGCGTAACAGACGCGGAAACGTGTGTCAGACGCGTCAGACACGCTAAAGCACAACAACCGCCCCGTTATTCGCGTATGCCGTTACAGCTTCAACGGACAGCAAATCCTTCTCTTTATAACCCCGTTTCATTTTCATTTTCACTCACTTCTTCCATTCTTATTTGCTCTTCCTCTTTAGTTTTCATTTGTTTTCGTTTACTTTTCACAACCCTTACTAATATGTCATATAGGAAAACCCGACGTAATGCTGCCTCTACTTCCTCACCAAGAGCAACTCCCCCACAGTCCTTTGCTACCAGAGACATGTGGGAAGAACGAGGCTTTATCTATACACCAAAGGCAAAGAATCTGGGCCTCAAGCCATTCATAGCCCAAAAGATTAGAGCTTTATTGTGGCACACATTTGCGGAACAGCCGGAGGAAATGAACGTGACGCTGGTGAGAGAATTTTATGCTGCCATCAGCAGCAGAACGACGACAGCAGTGAGTGTTAGAGGGAAAGAAGTGCCGTTTAAAGCAAAATACATCAACTCCTTATATGGCCTCTATATAGGCCATAATGACGATGCACACCAGCAGTTCCTCAACACCTTGGACACTGCCGCCTATGACGCTGTCATGGCAGAACTAACCGATGAAGGAACCCAATGGGATACCAGCCGGAAAAATCCACACACGGTGAAGCGGAGCCAGCTGCTGCCGGAGGCAAAGTTATGGAATGCCTTCATGTTGAGATGTGTGGGGCTCGATTCGATCAACCAAAATAGCTCACCAAGTGGTGGAGAGATGGATTTTTGGGTGGAAGGGTTGAGGAAGCTAAAATGAAAATAGACACAATGATTTATAGTGGTTCGACCTTCTAACAAGCACCTACATCCACTACCTTAGCTCCCCACTAAGGATTTCACAATCAATCCACTAATTGATTCGTCCCCTTTTCTAGGATTAGGAGGAAACCCTTACAACCGATCAAGCT
The DNA here is from genome assembly GCA_958450335.1 of Hibiscus tridactylites. Classification (NCBI taxonomy): domain Eukaryota; kingdom Viridiplantae; phylum Streptophyta; class Magnoliopsida; order Malvales; family Malvaceae; genus Hibiscus; species Hibiscus tridactylites. The sequence goes on from OY288288.1 coordinate 39,611,910, forward strand.
TCTACCCAAAGCCTTGATCAAAACCCTCTTTACAAAGAGACAAAGAAAGCAAACTTAAAACCCTCTAATAGGTGTTTGTTTGCACAATTAAGCACTCACCCAAAACCTAAAACACTTGAGCAAATTTGACAATTTTGGCTCACTAGTGTTTGTCTATACAAGAATTGACAATTTAAGCACTAAGACACTTTCTTGATCATTTGATGTTTGACAATATGAGCATTAGCCTTCTCTTGATGCTTGGAGGTCCCTTTTATACTCCCAATTGAGTTTGTAGCCGTTACTAGCCGTTGGGGATGAATTGGAGCCGTTGAGGACTTTATTTCCCTTCATAAATGCTGTTCTGCAGCTACCAGTATCGATACACGTAGAACGGTATCGATACGGCCTTCTTGAGGAAATAGCCATTGAGCTCTTGTCAGCATAGGGGTATCGATACACGTGGAACGGTATCGATACGGCTTGATATTTAAAAGGCCGTTGGGAAATAGCCGTTGGGGTAGTTAAAATGGGATCGGTACGCTGACGTGGCGTATCGAAACGACCCCACTCCGTATCGATACACTAAACCCTCGTATCGATACGGGTCTTGACAGTGGCCAAACATAAGCAAAATGGTATCGGTACGGGTACAACCATATCGATACTGGGACGTTGAAAATACAAGTTTGGCTGTTTAAAACATGAAAATCTTTGCCAAAAACCTCTTAAAATACCTCAACCATAAATTCAAGTTGTTTGGACTTAAAACCAAGTTTTAAATTCTTTTCAAATTAGTCCAAAACATTTTTCAATTATTATATCAAAACATAAGTTCTACAATCCCCCCCTTTTTGATATAATAAAACTCACTTGAAAAATTGTTTGAGTTTCTCCCCTTTTAACTTTAAAAATGTGAATAAGAGATTAAGGATATGAAATTAAGTAAAGCTCCCCCTTATTCAATTGAAAAATCAATTTTTCAATTTTTCAAACCATTTCTCCCCCTTTTTGTTATATCAAAAAGAATTTAAAACATTAAGTTTTAAAATAACAATAGGGATAAAAACTTTGACACAAATTAGAATTTGGTTTAAAAAATTGGCTCCCCCTCACTCAAAGCATCATTAAAATGTTAGTCCAACATTTATGATCATCTAGTTGAATAAACAAAAATTAAGACAAATTAAATTAAAATAACTAGAAATTTTACCAACACTTGAACCCAAGGGAGGATGTGAAGCCTTCCTTCTTCAAGTGTTCTTCCTTGTGTGTATGGAGCTCCCCTTCAATGTTTGACTTGTTGAACATCTCCATCACACCTAACAATAGACAATCAAGTAACTTTTGGTATCCAAATCGCTTTGGATCCATAAACGTTAGTTGCACAAATTTTAGTCCCCTTAGGAATCCATTTTTCAATGTCATCCTTTTTAATTGAAGTGGTTAGTCCCTTTGGGACCCAAACACTTCTAAAACATTTACCTTTTATAAATCTAGGGGCACTAGATTGTCTAACATAAAAATTTGATTTTCCAAAATTGTTTTTCTTTTCAAGCTCTTTGGAAATCAAATCCTTTTCTTCTTGAACTTTTTGAAGCAATTTTTGTAAATCAAGACATTTTAGCTCAAACTCTTCAAGTTTTGCTTCAAGTTCAAGTTTGGTTTTAGAAAGCAAATCATTTTGAATTTTCAACTTTGAAATCAATTTATTGTTTTTCAAAATGTGGCTTTTAAAATCTAAAACCAAATCATCATAGGCATCTTGTAATTCATCAAAAGTATAAGAACATGAAGTAGATGAATTAGAAGTTACCCTTGAATCTTCTTCGATGGCCATAAGGCAAAGGTTGGCTTGTTCATCGTCGGTGGAGTCTTCATCACTCCAAGTAGCCACATATGCCTTCTTCTTATGGCTTGAAGTGCTTGCCCTCTCCTTTCTTTTAGGTTCTCGTTCAAGCTCTCTCAAGGCTTTCTTCATTAAAGGGGCACACTTCTTGAAGAGATGAACTATCTCTTCATCTTCATCCTCCTCTTTACTTGAGTAGACATGATGGCAAGTGGAGGATTTGAGAGCCATGACACTAGCATTGATGCCAAGCCCTTTGATTTTCTTCTCTCCCATAGCTCTAATTTCTTCCCTCTTCTTCTCATCCTCTTTGTTCTTCTTCATGATTTGATGAGTAAGGAGAGACCCCATGAGTTCATCAAGCTTCAAAGTCTTCAAATTTTTGGCTTCGATGATGGCGGTCCTCTTTAAGTCCCAAGACTCGGGAAGTGAGTAGATGAGCTTTTGAACAAGCTTCTCCTCCGGGATGGCTTCTCCATAGCCTTTGAGACCATTGGTGATGGTGGAGAACCTATCAAACATCTTCTCGATGTTCTCTTCCGGATCCATTTTGAAGTTCTCATACTCCAAGGTTAGGAGCCCAATCTTGGTCTCCTTGACTTCATTTGTCCCCTCGTATGTGACTTCAAGCTTGTCCCATACCTCCTTGGCACTCTCACAAGAAGACATCTTCTCATAGATGGATGGACCAAATGCACAAAATAGAATGTGCAATGCTTTGCAATTTAGCTCCATCTTCTTGCGATCGTCGGCACTCCACTCCGCTTTAATTCTTTGAGGCACGAACGGACCATCTTCAACTACATCCCATAGCTTGTAATCTCTTGATTTGATGAAGAACTTCATCTTTGTCTTCCAATGGGCATAGTGGTCTCCGTCAAAGAAAGGCGGTTTGTCGATTGATTGTGCCATTGAGCCGGTTGATGAAATAGTGATCGAGCTTGCCGGATCTTCTCAATAGGATGTTAATCCTCACCGATTGAGCGAAGCTCTGATACCAATTGTTGAGATGTGTGGGGCTCGATTCGATCAACCAAAATAGCTCACCAAGTGGTGGAGAGATGGATTTTTGGGTGGAAGGGTTGAGGAAGCTAAAATGAAAATAGACAAAATGATTCATAGTGGTTCGGCCTTCTAACAAGCACCTACATCCACTACCTTAGCTTCCCACTAAGGATTTCACAATCAATCCACTAATTGATTCGTCCCCTTTTCTAGGATTAGGAGGAAACCCTTACAACCGATCAAGCTTCTACCCAAAGCCTTGATCAAAACCCTCTTTACAAAGAGACAAAGAAAGCAAACTTAAAACCCTCTAATAGGTGTTTGTTTGCACAATTAAGCACTCACCCAAAACCTAAAACACTTGAGCAAATTTGACAATTTTGGCTCACTAGTGTTTGTCTATACAAGAATTGACAATTTAAGCACTAAGACACTTTCTTGATCATTTGATGTTTGACAATATGAGCATTAGCCTTCTCTTGATGCTTGGAGGTCCCTTTTATACTCCCAATTGAGTTTGTAGCCGTTACTAGCCGTTGGGGATGAATTGGAGCCGTTGAGGACTTTATTTCCCTTCATAAATGCTGTTCTGCAGCTACCAGTATCGATACACGTAGAACGGTATCGATACGACCTTCTTGAGGAAATAGCCGTTAAGCTCTTGTCAGCATAGGGGTATCGATACACGTGGAACGGTATCGATACGGCTTGATATTTAAAAGGCCGTTGGGAAATAGCCGTTGGGGTAGTTAAAATGGGATCGGTACGCTGACGTGGCGTATCGAAACGACCCCACTCCGTATCGACACACTAAACCCTCGTATCGATACGGGTCTTGACAGTGGCCAAACATAAGCAAAATGGTATCGGTACGGGTACAACCGTATCGATACTGGGACGTTGAAAATACAAGTTTGGCTGTTTAAAACATGAAAATCTTTGCCAAAAACCTCTTAAAATACCTCATCCATAAATTCAAGTTGTTTGGACTTAAAACCAAGTTTTAAATTCTTTTCAAATTAGTCCAAAACATTTTTCAATTATTATATCAAAACATAAGTTCTACACTTCATAAAAAAGAAGATCATGCCGTCATCCCACCATACCACCGTCGACCAGCAAAGGTTAGCATTGATACATTCTATTTTAAATGAACGACCCATTAATGTGGGCAGTTATATTCGAGAGAGTATTTTGGAATGTGCACATTGACCGACGGGCCTCCTTTTCCTCCCATACCTCATCACTTCGCTCTACCGCGGCCATAACGTGCCGGAAGTACACACTGATTTAGTAGTCAAAGGACGAGGTTGGACGGAAAAGAATATCCTCAGCCTTATGGAGCTGACGTGGCCACCCCTCTGTCGTCATTCAACCCCGCCGCCGCCACAGCTGAAACGACAAAGCAGCAAAATACTGAACCTTTCGCCGCAGCAGCTGCTCCGACAGACTCCTCCACCGAGATACTAGCTGCCATTCAGAAGCTGGAGGAAAGACAGTTGGGTTTAATGACCTTCATAAGGGACTTTGCCGCCTCTACGGTAACTTTTATTCAAAATACTTTAAATTTCCCTGATGATGCTTTCCCTACTTTTCATGCCCAATACTTTACTGTCACTACCCCTGTCCACACTCCTACACCTGCTGCTACCCCACGAACACCATCTGCCACCTCCACACCAACGCCTGCCCCGACAGCAGCAGGCATCACCCATGCCGAACCATCTGCCCGAGGAACAAAACGTCCAATGGCATCAGAGGACCTTGCTGCCTTTGTTGCTGGGTTCTCCTCCTCTTCGGTTTGGGCAGCCAGTGATGATGAACCCTTTATTAAGAGGAATCTGTCAAAGGAGTTCTCACCGGTAAAGAGGCAGAAGCGGATGGCAGATAAAAACAAATTGCCAAAGGCCAGCAGCAGCAGTGAGAGCAGCAGCAGCAGCAGCTCGGATATTCAGGTTGTGGAGCAACCACCTCACATCTCCCCCACCAGAATCCAGCCACCACGGGAAGTCAAGAACACATCTACCTCCCCCGTGCCCCAGCCCGCCCCGAGAGCCAGAGCCCGCCATCAGATCAGACTCAGTAGTAGCAACGAAGACAGTGATTAAAATTTAAGTTTCTTATCTTATTATTGTTGACTGCTATATATATTTTGTGATGTATTGCCTTTATTTGTTTTCATTTTTATTTTGTCATTTGCATTGAGGGCAATGCAACCCTCGAGTTTGGGGGTGACATCCCTCCATATTAATAGAGTACATCTTAGTTAAAATCTGTGTCCTTAGTTTATTTTTATCTCAAAAAAATGATGAAAATATTGAAAATTTTGGCTGAAAACTGTGAACTGAACTTACCTGTCGTGACAGCTCTGTCGTGGCAGTGACTTTAGGATAGTTTCTAGGAGAAGTTTAGAGCCTTTCTATAGTTCTGAAAACTTAAACACCATTGTGACTGTTATACTGCTTAGACTTCTTTTAGCCAAACTAGAATAGGAAACTTAGCACTTGAATAGCCCTTAGAGGTGCCTAACACTGGCTCTAGGAAAGAAGTTTAGCAAAAGAGACTTAACAGCCCTAGAGGTGCCCGAAGCTGGCTCTAGGAAGTTAACTAGAGGTGCCCAAAACTGGCTCTAGTGAAACTTTAGCAAAAAAATAGAGAAATCGAGTCAAAACAAAAAAATCAAAGGAGCATGAAAAAGTGCTTTCAAAAGATAAACTTTGGCATAAAAATTCGAGTTAAGAGTTGAATATTCTTGTGAAACTAAGAGAGTCTTGGCATATAACTGTTCACAAGCATGCACACACTGCACGAGGACTATAGTGAGATTCCGGACAGATCCTAAATTATGTGACAGGTTGCTGCCGTCACAGGGAACGAACGACGGGTAAGGGAAAGTTCATTGTTTGAAAGCCAAAACAAAAATATTTCATTTTTCTTTTAGGTCTTAGTTGCTTGAGGGCAAGCAAAAACTTGAGTTTGGGGGTGTGTTGAGTGTGTAAAAGTTCTATTATTTACACCCTTTTTAACCCATATTTCTGCTGCATTCAAGCATTATTCAGTGCATTTAGGTTAGTTTACAGCAAAACATTACAAATATATTAAAGGGCACAGTTTCTACTAAGAATGGCTATTTTTGCAGGTTGCTGCCGTAGCAGACGGAAAGGGCAGGCGCTGGGCAGTGAAGCAGAAGAGCGGGAACTGGACAAGCAGTCAAGGAGGACGATGGTGCCATGGTTGCCGCCGTGACAGCAGAGGACGACAGCAGTTTTGAGGAGAAGAAGCAAAGTGGACCTTGACAGATAGAGAAAATTCAGCCCGTCTGTCGTGTGAAAACCCTATATTTTTCCAAGCCCCAGATCAAAAGGAATGTCAAGCCCAAAGTTCAAGGAGAGAAAATCCCAAGCAAGAAAGATGACGGCTGGAAAGTAGATTCCATGAAGATTTGGTCTTTATTAGGATCATACTTTCAATTAAAGTTGTATTCTTGCTAATTTAGATAACTTGAGCCCAAAGCTTATATAAGGGCATATATTTTGACCTAGAGAGGCATAACCGATTACCCTAGCTTCCTTCCCAAAACTCTAGTCGTTTTTCTTCCCACATCATGTTCTAAATCCCTCCTAGGGCCACGGGTTGATTTGTAAAGTAGTTGCAAGGGTTGTTTAGTTTTAGGAATTTTCAGTTCAATAAAATAAACTTCAAGTTCTCTTATTTTGGTTATTAATATCTTGCAAGAGCATCGGGAGAGCATTGTGAGGTTATCTATTTACTTAGCATCGGGAGAGTTAAGTATACGAAAGAAATAAGAGCAAGTTCTCTAGTTTATAGTTGAACTATATCGGACCTAGGGATAGGACGAGGTTAAGTGGCTAAAGAAGAATTCATCAACATCGGTGTTCATCCTTCGATTCACGCCGGGAGGTATCATCAAAGACGTGATCATCGACAGACTTGGACCTAGGGATAGGCCAAGGCATATCTGGGATTCTTGCCAAACTTGAAGTATTGAGTTGAGTGTTTGCTGCCGCGACAATCAACGGACTACTGCCGCGACAAGTGCTGCCGCGACGGGAAGCGACGACAGAACTGGATTTCCTAAACTCTGTAATACCTGCACTACTGAGCAATTCAATACCAGCCCATTCTCTCTATCTTGATATCTTTACTCTTTTATTTACGTGTACTTCATTATTCTCGTGACAACTTCTCAATTATTTTCTTTACTTTCGTGCAGTGAATTAAGGTGAAGCTATTAGCCCAATCCCTGTGGAGACGATATCTGATACTTCGTATCACTTTACTACTTGCGTCGTGTATACTTGCACTACCATTGCGATAGACTATTTGACACGCAACAAGGGATGATGATATGTGTTTTGCTTTTGGTTAATTGAGGGGTCTTATTTATGCAGTACAAAGGATTTTTTAAAGATGGTATGATTATAATAGGTAAAAATCATACATGAGATGTATTATTTTGTGTCTCATTAAAAATCTCTTTAAACCTAGTTGGAGGAAAATAGTACACACAATAATACCTAAAACAATAAAATCAAGCTAAAGGATAAACCTAAGCAAAAATACTCAATACCACAAACACCATGGCTCCTACTCCATGGTACCATGCTCATCATCATGAAACAACAAAAGGGGTTATTTTAGCAAAAAATTTCTTTCTTTTGAAAGTTACAATTTAATTATTTAATTAATCTTTTTATAATAAATATATCATTACAATGTTAAAATTGAAATAGACAACTTGACATAATAACAATTTTAGTCTCTAACATTTATACGTTCTACATTAATTTAGTCATAATTTGAAATAATTCAATAAATTTAATCTTCACATTTAAATTTTTTATTAGCGAAGTGATTGTATCTACTAGCAGATGATATTAGGTCTTAATTAGGGGTGTAGATGAACAGAGCGTTCGACGAACCATTCGTATAACGTTCGTTTATTAAGCTAAATAAACGAGTATGAACAAAATTTTTATGTTCATTTAATAAACGAACAAACACGAACAGAGGTGTGTTAGGTTCGTTTATGTTCACGAAAAAGCTCATTTATAGGCTATATTATAAGCTCATTTATAGGCTTGTTTATAGGATGAAAATTCTTGTGGATTTATCTAAATACTACTTTTTGTTGTTGCTAAGGATGCTATAAAAGTTCATGTTGAAATGTAAGTTTTATTTTGTTGCTCTTGCTTTATTTATTTCTTTATTGTTAATTTAGTTAACATTTCTAAACATATAAATGAACACGTTCGCGAACATATAAACGAACACGTCCGCGAACACTTAAATGAACATGTTTGCGAACACTTAAAGGGACATGTTTGTGAACACATTTGTGAACAATTAAACGAACATGTTCACGAACACTTAAACAAACACGTTCGTAAACACTTAAATGAACACATTTGTGAACACTTAAACAAACACGTTCGTGAACACTTAAACGAACACGTTCGAGAACACTTAAATGAACATGTTCGTAAAAACTAAACAACCGAACACAAACACCTTCAAAAATAAATAAAAAAACACGAATACAATTTTAAAAATTTAAACGAACATAAACCGGACATGAAACACCTTTAAAAATAAACAAACGAACATGAACATAGTCTTGTTCGTTCAAGCTCGATTCACTTTCACCCCTAGTCCTAATGAGCATGCTCTATTAGTTTGTCAGTTGTCTAACAGTGAAGAGACTGTGTCTATCAAGCTATCTCATATGTCGAATATCAAGTTGAGGGACAATAGCATGGAGTGCGACAAGTGGCCAGAGAGTGTATCAAGAGAGTGCAATGTCAAGATTTTTAAATATAAATGGTTAAATTTATTGAATTTTTTAAAATTATGACCAAATTAATAGGATACATAAATTTTAGGACTAAAACTATTTTTATACTATATCATATTTTAATTTTAAGGGTTGATGGACTAGTTGTCACAAAATTAAATTATTACTTTTAGAAGAAAAATAACATTTTAGTTATCAAACCTTAGCTATGCCTTGATTGGGGTCTTGTTTGATGGCCTTATAGTTTCTAATTCTTTTATTAGCAGTTAACTGGCTGCTTGTTTGAATAATGAAACAATACATATAATTTTTTTTATTAAACCTATAATTAAATAGTTTTTGATGTATTTTATCTATATCTTAAAAGACTATTTTTTTAATATCATGGCCTATATAGTACCCCATCTGAATTACTTAAGAAATAAACTAAGGCGTAATTGTAAAACCAAAATTGATTTTGATATAACAATATTTTTCAAGGACTTAATTGTAAAATAAAATAAATTTTTAAACACTCAAAAGACTCACAAAATGACAAAGATTCGAACTATAAGTATTTCTAAATCAAAAGCCAAGTATCCCAAAAATTTTCTAAGTATTTTTCAATCTAAATTTTTGAAGTTTAGTCCATGCGTACCGATACGGTTACATCCGTATCGATACGGTATTTGGCTATTGGAAACGAGTAAAGAAAAGTGTACCGATACGCTCCTTTCCTTATCGATACGATTTTCAAACTCGATGTAATCCTGGAATGTAACACCCCGATTTTGGGCTTAGGAGTGAGCCGGGTTTAGGTTAGATGGTTCGGGAGAACTGGTTCAAACAACTTAGACTAGTTTCGAGATTAAATTATTTTAAGGGTAAACTACATAAATGACCACCATACTATTGCAAAAGTCGCGATTTGACCACCTTACTTTTTTTTTGAAGCAATTAAACCATCATACTATTAAATTGGGTGCAATTTGACCACTAGCCGTTAAAGGTTAACAGTAAGGTGACGTGTCGGTTAAAAAAATAAGGATATAATTACACATTTAGTCCTTACTACTTATACATTCTTTCAATTTAGTCACAATTTTAATTTAATAAAATAAATAAATTATTTAATTAGGTGGTGACACGTGTCACTACCTTATTGGAGGGATTTAATTATTTATATTTAATTAAATAAATTTATTTTCATCCTCCAATTAGGTGGTGACACCAACTAATTAATGGAAGAAATGGAAAAAACCAACAATGCATATAAGGGGATCGAACCTGCGTCTCCTAGAAACCAAGGGTGCTGGCTTACCACCACACCAAATACTAAATTGTGATACAGTTCATGCAATATATTATATATAAATAAACATATAAAACTGAAAAACTCCATCATCGTCGCTAACAACATTTTTCATTGCCTTGAGCTTCTCCAAATCCCCAGAAACAAGAAAGCCAAATTATATCATATATTGCAGAAATGGAATACCAAATAATTGAAACAGGAAAATTCGTACCAAACGAGAACGACAACAATAAGAGACAAAACAGAGCCATAAACAAACCAGAAACTTCATTTGAATGGACTCTCATTAACAAACACGATTTAATAAGGCAACACCCCTACGATTATCTTTAACTTTGACCTATCTAAATAAACCAAAAACGAAACATATATAAAAGGACCCACTCTGAATTTTTTTACCTGAAATCTGAATTGATAAACTCGGTGAAACTACACTAGTGGTAGACGGTGTTAAAGGCTGAGTGGGTGGTGATGTTGCAGCGGCGGTGGCTCCTCCTCCAACCATAGTTCCACCGTTTCCATTCGTATTAACGTTTCCTTCTGTATCAACAACTGCTAGCGTCTGGGCCCTTGCGCTTTCCCCAGCTAACGCATCGCAGAAAGCTCTATGCGTTATATTGCAGGAAAGTTCTTACCTTTGTGTACGTCCTATTTCAATTATTTGGTAGTTCTTCAGTTTTTAATGTTTATTTACATACAATATATTGCAGAAGTTATATCATAATATATCATTTGGTGCGGTGGTAAACCAACAATCTTGGTTGTTAGGAGATGCAGGTTCATCTCCCCATTGTGTATTTGTGAATTTTTCCATTTTTTCCTTTAATTAGGTGGTGACGTGTCACCACCTAATTGGAGGATAAAAATAAATTTATTTAATTAAATATAAATAATTAAATCCCTCCAATAAGGTAGTGACACGTGTCACCACCTAATTAAATAATTAATTTATTTTATTAAATTAAAATTGAGACTAAATTGAAAGAATGCATAAGAAGTAAGGACCAAATGTGTAATTATACCCTTATTTTTTAACTGACACGTCACCCTGACGTTAACCTTTAACGGCTTGTGGTCAAATTGCATCTAATTTAATAGTATGATGGTTTAATTGCTTCGAAAAATAGTAAGGTGGTCAAATCAAGACTTTTGCAATAATATGGTAGTCATTTATGTAGTTTACTCTTATTTTAAAGGGTTTTTGAGGTTGGTAAAGTATGGGAAAATGTTTAAAAATCATTATATATATATATATATATGATTTTGGTGGGATCAATTTTGGAAAATGGATTTTGGAGATTTGACATTTTTGAAATTGGTGACCAAAATGTAAAGATCGTAAAACTGTTTTTAGTGACTAAATCGTAAAAGATCAGAACTTTGAGTCTTTAAAAAGCTATTGATCCAAAATCTAATTCAGACTTTTCCCCCTTTTAATTGGTCATTTTTAAAGTGGTTTTAATAAATAAACAAGTGGAGGGAATTAAATTAGCATTTGTCCCTTAAAACATATTTCACGTAATTACCTTTTCTCCCAATTATTTTCTCTCAAATTATCTTTAGCCAAACATCAGTTTCTTCTTCAAAGATTTGAGGTAAACACTTAACTAGATTTATCTTTTAATACTAAATGATTTCCTATCAGAATCTTATGGTTTTATCTTTTTTTCTCATGTAAATATTTACAATTGAAAGGAAAAATCATCATTAAAGGTAAGGTTTCGTTCTCCTCCTCTAATGAAAGGTTCTTGTAAAACCAAAGAATTGATTTTGATATAACAAAGAATTTAAGGACTAAATTGAAAAAGAGAAAAATAAATTTTTAAGTCCTCAAAACATCCCAAAAACTTTTAAGTAAAATGGTTAAGTCAAAACCAAAGGTTATACGAATGTTTCTATGTGTTTTCCAAGTCAAAACAATGATTTTTGAGTCACCGTTTCAAAATGGCCCTTAGGCGTTTTGGAAGGTTTTGAAACTATTAACATGTGTTTCGGAACTAGCTTTCCCGTTTCGATACGGGTGTATCGAAACAGGTCCCTATGTTTCGAAACGTCTTTCAAACTTGGATTCAAAAAATATGACCGTTGCAATTTCATAACTGATTTTCAGAAAACGGTTCAGGTGTATCGAAACGATTGAAGCCGTTTCAATACGGGTTTTGGCAATGGCAAAATGTTTCGAAACGACATCTAGCACGTTTCGGAACGGGCTCTTAGTGTATCGAAATTATCTTATATGTTTCGATATGGTCTCTTAATTACACCCCAACGACTATTTCTATTTTGGTCTGTTTCGAAACGGGTACATGTGTATCAAAGCGAGTAGTTGCAGAAGTGCATTTATGGTGGGAAGATTTCATCCCAACGACTATATTTATGGTGGCAACAACCCTAACGACTAGAATTGAATGCGAAGGTATAAAAGGGAGTCTCAAATCAACCATCAACAACTATTGATCCTTAAAGAAACATTCCAACATCAAATCCAAGCTCAAGTGCTAAATTTCTCATATTTGTAAAACCCCAATTGTGGTTCTTTGTAATTCCTATCTTTTTGTTTCAATTGGGTTGAGTGCTTGTAATTGGGCAATATTTGTATTGAGAAATATCTTGTAATTGCCAAAATCTTTTTTGTAAACCTTGTGAGAGGGTTTGGTCAATTTTGGGTAAAAAATTGACCATTTGTGTAAAGGTTTCCTCCTAAGCCTAGAAAATGGGAAGATCAACTAGTGGATTTGTTTGAAAATCCTTAGTTGGAGCTAAGGTAGTGGATGTAGAGTTTAATTGGAACTTGAACCACTATAAGTGCCTTGTCTTGAATTTTTAATTTGCCACTTCACTACCAATCCTTTCAAAAATTCAATTCACCCCCTCTTGGCTTAAATCGATTCCACGATTCACTCAACATTTGGTATCAGAGCCTACCTCTTTTGAAGGATTAACAACCACAAGAGGAGATCCTAGAAGAGTGTGATCAAGTCTAATGTCATGCCATGGCATCTACCTCAACCTTTACGAGTCTCAATCCACCACTAAACCACCATTCTTCAATGGGGACAACTACCCATATTGAAAAAATATGACACACCTCTTCATCAAGTCCACCGATTATATAGTTTGGGATGTAGTGGAAGAAGGTCCTTACATTCCGGTAAAAAGAAACGATGAAGGGATACTTGTCCCGAAGGTGAAGTCGGAGATGACCGAGGAAGATAGACGAAGGATGCAAGTCAACGACAAAGCTCTACACATCATATTTTGTGCACTTGCTCCAGACATCTACTCTAAGGTTTCTTCAATCGAGAGCGCAAAAGAAGTGTGAGACACTCTAGAGACGACTTATGAAGGAACTAGCGATGTGAAGCAGACAAAGATCGGGCTATTAAATTTGAGCTATGAAAATTTCAAGATGGATCCCAATGAGAGCGTCTCCAAGATGTTTGATCGGTTTTCGATCATCGTCAATGGTCTTAAAGGATTCGATGAAGTGATTCCCGGAGACAAGCTAGTAAGGAAGCTTCTATATTCTCTCCTGGAGTCTTGGGATGGTAAAAGAACGGCCATCATCGAAGCTAAGAATTTGAAGACATTGAAGCTTGATGAACTCGTTGGTTCTCTCCTTACTCATGAGATTATGAAACAAGGAAGAGAAGAAGAAAAGAAGAAAAAAGAAAGAAGAATAGAGAAACATGAGGTGGAAAAGAAGAAGGAGCTAGGAGTTGCTATCAAAGCCTCTCTACAAGATGAGAGCTCTTCTAGTGAGGAGGAAGACTTTGAAGAATTGGCAATGATAGCCAAACGATTCTCGCGGTTCATGAAGTCTAACCGAAGGAGGAAATTTCAAAGAAAGATGGAATTCAAGAACAAAAGAAAAGAAGAAGAAAGAGATCCCATCATTTGCTTTGAGTGCAAGAAGTCGTGTCACATATGTTCCGATTGCCCTCAACTCAAGAAGAAGGGCTTTGAGAAGAAGAAGAAGCTCAAAGCCAAGATTTCTACTTGGAGTGTTAAGGAGTCATCCAAAGATGAGGAACACGTAGTGACCAACCTATGCCTCATGGCTCTTGAGGAGGATTCTATGGTAACCTCTAACTCATCTTGCTTTGATTTTACATTTGATAAATTGCATGATGCTTATGATGAGTTACAAGAGGTATATGATGAGTTAGTATAGAAATATAAGGAGTCCGTTTTGAAAAACAAAAAGGTCATTTCGGATTTAAAAGCTCAAAACGATTTACTCTCTAAAACTAACTCGAATTTTGATAAAAAGGTTTCAAGCTTGCAAGACGATTTAAAATTATTTGAACAAGAAAATATTGACTTAAATAACCTTCTTTCTCAATGTAATGATGAGCACCAAAAGTTGGTGAATGAGCTAAATGAGCTCAAAAATTCTTTCAAAAATGTTGGTTCTTCAAAACTTGAAAAAGGTGAATCTTCAAAAACCAACTTTGTAAAAAGAAAGAATTTTAACTACAAACAAAGTGGCTCCAATAGACATTCTAGAACTAAAATGATTAGAAGTGTATGGTCTCCTAAGGAACTTTTAAAATCTAATAATGTTAATGCCATGTCACCTTGGATTCCTAAGGGAACCAAGCTTTTGGGAGCTAACACTCATGGACCCAAAATGATTTGGGTACCAAAAATCAAAGCTTAATCTCTTTGTTTGTAGTGGGAGAATTGCTACAAGGCCAAAGCACAAAGACAAAATTTTTGGTACCTTAATAGTGGATGCTCGAGACACATGACCGAAGACAAGAGTCGATTCATGGAATTAAAGCAAAAAAGTGGAGGAGTAGTAACATTTGGTGAAAACTCCGAAGGCCGCATTGAAGGTATTGGCTCCATAGGTAATCACTCTTCCATACTTATTGAAAATGTTTTGTATGTCAATGGTCTAAAACATAATTTATTGAGCATAAGTCAACTTTGTGATAAAGGGTTTAATGTCATGTTTGATGTACATGAGTGTAGAATAATTGACATTAAATCTAACAAAACAATGCTCATTGGTCATCACATAGACAATATATATATATATATATATATATATATATATATATATATATATATATATGGTGGATCTAGATGACATTCATACATCCCATGCATGCTTAGTTGCTTAAAATGAAAATGATGCATGGTTATGACATAGGAAACTAAGACATGCTAGCATTAGCGTTTTAGAAAAATTAGTTTCCCTTAATCTAGTTAGAGGCCTACCTAAGCTCAAGTTCTCATTAGATAAAATTTGTGATGCATGTGATAAAGGTAAACAACATATAGCCTCTTTCAAGTCCATTAATGATGTTTCTACAAGTAGATGTTTGCAATTGATCCATATAGATCTCTTTGGGCCAATTAGGACTACTAGCTTGGGTGGAAAATCATATGCATTTGTGCTTGTTGATGATTACTCTAGATATACTTGGGTTCTCTTTTTAAGCACCAAAGACGAGGCTTTAGAAAACTTCATCACATTTTCAAAAAATAACCCAAAATGTTATTAAACTTAAAATTTCACATATTAGAAGTGATCATGGAACCGAATTTCAAAATGTGGGTTTTGATGTCTTTTGTAATGAAAATGGGATTAGCCATAATTTTTTGGCTCCTCAAACTACTCAACAAAAAGGGGTAGTTGAGAGGAAAAATAGAACTTTAGAAGAAATGGCTAGAACTATGCTTTGTGAAAACAATTTACCTAAGTATTTTTTGTGGAAGCCACTAACACTACTTGCTACATTATAAACCAAGTAATGATTATGCCTATTTTGAAGAAAACTCCTTATGATCTTCTAAAATCTAAAAATCCTAACATTAGCTATTTTCATCCTTTTGGTTGCAAGTGTTTTGTTTTAAACAATGGAAATGATAATTTAGGTAAATTTGATGCAAAGAGTGATGAAGCTATTTTTCTAGGTTACTCTTTAAACTCTAAAGCCTATCGTGTGTTTAACAAAAGAACTTTAGTTGTAGAGGAATCTATTCATGTGGTTTTTGATGATAACCTCCTTCCGAGGAAGGATTCTTGTGATGATAATGATGTAGAGATCATTGAAGCCAATGATGGTGGAGAATCATCAAAGGTAAATGAGATTCCAACCAAAGAGGAAGAAACACAAGAACCGCCTCTAGAAGCATTGCAAGACATGTCTCTTGAGGAAAAGGAAGTGAGCTATCCAAGGGAGTACAACTATGTCAAAGGTGGTGAGATCTTGGGTGATCCATCCAATGAGGTAACTATTCGTTCTTCTCTTAAAATGCTTAATCATGTTGTTTTTATCTCATGCATTGAGCCTAAGAATGTTAAAGAAGCATTAAAAGATGACTTTTGGATTTTGGTCATGCAAGATGAGTTAAATCAGTTTGAGAGAAGTAAAGTGTGGACATTAGTTGATAGGCCTAGAAATAAATCTACAATAGGAACTAAATAGGATTTTAGAAACAAACTAGATGAGAGTGGTAACATAGTGAGAAATAAGGCTAGGCTTGTTGCTCAAGGTTACACTCAAGAAGAGGGAATTGATTTTGATGAAACCTATGCACCCGTAGCTAGAATGGAAGCAATTAGGGTGCTACTTGCATTTGCATGTTATCACGACTTCAAGCTTTTTCAAATGGATGTCAAAAGTGAATTTTTAAATGGTTTTATAAATGAAGAAGTGTATGTGGAACAAACATCGGGTTTTGAAGATCCTATTTTTCCAAACCATGTTTTTAAATTGTCAAAAGCTTTATATGGTTAAAAACAAGCTCCTAGAGCTTGGTATGAAAGACTTTCAAGTTTTCTAGTTGGAAAAGGTTTTGAGAAAGGAAAGGTGGACACAACACTTTTTATTAAAAACTATGGTAAAGATATATTAGTAGTTCAAATTTATGTTGATGATATTATATTTGGTTCTACTAATGAATTGCTTTGTCAAGATTTTTCTAAGCTGATGCAAGGTGAATTTGAAATGAGCATGATGAGGGAGCTCTCATTCTTTTTGGGACTCCAAATCAAACAAATGAAAGATGTCATCTTCATCAATCGAGCTAAGTATATCAAAGATATGCTCAAAAAGTTTGGCTTGGAGCAAGCAAAGCCTCAAGCTACACCAATGAGCTCATCTACAAAGCTTGACAAACATGAAGAAGGTAAGTGTGTTGACTCTAAGCTTTATCGCTCTATGATTGGATCTTTGCTTTACCTTACCGCAAGTAGACCAGATATATTGTTTAGTGTTTGCTTGTGTGCTAGGTTCCAAGCTAGTCCTGTAACCTACTAAACCCGACTTAGAAGAAAAAGCCGAATTTAAGAAGTTAGGTTTGAAAACTTGTCCCGCAAGAAACAATTTAGGTTAAATATAATAAATTCATAATAATCAATTGAATAAGTAGAAACCCAATAATTAATATGATTATGATAATTAATTAAAATATATGAAAACAAGTTCGTAAATGCATGCATCCAATAATCCCAAATTATAAACATTCCCAATGTCCATATTACACGAATATTCCAAATAATGTTAAATTAGTAAATCAAAGTAGTCAAAAGAGTTCATACTGAATATTAATATATCTGAATAAACAAGAGATGCTCCAAGTACCGAGTCGCCTAATAAGTCTGAGTATCTGAAAATAAAAACTAAGGGTGTAAGCTAAAGAGCTTAATGTGTCCTTTTGTATAAACAAAACACATAATGAAAACAATATTTCATTTTCTGATAAATTCATTTCCGAAAACAGAGTGTATCCGTTAAATCAAAATCATAAATGTTATGATGTCCGATGCATGATGCAATGCCCAAATATCCGATATCATACAGAATGGAGGTTGCCCTCACCAGAGTGGAGCTTTCGTTCACCAGAGTGGAGGTTTCCTTCGCTTTTTCCGAATATTATTCCGAACAAATGACACATGATATAATTTGTAAAATCATAAATCCAAACTCTTACGAGTATCACATTTTCTGAAAATCAGATGCTTGATTTAAAAACACGTTTAGTATGCCATGAATGATGGTTCAAATCATTATCAAATCTCAATCAGATAATAAATCAAACAGATATATATATATATATATATATATATATATATATATATATATATAAGACAACATTTATTTAAAACACCCCAAGAAACACACCTTAGCCACAGAAGCTCTAATCTCGAGAAGGGCGAGCCTCACGCTCAGATCTCACTTAATCAAGACCTACGAAGTATGAATTCTATATTAGCATTTATTTCTATCATTAAGCCACCAACTAAAACACTAAAAACTGAACTGAAGATATACTCACGTGAAGGTCTCGAAAAACGTGCACGATCGGTCTGAACAACTAGAGTTAACCCAACGGTCTCAAGGTCGGCACATGAACACGAGAATATTCCGAATTAGATTCTAAAATCCATAACTTATCAGATTCCATTAACATTACTTAAATGAGAAAAACGGAGCTTTCAGAAACTAATTAGGCAACACGAGCAGCGGATACGGACTCAGGACGTTGAGAAAGGTTAAGAGGAAGGTTATCTGAAAAAGTCAACTCTTGGTCAAAGTCAAAGTCAAACTGGTCAAAGGTCAACTCTGGTCAAACTGGTTAACAGTCAACTCTGTCGGTCAAGTCAATTGTTTAAGGTCAACGGTCAACATTGACTTGACTGGTCAAAGTCAACTGGTCAAATTCGGTCAAACAAGTCAATTGGTCAATGGTCCATGGTCAAAAGTCAACAGGTCAACTTAGTCAAACACAGTCAACGGTTCGGTCAAAATTGGTTCGATCCACAAGAGCAGTTCAGTTCACAACATAATCCAGTTCGGTTCAATAAATATATTGGTCTGGTTCACAAACTAGTTTGGTTTGGTTCAAAAATTTGATTCACCATACAGGTTTACATCCGAAATAAGCTCTTTCAATTACACACACATTAAGGTCTCATGACATGGGCTTTAAACCAATTAAGGGTCATCCGAATTTGGGCTCACACATAACATTACAATTTGGGTTTAATCCAAGCCACACATACAACCCACATGAACAACTCAATAAGCCCAACACCCATATCCAAACACATCAAGCCCAACAATACACTTTCACCAAAATTAAATTAGGGTTTCCAGAACCCTCACCAACAGCTGCTAAATCCACAAACGACGATAACGTGAGATTGACAATGATGGCACGGTTACACGACGAGCAAGGCAGCGGCTCGACAACCTTGCCGGAGATAATGTGAGAATGACAACAGCTTACCAAACAGAAAATTAACACGGTTGGAACCAGGCGGCAGAAACGACAGCACAGATTAAAAAGCAAGGAAAACGGTCTACAAATGAACGAAGCTCAGGCGACGATGCAACACAAAAGAGAAGTCGAACGGTTTCCCTTTCACAAGGAGGAGGAAAAGTACTTCCGGCAATTGCCAATTCCTAGGTAGTATGCTCATATCTTGGTTCTCTAAGAAACAAAATAGTGTAGCTTTATCTACCACCGAAGCGGAGTACACATCCTTAGGGAGTTGTTGTGCTCAAGTCCTTTGGATGAAACAACAACTATTAGACTATGGAATTAAGGTAGACACCATACCTCTTAGGTGTGATAACACTAGGGCCATATGTCTTACCAAAAATCCCATCTAACACTCTAGAACCAAACACATAGAAATAAGGCATCATTTCATTAGAGATCATGTCCTTAAGGAAGATGTTGTTTTAGAGTATGTAAACACCTTAAATCACTTAGCGGACATCTTTACCAAACCTCTAGATAAGGAGCGTTTTTGGTCCCTTAGGAGAGAGTTAGATCTAACTAGCCTATCTTGACCTTTTAGGACCTTTTTGTGCTTAAAATTGCTTGAATTCTTGTTAAATGCCATGCTTATGTGTTTTTGATCCTAAGTTCACCCTTTCTCGTAGTTAGAGGGAGTATGTTCATGTTTTGATATGTTAATCTTGCTCATACATCTCATTCATGCATCTAGGATCAACTAAAATTCAAATTTTCTGCAATTTAGAGCATCATCTGCACTTCCAGGCCAATTGGTATCGAAACGGGTCACCCTATTTTGATACGGGTACCTTTTAAGAATATAAATGGACCAAGGTGTTTCAAAATGCCCCAAAAGGTTTCGAAACGATTTGGTTCTGCCAAAACATGTATCGAAACATCCCCTATGTGTTTCGATACAGGCAATCTCTTGGGCTTCGATACAGTCAAACCTATATCGAAACGGTCAGCTTGTTTCAGAACGTTCGTAGACGTTTCGGTATGCCTGTTTTGAAACGATTTCTCCTATTTTGAAACGCGTATCCTAAAAGCCTATTTTAAAGGGTTTTAAATGCTCAAACACTCTTTTAATCAAACTTAAAAACCCTAAATCAATTTCATCAATAAAAACCCTCCAAATCTCCTTGTCTTTCATCAAAACTTGAGGGCTTTTACTCCTAAACGAAAATCTAAGCAAGCTTCATCAATTTGGTCCAATTTCATCCACCAATTCTTCCAAAATCCCATATTTGAGGTATTTTCCATCTTTTTCTTTTGATTTTGTTCGAATCTTATGTTAGAAAATTATAGTTTTGTATTGTATACTTGTTTTGTATTATGGGTTTTCAAAGTCTCAAATTTTTTTATTCTAATATATTTTATTTTATTCGTATATTTTACACAGTTTTTCAAATTTGATTTCATCAAATTTTTTTAATATGTATATACTTTCAAAGTGTTTTTAAAAACCTTAATGAGATTCTTATTGGATTGAATTAGGATTTAAATGCATACACTCAAAATTTCTTGCTTGCTTTGTTTTTAGGTGTTTTTAAATGGAATCTAAGAAACAAAAAACTGAAGGGGGTGAAGGTTCAAACCAAGACAACATGCATCCAAACCTTACCCTTCTATATTCCAAGATTCTTAGGAATCAAGATGCTAAGAGTCGTTTTAAACTCTTTCAAGATGTCGTTATTTGAAGAGAGCGAGTTGTGGATATGGATTTCCTTGACTCTGAGTGTTTTCTCTTTAGATACCTACCTCTCTTGACGCAATGGAGTTTCCTAGCCTTCTTGAGCATTCCTGACATTGTCTATAAGAATATGGTTTTGCTCTTTTACTCCAATGTCGTTCTTATCAACAATGAGGATCGTTCCGAAGTCATACCCATTGAGTCTTACTTATTGGGCAAAAAGTTTCGGATTGATCCGTCCACCTTAGTGAACATCCTTGGGCTAAAATATGAGGGTATTGATGATGAAAATCACTTTGGAGCTCATACCGGATCGGTTCTTACCTTGGATGCTCATGGCTGTTTCTTGCACTTGATCATCTCATGGTTCATTCGCCCATCTGGAGGTAAATTTGCCCACATCCGCCAAGTTGATAATTTTTGGCTAGAGTGTTTTCGTCAAGCACAACAACCGAATTTGGTGAAGATCATGTTTGCTGAGATGGTCCATCAAGTGAGGATTCGTCAAACCGACACCCTCACTTCCTTCACCTATGGGACAGTGTTGAGCTACATCTTTGTCCGCATTGGTCTTGATTGTTCCTACGATTTTCCGGAACCACAAAAGCAAAAGCTTGGTGAGTCTTCTCTTGTTAGGTTCGGATTTCGTTATACTCTTGGTGAATGGGTTCGTGTTGATAGAAGAGCTCAAGCACCTCAAGTTGAGCCTTAACCTCAAGCCCCAACTCCCATTGTGGCTCCCAATAATGATGCTCTCATGGCCTTCCTTACCGAAAGGTTCAACACGATGGATACAAACATGGCTTCGAGTTTTGGTGCTATCAACACTCATTTGCAATCCTTGGATGATCGTGTTCTTGGAAACGAGAATCGTCTTACCGCTCTTGAAAATCAACAATCATCCATGGATCTCTCATTCTCCAACTTCTATGGTGATTGGAGGCGTTTTCGTCAAGATCAAGCGAAGGATAAGGATGATTTATTGGATGACATTGGAGACGAGGATTGTGATGAGACACCTAGGCTTATTCCATATCATATCATATCATATCATATCATATCATATCATATCATATCATATCATATCATATCATATCATATCATATCATATCATATCATATCATATCATATCATATCATATCATATCATATCATATCATATCATATCATATCATATCATATCATATCATATCATATCATATCATATCATATCATATCATATCATATCATATCATATCATATCATATCATATCATATCATATCATATCATATCATATCATATCATATCATATCATATCATATCATATCATATCATATCATATCATATCATATCATATCATATCATATCATATCATATCATATCATATCATATCATAGGTGATGAGACACCTATTTATGTTTTTGTTTTAAGACCTACGCTTTGATTTTATGCTTTTTACGATTGAGCTTGATGTTTATGTTTTTTATGTTGTTTCTTGAACTTAAATGCTTTCTTATAATATTATGTTGTTTGGTTTATGCTTTATATCTTCTTTATTCTCATATTAACCTTGATTATATATTTTTGATCTAACAAAAAGGGGGAGAAGTAATTCATAAGAGCCTAAATGTTTTTAAGTTGGTTTTATATGTTTTTAAGTTGGTTTTAAGTTTCAAATGCTTTAAATTGAAAATTTTCAAAACTTTAAAATCTATCTTAAATTGAGGGGGAGTTAAAAGTTTTTCAAAGATTTCAAAAACACTTAAAAATTTATACTTGGTTTTGTTATATAAAAAAGGGGAGATTGTAAAACCAAAGAATTGATTTTGATATAACAAAGAATTTAAGGACTAAATTGAAAAGGAGAAAATAAATTTTTAAGTCCTCAAAAATTCCCAAAAACTTCTAAGTAAAATGGTTAAGTCAAAACCAAAGGTTATACAAATGTTTCTAAGTGTTTTCCAAGTCAAAACAGTGATTTTCGAGTCACCGTTTCAAAACGGCCCTTAGGCGTTTTGGAACGTTTTGAAACTGTTAACATGTGTTTTGGAACTAGCCTTCCCGTTTTGATACGAGTGTATCGAAATAGGTCCCTATGTTTCGAAATGGATGAAGAACAATAGAACAGGTTGATCTATTTCGAAACAGTAGTATAGAAATGACCTTAAACGTTTCGAAACGATTTTCAAACTTGAATTCAAAAAATATGACTGTTGCAATTTTATAACTGATTTTCAGAAAATGGTTAAGGTGTATCGAAATGATTTAAGCCGTTTCGATACGGGTTTTGACAGTGGAAAAATGTTACAAAACAACATCTAGCATGTTTCGGAACGAGCTCTTAGTGTATCGAAAGGATCGTATTCGTTTCGATATGGTCTCTTAATTACACCCCAACGACTATTTCTATTTTGGTTTGTTTCGAAACATGTACATGTGTTTCGAAACGGGTAGTTGTAGAAGTGCATTTATGGTGGGAAGATTGCATCCCAACGGCTATATTTATGGTGGCAACAACCCCAACGGCTAGAATTGAATGAGAAGGTATAAAGGGAGTCTCAAATCAACCAGCAACAACTATTTATCATCAAAGAAACATTCCAACATCAAATCCAAGCTCAAGTGCTAAATTTCTCATATCTTTGTAGAACCTCAATTGTGGTACTTTGTAATTCCTATCTTTTTGTTTCAATTGGGTTGAGTGCTTGTAATTGGGCAATATCTGTATTGAGAGATATCTTGTAATTGCCAAAATATTTTTTATAAACCTTGTGAGAGGGTTTGGTCAATTTTTGGTAGAAAATTGACCATGTTTGTAAAAGTTTCCTCCTAAGCCTAGAAAAGGGGAAGATCAACTAGTGGAGTTGTTTTAAAATCCTTAGTGGGAGCTAAGACAGTGGATGTAGAGTTCAATTGGAACTTGAACCACTATAAGTGCCTTATCTTGAATTTTTAATTTGCCACTTCACTACCAATCCTTTCAAAAATCCAATTCACCCCCTCTTGGCTTAAATCGATTCAACGATCCACTCAACAGTTCTTTATTGAAATTCCCAAGTTTTTGATCTTTTATGAATGTTTTCTATTGGGTTTTAATGTTGCAATTATGGAAAATTGGTTTAAGTGATGTTTAGTTGAGGTTTAATTGATTAAATTAAGAAATATTTATTTCAAATCTGTTTTGCTGGGATTATAATGAGATTATGTCATGATTATGATGTATTGAAAGGTTAATTTAGTGATTTTAACTTAGGAAACCCGAAACTAGGTGAGTTGGTTGGTTTCTAGGGTGAAACCTTTGTGTTTTTGGCTTGATTTTGTGGTCGATTGGTTGCTGGTGGTTTTTTAGTGTTGAGAAGGTGTTTTAGATGTAAATTGATGTTGTTTTGATGTTGATCTCGTTGGGTAATGGCTAGAGATTTGTTAGAAAGGTTTCGCTTGTGTTTTCGGTAGTTTTCGGGTAGTGAAAGCTTGGTTGTTGATGGAGGATGATGTAGTTTCGTATTGCTAGGGATTTTGATGCAAGGTTATGCATTAATCCTCCGTTTTCCTTTGGTTAAAAGTAGGGGATGTTATTTCGTTAGCTTCGGAAGGAGTTGCGGTTGATCCGGAAGCTTCATTTCGCCTCGGCAAAGCAAGCGAGGTATTTTCGGTGAGTGGAACTGGTTTTAAAGCTTTTTGTTGAGTGTGTAAAAGTTTATAATTTACCCCTATTTAACCCATATTTCTTCTGCATTCAAGCATAATTCATTGCATTTAGGATAGATTTCATTCATACATCACAATTATATTAAATAGCACAGTTTCTACTGAAATTGGTCACTTTTGCAGGTAGCTGCTGTAGCAGACGCTGGGCAGTGGAGAAGCAGAGCTGGAAACTTGGACTGTAGACAAGAAGGACGACGCTGCCAAGGACGACGCTGCCAAGGCCGCTGCCGTGGCAGCTAAGGACGACAACAAAGGTGAAGGGAAGAAGTGAAATGGAGCTCGACAGAAAGAGGAAATTAAGCCGGTCTGTCGTGAAACACTCTTATAATTTTCTGAGCCTAGATTAGAATGAAGGCCAAGCCCAAAGTTTAAGGAAGAAACTCCAAGCAAGAAGGAAGGACAAATTAAAGACATATACTCTGAAGATTTAGTCTCTACTAGAGTTGTACTTTAATTTGAACTTGTATTCTTGCCATATTAGAAAAACTTGAACTCAAGGCCTATATAAAGGCATGTAATTTGACATAGGGGATGATATCTCATTCTCTAGCCGTCTTCCCCTAAACCCTAGTCGTTTTCTCCCTTCTCATCATGTTCTAAACTTCCCCTAGGGCTAAGGGTTGATTCTGTAAAGTAGTTGCAAGGATTGCATTGTTTTAGGATTTTTTTCTGTTCAATAAAATAGACTTCAAGTTTGCTTATTCTGGTTTTCAACATCTTGCAAGAGTATCAGGAGAGCATGGTGAGATTACACATTTACTTAATATCGGGAGAGTTAAGTATACGAAAGGAATAAGTGTGGGTTCTCCAGTTTATGGTTGAACTATCTCGGACCTAGGGATAGGACGAGGTTAAGTGGCTATGGAAGAATTCAACAACATCGGTGTTCATCCTTCGATTCAAGCCGGGAGGTATCATCAAAGACGTGTTCATTGACAGACTTGGACCTAGGGATAGGCCAAGGCATAGCAGGGATTCTTGCCAAGCTTGAAGTGCTGAGTTGTGTGTTCGCTGCCGCGACAACAAAAGACCGCTGCCGCAGCAGGTGCTGCCGCGACAGGCGCTACGACAGAACAGAGAAGTCTTAGATAGTGCAAACACCTGCACTACGGAGCAGATCAATACCGGCCCATTCTTTACTCTGAATATTTTCATCCTTTATTTTCAGTCTTCTTTATTATCTCGTGACAAACAATTAAACTATTTCTTTTCCTTTTTGTGCAGTAATCCAAGGTTAAGCTATTAGCCCAGTCCCTGTGGAGACGATATCCGATACTTACGTATCAATTTACTACTTGCGTCGTGTACAGTTGCACTACATTGCGATAGACACTTTTACACGCAACAAGTTTTTGGCGCCATTGTCGGGGACTGGCAACATAACTTTACCCTTACTTTTTACTGCACATTCTTTTTATTTTTCTGTTTTGTTTTACTTGGATTGTTCAACTTGTGCTTTTCACAAGGTTTTCTGTTTATGCGCAGATCGAAACGGGGAGAGGAACCTGAGTATCCACTAGACCCTGAAATCGAACGCTCGTACAATCTTAAAAACCGACTTCGCCTTGTGTTAGCCAGAAACGAATACCTTGACGAACAGTTAGAGGCCATGAAAAACCAAGGGAATCCCCAAGATCCTAACGATCCCGCCGGGGATGGAGAAAACGGACGACCTGTTATTCCTGCTGCCGGAGCCGCACGTCGATCCTGCCGAGACTACATGATCAATGATCATGTGGAACTAGAGACCACCTTGCCAGACGTGGAAGCTGAGAATTTCCAGTTGAAACTCGTCATGTTCAGCATGATTAATAACGCTGGCCAATTCAGTGGTGCTGTTACAAAGGATGCTAGGGAGTATCTGAAAACGTTCCTGGAAATCTGTGGTTCGTTTAGACTACCAGGAGTAAATCCAGAGATACTGAGGCTTCGGTTATTTCCTCATTCATTGAGGGACAGGGCGAAAACTTGGTGGAATAAACTAACGCCGGGTTCAATACAAACTTGGAATGATTTAACTCGTGAATTTTTGTCTCGTTTTAATCCTTCACATTTATCTGAGCGATTACGTAACAAAATTGCTACTTTTCAATAGGAAGATGACGAGCCAATGCACGAGGCATGGGACAAATTTACCACTCTACTAAGGAACTGCCCGATGCATGGATTCCCCGTTTGGAATCAGGTAATTAAGTTTTATAATGCTGCCAACTTATAGACTCGTATGAGAATTGATTCAGCAGCAAATAGATTGATGTTGGACAAAGATCCAGATGAAGCAATGGTAGTATTGAAAAACCTGGCAAAGAACGAGGAACAGTTTCCTACAGCAAGAAGAGGGGGTAAACGAGTACTAGCAGTGAAAGATTATGAGGCCGACAATTCCCTAAAAACACAGGTGGCATATCTCACAAAGGCAGTGGAAAAGCTATTGAAGAAAGATTCAAAACTTGTCTACTCTGCTGAATAGGTATGTGAAACTTGCGATGGGAATCATAGTTCGGAAAATTGTCCGCTACAGTTAGAGGAAGGGATGTATGTTGGGAACTACAACAAGCAGAATTATAATTCCAACAACTACAATCCCAACTGGAGAAAGGATACAAATTTCTCTTGGAGCAACCCTAACAATGCCCTAAATCCTCAAGCACAGAACACTCAAAATCAGGGGGACCTAGATTACTGACTCGGCAGCAACCGCAACAGCAGCCACAACAGCCACCAACTGCCACGACTAGTATATTGGAGCAGACCTTGGCTACGTTTATGTCTCAAACAGGAACTTACATTGAGAACATGAATCACTTCGTCAAGAAGACTGAGTCATTCATGGATAAAGCAGAGATGCGAATGACTAACCATGAAGCTACTCTGAAATCACTGGAGACAAAAATGGGTTAGGTTTCCCAATATATTAAGCCAAGGCAGAATGGAGGATTCCCTAGCGATACTGAGAACGCTAGACAACCCACACATGAGCAGTGTAAAGCCATCACAACTAGGAGTGGGAAGAAATTACCAGGGCCAGAGAAAGAAGTTGAACCAATTAAGGAACCAGCCCTAGAATCGACTGCCGAGAACGCTGCCCCGACAGACGACAAACAGCCTGCTGCCGAAGAACCTGTCACGACAGCAGAAGGGACAAAGGAGAAGGATGAAGAACCTAAGCCTCCTTAGATCCGAATGCAGTGGGAAGGACGCATTGCAGATTATCGTCCTCCACCTCCTTTTCCTCAGCGGTTACAGAAGTTGAAACAGGAATCCCAGCTTAAGAAGATCTATGATATTTTTAAGCAGCTCCACATCAATATTCCGCTGTTAGATGCTATCAAGGAGATGTCTGGTTATGCCAAATTTCTCAAGGATTCCATGTCGAAGAAATCCAGACTTGGGGAATTTGAGACGGTTAAAATGACAAAAGGATGCATGACTATTCTACACAAGCATCCACCCTAGAAAAAGAAGGATCCTGAGAGCTTCATAATACCGTGCATAATCGGAGATAAATTTGTGGGTATGGCACTTTGTGATCTTGGTGCTAGTATAAATTTAATGCCCAAATCTGTGTTTCAGAAATTAGGTATTGGACGAGCACGACCCACAACAGTCGTACTGCAGCTGACAGACCGCTCTTACGTACATCCAGAAAGGAAGATAGAAGATATTCTAGTAAGAGTGGATAAATTTATTTTTCCTACTAACTTTCTTGTTTTAGATTGTGAAGCAGATGAGAATGCACCAATCATCCTGGGGAGACCCTTCTTAGCCACAGGAAGATCACTAATTGATGTAGAAAAAGGAGAACTCACTATGAGAGTGAACGATCAAGAGATCAAGCTGAATGTTCTCCAAGCAATAAACCACGCTAATGCAAAAGAAGAATGCAAGGCTATCACTGAAGTTATCCTTGACCAACCCTACATCAGGTCGGACTGCCATGACATCAAAATTGGCCACTGCCCCAGCAGCCATTTAGAAGACTGTCATGGCAGCGATGACGACAGCAACTCCTCAGACTCTGATATATCTGATACTGAAGATCATGAGGAGGTAAACTGGATTGGTAACCGTCCAGGTAAGTTATTCGAGCCTTTAAATTATACCTCGAATGAACATATCGTCCAAAAGCCATCAACTGTAGAGCCACCTGTTCTAGATCTTAAGCCCATGCTAGGGCAGCTTAAATATGTTTTTCTTGGATTAAATGATATGTTGCCCGTAATCATCTCTTCCAAGTTGATGCAGGAACATGAATAGCAGCTGATAGGGATGCTGTAGCAGCACAAAAAGGCTATTGGATGGACGATAGCTGATATCCAAGGCATCAGTCCGGCACTAAGCATGCATAAAATCCTCTTAGAGGATGATCACAAGCCGACCATTGATGCCCAGAGACGTTTGAATGATGCTATGCGAGAAGTGGTCAGGAAGGAAATTATCAAATGGCTAGATGCTGGGATAATTTATGCCATCTCGGATAGTAAGTGGGTGAGCCCGGTGCAGTGCGTTCCTAAGAAAGGAGGAATAACCGTGGTAACCAACGAAGAAAACGAGTTAATCCCAACCAGGACTGTGACCGGTTGGAGGGTTTGTATGGACTACCGGAAGCTTAACAAAGCTACCCGGAAGGACCACTTTCCCCTGCCTTTTATTGATCAAATGCTTGATAGATTAGCAGGAAAGCCTTATTATTGTTTTCTTGACGGTTACTCAGGTTACAACCAAATAGCCATCGCACCGGAGGATCAAGAGAAAACGACCTTCACTTGCCCGTACGGTACTTACGCTTTTCGGAGGATGCCATTTGGACTTTGCAACGCACCAGCAACTTTTAAGAGGTGTATGATGGCAATATTCTCTGACATGGTGGAGGACTTCCTGGAGATATTCATGGACGATTTCTCTGTCTTTGGAGACAATTTCGAAAGCTGCCTAGGCAACCTGCAGAAAGTGCTCGAGAGATGCGAGAAGGCGAACTTGGTATTAAACTGGAGAAATGTCACTTCATGGTGGATGAAGGGATAATCCTAGGCCACAAAGTTAGCTGCCGCGACATAGAGGTCGACAGGGCAAAAATTGAGGTAATTGAAAAGTTGCAACCACCCCCCACAGTCAAGGGAATTAGAAGTTTTTTAGGGCATGTTGGTTTTTGTCGAAGGTTTATCGCAAACTTTTCGAAGATCACCAAGCCTTTGTGCCACCTGCTGGAGCAGAACCGTCCCTTCGACTTCAATTCTGAATGTACTGAGGCATTCAGAGTTCTGAAAGAAAAGCTGGTAACAGCCCCGATAGTACAGCCACCAGATTGGAAACTACCATTTGAGATCATGTGTGATGCTAGTGACTATGTTGTTGGGGCAGCACTTGGGCAGAGGAAGGACAAGCTCTTTCATGTTATATACTATGCCAACAAAACAATGAACGACGCCCAAGTAAACTACACCACAACGGAGAAGGAACTGTTAGCTGTGGTGTTCTCGATTGACAAGTTCCGTTCATATATACTTGGAACGAAGGTCATAGTCCACACAGACCACTCACCACTAAAGTATCTGTTCCCCAAAAAGGATACGAAGCCTAGACTGATACGTTGGATTCTGCTACTGCAAGAGTTTGACCTTGAGATCAAGGACAAAAAGGGGACAAAGAACCAAGTTGCAGATCACTTGTCAAGATTAGAGAAAGGAAAGTTTCTCCCAACGGACGAGACACACATACTGGAGACCTTCCCTGACGAGCAGCTGTTCGCTGCCACAAGCACTGTCGCGACAGCCATGGCGGCAGGTAAGTTTTCTAAACTCCCATGGTATGCTGATTTTGTTAATTATTTAGTTAGCGGAATATCTCCTCCTGGCCTTAACTATCAAGCTAGGAAGAGGTTCCAAAATGATGTTAAGCATTATTATTGGGACGAACCTCTTCTTTTCAAATGTTGTGCAGATCAGGTTATCAGGAGATGCATACCACAGGATGAACATGAAGATGTGCTTCATCACTGCCATGCTTCACAATATGAAGGACACTTAGGTGGTAACAAAACTGCTGCCAAGGTTTTGCAGTCTGGATTTTATTGGCCGTCACTGTTCAAGAATGCCCATGCATTCTACAAAGGTTGTGATAAATGTCAACGGACTGGAAATATCTCAAGAAGACATGAGATGCCGCTGCAAAACATTCTTGAAGTCAAAATCTTCGACGTTTGGGGGATTGATTTTTTGGGACCATTCCCAGCATCATGTGGGAACTTATATATCCTCCTTGCAGTGGACTATGTTTCCAAATGGGTTGAAGCGATCGCTACACATAAAAACGATGCCAAGACTATTCAGAGGTTTTTGCACAAGAACATATTTTCCAGATTTGGCATCCCCAAGGTGATCATCAGTGATGAAGAGAGGCATTTTGATAATAGGGTTATAGCTGTTGCCTTAAAAAAGTATGGTGTCAAACATCGGATCGCGAGGATCTACAAGGACAAGACAAAGAAGTGGCATGACAAGAAACTGCTGCCACGACAGTTCTACCCAGGGTAGCTTGTGTTGTTATTCAACTCTAGGTTGAAACTCTTCCCAGGAAAGTTGAAATCTAGATGGTCCGACCCGTTTCAAGTGGTGCAAGTTTTTCCCCATGGTGCCATCACAATCAGATCTTTAAAAGACGGGCACCAATTTAAAGTCAACAGATAAAGATTGAAGCATTATCAGAGGACTGAAGCCCCGAGAATGCAGGAAGTGGTTACTTTAGGAGATGCCCCTCCTGGCATCCCTAATTTAACTTAATTTTATTATTTATTTATTTATTTATTTATTTATTTATTTATATTTATTAGGAAATTCGAATTATTTTATTTTTAGGAACTAAGTTTTTATTTTTATCATTTTTAAGAAATAAAGGAGACAAGGAGAGGAGAAGAAGTGAACTCAGCCCACCATCTCACCATCAGCCCAAAAAGCCCAAAATAGGAGCCTGTCGTTACAGCTGCCGCGACAGACGCGAAAAATCCAGCCTGTCAACACACTATCGCGGCAGACACGCAAATGCGTAATAGACGCGTAGTAGACATGGAAACGCGTGACAGACGCGTCAGAAACTGCGTAACAGCTGGCTCTGTTATTTGCGCTTGCCGTTACAACTCCAACGGGCAGCAAACTCCTCATCTATATAAACCCCATTTTACTATTCATTTTTCACTCACTTTCACTCTCTCTACTTGTTTCCTCTCTAGAATTTTATTTGCTTCCATTTTTCTTTTCCACAGACCCTTGCAACCATTAGTACTAGAAATACCTGATGCAGTGCTGCTTCAGGATCTGCCCCAGCAGCAGTCACTCCCAGCTCCTTCAAGGCCAGAGATATGTGGGAGGAGAGAGGTTTCATTTATAGCACGAGAACGGAGAATCTCGGGCTAAAACCATTCATAGCCCGTAAGATCAGAGCTCTACAGTGGCAGATGTTTGCCGAGAAGCCAGAAGAGATGAACGTCACATTAGTCCGAGAATTTTATACTACCATCGACAGTAGGGAGGCGAAAGCAGTAATAGTTCGTGGGAAGGAAATACTCTTTGAACCGGAATACATCAACACTCTGTATGGATTCTATGTTGGGAGAAGGGAAGACGGCCACCAAAGATTCGTGGGGAGACTGTAGACAGCAGATTTTGACGTTGTCATGGCAGAACTCATCGATGAAGGCATCGAATGGAATACCGATCCCAAACATCCAAGGACGTTAAAACGAGTTCAACTAACTCCCGAAGCCAAGCTGTGGAACGAATTTGTTAAAAAGAGGATTATGACATCCTCACACAACTACATGGTAGATCAAACAAGGTTAGCTCTCATCCATTCAATTTTAAACGAGAGGCCTATTAATGTTGATAAATATGCTCGGGAGGGAATTTTGGATTGTGCACACCGATCATCGGGACCACTCGTCTTCCCCTACCTCATAACAGCCCTTTGCCGTGGCCACAACGTCCCTGAAGCTGTTGATGGAGCTGAAGGATGGACGGAGAGGAACATCTTTAGCTTGATGGAGCTGAAGGCTGCAACGCCAATATCTAGTTTCAAACCTTCTGCCGCGGCAGGTGAGCCGACAGAGCCCACCCAAACAGAGCCTGCCACCACAGAACCAAGGCAGCCCACAGTAGCAGCTCCACCAGCCGACTCCTCTGCCCAAATCTTGGCCACACTGCAGAAAATGAAGGAACGCCAGCTGGGCCTGATGAGCTTCATTCGGGACTTCACAACAACAACGGTACATTTCATTAAAACCAATCTAAATTTTCCTGACACCGGCCACGACAGCTGCAGGCTGCAGCCACACTGCCACAACATCTATCAGGGGAGAGAAGGGGAAAGAGCCCATGTCGGACCTTGACAGATACATAGTTGGTTTCTCCTCTTCCTCAATTTGGGAGGAATCCGATGACGAGCCCTCTGTCAAGAGAAACCTGTCCAAGGAATTCACCCCGGTGAAACGGAAGAAACCAAACACCGAAGTCGAATCATCCGACCAAGGGAAATCCGGCAGCAGCAGTAGCAGCTCTTCTGAGGAGGTTAAGGTGCTGGAGAAACCACCACATATTTCACCTACCCGCATCCAGCCTCCGAGGGAAGCCAAGAACAAGACCACCTCTGCCTCTCCCAGCCATCTGCCGGCACCGACAAGGAAAGTCACTGCCTGCCGGCAGATTCGGATTAGCAGCAGCAGCGATGACAGCGCTTAAAAATTTAAGTTTCTTTTCTTATATTTGTTGTCTGCTATTTTGTTATAATTGTGATGTTGTTTTTATTTTCTTTTTATCATTTTGTCATTTTGCATTGAGGGCAATGCAACCCTTGAGTTTGGGGGTGGCATCCCCCCATTAATGAAGTGTCTTTAAGTTTAAAAATTGTGTCTATTATTTAGTTCAAGTTTGCTTAAAAAAATCTGAAAATTTGGCTTAAGTCTTTGAACTGAACTTACTTGTCGTGACAGCCTCTGTCGTGGCAGTGCCTTTAGGATAGTTTTAGGAGCAGTTTAAAGCCTTACTATAGTTCTGATTCTCAAACACCATTGTGACTTTTATATTGTGTAGAACTGTACTGGTAAACCAGAATAGGGAAAAGCTTAACACTTGAATTGCCCCTAGAGGTGCCTAACACTGGCTCTAGGAAAAGAAGTTAAGAAAAATAGACTCAATACACCTAGAGGTGCCTGAAACCGGCTCTAGGAAGTTAGCTAGAGGTGCCCGAAACCGGCTCTAGTCAAACTTAAACTAAGAAAAGAGAATTGAGTCTAATTAAAAACTAAAGGAGCCTAAGAATTGCCTCCAAAAAGATGAAAGTTGGCATAAAATTCAAGTTAGAAGCTTAGCTATTCTAGTAAACTAAGGGAGTCTAGGCATATAATTGTTCACAAAACATGCACACACTATACGAGAATTATAGCAAGGTTCTGGATGAATCCCGAATTATCCAATAGGGTGTTGCTTACAGCAGGGAATGAAGGGTAGGTAAGGCAAAGTTCACTGTTTTAAGCCAAACAAAAATTTTATTTCTTTTTTAGGTTTTAATTGCTTGAGGGCAAGCAAGAACTTGAGTTTGGGGGTGTGTTGAGTGTGTAAAAGTTCTATAATTTACCCCCTATTTAACCCATGTTTCTGCTACATTCAAGCATAATTCATTGCATTTAGGATAGATTTCATTCATACATCACAATTATATTAAATGACACAGTTTCTACTGAAATTGGTCACTTTTGCAGGTAGCTGCTGTAGAAGACGTTGTGCAGTGGAGAAGCAGAGTTGGAACACGGGACTGTAGACAAGAAGGACGACGCTGCCAAGGCCGCTTTCGTGGCAGCTAAGGACGACATCAAAGGTGAAGGGTAGAAGTGAAGTGGAGCTTGACAGAAAGAGGAAATTAAGCCGGTCTGTCGTGAAGCACTCTTATATTTTTCTAAGCCCTAGATCAGAATAAAGGCCAAGCCCAAAGTTCAAGGAAGAAACTCCAAGCAAGAAGGAAGGATGAATTAAAGACATATACTCTGAAGATTTAGTCTCTACTAGAGTTGTACTTTAATTTAAACTTGTACTCTTGCCATATTAGAAAAACTTGAACCCAAGGCCTATATAAAGGCATGTAATTCGACCTAGGGGAGGATATCTCATTCTCTAGCCGTCTTCCCCTAAACCCTAGTCGTTTTCTCCCTTCTCATCATGTTCTAAACTTCCCCTAGGGCTAAGGGTTAATTCTTTAAAGTAATTGCAAGGATTGCATTGTTTTAGGATTTTTTCTGTTCAACAAAATAGACTTCAAGTTTGCTTATTCTGGTTTTCAACATCTTGCAAGAGTATCGGAGAGCATTGTGAGATTACACATTTACTTAATATCGGGAGAGTTAAGTATACGAAAGGAATAAGTGCGGGTTCTCTAGTTTATGGTTGAACTATCTCGGACCTAGGGATAGGATGAGGTTAAGTGGCTAAGGAAGAATTTAACAACATCGGTGTTCATTCTTCGATTCACGTCGGGAGGTATCATCAAAGTCGTGTTCATCGACAGACTTGGACCTAGAGATAGGCCAAGGCATAGCAGGGATTCTTGCCAAGCTTGAAGTGTTGAGTTGTGTGTTCGCTGTCGCGACAACAACAGACCGCTGCCGCAGCAGGTGCTGCCGCGACAGGCGCTATGACAGAACAGAGAAGTCTTAGATAGTGCAAACACCTGCACTACGGAGCAGATCATACCGACCCATTCTTTACTCTGAATATTTTCATCCTTTATTTTAAGTTTCTTTTATTATCTCGTGACAAACAATTAAACTATTTCTTTTCCTTTTTGTGCAGTAATCCAAGGTTAAGCTATTAGCCCAGTCCCTGTGGAGACGATATCTGATACTTACGTATCACTTTACTACTTGCGTCGTGTACACTTGCACTACATTGCGATAGACACTTTTACACGCAACATTTTTCAAAGTTTTGAAAGCAATGTTTGGGGGTTTAGATTAAGCTTGAAATGCTAATCTAAGCTTGGAAGTAAGTATGGAAGATTTCACTCTCGATTTTTGATTCCCATTTTTTTATTAAATTCATGCTCATGCTTTGAAGATAGAATTGTTTTACCTATTGTTATATGCATGTTTTGGAAGTGGAAAATGTTGCATATGTTTATATTTTGATAATACATGTGTTTAGAAAGTGGTATGCAACATGTTTGAGAAAATGCCTAAATACATGGTTTAATGTATTTGAGATACTTTGATAGAAATTGGTTGACCAATAGGATGAGAGGGCACTATAAAATGTAAACAAAATTCGTACGTACGTGTGATAAAACATGATGAGTGCAGCCACATCATGTGAGTCGTAAAGTGGGAACAATCGCACTTTACGAGCATTAAGGTGGGAGCAGCCACACCTTGTGAACACTTTGGTGGGAGCAACCACACCAAGTGTTCCACCCTTTCTTATGGTGGGAGCAGCCACGCTATAAGGTGTATCCGCATATCCGAGTTATTTTATGGTGGGAACAACCACACCATGTGTTTTGGGATAGAGTTTAGCCATCCAGGTCACTTGAATGCCAATATATGAGATTTACATGTATCATGGTTTATAAATGTTTTGTATAATGTGTTTTATACGTGAGCTTATATTTTGAGAAATGTTTTATAAGAGACAAGCATGAAAAGCTTCGGCTTGAGATGTTGCATCATAGTTAATGCATGAGACTTATGATACATGTGGTTTAAAGATTGATGATTTACTTTGAAAGTGGATTAAAGCATGAAATAAATGAGCATGATGTGAAAGAGACTTTTATTTGAGAAATGGTTTTAAACTGCATTGTTGGTTAGTTTTATTTGAGCATCTTTCACTAAGAAAATGTTCTTACGTTATCTTTTTACAACAATGCAGAAAAGTAGATTGAACGGGCAACAAGTCAGCAAGTAAAGAAGTCCGATCGTCTCTCATAGCTCAAGTATGGTTTTTAAACAAATTAATAGTAATAAGTTGGCAATGGGAGGTTACCTTGATAATTTGGGAGCGTATGTAGTGAACTCCCTGGTTTGGCACAAGTTTGTAGTGCCTTAATAGACTTGTAAATGGCCTTTAATTGTTGGTATTTGGTTTGGTTTGAATTTTAGCACTTAACTGGCTATTATGCTTAGGGAGCATGCCTATAGATTGCTAAATATGTAGTGTTGTTAAAAGCATGCCTTGGTGTTATAAGCCTTTAGAATCATGACCCAAGCGATTACTTATGCCTTGTTAACATGTTGGATTGATATTTGATGTGTTTTGACATGTAAAACCAGCAAAATATGACAATACAAGCCTAGGCGTACATATACGCGGGCTACCGTATCGGTACAATATAGCTAAAATAGGCATACCATATCGGTACTAGGTAGTCCGTATCGATACGTCTAAAGGGCAGAATGAGGAACCGTATTGGTACATGAGACCGTATCGATACCCTTTTGTGCCACTGGAAATCCGAGAAATTGATGAGATAATGGCGTATCGATACGGGCTGAAATGTATCGATATGCTTGGTTGTTAAGTTGGTTAATTAATGCTTTTTGATGTTCTGCTTTCTTCCGTTATGGTCACTGAATATTTGGATGTTCAATTGAATGAGTTTGGATGAATGAAAGTGGTTGAAAATTGACATGTGGACATAAAACCTAACTAATTGAATAATGGTAACTTTAATTTCATAATAGGTCCTTGAATTTGGTAAGTTTTACAAAGTGGCCCCTAAAGCACGATTAGTCGTAAATGAAGGGTCAATTGACTTCGTCTAAGTTGTAATTGTAATTGCTGTGAGTATGATCACCTTAAGATTTGTAAGAGCATCTGGACAAGATAAAAGAAAAAAAATAGGGTCGTTTATTGAGGTAAATCTTCATCGATTTACTTCAATATTCCCCATGTAACTCGTACGAGTCGGTAAACGGTTAGACCGGGTCAATGGGGTTACATGGAAACCAAAAACTACTTACTGTATCGATACGCTCCTTTCCATACTGATACGAGTTGGTAAGGTTTGAAAATCTTGGCATTTAATTTTTGATCGTGGCCTTGTCAGATTATTGGAACCAAACATTTTGAAAATTGGATAACAGTACTAATACGCCTAACTACCGTACCGATAAACTTTTTGGTTAACCAATTCTCCAGATTCCAATGAGCAAAATTGGTTCCGATATGCACTATATTGTACCGATCCCCTATGTAAAATGTGGTTTTCGTACCGATACACCTCTTCACGTATCGATACGTAATTTGTATACAACAACTCTTTCTTCTTTTGATAGGTACCGATACGGTGATGCGAGTACCGATACAGTAGGTTGCAAAACTACATTTATGGTGGGAAAAGAAAGCCCAACGGCTCTATTTATGATGCTAACCACCCAAACGGTTAGAATTCAATGAAGATGTATAAAAGCAAGCCATTAAATCTACAACAACAACAATTGAACAAGAAAAGCACATTCAAGCAAAAATTCAATCCATTTGAGCTATTTAGAGTCAAACCCTCATTACCTAACTTGTGTATTCTTTCTTGTATTCATTTATTTCAAGTTTGGGATTAGGGTGAACTTGAATTTGGGTAATTATTCACCTATTCTGAGGTATTTTATTTGTTGCCAAAACCTCTCTTGTAAAGAATGAGTCTTGATTAAGCTTTGGGTAGAAAGCTTAATCGATTTGTAAGGTTTCCTCCTAATCCGAGAAAAGGGGAAGAATTTCTAGTGAAATTGGTTGAAAATCCTTAGTGGGAGCTAAGTTAGTGGATGTAGAGCATGTTCTAAGCTTGAACCACTATAAATCTCTTGTGCCTTCATTTTTAATTTACCAACTTCACCCCTCAAACTTTTAAAAGCCAATTCACCCCCCTTCTTGGCCATTTATTCATCGAGTGATCCACTCAACAATTGGTATCAGAGCTTAAATCTTTGAGTCATTAACATCTACAAGAGGCGATCCTTGAAGCAATCCAATCTATCGACAACAAAGAAATAACGTCTACTTCCACCAACTTTTATGAGAGTCAATCCACCACCAAACCTCCATTATTTAATGGGGACTACTACCCATATTGGAAGAACCGGATGAGACTGTTCATCAAATCCAACGATTATCTCCTTTGGGATGTAATCGAAGACGGGCCATCCATTCCAATGAAGCAAGAAGGTGATAGACAAGTTCCCAAGGCCAAACAAGAAATGACCGATGAAGAAAAGAAAAAGCTGCAAGTTAATGAAAAGGCCTTGCACATGCTCTTTTGTGCACTCGAACCAGACATGTATTCGAAGATGTCCTCTTGTACAAGTACAAAAGAAGTGTGGGACACGTTCGAGACCACCTATGAGGGCACCAACGATGTTAAGGTGACCAAGATTGGACTTCTCAACTTAAGCTACGAGAATTTCAAAATGGAGCCCGATGAGAGTGTCACGAAGATGTTTGATCGTTTCTCAATCATCGTCAATGGTCTCTAAGGTTTCGGAGAAGTCATCCACGAAGACAAGCTTATCTGGAAACTACTCTACTCTCTTTCTAAGTCATGGGATGGAAAAAGATTTGCCATCATCAAGGTAAAAGATTTGAAGACATTGAAGCTTGATGCACTTATGGGTTCTCTCCTTACTTATGAGATCATGAAGCAAGGAAGAGAGGAAGAAGAGAGAAGATAAGAGAAGATAGAGAAGAAGAAAGTGGAGAAGAAGAAAATCGGAATAGCTCTCAAAGCTTCACAAGAAGAGAGTGATTCAAGAAGGGAGGAGCTTGAAGAGATGGTTATGCTAGCCAAAAGATTCACACGGTTTATGAAGTCCAACTGGGGAAGAAAGTTCTTTAGAAAATGAGACTCCAAGAACAAGAACAAGGAAGAAGAGAAGGATCAACTCATATGCTATGAGTGTAAGAAACCGGGGAACATTAGAAATGAATGCCCCCAACTCAAAAGGAAGAGCTTTGGGAAGAAGAAGAAGCTCAAGGGCAACGTTGCTACTTGGAGTGATGAGGAATCATCATCCGATGAAGATGAGCAAGAAGTTGCCAACCTTTGCCTTATGGCACTTGAGGAAGATCCTAAGGTAAACTCTAACTCATCTACTTTTGATTTCACTTTTGATGAGCTTCAAGAAGCTTATGATGAGTTGCAAGAGGTTTACGATGAGCTGGTAGAAAAGTTTAAAGAATCGATTTTCAAAAACCAAGAAAACTATTTCCAATTTGAAAAACAAAAATGGTTTTTTATCCAAAACCAACTCCGAACTTGAAAATAAGGTTTGTTCTTTAAAAGACAATTTAAATTATTTTGAAAAAAAGAAAACATTGATTTAAACAACCTTCTTTCTGAGATTAATGATCATCGCGAAAAGGAGGTGAATGATCTTAAAACTTCTCTAAGCAATTTTGGGGAAATCTAACTTTGAAAAAGGAAGTTCTTCAAAAACCTAATACGTGAAGAGAAACTTTAATAACCCTAAATAAAGAGGCGTCCAAAGGCCCTCTAGAGGTAAGAGGATTAGAAGTGTTTGGGTTCCTAAGGAACTAATTACATCTAATAATGTTATTGTTATTTCTTCTTGAATTCCTAAGGGAACCAAGTTTTTGGGAGCTAACACTCATGGAACCAAAATGCTTTGGGTACCAAAAATCAAGACTTAACTCTTTGTTTGTAAGGGGAGCATTGCTACAAGGCCAAAGCTTCAAGTCAAAACACATGGTACCTTGATAGTGGATGCTCAAGACACATGACCGGTGACAAGAGTAGATTCTTGGAACTAAACCCTAAAAGTGGCGGAGTAGTAACTTTTAATGACAACTCCAAAGGCCATATTGAAGGAATAGGCTCCATTGGTAATCACTCTTCCATACTCATTGAAAATGTATTGTTTGTCAATGGTATAAAACATAACTTGTTGAGCATTAGTCAATTGTGCAATAAGGGTTTTAATGTTCTTTTTGATGTTAATGGGTGCAAAATTATGAACATTGAAACTAATAAGATAATGCTCATAGGTTATCACAGGTTTGTAGCTATGCATGCTTTGTAGCTAAAGATGAACATGATGCATGGTTAT
Source organism: Hibiscus tridactylites (assembly GCA_958450335.1). NCBI lineage: Eukaryota > Viridiplantae > Streptophyta > Magnoliopsida > Malvales > Malvaceae > Hibiscus > Hibiscus tridactylites. Next base: position 39,652,589 of record OY288288.1, read on the forward strand.
GTCATAGGAAACTAGGACATGCTAGCATGAGTGTTTTAGAGAAATTAGTTTCCCAAAATCTAATAAGAGGTTTACCCAAATTAAAATTTTCTTTAGATAAAATTTGTGATGCATGTGCTAAGGGTAAACACAAAAGAACCTCATTTAAACCTATTAATGATGTTTCAACTAGTAGGGTATTACGATTGATCCATATGAATCTCTTTGGGCCAATTAGGACTATAAGCTTGGGTAGAAAATCATATGCATTTGTTTTAGTTGATGATTTCTCTAGATATTCTTGGGTTCTCTTTTTATGTACTAAGGATGAGGCTTTAGAAAAGTTCATCACGTTATCAAAAATCACTCAAAATGACCTTGGTCAACAAATTTCACACATTAGAAGTGACCATGGAACCGAATTTTTAAACTTAGGATTTGAGAGTTTTTGTAACACAAATGGTATAAGCCATAATTTTTTCGCACCTCGCACTTTTCGACAAAATGGGGTTGTTGAGTGGAAAAATTGAACTTTAGAAGAAATGGCTAGAACCATGCTTTGTGAAAACAATTTACCTAAGTATTTTTGGGCGGAAGCCACAAACACTTCATGCTATATTATAAATTGAGTAATGATTGGGCCACTTTTAAAAGAAAGCTCCTAATGAGATTTTAAAATCCAATAAACCTAACTTTAGCTATTTTCATCCTTTTGGATGAAAGTGTTTTGTTTTAAATAAGGGAAAAGATAATTTAGGTAAATTTGATGCAAAAAGTGATGAACCTATTTTCCTAGGTTAGTCTTTAAACTCTAAAGCCTATCGAGTATTTAACAAAAGAACTTTAGTTGTAGAAAAGTATATACATGTGGTTTTCGATGATAACCTCCTTCCGAGGAAGGATTATTGTGATGATGATGATATAGGAATCATTGGAGCTAATGATGGTGGACAATCATCAAAAGTGGATGAGGTTCCAAGCAAAGAGGACTAAACACAAGATCCACCTCTAGAAGCTTTGAAGGATATGACTCTAGAGAAAAAGGAAGTGAGCTACCCAAGGAAGTTCAACTATGTCGAAGGTGGTGAGATTTTGGGTGATCCATCTAAAGGGGTAACCACTAGATCCTCTCTTAGATTAATGAATAATGTTGCATTCATTTCATGCATTAAGCCTAAAAATATCAAAGAAGCATTAAAAGATGATTTTTGGATATTGGCTATGCAAGAATAACTAAATCAATTTGAGAGGAGTAAAGTTTGAATATTAGTTGATATGCCTAGTAATAAATCTACTATAGGGACTAAATGAGTTTTTAGAAACAAACTAGATGGGAGTGGTAACATAGTGAGGAACAAGGCTTGACTTGTTGCTCAAGGTTACACTCAAGAAGAGGGAATTGATTTCGATGAAACCTATTCACCCGTATCTAGGATAGAAGCAATTAGGATGCATCATGCATTTGCATGATTTAACGAATTCAAGGTTTTTCAAATGGATGTCAAAAGCGCGTTTTTAAATGGTTTTATAAATGAAGAAGTGCATGTTAAACAACCACACGATTTTGGAGATCCAAAATTTCCAAACCTTGTTTTTAAACTAATAAAAGCTTTATATGGTTTGAAACAAGCTCCTAGTGTAACATCCACTTTTCCGTCCTAGAATTAAATTCATTCGAATTAAGATATTAAATTATTCTTTGAAAACAATTAGGTCCATAATTAAGTAATTATTTCAATTTAGTCATTGAATTTCCTATAATTGGACAATTATGGCACCAACTCAAATTAAAGGGAATTAGGCTTTCGAATTAAGGAATTGATCCAAGTTGATAATTTAGTTGGAAACTGAATTGGGCAATTATGGCACCAACTGGTGATTTTGCTCATGACTGTTGATAATGCAATGTTAAAATTGATATGATTTTGTGACTATTTCGACTATGAAGCGTGAGATTAAGCATGATGGAAACTGAATTGTTATATGTTTTGGCTTAATCGAAAATGAAGCATGAGGATAGATCAAAGTTAATTGGAATGTGTTCGAATATGGTGCTATGAATGTGTATACGTGGTGTATGAAGTCACTTGTGTTTTGTTTTGCTAAGCTTAGTTAGGTGTTAATTTTATGCTATCAACCCTAGCTAAGTGAACTTAATGTTTGATCACATATTAAATTCAAGAATGAATTAGCTTTAGCATTACCTCGCTAAGTACAATTTTGTACTTATCACTCCTTGTTTTCCTTCTTCCCAATTTTAGCAGGGTAGCTTGGACCTAAAGCTAGCTTTTGATCGGGGCAAGTTACAAGACCGAAAATGTATGATCTTAGTCTCAATTTTAGACTCCTAGATGGTGGCTTCGAAATTTGTCTAAGGGCTCGTTTCATTTTATTTGGTCGTAGTTTAAGTTTACGTTGGTGTTTGAAGTTATATGCTCCTTGATGGTTAATTAGAAGGCTAACATCATGTTTTGTTTTTAGTTCGAAAGCCTCATTATTTTGTTGTAAATATGTAAGTCAAGCTAGTGGTCTTGCATTATTCTTTTTGTTGTACATAGTTAATAGCTTGGCATGGCTTAGGAGCATATGATAACTTGATATTTTGTATGAAATAGCTAATGAAAAGTTGGTATCATGGTTTATAAGTTCGAACATGACTTGTATGTTAACATTGATGCCTTAATTATTGGTAATGTTGGTGTAATTCGAAAACCTCTTAGACTAATTTTATACAAGAGCTCGAATGGTATGGTAATGAATTTCTTAAGTACATCGACATGTTTGATTCAATTGCTACCAAGAAAATAATTGGTGAATTATTAGTTAATGATTGAAATTATTTGATCACATAGAAGGTCTAGTGATCGAATGAAATGTGGAATGGTGATTTGAAATTGAATCTTGATAATGTGAATAAGAAAATTAAAATTGACCTTAGAAATTTATAAGTTAGATTAAGGGAAATTCTGTTTAGGTTTGTATGTTTAGAAATTTTTTTGCTACCCCACTTTCCACATGCGTAGTTTAATATGGTTGATTAAATTGATTTGTGAAGTGAATCCTTGTTTCGATATTCCATCTGAATGAATTTTCTGCTTTTCGATTCCGGTAACGCTCCTCTCTCCCGGCCCGGGCTAGGGGTGTTACATTTTGTGGCATACGAGCTTTTTAGGTTACAGGTCCTAAAAACCTCAAATAAGCTTGTCATGCATCATTTAAGTTGAGTCAAGCCACCTAGGGATCATACATTGGATTTCTTGTAATTATGCTCCTAACTCTGATTTTATTGAATCTAAATTAGAATGACTGAGACACGGTTAGCTCGAGACGATGAAAGTCCTCGAGGATCCTCAAGTGAAGGGGATAGTGTCCGTATGAGAGAGAACCCTCCTGTACAAGATGGTACTCGACCACAACCTCCCGTACAACCTCAGATGAACACTGAGAATCCGACTGTTCAGAATGCTCAAAGAGACTACCTCTTGAGTATGAAAGAAATTTTCTATCAACTTTTGACGAATATGAGACAAGAACAACCTACTCCGGTAGTTGCTGCCCCTAGCAGAGCTCCTATCGAAAAGCTTGCTCAGCACCGAGCCTACACATTCGCTGGTACTAGTGAAGAGAAATCGAAAGAAGCTGAGTATTGGTTAGAGAGAACTACTCAGATATTGACTAAGCAACTTCAGTGCTCAGATGAGCATAAGCTTGAATGCGTTGTTGCCTTACTTGCTGATGAAGCTCGGAGCTGGTGGGAGACTACGACACTAACTGCTCCAACCGAATCTGTGAACTGGAAATTCTTTGTAGAAGAATTCAAGAAGAAATATATCAGTGAAAAGTACTTGGCCGATCGAAGAAAACATTTCTTGTATCTAAAGCAAGCGGGCCGACCAATAGAGTAGTAGTACGTGGCAGATTTTTGTAAGTATTGCAAGTACGGTTCTGAGTACAGCAAGACAGAAAAGGAAAAGTGTCGTATGTTCATTGACGGTCTTAATGATGAGCTGAGTCCGATGTTTACCGCTCTGGATATCACGGACTTCCAAACCCTGGTGAACCGAGCTATAGCTACGAATCCAAGTTTTGGGCCGCAGAAAAGCAAAAAAGCGGTTACCGACATGATAAGAAGCGCAAGGGTGATGACAAGTCTCACTGGAATTCGAAGAATTTTAAAGCTAGAAAGAAGGGTCTTCTTCATATAATCCAGCTCCTCGTAGCAATTTTACATTGAAGCCTCAGTCAGTGAATAGACTTGTTGTCCCGGTTATATCTGTTAATAGCACGGGAAATACAAAAAGGGCTACAGTCTGTCAGCATTGTTAGAAACCCCATTTCGGTTAGTGCCGAAAGCAGGCCAACTTATGTTTTTCTTGTGGTGGAAATGACCACTACATCAGCTAGCTCCTGCTCAAAACACTGCTAATCCGAGTCATGTGCAATCCAATCAGAAAAAGAACACTGGACAAACACAGTCTGGGAATCAGAGTAGGGGCAGAAGCAATCAGTCGAAAGCCATCACTCATCAGGAATCATGAGCTCCAGCTCGTGTTTATCACATACGTGGCAAGGATGAGGAAGAATCTCCGGATGTTATCGCGGGTACGGTTGAACTGAACCTTACTCCTGTCTATGCTTTAATTGATTCGGGATCAACTCATTCTTTTGTATGTTCTTACTTGATTGAAAAGTTACAACTAAAGCCTGAAATTGTTAAAACTGGGTTAATTCCATATAGGAGGTGACTTACCTATCAACTTGATCTGTAAGGATAGCCTTGTATCTATTCGAAATGTACCTTTTCCCTATGACCTGTATGTTCTACCTAAATGTGAGTTTGACCTAGTATTAGGTTTAGACTGGTTGGGTAGACATGAAGCCTGGATTGATTGTCAGAATAAAAGACTGTACTTAAGGGGTTTAGGGAAAGAGTCGATTTTGCTAATTGACAAGAAACCGAAATCTCTTTTTCCTGCTATGGCATTACAAGATGAATTAGATTTTGGTTTAACTGAAATGCCTGTCGTATTTGAATTTGTTGATGTTTTTCCTGAGGAACTCCCTCCGATTGGAGAAGTTGAGTTCAAAATTGAAGTTCAGCCTGGAACAAATCCGGTGTCCATTACGCTCTATCGTATGACACCTATTGAATTGTAAGAATTAAAGAAGCAGATTCAGGAATTAGAAGATAAGGGTTTCATTCGACCCAACACTTCTCCCTGGGGTGCTCCGGTTTTATTTGTGAAAATGAAAGACGAGGCGATGCGACTTTGCATTGATTACCCGGCAACTGAACAGAGTAACTATCAAGAGCAAGTATCCACTGCCCCGAATTGAATATCTGTTTGATCAGCTAAAGGGTGCTGGTGTGTTTTCTAAAATTGACCTTTGTTCCGGTTATTATCAAATGAGAGTGAAAGATGAAGATATACCCAAAACTGCTTTCAGAACTCGTTATGGTCATTACGAATTTTTGGTGATGCCATTCGGGTTAACGAATGCCCCTGCTGCATTGATGGATCTGATGAATCGAGTGTTCAAGCCTTATCTCGACAAGTTTGTTTTCGTTTTCATCGACGATATTCTGGTGTACTCTCGTTACAAGGAAGAACATGTTCAACATCTTCGGATTGTACTCCAGACACTCCGAGAACATCCGTTGTTTGCTAAGTTCACTAAGTGTGAATTTTGGCTATCAGAAGTGTCATTCCTCGGACATGTTATTTCAGCCGAAGGAATCAAGGTTGATTCTAAGAAAATTCAGACAATTCTTGAATGGCGACCTCTGAGCAATGTAACCGAGGTCCGAAGTTTCCTTAGTTTAGCTGGGTATTACCGGAGATTTTTGAAAGGATTTTCAGTAATTGCTACACCATTAACCAAATTGCTTAGAAAGAATGAATCGTTTAAGAGGTCCGAAGGACAACAAAGAAGTTTTGATCAGCTTAAACAAGCTTTGACTTGTGCCCCTGTTCTTATTCAGCCGAAGTCGGGAAAAGAATTTGTTGTTTACAGTGATGCGTCACATTCTGGCCTTGGATGCGTTCTGATGCAGGAAGGTAATGTGATTGCATACGCTTCTCGACAACTTAGGCCTCACGAGATGAATTATCCAACTCATGATCTTGAATTAGCAGCCATTGTGTTTGCGCTTAAAATCTAGCGGCATTATCTGTACGGTGAGAAGTGTAAGCTATACACCGATCACAAAAGTCTGAAGTACTTGCTCACTCAGAAAGAGCTAAATATTAGACAAAGAAGATGGTTGAAATTACTCAAAGATTATGATCTGACCAACGACTATCATCCTGGAAAGGCTAACGTGGTTGCCGATGCTCTGAGTCGGAAACCGAACCTCGGTAAGTCTTTTGAAATTCTCAAATTCAAAAATACTCCATCTTGAAAATTCACTAAATGATTCGAACAATACCTTGCTTTCCATGTAATGTATTTTATTTGTTTATTCGTAGCTTCTCTGGCCATCAATGCTCAGTTCTGACTATATAAAGCTCGGAATTATCAGAACGAACTTCAGGTTCATTCTATTCTGATTTCTAGAATCAAAGATCTCCAACAAGTTGACCCGGAACTTCAGAAAATCTTGTCTAAGCTTGAGTCTAATCCTGACTTTTCTATCAAGTCAAACGGTCTTCTATATTTCAGAGATCGGATTTGTGTGCCTAATAACAAGGAATTGCAAGATTAGATTCTGCAAGAAGCACATCAAAGTTCTTTTTCAATCCACCCAGGATCTGTTAAGATGTACAAGGATCTCAAGCCCTTGTATTGGTGGTCTGGAATGAAATCAGCTGTCAATGACTTTGTATCGAGATGTCTGAACTGTCAACGAGTCAAAGCCGAACATCGTGCTCCTACTGGATTACTTCAACATCTTGAATTTTCGCAATGGAAATGGGAACGGATTATAATGGATTTCGTGACCGGTCTTCCTTGCTCTCCAAGAAAGTGTGATTCTATTTGGGTGATCGTTGATCGTTTCACCAAATCAGCACATTTCATTCCGGTGCGAATGAATTTTAGTCTTGAGGCCTTGGAAGATTTGTACATTCGGGAAGTTATCCGTTTACACGGAGTCCCAACTTCTATAGTTTCAGATCGAGATCCTCGATTTACAGCTCAATTCTAGAAAACGCTACACAATGCTCTTGGAACTAAACTAAAAGTTAGCACATCTTTTCATCCTCAAAGCGATGGACAATCCGAACGAGTAATTCAAATTCTTGAATATATGCTTAGAGCTTGCATTATCGATTTCGGCAGGAACTGGGAAAAGACGTTGCCGTTAATAGAGTTCGCTTATAACAATAGCTATCAGTCTTCTATTCAGATGGCTTCTTTTGAAGCAATGTGTGGAAGAAAATGCTGAACGCCTTTGTGTTGGTCTGAACTCGGAGATAATAAAGTATTAGGACCTCAACTGCTTCAGGAAACTGATGAACATGTTCAAATTATTCATTCCCGGTTGAAAAAAGCTTTTGACAGGCAAAAGTCATACGTTGATCTGAAGCATAGGGACATTCAATATGAGATCGGGGATAAAGTGTTTCTCAAAGTTTCTCTGTGGAAGAAGGTTTTCCGTTTCGGCAAAAAGGGAAAGCTTAGTCCTCGTTTCATTGGGCCGTTCGAAGTAATTGAGAGAATTAGTCTTGTAGCTTATTGACTCGCACTTCCTCCTGAATTCGATAAGATTCATAATGTCTTTCATGTATCTATGTTAATACGTTATCGATCTGATTCGTCTCACATTCTCGAACCAGAAGAAGTTAAACTCAATCCCGACCTCTCTTATGAAGAGGAACCTATTCAGATTCTTGATCGGGAAGTTAAAAGGCTTCGTAATAAGAATGTCCCTCTTGTTAAAATTCTCTAGAAGAATCATCACATTTAAGAAGCAACGTGGGAACTTGAGGATACGGTGCGGAAACAATATCCTCATTTATTCGGTTCAGGTAAGAATTCGAGGATGAATTCTTTTTTTAAGGAAGAGGGAATTGTAACATCCACTTTTCCGTCCTAGAATTAAATTCATTCGAATTAAACTATTAAATTATTCTTTAAAAACAATTAGGTCCATAATTAAGTAAGTATTTCAATTTAGTCCTTGAATTTCCTTTAATTGGGCAATTATGGCACCAACTCGAATTAAAGGGAATTAGGCTTTCGAATTAAGGAATTGAGCCGAGTTGATAATTTAGTTGGATGTAAATTAATAGTAACTTGATTGGGGTACTAAGGTGAGAGAATTAAAATTAATTAGAGGGGATACATTTCCCTAGTGGAAATCAGATCAAAATGAAAGAAAGAAAAAGTTTGTAAAAGAAATTGATGACTAAATTAAAGAAAAAAATAAAACTTGCAAATTGCATGATAAAATTTGTTATTCCTTGGGCCGCCCATAGTAAAAAGTTTACATTAGTTATGTCATGAAGGGCAACTAAGTAAAATTAAATCCTACCAAATCTCCCAAATTAAGGAAAGTGTTTATCTCCATCATTTTCTCTTCTTTGTGCCGTGTAACTTGATAGAGAACGGGGAGAGAAAAGCTTGCAAAATTTGAAAATTTGAGCTCAAATGGAGAAGGAAATGGTTTGCATGTTGAAGGATTTAAGCTAGGAATAAGAAGTGTTAACTAGAGCTAGCAATTCAAAGAAGTAAGTTTCCATTCCTTCTTTTAGTTGTTCGAATAAGTGCAAAAACCATGCATGAAAGTTTAAACTTGATTTAAACATGAAATTGTTAGAGTCTTGGTGATTATGATGAGTTGAGCTAATGAAGTTTTTGAATAATTATTGGTGAAATGGTGAATTGATAAAAAGATGACTTTTTAGGGAAATAATAGAAATTCATGATTAAATGAAAAATTGAGATAGTTAGGGACCAAACTGGAAAATTCCTATTAGGACAAAGTTGTAGAGAAATGAAAATTTTATAAGGAACTAGTCTTGTATTTCTGGAAAAATGAATTAGAATGAGGAAATTTCGATTAAAACCAACATTGGACATGTATTCGAAAATAATGGAATTAGGGACTGTTTTGAATAAAAAATCATTAATCGACAAAAATCGCGTTCTGCAGAACGCGATATCGTACCTCGCGTTCTACACAACGCGATGTCTGTCGACCTGACAAGAAAGGGGTCATTTTGTCAAATAAAAATTTTTGGAAGCCATTTTTAAAGATAATAATTAAAAAGGGGTTTTTCACCCAAAATTGCCAATAAAAATCCTATAGAAGTCTTAAATTTTATACTATCTCAACTCTCTCTCTCTCTATATCCACCTAAAATTGTAGACAGTCGAGTTGAAAACCCAACAACCAACGTATTTGACTTTGACTTCTATTAATTAATAAAAAAAATGATTACAAAACCAACATGAGTCTTCGACTGATTTTATGAAGGTGTTGATTTGTAAATTTAATATTATATATACTTTATACTTATGATTGCTTCTGTACTATATGTTCCCAGAAAAGCTTCACGACTATAATGTGATTCTAAAGTCTAACCTGTATCTGGTCACCGATGTTGACAATGAAGGTGTAAGGAATAGGGTTGACAGCAATCCACTTTCCATCTTTAAGCACCTGCAGACCAGGCACGTCATCTTGAAGGAGAATGGTGATAGCGTTAGGATCGGCATGACCAGGCAACCCAAGAGTCAGCTCCGGCTCTGGACACGGCGGATAGTAGTTGATCGCCATGTGCTGCGCATGCTTTCCGACTTCCGAGTGCCGAATTCATGTAATCTTTTTCCAGCCCTAAGCTTTCTGATATTGCTTCCAGCAGTGTTAGTGCAAGCCTCCTGGTGTTCTTGCAGTACTCGGCAGTATCTTCTCTGTGGAAACGAGGAGCAAAGAAATGAGAATGAAATAAAAACAATATATATTATAATTTATAAACCCTTTTTATGATTAACCTGAAAGATGGAGGGTTGGTTGGCCATTCATCAACATAGTCCTCCAAAGGGTAGCAATGGAGTCTTAAGTAATCCCTCCAGCTCGATACGTTCTCCGTTCGCACGTTGAAACTTGTCGAAAGCCTCGTCGTCTTCATCAGATCATCGGAGTAGTTCTTCAATCGTTCGCTCTCCGGTAAATGGAAGAACTCTTTCGAGACATGCATCATCTTATCGATCACCTCATTTGGAACGCCATGGTTTTTAACCTTCACCACAGATTAACGTTACAGCCGAGGCCGAACATGTTTTTTTTACAGGGAAGTAAATTTACAGTACTGCAGAAATTGATTCATACCTGAAAGAAACCATAATTTTGGCAGGCTCGGCCAATGGCTTTGACGACACCGGAGCGGTTGGGGCCTTCAAGCTGTTGGAGATCAACGACGGGGATGGAATGATCAGAGTTGACATCGTGGAGGTTTGGACGGTCGGATTCAGGTCGGATGAAGTTTGGTGGAACGGAGCTCACGGCGGATACAAGGTCGGTTAACAGTGGCTTCATTGTTCCGGCCATTGAAGACAATACTCGTTAAGCTTGTGGGATTGTGTTGATGGTCACAAACAAATTTATAGAGAGGCTTAGAAATCATGAAATTGCACCTCTCTTTTTTGTTTTCTTTTTGGAAAATTTATTTTTCCCTTAATAATACATTATTAGGATACGTCTATTTTTTTTGTTTTTGGTGTCTAGGATAAGTCTAAATTAATTTCCTTCGCTGTTAGTATCCGAAGAAAAACACGTTACGTTGATCCAAAAGAAAAAAAATACGTTACACAACGAGAACAACATGACTAGGTACGTCCAACATGGTCATTTTTACTTCTTATTTTTATGGGTTACTCCGCTAAATTTGTTCGTAAGTAAATTTAAATAAGTAGTAATTTTTTTAATTGCATTAATTTTATTTTAAAAGTGAATTAATTGTATTAATTTTGTTCTTGAAGTAATTTAATTGCATCAAGTTTATACTTGAATAAACTTAAATCACCAAAATTAAATGTCTTCAAAAAAATATACAATTAAATATCTTTGAATGTAAAATTGATGTAATTTAAAAGTAAAAATAAAATTACTGGTTTAGATTTAATTCAGTGACAATTATAAATTTACCACGTACACATATTTTTCTTTAATATTCATTATATGAAATTCATGATTACCTCTCTAAAAATACATTTTTGAATATTGAAGAAATATTATTTCATTGAAAATAAATAATATAGGAGTATATTTTATTTTACACCCAGTGCTGATTCATTTAATTGATTTTATTTAATAGCTAACAATATTTAGAACACCTACTTTACCTAATTATTTATAGATTTATATTCAATATACAAGGTAAAAATAAAAAGTTTTCGCAATGATTTTGGTTTTAGAGTTTAGTGTTAGGTTTTAAGGTTTATAGGTTAGAAGTTTAGATTAATGGGTTTAGAACTTAGGGGTTGTGGTTAGAATTTAGGGTTTATGGTTAGGATTTAGAGTTAGTGTAGTATGGTTAGGAATTCATGTTTTGACCTATAAGCCCTAAATTATAACTTCAATCCCTAAATTATAACAACAACCCATCAATTCTAAACCACTAAACCTAAATCCTAACTTTTAAACCCTAAAATTTTACATTAAAATCCTAAAACTAAGGCGCTTGTGGATTTTTTTCCACCGTCTGTGTATTGAATAATTACCCATTATTTATAGGCTTATAGATGTACTTACAAATAAATTAATAATTTTAAAAATTTACTAAACAATAAATATATTTTTTTGTAATTTTATAGAATATTTAAACTATTAATAATTACTCGAATCCTTAAATCAACTACGAGCTTGTTTGGCAATTAACGGATAGCTGATAGCTGATAACAGTTTACATTAGCTGATAGTTGATTGCATTTGCAGATTGAATTAACTGATTTTATAAAAGTGTTTGGTAAAATTAGTTGATTATTTAAACAAGCAAAAATGTCATATAATGACATAATTATATTCGATTCCTGTTTGAATAATTTATTAGTTATCAATATTTTGTATCTATTAATATTAATTAGATTATGAAGAATATTTTTTTGATAAAATAATATTAAGCATATTTGAAGGATCTATGATTTCAAAAAATATATTTGAAGGATCTATATATTAATTTATTATTTATATGGTTATTTTAATATAATTTAAATAATTATTAAAATTAAATAAAAATATAAATATGTGAAAATAAAAAGAAAAAATATTATTTTACAAATGTCATAATATAAATATGAGAGTGTGAAAAATTAAAATTAGAAAAGGTTAAATTTAAGTTATTTGAAGATTTTTTATAATTGTTAAGGGTAAAAGACTAAAAGGGTCTTTGTAACTCTTATTTTCAAGCCGCTAATTTCAAAAAGCTTTTATTAACATCTTTTCAAAATTAGAGGTTTCAACCTAATCCGCTATTTCAATCCGCTATTCACTAAATATTCGAGTTGGCGTATTTGGCCGGTTAAACATCTAATATTAGCTCGAACCTCTAATTTTAATTTAAACCGCTATTTATCGAACAATAATCTTTTATCGTGAAATTTTTATGGCATATTTATTTAGTTATTATTTATGGACCCTTTAATTATGGATTGAATTATAGTGGCTTCTAGAAAAACCTTCATCTCTAATTGTCGTGAGTTGAAAACCAGTAGCTTTTCGGGTAAAAGTATGTTGGTTTGAGTTTTCGATTGATCAGATGTGATAAGCATTTTTGAATGGACAAAAATCGAATTCATTATCAATAAACCGATACAAATTATTCATTTTTTTTCTGTGAAAGTTAATCTTTTTCTCGGAATTTCATTTTCTTTGTGGAAATTACATTTTACCTTGAGATTTCAATTTCTATGCGGAAGCTCCCCTCTTAATTAAGAATGTCATGAGTCGGGTTAAATCATGTCGGACTTTTAGTTGATCTATATTTAATTCGAAAATTTAAAACATTTATATAAATTTTATTCGACTCAATTTTGATGATGTTCAGTACAATCCAAAATTTGGGTAAAAATCTCTCTTTTGATTTGACACAAATAAAAAATTAATAATTTTATTTTTATTCGGTAATGTAAAGAAAATTGAAAAAATATATATTGAGAGAGAGAGGGCATTGTAGAAATTATTTTTAAATATTTAAAATAAAATAATATTGTTACCTCATCTCAAATATTTTTCACTCAAAACTTTAATACGACTCGATTCATTATTATTTTAAAAAATACACTCGATCTCAATTTTTTTTTTAAAAAATCGACTCTATAGACTCAGATCATAACCCCTTCAACCCAAGTTAAATGAGCATTCCTACTCTTAATGTTGATTAAAGTGTTCCTTTAAAAAAATTTCTTCTCAAAGTTATTTCCGAAAAATCCTTTTCTTTTCTTTCAAGTTCTTTCGATTTCGTCGTGTTTTTTTTCAAAACTGGTTGTACAAAATAATTCGATTATTTTTGTGTGAGAAAGTTATAGTAGTTTTGGGTTGCCTTCTTTTATTAAGTATTGTTGGAAAAAATCGATAATTTTATAGTTTTGAATGAAAAATTAATCCAAACGTTATTGAGAGGAATGTGGAACCAATTGCTTGTTTGTAAATTTGGAAATGTGCACGATGTAAGTAACGTAAATCTTGGAACCAATCTAATCCTTCGCGAGCCTGTGAATATTTTGACCCAAAATTAAAGTAATTTTCCTCAAATAAAAACATATATTTTCCAAATTTTGTTTTACAATTAAAATGATAAATATTAAAGCTTCCTTTAATTCATACAATAATATTAGAAACTGCACTTTAAAGACTTATTAATTTTTATAATCATAAATGTTTCATTAGGTCAAAAGTTTCTACTTATACCTCACGTGAAACTCCTACAAATAGGGTGTAAACATTTTAGGTTTTACATAACTCAAAAACACAGAGATTTTTTTATTGTTTTACCCCGTGACTTTCAAAAGTAGTTTTTGGTGATAGGAGAAAGCAAAGGTATAGTTTGTGATCTCTACAACTGTGCTACTGTAGAAGATCATCTAGTTGTTGTATCCTGAGAGACAGACGATCGAAAATCTCAAGCACTAAGGAGTGGTCGAAAATCTATCTTAAAAAAATTGTGTAACTACAAGCCTCAACTTGTTTCTAATCGGTTTGATTTTAGATATGTTGTATACATATTTCTTGTTTTGTTCGTTTAATATTTTAATATAATATTTATATTTTATTGGTTTATTATTTTTTGGATTAACGTTTTTCTAACGTGTGTTTTTTCTTACTATTTTGTTTCAATTTCTTTGTACTCGATTATTTCTTGAATTGCGCTGCAGTATTTATATGTCGGTTTTGAGACCCATGAAGGTTTCGATGTTCCCTAGGCTTTCATGGTTGATTCCAATCATTGTGTTTCGATTTATTAGGATAACCAGAAGAAACTAAACATAGAGGATTTAGGGGGGAAAGAGAGGCAGTACTCTCTGTTATTTTATTAATGGAAACTACCCGTAATATCTCAATAGAGACCGGGTATCTTATATACAAGGGAATGAGAGAGTCGGTGAAGTAACGGTATTCTAACAGAATCCTAACCATCCTTGCTGACTCATCTCAACAAACTCATTTTACAACAAACTCTTAACCTATACTTATAACATTCACCCTACTTTCTACATCTTGTAAATCTTCCAAACGACTTCAAAAACTGTCGAGCAATTCCCTGCAGCACACAACAAGAGAAAAACAAAGAAAAAAAACAGCAACAACCAGGAAAAGAAAGAAAAAAGAAATACCTCATGAAACCAGAAGCACATTGGACACAGGAACAATCCCAAGGTGAGATCGAAAACGAGAAAACAACGGAGTAGAGAGTGGCTTAGTCATTATGTCAGCTACTTGCTCACATGCTGGTACTTCATTGACAAGTAATTTCCCAGCAGCAACTTTCTCACGAACAAAATAGAGATCCAATTCCACATGTTTAAACTTAGAATGCATGACAGGATTAGCAGAAATTGCAACGACACTAGAGTTATCACACCAGAGCACAGGTGTGTCAACAATATCAATATGTAATTCACCAAGAAGAGACTGAAGCCAAAGAATTTCAGTAGTCGCATAGGCCACAGCACGATACTCTGCTTCAGCCGTAGAACGAGACACAACCGGCTGCTTTTTGGAACCCCAAGACACAGGATTTCCTCCAAAAAAACAGACAGAAACCAGTGGTCGAGCGACGATCATCCACATCCGACCCCCAATTTGCATCAGCAAATGCTGTTATGCTCATTCTAGGACAGGCAGAAAACCTCAACCCATAATCAATAGTACCTTGAAGGTACCTTAGAATACGTTTCACTGCTTGAAGATGAGTGTCTAAGGGAACTTGCACAAACTGACAGACACTATTAACGACAAAGGTAATCTCAGGCCTAGTGATCACTATATACTGAAGAGCACCCACAATGCTTCTATAATTAGATGGATTATCTATGGGACTACCATTACCCGTAGACAAATGCAAGTTTGTAACCATTGGTGTTGGTAATTCCTTAGCATTTTCAAGACCAGCTTTATGCAACAACTCACTAATATACTTTTTTTGACTGAGGACAATTTCATCATTCCTATATCTGACCTCAATGCCTAAAAAATAATTCAGCAACCCTAAATCTTTCAAAGAAAACGTTTTGTGTAAATCATCTATCACAGCTTGTATCTCATCATCATCACACCCAGTTTTGATTATGTCATACATAAACTAAAAGGTACAGAATTCTATGTTCCAGTTTTCGAACGAAACATGATGAATCAGATTTCGACACACGGAACCCCACAGACACCAAGTAATCACGTAATTTTTCAAACCAGGCTCTCGGAGCCTGTTTCAATCAGTAAATAGCTTTATTGAGTTTACAAACATACATGTGTTTATCACCTTGCTCATACCCAGGAGGTTGTGTCATGTAAACCTCTTCGACAAGGTCACCGTTGAGAAAAGCGTTGTTGATGTCAACTTGACGCAGCTTCCAATGTTTAGCAACAACAAGGGAAAGAATAACACGAACATTGGTTGGTTTGACGACGGGACTGAAAGTCTCGTGAAAATCACAGCCTGCCTGCTGAAGATAACCTTTCGCCACCAGCTGAAGATAACCCTCGTCCCGGTCTGGCCGGATGACCGCTCCGAGTGAGCTACACGGGGAAAACCGAGTGAAAACCCCTTAAGGATTCCCCCTCGGTTAGCAACCCTATTTTTATTTTTATTTTTTTTCATTTTAAAATCTTGTCTAGATGGATATTAAACCCTAAGTGATCATACAGCGGAATAACATATGCGATACAAAATCCAACGAACTCAAACAATCATGTTACGGCCAAATTTTAAACTTTACTGCAGGTGGTATCGATACACCTAAGGGGTGTATCGATACCCCTTGACCAGGTCAACTGGTCAAAGTCAACCCGTGGAGACCGTATCGATACACCTAGGAGTGTATTGATACCCTCCCCAATTGTTAACTTCCCACGGTCAACGCTAAGGGGGCCGTATCGATACGCATGAAGGCCCGTACCGATACGGAACTGGACAGTAGCTCCAATAGCAAAAATGGTATCGGTACGCCCCCTCGCGTATCGAAACACGAGGCCTGAAACAAGAAGGTGGTACCGATACCGTACCAACCGTATCGATACCCCTACACTGCAAAACCTCCCAAACTCAGCAAAAACGACCAAGACTCGAATCTAAATGCAATTTAAGACTACCCTAGACCCAACCAAACATTCACACAACATTTACATACCACTATATAGCCATACAAGCACCCAACATGTACAAACATCAATGAAATCATGCAATAGACCCAAGATGGCATTCAAGCATTCAAAGCTCATACTTCAATATTCTAACATGAAGGCAACCTCAAAGGCACATGATCAACACACAAGATAAACAATTTAGACATGGTTACAATCCAAGCATAGCATCATTAAGCCAATCAAAAACAACATAATTAAGGAGTCTAAACGTGCTCCTAAACAACCAACAATAACACAAAACAACAACACCTATCCCATTGCTTTACTATTACAATCTTTAAATTTAACTATCATACTTGAGCTAACCGTAAGCAACACTTGAAGACATTTCCTTGCCCTTGCCACCCACAAGCTATTTATCTGCATCGTCGAACAAAAGAGAGCGTAAGCATAAAAGCTTAGTGAGGGTAGCTCATAAAACAAACCTTCGACAATGCAGGGTCCAAGCACGAGCTATTTCCATAATGAAATGCATGACCTTACCTCCGATCCACACGAGCCATAATTATAAATGATGCATGAACATACATTCAACATCATGACATGTTCAACATGTTTAAATCCACAACATATGAAATCACATGTATTAAACCATGTTGGCAACACATCCCAAATCACAATGGCTCACAATTACTCACATATTGGCAACATAAACCACAATCCGTATTGGCACCTAGCTATGACTCGAATACGCGGATAACCGTTGGAACTCACTTCCAACAACTCAACCATTACCTGACGGTGGGATTACACTCATCACCGTTCGCGCGGAGGGGATTCCACTCATCCTCACGCCTCATCTCACGCGGAGGGGATTCCACTCATCCTCACGCCCGTCGATGGGATTCCACTCATCACCGACATATAACTATATAAGAAGATTTCCGGGCGAACCCGTACTCCATCTTGATGACTACCATCATCAAGACCACGCGCGCATTTTGACTCACGTGTGCACACTAAACATCCTAATGATCGATCATTTGTACCCAGGCATACTAGTGCCAATACTAACACATTCCACAATATCATTTATTAACAACTTCCGTGCTTAGCACGTACTCACCATGACTTACCTTCATGCACAACCACATTTCCATGCCTAGCATGTACTCACCATGATCCTCGGATCAAGCAATTACCTCATAATCTCATCTCACATGACATTACTACATGTACATCATTATCAAACATATCACATCATATTTTGCACATGTGTATAACCATATTACATCTATCATCATCATGCATATAACAATGCATCCAACATGCCTCAACATACATGTATACAACATATACATAATCAACATCATCACAAACTAACACGAGGCATATACAACCATTAAAGAGTGCAACCAAAGTCTCTAATCAAAGCTTGGGATTAGGCTACCACTCTAATCCCAACTCTAGGTGGGTTTACCAAGCCCATCCTAGGTTCACATGCTTGAACCAAAATACTCAAAACCATTTTAAAAACATTTAACCACTCACCTAAGCTTCCAAGCTCCAAGCCAAGCAAGCAACCTCTCTCAAATTTCTGGATTTCTTCCCGAGGCTTCTCCAACACAAAAATCTTGCTTCTCATCACCTCAACACAATCAAAACAACCTCAAATCAATTCATCAATCAAAGTAGCAAACCCGGAACACTAATCAAACACCAAACTCAACATTTCAAGCCATGAACAACCCCCAAAATTACCAAATCCGAGCAGCCCTTATACACAGCCCAAAACTTGTGATTTCAACACATTTAGCACATTCAAATGCTTCCAAAACAGCCCCCAACTATTACCCTAACATCAACCCTCAATTTCCAACACAAACCACACCCAAAACTCAACTAAAAACCCTCTTAAAACCCCACCAAAACCCAATTTCGGAAATTCATTAAAAATTAACCAAATTAACATATAATGTGTATTTCAACTTGATTAAACAAAACCCCAACTCAATTTATCAAAACAAAATGAAAAACCCATTAAAAACTCAAACTTTGATACAAACCCTAATTTTCAAAACTTCAAAACTTTAAAATCTATGACCATGGGTTGATAGGAAATAAAGAGGAGAGTTCAAATATGTGATTACCTTTCAAAAGCCCCTTGAATTGATGAAGAAATTTGATGAAAATCCAAATTAGGGGTTTGGGAGAGTTTGGTGGAGTTCCCACGGTGAAGAAGAGGAAAGGGGGAAAAGATGATAACACACATTTTTTTTTGTTCTTTTTACTTTTATAAAAGTTGTCATCTTTTTTTTCATTTTGGGTTAAATTACCAATTTGATCCCTCCTAGTTAATTAAAAATCAATTAACTCAAGTCTTGGCCGAAAAGATTTAATTTAATTTTACCGACTCGGACCATTAACCCGACTAACTCCTAACCCCAAAACACGGGTGTTACAGTGTCGATGTTTACGTTCATCCTTTCCATTTTGCTCAGATGTGCTTGGACATGTAATTTGATGTTGGACACCATTCAAATTCAACCAATCAGCCAAAACTTTGTACTCAATACCACCATCTGTTTGTAAAGCCCGAATTTTACAATTAAACTGAACTTCAACTAATTTGTAAAAATTCATGAAACATTAAGCAACATCCGACTTTCTTTTAATCAAATATAACCAAGTGAATCGACTATGAACGTCTATAAACGACACATAATAGAAAAAACCATCTGACTCGATATGGGCAGGGCCCCAAACATCGGACACTACCAACTGAAACAAGGAAGAATAATCTGTTGTTGACAATTGAAAAGGAAGTTTATGTGCTTTTCCCTTTAGACATGACGCACACACAGTAGGTAATTCATTAGTGCAAACATCAATATTACAGGATGCTAAAATAGTGCGAAGAACAGTCAAAGAGGGGTGACCAAGTCGACGATGCCATAGCTCCAAAGGCAACTTGGACTTGGAAGCAGCACACACAACCTTCGAGTCTTTATTCTCAACACCAGAAGTCAAAGTAGATCGAGAAATAGAGCGAAGCTCGTTGAAACCCTCATGAGTGAGCCTCCCCTCCAATAGAAGAGCTTGGGTCCGAGCATCCTTCACAAGGCACATGTGAGGATGAAATTCAAAATACACTGCATTATCTCGAGCAAATTGTGAGACGGATAATAAATTCTTTTTAATTGTTGGAACACACAACATGTTACACAAGTTCAAGTTTCTGTCAACAGTCGAAAGAACACCATATCCTACATGAGATATGTTGACAGCAGTACCATTACCCATGAAGAGAGAATCAGTATCTGAGTATACAGCATCCTACTGCAAGTTGGACCGATCATTAGTGATATGATGGGTGGCCCCAGAGTCTGGGTACCACACCACCTCACGAGAACCAGACGAACTTACATTGGGAAACACCACTGGGCCTGGAGCAGATGCAAGAGAAGCAGATGGTACTTGAGAAATCACAGCACTATGAGGTGTAAACACATCCCCAGGAGTGGAAGAAGGGAAGGCTGAACCAGGTGGAAGATTAACACTCAAAGGTGCAGTGGGAAACATTGACGCAACATAAGGAACATGATAAGGACTGGTAAAAACAGGTGATGAAGCAGGAGAGAAACTATGAGAATAAACTTGAGCAGTAGGAGAGGAATCAGGCCTTGGTCCAGTGGAGAAATCACCCTGACCAATATTCGTATCAGTGGAAGTAGAGCCATGAAAATTGCGATCAAAACGATAGTAACACTTATGGACTAAATGACCAAATTTGCCACACAATTGGCACTGAGGACGATTAGAGCCATAACCAAATCGACCACGACCTCTTCCTCGAAAAGAGGAGTTACCACGCTGACCCCTGAAAAAGGACTGAGATTGATTCTGAAATTGATTCTGAGTTTGGAAATGATCATCAGAAAATTCTTCCTTATCTTCAGGAACATCAGACAAAGTTGACTTATGAGAAGTATGAGTAACAACATTTGCTTGAAGTGTAAAGTTATCAGACATAAAAATCCTTTTGTCTGGCCTCACAGTCAAAAAACATTTCAGACAATTGTTCAAGTGTCAACGTTACACGAGAAGCAACAACAATTACAGATTCAAATTCTGTAGTTAACCCAGCAAGAATCACACTGACCTGCTCTTGTTTAGTCACAGTGCTTCCAGACGCATTCAGTGTATCACATATAAGTTTGATCTTGGAAAGATAGTCACTCACAGACATGCCACGCTTCCTCTGAGAATGTAAGTTATGTCGTAACGAGGAAACTCTGGAAGTAGATTTAGCAGCATACCTTCTGGAAAAAGTATTCCAAATAGACAACCCAGTAGTAAGGCCTGTGAGATGAGGTAGAACCTCAAAACTAATAGTCGAAAGGAGCCACGAGGCTAACAGTTTGTCCTGCTTCAAGTAAGCCACATAGATTAGATTAACCACCAACTGACCAGTCGAATTAGTTACCACTTTCTCAAGAACCTTATGATCGACAAGAAACGACATCAAGCCATATCCTTCGATGATCAACAAGACTTGATGCTTCCAAAGTACATAACTGCTCTCCGTTAACTTGACAGTGTCAAGCTTCGGAAGTTGTTGAACATTGTATTCAGTGGAGGACACAGTCAGGGAGGACGGAATCGAATCAGAGGTTTGCGGACCAGTTGCGAAATTGGATTCAATAGTCATGATAGAGCAAGACTGAAAGAACAACTCCAAACCTTATAGAGGCAAAATAACAAATAGATGGTGGACATGTAACAACAAGCAACCAGGTGACAGAGGCAAAGTATCAAACAGATACCGTGTAATAAAGACAATGTAGTAGAAAACACATACACGAGTCACAACACACCATAATTCACACCACCCAACCATCTCACAGGAAAAGATAGAACGAAATACCAACCACAATCCAAACCAGGCAAAAGAACAGACGCAATCAAGAATCCAAATCAATCAAGAACCAGATATAAGAGCATGTGAAGACTGCGAAGTCTAGAAGAACACAGAACGATTCTAACAGACTCAATTTCTGATCTAAAATCATCTACAAATCACTCATCTGCTCTAAATCAATCAACACGAGACAGACATCCTGACGATTTAACTGACAATTCTTCAAGAAGATCAGAAAATTGAAGTGAAAATTGAGTTTGAAATGAGTACATAAATCTTACCTCTCGCGATCAGATCTCAAGGCGGAGAAACACGACCAAAGAGCTTGATTATTGAGTCACCAACTCAACCACAATCACAGCCTTCAACACACTCAGAGAAAACAAACCACACCAGACAGAGGAGAAGAAGCACAGCGAAGCACCACCAGGAAACTAGCGACTGATACCATATTAGGATAACCAGAAGAAACTAAACATAGAGGATTTAGGGGGAAAGAGAGGCAGTACTCTCTGTTATTTTATTAATGGAAACTACCCATAATATCTCAATAAAGACCGTGTATCTTATATACAAGGGAATGAGAGAGTCAGTGAAGTAACGATATTCTAACAGAATCCTAACCATCTTTGCTGACTCATCTCAACAAACTCATTTTACAACAAACTCTTAACCTATACTTATAACACGATTTTATGGGTACGAGCAGGTATGGCTGAGGGGTGTTAGAGGGAGCAATTACATCCCTAAAAATTTTAAATTCTCATATAATTTATTTATTTATTTATATTTTTTACCGATAATCTAAACTCCCACCCTAAAACTTTATAATTTCACATTCTCTAAAAAATTTATACAATTTTTAATTGTTCACACCCCAAATCATGTGTTTATCCTTGGTACGAGGATGACATTTCTGGAGCGTTGGCGACGCTTGTGATATTTTATGGACAAATTGGTCATTCTCGAAACTAGATCTTCGACCCTTGATCTTGTAGAGTATTAGAAACTCATATAAGAAAAAATAATAAAATACAACTTAATTACCATTTAAAATTTGAGTTTAAATTTTGATATAGAGTCGATTATCTTCACCACCATGGATGTTTAGTACACTTTCTATCAAACGATGACTGAGGCTCTAGATGACCCTCGCATTCTTCTATGTTCATGTATAAATTAATTTGATATTCTTAACATATAAATTTTATATATCCAAGTTAAATTGTTATAAATAAATATTATAAACATGTACACAAACTTATTTTTTAAAATGTTAATTTCTTCTACAAGTAAAAGTTTTGATATCAATAAAATATTGATAGGATATAATTGATATATGTACACAAACTTAGGCTTTTTTTAGTAAAGAGAAGTTTGAGCAAAATTTAGAGGTTTGAGGCACAATTAGAGGTTTGACCAGTCAAAACCGTTAATTTTGAAAAAGTTTATAATATGAGCTTTTTGAAACTAGAGGTTTGATATTAGAGTTGTAAAGACTCTTTTACCTTTACTAGTTACCAAAAATCTCAAAATAAGCTAAATTAAATATTTTCTCACTCTATTTATAAGCTAATCATATTTACTTTTTTTTTTATTATCACATATTTATATGTGTATTTAAACTTATTAATTAATTAAATTATACTAAAATAATTATATAAATAATAAATTAATATATAAATCATTCAAATATGTTTAAAAAGTTATATTAAAATAATTTTATAGATCTAATTAATGTTAATGAGATACAAAATATTGTTAACTAATAAACTATTCAAACAAATATGGAATATAGTCATGTCCTTATATGTTATTTTGCTTGTTTAAATAATCTAACAGTTATCAGTTAATTTTACCAAACACTTTTATACAATCAGCTAGTCAAATCAGCTAATGCAATCAGCTATCAGCTAATATAATCCGCTATCAGCTAATTGTCAAACATGACCTTAATCTTTTTCTTTCATTTTTGTTTCCATGCTGATTTTTTATTTCTCAAATCATGACCCCTTTCATTTTTTCTTTCTATTTTATAGTTCTTTCAAATAAAAATATGATGAGAAAAAATACATCGGAGAAAACCAAAAATTGATCTTCCAGCTTAGTTTTTATGATGAAAATTGAAAATTTTAAAAAATCTCACATAACACTTCAAACATATTTAGGCTCCTATTTTACTCTATAAATAAATGTAAATTCTTACGAATTTACTCAATATTTTAAGAGTTCTTTCTACAAGTTGAGTATTAGTTTTTGATTTTACTTCATTGTCTTTTTAAGATCTTACTAGAAGACTTGTCGTAAAACATGTTATAAATCTACATTTTTCAATAAAATTATATATATATTTGATAAATATAATTAGTTTGTCTGCTCGATGTGTACGTTATTAAAAGATTAAATTTAATAAACATATATTATCCTGTAACAACACTAGATAATTTTAAAAAAATTAATGTTAAAATTATTTTAAATAATCAGGAAACAATGGATGAGTGTGTCGAATCAGGTTGCTTTTCACCTTGGTTGGAGAATGTGATGGCATGGACGCCGGATTGTGTGACCCGAATCAGAGAGTAGGGGTATCGGCTTGTGGTATACCGATTCACGCCTGGTCCGCAGGAACATTTAGAAATATTGCGACATTGTGGGGAGAACTGGTGTGTATTGAAGATGCGACAGAGGCACCTACTTCGTTTGAAAGGGCTCGTTTTCTTATTGAGACGGATTGGTTCCTGCCAATTGAGGAAACAATTGACATGGTAATTTGTGGCAAACAGTACAACATTAGGGTACATGAAGTGAGTGAGGTCCGTTCGAAAGAGAGAGGGGGGAAGTGGAGGGAGAGGTTTGCTCGACGGATGAGGACTCGAAAGGGGTGAGCCAGACGGTTGATATTACCAATATGGTAGTATAGACTGATCAAACACCTTTGGGTTATGTACAAGGGGTAGCGGACGATACAGTGGTTCCGAATTTGTTGAGTGTGACTTCGCCAAATAGTTGGACAATCAATAAGCTTTGGGATGATGATAGGAGGATCGGTGAGCGGGTGGTGGAACCGGTGTCACAGCAGTAGGAGGGGGCATTCTGAACGAGCTCAATCGGGAATGGCGGATGAAGATGTGGGCGTGGTGGACCGGGAGGTGATTGAGCATCAAAGTATGAATGTAAGTGAATGTGAGAAGAACGTTGGAAACGTGAGTTGCCATGCAGTTGGTAGGGGTGTTGAATTTATGTACGGTGAGGATATTGAGGCTGGGCCTTAGCCTGAGTTGAATAGGGCTGGGATTGTCGCGTTGATTGAATATAAAGGTAGGCAGCATCGAGTTAGGCAGTTATCTGAAATTCTCCGCTCATCAGGACGGCCGGTAAACACATGAGAGAGGGAAATTGCAGCGGTGAAGCGAGGGCGGGGAAGACCTCGGAAAAATCTTATGCCCGTATCGACAGATTTGGTAAACGGTTCATTGTCGGACTCAGATTTTCTACAAAGGAAGAGGAGCATTCTTAAGGAAGCACAAGAGACGTTGGAATTGGGGAAGTTGTTGGGTGCAGAAACAATCGGAAACGAGGAGAACATTATTAAGGATATTGCTCGTCTCGTTGAGGCGAGGGAACTGATACACAATTAGAGAGGATATATGGATGTTTTCGTAGAATATGCGAGGTTTGGGAGCGGGGGCAAAGAGGCGAGCGGTCCGCAATTTGATACGACAACATCGTGGGGAGTGTGTCATTCTTGTGGAAACAAAGATGGAAGTGATTTCGGATTTTGTAGTGCAGAATGTTTGGGTGTCGGACAAGTTTGAGTTTGTGTTTGCATCGTCGATAGGACGATCAGGCGGAATTCTTGTGTGTTGGGATAAAGAGCGATTCAAGGCATGCATGACGATTGTGAGGGAAAGGTTTGTGGCTGTTGAAGGGTGTTGGATACTTGACAATTGGAGGTGTGGGCTGGTGGGGATTTATACACCTTGTGAGGCGGAACAACAAGGGACGTTGTGGAATGAGCTTTCGACTGATGTACTGTCCTGTGACATTCCATGGAGTATGATGGGTGATATTAATGCGATCACGTCTCTATCAGAGCGGCAAGGGTGCGTGTCTAGGACTCGAGGTATGGACACTTTTATACATTTTATTCAGGCAAATAGATTGTGTGATTTGGATTTATGTGGACTCTCGTTTACGTGGTTTGGACATGATAATAGATGTACTAGAATTGATAGATGTTTGGTCTCTATGAACTGGTTGGATGAGTTTGTGAATTTGAGATTGACTTCGTTGCCGAGAGGCTTATCCGACCATACACCTTTGTTGCTTGTGAGTGATACTTTGGATTGGGGACCAAGGCCGTTTAGGTTCCTCAATGCTTGGGTGGGGGATCAAAAATATGTACGGGATTTAGAAGAGGAATGGTTGATAATTTCGTCGTTACCAAGTGCTTGGGATATGGTTGAGAAGCTGCGTTTGTTGAAAGCTTTTTGCGGGATTGGAACAAATTAGTGTTTGGTAACATTGATCATCGAATTGAGATGATCACAACGACTATTGCATCGATCGATGGGACAGTAGGTGCAAGTATTGTGTCGGATTCTCAAGTGGTGATGAAGCGCAATCATCAGTAGGAATTGTGGTCCCTAACACGCCTACGTGAGTCGGTGTGGAGACAAAAGGCGAGGGTGAGGTGGTTGCGGGAAAGTGATGATAACATAGTTTTTTTCATCGATCGACCAAGTTGAGATCGATGCGCAATGATATTTCTGGTCTGCTGGTAAATGGGGTGTGGGAATCGGATCCGGAACGTCTTCGACACAAGGTTTTTAAGGAATTTAAACAATATTTTGCGGCTTAACATTGTTTGGGGGATATGGATGTGACGGTGAGCTTTAAACAACTGCCGATGGAATTGGTAGCGGGTCTTGAGGTACCGTTTAGTGAGAGGAGGTGCGATCAGTTGTTTGAGGGTGTGATGGGTCTAAGGCGTCGAGTCCGGACGGTTTTACTTTTGAGTTTTATAACAAGGGATGAGATTTTTTGAAGGGCGACGTGATGCAAATGATGCAACAGTTTTATGAGACGAATGCCTTACCGAAGGGAGTAAATTCGGCCTTTGTGGCGTTGATTCCGAAGAAGGAAAATCCTCATGTGATAGGCGATTTTCAGCCTATTTGTTTGCTGAATTCACTCTATAAAATTGTGGCTAAATGTTTGGCGAAGAGGTTGCAACGTGTTCTACCAGGGTTGATCAGCGATGTTCAATCAGCTTTTGTTCAAGGACGTCAGATAGTGGATGGAATTATGTTGGCTAATGAGATGATTCACTCGATGAACCAGCAGTCGGGTAGTGAGGGGGGTGATCTTGAAGCTCGACTTCGCGAAAGCTTATGATTGTGTCAAGTGGGAGTGTCTCGAGAAAATTCAGAGTCGAATGGGTTTTGGGATGGTTTGGAGGACTTGGATGCGAGCTTGTACTCAAACAGCAAGGCTTTCAGTGCTACTTAATGGTTGTCCGACTAAGGAGTTTTCGGTGAGGCGTGGTTTAAGGCAAGGCGATCCAATATCGTCTTTATTATTTGTTATTGTGGCGGAATTGTTGCATCTATTGTTAAGTGAAGCGGAAAAGAGCGGTTAATTAAGGGTGTTCGAGTTATTAATAATTGTTTTGTGTCACATCTTCAGTTCGCGGACGATATGGTGATTTTTCTATAGAGTGAGCCGAGTGTAGCAACTAATTTAAAGAGGGAGCTGACTTGTTTTGAGTATTGTTCGGGTTTGAAAATCAATTACACTAAGTCATGCTTATATGGAGTGGGCGTAGAGGAGTGGGTGTTGAGTTCGATGGCGGGGATTTTGGGATGTTATAGGGGCATTTTACCGATGGTGTATCTAGGTTTGCCACTTGGAATCAACCCTCGTAGTTTGAGTATGTGGGAGCCGTTATT
Organism: Hibiscus tridactylites; assembly: GCA_958450335.1. NCBI lineage: Eukaryota > Viridiplantae > Streptophyta > Magnoliopsida > Malvales > Malvaceae > Hibiscus > Hibiscus tridactylites. The sequence continues at coordinate 39,680,184 of OY288288.1, forward strand.
ACAACGCTTTCGTAAGAGTTTGGCAGGTTGGAAAAGGGACTCACTCTCGTTTGCAACTCATCTGACTTTGTTAAACTCGGTGTTGTCTGCGCTTCTGATATATTATATGGGCATTTTTGTGGTGCCTAAGGGTGTTATCAAACGAATTGACTGTATGTGCATGATTTTTTTATGGGGTGGTACAAAGGACCTTCGTAAATTAAGTAGAGTAAGCTAGAGGGTGGTGTGTAGGCCGAGAAAATTTGGTGGGATGGGAGTGGTATATTTGCACCAACGTAATCTAGCCCTTTTGGTGAAATGGAGATGGCGATTTGCGATAGAAGAAACATCTATATGGAGGGCAGTTTTGGTTGTGAAATATGGCAAGAATGTGTTGAGTCGGAGGGTATCGAGTGGGCGCAGACGGGCTATGTCGACAGTATGGCGGCAGATTGTGGAAGTGCAAGATGAGGTTTGTGTTAATCAATTTATGGGATTGTCCAACTTTACCTCGCTAATTGGTAATGGGAGGAAGGTGTTATTTTGGCGTGATCGATGGTGTTTGGACGAGCCGCTATGTGAGGTGTTTGCCCGACTCTTCCGAATTGTTGCAGATAAGTGGGCATTGGTTAAGGATTATGCTTGGGGGAACTCACTGGGACATGAGGGTTGGTGTGAGTTTTTCTCGAGACCGTTGCGATCTTTTAAAATGTCACAGTTAATGGAGTTGAGGTGCGTTGTAGGGGCGACGGTTTTATCGGATGAGTTAGAGGACAGGTTGGTGTGGAAATATACAACAACGGGAAATTTTTTGGTGGCGATGTTGTCTAGATTAATGGCGTCTTTTGGGTTGGAAGTGGACTCAGATATTTCTGGTATTTGGTCTTTATTAATCCCGCTGAAGGTGCAGTGCTTTGTGTGATTTGTGTTATTACAACGTTTGTCTACGTTATGTTTTTTGCAGGATCGAGGGATGAGGTTGGATGTTTATGATTTTTCTTGCCGTTGGTGTGGGAAAAGGGAGGATGACGCATATCATATTCTTTTCCGATGTCCGTGCATGTGGATGATTTGGTCGATGTTCTTTGCATGGTGGCGTGTTGAGGTGGTGCGCCCAACATCGTTGGTTGGGTTCGTGCACATGGTATTGGATGGTTTTTTCCGGGGGACGGTACGACAGTGGTGGTTAGCAGGGTGTGTTGCGGTACTTTGGTCGATGTGGTTAGCGCGTAATGACATGATTTTTAATGCTAAGAGGTTGTCTGCTGCCGAATTATTTTTCCTAATCAAGTTGCGCGCATTTTCTTGGGTGAGAGCTCTGGATTCAAATTCCATCCTAGTTGAATCCGTGTGGTGGGATTGCCCTCGGTGGTGTGAAGGGAACATGCGACTAAATGCACCCCGTGCGGGTGTTACATGGGCACCACCGATGGTTGACATGGTGAAGTTTAATGTTGATGGCTCCGCTAGGGGGAAGCCTGGGCCCGCATGTTGCGGTGGAGTGTTACGAAATGCCCAGGGACATATGTTGGCGTTATTTTCAGGGCCGTTGGGTGTGTTGGACTCGAATGAGGCGGAATTACATGCGATATGTTATGCACTTGAGTCGTTTTGGGTATCGCAATGGGGTGCTTGGCCTTGTATTGCTGAATCGAATTCCTTGGTTGCTATATCATGGATTCTTAATGTTGAGGGTCGACCTTGGAAGTATTTCTTTTTGTTTAGGTGTATCGATGACGCATGGTTAGGGGTGACTTGCACATTCCATCATGTTCACCGCAAGACAAATGGAATAGCCGATACGTTGGTTAAAGGGGGCGTGGACCGTCGTGGTTGGTTGCGCGTGGGTCTCTAGCATCGCAGCCGATGTTGGGGTTTTGCGTGCAGGCAGTGATGGGGTTGGTATGGTCGGTTGCTTTGGGGACGGGCTGCCTTCATTGGTTGTGACCGGGGGGTTTGTATGAGTTGTACGGGTTGGTGTTCGGTTCTCTTTTGTCCTTATCGGGTACTCTTTTCCTCCAATTAGGTGTAGGGAAGTTTTTAATGAGGCCCGATATTGGATGTTGTGTGATTTTCTTTTTAATAAAATCATACGGATTGAGAGAAAAAAATTATTTTAAATAATTGACCCTAAATAAAATATTTAATTTATTCCATGATTATTACCAGCTTCCCATCATTATTATTGACCGGTCTAATGCTGACTCTTGAATTACATTTGCACACAGGAACGAAGGTATTAATGAGGCGAGAGGTGTTATAGACCTCTAATCTCAAAATTTACATTTTCATTTATATAATAAATTTTGAAAATGATAGGATAATTATAAAATGTGCTCCTATTATTTTAATTAGTCGACGACGACATCTATTTTAATGCTGGTCGCCGAAGCTGATATTTTTTTTTGTTATTTTCTTATACCTTATTTTTACTTTTGTATTTTTGTCGGCTTTTATATGTTTTTATATTAGAATTTTGTTGTTTTGGTTTCTTTCTTGCACATATTGTTGCGCTTGTTTTCTCTGCCTTTGTGACACGTTTTTCCTATACCTTGTAGTATGCTTCTGTCTTATGACACGTTATTTGCCTACCTTTGTGGTAGATTTGCATTCGTATAGATTTTCTCACGACTCTCAGGTCTGGTGTGCGATTGTCATTGATTGTTCAGTAGTTGTATCTCCTCTTGTGGTTGTATGCTGATGCATTCAAATATATTTAGCGAAGTAGCTTGCAAAACTGTTGGTTTCGCTCGCCACTCCTTCACCACTTATCAAGCATTTAGAGAATCTATTTTATCTCTTGTGTGTTGACAACCCTAAACCCACTTAAATAAACTTACACTTCTCACAATTTTTTGGATAATTACATCTCTCACATTTTCTTTCCTCTTTTACTTTTAAATATGAATGATTTGTTATTACACATGGGAAGAAAAATGGATAAAACTTTGTATACTCACTGAGTAAATGACCGAGTTAATATGATATTTTGGGTGGTCAAACTCATTAAATTTAGTGTGAAAATTAATAAGATAATGATCCTTTTAAAATTAGCATTAAAATTTTTCACTCCAGATTTTAAGCAATAATTGCAATTGCTCCATCATTTTAAAATTCTAAATGATAACTTTTCAATTCATCATTTTGACCTTAAATGATAATTTTTTAATTTTAACTCTTTAAAATTTTATAATGTATATTTTGTTCACATATTACACACGTAAAAATTTAAATAAAATTAAAATATTTTACTATTATTGGGTGTAAAAAAAGTAATTATAAGTATATGTTAATATAAATAATATTCCAAATCGATAACTAACTTGATTCAAACGTCATGTGTATAAAAGATAAAATCATATTTTTAAATGCAATAGTTAAATTGTTAACATATACATTGTTCAAAAATTCGTGTTATACTATATTAGATTTTTTTTTCAAATGTTTTGAATTGATATTGACATGATATCAATTATATTGGTATTAATTTTTTTTCTTCGAATTCTCTAATGTCTTACACTAATTAAAAAATGAGCAGTCGTTGTCGATTGAGTCTTGGTACCATTTGTTACCATGCATGTAGCCACTCATGAGGTGGGATGAGGCTGTTATCCCTCCAAAACTTTTTAGTATAATGATATTTTGGGTCATTTTTAGTTTAAATAATAGTTAGTTAAGACATTTTTTCCTCATTTTTAGATTTAAATACTTAATTTGAGAAAAGATTCTCTTATAGTAACATGAGAATTTGATAATAAAAAAATAATTAAAGTCTATCATTTCATTTGTAGCCGATAGTAGATGAACAAAATCAATAAGTTTAAAGGGTTGCGTTTTATGAAATTGAGGCGAGACAAAGCTTAAACTCTTAAGTTTTCATGGTTGGTATATGATATTTTATTTTTAATTTAATTGAAAAAATATTACTCTACTGGAATTTTGAAGGAATTGCATCATAATAGTACCACAAGCAAAAATGTATTTGAATTAGCTTAGTTTCTCTTCTTATTATATTAAAAATAAAATATTAATTTATAATATATTTATATTTTTGAAAATTATTTATTAGCTAAAAATGTATTAATTACATTGTATTTATATCTTGAAAATTATTTATTGATAAAAGATACAGTATTTATATTACATTTATTGTTTTGTAAATTGTATATAAGAAAATATAATTGTATTACATTTATTAATTGCTATGTGCGGCTACCACCTCAGCTAGTTAGATGTGCCATTGCTCAAGAAAAATGATAATCTCATTTTCTTTCTTTTTACTTTTTGTTCTTACCAAATACACTAGAAATTTATTTTCTTTCCACTTTTTCATTCCCTCTATCCATTTTCCACCAACCAATGCCACAATATAATCAGCTTTACTTCAAAAATAATTGAATTAAATAAATAGAGACCGGTTATAAAATTCTTTTATTAATAATTTTATAAATATAGAATATTAAGTTAAATACATATTTAATAAGAGGATAAATATTCTATACACAGGCGGTGGAAACTAAAAGTTTCCACAAACGCTTTAGTTTTAGGGTATATAAAGTTAGTTTAGGGTATAAGGTTTAGGGGTTTAGGTGTAGGGGGTTAGAATTTAGGGATAGTTGTTTCAATTTAAGGTTAAGGTTATAATTTAGGGTTTATAGGTTAAAACCTAAATCCTCATCATATTATCCTAAAAACTAAACTCAAACCTATAAACCCTAAATTATAATCCTAAACCTTAAATTGAAACAACTATCCTTAAATTCTAAACCCTTACACCTAAACCCCTAAACCCTATACCCTAAACTAACTCCTTATACCTTAAAATTAAGGCGTTTGTAGAAACTTTCAGTTTCACCGCCTGTGTATAGGATATTAATCGTTAATAAGAAAGTGATGAAGTTAATATAATATTTTTAAAATGGATTGAATTGAAAATTGAAAGTTGAAAACTTCACTAATTTCTCAACTTCCAATCAAAATTCTTTATTAAAAATAATATACAAATAGTCAAAATGTAGAATTGTTCCAATTATTTTTTTTCAAAATACTTAGTCATTTATATTAATTTGGTGACAAAAAGAACACCTCCCTTGTCAGAATCTGATTCAAGAAATAAGATATTTTGGGTGCATCGAACTCTTATTCAACGACACACAAATTTCTAGCGACGGCTTATAAAGAAAAGTACTTAACAAATCAGATATCTTACAGCCTCAATTTCATGGCATTACAGACATTTCAACGTTGACAAAGTAATGCAATAATCTAACAGATTTAGTCAAAACTCAAAATGTCCAAATTAGAACAATAATCTTAACGTGTACAACTGTTATGAGTTTAGTATTAGAATGTATTTATCAACCATCAGTTGCTCTAGCGTGATTAGAATTGGTCTGAATTTTAATATTATAAATGGAGAAAATTAAATTGAGATAATTATTTTTATAATAAACAAATGAATTATCCAATTCAAACTAATCAACTAATAGATTAAATGTAGTTGGTTATAAAAAATAAGGTAAATTATATTAAATGGTCCTCGACTATGACCCAAATCTTTGTTGAGTCCCCTAACTATGAGAAGTTACAAATGGATCACCGACTAATCACGACTAACAAATCGGTTCAATTTCGTTAAAAAATAAACGACTGATGACGTGTCAGTTAATAAAATATGTATGGTAACAGATTTAACCATCAACCTTTACATTTTATTTTAAATTGGTCCTAAATTTAAAATTTCAGCTCTTAACATTTAAATATTATAACATTTTAGTCTCTTAAATCATAAACTTCATCCCTTTCCTTCTAAAAAACAAACTTTCATTGTTGTTAAAGCTGGCGGGTTTGAACTAGACCTATTTCTAATTTCGTGCTAATGTTAAGTGTGAAAATGATGGTTAAATTTATGATTATTAGACTTAATTTTGTGGTTTGCAAAGTGTTATACAAATGGGGCTGCAGGTAGTTACTATAACCATCAATGGATGTTTTTTTAGAAGGGAAGAAGATGAAGTTTAGGAATTAAGGGACTGAAATGTTGTAATATTTAAATGTTGAGAGTTAAAATTTTAAATTTAGGACCAAATTAAAATAAAATGTAAAAGTTGATGGTTAAATCCGTTATTATATAGATATTATTAAGTTACACGTCATCATCCGTTTATTTTTTAACAGAATTGGACCGATTTGTTAGTCGTGATTAGTCAAGGGACCTATTTGTAATTTCTCATAGTTATGGGACTCAACAAAGAATTGAGTAATAGTTGGGAGACCCATTTATGTAGTTTACCCAATTTTTTTAACCCTTGCTTTTGCATCAGTGCTTACGCTGTAAGAGTTGCATAAGGATTTCCCAAAGCTGATTCATGAGTAATTGTGCCTTCGTCATCAAGAGCACGCGTCAGCAACTGGTGAGGCGGCGGTTGTGTCGTGGTGCTCAAAGTGTTCAATAATCAACTGCATATATCTATACCAACTATTGTTAGGTGGCAACCGGGACGTTCGGATCAGGTTTGATTCAAGTTATTTTTAGTTCGATTTGGATGATTTTCGTTTTAAATTCGACTCAATTTAAATTAGGTTTGATTTGAATTTAGTTTGGATCTATATTATTTTGCGTGCTACGTGGCAATCAGGTCATTCGGGTCATGTTTGATTCAGGTCATTTTTAGTTCAATTTGGATGATTTACGATTTAAATTTGAATTGATTCAGATTAGGTCTGATTCAAATTTAGTTTTGATCTATGTTATTTCGCGTCGGTTCGAGTATTGGGTGGGACAATATAAGATCAGTTGACTGTCGGTTTAATTTAATATTGGATCGGTTGAATTTTGTGTCAAGTCTATATCATAATTGGCAGTTTTCAGTTCATGTAAATTAGGGTTGTAAATGAGACGAGACAGATCGCGAGCTACTCGAGCTCAGCTCAAATTCTTGACGAGTCGAATCGTGCTACTCGATACCCGACTCGAAAAGCACATGAGGTACTCAAAAATATATAATATACTAAAATTTTAAAATCTAAATTCATAAACCTAAAGCCCTGAAACATAAAGCCTAAATATAAGTCTTAAACACTAAAATCTAAATCATAAATTTTAAACACAACAACATAAACCCTAAAATTAACAAGCTCGTGTAAACTTACACAACTTGTGTACATATCAAAGTTTTTTTCCTAATAGATCTTTAAATGACACAATATAAAACCTATGTTTGATTTTGATATAACAAATATTTTAAGGACCAAATTACAAAGTAAATAAATTTTTAAGTACTTGAAAGTCTCACTATTGACAAAGATTTTAAACCTAAATTATTTCCAAGCCAAAACTTAAACCCCACAAAATTTTCGAAGTGTATTCAAAATTTCTCAGGAGTATTGATACACCTTACAACGTTTCGATGCGAATTTTGGCTAATTGAGCACAACGTTTCGATACGGTGTTGCAATACAAGATTGTTCATTTCGATACAACCTTCAAACTGGTCTTTATACAAATGAATTTTGGTACAAGTCTTAGGCGTAGCGATCCTCAGTTTCGGTACGACAGGTTAGCGTATCGATACAGGATCTTAAGATTTTTAAAATCTTTGCATTAAATTTTTCAATCGTTGAGTGTCAGTTAGCCGAGGGCTTATTATTCTTGTTAATTTATCATTCATATTTAATTTAGCACGTAGATAGTACATAATTTGATTTCATGCTCATTCTATCATTTTATTGTTCCAAATCACATAAATCATGCTGATTAATTTCACGCCACATTCGCATAGCATCAAACATACATTGGTAGCAACATCACATGAATTTACATGTATTTTTATCATGGCAAAAATATCATATAAGGGCAGTCCACATATTCATACATTCAAGCATTAACAAGATCCAATTCATGCATATACAACATAACAAATAGATCACATAACGCATTCCACATTTTCATGCATTCAAGCATTCACAAGATCCAATTCATGCATATACAACATAACAAATAAATCACATAAGGCAGTTCACATATCCATGCATTCAAGCATTCACAAGATCCAATTCATGCATATACAACATAACAAATAAATCACATAAGGCAGTCCACATATCCATGTATTCAAGCATTCACAAGATCCAATTCATGCATATACAACATAACAAATAAATCACATAAGGCAGTCCACATATTCATGCATCCATTTTCCTTTAATCTCCTTCCCTTATTAAACATATTACCAATCATCATTTAAGTCAAATTTCATGCATAAAATCATAAATTACATCAATAAACAAGGTGGTTAGGACACTAGTCCCAACCCTAATACAAATTACACTCACAAACTCCTTAAGCTTGGTCTTTGATTAGGATGCCCTTGTTCGTTCCCCTTGATTGATCGATCCTAGCTTCCTCCAAAGACTCTTCACAATGGAATCGGTGAGTGAAATTGGGTTTTTGGCTTTGAAACCAATGTCTTGGGAGCTTAGTTTAAGTCTAAACAACTTTACTAAGCTCAAGTGTAAGTTTTCGGAAAAAACTCTCTAGTGGTGGCCATGGTTTGGTTGTTGTGCAATGTGGTTTATTGCATGTTTTAAATTCTATTTTGAAAGCATGATTTAGCATGGTTATTGCTGATTTTGTAAGCCATATGTTGAAGGAAGCTCAAGGTAAGAGTTCCTTGTTTTGAACATTGATTAAATGTGTTTTGATGCTTTAAAATGCATGATGAATATGGCTTGGTTTAATGCTTTAAAACAGTGGATTATTTGATGAGAATGATGTATATTGGCAAGTGATGTTTTGAAAAAGGTTAAGGTCACTAAGGTGGTTAAAAGTCCTTGAGTGAGCCTTGTGGATTCTAAGAACTTCATGGTGGTTAAAAGTCCATGATGATTCTTGTTAAGGTCACTAAGGTGGTTAAAAGTCCTTGAGTGAGCCTTGTTACTTAAGAACATCAAGGTGGTTAAAAGTCCTTGGATGGTTCTTGTTAAGGACACAAAGGTGGTTAAAAGTCCTTGTGTGGTCCTTGCCATGGTGTTTAAAAGTCCATGGGCCAAGGTGTTTAAAAGTCCTTAGGGCCAAGGTGTTTAAAAGTCCTTGGGAAGAACACAAAGGTGGTTAAAAGTCCTTGTGTGGTTCTTGTGCATTATAAGATCACAATGGTGTTTAAAAGTCCATGTGTGAGTCTTATGTTGATCTTGATTTTAAAAGATGGAACTTATCACTTGTGGCCAATATGACATGTAATGATATGGAAGCATGTAATGCTTGTTTAGATTGCTTTGAGCATGAGTAAATGATGATTTGAAGTATGATTTATAAAGTGTTTTATAAATGCATTATTGAATGCTTTTAATGAGCATTCCTCACTAAGCTTTTGCTTACGCTCTCTTTCGTTTTCTTAAACCAATAATGCAGATCATTAAGGTACTTTGAGGGCAGCAAGGAAGGCAAGCATTCAAGTGGAATTAAGCTCAAGTATGGGAAGGTTTTCTTAAACACATTTTAGCTTTTGGCAATTTGGCAATGGGGGACCTATGTGTATGTTTTGGAAGATGTTTTGAACTTCCTAAGTATGTTTAGCGTTGTTGGTAATGCTGGTTTTGTATTTGGCCTTATTGTGCTTGGTTTTTGAAGGTTTTATGTTTGAATGGTTTACTTGTGAAGGAAGCATGCCTTAGATTTGGGGCTTTTCATATATGATGATATAATGTTGAATTGATGATGCAAACATGTCTCTTATATGTTGTATGAGTTGCTGGTAAAGTTTGGTAGCATTTGAAACATGTTTGGATGATCTATTGCATGTTTAAGGAAGCCTTTTGCTGCATTCTGTGCAGGGCGTTTCGGAACAATGACTACCGTTTCGGAACGGGTGCCTTGAATCAGCCCAGGCGTCCGAAACGGGAGACACCGTTTCGAAACGGAAAGGCCACTGCCAGCCCTCGTTTCGGTACGCGTTGCGGAACGGCCCCGCGTTTCGAAACGGGCTCTCCCTGTTTCGGAACACGTGACCGTTGGGGGCTGACATTGGTAGTTAAATGTTTTGGAATGTTCGCATTTTGGTCCTGAATCGTGTTTGTGCAATTGTATGAGTTTGGGAGGTCCGTTTGAGCTGAATTTTGACAGAGAAGCATGAAACCTGATTAATTTCAAGATGGTAACTTAAATTTGGGTTAAGGCCTTATAATTTACAGAATTTACAGTTTGGTCCCTAAAGTTGCAAATTGTTCAATTGGGTCCCTGTTTGATCTCTGATGTTTGTGATCTTTGAGTATGTTGTTGTATGATCACCATTAGGGTTAATGAGCATCTAGACAAGAGTAAAAGGAAAAAAAAAGGGGTCGTTAATCAAGGTTGACTTTCGGGTTGACTTTGGTTTTCCCCGTGTGACTTTCTTAATTCGGGTCAACCGTCTAGGCCGGGTTAAGGGGGTTACATTTGGTGGTATCAGAGCTGAGTTCTCGAGTAGTTGGGAATGTAAGTGTGCATGATTGAAGTATGTATGCTATGCATGCTTGTTGAGTGAAAGCATGATTAGTGGCTTGTGATTTTGATGCAATTGAGTTGTATGCTGTGATGAAGCATGTTGAGGGTACCCATTGCCAAATCTAAGCTAATGAAATGATGTTGATTTTAAATGAGATTGAGCTAGAGTACTTGGATTGCTTACCTTGCTGGACCTAACTTTGTTCATTTGCATTGTGATTTCATGGTTAAGTATGGCACCACGTAGAGAGTTGAGAAGTAATGTGCGAGCTACGGCTCCGAATGAGAATGAAAATGAGGAAAATGCGGGAAGTGTTGTGTTACCTCCTCCACCTGGTGGTGGTGGTGCTGAGGGCGGAAGAGCTGAAGCTGCAGCTGGTGCTGGGGTCGCTGGACCTGAGGCTGGTTAGGGGCAAGCTATGCCTGACATGACAGTGCTGATACAAGCTATTGCTGGAGCTTTTCAAGCTGCAGTAGCTGGGCATCAGGAAGATGCTGGTGTTAGACTACCTTTGGAGCGTTTGTGCAGTCTTGGTGGGACTGAGTTCAGGGGTATGTCTGCTGAAGGTTCAGAAGCTTGGTTAGAGAGTACCAAGAGGATCTTGGGTCAGATGAGTTGCACGGATGTGCAAAAGCTGGGTTGTGTAGTATCTTTGCTACAGGATGATGCATATACGTAGTGGACGACCACTATAGCTGGGATGGCTGAAGCTGATATGACTTGGACATTCTTTCAGAATGTGTTCAAGAGGAGGTATCTTGGTGTAAGGTACCTGGATGAAAAGAAGCGTGAGTTCATGTCTCTTACCCAGGGGAGCATGACTGTGGCTGAGTATGAAGTTCAGTTTGTTAGACTCAGTCAGTATGCACCTGAGCTGGTACCTGATGAGCGGGCAAGGTGCGAAAGGTTCCATTATGGTTTGGTGACGGATGTGAAAATGTATGTGCTGGCCACCGAGTATGATGATTTTGATGTGCTAGTGGGTTGAGCCAAAGATATTGAGATGAACTTGGGTTTGTCTGCTAAGAGTGCTGGAGCGAGTGCTGGGAAGCGGGCAGCTGAATATAGTTCCGGTGGAGGACGGAACAAGAGGGGACGTGATCAGAAGTATCAATCCTCAGCTAAGAGAGGTGGTGGAGCACCTGCTCGGGGAGGCAATGCTAGAGCTGACCCTAGTGCTTGTTGGATTTGTGGTTCACGTGGTCACATGAAGCGTGACTGTCCTCGTGCTGTGAGGGAGTTGCAAGCTCCTGTTGTGGCAGCTGGTAATGGATGCTGGAATTGTGGTTCTGCGGATCACTTGAGGTGAGATTGTCCTATGTTGGCTGGTGGCCAAGTGCGAGCTCCTGTTGTTGCTGCACCGCAGAGAGGTCGTGGGCGCGGCTGTGGTAACTTCCAACGGAGAGAGGAAGGAGGTCGAGGAGTGGCCCATGTTGTGGCTATTCAGCCTGAAGGTGGAGGTCAAGCGAGGGTGTATGCTCAGCGGGAAGGGAGGAATGACGCGGATGTGATTGCAGGTACCTTTACTTTGCAATCCTTGTCATTACTTTCCTTGATAGATTCTGGATCTACGCATTCATACATTTTGCGTGAGCATGCTGAATTGCTTGGTTTGCCTGTTGAGTCTTTGGATGTTGGTGTTCGTGTCACTAGTTCTTTTGGTGAGACTGTTGTGACTCGGAAGTTGTATAGAAGGTGTCCCTTGGTTGTTCAAGAACATGTTTTTCATGTTGATCTTATGGAGTTGCCTTTCTATGGTTTTGATGTGATCCTTGGTATGGATTGACTTGCTGAGCATCGTGTTGTTGTGGATTGTGAAAATAAGCGAGTTTCGTTGAAGCTTGCGGATGATTATGAAGTTGTTGTGGTTGGCGAGAATGTGAAGTTTCTTGCCAATGTGGTGTCTACCTTGGAGGCGAGCAGGATGTTGAGGCAAGGTTGTGAAGCTTACCTAGCTTTTGTGATGAATCCTAGCTCTAAGGAGTTAAGGGTACAAGATATCAGAGTGGTGAAGGAGTTTCCTGGAGTGTTTCCTGAGGAGTTGCCTGGTTTACCTCCTAATCGCGAGGTGGAGTTTGGAATTGAGCTGTATGAGAATACAACTCCTGTGTCCATTACTCCCTATAGAATGGCACCTAAGGAGTTGAAGGAGCTGAAGACGCAGTTGCAAGAGTTGCTTGATCGTGGGTTCATCCGGCCGAGTGTGTCACCTTGGGGAGCACCGGTCTTGTTTGTGAAGAAGAAGGATGGCACTATGAGGATGTGCATTGATTACCGTCAGCTGAACAAGTTGACTGTCAAGAATCGGTATCCTTTGCCGAGGATTGATGATCTCTTTGATCAATTTCGGGGAGCTTCTGTGTTCTCTAAGATTGACTTGAGGTCAGGGTATTATCAGTTGAAGGTGAAGGATGTGGATGTGCCTAAGACAGCTTTCAGGACAAGGTATGGGCATTATGAGTTCCTGGTGATGCCGTTTGGTTTGACAAATGCTCCTACTGCTTTCATGGACATGATGAACCGTGTGTTTCATGAATACCTAGACAAGTTCGTTGTGGTATTCATTGATGATATACTCGTGTACTCGCGTACTGAGGAGGAGCATGAAGAGCATTTGAGGATTGTGTTGCAAGCTTTGTTGGAAAATCAGCTTTATGCTAAGCTGAGCAAGTGTGAGTTTTGGCTTAAGGAGGTGGTGTTTCTTGGGCATGTAGTTTCTGCTGAGGGGATTCGTGTTGATCCTCAGAAGATTGAGGCGGTAATGAATTGGAAGGCTCCTAAGTCTGTTCATGAGGTTCGTAGTTTCCTTGGTTTGGCAGGATACTACCGGAGGTTTGTGGATGGGTTTTCTAAGATTGCTGCACCTTTGACAATGTTGTTGCAGAAGGATGTTAAGTATGAATGGACGGAAGCGAGACAGCAGGCTTTTGAGAAGCTTAAGTTGGCTTTGACGCAAGCTCCTATCTTGGTTCAGCCTGAATCAGGAAAAGAGTTTGTGGTCTATAGTGATGCATCCTATGTTGGTTTGGGATGTGTGCTGATGCAAGAGGGTAAGGTGGTGGCTTATGCATCGCGACAGTTGAAGGTGCATGAGCGCAATTATCCTACGCATGATATTGAGTTGGCTGCTGTGGTTTTTGCTCTGAAGATCTGGAGACATTATCTGTATGGTGAGAAGTGTACTGTGTACACGGATCACAAGAGTTTGAGGTATCTGATGTCTCAGAAGGAGTTGAATCTTAGGCAGCGGCGTTGGTTGGAGTTGCTCAAGGATTATGATCTGACGATTGAGTACCATCCGGGAAAGGCTAATGTTGTTGCGGATGCCTTGAGTAGGAAGGTAGCCGTTGAGCTGAGGGCTTAAGTTCTAAGACAGGTGGTTCAACAGTAGAGGGCTTTTGGATTAAATGGTTATCCGAAGTGTAATTCAAGGGTTCGAATAACTTACCTGGACGATGGTCTAACCAGTTTACCTCCTCATGACCTTCAGTATCAGATGTATTGGATTCAGAGGAGTCACTGTCGTTGGTGCTGTCGTCGTTGCCGTCGTGACAGGCTTGTAAATGGCTGTCGCCGCAGTGACCAAATTTTATATCTCGGCAGCCTGTCCTGATGCAGGGTTGATCAAAGGTCACCTCAATGATGGCCTTGCATTCCTCATCCACGTCAGCATGTTTCATTGCTTGGAGAACATTCAACTTAATTTCTTGATCGTTTACGCGCATGGTGAGTTCTCCTTTCTCCACATCAATCAATGATCTTCCCGTGGCTAAGAAGGGTCGCCCTAGGATGACTGGTGCGTTCTCATCTGCCTCACAATCTAAAATAAGAAAGTCAGCAGGAAAAATAAGTTTATCCACTCTTACCAAGATGTCTTCAATTTTTCCCTCGGGGTGAACGTAAGAGCGGTCGGCTAGCTGTAGGGTAACTGTCGTGGGCCGCGCCTTGCCAATACCTAATTTCTGAAAAACAGATTTGGGCATTAGATTAACACTAGCACCAAGATCACATAATGCCTTACCCACAAATTTATCGCCGATTACGCAAGGTATGATGAAGCTCCCCGGATCCTTCTTTTTCTGGGGTGGTTGTCGATGAAGAATACTCATGCAACCTTCTTGCATCCTTACCGTTTCAAATTCCCCAAGTTTAGATTTTTTAGACATGACATCCTTGAGAAATTTAGCATAACCGGGCATTTCCCTAACAGCATCTAACAACGGAATGTTAATATGAACCTGTTTAAAAATATCATAAAATTTTTTTAAGTTGAGATTCATGCTTAGCTTGTTGTATCCGTTGCGGAAAAGGTGGTGGAGGACGGTAATCAGCAATGCGTCCTTCCCACTGCATGCGAATCTGAGGACGATACTCATATTTTTTCTCCTCTGTCGCTTCTGCTGTCGTGACAGGCTCATCGGCAGCAGTCTGTTTATCACCTGTCGGGGCAGCTTCCTCGGCAGGTTTATCCAAGGCAGGTTCCTTTTCTGTTTCAGCTTCTTTTTCCGGCCCTGGTAACTTTTTCCCACTCCTAGTAGTAATTGCCTTACATTGCTCATGTGGGGGCGGTCTAGCATTTTCAGTATTGCTAGGAAATCCTCCATTCTGCCGTGGCTTAATGTGCTGCGACACCTGACCCATTTGTGTCTCTAGAGATTTCAAGGTAGCCTCATGATTTGTCATTCTCATCTTGGTTTCATCCATAAAGTCTTCCGTTTTCTTGACAAACTTATTAATGTTCTCCATATACGTACTAGTCTGAGACATAAAGGTGGCCAGAGTCTGTTCCAATACACTACTCGTGGCAGGTGGTGGCTGCTGTTGTTGCTGAGGCGGCAGGTTCTGCGGCAGATTCTGCGGCTGCAGCTGCTGTCGCATCAACAATCTAGGACCCCCCTGATTCTGATTATGCGTCTGTGGATTCAGGGCGTTGTTTGGGTTACTCCAGGAGAATTTGGGATCCTTCCTCCAATTGGGATTATAGTTGTTGGAGTTGTAGTTCGGCTTGTAATTTCCAACATATTTTCCCTCTTCTATATTTATCGGGCATTCATCCCTACTATGATTTCCCTCACAAGTAGCACAAACTTCCTCGACAGCAAATCCTTGTAATTCATCATCATTCAATAACTTTTTCATGGCTTTAGTAAGGAATGCTACCTGTGATTTCATAGTGCTGTCGGCCTCATAATCCTTGACAGCAAGTACCCGTTTACCTCCTCTTCTAGCGGTTGGAAACTGCTCCTCATTCTTAGCCAGATGTTTTAGAACTTGCAATGCCTCGTCCGGATCTTTATCCAATAATAGTCCATTTGCTGCAGAATCAATGCGAATGCGAGTTTGTAAGTTAGCAGCATTATAAAACTTAGTTACCTGATTCCATACGGGAAATCCATGCATTGGGCAGTTTCGAAGAAGAGTTGTAAATCTGTCCCAGGCCTCGTGCATTGGCTCGTCATCTTCCTGTTGAAAAGTAGCAATTTCATTACGTAATCGCTCAGCTAAATGTGAAGGATTAAAACGAGATAAAAATTCACGAGTTAGATCTGCCCAAGTCATAATAGAACCCGGTGTAAGTTTATTCCACCAAGTTTTAGCTCTGTCTCTCAATGAATGGGGGAATAACCGAAGCCTCAGTATCTCCGGACTAACTCCTGGTAGCCTAAACGAACCACAGATCTCCTGGAACGTTTTGAGATGCTCCCTAGCATCTTCTGTCGCAGAACCACCAAACTGCCCGGCGTTGTTGATCATACTAAACATGACAGGTTTAAGCTCGAAGTTGTCAACATCAATATCCGGCAGCCTGGTCTCCAGCTCTACATGATCGTTCAGCATGTAGTCACGACATGACCGTCGTCCACCTGCCGCGGGCGGGTCACCGACAGGCGGGATTTCTTCACCGACAGGCCGATTACGGGCCATCTGCTCTAGCTCTTTCTCAAGGTATTCGTTTCGGTCTAAGAGGTGGCGAATCTGTTTCTTAAGATTAAAGGAACGTTCGATTTCCGGATCTAGTTTATATTCAGGATCTTCACCTCTTTTCGATCTGCGCATAAACAGGAAAACCTTGTGAAAAGCAAGAGTTTAAAACGTAAAAGACAAATTAAAGAAAAATAAAAATAAAACAATAACAAAAACGAAAAAATAAAAACAAAAGGTGCAAGGAAGGAAAGGTGTAGTTATGTTGCCAATCCCCGGCAACGGCGCCAAAAACTTGTTGCGTGTAAAATAGTCTATCGCAATTGTAGTGCAAGTGTACACGACGCAAGTAGTAAAGTGATACAAAGTATCGGATATCGTCTCCACAGGGATTGGGCTAATGACTTCACCTTATTTCACTGCACAAAGTAAAAGAAATAGTTTGAGAGTTGTCACGAATAATATTGTAAGAATGCAAATAAAAGGAATTGAGATATCAAGATAGAGAGAATGGGCTGGTATTGAGTTGCTCGGTAGTGCAGGTATTGAATTGCTTAGGATCTCCAGTTCTGTCGTCGCACCCGTCGCCGACAGCACCTGTCGCGGCGTCTGTCCGTTAGCTGTCGCGGCAGCGAACACTAACTCCGTACTTCAAGCTTGGCAAGAATCCCTGATCTGCCTTGCCCTATCCCTAGGCACAAGTCTGTCGATGATCACGTCTTTGATGATACCTCCCGGCGTGAATCGAAGGATGAACACCGATGTGTGTGAATTCTTCCTTAGCCACTTAACCTCGCCCTATCCCTAGGCACGAGATGGTTCAACTATAAACTAGAGAACGCGCTCTTATCTCTTTCGTATACTTAACTCTCCCGATGCTAAGTAAATGGATAACCTCACAATGCTCTCTCGATGATCTTGCAAGATATTAAAACCAAGATAAAAGAACTTGAAGTTTATTTTATTGAACTTGAAAAATCCTAAAACAAAGCAACCCTTGCAACTACTTTACAAAACAACCCGTAGCCCTAGGGGGAATTTAGAACATATCGGTGACAGGTAAACGGCAGGGTTTAGATTTCGGTTATGGGGTAGTCGGCTATGCCCTAGGTTTAATTTATGCCCTTTATATAAGCTTTGGGCTCAAGTTATCTAAGGTAACAAGGATTACAACTTTAATTAAAAGTAAGATTCTAATAAAGACTAAATCTCTAAGGATTCATACTTTTCAGCCGCCTCCTTGTTTCATGGAAATTCTTCTCCTTGAGCTTTGGCTTGACATATCTTTTGATCCGGGGCTTGGAAAAATATTCGGCTTCCACACGACAGACGAGCAGATTTTTCTCTATCTATCGAGGTCCACTTCACTTTTCCTCTTCATAAATCTGCTGTCACCATGCTGTCACGGCAGGTCCATGACAGGTTCGTCTTCTTCAGCTGCTTGTTCAGTTCAGTTCTTCTGCTTATCTGCCCTGCGCCTGCCTTCAACATCTACTGTGACAGATACCTGCAAAATTAGCCATCTTTTAGTAGAATCCGTGCCTTTTATATAATTGTGATGTTTTATTGAAAACTAACCTAAATGCAATGCAATGATGCTTGAATGCAGCAGAAATATGGGTTAAAAGGGTGTAAATAATAGAACTTTTACACACTCAACACACCCCCAAACTCAAGTTTTTGCTTGCCCTCAAGCAATGAAGACTTAAAAGAAAACTGAAAATTTTTGTGTTGGCCTTCAAACAGTGAACTGTCCCTTTCCTGTCGCTCATTCTCTATGGCGGCAGTAGCCTGTCGGAAGGGTTAGGATCTGTCCGGAATCTCTCTATAGCTCTCGTGCAGTGTGTGCATGCTTGTGAATAGTTATATGCTAAGACTCTCTTAGTTTCACTAGAATATTCAACTCCTTAACTCGAATTTTATGCCAAAGTTTACTTTCTTTTAGAAGGCACATTTTCATGCTTCTTTTTCTTCTATTTTCAAGCTATGTTTTTCTAGAGCCAGTTTCGGGCACCTCTAGTTAGCTTCCTAGAGCCGGTTTCGGGCACCTCTAGGTTTTTGATTTTCTTTTGCTAAACTTCTTTCCTAGAGCCAGTGTTAGGCACCTCTAGGGGCTATCCAAGTTCTAAGCTTCCTATTCTAGTTTGGCTAAAAGAAATCTAAGCAATATAACAGTCACAAAAGTGTTTAAGTTTTCAGAACTATAGAAAGGCTCTAAACTTTTCCTTAACCTGTCCTAAAGATGCTGCCACGACAGAGCCGTCATGACAGGTAAGTTAACTTCACAGTTTTAAGCCAACAGTTTAAATTTTCTGATTTTTCTGATTTTTTTTAAAGAACTTAAATAACTAATAAGACACAACAATTAATCAAAAGATGTGCTAAAGACTCCATTAAATATGGAGGGTTGCCACCCCCAAACTCAAGGGTTGCATTGCCCTCAATGCAAAATGACACAAAAACAAATAAAGAAAAAAAAGACGATAAATAAAAGTACATCACAAATATATAAGGGCAGGCAGCAATAAGAGGAGCAAAAGAAATAAAAACTTAAATTTTATTCGCTGTCCTCGCTGCTGCTGGTGACGCGGATCTGATGGTAGCGTCTGCGTTGGGGAGGTGACTGGGCAGGTTCCTGAGCAGGTTGATCGACAGGTTCATCCGCCTGTTGAGGTGCAGGTTCTTCCTCCGGTTGAGGGACAGGGTCGTCAGCAGGTTGAATGACAGGTGGCTCCACTAGTCGGATATCAGAACTGCTGCTGCTGTCCCAGCTGCCACTCGTGATGGCTTTGGACAGCCTTATCTTGTTGGCCACATGCTTAAGACGTTTTACCCGTGTGAAGGCGCTGTCCAAATTCCTCCGGACAAGAGGGCTGTCATCAGTGGCAGCTCGCTTGGTGCCTCGAGGGGAGGTGTCTGCCGGTGGGCTGCCGGCTGCCGTCGGGGAAGGTGTGGAGGAGGCAGATTCTTCGTGGGGAGAGACAGGTGGTGTGGGAGTGGGGGAGGGGATATTGAAATAATGGGCGGGGAAGGTGGGAAAAATGACATCCGGAAAATTCAAAGTATTGGTAATGAAAATTACAGTTGCATTGGAGAAGTCACGGATGAATGTCATCAAACCCATCTGGCGTTCCTCTATCCTCAAGATGGCGGCAAGGATGTGGGCGTTCTGATCTGCCGGAGCGGTGTTGGTGGCAGCTTCTGGGGCAGGTTCGGTGGCAGGTTCATCATCAGACTCAGCAGGAGGGGCGTTTGGATCGAAGGCGTTGAGGGGCGATACGACGATGATCTCCATGAGGCTGGAGATGTTGCTGTCTGTCCAGCCGCTGCCCTTCTTGATTTTGTCTGAAGGGTCCTCCGGTACGGCAGCGCAGCGGCAGAGGGCAGTGATGGTGAAGGGCAGGCATAGTCGTGAATCTGATCGGAAGGCACAATCGAGAATGCTGTCCCGCATGTACCTGCCCACATTGATGGGCCTGTCATGCATGATAGAGTGGATGAGGGCCAACCGCTGTCTGTTGACTGTCGTATGGTGGGATGAGGGCAGGATACGCTTTTTGATAAAAGCATTCCATAGTTTTGCCTCGGGGAGTAGCTCTGCCCTGTTGACGGAGTTGGGGTTCTTCTTGCTGGTGCTCCAGGTCGTGCCCGCCTCTGTCAACTCCCTCATGACAGCATCATGTCCGGCAGCGTCGAGGGTGTCCCAAAACTGTTGATGAGCATCGTCATTGGGGCCAAAGAAGAGGCCGAATACATGGTTGATGCTGCTGGCGGTGAAAGGAACTGTCACTCCACGGACGATGACAGATGTCGCCGTTTTACTTTCGATCGCCTCGTAAAATTCCCTGACCAGAGTGTCGTTAAGCTCTGCCGGCTGCTCGGCAAAGTCCTCCCAAAGTTGTGCTGTTATGGCCTTCATAATGAACGGCCGGAGTCCAAAAAGAGGGGCATCTCTGTTATAGATGAAACTCCGTTCCTCCCATAGTTCCTTGTTAGCGAACGTGGATGCTGCTGCTGAAGAAGAAGCGGCAGCAGTATTCTGACGAGTTTTTCGTGAAGACATTTTTGGTTGCAAGGGCTGAAAAAAGAAAGAAAGTAGATAAAACTAGAAGGGAATAACAAGAGAGAAAATCAGAAGTGATGAAAAATGAAAAGGGGAAGGGGTTTATATAGCGGTCGAGTAGCTGCCCATTTAATGCCGCAACGGCAGGCGGGAATAACGGGGCGGTAGATTGGATATTGCGTGTCTGACGCGTCTGACACGCATTAATGCGTCTGCTGTGCGTCTGCCGCACGCTTTTTCGTCTGCTATGCGTCTGTTGACAGCCTGTCAAATCCGTCTGCGCCGGCAGCCGAAACGACAGGTTACCATAAATGGGCTTTATTGGGCTGGTGGATGAGCAGTGGGTTTGGGCCACTTCTTCTTTCTCATTTGACTCCTTTATTTCCTAAAAACTGAAATTAAAAACAAAACATTATTTGAATAAAATAAATCTAATTCATAATAAATAATAATAAATAAAATAAAATAAAATAAAAATTAGGTTAAATTAGGGATGCCTTGTGGGGCATCACCTAAGGTAACCACTTCCTGTATTCCTGGGGCTTCAGTCCCCTTATAATGCTTGAGGCGTTGTCATTGACTTTGAATTGGTGTCCGTCCTTTAATGATTGAATTGTAATGGCACCATGGGGAAAAACTTGAATCACTTGGAACGGGCCAGACCATCTAGATTTAAGCTTCCCTGGGAAGAGTTTCAACCTAGAATTAAACAACAATACAAGCTGCCCTGGGCAGAACTGACGTGGCAGCAACTTCTTGTCATGCCACTTCTTTGTTTTCTCCTTGTATATTCTTGCGTTGTCGTAGGCCATCGTCCGTATTTCATCGATCTCATTCAAATCTAACAGCCTTTTCTGGCCTGCCTTGTCCAAGTCCATGTTTACTGCCTTGATTGCCCAATATGCCTTGTGCTCTATCTCGACAGGCAGGTGGCAGGTTTTCCCATAGATCAGTCGGAATGGAGACATGCCCAATGGAGTTTTGAAAGCTGTCCTGTATGCCCATAGTGCATCATTCAGAAGTAGAGACCAATCTTTCCTAGTTGGTTTAACCATCTTTTCAAGAATGTTCTTCACTTCCCTGTTGGAAATCTCAGCCTGTCCATTGGTCTGTGGGTGGTATGCTGTCGCGATCCTGTGCTTGACACCATATTTCTTCAAGGCGGCAGCAATTACCCTGTTATCGAAATGTCTCCCTTCATCACTGATAATCGCTCTAGGGATGCCAAATCTAGAAAAGATGTTTTTGTGCAAAAACTTTTAGACCGTTTTGGCATCATTCTTTTGAGTTGCGATTGCTTCTACCCACTTGGAGACATAATCTACTGCTAGGAGGATGTAAAGATTTCCACATGAAGATGGAAAAGGTCCCATAAAATCAATCCCCCAAACATCGAAGATCTCGACTTCAAGGATGTTCTGCAGTGGCATCTCGTTTTTCCTCGAGATATTACCTGTCCGCTGGCACCTGTCACAGTTTTTGTAAAATTCCTGTGCGTCCTTGTACAGTGTCGGCCAGTAGAACCCTGACTGCAGCACCTTGGCAGCAGTTTTATTGCCTCCTAAGTGTCCTCCATATTGTGAAGCATGACAGTGATGGAGAATGTCTTCTTGTTCTTCTTGTGGTAAACACCTCCTTATAACCTGATCTGCGCACATTTTGAAAAGAAGAGGTTCGTCCCAATAATAATGTTTAACATCATTTTGAAACCTCTTCCTGGCTTGATAAGTAAGATCGGAAGGTAATATTCCGCTAACTATAAAATTAACGAAATCAGCATACCAGGGAAGGTTAGAAGACTTACCTGCCGCCATGGCTGTCGCGACAGCTATTGCGGCAGCAAAGAGCTGCTCATCTGGGAAGGTCTCTAGTATGTGTGTCTCATCTACAGGTAGACTCTGTCCCATCTCCAACCTCGACAAGTGATCTGCCACCTGATTTTCTGTCCCCTTTTTGTCTTTGATTTCAAGGTCGAATTCTTGTAATAGCAAGATCCATCGTATCAACCTGGGCTTTGCATCCTTCTTTGCGAACAAGTACTTAAGGGCAGAATGATCGGTGTGCACTATTACTTTCGTTCCAAGTATATAAGAACGAAACTTGTCGATGGAGAACACCACAGCTAACAGCTCCTTTTCTGTGGTGGTATAATTCACTTGGGCATCATTCAATTTTTTGCTGGCATAATATATGACATGAAACAGCCTGTCCTTGCGCTGCCCAAGTGCTGCCCCGACAGCATAGTCACTAGCATCACACATAATTTCAAACGGTTGCGTCCAGTCTGGTGGCTGTACTATGGGGGCTGTCACTAGTTTTTCCTTCAGAACCTTGAATGCTTCAGTACATTCTTCATTAAAGTCAAAGGGTCGGTTCTGCTCTAAGAGATGACATAGGGGCTTCGTGATTTTTGAGAAATTCGCAATAAATCTCCTATAAAAACCAGCATGCCCTAGAAAACTCCTAATGCCCTTGACTGTGGTTGGCGGAGGCAGCTTCTCTATGACCTCTATTTTGGCTCTGTCGACTTCTATCCCACGGCAGCTAATCTTATGGCCTAAAACTATCCCTTCATCTACCATAAAATGGCATTTTTCCCAATTAAGAACAAGATTAGCTTTTTCACATCTTTCAAGTACCTTTTTAAGGTTGCCGAGGCAGCTCTCAAAATCGTCTCCAAAGACGGAAAAATCATCCATGAAGATTTCAAGGAAGTCCTCTACCATGTCGGAGAATATTGCCATCATGCACCTTTGGAAGGTGGCAGGTGCGTTACATAGGCCGAACGGCATCCTCTTAAATGCGTATGTTCCGTAAGGACATGTGAAGGTCGTTTTCTCTTGGTCCTCCGGTGCAATAGCAATTTGATTATATCCTGAATAACCATCAAGAAAACAATAGTAAGGTTTACCCGCTAATCTATCAAGCATTTGATCAATAAAGGGTAAAGGAAAATGGTCTTTTCGGGTAGCTTTGTTAAGCTTCCGATAGTCCATACAAACCCTCCAACCGGTCACAGTCCTGGTTGGGATTAACTCATTGTTTTCGTTGGTTATCACGGTCATGCCTCCTTTCTTGGGAACACATTGCACCGGGCTTACCCATTTGCTATCGGAGATGGCGTAAATAATACCAGCATCTAACCATTTAATTATTTCTTTACGCACTACCTCCTTCATTGCAAGGTTTAACCGCCTTTGGGCATCAATAGTCGGCTTATGATCTTCCTCTAGGAGGATTTTGTGCATACAGATTGCCGGACTAATGCCCTGAATGTCTGCTATCGTCCATCCTATTGCCCTTTTATGCTGCCTCAACATGTCGATCAGCTGTCGTTCCTGTTCCTGCGGCAGCTTAGCAGAGATGATTACGGGCAGTGTATTATCACAACCAAGATAAGCATATTTAAGCTGCCCTGGCAGGGGCTTAAGTTCTAAGACAGGTGGTTCAACAGTAGAGGGCTTTTGGATTAAATGGTTATCCGAAGTGTAATTCAAGGGTTCGAATAACTTACCTGGACGATGGTCTAACCAGTTTACCTCCTCATGACCTTCAGTATCAGATGTATTGGATTCAGAGGAGTCACTGTCGTTGGTGCTGTCGTCGTTGCCGTCGTGACAGGCTTGTAAATGGTTGTCGCCGCAGTGACCAAATTTTATATCTCGGCAGCCTGTCCTGATGCAGGGTTGATCAAAGGTCACCTCAATGATGGCCTTGCATTCCTCATCCACGTCAGCATGTTTCATTGCTTGGAGAACATTCAACTTAATTTCTTGATCGTTTACGCGCATGGTGAGTTCTCCTTTCTCCACATCAATCAATGATCTTCCCGTGGCTAAGAAGGGTCGCCCTAGGATGACTGGTGCGTTCTCATCTGCCTCACAATCTAAAATAAGAAAGTCAGCAGGAAAAATAAGTTTATCCACTCTTACCAAGATGTCTTCAATTTTTCCCTCGGGGTGAACGTAAGAGCGGTCGGCTAGCTGTAGGGTAACTGTCGTGGGCCGCGCCTTGCCAATACCTAATTTCTGAAAAACAGATTTGGGCATTAGATTAACACTAGCACCAAGATCACATAATGCCTTACCCACAAATTTATCGCCGATTACGCAAGGTATGATGAAGCTCCCCGGATCCTTCTTTTTCTGGGGTGGTTGTCGATGAAGAATACTCATGCAACCTTCTTGCATCCTTACCGTTTCAAATTCCCCAAGTTCAGATTTTTTAGACATGACATCCTTGAGAAATTTAGCATAACCGGGCATTTCCCTAACAGCATCTAACAACGGAATGTTAATATGAACCTGTTTAAAAATATCATAAATTTTTTTAAGTTGAGATTCATGCTTAGCTTGCTGTATCCGTTGCGGAAAAGGTGGTGGAGGACGGTAATCAGCAATGCGTCCTTCCCACTGCATGCGAATCTGAGGATGATACTCATATTTTTTCTCCTCTGTCGCTTCTGCTGTCGTGACAGGCTCATCGGCAGCAGTCTGTTTATCACCTGTCGGGGCAGCTTCCTCGGCAGGTTTATCCAAGGCAGGTTCCTTTTCTGTTTCAGCTTCTTTTTCCGGCCCTGGTAACTTTTTCCCACTCCTAGTAGTAATTGCCTTACATTGCTCATGTGGGGGCGGTCTAGCATTTTCAGTATTGCTAGGAAATCCTCCATTCTGCCGTGGCTTAATGTGCTGCGACACCTGACCCATTTGTGTCTCTAGAGATTTCAAGGTAGCCTCATGATTTGTCATTCTCATCTTGGTTTCATCCATAAAGTCTTCCGTTTTCTTGACAAACTTATTAATGTTCTCCATATACGTACCAGTCTGAGACATAAAGGTGGCCAGAGTCTGTTCCAATACACTACTCGTGGCAGGTGGTGGCTGCTGTTGTTGCTGAGGCGGCAGGTTCTGCGGCAGATTCTGCGGCTGCAGCTGCTGTCGCATCAACAATCTAGGACCCCCCTGATTCTGATTATGCGCCTGTGGATTCAGGGCGTTGTTTGGGTTACTCCAGGAGAATTTGGGATCCTTCCTCCAATTGGGATTATAGTTGTTGGAGTTGTAGTTCGGCTTGTAATTTCCAACATATTTTCCCTCTTCTATATTTATCGGGCATTCATCCCTACTATGATTTCCCTCACAAGTAGCACAAACTTCCTCGACAGCAAATCCTTGTAATTCATCATCATTCAATAACTTTTTCATGGCTTTAGTAAGGAATGCTACCTGTGATTTCATAGTGCTGTCGGCCTCATAATCCTTGACAGCAAGTACCCGTTTACCTCCTCTTCTAGCGGTTGGAAACTGCTCCTCATTCTTAGCCAGATGTTTTAGAACTTGCAATGCCTCGTCCGGATCTTTATCCAATAATAGTCCATTTGCTGCAGAATCAATGCGAATGCGAGTTTGTAAGTTAGCAGCATTATAAAACTTAGTTACCTGATTCCATACGGGAAATCCATGCATTGGGCAGTTTCGAAGAAGAGTTGTAAATCTGTCCCAGGCCTCGTGCATTGGCTCGTCATCTTCCTGTTGAAAAGTAGCAATTTCATTACGTAATCGCTCAGCTAAATGTGAAGGATTAAAACGAGATAAAAATTCACGAGTTAGATCTGCCCAAGTCATAATAGAACCCGGTGTAAGTTTATTCCACCAAGTTTTAGCTCTGTCCCTCAATGAATGGGGGAATAACCGAAGCCTCAGTATCTCCGGACTAACTCCTGGTAGCCTAAACGAACCACAGATCTCCTGGAACGTTTTGAGATGCTCCCTAGCATCTTCTGTCGCAGAACCACCAAACTGCCCGGCGTTGTTGATCATACTAAACATGACAGGTTTAAGCTCGAAGTTGTCAACATCAATATCCGGCAGCGTGGTCTCCAGCTCTACATGATCGTTCAGCATGTAGTCACGACATGACCGTCGTCCACCTGCCGCGGGCGGGTCACCGACAGGCGGGATTTCTTCACCGACAGGCTGATTACGGGCCATCTGCTCTAGCTCTTTCTCAAGGTATTCGTTTCGGTCTAAGAGGTGGCGAATCTGTTTCTTAAGATTAAAGGAACGTTCGATTTCCGGATCTAGTTTATATTCAGGATCTTCACCTCTTTTCGATCTGCGCATAAACAGGAAAACCTTGTGAAAAGCAAGAGTTTAAAACGTAAAAGAAAAATTAAAGAAAAATAAAAATAAAACAAAAACAAAAACGAAAAAATAAAAACAAAAGGTGCAAGGAAGGAAAGGTGTAGTTATGTTGCCAATCCCCGGCAACGGCGCCAAAAACTTGTTGCGTGTAAAATAGTCTATCGCAATTGTAGTGCAAGTGTACACGACGCAAGTAGTAAAGTGATACAAAGTATCGGATATCGTCTCCACAGGGATTGGGCTAATGACTTCACCTTATTTCACTGCACAAAGTAAAAGAAATAGTTTGAGAGTTGTCACGAATAATATTGTAAGAATGCAAATAAAAGGAATTGAGATATCAAGATAGAGAGAATGGGCTGGTATTGAGTTGCTCGGTAGTGCAGGTATTGAATTGCTTAGGATCTCCAGTTCTGTCGTCGCACCCGTCGCCGACAGCACCTGTCGCGGCGTCTGTCCGTTAGCTGTCGCGGCAGCGAACACTAACTCCGTACTTCAAGCTTGGCAAGAATCCCTGATCTGCCTTGCCCTATCCCTAGGCACAAGTCTGTCGATGATCACGTCTTTGATGATACCTCCCGGCGTGAATCGAAGGATGAACACCGATGTGTGTGAATTCTTCCTTAGCCACTTAACCTCGCCCTATCCCTAGGCACGAGATGGTTCAACTATAAACTAGAGAACGCGCTCTTATCTCTTTCGTATACTTAACTCTCCCGATGCTAAGTAAATGGATAACCTCACAATGCTCTCCCGATGCTCTTGCAAGATATTAAAACCAAGATAAAAGAACTTGAAGTTTATTTTATTGAACTTGAAAAATCCTAAAACAAAGCAACCCTTGCAACTACTTTACAAAACAACCCGTAGCCCTAGGGGGAATTTAGAACATATCGGTGACAGGTAAACGGCAGGGTTTAGATTTCGGTTATGGGGTAGTCGGCTATGCCCTAGGTTTAATTTATGCCCTTTATATAAGCTTTGGGCTCAAGTTATCTAAGGTAACAAGGATTACAACTTTAATTAAAAGTAAGATTCTAATAAAGACTAAATCTCTAAGGATTCCTACTTTTCAGCCGCCTCCTTGTTTCATGGAAATTCTTCTCCTTGAGCTTTGGCTTGACATATCTTTTGATCCGGGGCTTGGAAAAATATTCGGCTTCCACACGACAGACGAGCAGATTTTTCTCTATCTATCGAGGTCCACTTCACTTTTCCTCTTCATAAATCTGCTGTCACCATGCTGTCACGGCAGGTCCATGACAGGTTCGTCTTCTTCAGCTGCTTGTTCAGTTCAGTTCTCCTGCTTATCTGCCCTGCGCCTGCCTTCAACATCTACTGTGACAGATACCTGCAAAATTAGCCATCTTTTAGTAGAATCCGTGCCTTTTATATAATTGTGATGTTTTATTGAAAACTAACCTAAATGCAATGCAATGATGCTTGAATGCAGCAGAAATATGCGTTAAAAGGGTGTAAATAATAGAACTTTTACACACTCAACACACCCCCAAACTCAAGTTTTTGCTTGCCCTCAAGCAATGAAGACTTAAAAGAAAACTGAAAATTTTTGTGTTGGCCTTCAAATAGTGAACTGTCCCTTTCCTGTCGCTCATTCTCTATGGCGGCAGCAGCCTGTCGGAAGGGTTAGGATCTGTCCGGAATCTCCCTATAGCTCTCGTGCAGTGTGTGCATGCTTGTGAACAGTTATATGCTAAGACTCTCTTAGTTTCACTAGAATATTCAACTCCTTAACTCGAATTTTATGCCAAAGTTTACTTTCTTTTAGAAGGCACATTTTCATGCTTCTTTTTCTTCTATTTTCAAGCTAAGTTTTTCTAGAGCCAGTTTCGGGCACCTCTAGTTAGCTTCCTAGAGCCGGTTTCGGGCACCTCTAGGTTTTTGATTTTCTTTTGCTAAACTTCTTTCCTAGAGCCAGTGTTAGGCACCTCTAGGGGCTATCCAAGTTCTAAGCTTCCTATTCTAGTTTGGCTAAAAGAAATCTAAGCAATATAACAGTCACAAAAGTGTTTAAGTTTTCAGAACTATAGAAAGGCTCTAAACTTTTCCTTAACCTGTCTTAAAGATGCTGCCACGACAGAGCCGTCATGACAGGTAAGTTAACTTCACAGTTTTAAGCCAACAGTTTAAATTTTCTGATTTTTCTGATTTTTTTTAAAGAACTTAAATAACTAATAAGACACAACAATTAATCAAAAGATGTGCTAAAGACTCCATTAAATATGGAGGGTTGCCACCCCCAAACTCAAGGGTTGCATTGCCCTCAATGCAAAATGACACAAAAACAAATAAAGAAAAAAAAGACGATAAATAAAAGTACATCACAAATATATAAGGGCAGGCAGCAATAAGAGGAGCAAAAGAAATAAAAACTCGCATTCAGTACATTCTTCATTAAAGTCAAAGGGTCGGTTCTGCTCTAAGAGATGACATAGGGGCTTCGTGATTTTTGAGAAATTCGCAATAAATCTCCTATAAAAACCAGCATGCCCTAGAAAACTCCTAATGCCCTTGACTGTGGTTGGCGGCGGCAGCTTCTCTATGACCTCTATTTTGGCTCTGTCGACTTCTATCCCACGGCAGCTAATCTTATGGCCTAAAACTATCCCTTCATCTACCATAAAATGGCATTTTTCCCAATTAAGAACAAGATTAGCTTTTTCACATCTTTCAAGTACCTTTTTAAGGTTGCCGAGGCAGCTCTCAAAATCGTCTCCAAAGACGGAAAAATCATCCATGAAGATTTCAAGGAAGTCCTCTACCATGTCGGAGAATATTGCCATCATGCACCTTTGGAAGGTGGCAGGTGCGTTACATAGGCCGAACGGCATCCTCTTAAATGCGTATGTTCCGTAAGGACATGTGAAGGTCGTTTTCTCTTGGTCCTCCGGTGCAATAGCAATTTGATTATATCCTGAATAACCATCAAGAAAACAATAGTAAGGTTTACCCGCTAATCTATCAAGCATTTGATCAATAAAGGGTAAAGGAAAATGGTCTTTTCGGGTAGCTTTGTTAAGCTTCCGATAGTCCATACAAACCCTCCAACCGGTCACAGTCCTGGTTGGGATTAACTCATTGTTTTCGTTGGTTATCACGGTCATGCCTCCTTTCTTGGGAACACATTGCACCGGGATTACCCATTTGCTATCGGAGATGGCGTAAATAATACCAGCATCTAACCATTTAATTATTTCTTTACGCACTACCTCCTTCATTGCAAGGTTTAACCGCCTTTGGGCATCAATAGTCGGCTTATGATCTTCCTCTAGGAGGATTTTGTGCATACAGATTGCCGGACTAATGCCCTGAATGTCTACTATCGTCCATCCTATTGCACTTTTATGCTGCCTCAACATGTCGATCAGCTGTCGTTCCTGTTCCTGCGGCAGCTTAGTAGAGATGATTACGGGCAGTGTATTATCACAACCAAGATAAGCATATTTAAGCTGCCCTGGCAGGGGCTTAAGTTCTAAGACAGGTGGTTCAACAGTAGAGGGCTTTTGGATTAAATGGTTATCCGAAGTGTAATTCAAGGGTTCAAATAACTTACCTGGACGATGGTCTAACCAGTTTACCTCCTCATGACCTTCAGTATCAGATGTATTGGATTCAGAGGAGTCACTGTCGTTGGTGCTGTCGTCGTTGCCGTCGTGACAGGCTTGTAAATGGCTGTCGCCGCAGTGACCAAATTTTATATCTCGGCAGCCTGTCCTGATGCAGGGTTGATCAAAGGTCACCTCAATGATGGCCTTGCATTCCTCATCCACGTCAGCATGTTTCATTGCTTGGAGAACATTCAACTTAATTTCTTGATCGTTTACGCGCATGGTGAGTTCTCCTTTCTCCACATCAATCAATGATCTTCCCGTGGCTAAGAAGGGTCGCCCTAGGATGACTGGTGCGTTCTCATCTGCCTCACAATCTAAAATAAGAAAGTCAGCAGGAAAAATAAGTTTATCCACTCTTACCAAGATGTCTTCAATTTTTCCCTCGGGGTGAACGTAAGAGCGGTCGGCTAGCTGTAGGGTAACTGTCGTGGGCCGCGCCTTGCCAATACCTAATTTCTGAAAAACAGATTTGGGCATTAGATTAACACTAGCACCAAGATCACATAATGCCTTACCCACAAATTTGTCGCCGATTACGCAAGGTATGATGAAGCTCCCCGGATCCTTCTTTTTCTGGGGTGGTTGTCGATGAAGAATACTCATGCAACCTTCTTGCATCCTTACCGTTTCAAATTCCCCAAGTTCAGATTTTTTAGACATGACATCCTTGAGAAATTTAGCATAACCGGGCATTTCCCTAACAGCATCTAACAACGGAATGTTAATATGAACCTGTTTAAAAATATCATAAATTTTTTTAAGTTGAGATTCATGCTTAGCTTGCTGTATCCGTTGCGGAAAAGGTGGTGGAGGACGGTAATCAGCAATGCGTCCTTCCCACTGCATGCGAATCTGAGGATGATACTCATATTTTTTCTCCTCTGTCGCTTCTGCTGTCGTGACAGGCTCATCGGCAGCAGTCTGTTTATCACCTGTCGGGGCAGCTTCCTCGGCAGGTTTATCCAAGGCAGGTTCCTTTTCTGTTTCAGCTTCTTTTTCCGGCCCTGGTAACTTTTTCCCACTCCTAGTAGTAATTGCCTTACATTGCTCATGTGGGGGCGGTCTAGCATTTTCAGTATTGCTAGGAAATCCTCCATTCTGCCGTGGCTTAATGTGCTGCGACACCTGACCCATTTGTGTCTCTAGAGATTTCAAGGTAGCCTCATGATTTGTCATTCTCATCTTGGTTTCATCCATAAAGTCTTCCGTTTTCTTGACAAACTTATTAATGTTCTCCATATACGTACCAGTCTGAGACATAAAGGTGGCCAGAGTCTGTTCCAATACACTACTCGTGGCAGGTGGTGGCTGCTGTTGTTGCTGAGGCGGCAGGTTCTGCGGCAGATTCTGCGGCTGCAGCTGCTGTCGCATCAACAATCTAGGACCCCCCTGATTCTGATTATGCGCCTGTGGATTCAGGGCGTTGTTTGGGTTACTCCAGGAGAATTTGGGATCCTTCCTCCAATTGGGATTATAGTTGTTGGAGTTGTAGTTCGGCTTGTAATTTCCAACATATTTTCCCTCTTCTATATTTATCGGGCATTCATCCCTACTATGATTTCCCTCACAAGTAGCACAAACTTCCTCGACAGCAAATCCTTGTAATTCATCATCATTCAATAACTTTTTCATGGCTTTAGTAAGGAATGCTACCTGTGATTTCATAGTGCTGTCGGCCTCATAATCCTTGACAGCAAGTACCCGTTTACCTCCTCTTCTAGCGGTTGGAAACTGCTCCTCATTCTTAGCCAGATGTTTTAGAACTTGCAATGCCTCGTCCGGATCTTTATCCAATAATAGTCCATTTGCTGCAGAATCAATGCGAATGCGAGTTTGTAAGTTAGCAGCATTATAAAACTTAGTTACCTGATTCCATACGGGAAATCCATGCATTGGGCAGTTTCGAAGAAGAGTTGTAAATCTGTCCCAGGCCTCGTGCATTGGCTCGTCATCTTCCTGTTGAAAAGTAGCAATTTCATTACGTAATCGCTCAGCTAAATGTGAAGGATTAAAACGAGATAAAAATTCACGAGTTAGATCTGCCCAAGTCATAATAGAACCCGGTGTAAGTTTATTCCACCAAGTTTTAGCTCTGTCCCTCAATGAATGGGGGAATAACCGAAGCCTCAGTATCTCCGGACTAACTCCTGGTAGCCTAAACGAACCACAGATCTCCTGGAACGTTTTGAGATGCTCCCTAGCATCTTCTGTCGCAGAACCACCAAACTGCCCGGCATTGTTGATCATACTAAACATGACAGGTTTAAGCTCGAAGTTGTCAACATCAATATCCGGCAGCGTGGTCTCCAGCTCTACATGATCGTTCAGCATGTAGTCACGACATGACCGTCGTCCACCTGCCGCGGGCGGGTCACCGACAGGCGGGATTTCTTCACCGACAGGCTGATTACGGGCCATCTGCTCTAGCTCTTTCTCAAGGTATTCGTTTCGGTCTAAGAGGTGGCGAATCTGTTTCTTAAGATTAAAGGAACGTTCGATTTCCGGATCTAGTTTATATTCAGGATCTTCACCTCTTTTCGATCTGCGCATAAACAGGAAAACCTTGTGAAAAGCAAGAGTTTAAAACGTAAAAGAAAAATTAAAGAAAAATAAAAATAAAACAAAAACAAAAACGAAAAAATAAAAACAAAAGGTGCAAGGAAGGAAAGGTGTAGTTATGTTGCCAATCCCCGGCAACGGCGCCAAAAACTTGTTGCGTGTAAAATAGTCTATCGCAATTGTAGTGCAAGTGTACACGACGCAAGTAGTAAAGTGATACAAAGTATCGGATATCGTCTCCACAGGGATTGGGCTAATGACTTCACCTTATTTCACTGCACAAAGTAAAAGAAATAGTTTGAGAGTTGTCACGAATAATATTGTAAGAATGCAAATAAAAGGAATTGAGATATCAAGATAGAGAGAATGGGCTGGTATTGAGTTGCTCGGTAGTGCAGGTATTGAATTGCTTAGGATCTCCAGTTCTGTCGTCGCACCCGTCGCCGACAGCACCTGTCGCGGCGTCTGTCCGTTAGCTGTCGCGGCAGCGAACACTAACTCCGTACTTCAAGCTTGGCAAGAATCCCTGATCTGCCTTGCCCTATCCCTAGGCACAAGTCTGTCGATGATCACGTCTTTGATGATACCTCCCGGCGTGAATCGAAGGATGAACACCGATGTGTGTGAATTCTTCCTTAGCCACTTAACCTCGCCCTATCCCTAGGCACGAGATGGTTCAACTATAAACTAGAGAACGCGCTCTTATCTCTTTCGTATACTTAACTCTCCCGATGCTAAGTAAATGGATAACCTCACAATGCTCTCCCGATGCTCTTGCAAGATATTAAAACCAAGATAAAAGAACTTGAAGTTTATTTTATTGAACTTGAAAAATCCTAAAACAAAGCAACCCTTGCAACTACTTTACAAAACAACCCGTAGCCCTAGGGGGAATTTAGAACATATCGGTGACAGGTAAACGGCAGGGTTTAGATTTCGGTTATGGGGTAGTCGGCTATGCCCTAGGTTTAATTTATGCCCTTTATATAAGCTTTGGGCTCAAGTTATCTAAGGTAACAAGGATTACAACTTTAATTAAAAGTAAGATTCTAATAAAGACTAAATCTCTAAGGATTCCTACTTTTCAGCCGCCTCCTTGTTTCATGGAAATTCTTCTCCTTGAGCTTTGGCTTGACATATCTTTTGATCCGGGGCTTGGAAAAATATTCGGCTTCCACACGACAGACGAGCAGATTTTTCTCTATCTATCGAGGTCCACTTCACTTTTCCTCTTCATAAATCTGCTGTCACCATGCTGTCACGGCAGGTCCATGACAGGTTCGTCTTCTTCAGCTGCTTGTTCAGTTCAGTTCTCCTGCTTATCTGCCCTGCGCCTGCCTTCAACATCTACTGTGACAGATACCTGCAAAATTAGCCATCTTTTAGTAGAATCCGTGCCTTTTATATAATTGTGATGTTTTATTGAAAACTAACCTAAATGCAATGCAATGATGCTTGAATGCAGCAGAAATATGGGTTAAAAGGGTGTAAATAATAGAACTTTTACACACTCAACACCTATCATCCTCAGTCGGATGGTCAGTCTGAGCGAGTTATCCAGATTTTGGAGGATATGTTGAGGTGCTGCGTGATTGAGTTTCAGGGCTCTTGGGAGAAGCATTTACCTTTGGTAGAGTTTGCTTATAACAATAGTTATCAGGCGAGTATTCAAATGGCTCCTTATGAGGCTTTATACGGGAGGAAGTGTAGGACTCCTCTTTGTTGGGCTGAAACGGGACAGAAGTTGGTTTCGATGCTGGCTTTGTTGAAGGGAACCACCGAGAAGGTGAAGCTCATTTGTGAGCGGTTGAAAGCAGCCTCTGATCGGCAAAAGTCTTATGCGGATTTGAAGCGTAAGGAGATAGAATATACGGTGGGTGACCGTGTGTTCTTGAAAGTTTCGATTTGGAAAAAGGTGATGAGGTTTGGCCGGAAGGGTAAGTTGAGCCCTAGGTACATTGGACCATATGAGGTGATTGAGCGTGTGGGTCCTGTTGCGTATCGGTTGAGGCTACCTCAAGAGTTGGAGAAGATTCATGATGTTTTCCATGTTTCTATGCTCCGGAAGTATAGATCAGATCCTTCGCATGTGATGCCTGTGGAGGAAGTGGAATTGAATCCGGATTTGACCTATGATGAGGAACCGGTGAAGGTTCTGGATTCGGATAGCAAGGTTCTTCGTGGCAAGACCATCGAGTTGGTTAAGGTGCTGTGGAAGCATCGAGGTGTTGAGGAAGCCACGTGGGAGCGGAAGGAAGACATGCTGAAGCAGTTTCCTTATCTCTTTCCTTCAGGTAAATTTCGAGGACGAAATTTCTTAAGGGGGGAGAGTTGTAACGCCCCGGTTTTGGGCTTAGTAGTTTTGGGCGTTGACCGGTTAGGTCAAAGTGCTGTTCAAATCTAAAAAGGTGAAATTAGGAAAGCCTAGTTCGGGTTGCATTAAAAATATGGAAAAATGTTCTAAAATCATCTTTTAATATATATAAGTGAACTGTGAAATGAATTTTACAAAATGAGGTTTGGAAGGTGACATTTTGGCTAGTGACCAAAATGTAATTTTTCAAAGTTGCGTGACTGTTTTAAAAAGGATTGAAACTTTGAATCTTTAAGGAGCTATTTACCCAAAGGGAGTTTCTCCAGATTTTTCTAAGATATTTTGATGTTTAATTCTGATTTTAAAGCTAAAGAAAAGTGGAGGGAAATTATTTTGGCTATTTTGTAACTAACTTCCAATTTTCTTTTTCTCTCATTTTCTCTCAACCCAAACACTTTCTCTCCAGAGATTTCCTTCAGATTTTGTCACTCAAATCTCTCTTTTCAATCCTCTTTTGATTGCTAATCATCACATCAACAAAACCTCACCATTTGCTAGTTGATTCATCAAGGTTTTTGGTTCTAAAAGAGGAGAAACTCAAGTTTGGAGGTAAGAACGTCCTTCTCCTCTAAACTATCAGTTCTTTACTGAAATTCCTAAGTTCTCAATCCTTAATTGATGTTTTATAAATGGCTTTTGAAGTTGTGAAATGGATCTTGGCTTAAAATGCAAGATTTGGTGATTTTTGATGGATTTTCGTTTGATCTGTTAAAGCTGTGATTTGAGATGTGTTTTTGATGATTAATGAATGTTAATTTGATAAGGAATTGAGTTTTGATTAATGCAATCCCGGATAGGTGGAATTTCCTAAGTTTAGCTTGTGATTCTTGGTTGTCTTTGGTGTGATCTTGTGGATCTGTTGTTGCTGGAGGTATAAGGATGTTGATAGGTTCTTTTTAGGTGTTATATGATGTTAAAGGATGTTTAGTTTTGATGGTTTATGGCTGGGCTTTGTTGAGGAGTTGTTTGGATGCATTTTCGGTTGTGTTTGGTGGCCGAAAATGGAGTGTGGATGAGAGCAGCGAGTTTAGGTGCTTTCATTGAAGCTATTAATGCATGATGATGCATTAATCCTCTGCTTTGATGTGTTTAAAATAGGGGAGTCATCTTTGGATCCAAGTGGTGGTGATCCGGAAGCTTGATTTGTGCTTCGGCAAGAGGCGAAGTGGAATCGGTGAGTGAAATTGGGTTTTCGGCTTTGAAACCAATGTCTTGGGAGCTTAGTTTAAGTCTAAACAACTTTACTAAGCTCAAGTGTAAGTTTTCGGAAAAAAACTCTCTAGTGGTGGCCATGGTTTGGTTGTTGTGCAATGTGGTTTATTGCATGTTTTAAATTCTGTTTTGAAAGCATGATTTAGCATGGTTATTGCTGATTTTGTAAGCCATATGTTGAAGGAAGCTCAAGGTAAGAGTTCCTTGTTTTGAACATTGATTAAATGTGTTTTGATGCTTTAAAATGCATGATGAATATGACTTGGTTTAATGCTTTAAAACAGTGGATTATTTGATGAGAATGATGTATATTGGCAAGTGATGTTTTGAAAAAGGTTAAGGTCACTAAGGTGGTTAAAAGTCCTTGAGTGAGCCTTGTGGATTCTAAGAACTTCATGGTGGTTAAAAGTCCATGATGATTCTTGTTAAGGTCACTAAGGTGGTTAAAAGTCCTTGAGTGAGCCTTGTTACTTAAGAACATCAAAGTGGTTAAAAGTCCTTGGATGGTTCTTTTTAAGGACACAAAGGTGGTTAAAAGTCCTTGTGTGGTCCTTGCCATGGTGTTTAAAAGTCCATGGGCCAAGGTGTTTAAAAGTCCTTGGGGCCAAGGTGTTTAAAAGTCCTTGGGAAGAACACAAAGGTGGTTAAAAGTCCTTGTGTGGTTCTTGTGCATTATAAGATCACAATGGTGTTTAAAAGTCCATGTGTGAGTCTTATGTTGATCTTGATTTTAAAAGATGGAACTTATCACTTGTGGCCAATATGACATGTAATGATATGGAAGCATGTAATGCTTGTTTAAATTGCTTTGAGCATGAGTAAATGATGATTTGAAGTATGATTTATAAAGTGTTTTATAAATGCATTATTGAATGGTTTTAATGAGCATTCCTCACTAAGCTTTTGCTTACGCTCTCTTTCGTTTTCTTAAACCAATAATACAGATCATTAAGGTACTTTGAGGGCAGCAAGGAAGGCAAGCATTCAACTGGAATTAAGCTCAAGTATGGGAAGGTTTTCTTAAACACATTTTAGCTTTTGGCAATTTGGCAATGGGGGACCTATGTGTATGTTTTAGAAGATGTTTTGAACTTCCTAAGTATGTTTAGTGTTGTTGGTAATGCTGGTTTTGTATTTGGCCTTATTGTGCTTGGTTTTTGAAGGTTTTATGTTTGAATGGTTTACTTGTGAAAGAAGCATGCCTTAGATTTGAGGCTTTTCATATATGATGATATAATGTTGAATTGATGATGAAAACATGTCTCTTATATGTTGTATGAGTTGCTGGTAAAGTTTGGTAGCATTTGAAACATGTTTGGATGATCTATTGCATGTTTAAGGAAGCCTTTTGCTGCATTCTGTGCAGGGCGTTTCGGAACAATGACTACCGTTTCGGAACGGGTGCCTTGAATCAGCCCAGGCATCCGAAACGGGAGACACCGTTCCGAAACGGAAAGGCCACTGCCAGCCCTCGTTTCGGTACGCGTTGCGGAACGGCCCCGCGTTTCGAAACGGGCTCTCCCTGTTTCGGAACACGTGACCGTTGGGGGCTGACATTGGTAGTTAAATGTTTTGGAATGTTCGCATTTTGGTCCTGAATCGTGTTTGTGCAATTGTATGAGTTTGGGAGGTCCGTTTGAGCTGAATTTTGACAGAGAAGCATGAAACCTGATTAATTTCAAGATGGTAACTTAAATTTGGGTTAAGGCCTTATAATTTACATAATTTACAGTTTGGTCCCTAAAGTTGCAAATTGTTCAATTGGGTCCCTGTTTGATCTCTGATGTTTGTGATCTTTGAGTATGTTGTTGTATGATCACCATTAGGGTTAATGAGCATCTAGACAAGAGTAAAAGGAAAAAAAAAGGGTCGTTAATCAAGGTTGACTTTCGGGTTGACTTTGGTTTTCCCCGTGTGACTTTCTTAATTCGGGTCAACCGTCTAGGCCGGGTTAAGGGGGTTACAGAGGAGGTGGTGGTGGAGCTCCAACTCCAGCAGTAGGCTCTACCACATGAGCCTCAACTCCAATCATCGGCTCATTAACAGGAGCCACAACACGTGGTTCCTGACGAACCACTCTCGGTCTACCCCTAGGCCTCGACATACGTGCTCACAAACAACAACTACAACAACAAGAAGAAAGCACAAAAGATAGGGTTAGCAAGGCAAGGGTTCCAAGTGGCTCAAGTATGTTCCCTCACTTTAAAAATTCTTTTTCCCGATGTAATAGTAGCAACGGGACTTCACACAACATGCTTCAAACAAAACAACAAGGATACTTAATAAACAAGGAAACATACTTGCATGGCAAGCAATCACCGTGCATATCAATACAAAAACTTTACTTACCTCACTTACCGGCCCAAGGTCTCAGAAACCTTAAGCTCTGATACCAACAAGTGTAACCCCCTCGTCCCGGTCCGGACGCTTGACCGATCCGAGTGAGCTACACCGGGGATAACCGAGGTAAAACCCATTAAGACTCCACTTCGGTTACTGACCTAAGGAAAAACTTTTCATTTATTATCTTGTCTAGATGCGTTAAATAAACCTATGCGTGAAACGCCAGCGAAAACAAGACTCACGAGAAGCCTAACAGCAAACAGGGCCTAAGCCCAACCCTTGAGACCCTTTAGAGATGACAAAAAGCCCATTTACAGGCCTGTGTTTCGGAACAGACATAACCCGTTTCGAAACACGGGCTCCAGTTTAAAAAGCTAGGCACCCGTACCGAAACGCATCCACCCCGTTTCGGAACAGGGTCCCATTTTGCCTAGGCATTCCGATACCCGTTTCGGAACAGGAAATTCCAATAGCCAAAGTGTTTCGAAACTCGTATCGGAACAGGGGCTCACAGTAGCCAAACCATACCGGAACGCGTTTCGATACGGGGGCTCTGGAACCACACCCGTTTCGAAACACCTGATGTCTGTGAATTCCCAAAATCAGTTTTAAACATCTCTAAACGATCCCAAACGCCCTTAACGACCCCGAGAAGCATACACAACATACAAACACACTCTAGAGGCATGCACCCTATTGCAAACATACACAAACACGTAAGGCTACAAGATAGGGGCATCCATATAAAAGATCATACATGACATTCAAGATTCATACATCACAAGACATACACTTACGCATTCAAGAAGGCAATTCAACATGGTTTACAAGCATCCAAGGCAACCAAAGCCAAACATCATAAGCATTTAAAGGAGTCTAACATGCTCCTAAACAACCAACACCAACATACTTCAAAGGCTCAAACAACATATACATGTCCCATTGCTTGACCATTACATCATTTAATATAAAATCCATACTTGAAATATTAAAAAGCCCAACTAGCACACTTGGAGGCCTCTTCTTGCACTAGCAACCCACGAACTGCGGATCTGCATTGTCGAACAAAAGAGAGCGTAAGCATAAAACTTAGTGAGGGTAAGCTCGTAAAACAAACCTCGATAATGCAGGGTCCAAGCACGAGCACAACCAAGGTAGAATGCATGATCTTACCTTCGATCCACATGAGCCAAAATACACATGATACATGAAAAAATATCCAATATTATGCCATGCTCCACAAGCTCAAATCCACATCATATGTAGACACATATAATAATCCATATAGGAATCACATTTCATATCATATTGGCACATATCAAATCATATTGGCACCTAGCTCTGACTCGAATATGCGGATAAACAAGTTGGAACTCATATCCAACACAACCACTACCTTACGGTGGGATTACACTCATCATCGTTCACGCGGAGGGGATTCCACTCATCCTCACGCCTCATCGATGGGATTACACTCATCATCGACTAACATATGTATAAGAATGTTTTCTGGGCAAACCTGTACTCTATCTTGATGACTACTATCATCTAGACCACACGCGCATTTGACTCACATGTGCACACTAACATCTTAATGATCGATCATTGTACCCAAGCATACTAGTGCCAATACTAAAACATTTTATAACCTTTCACAACATCATTTCATATCAACTTCCGTGCTTAGCACATACTCACCAAGACTCACCGTCATGCAAAAACCACTTGCATATATCAATGCATCAAAACCAT
Source organism: Hibiscus tridactylites (assembly GCA_958450335.1). NCBI lineage: Eukaryota > Viridiplantae > Streptophyta > Magnoliopsida > Malvales > Malvaceae > Hibiscus > Hibiscus tridactylites. The sequence goes on from OY288288.1 coordinate 39,720,647, forward strand.
GCCTCAACATACATGTAAAACACAATATACATAGCCACCATAATCACAATTAAACATGAGGCATACACAACATTTAAATATCAACCATAGTCTCTAAATAAAGCTTGGGATTAGACTACCAATATAATCCCAACTCTAGGTGGGTCTACCAAGCCCAACCCAGTCCACATGCTTGAACCAACCTTTGAAAACCATTTAAAAGCATTTAACCACTCACCTTCACTTCCAAGCTCAACAACCAAGCAACCAAGACCTTCAAGCTTCTGGATTCACTTCCTATGCTTCAACAACACAAACTCTTGCTTCTAAACAACTCAACACAAACAAAACAACCTCAAATCAGTCCATACATCAATGTAGCCAACCCAGAACACTATTCAAGCATCAAACACAAGATTTCAAGCTATGAACAACCCAAAAACTCCAAACCCGAGCAGCCCTCAAACCCAATCAAAAACTCATGATTTCAACCTCTTTAACACTCTTAAATGATTCCAAAACAACCCCCGACTATCATACTAACTTCAGCCCTCAATTTCCAACATTAAACACACCCAAAACTCATTCTAAAACTCTTCAAAAACCCCAACAAAACCCAATTCCGAAAATCTTTATAAAACACCTCAAAATTCACATATGTTGGACCTCATAGGTTGAAAACAACTTATCTAACATTAATAAATCAATAGCTTTGATAAAATCTCATAAAGCTTCAACCTTTAACATTTTCCATGGAAAACCAAATTTCTAAAAAATGGATGAAAATGAAATCTAATGGTACTTTCAAAGAGAGGAAGATGAGAGCAAAATGGAAATGTAATTACCTTTCAAAACCGACCACAAATGAAGAAGTAAAGAGATGGAATAGTAACTTGGAGAGTAGAGGCTCTCTTGTCGTTGGTTTCTTTGTTGGAGAAGAAGATGATGAAATTTTGCTTATTTGAATTATAATGAAATAAAAATGGGTTTTATTTGGAAAGACCCACTATTTATAAAAGTGCCATTAATGAATGACTAAAGCTATCATCTCCTGAAGTCCTTGGATTTTGGACTTAAGAGATAGGCCCAACATAACTTTAATTATTTTGAAATCACGAAGCCCATGAAAAATATTTTATTATTTTAATTACAACCTGAAACTCAAAATATTATATTATTATTATTTTCACCCGATCCTCAAACCCGGGTGTTACAGAGTGATGAAGACTCCACCGACGATGAATAAGCCAAACTTTGCCTTATGGCCATCGAAGAAGATTCAAGGGTAACCTCTAATTCATCTACTTCATGTTCATATTCCTTTGATGAATTACAAGATGCCTACGATGATTTGGTTTTAGAGTTTATAAATCATATTTGAAAAACAATAAAATGATTTCAAAGTTGAAAATTCAAAATGATTTGATATCTAAAACCAAACTTGAACTTGAAGCAAAACTCGAAGAGTTTGAACAAAAATGTTTTGATTTGCAAAATTTGCTTCATAAAGTTCAAGAAGAAAAAGATTTGATTTCTAAAGAGCTTGAAAAGAAAAATAATTTTGGAAAATCAAACTTTTATGTAAGACAATCTAGTGCCCCTAGATTTGTAAACGGTAAATGTTTTAGAAGTGTTTAGGTCCCAAAAGGACTAATCACTTCAACTAAAAAGGATGAAATTGAAAAATGGATTCCTGAGGGGACTAAATTTTGTGCTACTAACGTCTATGGATCCAAAGCAATTTGGATACCAAAAATTACTTTATTGTCTTTTGCTAGGTGTGATGGAGAGTGATCAACAAGTCAAAAATTGAGGGGGAGCTACATGCACACAAAGGAAGAACACTTGAAGAAGGAAGGCTTCACATCCTCCCTTGAGTTCAAGTGTAGTAAAAATCTAGTTGCTTTTTACTTTCATTTGTTTTATTTTCTTTTAACTAGATGATCATATATGTTGGACTAACATTTTAATGATGCTTTGAGTAAGGGGAGTCATTTTAAAACCAAAAATTCTTAATTTTTTTTTCATCTTTTCAACCTCCTAAGTTATTTTGAACTTAATGTCTTTTGAATTCTTTTTGATATAACAAAAAGGGGGAGAAATGGTTGAAAAATTGAATTTTCAAATGAATAAGGGGGAGCTCAAATTAATTTCAAAATTTTCATCTCTTATTCACATTTTTTAACTTAAAGGGGGAGAATACCAAACAATTTTTCAAGTTGGTTTTATTATATCAAAAAGGGGGAAATTGTAGAAATAATGTTTTGATATAATAATTGAAAAATGTTTTGGACTAATTTGAAAAGAATTCAAAACTTGTCTTTAAGTCCAAACAACTTGAATTTATGTTTGAAGGATCTTAAAAGGTTTTTGGTAATGTTTTTATTGATTTTAAATAGCCAAACTTGAATTTTCAAGGTGCTCGTACCGATACGGTCTAACCCGTATCGATACCTTTTTGCCCAAGTTTGGTCAATGCCAAAACCTGTATCGAAACAGGCTTTCCGTTTCGATACGGAGAGGGATCGTTTTGATACGCCCAGTAAGCGTACCGATCCTCATTTTAACAACCCCAACGACTAGTTTCCCAACGGTCTTTTAAATGTCATACCGTACCGATACGCCCTCAAGCGTATCGATACGCCTAGGCTGGCAAGAGCCCAACGGCTAGTTTCTGATGAAGGTCGTACCGATACGGGTCCACGCGTATCGATACGGGAGGCTGCATAATAGCATTAAAGATGGGAAATAAAGTCTCCAACGGCTCCAACTCATCCCCAACGACTAGTAACGGCTACAAACTCAAAGGGGAGTATAAAAGGGACCTCCAAGCATCTAGTAATGGTTAATGCTTCAATTGTCAACAACAAATGATCAAAAAAATTGTCTTAGTGCTTATTTGTCATTTCTTTGTATATACAAACACTAGTGAGCCAAAATTAAGTGAGGGAGAGTTGTAACGCCCCAATTTTGGGCCTAGAAGTATTCCGAGGTTCGTAGGACCTAGACTAGATATCCAAGTTTTCGGGAGCAGTTCAAGGAAATCAAGGTTCTGGTTATGATAAAAATATGAGAAAATGCTTAAAAATCATTATTAATTATATAATGGTTTTGGTAAAAACAATTTTAAGAAAAGGACATTGGAAGTGGGATATTTTGAATTATTGACCAAACACGATTTTTACAAAGGTGTTTTAGTGACTATTTTGTAAAAGGATTGGAACTTTGAATCTTGAAGGAGCTATTTGACTTACTTGTTTTTATCACATTTTTCTCTCAATTGGGAGCATTTTTAAAAGGTTTTAATTAAAGATTAAAAGGGTTTAATAAAAAGAGAGTTAGTTATTTTATTAAAACTCATTTTACGTCATTTTCTCTCATTCCATTTTCTCTCAAAGTTTTCCTTCAGCCAAACACTCTCCATTTTCAAGAAACTTGAGGTAATGCTCTTGATTTACTGAGTTCTTGATTTCTAAAGGATTCTTTAATCTTGATTTACAAAACCTTATTGTTTTTCCTTTGATTTATCAAGAAAAACACATCCAATTGAGAGAGATTTCATCCATTAGAGGTAAGGTTCGTTCTTCTCCTCTAATGATCAGTTCTTTACTGAAATTCCAAAGTTATCAATCCTTTACATGTGTTTTCTAAGTTGTTTTGATGGATTACTTATGGAAATTTGGTTAAATTGAGGATTATTGATTGAGATCTATGATTTTCGGAATGCTACTGTTTTAATTGATTTGAGGCTAATAAAAAATAATGATTTGAATGTTAAATGATGTTGAAATAAAGATTTTATCATAATAATCCCGAAATGGATGAAAGTGATAGGTTTTGGCTGGGCTGAGCTTGTAGTGTAATCGAAGGTGTTTTTGGTTGTTTCGGATAGGCGTTTTGGTAGTTTTCGGCAGAGCATAGGGGTAGCTTTGTTTGCTGGAGATTTTAATGCATAGTGATGCATTAATCCTCTTTTCTTATGTGATATAATAAGTGGAGAACATTTCGGAAGCAATCGGTGAAGGTTCGTGAGCTTTGATTGCTTGGATTCACGTCGTCTAGTCAAGTTTGCACGTGTCGGTGAGTGAGAATGTGAATTTCAGTTTTGAAAGCTTTAAAAGGTGATTTGGGAACTTAGTGGTAAGCTTGAAACGCTTAACTAAGTTCAGATGTAAGTGAAAGGAATTTCCTCTCTCGGTTATGCTATTGTGAGACGATTTATGCACTATTTTTAGATTAATGGTTTTACCTACTGTTAAAGCATGTTTAAAAGAGTTTGATTACTGTTTTTAATGATGTAATGTTGTGAAAATGGTTTATAAATGATATTGGATATAGTTAGCCTGCTATAGTATTGAGTGCACTATAAAAAGTCGCCTTCGATGTCGAGGGGTTGGTGTCCCCTGTCTCCGTCCAAGTACCCTAACGATCGAGGAGGTTGGTGTTCTGTCTCTCGTTAGTGGTTAAGCATCAAACCGATGTGAAACCCCCTCGTCCCGGTCCGGATGTTTGACCGGTCCGAGTAGGCTACACGGGGAAAACCGATGTGAAACCCGTTAACGTCCCACCTCGGTTAGCAACCTTAGAAATTTTCTTTTATTTATCTTGTCTAAATGCATTATTATGTCCTATGTGGAACACGACATCGGAAAACAAAGTAGTATAAAAACGACCATCCAAAACAACACTTTTAAAACAGCCCATTTTTCCTTTTTAAGCAGGGCGTGTCGATACACCAGTCAAGGGTATCGATACGCCTTGACCAAGTCAACTATCTTCAATCAACTCAGGGGAGACCGTATCGATACAGCCCTTGGGCGTATCGATACACCCTCCTCGGTCAACATCTCGCGGTCAACGAGACAAAATCATACCGATACGCTTAGAGCTCGTATCGATACGCCAAAGTCTCACCGAAATCTAAGATTTCCGGTGAGCTTTGGGCGTATCGAAACACCCCCGCGTATCGATACACAAAGCCAAAACTGAGTCCTGAAGAGCAAGACCGTATCGATATGGCCCTTAGGCGTATCGATATACCATGCACTACATGTTCCCAAATTTCAGCCAAACAACTTAAGACACGACTCTAGATGCGATTTACGACTCCTCTAGCCCTAGACAACATACATGCAACCTTTAACTATAGAGATATCATCATACATGGCATTCAAAACGTACAAGGATCATGCAACGAAAGGATTCATACATTTATCAAAAAGAAGACATACATAACACACAAAGGTACATGCCTTAGAAACAAACATATAGGCATTCATGACATGCAACATAAATAAGGTTTATAATTCAAACAAAACATCTAAAAGCCAAACCAACATCACACACATCCAAGCTCAATTTAACAACACCTATCCCATTGCTTGACTATTACAATCTACAATTTAAAGTTCATAGTTGAGCTAACCAAAAGCGACACTTGGAGACCCCTTCATTGCCCTTGCCACCCACAAGCTACTGATCTGCATTGTCGAACAAAAAGGAGGGTAAGCATAAAAGCTTAGTGAGGGTAAGCTCGTAAAACAAACCTTCGACAATGCAGGGTCCAAGCACAAGCAACAACCAAGATAGAATGCATGATCTTACCTCCGATCCCCAAAAGACAAAATATACATGATGCATGAACACATAATCAACACTATGCCATGATTAACAACTCACAAGTCTAACACACGAAGATATATACATACCAATACATTAACAACCACATATATCAAAGTATTATTGGAATCACATTTCATATCATATTGGCATCTAGCTATAACTCGAATACACGGATAACACGTTGGAACTCACATCTAACAACCACCATTACCTTCGGTGGGATTACACTAATCACCGGTTCTCGCGGAGGGGATTCCACTCATCCTCACGCCCCGTCGATGGGATTCCACTCATCACCGACTAATATATAAAGATTTCCGGGAAAACCCGTACTCCTCCTTGATGACTTAACACCACCAAGGCCATGCGCGAATTTGACTCTCGTGTGCACACTAACATCCTAATGATCGATCATTGTACCCAAGCATACTAGTGCCAATATTTAACAAAATCCATAGCCTTTCAAAACATCAATTCATATCAACTTTCGTGCTTAGCACGTACTCACCATGATCACTATCATGCACAAATCTCAATCCAAACCATGTGCATAACAATGCATCAAACCATGCCTCAACAACATGTATAACACAATATACATAATTACAATAACCACAAATAAACAAGAGACATAACAAGCAATTAGGAGTTCAACCAAAAGTTTCTAACTAAAGCTTGAGATTAGGCTACCACTCTAATCTCAACTCTAGGTGGGTTTACCAAGCCCAGCCTAGGTCCACATGCTTGAACCAATATTTTAAAAACCATTTAAAAACAGTAACCATTCACCGACCACTCCATTTATCACAAACCGACTAGCCTACCAAGCATCCAAGTTTTCGGATTCGAGCCCGAAGCTTCTCCATTGTTTCCTCTTGCCTCTAACCATTCAAAAACAATACATTAACCTCAACATCAGCCACAAACCCAAAGTTTAACACCAACACACAAATCCACTACAATTCTCACAATTCAAAGCCAAGTTCATCCTCCAAAATCTCATTTTCGCACTTCCACAACAACCCACCAAAAATCAGCAATGTAGTCATCCAAAGTACTCTCAAAAATGTTCAAAACACTACCCAAACATAGTATAACCTTCAGCCAACGATTTCCAGCACATAGCAACCCCAAAACTCCCCTTAAAACCCTTCCAAAAACCCCTCAAAACCCAAATTCGGGAATCTCAATAAAACACTTTAAAAATCACATATGTTGAACCTCATGGTTCATAAACAACTCATATATCATTAACAAATCAATATATTTAGTTAAACACAATAAAGGTAGCATTTTTATTCAAATCTCCTAAAAACTCAAATTCTAAAATCATGGACAAAAATGAAAACTAGTTGTACTTTCAAAGAGAGGAAGATGAGAGCAAGATGAGAATGTAATTACCTTTCAAAACCGAGCCAAAATGGAGGAGAAAGAAGATGGAATAGTGAGTTGGAGAGGAAATGGGGTTTTCACGTGAAGAAGAGAAGATGAAGAAGATGAAGATAACTCTCTTCTTTTTGGTTAAAAGCTCATCTTTTTCAAACTTTGAGTTATTTACAAAAATGTCACTAATGAGATGGCAAATTCTCATTTATTCTAAAATCCATGGGATTTTATTTCCAAAACAATTTAAATCTAACATAATTGTTTGCTTCGAATATATGAAGCCCAAAATAATATTTTATTATTTTAATTATAAAACTGAAACTCGAACCATTATTTAAATATTATTTTCACCTGGCCCCCAAACCCGGGTGTTACAACTCTCCCTCACTTAAGGAAATTTCGTCCCTGAAATTTATCGGACAGGAAATACCACGAAATTTGCTCTTACACACTTTCCTTCCTTTCTTACCACAACATTCTAGCCAGCTCGACAGACTCACCACCCAACATTAGCTATCTGATGCTAAGATCTCAACGGGTCCTTCAATGCACGTCAATTTCAAACTCAACTCAATCTCTTCCACAAACATAGCATGGGACAGACCTGACTCACATTTCTGAATCATAGATACACAGAACACATCACAAACCCCTTCCTAACTCTGGTGGTAACCGCAACAGATAAGCAACAGAACTAGCCTGATTCACAATCTCATACGGCACCGTCTGAATACTTGACCGATAACTTTCTCTAACTGACCATCTGACTTCAACAAGTAACCAAGCACTATGCAGAAGTCCTCAAAAATCTAGTTGAAATCTTGAATCTCTATTACCCAGTTTCATTAAGAACCTTCCACGGATGTAACAAACTAGAAGAAAACTAGTGCTCGGTCTTGACACGCTGGAAAATTATACACTTACTCTCATACTGAACCACATCATTCATCAACTCAATCCAAAAGTACTCATCTTCAACCCACAATACGTCTTCATACTACCTAGATGCAATACAAATGAACTGTCGTGTGCTTCGGCCAAAATAATACGTCTCAAAACACTATGTCAATCGGTACAACTATTTTGTCTCTGAAATGCAAAACTCTATCATCTCTAATACTGTATTCTGAAGGTCTTCCTTCCGCTATGTCTTGCACGTGAGGTGCCAAGAACCTATCTTCCAACTGTTTCTCTTTAAGTATTCTGACTCAATGTAGGCTCAACCCGAAACTCGGCCAACAAACCACTATCATTTGATAAACTGAATCCGGAAAATATAGCTCGCAACTCAAAAATAGATCGGCAAAAACAACTCGAAGCATCGGTTACTACGTTGACTCTCTTCGGATGGTACTCAATCTTGAGATTACGGTCTTCAAGCAGTTCTAACAACTTATGATGTTCAAGTTTCAACCCTTCCTAAGTCGTCAAATATTTCAAGTTCTGATGATATGTATATATACTGTGCATTTCTTACTATACATGCTTTGTCTCTAAGTCTTCTTAGAAAATACAAATGTAATTAACTCTATGTCTCGCGTCGGATAATTCTCTTCAAGAACTTTCTACTGTCTCGACGAATAAGCCATAATCTTCTGTCTTGCATAAGCACACAACCTAACCCTACATGTAAAGCATCACTATTATTCACAACCTCTTTCTCTGATATAGGTCGGACCAAGGTCGAAGCACTCTTCAAAGTTTCTTTCGGTTTCTCAAGGGCTCGTTGTCTTGCATCTGACCACACAACTGGACAGTCTTTTGTAGCAACCTGTCAGTGGAGCAGCTATCTTCAAAAGATCATCTACAAATATCCGATAATAACAATGCTAGACCTAGGAACTATAGATACATGTCACTGTCTTCGGTTTCTTCCAACTCACATCTTCTTCTGCCTACTTGGGATTTACTCTAATACACTCGGCTGATCTACATGTCCTAGAAGAACATCTTCCTTGACTCGGAGTTCACGTTTGCTCGACTTGGCATACAACTGATTCTCTAATAGGGTCTACGACACTAACTCTAAAGCTTGTCATGATCTTCTTCGGTACTTGAACTTCTCTCATTTTCAACTGGTAGTAAACAGATCTCAAATTAATCTTCGAAAAGACTGGAGCACACCCTAACTATTCAACAAATCACTGATGCTGGGAAACGGATACTAACTATTCACTGTCAATTGTTTCAACTTTCTGTAATCTAAACACATTCTCGTACTTTCCTCTCTCTTCTTCACAAATTACACTATCGTACTCTAAGATGATGTACTAGGCCTAATGAATCTACGGTCTGACAAATCTCGAAGTTGATTCTTCAACACTCTCAATTATTTCGGGAACCATAAAATACAGAGCAAACAAAATAGGAGCGAACTCGAAGACGATCTCAATAACAAACTCTTCTTCTCTGTCAGGAGACAAACCAGGCAATTCTTCCAAACACTTTTAGGAAAAACACAAACTATTCTAACATTCTGCGGTCTAATCTTCATTCAGAAATCAAATCGATCACATTTGCTAGGCAAGCCTGGAAACTAAACTCAATCAATCTTTGACCTCTAAAGCTGGATCAACATTTGATAAGAAGTTCACATCCTCACCTACTACTACAGTCTCAGAGAAATCTGCAACTTCAAGGCAACTCTCTCTTTGTCTCAAGGTATACCCTAGCTCTATGTTCTACGAGCCAAACCATGCCAAAAGGTACATCGAAACCGTAAAAAGACAATTACTTCACATCTACTAGAAACACGTAACCCTGAACCATCAACAAACATGTTCCGTACATCTTTCTGACCACCACTATCTTTCCAAAAGGTCTAGTCACATGTGTCCCTACGTCTAAGATCTCAACAGAGATATCTAATTTCTTTGTGTGCTCACACAAAAAGACGAATCTGCAGAAATTGCAACTTTACATGTACACAGCTGATAGTTTTCGGTTCTCTTGTTTTCAAGCTGGTCCTTCAACATAACCCAACTCTTCAATTCCGTTCTTAGAGCATCTCAAAACCTCAAAATTCATTTCTGATCACACACATACAATAATGCTTGAACTTGTCCTATAACATCGGTCCTGACGACTCAAAACATCATGCTACCAAACAATCTGGAGTTAGAGCTCAAGACTTCCTTCTCGGTTCAACTATATCGGAAGTGACTTCATCTCTCCTTCTTGCTGAAAAACAACTCAGACGCACACTGGCCCAATCACACGAATTGATTCCCACTCACGGATACTAACCGGCTGTCTTTTAATAAAACCATAGGTCGAACCCCAACGATCACCAACTAACATTTCTGAATTTCAGATTACTCACACGAGACCCTTACCCTGATCTCGCCTAAAGAACTAAGGTACTCGTACCTATCCCTAACACTTCACCGGGCACATTCAAACTTTGCACGCTCGCCAACAATATACAGGAGTACGGATTCAGAATCAACCGGAGGGAACAAACTCAAAACTGTACCAAGGGCTTATCTATTATAACATCGATACCACTCTAACCCCCACTCATAGGTCTTCACTTCTTTTCACCAACTAATACCAGAATTGGTCTCATCGTCCCTCACCAACAATAATCAGCCCACATACACACTAAGTCAAACAACAAATTGTACCTCAACTCCGGTACAACCATACTTCCCTGACTATAGCGATGAACTCCCTCAACATCATCCACATTTTCAGAAACCACAGCTTCTACTTACCGATTCATGGCCCGCGTCTTGGCCTCAAACTTACCCAAAAGCAATAAATCAACAACAACAAATTAACATACAAACTGGGTTAGCAAGGAAAGGGTCCAAGTGGCTCAAGTATGTTTCCCTCACTTAAAATCACATTTCTCGATGTAATAGAAGCAATGAGACTCTACTCAACATGCTTCAAGCAACATACATTCATAATCAAACAATCACACATCACAGCATACTCGAATAACAAGCAACATGCTTACATGGCAAACAAACATCATGCAATTACAATAAACAATTAAACTTACCTCACTTACCTGCCCCAAGGTCTCGGAAACCTTAGGCTCTGATACCAACAAATGTAACCCCCTCGTCCTGGTCCGAACGTTTGACCGGTCCGAGTAGGCTACACGGGGAAAACCGATATGAAACCCGTTAAGGTCCCACCTCGGTTAGCAACCCTAGAAAATTTCTTTTATTTATCTTGTCTAAATGCATTATTATGTCCTATGTGGAACACCACAGCGGAAACAAAAGCAGTATAAAAACGACCATCCAAAACAAAACTTTTAAAACAGCCCATTTTTCCTTTTTAAGTAGGCCGTATCGATACACCTGTCAAGGGTATCGATACGCCTTGACCAAGTCAACTGTCTTCAGTCAACTCAGGGGAGACCGTATCGATATAGTCCTTGGGTGTATCGATACACCCTCGTCAGTCAACATCTCGCGGTCAACGAGACAAAATTGTACCGATACGCTTAGAGCCCATATCGATACGCCAAAGTCTCACCAAAATCTCAGATATCCAGGGAGCTTTGGGCGTATCGGTACACCCCCATGTATCGATACACCAAGCCAAAACTGAGTCCTGAAGAGCAAGACCGTATCGATACGGCCCTTAGGCGTATCGATACGCCCTGCACTGCAGGTTCCCAAATTTCAGCCAAACAACTTAAGACTCGACTCTAGATGCGATTTACGACTCCCCTAGCCCTGGATAACATACATGCAACCTTTAACTATAGAGATATCATTATACATGGCATTCAAAACGTACAAGGATCATGCGACGAAATGATTCATACATTTATAAAAAAGAAGACATACTTAACATACAAAGGTTAATGCCTTAGAAACAAACATATAGGCATTCATGATCTGCAACATAAACAAGGTTTATAATTCAAATAAAACATCTAAAAGCCAAACCAACATCACACACATCCAAGCTCAATTTAACAACACCTATCACATTGCTTGACTATTACAATCTACAATTTAAAGTTCAAACTTGAGCTAACCAAAAGCGACACTTGGAGACCCCTTCCTTGCCCTTGCCACCCACAAGCTACTGATCTGCATTGTCGAACAAAAAGGAGCGTAAGCATAAAAGCTTAGTGAGGGTAAGCTCATAAAACAAACCTTCGACAATGCAGGGTCCAAGCACGAGCAACAACCAAAATAGAATGCATGATCTTACCTCTGATTCCCGAGAGATAAAATATACATGATGCATGAACATATAATCAACACTATGCCATGATCAACAACTCACAAGTCCAACACACAAAGATATATACATACCAATACATTAACAACCACATATATCAAAGTATTATTGGAATCACATTTCATATCATATTGGCATCTAGCTATGACTCGAATACGCGGATAACACATTGGAACTCACATCCAACAACCACCATTACCTTCGGTGGGATTACACTCATCACCGGTTCTCGTGGAGGAGATTCCACTCATCCTCACGCCCCGTCGATGGGATTCCACTCATCACCGACTAATATATAAAGATTTTCGGGCGAACCTGTACTCCTCCTTGATGACTTAACGCCACCAAGGCCACGCGCGAATTTGACTCTCATGTGCACACTAACATCCTATTGATCAATCATTGTACCCAAGCATACTAGTGCCAATATTAAACAAAATCCATAGCCTTTCACAACATCAATTCATATCAACTTCTGTGCTTAGCACGTACTCACCATGATCACTATCATGCACAAATCTCAATCCAAACCACATGCATAACAATGCATCAAACCATGCCTCAACAACATGTATAACACAATATGCATAATTACCATAACCATAAATAAACAAGAGGCATAACAAGCAATTAGGAGTTCAACAAAAAGTTTCTAACTAAAGCTTGAGATTAGGCTACCACTATAATCTCAACTCTAGGTGGGTTTACCAAGCCCAACCTAGGTACACATGCTTGAACCAATATTTTAAAAACCATTTAAAAATAGTAATGACTCACCGACCACTCCATTTAGCACAAGCCGACTAGCCTACCAAGCATCCAAGTTTCCGGATTCGAGCCCGAAGCTTCTCCATTGTTTCCTCTTGCCTCTAACCATTCAAAGACAATACATTAACCTCAATATCAGCCACAAACCCAAAGTTTAACACCAACACACAAATCCACTACAATTCTCACAATTCAAAGCCAAGTTCATCCTCCAAAATCTCATTTTCGTACTTCCACAACAACCCACCAAAAATCAGCAATGTAGTCATCCAAAGTACTCTTAAACATGTTCAAAACACTACGCAAACATAGTATAACCATCAGCCAACAATTTCCAACACATAGCAACCCCAAAACTCCCCTTAAAACTCTTCCAAAAACCCCTCAAAACCCAAATTCGGGAATCTCAATAATACATTTTAAAAATCACATATGTTGGACCTCATGGTTCATAAACAATTCATATATCATTAACAACTCAATATCTTTAGTTAAACACAATAAATGTAGCATTTTTATTCAAATCTCCCCAAAACTCAAATTCTAAAATCATTGACAAAAATGAAAACTAGTTGTACTTTCAAAGAGAGGAAGATGAGAGTAAGATGGGAATGTAATTACCTTACAAAACCGAGCCCAAATGGAGGAGAAAGAAGATGGAATAGTGAGTTGGAGAGGAAAGGGGGTTTTCACGTGAAGAAGAGAAAATGAAGAAGATGAAGATAACTCTCTTCTTTTTGGTTAAAAGCTCATCTTTTTCAAACTTTGAGTTATTTACAAAAACGCCATTAATGAGATGGCAAATTCTCATTTATTCTAAAATCCATGGGATTTGATTTCCAAAACAATTTAAATCCAACATAATTTTTTGCTTCGAATATATGAAGCCCAAAATAATATTTTATTATTTTAATTATAAAATCGAAACTCGAACCATTATTTAAATATTATTTTCGCCTGACCCCCAAACCCAAGTGTTACACGATGATAGGGTTGGTGTCCTCATGGGTTGTAATTGTACCCGGTTGATAGAATACCATTGGTTGTCAATGTACCAATTCCGGTTAGGATGGCTTGAAGTGTCGGGTAGACACTTGTTGAATCCGTGTATCTGATATGATATTTTAAGTTGTGAACTTGTTTAATGATCACTTGTAAGCCAATATAATCAATGATGTATCATGATGTGGTTTATGTTGCATAATGTGGTTTATGCATGTTTTACTCTTTAAGCTTTGCTTATAGTAGCTATGCATAGGAAGGTTGAAATAGAGTGTGGGTTTGGGAATGTGTTGATGAATCATGATACATGAGCATGATGTTTTAAAATGTTGGTTTTTGAAAAATGGTTTTAATGCATTGATGGTGTTTTGTTTTTTAGCCTCCTCACTAAGCCTTGTGTGCTTACGCTCTCATTTTTCCATCAATGCAGATAATTGAGGTTTAAGAGGCAGCAAGAGGCAAGGGATTCCAAGAGACTTCCCTTAAGAATGTATTTTTCGGCTTAGACTAAATTAATAAGTGCAATGGGGGATCCGTTGAATTGTTGGGAGATTATGTAAACTCCATTTTGTGCAAGTTTGGTTTGTTGTTTTAGACTTGTAAATGGCCATTGGTATTTGGTTTATGTTTTACTTTGCATTTTGGTATCTTGCTTGGTTTGATTATAGGTTGCATGCCTATAGTTTACCTTTGATGCAAATGTTCATGTTATGTTGATGAATATGCCATGGATGCTTGAGGATTGATGTGTATATATGTCGTATGCATGTTGGAAGCATGTTGGATTGTTTTATATTGGATTAAAGTATGAAAAACCAGCAAAAAGTGACATTACAGGCCCAGGTGTTTCGGTACACTCGAGCCTGTACTGAAATAGGGTGCCTAAAATGGCCTTGGGGTTCCGAAACAGGGAGGGGCGTTTTGTACTTTTGGCTACTAGAAATAGGGGTGATAACGAGCCGAGCTGAGCCCAAGCCTGTCCAGGCTCGGCTCGGCTCGGAAACAGTGTAATTGGGCTCGGTTCGGGCTCGAGACTCGTCGAGCTCGGAATTTTAGGCTCGAGCTCGGCTCGAAAACAATTCTATTAGGCTCGGCTCGGGCTCGAAGCTCGCCAGGCTCGGACTGGGCTCGTCAGGCTCGGCTCGGCTCGGCTCGAAATGAAAAATTTTGTTATAGTTTTTTTATATAAATATTCGTTAAAAATCCATTTCATAACCAACACTAAAACGAAATCCAATGATCGTAAAGGGGAAAAAGTGCCAAAAATTAGATTAATTCAAATAATCAATAAATATTCTTATAAAACAAACACATAATTAAAGAAAATACAAAATCAAACAACAATCAACTAATGAAAGAAAATACAAACACATAATTTATTTTAGTGCATATGTAGATTCTGAGCCTGTTCACGAGCTTTTCGAGCCGAGCCTGGGTAAGCTCGGCTCGGCTTGTTAAGGCTTCGAGCCGAGCCCGAGTCGAGCTCACTCGAGCTGAGCTTTGACCGAGCTTTGACCGAGCCGAGCTCGAGTAGCTCGCGAGCCGGTCAGGCTCATTATCACCCCTAACTGGAAGGTTCTGTTCCAAAACGAGTTTGAGGTAGTATCGAAACGGCCTCGTGTACCGAAACATACAATCTTGTTCTGAAATAGGCGTTTCGATACAAGACAACTTGTACCGAAACACTCTACAGTTAAGTTGGTTAGTGGAATCTTCTGAAGTTCTGATTCTTTATGTTTTGATCCCTGATTGTTGTGGATGCATTTAAATGAGCTTGGATTGTTGTTTTGAGTTGAGATTTGACAGATATGCACATAATGTGATTAATTAAAGGTTGGTAACTTAAAAAGTGATGAAGTCCCTATATTTTGGAAAAATTACAAAATGGTACCTAAAATGTGATTGTGTGCAATTGAGTCCCTTTTTGTTGTCTAACCGAGTTGCAAATTGTTCCGCTGTGAAGGTATCACATAGGGTGTATAAGAGCATCTAGAAAAGATAAAATGAAAAAATAGGGTCATTTACTGAGGCAAACTTCCTGGTTTACTTCAGTATTCCCCGTGTGACCCGTTCGGTTTGGTCTTTCACCCAGACCGGGGTCGAGGGGGTTACATAGAAACTATGGATTGTATCGTCTATATGAAACATAACAACCTATATCAATTTCTTGTGTGAGAATCAAAGACCCTGAGATTCACAAGAATATGATAATGGAATCAAAGAATGTCTCATTCTTTGAAAATATATTTCCTTGTATAACTAAGGAAGTTGATCAAAGTTCAACGAAATGAACTTTAGAGACTATCAGTGAAGATAGTCTAGATGTTCAACAAAAGGTTAAAACTACAATATTGTCATGATGACAAATAAGTGTGACAAATGTGTGTATGTCAAACCTACTGACATTAGGATATATGATCCTATGTTGATGACAAACTCATTGTTATATGTGACAATGAAATGGTAAAACGTACAAAAGACATGTTAAATTCAAGATTTGATATGAAAGATATGAGACTAGACGATATGATTTTAGGCATCCAAATCAAACGGTAACTTGAAGGTCTCATATTGACTTAGTCACACTATGTGGACAAATTCTTGAGAAATTTGGCAATGATGATTCTGGTATAGCTAGAACTCCAATAGACACGAGCCAAGATCTGTCCAAGAATAAAGGTAAAAATGTTAACAAAGTGGAATATGCAAGGGTCATAGACAGACTAATGTACCTCATGAGCTGCACTAAACTAGATATTGCTTTTACTATGAGCAGTTTAACTGGGTGGAAGCTGGCGACAGGGCTTGCTTAACCGGATACACGGAATTGGGATCTCCTCGCATGCAACTATTTCTATCGGTGTAAATTCACAAGCAATCCAGGTGAAAATCATTAGGAAGCGATTGTGAGGGTACCGAGATATCTTTGATATACTCGGAATTATGGATTACATTATTCCAGAGATTCTGTTATCCTAAAAGGATACTCTGATGCTAGTTGAATATCTTATATTCAAGATATCAATGGCACAAGTGGATGGAAATCTCCAAGACAAATGGTTATAACCAGATCTATAATGGAATCTGAGTTTGTAGTTATAGACACGTCTAGAGAAGAAGTCGAATGACTTCAAAAAATTTCTTGGAGGATATTCTTGAACGGCCAAAGCTAGTGGCCACAATGTGCATACATTGTGATGTCCAAGCGAAAATTGGTAGAGCATAGAGCTTTGTGTATAATGGTAAGTCGAGGCATATGCGTCGTCGACATAATATCGTTAGACAACTAATCTCAAATGAAGATCCACTGACCAAAGGGTTAAATCGAGATCAAGTTGAGAAAACATCAAAAGGAATGAGACTAAAGACCAAGAAAATTTAAGGCGCTATGTGAAGGAAACCCTACCTAGTTGATTGGAGATCCCAAGATCTAGGTTCAAAGGGACAACCTAAATGCATAGACCTGTGTGGTCACTGTAGGGGTTCTTATCCCCAAGTCCGTTCTATGATGTAAAGAGTGATCAAAGTGGTTTAGGCTAAGCAATGCTTTTAATGACCATTGTGTGCTTTGGTGAGTCAAACAACATAAGTCACCTATGTGAGAGTAAAGTGGGGCCACTTCAAGGAGACTATTGGGGCATAGTTCTCTCAAACTCTTGCAGAACCAGGGAGATGTTCATGGCCATATAAACATAACCATGAGAACTATAAACCTCGTTAGGGAGGTAGTTGTGTGAGGTATATCATCGTTTACACAAATGGCAGACAGTTCAAGGACATCACGTCTACTGATCAGACAATAAAGTAAATATACTTTCACAAGGGAAGGTTCAAGGGTGGACACCTACCTATCCTATGCAGCTATCGATCAAAAAATCTATCACCACATCGAGCCAAAATGTTATTGATTAAATCAATTTCATTCATATAGGGGGTTGTTGGAAAAATTCGATAATTTTAGAGCTTTGAATGAGAAATTGATTCAAACGTTGTTGAGGAAAATGTGGAACCAATTGTTGGTTCGTAAATGTGCAGACGTGCACGACGTGGGTAACGCAAATGTCTGAACCGGTCTGGTCCTTCATGGGCTTGCAAATATTTTGACCCAAATTTGAAATGAATTTTTCCTAAAATAAGAGCATATATTTGCCAAATTTTATCTTGGAATTAAAAAGGTAAATATTAAAAGTTACCTTTAATTCAGATGTAATTTAGAAATTGTTCTATAGAAGAATCAATTGGTTCTCAATATTAAATGCTCCATTAGGTCAAATTTCCACTTATACCTAATGACACTCCTATAAATAGGGAGTTAACCTTCTAGGTTTTACACAACTCAAAACCATAGAAAATTTTTATTGTTTTACTCTATGGATTTTACAAAGTGGTTTTCGGTGATATGAGAAGGCGAGGTTACGGTTCGTTGATCACTACAGATGTGCTACTGATGTGCTCATTATGTTGTTGTATCTTGGGAGATAGACGTACGACGTTTCTCAAGCACCATAGGAGCGTGGGAATATGTCTTAAGGAAACTGCGTTCGTGCAGACCTCAACACGTTTTCTTTAGTTTTTCGTTTCAAATCGGTTTGATTTACATATTGTTGTATCGTCAGTAATTTTGCACTATTCATTTAAATAATAATATTTTATCTTATTATTTATTCTTGGATTAACGCCATTTTTCTAGCAGGTTATACCAGAAATTTGTGTCATCGCCATTTCGAACATGCCAACATATACTTTCCTTAAGGTCATCCCATATTTCGCATAAGCCACGCCACAACCGCGAAGTGTTAGTTGTCTGCAAGGCTAGGGGCATTACCTCATCTCACCCATACTTATATTTTAGAACACGTACCCACAGTTTTATTTTTATCTGTAATAAGTTGATACCCAATCTTCATAAGAATGTCTTATTTTGTCGGTGTAAACTTTTAAAACCCAGCCATCCATTGCTTAAAGACTGAATATTAACGAATATTTCTAATCAATAAAGATGAATGACGATTGAGTTGTATTAATACTAGTTTATCAACGGATCATAATATTATATATAGTATAGTGCGTTTGTATTGTATGATTTAAGAAATGTTACAATTTATCCATTCTTATTTTATAGATTTTCGTATAATTTTTATATGTGTGTTTATTCTATAAAATTAGTTGGTATTATTAAGTTTTAAACAAAATAATCTCTTCACCCAACGAGAAAAAGACACCGAACAATAGCGCGCAAGCCAGGTGGCGATTCAAAAGATTGTATCATTCTACACAAAAAATTATTAGATCGGTCTAGTTCACCACGCCATTTATGGCTTCATTTAGTAATATTTTTTTTTTTATTTTTTCAAGGTTAATCTTCATTTTTCCTATATGTAACTGAATAGTGAGTAATTATTTAGAAGTTACACTGAAATAAATAAATATTATTGAACGTACCATAAATAACATAATGAACTAGTTTCATCTAATAAATTCTCATCCTTCTATGGTTCTATCTACCTTCAAACAAAACTAAAAAGAGATTTGAATCCTATCTACCTACCTCCAAAGTTCAAACCCAAAAGAAGACTTTTATCCTTACTTTTTCAACCATTTTCCTTTTGGTCACCTTACTTTTTTTTGTCCCCCTACTATATTCAAATTGGTATTTTACTCCCTACACTTTTATTCGCTGTATAATATTTCCCTGTTATATTTTAATCGGTTAGTTCAAATAGTTATTTACTCTTCTGATTAAAATACTGACAAAGTATTTCTAAAACCATCTTTTCTAACTCGACAAATCTTGACATTGAGCTTTGAGAGGGTAACTATAAATTTTTTGAAAAATAATTGGTAGCCATCAATATAAATATTTTGAAAATTTTGAAAAGTCGTTTCATATATAAAGATATTTAAAAAATCGAAGGATTATAAAGTAAATTTTTTAAATTTTGGGAGCCCAAATTCCATGACCCCTTGCACGGTCTATCCATAAGTTACACGCGACATGAAATTTTTGTATTAAAAGGTTGTCTTTTTAACAAAAGTCCACATCTAATACTTCAAATTGATCAAATAACATATCAAATTATTCGAATCAGTTACATACCTGGACAATGCAACAATGTGAGTGTGACATAGTATTAGGGTTTATTCGGCATTGCTGGGGAGGATGCCCGTTGGCTACAAAGCCCGTTTGGGCAGAAACTAAATTTTTCAGTCGTGGACAAACATCCATTTAGGCATTAAATCGTATGGGCAAGCGCACGTTTAGCGCCAAATTGTTGATTGTTTGACATTGCTTTTTCGTTTGGCGCCCTAATGGAGAAACATTGTCGAACATAGCCTTAAACAAAATTTTTGTTAGATATGGATCTTAATCTACCTTATAGTCGAGCGACTGTGCCAGGAGCTTGGGACTTGCTTCTTGAAGATGTGATTGTGTCTAATGTCTTAGTAACTTAGTTCTTTCGGACCTTTAAGGGTCTTCTGATTTGTTAAAAAAATACAAGGATTAAATTTTAAAATTCATTATAATAGAAGGACCAAACACAATTTGACCTTTCGCATTTTTACATAAACGAAATTAGAGTACTAAATCTCAGAAGGCAAAAACGAGGATTTGAATCTTAATCCTAAGCCACAAATATTAACGGTCTTTCTTCATTTTCTCTTTAAGAAAGATAACAACGCCCAAAATTCAGTTAAAAGTAAAAGATAAAAACATGGCGTCGTTGTTTCAAAGCAAAAAACCAGATTATTTTCTCCTACGAGAACACCAAAACAATGGCGTTATCTCCCTCTCCTGCTTCTATTTCTTATTCAAAATTACTCCAATTTTCTGGTAAATCTCCATCACCGTTGGTACATTATCTTTTCTTCGGTTCTCGATGGCGAGATGCTTCTCCGCTTCTGCTTAAAAAGCGCTTCCGAGTTCCTCTACTTCCGGCCGTAGTGAGACCTCCGACTTTTAGGATGTTCGAGTGCTTCGCTAGATCATCGTCAGCGGAGGAAGATCGTTTGAGCGAGGCGGAAAAATTGGCCATTTCAAGTGCCGGCGACGGTGATTCTGTCTTGCCTGCAGATCGTGAACCTATTTATGAGGTTTTCTCTTTTCCTTGCTTTCTGAAAGAAAGATAGGATTTGTTTACGTTATAAAATTTTAATCCAAGAAAGGAAAATGGAGAAGAAAATAGATATTAAGATAGTCTGAGAGGACAAATTAGAGCATAAAAACAGTTTACTTGCAGTTGCATGCAATTATGTGTTATGATTTTTTGTCGAACATTTTTAGAGATATTTGCAGAGTATTTTTGAGCAATTTTATTCGAGTATTAGTTAATGTTATTTGGGCTTATTTATCGTAAATAATTTTCTAGTTACTAATTTGATATTTGTTCTTAGGGTTTTTGTCGTTGTCTTCCAATTTTGTCCCGTTTTTAACCTTTCTACTATTTATAGACATGATAGTGTGCATTTTTTTAGACATTATAACCACGCATTTTATATTTATTTATTTGAATAAATAAATTTTGTGAAAAAATGGTTACATCTCATCTTACAGCTTACAAACTGTCACCATGGATTTTACTTTATAAATAGTTTATAATTATATTTCCTATGTTTTGTTTTCAATCTCTAAAGGTGGTACAGGTGAAGCCAAATGGAACTTTTTCTACACGGAAGATAAGACGACGTAAATTATTGAAATCAAGTGGTAATGTAATTTTTACCTGTGTGTTAAGCTTTAGTTGCAGCAAAATAAATAAATAAGAAGATATGTTTTCTTTTTCTTTTTTTTCTATACATTTATAGTAGATTAGTTATTTTTTTCTTCTTAGGCCTTCGCCCAAGAGATATCCGCAGTGTTGATCCATCTTTATTCTTGACAAAGTCAGTCCCATCTCTTCTGGTAATTGACCCTTGTATGGTTATATCCCATCATAATCTTTCTTTTTCAGTATCAGTGTGCTTCTTTAGTTTCCTCTGTTTGCAAACTCATTTTCCCTCTTTCATGCTAATTGCTATAGGTACGTGAGCATGCCATTCTATTTAATCTGGGATCATTACGAGCAATAGCAATGAAAGACCGTGTTCTTATATTCAATTATAATAGGTAAATCTCTCTTGCCTCTGTGCAAATATGACTTCATTGTGATCTCATTATTCTCACCATTACCATCAACTCATCTTGATTTACTATGAACTGATAATGATGCTTGTTGCATGTATTGGTTATTTATAGTGAAGGAGGAAAAGCTTTTATCGAAACATTGTTGCCTCGATTGAATAACTTGAATGGAGCTCAGTGTATGCCATTTGAGCTTGAGGTTTGTGTCAAACTCAGGATCCTTGCTCTGAGATGCTGACGTGCAGAAGTCATTCATGATTTGTTCTCTGGGTGGATGCTATATTCATAAACATCTGAGCTTGTTAAGAGTCTTTAGTTGTGGTACTTTCAGGTTGTTGAAGCAGCGTTACTTTCACGGATAAAGCGGTTGGAACAGAAACTAATGGATTTAGAACCTCGTGTGAGTATGTGAACATAGTGAGTGCATTTTTTTTGTTTGTTTCTTGTTTTCATTTCCCTTTTCTCTTTTACAAGCTTTATGGTGAATTGTCAAAGCCCTGAAGCTGCAGACCACTGGTCCCTCATTTCCTACAGTGGTTGCAAGCAATTTCAGCAGAAAACATTTTTGTTCGGTTTTCAAGGTCTAAGTGGCTCTACAATAAGAAATAAATTCTAATTTTAGCAATTCTTGTAGGCTGTAGTTCCACATCTTTTTTTCATTTATAAATTACCATTAAAAGCATTTGAGAAGTTTGCCTAAGTAACTGTTTTTGTTTCACACCTGGTGTTGCTTATTGTCTTATTCCATAAATGGCTGAAATTGCTCTTGATCAACTTGAGAATGTTGGTTTATCTTTGATTAGTAAATCTAATAAACAAGTCGAAGCTCGACATTTAGCATTTTGTTAAATAAGCCAGGTTTGCCCAAGTTAGAATCTATGTTTCCTTAGATATACACCTGAAAATTTTATTATTTGCAGTGTGATTAATTAAGAACTTAAATTTGCTATGACTGATTCTTGATTATGTTATTTTCATTTTCTGTAAGTGTATAAATTTGTACTTTGATTGTCTTGTGTTTTAGACTGTAATTATGTGATGTCTCACGAACCTGCTTAAACATTATTAGTGCTGTCCCTTTTGCGTAGGTTCAAGCTATACTTAAGATATTGCCTAACAAATTAACCGGTGACATACTGGAGCAACTTCGTATTAGCAAGCAGACTTTGGTATACTAATCTACAGAACCTTGTTTAGTTGCTTGATAAAAAACTGTTTAACATTGTCCTCTAATTATTATCTTTTTTCTTTTAATTTTATCATGCAAGGTCGAATTGGGTTCAAAAGCAGGGGCTCTTAGACAAATGCTGCTTGATCTTTTGGAAGATCCTGCTGAAATACATCGAATATGCATTATGGGAGTAAACTATACTCTTAAAAGGGGAAATGATGATGTGGAATGTTCTTCACCTTCGGAAAAGCTGGCTGCTGAAGGTATAATGTGCTCTTTCATCTCAGTTAGGAGTTTCTAATAAGAGTACTTCTAATTGGTTCCGATTTGGTCATTTTGCAGAAGAGGTGGAAGAGATTGAGATGCTTTTGGAAAATTATCTTCAAAGGTTTTTCCTTTTTTCCATTTGTGGTGCATGTTTAGTATGTAGTCAGTGCATCAAATATGATTATTCATCATCATTTGTTTTCTTCATTTTACTGTTCTTGATACTCTTCAAGTTGAGTTGCAAGAGCTTTTTAAAATGTCCACAGATCTTTATGATATGAACAAGACATTAACTAGATAAGGAAGATGTGATTTGAGGTTTGGTTTAACATAAAGGAATAATTATGATTTCTCTGAAGCTGCTAACTGTTTCTTGAATTTCAGCATGCCTAAATGGTTGTCTTATGGAATTGTTTGTGCTTTGTAGCCGTTTATTGTTTTCAACAGCTATAACTTATTATAATGTCTTGTTACATTTTGCAGATGTGAATCTTGCCATGGTCAAGCAGAAAGGCTTCTTGATTCTGCAAAAGAAATGGAAGATTCTTTGGCTGTCAACCTAAGGTCTTGATGAATTTTGATTTCAGTTTTGTTGTCAACGTTACCATTTCATTTGTGTGTTGTCTATACTTTATCCTCCAATGTCCATATGATTTTGATGATTTGACATTTGAGTTTTCTGGTATATCTTTCTTGTATCTGAATTTACCCTCCTTTTACTAACGAAATAGGGTGGTTTAACTATTTTATCAGCTCCCGGAGACTTGAGGTAGGCAGAGTGGAATTACTTCTTCAGGTTGGGGCATTTTGTATTGGAATTGGTGCTCTTGTTTCAGGTTTGTCAAGAAAATAGTAGCCAAGCCTGTATTGATTATATGCAGGAATCGCTCTTGTATTTATCAGCATGAGTTACTTAGATCCTTGTGATTTAAGTTTATGATGGTATAAGTGCATCGCTAAATGCCCCCTAAAACATAAACATAAATAATTATCGGCCGCTACCTGGTTGTGAGAATCGCCATGACTTATCTAGTATAGAAACTGTAAAATTTACATGATTCATTAGGATGCTTAATCATCATGTGACGAATAAAATTGTAACTTGGTTCCGTATAATTGTGCTTGTACATGTGGTGATAAATTTGCTGTTTGTTTAGTTGGTTACATGGGAGGGGATAGGACGTAGAGAAACTGCTTGAATTTGGATTCCGAGTCCATTCTTGAAATCATCTGCACCATTGTCCTTCAAGAATCTTAGTTAGCATCCATGGCTAAAGATTATATTTCCTGTTTTTAGGTATATTCGGCATGAACTTGAGGTCCTATCTGGAAGGACATGTGGTATGTTTGAACATTCAGTATTTTGTCACTGCTTAGTGCTTTCTGTAATCTGTCCTGAGGTGATATTTCTAACTTACCCCATTTTTAAAACGGTGCAGTTTGCCTTCTGGCTAGCCACAGGCGGTATTGTCTTTGGAGCTGTTGTGGCATTTTTTCTCATGTATTCATATCTCAAGAATAGGAAAATACTGTAAGTTTACCTTTCAAAATAATTTTGCTAAAAGACCTTGTACAACTTAAAGAGATGGCAAAGGAGGCTGATATTTGTCTTGTGTGTTTAACAGGTGAATTGGAAAGTAAAGCTTGTTGGGCAAGCTTCTATAAGGATCCTCTAATGGTGTTTCCAAAGTGCACCAATTTTTATTATTATTATTATTTGTAACTAATAACTGGGTATATATGCATATGTATACATGTATATATGTATATGTAGATGTATATATGAAGAAAACTTGTTTAGGCAGAATACCAAAAAAAAAAAATGCCCTGTTTGGTAAATAGCGGTTTGGGCAAAAATTAGAGGTTTGAGGTATAATTAGAGGTTTGACTAGTCAAATCCGCTAATATTGATGTTTGGTAAATAGCGGATTGAAAGAGCGGATTGAAGTGAAAAAGCTAATTTTGAAAAGCTCCTAATAGGAGCTTTTTGAGATTAGAGGTTTGATATTAGAGTTGTAATGACTCTTTTACCCTTAACAATTACCAAAAATCTCCAAATAACCTAAATTAAATAATAATATTTTAATATAAATAATAACATATTAAATATTGGACTTATTTGTTGCTACTACTAATTTATATGATGACATTTGTAAGTTAATTCTATTTTTTATTATCACATATTTATATGTGCATATAAAAAATTAATAATTATATAAAAAATAAATTAATATATGAATCTTTCAAATATGTTTAGAAAATTTATATTAAAAAATAATTTTTACAAATCTAATTAATATTTATTAGATACAAAATATTAATAATTGATAAATTATTCAAACAAGTATTAAATATAATCATGTCCTTATATGTCATTTTGCTTGTTTAAATAATCAAACAGCTATCAGCTATCAGTTAATTTTACCAAACACTTTTATACAATCAGCTAATACAATCCGCTAGTCAAATCAGCTAATGCAATCAGCTATCAGCTATCAGCTAATGTAATCCGCTATCAGCTATCCGCTAATTGCCAAACAGAGCCAATGTACACTTTTATGTAGCGGCGGAGTGGCCGCTACCGAACCCCTTTCCAACCTCAATGCGTGTACAGCATGCAGATAATGAAAGAAGAGAGAGAGAGAGAGATAGAGAGAGAGAGAGAGAGAGAGAGAGAGAGAGAGAGAGAGAGAGAGAGAGAGAGAGAGAGAGAGAGAGAGAGAGAGAGAGATAGAGAGAGATAGATAGAGAGAGATAGATAGAGAGAGAGAGAGAGAGAGAGAGAGAGAGAGAGAGAGAGAGAGAGAGAGAGAGAGAGAGAGAGAGAGAGAGAGAGAGAGAGAGAGAGAGAGAGAGAGAGAGAGAGAGAGAGAGAGAGAGAGAGAGAGAGACGCAGTGCTCAATTTTGTTCTGGATGGAAAGGCCGATAATTGTACAACTAAATTTTCTTTTTGAAATCAATTCAAAAAAACTTTTAAAATATATAAATTGATTTTTTTAATATTTTTTCGTTAATGAATATTTATTTATGTGGAAGTCTATTATGATAAGAACTTTATCATGTAGATTTGACTTACTTTATCATTAGGAATATTATCTATATTAATTAGAGTTTAATATATTATGTATTTCTTATGCCTATAAATAGATGATTTACTGAATTCATTGTACACACAATTTTATATTTGAGAATAATACAAATTTTTTTCTTTCTCTCATCTCTTTGTTTTTTTTGTTCTTCGTTCTTATTCTTGTTCTTCTTTATTTTATTCACAACATGTTATCAGCATGAAACTCTAACCAATCGAGGTGTTTGTCGTTCGAATCCTAAAAGAGTTTGCCAAAAAAAATTTGATTCTAGTATGAATCAAATATAAGTTCTTCTCCCTCAATTATATTTTAATTATCAATTATCTTTCTCTTTTAATCTTTAACTTAATTTTTAATTTTTGAAAAATCATTGGTTGCCCGTGTTAGTGTAGCCAGAAAGTGACATTATTTTTTTTAAATAATACGTTTATTAGTATCATTCTATTTTATCTTGAAAATGTTGAAAGTTATATTTTTTATAGGAATATTTATGTACTTTTACTTTTCATGAATTGACTCTCTTAAATCATCGCGTGAAATATTGAATTAAAGTAAACAATACTTTGCACGTATTGATGCAGTGTGCGCAAGAAACTGTG
Organism: Hibiscus tridactylites; assembly: GCA_958450335.1. Lineage (NCBI taxonomy): Eukaryota > Viridiplantae > Streptophyta > Magnoliopsida > Malvales > Malvaceae > Hibiscus > Hibiscus tridactylites. The sequence continues at coordinate 39,747,864 of OY288288.1, forward strand.
GTTGTAAATGCTGCCGTAAAATTTATATGTATAGGGCTAGAAGGTATGTGTATATTTCTATATCTCTCCCATATTAAAAAAATAATGCCTGATTGCTTAATCACATGTGCATGCTTTAAAGAGAAAAGGTAAAATTTTATCTTAGATTCACTATAGTTTCTATTCTATTTACTTTAGTCACTACAAACTTTCTTTAATCCTATTTTTATTCCAAGACAATTTATTATTTATGTTATTCTAAATTAATTTTTTTAACCATGTTTTGAGTTTTACATGGGTTTAAATGGCTTGGAAAGAGACATGACATTATGAGAAGCTGCCTTGGTTCATTTGCTACTTTCTCATTGTCTTCGAGATGAAAATTAGTATTGGTGAACTCTATTTTTATTTTTATCCTTTAAAATACATTTTTAAAGTGCGATAAATCATGATGATTTTGAATCTACAAGAAGATTGTTATAAAGTCTATATTTGCTTAAAAGCAATCGTTCTTCCTTGTCGAAAAAACGACTATAGACTTCTCCCAAGTTCAAGTTACGGAAAAATTGTCTTGATCCAAAAATTTTTGTGGGAGGCATTCCCTGAAGTGAATGCAACCATGATGTTTATTTCATGCAATTATTAGATCCGTTTCATTCCCTAAAAAGAATGCAAACATGGTAAGTCACTATTTAATTGGTAACATAACTTCGATATAATCCAAGTATATTGGCTGGACATCCCGTTCTGATAGGCTATTAGTCTCAAAGGAGGTTTTTAAAGGACCTTGTGGACTTGTTTAACAATGCCGCATACGAGGATTATATCTTTGTTCTCTGTGATAAGAATATGCGAAAAATGTTTCAAAGGCCCATTGGCTCTACTCCATTCCCTGAAGTGAATGTGAGATTATATTATGGAAAGAATAAAAGCCACATTAGAAGTTGTGGTCGTGATTGAAACCATGAATATAGACATGGAAAATATGTTTATTTTAAGGATACTTCTACCCACCGGTAGTGAGGTTATAAGGATGACAATAGTGATAAAGATCATTCTAATGAAGTAAAATCCTTTTTATTACCAATGTGATGTTATAAACCATTGGTCTCGTACTTGTTGTACATTGAAAAATCAACAATCATTGAATGATAAAGGAAAGAAAATAGAAGTAAATTTTGTTTGCGAAAAATGATGAAGATGATATTGATCCAACTTTATTTGGACATTGTTGGTCTAACTCATTTGGACGTTGTTGATTTTCTTATAACCCTCGAAGGGAATAAATCATCTTTTAATTATTCTCATAACTTTGAAGAAAATTATTTATTTTTTTATTTATTTTTCTTTATGTTTATTTACTTTACACACATTAATTATTTACGTTTTATATTTATATTTATATATTATGATATTTATTTATTTTGTTTAACATGATTACTTGTCAAATACAATCGATGGTGACGATTTATGCTCAACATAAGCATAAGATATATTTTCTCATTTAAATGCAAGGGAATAATATGAGTACTATATCTCAAAGTACTGAAAATATTGATGCTCTAGAAGAGCAATAAATTCTTGAGAGAAAACACATTATGAAAAGTGCAGAATTGCAAATATTGCAATAATTACCGCTAATGGTAATAATATTGTCACCACTAAAAGTGAAAATTTTAAAAGAGCAATATGAGTTCGCAAAATATCCCTTTGAGAATTATAGATAACATATGTTATCAATTGACATTTGAAATAAGCCAATGTAAATATAAGTTCGGTAGCCAAAAGGTCAGTTGAAAGCTCTAGAAGAGCTATATATTGCTACCAAAAGATAATTTCCATTGAAAGCTCCGTAAGAGCTAAAGATATTCCTATTCAAAGGAACAATTTTGATGGTCGTACTTGAAATGAACGAGTGAGATTGAATCACATGTTATGGTAAACTAGAAGTTTACGAAATTCAGAAATGTATATACACACTTGTATATAGTTGGTATGATCGGTTAGACCATCCCGATCAAATAATGATACGAAAGCTATTGAGATTTATATGCACATTTATTAAAAGAACCCAAAGTTCTTGTGGTGTTTGTTCTCAAAGGAATTAATTAAGTTCCACTTATTGAAAGAACACGAAGTTTTTGTGTTGCTTGTTCTCAAAGGAAATGATTAAGATCCCACTTACCAAAAGAACTTGAAGTTCTTGTACTGAAGCTGATACTGCATGTCTTGCATATTTGAATGAAATATGGGCCCATATATCCGCAAATGTGGAAAGTTTTATATGATTTGAGTAGATGCATCTACATTGTTTTATCAACTTACAACCAGAAGTTTGTGAGATTGATTATAAAAAGATTCAGATTATGCAGTTAGACTATTCGTCTTACAAAAGCTAGTGGGTTTATATTTTAGGCTATATCAGTTGATACGAAGCCTATTGATTATGAAAAATACAGTTTAGAAAAAATTTTATTGGATGCCTCCTCTTTAATAGCTAAACTATGAGTACAAAACAATTATTATTTATATGGTATTTCCATATAGAAGCACTTATACGCATCAAGCCAACGAGTTATAATAAACTTCCTGTTATGATTGGTTTTTGGTTAGAAGCCATACATTTTCCATTTTATAATTTTTGAATGTGTGGTATATTGTTAAATTGCTCCACCACAACGCACAAAATGGGTAAATAAAAAGGGTTGAGAATATATATTTAGTATGAGTCTCCTTTTATGTTTAAATTCTTAAACATTAATTGGAGAATCATTTATGACATGATTTTTCTCAACATTAGGGGATATAATAATCAACTGGATAGAGGAAAATGAATTATCATTATCTAGATCCTCATATATGAACTAGAAGTTCATAAGATAATTCATGTTATTACATGTCAACTGCCATACATATTTACTTACCCAATGAGAGTAATTAAGTCTCATATACCAGCTGAAATGCTCTAAACTTAAATTACATGTTAGAGCGAGATGATGTAAATCATGCCTGAAGCATGATAGTTGAAATGGTTCCAATGATCCAAATTCTCGTAAATAGAAAATAGTATGAGATGGTTATATATTGGAGGCGGGTGCTCTTGAAGAGACCCAAGACATAACTAATGTAAAACTCTAGAAGAGTTTCAGGTACCTGAAATAAAGATTGAAATCTTGAAGAGATCTCGATGAGTTATGTCACTACGAGAATGGAACTAAAATAGAAAAGTTGTCGACAACGATTTTGCAAACAATTTTACATAGAATACTTCTATAGAAGTAAAGAAAGAAAACGATGATCTTGTATAAGAATCTATAGATGTTGAAATGATTGGCCAATATAGAAAGATGCTTTGAACTTCTAAAAGAGAAGTATTTGGACCAACAGTCTAAACTCCTAGAGGTGTAATGCAAGTGAGACACAAATAAGTAGTCGTAAATACGACTTGAATTATGATTTATGAAGAGTTTTTAGTGGATGCAATTACTTTGGAAGTTATGAAATATTTTATATGCGTCTAATCATTTTGTGGATCCCTATAAAATTATAGGAAAGTTATCCTTAACGAATTTAAAATGCTAGAAGCATTTGGAAATTTCCAAAGAAATTTATTTAGACATGTCTCATTGAATATTTTGGCGCATTTGGTATAATCGCCTTAGTGAGTACTAATTGAGGAAATATTGTAAGAATGATAAGATTTCCTTATGTATTTTTATAAAGGAGTTTTGGATCAAGATCCATTATGATAATTTGAATTTCATTAGAACTCCTAAAAAGCTTCAAATTGGAAATTCATGAAGTGCTTTCAATGCATTTAATGAAATTATTTGAGAAAAAGAATCTTGACATCAAGTTTTATCTCGACCTGGAGATTGAACATTTAAATATCTCTTTGTCTATGAATGAACATCAATTGAAAGAATCTTAAAGAAGATTCAATATGGATAAAGCATATCTATTGAGTATCCTTATGATTGCAAGATTATTAGGTGTGAATAAATTTATCTTCGAAAGAAAGATAAATAAATAATTCGTTTGGAAGCACCATACATTAGTTGGTCAAGAAATATCCATAGATATACAAAGATCATTACCTTTAGATCTTCAAACATTCGACGATGCCTCCTCAAATCTCGTAGAAATATTTTTTATGCACGAGGCAAGCAAAAAATGTTTTTGGCTAAGACCATTGACCCAACATATCCAAAAGATATGTGGATTTACTTTCACAAGATATGATACAAAGCTATCTTGTGTAGAGATAATGAAAGATGTATATCTCAATTGAAATGTGGATATATCATGGAACATATTACTCCAAAGTTTCATCCCTCACGATATTTAGAAAATAGTATTCAAGATTGAATTATGGAGATTCAAAGACCTTCTGTGGTGTTTTCATGAGGGGGAGTAAATACGTGTTGCACTCTTTTTCCCTTGACCGAGGTTTTGTCCTAATGGGTTTTCCTGGCAAGGTTTTTCATGAGGCATCATGTTATGCGTATCAAAGATGTGTGTACTCTTTTTCCTTCACTGAAGAATTTTTTCCCATTGAGTTTTTATCTTAGTAAGGTTTTAACGAGGCACATTATTTTGATAGACATCCAATGGGGAGTGTTATGAATATTTATCTATGTAGATGTCTATCATGATAAGAACTTTATCATGGAGATTTGACTTACTTTATCATTAGGAATATTATCTACATTAATTAGAGTTTAATGTATTATGTACTTCTTATGCCTATAAATAAATGATTTAGTGAAGGCATTGCACACACAATTCTATATTTGAGAATAATACAAATCTCCCTCTTTCTCTCATCTCTTTGTTCTTCTTGTTCTTCGTTCTTATTCTTGTTCTTATTTATTTTATTCACAACATTTTTGGTATAATAGTCGGTATTTAATTTATGCTATAAAGTCAAAAAAATGTCTATAATGTTTGATTGAATAGTCATCTTGGCCCTTATATTTTTTTGAACCAATTTAACCCTCAATGTTTCATTTTGAGTCAAAATGGCCTCTTTGTTGATGAAAAACTGTTAATCAATTGACGATAAACATCTTGAAATGACTTAACAGAATGGCACGTCAGAAGATAAAAAATATTTTATATTTATACAATTTTATAAAAATATTTATTGGTTGGTGTATCATTAATAAAGTCAACATATTTGTCGCGGCGTGCACTATAATGTAGGTTTATTATGTCATTTCAAGATGTTCTTCTTAAGCAACTGTTAATGTTGAGATAAATTGTAACTTGTATTTGGGCAATTATTAACATATTATTAAAGTCAACATATTTATCAGCATAAATATTTATTGGTTCATGCCGTAGAGGGGTCATTTTGACCCAAAATGAAACATTAAGAGTTAAATTGGCTCAAAAAACAATATGGGCCAAAATGACTATTCAGTCAAATATTATGGCCATTTTTTGGCATTATTGTTGAGTAGATCAATCGATGAATAAATGGCCAAGAGGGGGTGAATTGGCTTTTGAAAGTTTTAGGGATGAAGTTGGTAGATTAAAAATAAAGGCACAAGAGATTTATAGCGGTTCAAGCTTAGAACAAGCTCTACATCCACTACCTTAGCTCCCACTAAGGATTTTCAACCAATTTCACTAGAAATTCTTCCCCTTTTTCTCGGATTAGGAGGAAACCTTACAAAGCGATTAAGCTTTTTACCCAAAGCTTAATCAAGACTCACTCTTTACAAGAGAAGTTTTGGCAACAAATAAAATACCTCACAATAGGTGAATAATGGCCCAAATACAAGTTCACTCTAATCCCAAACTTGAAATAAATGAATACAAGAAAGAATACACAAGTTGGGTAATGAGAGGTTGACTCTAAATAGCTCAAATTGATTGAATTTTTGCTTGAATGTGCTTTTCTTGTTTAATAGTTGTTGATGTAGCTTTAATGACTTGCTTTTATACCTCTTCATTGAATTATAACCGTTTGGGTGGTTGGCATCATCAATAGATATGTTGGGCTCTCTTTTTCCCACCATAAATATAGTTCTACAACCTACCATATCGGTACCTGTCAAAAGAAGAAAGAGTCGTATACTTGGCTTTTGATTTAGAAATACTTTTAGTTCGAATCCTTGTCAATTTGTTAGTCTTTTGAGTATTTAAAAATTTATTTCATTTTGCAATTAAGTCCTTAAAAATGTTGTTATATCAAAATCAATTTTGGTTTTAAAATCTCTTCTTTTTAATATAACAAAACCCAAATAAATTTTTTAAATTTTTCCCTCTTACTTTAGGACTAAAAGATGTATCTTTACAATAATTTAAGGCTCTTGTTACTTCTCCCCTTTTTGTTAGATCAAAATCAATGTAGGAAATAATATAAGCAATGCAAAGCAACATAAACTTCATTAAGAACTTAAAGCATAAAGTTCAAAGCAAAATAAAATCCAAACTCAAACCATATATGATATGATATAATATGATATGATACGATACGATACGATATGATACGATACGATATGATATGCATAAGGAGCGTCATCTTCGCCTTCATCATCGTCTTTATCACCATCTTCATCTTCTATGGCAACATTACCGAAGGTATGTTCACGCCACTCTCTACGAAAGATGGTGAGAGTCATATATCCATTGAGGCTTGGCTAGCCTCTACAGAGGTGACTCTAGCAACCAAAGATGTGAGACGAGTGTCAATAGAGGAGAAACCGACATTCATGCTCGCACTCATCGAAGAAAATTGCCCATTAAGATATGTCATAAGAGCATCAAAGGAAGGCAGTGGAGGACCAACCGGAGGAGGCCCTACGGGGACATTCTCTTCATCTTCGGGCTGAACATGTTGAGGTAGATCCACATTCCAACCCCACTGGTTGTTATACCAAATGAATTTAGCCTCGCGAAGGGATTTAACGTCAATAGGATCGGTGAGAGACACTTCAAGATCATACGAGCAATCAATCCCAATCTTGTAAAAGATGTAACTCAAGGAGGTTCCATAGGTGAAGGATGAGACAAAGGTCGAATGACAGTTTTGAACAAGATAGACGATCTTCGTAAACATAATTTGAGCAAAGTTTGGGCGCTTGCCTTCCTGAAAGCATCGGATCCAAAAGCTATCAACTTGACGAATGGTGGACCATTTACCATCGAATGGACGGAACCACCAAGTGATAAGGAAGTGAAGGAAACGGTCATGAGCATCAAGGGTGGAGACGGAGTCGAGTTGAATGTTGCCTAAAGAGTGTTCATCATCTATCCCAATATCCTCAACGCCCAAACAATTAACTATAACCTTAGAAACAATTCGAAAAAGTTTAGCCCATAAGGTATGACTCAACGACTATAACTTCATTTTTGGCTTTGTCCACAATGCATCGAACATTAGAATAAAAGATCAAAACAAGGTTTCTGTAAAAGATCTCGGGTATACTTAGAAAAGGCATGAACTTCCATTGGGTAAGTAACTCAAGATAACGAAAGTTAAATTCAGGGGAATTAAAGTAGGGGATAGAAACAATACGATCACGGCGGATTTTGTAGTTTTGAAAATTTTTGAAATGATCCATCGCTCGAGTGAAACCGGGCTCATTAGTACTATGTTGCAAAATGTAGGACAAATTTGGTTCAGTACCATTGGAGTCGGAGTTAGAGGAAGATGCAATATCTTTTCTCGTACGTTTCTTAGGAGCCATAACCTGAAATCAAAATCAAGTAAAAACAATTTAATGCATAAATCACCATATTCGATCCATTAATTAATCCAAAATTCAAGGTGTTTGTAAAAATTATATAATTTAGTTTAAAAGCATATACAAGTATAAAAATATTTTTTGGTAAGAAAAATTTGAAAAACAGTTTATACAAATATACAATATATTTTTATATTTGAATAAACAATTTTCAATTTTGAAAGAATTTTTACAAAATCCTTAAAACTCATACTATATGTATATTATATATACAAAAACTAACTAAAATTAGTATATAAAATTAAACGAATTTGAAAAAGATAAGAAAAAGAGTTTATACCTTGAATGTGGGATTTGGGACGAATGAGGAGATGATAATGCACAATCTTGATGATATAGCTTAGGCTTGACTTGAAAAGAAAAAACCCTCAAAGGATTTAAAGAATTGTGTGAGAAATCAAAGGGTTTTGATGGGTTTTTATAGAGAGTTTCGGTCTAGGGTTTTTGAAAAAAGTGGTTGAGTTTTAATTAAAGTAGGAAACCCTTATTTAATGACATTTAAACACTCCAGCGTCAACGCGTACTAGTACGCTAAAAGTCGTATCGGTATCGACTCGGCAAACTGTATCAGTACAGGTTTACCTATACTGATTCCTTCGTGAACACTTGTATCGGTACAGTGTTACGTGTACCGATACGCGATTACTCGTGTCGGTACCCCATTTCCAGAAATGACATTTTTGGCAGCAAAGAGCTCAGAAATTCGATTTTAATCGAATCGATATGCAGTATGTGATATATGAACAACATGTGTAGGCTAAAACAAGTGCATACTCCCCTAGCAACAAGCATATATGCATCAAGAAGCAAAATCACATAAGCATGGCAATCACATAAATTCAAGTAAATGTTTTTAACCTTAATAGGCTCTAAAGGGTCAAGGAGGGCTGATTAGACCTAACTCTCTCCTAAGAGTCCAAAAACACTTTTTGTCTAGAGGTTTGGTAAAGATGTCCGCTAATTGGTTCAAGGTGTCAACATACTCTAGAACTTCATCTTTCTTCAAGATATGATCCCTAATGAAATGATGTCTTATCTCTATGTAGTTGGTTCTAGAATGTTGGATGGGATTCTCAATGATACAAATGACACTAGTGTTGTCACACCTAAGGGGTATGATACCTACATAAACTCCATAATTAGAAATTGTTGCTTCATCCAAAGGACTTGAGCACAACAACTTACGGCCGATATGTATTCCGCTTCGGTGGTAGATAAGGCTACACTATTTTGTTTCTTAGAGAACCAAGATATGAGCATACTACCTAGGAATTGATATGTTCTGAAGGTATTTTTTCTATCTATTTTACATCCCCCATAATCCGCATCGGAGAAGGCATGTAAGTCAAAGGATGAGTCTCTAGGATACCATAGACCTAAACAAGGTGTGTCTCTAAGGTATCTAAAGATTCTCTGAACGACTATAAGGTGTGATTCTCTAGGAGTAGCTTGGAACCAAGCACACAAGCAAACACTAAAAATAATGTCGAGTCTACTTGCGGTAAGGTAAAGCAAAGAGTCAATCATAGAACGATAAAGCTTTAAATCAACACACTTACCTCCTTCATCTTTGTCAAGCTTAATAGAAGAGCTTATTGGAATGGCTTGAGGCTTTACATTCTTCAAGCCAAACTTCTTGAGCATGTCCTTGATGTACTTAGCTTCATTGATGAAGATATCATCCTTCCTTTGTTTTATTTGGAGTCCCAAGAAGAATGAGAGCTCCCCCATCATGCTCGTCTCGAACTCACCTTGCATTAACTTAGCAAACTCTTGGAAAAATAACTCATTAGTAGAACCAAAGATAATATCAACAACATAAATTTAAACTACTAAGATGTTTTTACCATTTCTTTTAATGAAAAGTGTAGTGTCCACCTTGCCTTTTTCAAAACCTTTTTCAACCAAAAAGTTTGAAAGCCTTTTATACCAAGCTCTAGGTGTAAAACCCCTAGCCCGGGCCGGGAGCGAGGAGCGTTACCGGAATCGGAAAGCAAAAAATTCATTCAAATGGAATATCGAAACAAGGATTCACTTCACAAGTCAATTTAATCAACCATATTAAACTACGCATGTAGAAAGTGGGCTAACAAAAACTTTTCTAAACATACAAACCTAAACAAAATCTCCCTTAATCTAACTTATAAATTTCTAAGGCCAATTTTAATTTTCTTATTCACATTATCAAGATTCAATTCAAATCACCTTTCCACATTTCATTCGATCACTAGACCTTCTATGTGATCAAATAATTTTAATCATTAACTAATAATTCACCAATTATTTTCTTGGTAGCAATTGAATCAAACATGTCGATGTACTTAAGTAATTCATTACCATACCATTTGAACTCTTGTTTAAAATTAGTTTAGGAGGTTTTCGAATTACACCAACATTACCAATAATTAAGGCATCAATGTTAACATACAAGTCATGTTCGAACTCATAAACCATGATACCAACTTTTCATTAGCTATTTCATACAAAATATCAAGTTATCATATGTTCCTAAGCCATGCCAAGCTATTAACTATGTACAACAAAATCAAGCTTCCGGATCACCACCACTTGGATCCAAAGATGACTCCCCTGTTTTAAACACATCAAAGCAGAGGATTAATGCATCATCATGCATTAATAGCTTCAATGAAAGCACCTAAACTCGCTGCTCTCATCCACACTCCATTTTTGGCCACCAAACACAACCGGAAATACATCCAAACAACTCCTCAACAAAGCCCAGCCATAAACCATCAAAACTAAACATCCTTTAACATCATATAACACCTAAAAAGAACCTATCAACATCCTTATACCTCCAGCAACAACAGATCCACAAGATCACACCAAAGACAACCAAGAATCACAAGCTAAACTTAGGAAATTCCACCTATCCGGGATTGCATTAATCAAAACTCAATTCCTTATCAAATTAACATTCATTAATCATCAAAAACACATCTCAAATCACAGCTTTAACAGATCAAACGAAAATCCATCAAAAATCACCAAATCTTGCATTTTAAGCCAAGATCCATTTCACAACTTCAAAAGCCATTTATAAAACATCAATTAAGGATTGAGAACTTAGGAATATCAGTAAAGAACTGATAGTTTAGAGGAGAAGGACGTTCTTACCTCCAAACTTGAGTTTCTCCTCTTTTAGAACCAAAAACCTTGATGAATCAACTAGCAAATGGTGAGGTTTTGTTGATGTGATGATTAGCAATCAAAAGAGGACTGGAAAGAGAGATTTGAGTGACAAAATCTGAAGGAAATCTCTAGAGAGAAAGTGTTTGGGTTGAGAGAAAATGAGAGAAAAGGAAAATTGGAAGTTAGTTACAAAATAGCCAAAATAATTTCCCTCCACTTTTCTTTAGCTTTAAAATCAGAATTAAACACTAAAATATCTTAGAAAAATCTGGAGAAACTCTCTTTGGGTAAATAGCTCCTTAAAGGTTCAAAGTTTCAATCCTTTCTAAAACAGTCACGCAACTTTCAAAAATTACATTTTGGTCACTAGCCAAAATGTCACCTTCCAAACCTCATTTTGTAAAATTGATTTCACAGTTCACTTATATATATTAAAAGATGATTTTAGAACATTTTTCCATATTTTTAATGCAACCCGAACTAGGCTTTCCTAATTTCACCTTTTTAGATTCGAACAACACTTTGACCTAACCGGTCAACGCCCAAAACTACTAAGCCCAAAACCGGGGCGTTACATCCTCAGCCTGGAGTGGGAGGCGAGGATGGAGCTGAGGGAGAGGGACCTTAGGTTGGCCAGGGTGGCCAAGGTCCTGCTGGAATAGATATGGCTCCGCTTGTACAAGCTATAGCGGGAGCATTTCAGGCCGCAGTTGCCGAAGCTCAGGCTGCAGCTCAGCCTAGGGGTGATGATGCTAGTTTACCGTTGGAGAGGCTTCGTAGCCTAGGGGCTGAAGAGTTCAGAGGATCTACACCGGAGAGGTCTGAGTTGTGGTTAGAGAAGACAGTCCGCATTTTAGCTCAGATGGGTTGCGTGGGTGCTCGAAAATTGGGCTGTGTGATTTCTTTGCTACAGGGTGATGCCTACACATGGTGGGTCACCATTACTACTGGGGTTCCTAAGGCTGAGATTGGATGGGATTTCCTTGAGTCTGCTTTCCGGAAGAGGTACTTAGGGCCGAGATATCTTGATGAGAAGAAGCGATAGTTTATGGCTCTTATTCAGGGAGATGCTTCTGTGACTGACTACGAGATCCGCTTTGTTCATTTAAGTCAGTATGCTCCAGAGTTAGTTCCTACTAAGAGGGACCGTTGTAACCGTTTCAGATATGGGCTTCATGAGGAAGTTAAGTGGTACACCTTAGCTTCATATTATTCGGATTTTGATGTCTTGGTTGCTAGCGCCAAGGACATTGAGCATAGCTTTGGGTTGACCAAGCGTCGTGAAGGATCTAGTTCGGGTAAGAGACATACCAACTTTGACCGTGGTGATGCCAAGAGGCATCGAGGTGGCGGACAACAGTTTGACCACAGGCGTGGCGGTGGCCACCATGGTAGAGGCCACCAGGGCCATAGAGGTGGAGGGCGTTAGCCCGAGTGCACACGTTGTGGGAGACAACATTCTGGAGAGTGTTGGGGTAACTTCAATGCTTGTTGGAACTGTGGTTCGAGGGACCACTTTAGGAGGGAGTGTTCGCATCAGGCGGCACAAGCACCGAACATAGCACAGGCTCATGCGAGAGCGATAGATTATCAGAGAGGTCGTGGGCGCGGTCGTGGCTACTTCCAGCCTAGGGCTGATTCACCTAGAGTAGATGCTCAGAGGAACCTTGCTCATGTTGTGGCAGTACAGCCAGAGGCAGAAGGACCAGCGAGAGTCTATGCTCAGAGAGAGGCCGGGAACGACACTGATGTGATAGCAGGTAATTTTGAGTTATAGTCTATGTCTTTGCTTTCTTTGGTTGATTCGAGTTCTACGCATTCCTACATTTTGAGTGAGCATGAACGGAAGTTAGATATACCTGTTGAGACCTTAGATGTAGGTATGCATATGACTAGTTCTTTTGGTGAGACGGTTGTGGTTAGACGAATGTATAGGAGGTGTCCGCTGAAGATTCAGGGTCATGTGTTTTCCGTTGATATGATGGAGCTTCCGTTTTATGGTTTTGATATTATTTTGGGTATGGACTGGTTAGTTGAGCACCAAGCTAGTGTGGATTTTGAGACGAAGAGGATTTCTTTGAAACTTTCTGATGACTACAAGGTAGTAGTAGTAGGCGAGAACATTAAGTTCTTGTCTAATGTTGTGTCAGCTTTAGAGGCTCATAGGTTGATGGATTCCGGTTGTGGGGCTTACTTAGCTTATGCGATGAATCCAAATATTAGTGAGGCTAGACTGAAAGATATTAGAACAATTTGTGATTTTCCGGATGTGTTTCCAGAAGAGTTACCAGGTTTGCCTCCTGACAGAGATGTTGAGTTTGTGATTGAGATTGTTTCAGGGTCTACTCCAGTTTCTATAGCTCCATATCGCATGGCTCCGAAAGAGTTGAAAGAATTGAAGAGTCAGCTGCAAGAGTTGTTAGACCGTGGATTTATTAGGCCTAGCAGTTCTCCTTGGGGTGCTCTTATGTTGTTTGTAAAGAAGAAAGATGGCAGTATGCGTATGTGTATTGACTACAGGCAGTTGAATCAGTTGACCGTGAAGAACAAGTATCCGTTGCCTCGTATAGATGATTTGTTTGATTAGTTGAGAGGTGCTTCAGTGTTCTCGAAGATAGATTTGAGGTCAGGGTACTATCAGTTGAAAGTAAAAGAGTGTGATGTTCCGAAGACAACTTTTAGGACAACATGTAGTCACTATGAGTTCCTTGTGATGCCGTTTGGGCTCACGAATGCACCTGCATCATTCATGGATATGATGAACAGAATTTTTAGATACTATCTAGATCGTTTTGTAGTTGCTTTCATAGATGATATCCTTGTGTACTCGAAATCAGAAGAAGAGCATGATGAGCACTTGAGACTTGTTCTACAAAGATTGTTGAGTAATCAGTTGTATGCGAAGCTTAGCAAATGTGAGTTCTGGATTCGAGAGGTTGTATTTCTTGGCCATGTTGTTTCAGCTAAAGGTATTCGTGTTGACCCGACGAAGATTGAGGCTATTGTTGAGTGGAAACAACCTTAGTCTGTGATCGATATTAGGAGTTTCCTAGGATTAGCCAGTTACTATAGGAGATTCGTAGATGGTTTCTCTAGAGTAGCTGCTCCTTTGACTAAATTGTTGCAAAAGGGAGTTAAATTCGAGTGGTCAGATGTGAGACAAAAGGCTTTTGAGAAATTGGAAGAGGCTTTGACGAATGCTCCAGTTTTAGTACAACCAGTTTCAGGCAAAGAGTTTGTGATCTATAGTGATGCTTCCTACATTGGGTTAGGTTGTGTTTTGATGCAAGAAAGAAGAGTTGTTGCCTATGCTTCGAGACAATTGAAAGTACATGAGAAGTGATACGTATCCGATTGCGTGATGACCGAATTCGTATGTGATGTTGCCCGATCGTGATTCTAGTATGAAGTTGCAAACTTGAAACTTGAGTGTGGAAGTGATGTATATGGAATGAAGATGGTGAAAGTTGTTGTTTTAATAGGTGCTGGAATGGTTGGTGATTATGGTTTGAAAGATAAATATAAGGGGGAAAATGGATAGAAGTTGATATGGATATATGGAATAGAACCGGTGTGGAACAAGGAAGAACCAACAAGATAGTGAATGTTGACCCAAACCTTACACGTTCTTTCCCTTTGTGAAATGATGGAAGAATGTTGGATTGTGACCCTTTAGCTATAATTGAGCTAAGAACCAACAATATAATCAAATGGAAGTGATGGTGGAATGGTGGAACGTGACCCACTAGCTAGAAAGCTAGGAACCAACGCTATAAATAGAATGGAATGAAAAGGGAAAATTTGCCACAAGACTAGCTTGAAAGCCGATAAAGTTCTTAAAGAACAATGAAGAGAACACTCTCATATATTTTCATAAAAAAGGTCCCTTACAAAGGCAAATGAGCATCCTATTTATAGTACATGGCAACCTAGAATTTGAATGGACAAAACAATGCATTAAGGCTCCAATTTATGACATTCAATGGTTTGTCTTCAATCCTATCAAGTGTGGCTGGCCATTTGTGTAATTTAGAATGAATTTGGACATAATAAGGCTTGAATGAAGACTTATACACGTCCAAGTGATGCATCCTTTGATATTCCACTTGCTTGGCTCTTAAAAGTGCATGTAGATGACTTGGAATGAATCTGCCCATGTTTGCATCTAAGTGTATGTGTCTCTTCCACTTCCTTTCTTTATTTCTCAACTTTATTGGCTGAATAAAAGCATAATAAAGTCTTCTAAATGCTTCATCCCCCATGGAATTCAAAAAGACTCTCTTTGAATGGTGATAAAGATGGCATGTCTCCTTGAAGAAGATGAAAAGTCTTAAATTGTTTCCATCTTAATCCCAACGTATAATAACACTAAAAACACATAAAATACTAATCAAAATATGATAAAAATGTTATGCAAACTTAAAGAATTAATTGAACAAGTTCAATGAATGAACTAGTTTAATTAATGAGCCTACATGCTTAAATGAAACACATACATAAGTGAAGTATTTTCATAAATGAAGTGCTTGCATAAATGCATAAACAAGCATATTTATTCTCATGGAATGAATGAACTATTATGCAACTACTCATGCAAATTCTTATGCAACTACTCATGCAAATTCTTATGCAACTACTCATGTAAATTCTTATGCAACTTATTTCAACTTTCCAACAAACTCAAAACGTTGCAAGATCTAATTGTTGCTGTCATTTCTTCATTCATTTTCCAGCATTGGCAAAGCAAACTTTCCACAGCATCTTGAATCATTTTAGCTCTTGCACGAGTCATAGGACCTCTAGGAAATTCATTGGAATTCTTGCTGGTTGGGGTCACATCAGTCCCTCCCTCTTGAAAGCGATTTGCCCCCAAATCGTCACCTGCATCATAAGGAGATAGATCAGCAACATTGAAAGTAGCACTCACATTATACTCACCGGGAAGGTCTATTTGATAAGCATTATCATTAATCCTCTTGACCACTTGGAAAGGACCATCTCCTCGAGGCATAAGTTTCGATTTGCGTTGGGCTGGAAACCTCTCTTTCCTTAAGTGCAACCAAACCCAATCTCCGGGTTCAAAAGTTATTCGTTTCCTCCCTTTGTTAGCTTGCTGCTCATATTGCTTTGTTCTCCTCTCAATGTTCTCCCGCACTTGTTGGTGAAGCTTCTTCACAAATTCAGCTCTATTTTGCCCATCCTTATTTTTGAATTGATCAACATGCAAAGGAAGCAAATCAATTGGGGTCAAAGGATTGAAACCATATACCACTTCAAATGGAGAACATTTAGTGGCGGAATGCATGGAGCGATTGTATGCAAACTCAACATGTGGCAAGTCCTCTTCCCAAGTCCTTAGATTCTTGCGTATAATTGTCCTAAGAAGCATGGACAATACACGATTGACAACTTCAGTTTGGCCATCCGTTTGTGGATGACAAGTTATAGAAAACAACAGCTTTGTTCCAATCTTACTCCATAGCGTCCTCCAAAAGTGACTCAAGAACTTCACATCTCGATCAGACACAATAGTTCTTGGAACTCCATGTAATCTCACAACTTCCCTAAAAAATAGATTAGCAATATGGGAAGCATCATTAGTCTTGTTGCATGGAATGAAATGAGCCATTTTTGAGAATCTATCTACTACCACAAAAATGGAATCTTTGTTATTCATTGTGCGTGGAAGTCCTAGCACAAAATCCATGGAAATATCCTCCCATGGTGCATTTGGAATTGGTAATGGTGTGTAAAGTCCATGGGGCATGACTTTGGACTTTGCCTTCTTACATGTGATGCAATGCTCACACCATTTCTCCACGTCTCGTTTCATCTTTGGCCAATGCAAATGTTCTTGCAATATAGAGTGCGTTTTGGCCACTCCAAAGTGTCCCATTAGTCCTCCACAATGGGCCTCTTTGATAAGCGATTCTCTAATAGATCCTTGAGGGATACAAAGCTTTCCTTTCTTGAAAAGATACCCATCAGCCCTACAAAACTTCTCATATGTTCCTTTTTCACAAGCTTTGTAAATTTCACCAAAATCATAATCAGATTCATAAAGCTCTTTAATTAAGGCAAAACCTACCAATCTAGAATCCAAAAGGTTAAGAAGAGTATACCTTCTTGATAAGGCATCAGCAACAACATTTTCCTTACCCTTCTTATATTTGATAACATATGGGAATGTTTCTAGGAATTCAACCCACTTGGCATTTTCTCTTATTAAGCTTGTGTTGTCCCTTCAAGTGTTTCAGCACCTCATGATCCGTGTGGATGATAAACTCCTTAGGCCATAGATAGTGTTGCCACGTTTCTAATGCCCTTATGAGAGCATACATCTCCTTGTCATAAGTTGAATAATTTAGAGTTGCTCCACTCAATTTCTCACTGAAATATGCAATAGGACGCCCTTCTTGAGATAATACAGCTCCAACTCCTAAACCTGATGCATCACATTCAATTTCAAAAACTTTATCAAAATCAGGTAAAGATAATAAGGGTGCATTGGTTAAAAGTTGTTTAATCAAACAAAAAGACTTCTCTTGTTCGTCTCCCCAAAAGAAGCTAGAGTTCTTTTTGATAAATCCGGTCAAAGGTGCGGCTATGGTGCTGAAATTGGGAACAAATCGGCGATAGAAACTAGCAAGTGCATGAAAACTCCTCACTTGACTAATGTTAGTAGGTATCGGCCATTCCTCAATTGCTTTAATCTTTTCTTGATCAACCTCCAAACCCTTTGAACTAACAACAAAACTTAAGAACACAACTTTGTTAGTGCAAAATTTACATTTTTGTAGGTTAGCATACAACTTTTCTTTTCGCAAAACATCCAATACTAACCTTAAATGTTGAGCATGATCATTCAATGTTTGGCTATACACAAGTATGTCATCAAAATACACCACACAAAACTTACCCAAGAATGGTCGAAGTATATGATTCATTAACCTCATGAATGTACTTGGTGCATTAGTTAAGCCAAACGGCATAACCAACCACTCATACAAACATTGCTTGGTTTTGAATGCTGTCTTCCACTCATCTCCTTCTCGCATTCTTATTTGGTGGTACCCACTCTTAAGATCAATCTTAGAAAAAATGTTAGAACCACTTAATTCATCAAGCATATCATCTAATCTAGGAATAGGATGACGATACTTTACCGTTATCTTGTTCACTGCTCGACAGTCCACACACATACGCCAAGTTCCATCCTTCTTAGGTACAAGTAAAACCGGCATGGCACATGGACTAAGGCTCTCTCTCACATAGCCTTTTTCCATTAACTCGGATACTTGTCTTTGCAACTCCTTAGTTTCTTCCGGATTGCTTCTATATGCTGGTCGATTTGGAATGATAGCTCCAGGAATGAAATCAATTTGATGCTCTATTCCTCGAATTGGTGGAAGCCCATTCAGAATCTCCTCTTGAAACAAATCTTCAAATTCCTGCAATAAAGAGACAATAAAAGATGGCAAACCAGGATCAAGATCATTAGCGTTCAAAAGATTTTCCTTGTACACGAGTACAAGTGCCCATTTCTCTGAAAGCAAACACTTTTTGATCTCTTTCTCTCTTGCAAAAAGAATGGTTTGTTTTCCCTCATTTTTGTCACTCTCTTTGGATTTAAACTCTTTTTCTTTCTCTTTGGCTGTTTTGAAACTCTCTCTCAAGTGGATTTGGTCTTTATGGACTTGTTTTGGTGAAAGAGGGGCTAAAGTGATCTTTTTGGTTTGATGGGTGAAAGTGTTACGGTTGGTATAACCATCATGTATAGCCCTTTTGTCGAATTGCCACGGTCTCCCCAACAAGATATGGCTAGCATGCATTGGTACAACATCACACAACACCTCGTCTTTGTATTTTCCAATGGAAAATGGCACAAGTACTTGCTTGGTGACTTTGAGTTCTCCCCCATCATTGAGCCATTGTAGCTTGTAAGGATGAGGATGCTTTGTTGTTGCCAATCTAAGCTTCTCTACCATCAAAGTACTAGCAACATTAGTACAACTTCCTCCATCAATAATGACAAAGCATACCTTTTCGTTTACATGGCAGCGAGTATGGAAGATGTTCTCGCGTTGATCTTCTCCTTCTATGGCTTGCACGCTTAGGCTTCTTTTCACAACAAGAACCTCACCATGTACAGCATGTTCCATCTCTTCTTCTTCTTCTTGGATAGGAACATCATCTTCTTCCTCCTCTTGGTCAGTTTCGATCTCTCCATCTTCTCGAATGAGCATTGTGTTGCGATTTGGACATTGGCTAGCAATGTGACCTCGCCCCAAGCATTTGAAGCATTGCACATCACGGGATCGAACTGGCATAGCGGTGCTCTTTCCCTTACTAGTTTCGGCAATGGGTTTGGCACTCTTTGTTGGAACGCTTCGTTCTTTAGGCGTAAAGGATGCCTTCTGTTTGTAGGTACCTTGCCCCCATTTAGGAGAAGAGCCTCCATAGGCACGGGTTGTGCCCTTCCTTTTGAGTTGCCTCTCGACCTTCATGGCCATATGAACCATGTCTTCGATCTCCACATAATGTTGCAACTCAACAGTGGCTGCAATATTAGGATCAAGGCCGGATAGAAATCTTGCCATGGTAGCTTCTCGATCCTCATCAATGTTGGCTCGGATCATGGCTACTTCCATCTCTTTAAAGTAATCCTCAACACTACGGTTGCCTTGGGTGAGATTTTGAAGCTTGTTGAACAACTCCCTATGATAGTGAGTTGGAACGAACCTCCTACGCATAACGGCCTTCATCTCATTCCAAGTAGAAATTGGATGTTCGCCATTGCGTCTCCTGCTAGATGTCAACTGATCCCACCATATTAGTGCATAATCTGTAAATTCAATGGCTGCAAGTTTTACCTTCTTAAGCTCGGAGTAGTTGTGGCACTCAAAGATGTGCTCAACTTTTTTTTTCCCATGCAAGATAAGCTTCAGGATTCGTTCTTCCTTGGAAAGAAGGAACGGTTATTTTGATGTTGCTAAGATTATCATCAACTCTTGGTCGAGCTCTTTGGTTCCTAGGTTCTCGACGCCTCAAACTTTGCTGGGAGGCTCGCTCGTCTATGAGTTCTTCATCCACCTCTCCCTCATACTCTTCCTTGTGATCTGAATTATGCCTTCGTTGAGATCTTTCCTCCAAATGATCTAATCGTTCTTGCATCGGCCCCAACCTTTGTTGTAACAACCTGTCCATCTCTCGGATAATATCTTGAAGATTGGAGTTAGTTGCATCTACGTTAACATTATTACTAGCACCAATAGTGTTTCTCACGGAATCTTGAGACATGATTAACTAATAAACCTCACTAGCAAAAATTCTCACCGTTACACTCCAAGGAAAACACTCACACTCGTGTTTCACTCGGGATGGCTTTTACCCTTGATGTGCACTCTTGCCTTTTACCGCTCTTGTTCTCCTATCAAAGTCCTTAGAGAACTTACTCAAGGCTTAACAAGTTTGCTTGTGGAAATTGGCTGAAAGAAAGGGTTTAGAAAAAAAGGCTATAGGTAGAAAAGTAAAATGATTAGAAAATAACAAGGCAATAGGAAATAATAATTTTCTGAATTGAGTATTACCAACAACAACCAAACTTTCTTTTTTTTTCTTTTTCTTTTTCTTTTCTTTTCTTTCTTTTCTTTTTTTTTTCTTTTTTTTTCTTTTTTTCTTTTTTTCCTTTTTTATGCAAACCGGGAAGAGAAACACTTAACTTACTGAATCAAAATAGCTCTGATGCCAAATGATACGTATCCGGTTGCGTGATGACCGAATTCGTATGTGATGTTGCCCGATCGTGATTCTAGTATGAAGTTGCAAACTTGAAACTTGAGTGTGGAAGTGATGTATATGGAATGAAGATGGTGAAAGTTGTTGTTTTAATAGGTGCTGGAATGGTTGGTGATTATGGTTTGAAAGATAAATATAAGGGCGAAAATGGATAGAAGTTGATATGGATATATGGAATAGAATCGATGTGGAACAAGGAAGAACCAACAAGATAGTGAATGTTGACCCAAACCTTACACATTCTTACCCTTTGTGAAATGATGGAAGAATGTTGGATTGTGACCCTTTAGCTATAATTGAGCTAAGAACCAACAATATAATCAAATGGAAGTGATGGTGGAATGGTGGAACGTGACCCACTAGCTAGAAAGCTAGGAACCAACGCTATAAATAGAATGGAATGAAAAGGGAAAATTTGCCACAAGACTAGCTTGAAAGCCGATAAAGTTCTTAAAGAACAATGAAGAGAACACTCTCATATATTTTCATAAAAAAAAGGTCCCTTACAAAGGCAAATGAGCATCCTATTTATAGTACATGGCAGCCTAGAATTTGAATGGACAAAACAATGCATTAAGGCTCCAATTTATGACATTCAATGGTTTGTCTTCAATCCTATCAAGTGTGGCTGGCCATTTGTGTAATTTAGAATGAATTTGGACATAATAAGGCTTGAATGAAGACTTATACACGTCCAAGTGATGCATCCTTTGATATTCCACTTGCTTGGCTCTTAAAAGTGCATGTAGATGACTTGGAATGAATCTGCCCATGTTTGCATCTAAGTGTATGTGTCTCTTCCACTTCCTTTCTTTATTTCTCAACTTTATTGGCTGAATAAAAGCATAATAAAGTCTTCTAAATGCTTCATCCCCCATGGAATTCAAAAAGACTCTCTTTGAATGGTGATAAAGATGGCATGTCTCCTTGAAGAAGATGAAAAGTCTTCAATTGTTTCCATCTTAATCCCAACGTATAATAACACTAAAAACACATAAAATATTAATCAAAATATGATAAAAATGTTATGCAAACTTAAAGAATTAATTGAACAAGTTCAATGAATGAACTAGTTTAATTAATGAGCCTACATGCTTAAATGAAACACATACATAAGTGAAGTATTTTCATAAATGAAGTGCTTGCATAAATGCATAAACAAGCATATTTATTCTCATGGAATGAATGAACTATTATGCAACTACTCATGCAAATTCTTATGCAACTACTCATGCAACTACTCATGTAAATTCTTATGCAACTTATTTCAACTTTCCAACAAACTCAAAACGTTGCAAGATCTAATTGTTGCTGTCATTTCTTCATTCGTTTTCCAGCATTGGCAAAGCAAACTTTCCACAGCATCTTGAATCATTTTAGCTCTTGCACGAGTCATAGGACCTCTAGGAAATTCATTGGAATTCTTGCTGGTTGTGGTCACATCAAGAAGGATGTAGCCGATTATGTGAGTCGTTGTATGGTTTGTCAGAGGGTGAAGGCAGAACATCAAGTTCCTTCAGGTTTGTTACAGCCTTTGAAGATTCTGGAATGGAAATGGGAGAGGATCACCATGGACTTTGTGTCGGGGTTATTGTTGTCTCCTTCGAAGAAGAATTCTGTTTGGGTAACAGTTGATAGATTCACTAAGTGTGCTCACTTCTTAGCAGTGAACACTACAGTTTCTTTAAACAAGTTGGTAAATTTGTACATTCGCGAGATTGTGGGACTTCATGGATTTCCGAAGTCTATTGTTTCAGATAGAGATCCGAGATTCACTTCGAGGTTCTGGGGTTGTTTGCATAGTGCTCTAGGTAGTCGTTTGCGTTTCAGTACTTCTTATCATCCGCAGTCCGATGGACAGTCAGAGCGAGTGATACAGATTTTAGAGGATATGCTTCGTTGTTGTGTGATTGACTTCCAGGGTTCTTGGGAGAAGCACTTACCTTTAGTGAAGTTGATTTGCGACCGTTTGAAAGCAGCTTCCGATCGTCAGAAGTCTTATGTAGATCTATAGAGAAAAGAGATTGGGTTCTCAGTGGGTGCGAAAGTGTTTCTGAAAGTATCTCCATGGAAGAAGGTAATGAGATTTGGCCAGAAAGGCAAGTTGAGTCCGAAGTTTATTGGTCCGTATGAGATAGTTGAGTGGATTGGGCCAGTAGCTTACCGTTTGAGATTGTCTACTGAGTTAGAGAAGATCCATGATGTCTTTCATGTGTCGATGCTTAGGAGATATAGATCATATCCTTCTCATGTTATGCCTGTTGAGGAGATCGAGTTGAATCTGGATTTATCTTACAATGAAGAACTAGTTGAGATACTTGCTTCTGATAGCAAGGTGTTGCGTGGCAAGACCATAGAGTTGGTCAAGGTGTTGTGGAGACATAGAGGTGTGGAAGAGGCCACGTGGGAGAGGAAAGCTGATATGCTTGAGCAGTTTCTGTACTTGTTTCCGTTAGGTAATTTCGGGGACGAAATTCCTTAAGTGGGGGAGAGTTGTACCACCCGGGTTAAGGGTCGAGTGAAAATACTAATATTATAATATTTTGAGTTTCAGGTTGTAATTAAAATAATAAAATATTTTCATGGGCTTCATGATTTCAAAATAATTAAAGTTATGTTGGGCCTATCTCTTAAGTCCAAAATCCATGGACTTTAGGAGGTGATAGCTTTAGCCATTCATTAATGGCACTTTTGTAAATAGTGGGTCTTTCCAAATAAAACCCATTTTTATTTCATTATAATTCAAATAAGCAAAATTTCATCATCTTCTTCTCCAACAAAGAAACCAATGACAAGAGAGCCTCTACTCTCCAAGTTACTATTCCATCTCTTTTCATCTTCATTTTTGGTCGGTTTTGAAAGGTAATTACATTTCCATTTTCTCTCATCTTCCTCTCTTTGAAAGTACCATTAGATTTCATTTTCATCCATGTTTTAGAAATTTAGTTTTCCATGGAAAATGTCAAAGGTTGAAGCTTTATGGGATTTTAACAAAGCTATTTATTTATTAATGTTAAATAAGTTATTTTCAACCTATGAGGTCCAACATATGTGAATTTTGAGGTATTTTATAAAGATTTTCGGAATTGGGTTTTGTTGGGGTTTTTGAAGGGTTTTAGAATGAGTTTTGGGTGTGTTTAATGTTGGAAATTGAGGGCTGAAGTTAGTATGATAGTTGGGGGTTGTTTTGGAATCATTTAAGAGTGTTAAAGAGGTTGAAATCATGAGTTTTGGATTGGGTTTGAGGGCTGCTTGGGTTTGGAGTTTTTGGGGTTGTTCATAGCTTGAAATCTTGTGTTTGATGCATGAATAGTGTTCTGAATTGGCTACATTGTTTTATGGACTGATTCGAGGTTGTTTTGTTTGTGTTGAGTTGTTTAGAAGCAAGAAT